>CM035847.1:129578876-130986262 GCA_020510985.1 Pholidichthys leucotaenia
GCCACAGGGATGAGGAAACAAGATTATTTAAAATGAGCACTCTTCCTCTAAAAGATATTCTCGGCATTAGCCACTTCCACTTGTTTAGTCTCCCGTTAATCTTCTCTATGACCCCATCCCAATTCTTTTGCTCAAACTGCTGATTTCCAATAAAGACACCAAGATACTTAAAACCTCCTTTTTTCCAAATCAACCCACCCGGCAGCGTAAGCTGATTTTCTAGTTTCTCCCCCACCATCAGAGCCTCGCTTTTTCCCCAGTTTATCTTTGCAGAGGAAAGTTGGCCAAAAAGATTGACACTCCTAACCAGAACGTCAATGTCACTCTGCTTGTTTAGCAGAATGACTACATCATCTGCATAGGCCGACAGCTTGAACGTGGTGTCACAGCCAGGAAAAGTAACTCCTGATAGATCCCTTCTCAGGCAGTGAAGCAAAGGCTCTATGGCGAGGGAGTACAGCATCCCTGAGAGAGGGCAGCCCTGCCGAACCCCCCTCTGGACTTTTAAAGGGGCAGACAGGCCCCCATTTATCTTCAGCACACTCTCAATGTCACTGTACAAGACCCGTATCCTGGCTATGAAGCCTGGGCTGAACCCAAAAGCTGTTAAAACTGTCCATAAATATTGGTGTTCAACCCGATCAAACGCCTTTTCCTGGTCAATTGAAATCAAACCAGTTTCTACCGCCAATGAACCAGAGACCTCCAAAATATCCCGAATTAAAGTGACGTTGTCACTAATCAGCCTGCCAGGCACACAGTAAGTCTGGTCTACATGAATGAGCTCGCTCATCACCTTTCTCAGTCTTCGGGCCAGAGCTTTTGAGAGAATCTTGTAGTCTGTGCAGAGCAGAGAGACTGGCCTCCAGTTCTTTAGGCTCTGGAGGTCCCCCTTTTTCGGCAACAGTGTGATGATGGCCCTCCTGCAGGTCGTGGGTAGGGTCCCCCTTTCCAAGCTATCTTGGAGAACCTCCAGCAGGTCTGGACCAAGCAGGGGCCAGAATTCCTTAAAAAAGTCCACAGAGAGACCATCTATGCCTGGTGATTTTCCATTCTGGAGGCTCATTAGCGCCGTATGCAGCTCAGACAGAGACAGTGGGGCATCCAAGCCGGCAACAAGGTCCTCTGAGAGCACTGGAAGACCATCAAGGAAAACCTGGCCCAGTGCCGTGTCCTCCCTCCACTCTGCTCTAAACAATTTACTGTAAAAGCTAGCAGCGTGTTTCCTGATCTCTGCTGCTGTGGAGATTGTTCTCCCGTCATCGCCCAACAAGGAGTGAATGAGCTTTCTCTGTCCATTTTTCCCCTCCAGTCCAAAAAAGTACTGGGAGGGCGAGTCCATCAGAGCTACATCCATGTAGCGTGAGCGGACCAGAGCACCCTGTGCGGTGACCCCTAGCAAGCTAGCCAAGGCTGACCTTTTTGACTTGAGAGCCTCTAAGTGCTCCTGTTTTCCTGTAGAACTGAGCAACTCCTCTAGTTCTACCACCTCAGTCTCCAGAACTTTCAAGGATTGGGTCAAGCTACGAGTGACATTTTGAGTGTACTGTTGGCAGAGTTGTTTTATCTGGGCCTTACCAAAATCCCACCACAATTGGAGAGAACTAAAAGAGGGTTTTTGTTCCCTGTGTGACTTCCAAACATCATGAAAAACCTCTTTAAAAAACACATCATTTAAAAGTGTATTGTTAAAATGCCAAAAAGCACTCTTACACTTTACATTTTCAATAAACACAGAACAAAACAGCAGGCAGTGATCAGTGAAACCAACAGGACAGATACAACTATTTTTAAAAACACTCATTTGATGTTTAAAACCATAAAAACGGTCTAACCTAGCCATAGATAAAAGGTTATCTTTGACATGGCTCCAGGTGTACTGCCTCTGGTCCCCATGATGTGATCTCCACACATCGGCCATTTCATGTGTTTTCACCAGTTCTCTCAGCCTATTGGCAGAAGCAGGGTGAGGCTCCTGATGGTTCCTGTCTAGTCTGTGGTTTAATGTACAGTTAAAATCACCCCCCAGAAATAAAAAACTATTTGGATCACAGGACTTAACCGTATCCGAAAGCACGTCAAAGACCCTGATCCTCTCTGCTCTCTGTGTTGGCACATACACGTTTATAAAAACGAAGTTCACGTTTTCAAACTGTACCTTTAATAAGAGGAAATGACCTCTCACCACCTCTTCCACCTCATAAGAGACAGGCACACAACCCCGAGAGAAAAGTACAGCCACCCCCCCACTGCTACTGGATTTGTGGCTAAAAAAAATGCAGCCATCCCACTCTTTTCTCCAATGGCTCTCAATGTCCACAGTGCTGTGAGTCTCCTGGACCATCAGCACGTCAAGTTTCTTTAAATTAAAAAGCTTGTATAAGGAGGCCCTTTTTACATCATCCCTGGCCCCATTAATATTGAGAGTGCCAATTCTAAGGTGGGGCATTAAAAAGGATAAAAATAGGGTACAGTAAAAAAACACACACATAGCATAAAAGGGAAGAAACAAACTAAGAGTCAACATGACTGTTAGTAATTTGTGATTTCAGTTTGACAACCAGTTTCTTTAAACGAAAAATTTCCTGATCAGTAAAAGTCTCATTCCCATCATTCAGTTTCATCAGCTTGCGAGCTGATGCCACAAATAACTCCAGATCTGGAAAGTAATTTTCCACTTTCACAGCTCTGCTCCCCTTGGTCACCTGGAGAAATTGCCTAATTTTGGAAAAACAATAGGAGCTTTGCTCCTCCTGCGTCTGCGTCTGCATCATTTCAGACTCAGCTCCACTTTCGTCAGAGACGCTCTCATCTAGTAAATCTAACTTCCCAACCCTACTAGATTTAGCAGAGCTCTGTAAGTTTTCAGCACTTTTTCTTTTTTGTGCAGCTTTAAAAGGATCCTCTTCAGCAAAACTACATTCCTGCATTTCTTCATGAACTGCAACGTTTGTCATGCAGTGTTTGCTCTGTGTGTCCCCTACAGCCTCAAACCGCTCCTCCCCCGCCTGCAAAGTCTGTTCATTTACGTTCCTTCGTTTAACTGCACTTTTACTTACACCCTCCACCTGTTTACCCCGGGCGACAGGCTCGTCACAATGATCAGAGCTGCCGCCAGACAGAAATTCCCCACCATCACTGTTTGGGGGGGCAACTACCGCGCCCGCCGCAGCCACCCCAGCAGAGGCGGCCGCGGCCGCCCCAGCACAAGCGGCCGCGGACGCGGCCGCGGACGCCCCCGCAGAAGTAGAAGCGGACGCGGACGCGGATGCGGACGCGGCCGCAGTCGCGGCCGCGACCGCCCCAGCAGAAGCGGGCGCCGCAGCGGCATCCGCCGCACCACATGTAGCGCTACCCTCCGGACCACCAGAAACAGCGGCGTCACCTTTCTTACCGCCAGTGCTCTTTGTGTTCGCCTTTTCAGGACATGACCTAATAAGATGGCCTTCTGCGCCACACGCAAAACACTTCATGGTTTCAGATGTTGCAAACACCAAGTAGCTAAAGCCATCAATCCTGAAATTAAAAGACGCGTTCAGTTCAGCAGAGCTGTCTTTCAACACCATGAAACACTGCCTCCTATGACATACAACATGCTTCAGCAGGGGTGATTTACTACCCAGAGAGACCATTCTGATAGGGGACACAACCTGGCCAAAACGGGACAACTCTCTAATCAGCTGATCATTTTTAACGAAAGGAGGAGCGTTTGAGATGGTGATCCTCCTAGACGGATTCGCCAGCGGTAAAACGGGAGTAAAAGTGTCACCTATGACCACTCCCTGTGCCACCACCTGATCAGCTTTCTCAGTCGAATCCAGAAAGATCACAATTGCGCTGTTCATCCTCGATGCTGATTTTATGCTGCCATGCCCAACCACCTGTCCTACAGCGAGGCTGGCCTCCTCCACAGAACAGGGAACTGTCGGGAGGATTCTCACGCCATGACGCCGGGTTAAGCGCTCAAACTCCACACCACCATCAATCACCGGCATGATGCCGGCCGGGAAAAACCGGCAGCAGAAGCTACCGTTCCCCAACACACTCACTCCAACACTCACACCCCAGCACACACACACTCAACCCACTATATTAAACACACACACCTCAAACACACAAGATAGAGAAAAAGTTAGAAAATACAAAGTTTAAAGTACTCACTCGACACCACTCCACACACCTGCTCCCACAAACGCCCACGCATGCGCACGAGAGAGAGAGAGAGAGAGAGAGAGAGAGATTTTGATTTTTAAAAGATCTTTAATAAACACATTTGTCCATCAGTCAATACAATTTCTATGTCATGCTATATTACACAGAAAATTAATCCCCCAAAAAACGCCCCAAAAAAAGCTGTCCATCATGAACTGAACAGAGGACATTCTCCAGGGACCAGAGGGTCCTGAAACCTTCCACATCCCCATTCCCCATAAAAAACTGAAAGTCCAGCCTGATTCTGGCTTTAAGTAGCCTCACAAATAAAATTTTGACATCAACATCATTCTCAACATTTTCAAGTTTTCTTCTCCGGCTTACATAGATAGCCAACTTTGCCTGCCCTAAAACAAAGTTCAGTAGTTGACACTTCTGCTTAAAACGACGATTGTACATAAAACCACAAATGGAAACCTGCTTAGAGAAAACTTCCTTAAAAATATGAAAAAGTTTTGTGAGAAGTTCAAAGAGGCCACTCAGGCGCTGACATTCAATAAAACAATGAAAAACTGTCTCCCTAGAGGAACAAAAAACACACTGATCACTGACACTGCTGTTAATCACAGAAACAAAAGCATTGACAGCTATAATACCATGCAGGACCCTCCACTGTAAGTCTCCATGCCTCTTAGGGAGAGGGGCTTTGTAAAGAGCCCTCCAGGCAGGCCGATGCCCTTTTCCTAGTTTAAAATAGGCTCTCCAAGGAGTGTCCACACAGGTGTTCAATCGGTCCTTGTTGAGTGCCATCACCACCAGTCTGTAGAGTGCCTTACCACTGGCTCCTCCAAAGTCCACACCAGTGGGAGCACAGAATGCCAGTAAGGAGCAAGGAGCGACGTCAAAGTCCATATAGAGCGTGAGAGAGGGAAAGGGGTCAGTGCTTTCTGGCTGCAGCGTGCCATTGCAAAAGTCCAAGAGTAGGGAGTGCTCAAGTCCATGAAGCTCCTGTTTCCAGTGTGCAAGAAGACCATCGATGAAACGATTCGACCTGACACCAAGATGAGCTGCTAAAGCTGAGGCGTTGTTGAGGCCAGGACCAGCCAGTTCCACCACTTGCTTCAGAGTGAGAATGTTCCTGGAACACAGCCTATCAAGGAAGGTCCTTCCAACTCCCGGCAGGACACCAAGGCGACCACCAAAAACCAGCGGCTCCTTCAACAACCAGTAGAGGGAATCGCATGGCCCTCTTTGTTTTTTAAAAAGAGTCCACACTGAAAAGAGACTGCGGTAAAAACTGGGTAAAGACAGTGCATTAGAGTTCTTAAAATCCATTAAAAACACAGGGAGGTCTAGCCCAAGCCCAAGGACTCTCTGTAAAATAACACAGGCCAAAGGCCTCCATACCAGGTCCTGGGGGCCCGTCAGCAGTCTCTGTATGAAAGTCAGTCTAAAAGCAGCACCTCTACTAGCTAAATGAATCACTCCTTGCCCCCCCTCCTCTTTGGGAAGAAATAACAGGGCTTGAGGAACCCAGTGGAGTCCACCCCCCCAAAAAAAGTCCACCAAAACAGACTGAATTTTGGACAACAAACCAGCAGGGGGGTCCATGCACATGAGGCGGTGCCACAGGGATGAGGAAACAAGATTATTTAAAATGAGCACTCTTCCTCTAAAAGATATTCTTGGCATTAGCCACTTCCACTTGTTTAGTCTCCCGTTAATTTTCTCTATGACCCCATCCCAATTTTTTTGCTCAAACTGCTGATTTCCAATAAAGACACCAAGATACTTAAAACCTCCTTTTTTCCAAATCAACCCACCCGGCAGCGTAAGCTGATTTTCTAGTTTCTCCCCCACCATCAGAGCCTCGCTTTTTCCCCAGTTTATCTTTGCAGAGGAAAGTTGGCCAAAAAGATTGACACTCCTAACCAGAACGTCAATGTCACTCTGCTTGTTTAGCAGAATGACTACATCATCTGCATAGGCCGACAGCTTGAACGTGGTGTCACAGCCAGGAAAAGTAACTCCTGATAGATCCCTTCTCAGGCAGTGAAGCAAAGGCTCTATGGCGAGGGAGTACAGCATCCCTGAGAGAGGGCAGCCCTGCCGAACCCCCCTCTGGACTTTTAAAGGGGCAGACAGGCCCCCATTTATCTTCAGCACACTCTCAATGTCACTGTACAAGACCCGTATCCTGGCTATGAAGCCTGGGCTGAACCCAAAAGCTGTTAAAACTGTCCATAAATATTGGTGTTCAACCCGATCAAACGCCTTTTCCTGGTCAATTGAAATCAAACCAGTTTCTACCGCCAATGAACCAGAGACCTCCAAAATATCCCGAATTAAAGTGACGTTGTCACTAATCAGCCTGCCAGGCACACAGTAAGTCTGGTCTACATGAATGAGCTCGCTCATCACCTTTCTCAGTCTTCGGGCCAGAGCTTTTGAGAGAATCTTGTAGTCTGTGCAGAGCAGAGAGACTGGCCTCCAGTTCTTTAGGCTCTGGAGGTCCCCCTTTTTCGGCAACAGTGTGATGATGGCCCTCCTGCAGGTCGTGGGTAGGGTCCCCCTTTCCAAGCTATCTTGGAGAACCTCCAGCAGGTCTGGACCAAGCAGGGGCCAGAATTCCTTAAAAAAGTCCACAGAGAGACCATCTATGCCTGGTGATTTTCCATTCTGGAGGCTCATTAGCGCCGTATGCAGCTCAGACAGAGACAGTGGAGCATCCAAGCCGGCAACAAGGTCCTCTGAGAGCACTGGAAGACCATCAAGGAAAACCTGGCCCAGTGACGTGTCCTCCCTCCACTCTGCTCTAAACAATTCACTGTAAAAGCTAGCAGCGTGTTTCCTGATCTCTGCTGCTGTGGAGATTGTTCTCCCGTCATCGCCCAACAAGGAGTGAATGAGCTTTCTCTGTCCATTTTTCCCCTCCAGTCCAAAAAAGTACTGGGAGGGCGAGTCCATCAGAGCTACATCCATGTAGCGTGAGCGGACCAGAGCACCCTGTGCGGTGACCCCTAGCAAGCTAGCCAAGGCTGACCTTTTTGACTTGAGAGCCTCTAAGTGCTCCTGTTTTCCTGTAGAACTGAGCAACTCCTCTAGTTCTACCACCTCAGTCTCCAGAACTTTCAAGGATTGGGTCAAGCTACGAGTGACATTTTGAGTGTACTGTTGGCAGAGTTGTTTTATCTGGGCCTTACCAAAATCCCACCACAATTGGAGAGAACTAAAAGAGGGTTTTTGTTCCCTGTGTGACTTCCATACATCATGAAAAACTCCCTTAAAAAACACATCATTTAAAAGTGTATTATTAAAATGCCAAAAAGCACTCTTACACTTTACATTTTCAATGAAAACAGAACAAATCAGCAGGCAGTGATCAGTGAAACCAACAGGACAGATACAACTATTTTTAAAAACACTCATTTGGTGTTTAAAACCATAGAAACGGTCTAACCTAGCCATAGATAAGAGGTTATCTTTAGCATGGCTCCAGGTGTACTGCCTCTGGTCCCCATGATGTGATCTCCACACATCGGCCATTTCATGCGCCTTCACTAGTTCCCTCAGCCTATTGGCAGAAGCAGGGTGAGGTTCCTGATGGTTCCTGTCCAGTCTGTGGTTTAATGTACAGTTAAAATCACCCCCCAGAAATAAAAAACTATTTGGATTACAGGATCTAACCGTATCTGATAGCATATTAAAGACCCTGATCCTTTCTGCTCTCTGGGTTGGCACATACACGTTTATAAGAACCAAGTTTACATTTTCAAGCTGTACCTTTAGCAAGAGTACATGTCCTTTCACCACCTCTTCTACCTCATAAGAGACAGGCACACAACCCCGAGAGAAAAGTACAGCCACCCCTCCACTATTATTGGATTTGTGGCTAAAAAAAATGCAGCCATCCCACTCTTTTCTCCACTGGCACTCAATGTCTACAGTGCTGTGAGTCTCCTGGACCATCAGCACGTCAAGTGCCTTTAAATTAAAAAGCTTGTATAAAGAGGCCCTTTTTACATCATCCCTGGCCCTGTTTATATTAAGAGTGCCAATTCTAAGGTGGGGCATTAAAAAGGATAAAAATAAGGTACAGTAAAAAAACACACACATAGCATAAAAGGGAAGAAACAAACTAAGAGTCAACATGACTGTTAGTAATTTGTGATTTCAGTTTGACAACCAGTTTCTTTAAACGAAAAATTTCCTGATCAGTAAAAGTCTCATTCCCATCATTCGGTTTCATCAGCTTGCGAGCTGATGCCACAAATAACTCCAGATCTGGAAAGTAATTTTCCACTTTCACAGCTCTGCTCCCCTTAGTCACCTGGAGAAATTGTCTAATTTTAGCAAAACAATAGGAGCTTTGCTCCTCCTGCGTCTGCGTCTGCATCAGTTCAGACTCATCTCCACTTTCGTCAGAAGCGCTCTCATTCAGTAAATCTAAATTCCCAACCCTACTAGATTTAGCAGAGCTCTGCAAGTTTTCCGCACTTTTCCTTTTTTGTGCAGCTTTAAAAGGATCCTCTTCAACAAAACTACATTCCTGCATTTCTTCATGAAACGCAACGTTTGTCATGCAGTGTTTGCTCTGTGTGTCCGCTACAGCCTCAAACCGCTCCTCCCCCGCCTGCAAAGTCTGTTCATTCACGTTCCTTCGTTTAACTGCACTTTTACTTACACCCTCCACCTGTCTACCCCGGGCGACAGGCTCGTCACAATGATCAGAGCTGCCGCCAGACAGAAATTCCCCACCATCACTGTTTGGGGGGACAACTACCGCGCCCGCCGCGGCCACCCCAGCAGAGGCGGCCGCGGCCGCCCCAGCACAAGCGGACGCGGACGCGGATGCGGACGCCCCCGCAGAAGTAGAAGCGGACGCGGCCGCGGACGCGGATGCGGCCGCAGTCGCGGCCACGACCGCCCCAGCAGAAGCGGGCGCCGCAGCGGCATCCGCCGCACCACATGTAGCGCTACCCTCCGGACCACCAGAAACAGCGGCGTCACCTTTCTTACCGCCAGTGCTCTTTGTGTTCGCCTTTTCAGGACATGACCTAATAAGATGGCCTTCTGCGCCACACGCAAAACACTTCATGGTTTCAGATGTTGCAAACACCAAGTAGCTAAAGCCATCAATCCTGAAATTAAAAGACGCGTTCAGTTCAGCAGAGCTGTCTTTCAACACCATGAAACACTGCCTCCTATGACATACAACATGCTTCAGCAGGGGTGATTTACTACCCAGAGAGACCATTCTGATAGGGGACACAACCTGGCCAAAACGGGACAACTCTCTAATCAGCTGATCATTTTTAACGAAAGGAGGAGCGTTTGAGATGGTGATCCTCCTAGACGGATTCGCCAGCGGTAAAACGGGAGTAAAAGTGTCACCTATGACCACTCCCTGTGCCACCACCTGATCAGCTTTCTCAGTCGAATCCAGAAAGATCACAATTGCGCTGTTCATCCTCGATGCTGATTTTATGCTGCCATGCCCAACCACCTGTCCTACAGCGAGGCTGGCCTCCTCCACAGAACAGGGAACTGTCGGGAGGATTCTCACACCATGACGCCGGGTTAAGCGCTCAAACTCCACACCACCATCAATCACCGGCATGATGCCGGCCGGGAAAAACCGGCAGCAGAAGCTACCGTTCCCCAACACACTCACTCCAACACTCACACCCCAGCACACACACACTCAACCCACTATATTAAACACACACACCTCAAACACACAAGATAGAGAAAAAGTTAGAAAATACAAAGTTTAAAGTACTCACTCGACACCACTCCACACCCCTGCTCCCACAAACGCCCACGCATGCGCACGAGAGAGAGAGAGAGAGAGAGAGAGGGGGAGAGAGAGAGAGAGAATTCTGGTGCTTATTTGGTCACTCTGACAAAATGAACGCACTAAAAAGATGTCATCGGTTGTCCTTGAAAGCTGTTTATGTGATGTGAATTAACATTCCATTCTCACATTAATCCAATATGGTCAAAGATCATTTTTAAAAGTACATATAATTGATATTCCATTCTCACACTAATCTCACAGGTTAAAGATAATTTTAAAAAGCATATATAATTGACATTCTATACCACATTAATCTCACAGGTTACAGATCACTTTAAAATGCATATATAATTGACATTCCATTTTCATACTAATCCCATAAGGTCAACGATAATTTTTAAAATCACACATAATTGACATTCTATACCACATTTATCTCACAGGTCAAAGATCATTTTTAAAAGCACATATAGTTGATATTCCATTCTTACATTAATCCAATACAGTCAAAGATAATTTTTAAAAGCACCTATAATTGACATTCTATACCCTGCACCAATCCCACAGGTCCATTATAATTGACATTCAATACCTACACTAATCCCCATGTCATTAGAGATAATCCCCTGAGAATTACATAGGTCAGGTCAGGGGGCGTGTTGGGTCAAAGGTCATCTGTCAAAAAAAAGTTGATCCTTAGTACCCCCCTCCTCTCTGGCAATACAATGATAGAAGCCTTTAGTTCCACTTCATTTCGACCAGGTGCCCTTAAAAGCTGGTAACAGACAGATACACACACACACACACACACACACACATAACCACACACAGATACATTGAGTGATTACTGTATGCCTCCGTTGCACCAAGGAATAAAAACACAGTACTTATTTTTTGATTTTCTTTTTTTTTTTTTTGATTTTGTATACTTTATTGATCCCCAGAGGGGAAATTGAGGGCATCCACCTGAATGGATGAAGCAGCCACAGTACAGTGCTATCCCTTAACCATTCACACACACATTCACACCTAGGGCCACTTTAGAGTTTCCAATTAACTTAACCTGCATGTTTTTGGCCTGTGGGAGGAAACTGGAGAAATCCCAGAGTAAACCCATGCAGACACGGGGAGAACATGCAAACTCCACACAGATCACTGTTGGTCAGGGGCTGGGATCGAACCAGGGATCCCATGGCCAAGGGTGAGTTGCTGTGCTGGCGCAGTGCTAACCACTGCACCACCGCATCGCCCTTATGGGACTTGTAGTTTCATAGTTTCACATTGCTATAGGTTTATTATTTTAGATGCTGTTTGAGAAAACTACAACTGGCCAAAGTGGCTAGTGGGTGTGGCTGTCTTACTGGCCACTGCTGAAATCCACCAGCCAATGGCTGGTGTTAATGTCAAGCCCTGCATACGTGTGTAGAACATCAGCTGTACTGCATTTTATTTTGTTTGCAGATGACACTAGGGCTGGGCAATACACCAAATATATTTGTTATATTGATATATTCTGTAAAAATAAATTTTTGGACAGTTAGCAGAATCTTTTTAGTTAAACAACCAATAATCACAGAAGAAATACTATTTCTCAGCTTAACTTTTATTGAACCACGCAGGTAGTCAACACAGCTGGGTCTCAGCAACACAATCTATCTGTTCCAACACCCAGAACAAAGAAATTCTCTCCTACATATAGCTTCTGAGTTGGTGGGCAGTTCCCATCCACTCTCCAACAATACTTGTCCAAACTGATCTTCTCAGGTCCAAGTAGCAGCCACATCCTTCCACTCAGCATCTCCAGATGACCTTTTGCTTTTATGGCTTTTTTTGGCCTCTTCTTAAATCACTTTGTGTGTGTGTGTGTGTGTGTGTGTGTGTGTGTGTGTGTGTGTGTGTGTGTGTGTGTGTGTGTGTGTGTATGTTTGTAGCTTGTGTGTGAGAGTGAGAGCACTTTATGTAATATCTAACTAATCTTCACTATCTATTTTATTCTAACAATTTCCACTCTTGACTCCATTTTCATGGAGTCAGTAACTATGGCAGACTCAATAATAAACAGGCATCAGACACTTCATATTATTTTCATGTGAGATGAGCGAAAAACCTGTAGGCAGTATATACTGGTATGTGTAATCATTGTAATGCAATTTATTCATTCAGTACATATTCACAGGCGAAAATTCTTATCTCAGACCCCACTGCCCTTGGTGGCCTTTTTGGAAACTTTATTAACACACATGTTATAACAGGAAAATAAACATATGCGAAACAAAACTTTTCATTTAAAACATTTCTTTCCAGTGTATTGTGTCTGAGCCTAAATACCTGCTACATAACTGAGCTTCAAACCTTCTAATTCTATTCTAACTACATGGCCGCAAATAGCACAATATTTTGAAGATACCTGCAAGGAAACAAAGGAAAAGGAAGGGGCCAGAGGTTTCTAGCATATGACCCGCCGCAGGAGCGTGCCTTCAGCACACACCCTTTTCATGTAAGATTATATGTATGTGGGCAGTGCTGGATGTGTGTACAGTAAATAGAACAGTGGATAGCAGAAAGACACAATATATACATTTCAAACAATGGCCTCTCCTTCATCACTGTCAGTACCAAATTTGCATTTGCAGTGGCTGTTGTTGTGGAGGAGAGACCTAGACTCCTCTTGGGAGTGGACCTGGGCCATCATCCTCTGGATTGGTTCCTTGGCTAGGGCTGTGATTATGCATCTCTCCAGCAAAGCTCTCAAACATGGGATGCCGCAACACCCCACCCTGAGTATCACTGCTAGTGAGATGACTACAATCAGGATTACTGAACGTATCACACTCACCCAACGTCTGAATATTGACTGCAGCCATGCAGTAAAAGCATCTTCCTCATAACCTGTGTTTTGCCCAAATACTATCGTAAGGCCTTCTAAGGCTTCTATAAAACGTGTAATGCTCCCATCTGGGCTTGTATGATTATGAATAAAAGTACAGCAGACAGAGCCAAAAATCTGACACACTCCCCCTGACTCTGTTAAAAGCGTGTCAAGGGCAATGCGGTTCTGATAGGTCATGAGGGAGCTTGCCTTTAATTGCTCATGCACTCCTTTAAGAGCATCTACAGTATAATTTAACATTCTTTGTTCATTATAATACAAGTATTCAATCCAAGATTGCATTTTAATAGATTCTATTGTGGCTGCCAACCACGGGATAATGTATACCAGAGCTGCAGCATTATGGTTTCTGCCTTTGAATTCATCAGGGACTCCTCTAACCATGCCCATCCCGTCTACATATGGTGTAACTCCCCCTAGGGTGTCCTCCATCTTTCCCATAATCTAAGATACATCTCTCTTTTGCTTATTGTGATTTCTAGTAATTGGTCCCAATGGCAGGATCATTAAAGGCATTACCAGCTGAACTGGTGCACAGGTTCCTTTCCACTCCTTGGGTAGGGTTGGCCACAACCTCATTTGTCGACACCAAAACCAAATATCAGCTCTTTGTTGTATATTTTCCAGTTCATTGTTGTAAGTATCCTTCACTGGTAAGGTGGTTAAGCAGGAAGTTAAGTTCCCCACTGATAGGGACTTTCAAAACAGGCATAATTAACTTCATAAGGTTGGAATGGTGGGGGATTCATTTCTATTGTTGGAGGAAACAAATGATGGAGGGTGATACAGTTCTTAGTTGGAGTTTTAGTGGTGAAAAAATGGAGCAAGCATTTGAAACCTGTCATGAATTTTCTGCCGTATAAAGGCAGAAATAATAAAACCCACATGCAGGAGGATGTTGTGTGTATTTATTGTGCAGAAAAATAATCTAACACTTCAGACAAACAATAAACGGGTAGCACAGGGAGAACAGGGATACCTCTAGGATGCTCTACACTGCACCGGTGGGATAATGAGCGCTGCAGGAAAGCTGGACAGCAAAGAGGAGACCCAGGCGCTGCAGGAAAGCTGAACAGCAAGGAAAAATAAACTCACCGGCTGGAGCAGTCCAAGGCAGTCCGAGAATAATCCACAGTGTGAGGAACAAAACAATTGATACACCAGGTGACGCTCCCAGGACAGCTTGGAGAGCGTCAGGCAGTACAGAGCAGCAGACAGTTCGGTTTAAACACACAGTTCAAACAATAACCCGGCAATTCACTCAAGCAGGCACAGGGCTTAAATAATGCCAAACATAATGAGGGAAGTGAATGCCGGTGCGTGAGTGCGTGGGCTGAACTGAGTAGAAACAGATGCGTGAGTGAATGTGACTAAGCAT
The DNA here is from genome assembly GCA_020510985.1 of Pholidichthys leucotaenia. Classification (NCBI taxonomy): domain Eukaryota; kingdom Metazoa; phylum Chordata; class Actinopteri; order Cichliformes; family Pholidichthyidae; genus Pholidichthys; species Pholidichthys leucotaenia. The sequence goes on from CM035847.1 coordinate 129,593,097, forward strand.
GTGAATAGGGATGAGTGTGTGTGTGTGTACGTGTGTGTGCAAGAGTGTGCATGAGTGAGTGCAGGATGAATGTGGGCAGGCATGTACGTGTGTATGTGCATGCATGAATGAACAGAGAATGAACACAGCGATAATGACAATCAGTTGGTATCACAAGCAGGAGAGGAGGGCATGGCTGAGAGCTGTCTGAGAGCCGAGCAGACCTCAGAGGGTCCCAGAGAGGTGCCTGGCTGAAAAATAAGGGACCAACATACACTTAAAGGCAAGGCAGCCGCCGTGCCATGGTACTGGGCTGGAAATCCACCCCAGACCATGACAGAAATCCATAGGATCATTAAAGGGATTGATGGGAAACAGGACTGTGGTTAGACCTGGCCTAGCTCCTGCACATGCATAACAATCCACTTTATTCTGGACCACCGTCTTAACTGAATATTGAAGCCAGGTTAACCACTCATTTTGTTTGATATAACCGGTTTCTGCTGCAACTCTATTGTTCATAGTTTTGATATTCACATATGCCACCTCATTAGATCCAGGTTTAGATTCAAGAGCTAGTGTAGTCTTGTTAACTGGTATGACTTTTATCAATCCTTGTAGTACAACTGGATCCTCTTCATTTGCTCCTATAAATTAATCCACATTTAAATAGAATGGATAAGTCTGGGCTGGAGGAATATGCAGACTAAATCCCAATGTTTTTGCTTGCTTTGTGATAGTCTTAGGCTTAAAGAATTTTATACTTTTACACCATATATCATCCTTCTGCGGTGAGGCGCAAATAGAATTTTTTAAGGCTGAAGACCATAGCGCAGTTCCACAACCTTTCTCTCTGCTCCATTTTTCTTTTATATTGGGCTTACCCTTAATCACACACATCATAAGTGAATGTTTTCCCCAGATAAAACTCCCAACTGTGCAATCGACTATATCACACAAATCTAATGATTCAATTCAATTCAATTCAATTCAATTCAATTCAACTTTATTTATATAGCGCCATTTCACAACAACAGTCATCTCATAGCACTATCAACTGTAGGGGGAACCCCCACAGTTGCAGAAAGACCCCAGCAATCAGGCAATCCCCTGTGAGCAAGCACTTGGCGACGGTGGAGAGGAAAAACTCCCTTTTAACAGGAAGAAACCTCCAGCAGAACCAGGCTCAGAGAGGGGCAGTCATCTGCTGCAACTGGCCGGGGGGTGATGGGATAGAGAAGATGAAAAGAACAGACATGTAGAGAGCAAACAGCACGATGGGGACTCAATCTATGGGAGAGAACAAACAGATGTTAATGACCAGCAAAAAAAAATATTTCATTGAGAGTGAAGAAAGGAGTGAGGCCCAGTGCATTATTGGAGGTCCCCTGGCTGACTAAACCTATTAGCAGCATAACTAAGGGAGGGTTCAGAAACACATGATCCCTCGCTAATTGTAGGCTATATCAAAAAGGTAGGTTTTAGCCCAATTCTTAAAAACAGAGATCGAGTCTGACTCCCGAATCCAGATTGGCAGCTGGTTCCACAGGAGAGGAGCTTGATAACTGAAGGCTCTGCCTCCCATTGTACTTTTGGAGATTCTAGGTATTACAAGTAATCCTGCATTTTGGGAGCATAGTGCTCTGTTAGGGTAATACGGTAGTATCAGACCTTTTAAATAAAAAGGAGCCTGATTGTTTAGAGCTTTGTAAGTAAGAAGAAGGATTTTAAACTTAATTCTAAACTCTATGGGAAGCCAATGAAGGGAGGCCAGAGCCGGAGAGATATGATTTCTCTTTCTAGTACCTGTTAAAACTCTTGCTGCAGCATTATGGATCAGCTGAAGACTTTTTAAAGATGTTTTAGGACAGCCTGATAATAAAGAATTACAATAATCTAATCTCGAGCTAACAAAAGCGTGGATCAGTTTCTCAGCATCACTCTGAGACAAGATGCTCCTAATCTTGGCAATATTATGCAAATGATAGAAGGCAGTCTTAGAAACAAATTTAATATGTGAATTGAAGGACAGATCTTGATCAAAAATAATTCCAAGGTTCCTCACAGAGCTATTAAGAGAAAGAGTAACCGCATCCAAACTGAAAGTTTGATTTTGAAAGGTATTTCTAAGGTTTTTTGGACCAACAAGAATGACTTCAGTCTTATCTGAATTTAATAGCAGGAAATTACAAGTCATCCAAGCTTTGATTTCCTTAAGACAGGCTTCTAACTTGGCTAATTGATTACTATTGTCTGGCTTCATTGACAGGTATAATTGTGTGTCATCTGCATAACAATGAAAATGTATACAGTGCTTTCTAATAATGTTGCCTAACGGAAGCATATATAAACTAAAAAGAATAGGGCCTAGCACAGATCCCTGTGGAACTCCATGACTAAGCTTTGAGTTGAAAGAAAACTCATTATTTACATGAACAAACTGGAACCTATCAGATAAATAAGCTCTAAACCACTGCAACGAAGTTCCATTAAGTCCAACATAGTGTTCTAATCTATCAAGTAGAATATTATGATCGATAGTATCAAAAGCTGCACTAAGGTCTAAAAGGACAAGTACAGAAACCAGTCCATTATCAGATGCGATGAGGAGGTCGTTAGTGACCTTCGCTAAGGCTGTTTCAGTACTATGATGGATTCTAAACCCAGATTGAAACTCTTCAAGTAAACCATTTCCCTGCAGGTGGTCAAATAATTGCGTAGCAACAACTCTTTCTAAGATTTTTGAAATGAAAGGGAGATTAGAGATTGGTCTATAGTTAGCTAAAGCTCCTGGATCTAGCGTTGGCTTTTTGAGTAAGGGTTTAATTACAGCCGTTTTAAAAGCCTGTGGTACATGGCCTAAAGTTAATGAAGAATTGATTATATGAAGAATAAAGCTACCAATAAGTGGGAAGACTTCTTTAAATAACCTGGTAGGAATAGGGTCTAAAAGACAAGTTGAAGGTTTGGATGAGGAAACTATTTTGTCTAACTCACAAAGGTCGATTGGAGTAAACTCATCAAGACAGACATCAATTGAAGGAGTTGTAGTAGTTACAGTATTTAAGTTAACTGTGGGAAGAATCTGATTGATTTTATCTCCGATGGATGAAATTTTATTATTGAAAAAGTTCATAAAGTCCTGACTAGTAAGCTCTAAGGGAATGCTAGGATTGACAGAGTCCTGACTCTTTGTCAACCTGGCTACAGTGCTGAAAAGAAACCTGGGATTATTCTTGTTCTCTTCTATTAATGCAGAATAATAACTCGTTCTAGCTTTTCTAAGAGATTTTTTATAGATTAAAGGATGATTTCTCCAAGCTAAATAGATTTCATCTAAATTAGTGGAGCGCCATTTTCTTTCTAATTGACGAGTCTTCTGTTTTAAGGTTGTCATAGCCAGGAGCGGCACTGGGGTTAAGCTCCCAGTGCTCATAAAATGCTCCTTATGGCGTGCGTCTCGAAAAGCCTCTGACAACTAAGTCCAACTCCTAGCCTGCCCATGTGGTTTAGTCTCTAAGCCCGGCGGAACTGCTTTTACTAATAGGAGAAGGGGCGAGGGCGGATCTCTGGTGCCTTAAAACCAGATGCTTCGGGTAGATGGTGGCTCGTCAACCTGGGAAGGTAGCCCATCTAGGGGAAGGTAAACCCTGACTTCAAACCTCCGCTGCCTTGCGGCATACCCGGTCACGGGAAAGGCTTCGGGAGTCAACCCTGAGGAAAAATCCGGAGTCGGAGCCCCTAAGGCAGTTCTATGTTGTGCTCAACATCGTTCTGGCAGCTCCTGCAACGGCGCTGGTGCCAAACTGTAGCAGCCCTGCTGTTCCTTTGGATTCATCAGTGACGTGGAGAGGGGGGACATGCTGCATGGGCAACATCTTGTCCTCCATATCTTCCTGCCCAGGCTTGAATCCTACCAACGCCCAACGCTGGAAGGTAGAACACCGGATCACTGGAGAGGACACTCCAGCTTCGCCTTTGGCGTAGACAAAACACGGGAAATGACAGTTACCGGTTATAAGCCACCGCTCAATTGGCATAGAGCGCGGCGCCAGGGGTTGTTCCCGATGGTGGGAGGGATCATCGGATCTCACTGGACAGCTACCGCCCGCCTCAAGCTGGGCAGCCCCCAGCCAATAAGGTGTTGTCCCGCCACAGCTTGCTTTCCTCATTGGGTGCATGGGGATGAGGAGAAGTCCGAACAGCAGGCTGAGAACCTTCGCACCAGGCAAGACAATAAAACAAAAGAGACCAACTCTAAAACTGGGAACTTGGAACGTCCGCACTATGATGACAGGACTCGCTGCTAACCTCAAGGACATCAACAACACCAGGAAGACTGCCATCATCAATAATGAGCTGAAGAGACTGGGAGTGGATATCGCCACTCTCCAGGAAACACGGTTGGCTGACGCAGGCACACTGAGAGAGAAGGACTACACGTTCTACTGGCAGGGAAAGGGCAGTGACGAACACAGGGAACACGGAGTGGGCTTCGCAGTGAAGAACACCTTGCTGAAGATGGTGGAACCGGGCAGCACTGGCTCTGCACGACTCCTCACCCTCCGCCTCAACACCACTCAAGGCCCAGTCACCCTCGTCAGTGTGTATGCCCCAACACTGACAGCCACACCAGAGGCAAAAGACGAGTTCTACGAGAATCTCGCAACAACTGTCAGGATCATCCCCAACTCTGAACAACTCATTCTTCTTGGAGACTTCAATGCCAGAGTGGGTGCTGACCATGACTCCTGGCCCTCCTGTCTTGGACCTTTTGGCGTGGGCAGAATGAACGACAACGGACAGCGGCTGCTCGAGTTCTGCACATATCACGATCTGTGCATCACAAACTCATTCTTCAAGACCAAGCCCCAACACAAGGTTTCCTGGCAACATCCACGCTCAAAGCACTGGCACCAGCTGGACTTGATCCTGACCAGGCGCACCTCACTGAAGAATGTGCTAATCACCCGTTCGTTCCAGAGTGCAGATTGCGACACAGACCATTCATTGGTGTGTTACAAGGTCAAGCTGCAGCTGAAGAAATTCCATCATGCTAGACAGCCTGGAAAGGCACGGATTGACACCAGCAAGGGTGGCTCAACCAGAACTTGTTGAGCAGTTTGCCTCCACCTTTGAGAAGGAACTTGGTGTACCACAAGAAGGAGAATCTGCAAAGCAGAAGTGGGAAGAGCTGCGAAACACCATCCACCGCACAGCCTTGGCTACCTTTAGGAGGAAGACCTCGAAGTCACAGGACTGGTTTGATGCCAAGTTGACCGAGATGACCCCTGTCATTGAAGCCAAGCGCTCAGCACTTGCTGAGTACAAGAAGTACCCAAACGAGAAGAACCTCCAGATTCTCAGGGCTGCGAGAAGCAAAGTTCAGCAGACTGCTCGGCGCTGTGCAAACGAGCACTGGACTCAGCTCAGCCAAGACATTCAAACTGCTGCCATAACAGGGAACATCCGTGGTATGTACGATGGCATCAAGAAAGCACTTGGTCCGGCTCAGAGCAAGACGACCCCCCTCAAATCCTCCACCGGGGAGATGATCACAGAAAAGAACAAGCAGATGGCGAGATGGGTGGAACACTACTCTGACCTCTACTCCAGACAGAACACCGTGACACCGTCAGCCCTTGATGCCATCGACTGCCTGCCATCCATGGATGAACTTGATGCCGAAACAACCATCGATGAACTCAGCAAGGCCATTGATAGCTTGGCCGCTGGCAAGGCACCCGGCAACGACGGCATACCCCCTGACCTGATCAAGCACTGCAAGACCGCCCTACTGCTGCCATTGCATGACGTCCTCTGCCAGTGTTGAAAGGAAGGTGCCGTACCACAGGACATGAGGGACGCCAAGATCATCACCCTCTACAAAAACAAAGGGGAGAGAAGCGACTGCAACAACTACAGAGGCATCTCCCTCCTCAGCGTTGTTGGCAAAGTCTACGCACGAGTTGTTCTCATTCGTCTACAGAAGCTTGCCGAACGTGTCTACCCCGAGTCTCAGTGTGGCTTCCGCGCTGAGCGATCGACGGTAGACATGATATTCTCCATCCACCAACTCCAGGAGAAATGCAGAGAATAGAACATGCCCCTGTACGTCGCCTTCATCGACCTCACCAAAGCGTTCGATCTGGTCAGCAGAGAGGGCCTTTTCAAGATCCTGCCAAAGATAGGATGCCCACCAAAGTTGCAAAGCCTCATCGAATCGTTTCACACCAACATGCAGGGGATAGTGCAGCACGATGGCAACGTCTCAGAGCCATTCAACATACGCAGTGGAGTGAAACAGGGCTGTGTACTTGCGCCAACCCTCTTTGGGATTTTCTTTGCTATGCTCCTGAGGCATGCCTTCAGCACAGCAACAGAGGGAATCTACCTGCACACAAGATCTGACGGCAGGCTTTTCAACCTTGCCCGCCTGAAAGCCAGAACCAAAGTACGCGAGGCTCTAATCAGAGACATGCTGTTCGCAGACGACGCTGCAGTCGCAACCCACACACAGCAGGAGCTTCAGACCCTGATGGACCACTTCTCCCAGGCATGCAAGGACTTCGGGCTTACCATCAGCCTGAAGAAGACTAACGTCTTGGCGCAAGGCACAGAAGCACCACCAACCATCACCATCGACGACTACGAGCTGGAGGTCGTGAATCAGTTCACGTATCTGGGGTCCATGATCAGCAACAACCTCTCCCTTGATACAGAGATCAACAAGAGGATTGGAAAATCAGCCTTCACACTCGCTCGCCTCACCACACGAGTGTGGAAGAATCCCAAACTCTCTGTCAAGACGAAGATGGCAGTGTACAACGCCTGTGTCATCAGCACACTGCTCTATGGGAGTGAGACATGGACAACATACGCCCGGCAGGAAAAGAGACTGAAATCCTTCCACTTGCGCTGCATTCGCCACATCCTGGACATATCCTGGCAGGACAAAGTGCCCAACACAGAAGTTCTGTCCCGCGCTGGCCTTCCCTCCATGTTCACTCTACTCAGGCAGCGCAGGCTCCGCTAGGCCACGTTCACTGTATGGAGGATGGCAGAATCCCCAAAGACGTCCTCTACGGAGAACTGGCGACTGGCAGGAGAGACGTTGGCTGCCCACAGCTGCGCTTTAGAGACGTCTGCAAGAGAGACATGAAAACCCTGGAGATCAACACAGAGTGCTGGGAGGACCTTGCAACGGACCGCTCCAAATGGAGAGGCACCCTGACCATACAGCTCAAGGCGGGTGAAGAGAGACTGACTGCTGCAGCAGATAAAAAAAGGACCCGCAGGAAGAACCGCCACAGACCCAGCAGCACGGAGACCACCCACAAGTGCGACCTGTGTGACAGGGACTGCCATTCGCGCATCGGCCTGTTCAGCCACAGGCGGTGCTGTTCCAGCAGAGTAGACGTTTAGGATTCTCTTCCATGGTCATCATAGACCGACGGAGGCTGACGACTTCTGTGCTGAATCAAGGAGTTAGAAATCTCTGATTAGACTTTTTCTTTTTTAAGGGGGCCACCAAGTCTAGAGTCTGATGCAGAGAAGCTGTAACACTATCCACCATGTTATCAATTACAGAAGGAGCAAGCTGTCTATAGCTTATTTAAGTTGTGTTGACACTTGGCATAGAGGAAACAATCTGCATAAATTTGGTAACAGCATCAACTGAGAGGTATCTACTGTAATAATATTTTTCTTTAGGAGCCAAATAGTCAGAAATAGTAAAATCAAAGGTTAACAGACAATGGTCTGACAGTACAGGGTTATGAGGAGACACTACAAGATTTTCTATTTCTATGCCATATGTCAGAACAAGGTCCAATGTATGGTGGAGGTAATGAGTAGAATTTCCTACTTTCTGAGAAAACCCAATCGAGTCTAATATTGAATTAAATGCCACATTAAGGCAGTCACTATCTACATCCACATGTATATTAAAGTCCTACTATAATTATTCTATCAGATTTCAGCACTAAATCAGCTAAGAAATCAGGAAATTCGGATAAAAATTCTGAGTAGGTTGATGGGGGACGATAAACTATGGCAAATAAAATTGGGTTTAACCTAAAATTGCTAAAGTACCCAATACTGAGGACCAGGTCCTCAAAGGAATTATAACATGTTTTTTGCTTTACATTAACTAGTAATTTGGAATGGTAAATTGTTGCTACTCCTCCCCGACCAGAACTTCTGGGATTTTGACAGTTTAAATAACCAGAGGGAGTTGATTCATTTAAACCAGCACAATCCTCTTGCCCTAACCAAGTCTCTGTAAGGAATATTAAATCAATCTGATGATCAATTAACAGATCATGGACTAACAGAGACTTGGGAGTTAGAGACCTAATATTTAATAAACCACATTTAATTTTTAAATTATGAGGAGGAACAGAGGCCAAATCATTCAATTTAGAGGCTTTATGTTTAATTTGAGTTTTACCAATATTTTGCTTAATCACTTTGGGATGCTTATATATTATATTTTTATTTACTTTGGAGGGAGCAGACAACGATTCTCTGATGGGGAAGACAGGGGCTAAGTTGAGGGGTGGCGGATGAAGAGGAGCTGCAGAGAGGCGTGTAAGACTGCGACTCTGCTTCCTGGTCGCAACTCTGAGTAGTCAAGGTTTTGGAAATTTGGATAAAAAAGATGCCAGATTGTTAGATAAATGAGAAGCACCATCCAAAGTGGGATGAATGCTGTCTCGTCTTATAAGACCAGGTTTTCCCCAAAATGAGCTCCAATTGTCAATGTAGCCCACGTCATTTGCAGGACACCACACAGACAGACAGCGGTTCAAGGATGACGAGCGGCTAAACATGTCATCACTGGTCAGATTGGGGAGGGGCCCAGAGAATACTACAGTGGCAGACATCGTTTTTGCAAAGTCACACACCGATTCTACATTAAGTTTCGTGACTTCCCACTGCCAGAGACGGAACACAATGCCAAATGAAATTAAAATAATAATGGACTTTAAAACATTTACTACAAAGGTTAAAAACTGGCTGAAAAATAAACAAGAATGTACCCATGTATGAAATGATTGTCTGCAGGGTGAGAGTGAATGAAGGGAAGGAATGAATGTGTTTGTTTATAGTGAGTGATGAAGGGAGGGAGACCTGAAATAGGCAAATGTGAACCAGGTTTTTATATTGTGTATTTATAATCTTGTTTGCATTGATGTATGTGGTTATTGTTTATTCTGTTTTCTTTTTTCTTTTCCTTATCCTTCTTTCTTTTTACCTGTTTCTTCTTTCTAAAGCCCATCCAGGGACAAGAGTTGCAAATTAGCTAATAGCTATACACTCTTTGTGCAACACATTAGATTGATTGTCATTTGATTAATTGTCTATGTTTATTGCACTGTCCCTGTCAAATAAACAAATAAATAAAAAAATGTCATTAATGCCAGCATGAATAACAATTGTGGAGTATTTACAGTTACTTTTAGCCAGCATTTTCAAATTTGACTCAATGTCACCTGCTCTGGCCCCAGGAATGCATTTGACTATGACCGCTGGAGTCTCTAGGTTCACGTTTCTGACTACAGAGTCGCCAATGATCAGAATTTTTTCCTCAGCGGGTGTGTCGCTGAGCGGGGAAAAACGATTAGAAACGTGAACAGGTTGGTGGTGTACCGGGGCTTTGCGACTAGGCTTCCTTCTCACCATCACCCACCCAGTCTCCTCGCTGCTGAGGAGAGCCGGAGGACCGCTAAGGGGGTTAGCTATGCTAGCTAGCTCCGCTGCAGCTAAGGGGCGTCCGTCAAGAGTAACTGGTGCAGACAGTGTTTCAATGCAGCGGAGCCGGGATTCCAAATCAGACAACCTCGCCTCGAGCTCCTCAAAAAGACAACACTTAAACACAGTAGTAATAACACTACTGTGCGGTTGCCTGGAATTATTGCTATCTCTATTTTGGCTCCATAGGGGTCCACACTCTGAGGTGTTGCAGAACGTGCAAGTCTATCCTCCTGTATTTGCTTAGGTTGTTGGAATTTTCCCCAGAAAAAGGGAATAAAATAATCAAAGACAGGAGCAGCAGAGCACAAAGAACTGCTCTTGTACTAACAATAGGAATGGTCGACATTTTTATTTATTTTCTGAGTTTGCCAAGTCATCTGTGGTTTGGAGGAGTGGGCGACTTGGTTCTGCTGCTTTTGCACAGTGAGTTATGTGTATCCAGTTACTCAACCTTCCTTTTTTCCAAACTTGCACTGCATGTGATGTGGCTTTTTTCACTTTAAAAGGCTCTTGCCACTTAGGAGAGTCCCAGTGGGGCCTTATTACTTTTTGCCACATCCAGTCACCAGGTTCCAACGGGGCAGCACTCCTCTGGGTGCTCCTGTTGAGAATGTCCAGAACCTGTTGAGAGAGAGCTTCAGATATTTTCCTTAGACTCTTAAAGTATTGTGACAGTTCTACAGCTTGACTATTCCTAAGAGTCAAAGGTGAATCAACAAATGGTCCTGGCATCTTTCTCCCTGTTAGCAACTCATGAGGAGTCAGGCAGAGCGTTGTATTAGGGGTGCATCGCAGTGTCATAAGCGCTAATGGCAGTGCATTGATTCATGTCTTGCCTGTCCCCATGCATTGCTTGGCTAGAATTCGTTTTAGAGTCCTATTTGCTCTCTCTACTAGCCCTTGGGAGGATGGATGCACAACTGAGCCAAATTTATGCCTTAAGCCTAAGGTGCATTCAACTTCCTTCAAATGTTTATTTCCAAAATTACTGCCATTGTCTGACCTGATCACTTTTGGAGTCTCTGACCGGGGTGCTGGAGAAGGCTCCTCTTGAAGACTCCATTGTCCTACTGGGTGACTTCAGTGCGCACATGGGCAATAACAGTGAAACCTGGAGGGGGCTGATTGGGAGGAACAGCCTGCTCGTTCTGAACCCGAAAGGTGTTCAGTTATTGGACTTCTGTGCTAACCACAGTTTGTCCATAACGAACACCATGTTCAAGCATAAGGGTGTCCATATATGCACCTGGCACCAGGACACCCTAGGTCCCAGGTCAATCATCGATTTTGTTATTGTGTCATCAGACCTGTGACCATATGTCCTGGACACTCGGGTAAAGAGAGGGGCAGAGCTGTCAACTGATCACCATCTGGTGGTGAGTTGGATCCGATGGCAGGGGAGGATGCCATTCAGACCTGGTAGACCCAAATGTATAGTGAGGGTGTGCTGGGGACATCTGGTTGAGGCCCCTGTCCGGGAGGTTTTCAACTCCCACCTCCGGAAGAACTTCAACCTCTTCACTTCCTCTTCACTTCCGCCCTCCAAAGAGAGCAGATGCTTTTTCTCCCAGCTCCGGCTCCTTATCTCTCTCCTTCCCTAACTGACTGGATCCCAGCTTGCTATTGTCTGTCTGCATGTCTTTACTGCTGATTATCGAACGAAATTATGGATTTAATAAGCTGGGCTTTGAACGCAATTGACACTGTTTTTTCAACGAGAAAAACTGGCCCGGGGGAGCCGATTTGCCCCGCAGGAACAGCTGCCACGGGTTATTTGAAGGACACAAGTAATTGGAAACTCTTGTGCCTGTGTGATCTCTCTATCGAAGATGTTGAAGATTTATACCTCTTCGGAGCAATGGTCATCGGAATTCTACTGATTGGATCTGGGATTGTTCTGGTGTACCGCAAATTGAAGAAGATGGACGAAGCCTATCAAAAAGCGGACCCGGCGAGGCTCATCCATCAAATTGACCAACTGGGCAGGACTCTGACAGCGGCTAATGGAGAACTGTACAGGAAAATGGATTACATCACGATCACACTGAGAGCCGTCCATGATTCGATTTCAACGTCCAGCCATGAAGGATTTGAGCACTGAATCTGTAAGAGAATAAAAAGTTTTTTTTCTGAAGTCAGTGCTATTCGACCTGTTTTGACGCCCTCAGCACACAGTCCTCCAGATTATCTTCAGTATACTTGTTTTCATAACATGGCGGGCAGCATTTGACTCTCAAGGACAGCCAGCTGTCTGGCAAACTATTCCATCTGCCGTGCCAAGGACACGCGCCTCTGCTCAGACGGTAGACATAACATCTGCTGCGGAAGAGACTTTTGTCGTTCTCCAACTGATATCATTGATTGCACTCAACACACACACTCACACTGACTCACTATACTGACTTGAAGATTTATTCATTCACTGCTCTCTTTGTGTCATTGTATGGATTCTATTGTCTGCTAATTGTGCATTGAGAGTTTTTTTCTTGTAATCATAATATCGATCATATATGAACGTTATTCTGACAATCAATGCTTTTTTCTCTCTCTCCTATTGTGTTTACCCCCCCCCCCCCTTCCCCATTGCTTCCTGTTCTTTCTCTGCTGACAGGCGCCTCATGGCTGCCGCGTCATTGAAAATGTCACCTGACGTTCTCAGTGTCAAGTCAAATCCCTCGTATATTTACCAGTTATTTACTTGTGAATGTACTTGGCAATAAATCTATTTCTGATTTTTCTGATTTCTGAACCACATTCCGAGGCAGCCAGGAGACATGGAGTCTGAATGGGCCATGCTCTCCACCTCCATTGTTGAAGTGGCTGCCCAGAGCTGTGGGCAACCCCCGAACCAAGTGGTGGACACCAGTGGTGAGGGAGGCCATTAAGCTGAAGAAGGAGTCCTATCAAGCTTGGTTGGCTTGTGGGACTCCTGAAACAGCTGAGGTGAACAGGCAGGCCAAGCGGCGTGTGGCTCGGGTTGTTGCTGAAGCAAAAACTCGGGTGTGGGAGGAGTTCGGTGAGGCCAAGGAACAAGACTTTTGGTCGGCATCGAAGAGATTCTGGCAAACTGTCTGGCAGCTCAGGAGGGGGAAGCAGCTCCCTGTCCACAGTGTGTATGGTGCGGATGGGGCACTGCTGACTTCTGCTGGAGATATCGTCGGGTGGTGGAAGGAATACTTTGAGGATCTCCTCAATCCCACTGACATGCCTTCCACAGAGGAAACAGGGCTTGTGAACGAGTGGGACGACCCACCCATCACAGGGGCTGAGGTCGCCAAGGTGGTTAAAAATCTCTGGTGGTGGGGCCTCGGGGGTGGACGAGGTTCACCCTGAGTACCTCAAGGCCCTGAATGGTGTAGGGCTGTCATGGTTGACACACCTCTGCAACATTGCGTGGAGGTTTGGGACAGTGCCTTTGGCATGGCAAACCGGGGTGGTGGTTCCTCTCTTTAAAAAGGGGGACCGGAGGGTGTGCTCCAACTTTAGAGGGATCACACTCCTCAGCCTCCTTGGAAAGGTCTGTGCCAAGGTACTGGAGAGGACAGTCCATCCATTGGTCGAACCTCAGATTCAGGAGGAGCAATGTGGTTTTTGCCTTGGGCGTGGCACATCGGACCAACTCTTTACCCTCTCGAGAATTCTCGAGGGTTTGTAGGAGTTTGCCCAACCAGTTTACATGTGTTTTGTGGACTTGGAGAAGGCATTCGACCATGTCCCTCATGGTTTTTTGTGGGGGGTGCTTCGGGAGTATGGGGCATCGGGGTTGTTTTTACGAGCAATCCGGTCTCTGTACGACCGTTGTGAGAGTTTGGTTCATATTGCTAACACTCGGTCGGACTCATTCCCAGTGAGAGTTAAACTCCGCCAGGGCTGCCCTTTGTCACTGATCCTGTTCATAATTTTTATGGATAGGATTTCTAGGTGCAGCCAGGGAACGGAGCGTGTCATGCTTGGTGACCACAGGATCTCATCTCTGTTGTTTGCAGATGATGTTGTCCCGTTGGCTTCATCTAGCAATGATCTACAGGTCTTACTGGGACATTTTGCCGCCAAGTGTTATACGGCTGGGATGAGAATCAGTACCTCCAAGTCTGAGTCCATGGTCCTCAGCCGGAGGAAGGTGGATTGTCCCCTTCGGGTTGGGGACAAGCTCCTGCCCCAAGTTTAAGTATCTCATGGTCTTATTCATGAGTGATGGGAGAATGGAGCTAGAGATTGACAGACAAATTGGAGCAGCATCTGCAGTGATGCGGACGTTGTACCGGTCTTTTGTGGTGAAGAGTTAGCTAAGCTCTAAGGCAAAGCTGTCGATTTACCGGTCAATCTACGTTCCTACCCTCACCTATGGTCATGAGCTTTGGGTAATGACTGAAAGAGTGAGATCGCGGCTACAAGCGGCTGAAATGAGCTTCCTTCATAGGATTGCTGGACTTACCCTTAGAGATAGGGTGAGGAGCTCAGTCATCTGGGAGAGGCTCAGAGTAGAACCGCTGCTCCTCCACATTGAAAGGAGTCAGTTGAGGTGGTATGGGCATCTGATCAGGATGCCTCCTGGACATCTCCCACTTGAGGTGTTTCAGGCACATCCCACTGGGAGGAGACCCCGGGGTAGACCCAGGACTCGCTGGACAGACTATGTCTCCCAGCTGGTCTGGGAACACCTTGGTATCCTCTTTGAAGTGCTGGAGCAGGTGGCTGGGGAGAAGGAAGTCTGGGCTTCTCTGCTTGAACTGCTGCCTCCGTGACCCGGACCTCTGGAAAAGCGGTAGAAGATGGATGGATGGATGGATTTGTTAGTACTTTCACTTCAGCTATCAATAGGATTAAATACTTAGCTTTATTCATTAATCTGTGTGTTTTACAGTAATTGTGTCTCTCCAATATAACTGATTGTGATCACATTTTCTTTAAAATTTTCAGCTTCATCCATCCCCTTACCTCTGTTTCCACCCTGATCCCTGAAGCGTTTTCTATTTTAGATGAAGATACATCAGATAATACATAGGTTTACAGTGACTAAAACTGCTGGAAACAACTTTTGGCTAATCTTTCCATTCAACATTGCCTATCCCTCTTTCGTGCATGATGAAGGCTTTGGAAAAACATCTGATGCCCATTATAAAACAGCTTGAAAACAGCACACTAATAAATGTGAATATTAGGAGTTTTTTTTTTCCTCTGTCAGAACTTTTGATGTTTTCCTCACTTGCTGCTCTAAAACCCCTTTAAAACCTATTTGTAAAAAGTGAAAGTGGATCAGCAAACGTGCATGAGGGAGAGTTTAGCATGACCATAAAAGGAGGGAAAAACATGATGAATGAAAGTACTTAATTTGGTTCACTTGAAGAGATTGAAGCTCTTTCGCCAGTTTAATTAAATTTAACCAACCACCTGACATAGAGTTTGCCCAGTTTGTAGTTGTTCTATTATGATGTGTGAATAATAAAGTAAAAGCATTTTAGAGTATCTGTTAAGCATCACTTCCTTCGCTTTGTCCCCATCATTATTATCTCCACACCTATAATGAGAAGACAACAGATCAAGGGCCTTTCAGTGTCTCTTAGCAACAATTATATCAACTATAAGCAGACAGTAGAAGTGAGCAATGGAGAAAAGAGAGAGAGAGAGAGAGAGGCTAAAAGGAAAGTATGTCAGAGAGAGAGAGAGAAGAGAAAAGAGCCTACTGTGAGAGATAAGATGGTATTCTCCCTTCTTGCAAAATGAGTTCATTAGGGGAGTGATAGACGGTCATTGCAGGGAATCAAGGTTTCTGTGTGATAACGGTTGGGAGCCACAGATTGGGAGGGGGAAAAAAGAGTTTCATTTCCTGTTCTTCAGAGACAGCCCTGATATCAGTGAATCAGCACAGAAGCTGTGCAGAGGAGAGAAAAATGGAGAGACAAGGACAGGACAGACGGAGCAAGTTAGAGAGGTAAATGTCAGGATTATTTTTGTCAGGAAAAAAAAAGGCGAGCGACCTGCCAGATTGCTGTCCAAAAGTGTTTCTATGGAGAACTGAAGGGAGGCCCACATGAAGGGAGTTGAAAGATATGTCAACCTCAGCTGAGAGGTGGAAAGTCAAACTAAAGTCCCGCTATGAAGTATCAAGCTACAAACTGACAGTAGCCGTAGACAAACAACTGAGCGGGAAGCTGCATATGCAGACACGGAGCCCAGACCAGGCCGTCTTTGCCCACGTTAATATAAGTACGAAAAAATTGGGAAGATATGAGAGCTGGGAAAGAGATGAAATGAGCTGGAGGTCTTGATAAGGGCCCGATAGTGAGAGAGGCTAGCAGACAGATGCTGAGATGACAGGTACAGCGGGGGTGGAGGGATACACTGGCTGCGGCCGCTGTTTAATATAGATCTGCAGCGATAAGGTGAGACAGAAAACACAGGATGTGTCCATCAGCCAGGGGAAAGGAGTTCAAAGGAAATTGCCACAATAAAGCACACACACACACACACACATATAAGCACACATGCAGGAGGCGGGGAAACTGGCGCACGACTCAGCCTGTGGATGCAATTAAATCCAGAAATGTTCATTTTGGGGTTCATTTCAAGGCTTCCAGGTGGATGTATGAAAAAGTAGAGGGGCTGCACTCTGAAATAGTGGAACCAGTCTAAAAATTTCCACTTCAGAAGATACTGTAGGCAACTGACTGGATTCATGAGGCATAACGGCTCATCTGATGTACATTAGTGTTATCGCTCAGATAGATGAACTGAGGATCATCGTCTTAGTAACACTGGAATCAAGCACTCATGTTTCCCCTTTGTGTGTGTGTGTGTGTGTGTGTGTGTGTGTGTGTGTGTGTGTGTGTGTGTGTGTGTGTGTGTGTGTGTGTGAGAGAGAGAGAGAGAGAGAGAGAGAGAGAGAGAGAGAGAGAGAGAGAGCACAAAATAATGGTCCCTTGTCATCCCCGATTAATCCTGTAACTGAAATCTGTACTCAAGTCTCTCTCACACACACACACACACACACACACAGAGTTTGAGTGTCCTGACAGGGTGGGACAGTCATCATTTAAAGAGGCATTCTGTAGCCTTATTCTTCTCTGCCACACAATCTTCTTACCTCCTCGTTTCTCCCAGGACTTCCTACCTGGATTCTCTCCCAAGGCAGACAAAGGACTCCTGTGGACAGACCTTGCACTTAACCTGGTGGACCTCCATTCTTACCTGCAACCTGTTCCAGCTTCTCCCCTCCAGAAGACGTTTCAGAAGCCTTCGGACTAGAACCAGCAGGTTTAGGAACAGTTTCTTTCCAACAGCTGTCACGTTATTGAACTTAGTTCCCCGCTGACTCTCTTACAATCATCTTTTACCATCCTCACCTGTACATAACTGCATAACTACATAACTACATCTAACTTATTGCACATTATTTGCACATAACAGTACTTTTAACTTTCTGCACTGCTGCATATATTTGCATATATTTGCTTAAATTGCACATACTGTTAATTACCGTATATACTGCACTGCTGTCCTTTGCACTTCTGACTGGATGCTAAACTGTGTTTCGTTACCTTGTATTCATACATGTGTAATGACAATAAAGTTGAATCTAATCTAATCTAATCTAACCTCTTCACCGTCATCTGTATGTCTGAAGCAAAACTGAACTATTACTCTCACCTTAAGTCCTCGGGCCCAGGGTCTTCTCATCTGCAGTAATCCTCCAATACACACCCGAAGACAGCAAGAAGTTGGCTGGAGCCTGCAAACTACTCACTGGTCACTAAAGCACCTACAAAAGTAAGAAAATAACATTCAAGTTCATCCTGGTTCTGTCTTCCAATACTCACTATTCTCCTTTCTGTCTCCACAGGGTTTCCAGCATCAGCCGCTCTTGCTTTACTTATTTTCAACAAAATCATTTACCTTTTCATTCAATTGTTGTCCTTTCCATGTCTGCATATTGGGTCCATCTTAATTGAAACATGTCAAAAGCAGCTTCAGTTCTTTTTAACATCTGCCAATTTTAACAGGAGGTTTATTCACAACTATAGCCTAGTTGTGGCACCACTCATACAATTAACCTCTTTCAAAACCTGCTTCATCTGGTCAGATGCTGCTAAGAAGGCTTTCTCCACCCTCATGCAGCTCTTCTCAGAAGCTCCTATCCTATCCCAAGTTGATGCCTCAGATAGTGGGGTCCAGGCAGTGCTCTCCCAGCAATCAGTCACCGACAACAGGCTTCATCCTTGTGTGTATTTCTGTCGGTGGTTCACTTCTGCTGAGAGGAATTACAGTGTTGGTGACTGAGAGCTATTAGCCATGAGATTTGCTGTCAAGGAGTGGCATCATTGACTCAGAGGGAATGCACAACCTTTTTTAGTCTGGATTGACCATAACAACCTTGAGTATCTCCAATGGTGGGACAGCTGTGGCACAGGTGTAGTGTAGCCGACTACTGATCAGATGGTCAGGGGTTCGATTCCTGCTTTGTCTGTAGTCTGCATGTCGAAGTGTCCTTGAGCAAGACAATGAATCCCCCAGTTGCTCTTGGTGGGTCAAGCCAGTGCCTGTATAGGGCAACTCCGCCACCATCAGTGTGTTAATGGGTGGAGAGCAGGATCTGTAAAGTGCTTTGGTCGTCCAGAGATGAGTAAAAAGTGCTATATAACTGAATGCCATAAGTTCATTCGCTGGGCTCTCTTTCTCAGGGGCTTCAATTTTACCATAACTTACAGGCTCAGAATATTAAGCCTGAAGCCCTCCCACTGCAATTTTCTCCAGATGTCACAAGAGCTCTTCTCTGCAAATAATAAACCTATACTTACAGTTTCAATTGCTCCAGTCACTCACCCCTCTTCTCTTCTCTTTGTTCCCCTACAGGAGTCAAACTGCCAGCTCTGTGGGGAAAAAACCTTGGCTACACACCCTTGTTCAATTGCCAGGTTTTTGTCATGTAAAAAAATAGGCCAAGATTAATAATTGCAAAACTTTTTCCACCATTAATGTGACCTATAACCTGCACAACCCAGTTGAAAAACAAACTGAAATCTTTTAAGAGGAAAAATAAAAACTTTCAATAACCTGTTTGTATAAATATGCACATCCTTAAACTAATACTTTGTTGCAGCCCCTTTGGCTTTTATTACAGCACTCAGTCTTTTTGGGTTGGAGTCTATCAGTGTGGCACATCTTGATGAATATTTGCTAACTCTTCTTTGTAAAAATGCTCCAAATCTGTCAGATTGTGAGGGCATCTCTTGTGCACAGCCCTCTTCAGATCACACCACAAATGTTCAATCGGATTCAGGTCTGGACTCTTGCCGGGCCATTCCAAAACCTTAATCTTCTTCTGGTGAAGCCATTCTTTTGTTGATTTGGATGTGTGCTTTGGGTCACTGTCATGCTGAAACATGAAGTTCCTCTTCAATTCAATTCAACTTTATTTATATAGTGCCATATCACAACAATAGTCATCTCATAGCACTTTCGAACGTAGGGAAAACTCCACAATTGCAGAAAGACCCCAGCAATCAAGCGATCCTCTGTGAGCAAGCACTTGGTGATGGTGGAGAGGAAAAACTCCCTTTTAACAGAAAGAAACCTCTAGCAGAACCAGTCATCTACTGCGACTGGCTGGGGGTGGGGGGAATAGAGAAGATGAAAAGAACAGTCATAAAGAGAGCAAACATTAAAGGAGTGAAGCCAAGTACATTATTGGAGGTCACCCGGCAGTCTAAATCTATTAACAACAAAACAAAGGGAGGGTTAAGAGACACATGATTCCTCCCTAATCGTAGGCTATATTGAAGAGGAAGGTTTTTATCCTATTCTTAAAAAGAGAGATCGAGTCTGACTCCCAAACCCAGATTGGTAACTGGTTCCACAGGAAAAGAGCTTGATAGCTGAAAGCTCTGCCTCCCACTGTATTTTTGGAGATTCTAGGTATTACAAGTAATCCAGCATTTTGGGAGCGTAGTGCTCCGTTAGGATTATAGGGTAATATCAGATCTTTTATATAAAAAGGGGCCTGATTATTAAGAGCTTTGTAAGTGAGAAGAAGGATTTTAAACTTAATTCTAAACTCTATGGGAAGCCAATGAAGGGAGGGCAGAACCGGAGAGATATGATCTCTCTTTCTAATACCTGTTAAAACTCTTGCAGCAGCATTTTGGATCAACTGAAGACTTTTTAAAAATATTTTAGGACAACCTGATAATAACGAGTTACAATAATCTAATCTAGAGCTAACAAAAGCATGGATCAGTTTCTCAGCATCACTCAGAGACAAGATGCTCCTAATCATGGCAATATTATGCAGCTAGAAGGCAGTCTTAGAAACAAATTTAATATGTGAATTAAAAAACAGATCTTGATCAAAAATAACTCCAAGGTTCCTCACAGAACTATTCAGAGAAAGAGTAACCACATCCAAATTAAGAGTTTGATTTGGAAAGGTATTTCTAAGGTTTTTTGGACCAACAAGAATGACTTCAGTCTTATCTGGGTTTAATAGCAGAAAATTACAAGTCATCCAAGCTTTGATTTCCTTAAGACAGGCTTCTAACTTGGCTAATTGATTACTATCGTCTGGCTTCATTGACAGGTATAATTGTGTGTCATCTGTGTAACAGTGAAAATGTATACAGTGCTTTCTAATGATGTTACCTAACGGAAGCATATATAAACTAAAAAGAGTAGGGCCTAGCACAGATCCCTGTGGAACTCCATAACTGAGCTTAGAATTCGAAGAAAACTCATTATTGATATGAACAAACTGAAGCCTATTGGACAAAGAAGATCTAAACCACTGCAGCGAAGTTCCATTTAGTCCAACATAGTGTTCTAATCTATCAAGTAGAATATCATGGTCGATAGTATCAAAGGCTGCACTAAGATCTAAAAGGGCAAGTACAGAAACAAGTCCATTTTCAGATGCGATGAGGTCATTAGTGACCTTCACTAAGGCTGTTTCAGTACTATGATGGATTCTGAACCCAGATTGAAACTCTTCAAATAAACCATTTCCCTGCAAGTGGTCAAATAATTGTGTAGCAACAACTCTTTCTAAGATTTTTGAAATGAAAGACAGATTAGAGATTGGTCGATAGTTAACTAAAACTCCTGGATTGAGTGTTGGCTTTTTGAGTAAGGGTTTAATTACAGCAGTTTTAAAAGCCTGTGGTACATAACCTAAAGTTAAAGAAGAATTGATTATTTGAAGAATACGGCTACCAATAAATGGGAAGACTTTTCTAAATAACCTGGTAGGAATAGGGTCTAAAAGACAAGTTGAAGGCTTGGATGAGGAGATTATTTTGTCTAACTCTAAAAGGTCAATTGGAGTAAACTTACCCAAACAGATATCAGTTGAAGGAGTTGTAGTAGTTGCTGTACTTAAGTTTACAGTGGGAAGAATCTGACTGATTTTATCTCTAATAGATAAAATTTTATGATTGAAAACGTTCAGAAAGTCCTGACTAGTAAACTCTAGGGGGATGCGAGGATTGACAGAGTCCTGACTCTTTGTCAGCCTGGCTACAGTGCTGACAATCATCTTCAGCTTTATAGCAGAAGTCTATGTCAGGGTCTGGGGGATGACTGTAGGGTCATGCTCACTCTGTCATGGACTGGGTTGGACGTGTCCAACTCCGTTCCATGATTTGTGGCTGTAGTTTCCCTGATCATTGTTTTCTTAATTTTCAGCTGGCAGGTTTTAGGAGCCTCTGGGTCTGGGCTCCCTGCCAGCCTACAGCCACGCCTTTCCCTCTCTGCCGGCATCCATCAGCTAACTGTCATCTTCATTTGCTCACTCCCCTGTTTCTCATGTACTCTCACCCACGTATACACACACATATAGATGCACGCACCCACACATACATGCATCATTCAGTACACATTCACACACATGCATGCACTCACACACTTGTGCCACACTCACACGCTGGCTGCCGCCACACACCTGCATCCACTTGTCACTCATTAGTACACGGAGTATTTATGGGTGACAGTGTGAGCACTCGGGGTGGCGGCGTTAGTCAATATTCGATGTCAAGGCTCCTCCTTGTTGGTTTCTCCTATTGTAAGTACTGTGCCCACCGTTCCCCTGGGGGCTTTCTCCCCATTATTATTCTACCCTTCTTCTCCGCTGTCCAGTTCTGCTTGGGAGAGCGTGGGGCTCATTTCTTCTCCTTTGCCAATGGAGTTGCAACCTGTTCATCTGTTTCACTACCCATTTTGGACTGCATTCACTGAGCATTTGTATTTTTGTTTTCCTGTTAATAAACATGTTAACTTCACCTGCAATTGGGCTCAAATCCTTTTCACCTGCGGCTCATCAATGACATCCTTTGCGATATGATTAATCAGTTTGTTTTTGTATATCTTGATATATTAATCTTTTCTTGCTCGCCAGAGGAACATGAAGTCCATGTGAGGGCCGTTTTACAACGGCTCCTGGAGAACCAGCTCTACATTAAAGCTGAGAAGTGTGAGTTCTCCTCAGCACCACCTCCTTCTTGGGCTTCATAGTGGCTGAAGGAGAGCTGATTGCCGACCCTGCCAAGGTGAAGGCTGTGCTGGACTGACCAACACCCCATTCCCGGAGGGAGCTCCAACGCTTCCTGGGGTTTGCAAATTTCTATCAGAGGTTCATTTGGAACTATAATGGTGTAGAACAGCCCCTTACACAGCTGACCTCCGTTAAGGTCCCATTTCATTGGACAGAGGCAGCTGAGCCGGCCTTTTCTAAATTAAAAGGCCTGTTCTGTCAAACACCCATCTTGGCACAGGTTGACCCTCACCTCCAGTTTATCCTCGAGGTGGATGCTTCTGACTCAGGGGTGGGTGCTGTCCTTTCACAGCGCTTGTCCTTTGATCAACGGCTCCACCCGTGCACATTTTTCTCTCGGCGGTTCACGCCTGCCGAGAGGAATTACAACATAGGGAATAGAGAGCTGTTAGCCATTAAGTTGGTGTTGGAGGGATGGAGACACTGGTTAGAAGGAGCTATTCACCCCATAGTCGTGTGGACCGACCACAAAAAATTATCTTAGGCTGGCCCGCCGACTCAATGCCAGGCAGGCCCGCTGGGCCTTGTTTTTCAATAGGTTCAATTTCACTATTACCTATCGGCCTGGCTCACGGGACACCAAACCGGAGGCGCTATTGTGCCAGTTTGATTCCATGCACATAGCCCCCCCCCCTTCCCCAGCCAATTGTTCCTCCTTCTCATAACCTCGGTGCCCTTACCTGGAATATTGAGCAGAGGGTCCGGCAGGCCCAGTCTCGGGAGCCCGAGCTGGCGGGATGTCCCCACAACCGCTTGTTTGTTCCTGCTGCCTTCCGCAGTGACGTCATCCATTAGGGCCAAAGTAGTCGCTTCGCCTGCCACCCTGGTATTGCCCGCACCACCAACCTAATACGGGGGGCATTCTGGTGGCCCCATACTGTAGCAGGACGTGCAGGAGTATATGAAGGTGTGCCAAACCTGTGTTCGGGGCAAAGCTGACTCTTCGCCCCCTGCTAGACTCCTTCATCCTCTGCCTGTTCCTGGTCGCCCTTGGTCCCACATCGCCCTGGATTTCGTCATTGGACTTCCCCCCTCTCATGGTAATTCAGTCATTCTCACTATTGTTTTTTCCTAAGGCTGTTCACCTCATCGCCCTGCCCAAACTTCCATCTGCCTCTGAGACTGCTGACCTGCTCACTTCTCATGTTATTCGCCTGCACTGCTTTCTGTGTGACATTGTGTCTGACCGGGGTTCCCAATTCACATCCCATGTTTGGAAGTCTTTTTGCCACACTCTCGGGACCACCGTCAGCCTTACTTCTGGATGTCACCCCCAGAGCAACGGGCAGGCTGAGCGTGCCAACCAGTCCTTGGAGGCCGCCCTCCGGTGTGTGGCAGCCGAGAACCCCTCGACCTGGAGCACACACCAGACCTGGGTGGAGTATGCGCATAACTCAGCCATTTCCACCGCCACAGGGCTTACCCCCTTTGAAGCCTCGATGGGGTATAACCCGCCTCTGCTGCGATGGACAGGGAACTCATGTTGCCGTCCATGGGGGCCCATGCTCGCCGTTGCCGCCGGATATGGAAATCCACCTGTGCTGCCCTCACTCGTTCGTCCGACCGCAACCGCCAGATGGCTGAACAGAAGCGGGTCCCTGCCCCTAAGTACATCGTGGGGCAGCAGGTTTGGTTGGCGGCAGACCAGATTCCTCTAAAGACAGACTCCAAGAAGCTGTCTGCTTGCTTTCTCGGTCTTTATCCCATCACCAGGTTGATTAACGATATCACTGTTCAACTCGGGCTCCCACGGACCCTTCGTGTGAACCCAACCTTCCATGTATCTAACATCAAGCCTGTCTCCATCAGTCCTCTCTGTCCTCCCCCCAAGCCGCCTCCTCCTCCCCGAGTGCTCGATGGCCACGTTACCCATACTGTTCAACGGATCTTGGATGTCCACTGTTGGGGCCAGGGGCTACAGTATTTGGTCCACTGGGAGGGCTATGGCCCGGAAAAAAGATCATGGATCCCCAAGTCACACTTCCATGACAAGGGGATGGTCCGGGCCTACCATCAAGCCCACCCGGAGAAGCCTTGTGGACCGCCAGGAGGCATTCCTTGGGGGGGGGGGGCACTGTCATGGTCCGGTGAGTGCTCGCCCCCTCCTTCCCGTGTCTCTCTTCTCCTGCAATCAGCACACCTGGGAGAGTGGACGCACCTGCTGCCTCTCATCAGCCAGCGCTTACAAGGACCACATTGTCAATGCCTCAGTGCTGGCTTGTCTGGGTATACTGCCTCACAGTAGACACGGTAGAATTATTATTCTATAAGTTGGTGAAGTGTTTGTACTCACTGTCTGGGTGCTCTCCTTTTTTTGAGGTTGCTGCCATCAGTGCGGGTGTGTCTTCGGGGACTGCGTGCGCTCACCTGCCCCTCCATCCACACTCCTCAGCAGCTATTCTCTACCCGGTCAGGCATCACCAGTCACTCCTCCCTACGACCCGCTTCATCCTGCTGGTTCGTCTCTCCCCACTGGGGTCCTTGCCGGTGCTCTTGTTCTACTCACGTAAGTGGTAATTTGGCTAGTCATTTCCCTGTTCTCCATTTCTCCTCACACTGCTCTCGTTCATCTCTCCACAGGACTCCTTCCTCTGACGAGTGACGTTTTCTGTAGCAGAGTTTGAGTTTTCTCTGGAAATTAATAAAAACCCTCAAACATGTTCTCTGGTGTGGTTGTTTCGTTATTGTTGCACTCTGCACGTGAGCTGTAAGCTAAAAATCATGATGACGTGCTACACACGGATGCAAGTACAACAGGACTGGGGGGAAGCCCTGTATCAAGAGCAGGAGGGAGAGATGTGCGTAATAGCGTACGCAAGTAGAGGACTATCCAAAAGCGAAACACGTAATCCTGCTCACAAACTTGAGTTTTTAGCCCTCAAGTGGGCAGTCATGGAAAAGTTTTGTGATTATCTCTATGGGAGTCCTTTCACAGTGATAATGGACAGTAATCCTCTAACATACATCTTAACCACAGCAAAGTTGGACACGAGAAGTTGTCACTGGCTGTCCGCCTTGTCCTCTTTCGAGTTCCAGCTTCAGTACAGGGTCGGCAAACAAAACTTGGATGCAGACGGCTTGTCTCACCATCCCCATCCAGAGCCAGTAAATGGCCTTGTCTCCCTGAAAGAACAAGAACGAATTCACCAGTTTGTTAAACACCACTTACCTGGTACCGATCCTTTAGTTCACATCTCTCAAAATGCTGTTAGGGCAGTCTGTGAAAAACACCTAGTCCTCCAGCCTTTTGATACAGATAACAATGCTCTTACCTGCCCTCTTGTAACATCCTTGTCCATGTCCGCCCAAGCCATTCCGGATAGTTTTGATCAGTGCGACGGTTTCCCAGTCATTCCAAGTCTTTCGGAAGATGTGCTAAGACAAGATCAAAGAAATGACCCTGCTATAAATGAACTCATATACCAACTCGAAACTGGTGAAACAATTCCTCCTACTGTACGCAAAGAAATCCCACACCTTCCAATCCTTCTGTGCAAGCTAAACAAACTAGAGTTGCAGAAGGGGATTCTGTACAGAAAGAGACAAGTTGGTGATGAAACCCAGTGTCAACTCGTTCTTCCTGAAAGCTTGAAAGACATGGTTTTGAAAAGTCTTCACGATGACATGGATCATCTCGGTATGGACCAAACTCTTGACCTAGCACGATCCAGAATCTTCTGGCCAAAAATGGCCTTCGACATTGAACAAAAAGTTAAGAAGTGTCACAGGTGTGTTTGCAGAAAAACTGCCTGAAAAGACCTCTTGAGTTTCTTTGCATTGACTTTCTGACTATTGAACCAGACCTCACTAACACTAAAGATGTCTTAGTCATGATAGACTTCTTTACAAAATACTCAGTCACAACTACCATCCCAAACCAAAAGGCTAAAACTGTAGCCAAAGCTTTGTGGGAAAACTTCATTATTCACTATGGTTTCCCAGAAAATATTCACAGTAATCAAGGCACAGACTTTGAATTAAAAACAATCAAAGAGCTTTGCAACATTGCAGGGATTCAAAAAGTCAGAACTATGCCCTCTCATCCCAGAGGAAACCCTGTAGAAAGGTTTAATAGGATGCTACTAAACATGCTCGGTACACTCAAGGACGAAGACAAGACACATTGGCGTGACTATGTTAAACCGCTTGTGCACACATATAACTGCACCAAACATGAAAGTACAGGTTATACACCACATGAGTTAATGTTTGGTAGGCAGCCTAGACTACCCATTGACCTTGCTTTCAATGTCCCACTGAACCAACGTCAGCAAGAAAGACACCCAAACAGTTAACCTACACTCAGTTGGGTAACCCCCTTATAAGCATTGTTCAGTCCTTCTTCCAAAGCCTAAATGAAGCTGTCACAAGTTCTACTGAAGCACATGAAATAAAAGTGGGATAGACTATGCATTATGCAAAGGGACTTGTGGGATAGACTATGCATTATGCAAAGGGACTTGCATAGAGTTAAGAGGGGCGGGTGTAACCCAGAGGTTAATAAAGCTATTAGAATAAAAACCTGTTAATAAAAACAGCAATAAATGCTTGAATGTAGAAAGCCAATAAATAAATTCATATTGTTAAATATTACTGAAAACGTCCACAAAGTTATATTTCATGTTACTACATTTTTGGGGGTAAAAAAATGTTAAAACATGCCAATTCATTGTCATTTACGTTTTAAGATAGGTGAAATGCATTTAGACTCTTATTTTGAAGAGTACATTGCTGCATAACTCATGCAACAAGCAAAAGCCAATCGGATTGCTGCAGGCTTTTCTCGTGAAAACCAAGGGAATTACGCATACACACACGCAAAGTGCTGCTGAGAGAGAAAAAAAAAGGAGTAAAATAGAGAGAGATGAGTCTAAACTAACCTAAAAGCTATTTTTGCACTCTGAAGAAGGTTTTAATTTTTTTTGTTTGTTTGTTTTCTAACCTGTCCTGGTTGTACCTGGAGTAACAGAACTCTGTATTGTTGGGTTTTCCAACCAGTCGTGGGTTCTGGAGATTTGTGTACGTGTGTTTATTGGGACTTGGCCAACTTAGGTTGGGATGAAGATATGTCGAATTAGGACTGGATTTGAAGATTTGGAGAACATGTGTTTGAACCGTGATGGCGAGTCACCCAAGGGACCTTGTGTGAACGGTGCATGAGCCAGGAAGCTAGAGGGCGTACTACTCCTCTACTGGACGTTGCATGGTTTTCATCTGAACTGGTATGATCCATCCACATTTCCACCAAAACAATGGATTCAGGATAAAAAACACTGGACTGCTAATTCAGAAGAATTAAAGGATTAGTAGACTTGAAAGAAAAAGACTTTTATTCTGTGGTTAACAAATTTGTTCAGTCTTTTGCTGAATTGTTTTGAGTTTTTTATTTTTTTTTTTACAATTTTTATTTGATTGACCATACATGATTATACTGTAAGGGTATTGTTTACAGTACAATGTTAATTGTTTGGTTGTAAACAACAAACAGTGATAATGGTTAAACCTAAAGGGTACCTATACTAACTTGAAAGGAACTTTAAATGAAATAGAACTAAACTAATTTGAACAAAACAGAGATAACTGTCATGCGGTGGCCCTCGCGAGCCACCATAAGACGCACAGAGTCACCAGTGAGTTTTCAGTGAGTTTTATTACGGTGATAAGGTGATACACAAGCTGCTGAGATAATGACAAGAGTCTTCACAGAACAGGAGGCATAGGGCTATACAGCACACTATAGGTCCAGAGCAGGAGACGGTCACACACAGACAGGCTTGGTAATAATAACACACAGGCTGCTAAGGCAGGGACTTACAGATCAATACACGCCGGGAGGAATAAGGCTAATACAGCACACTTACTGGTACCGGGGAATGACGGTCAAGCCCAAAGCAGCCGAGGTGTGAAAACAGTCCAGGCATCCGCAACGTGACAGTGGGTGAACAGGTAAGTGATCAGCTTAGTGACCAGATAAGTGATCAGACACTGCTGCGTCTTACCGACGCCAGTGCTGGGCTTAAATGGACGAAGCACTAATGACGATAATGACACTCAGCTGACCGACCGTTGACAGGCGTAAGCCCCACCGAGCACTTTCACAATAAGAGCCCGGAGAGGCCAGAATACCGCCCGCAGCTGTCAAGGCCGGCAGCGAGACATAGCTTAGCCCAAGCGCGATCAGAACCGACGCTCGGGTCATAACAATAACTCAAGTAGGTTAAAGGACTAGCTTAAACTGAACTAAAAGAAACTATAGGTTGCAACCTATTAAAATCAGACTAAACTACTGTAAATCCTTTTAAACCTAACTAAAAGGCCTAAACACAAAAGGGGATTTATTCTATGTTACTGTATGTCATTGTTCTCTTGTCCATTTAATAATAAGCCGATATTTTAAACATACTTCCTGGTCTGTGGTCTCTTCTTTATCTAAAGTTCATTACTTCTCCTGTAGTCAAATCTAGGTGACTCTGACACTGGTCCATCATCATCGTTGTCCTATTACACTGTGTTGTATGCTAGTACATACTATACAGCCCATTCCCTGTAATTAACCCTCACAGATGTTACAACAGCTGTCAGGTGGCTTCCGGGGTTGTGTTGGCATCGCCTGTCAAACTGTCAGCGGCTCCTCCCTCACCCCTCATTACTATCAGCTGATTCCAGTTATTGTTCCCTTCTCCTGCTCAGGTCAGTCCACACCTGTTATCACTTTGGTCGTCATTCTCATACTATTTAAGCTCATCCATTTACTTTATCCTTGCCGTTATATTGTGTGACCTCCTGTATTCTCGTTTGGATATTCTGCCGTATATGTGCTGCTCTTTCCTCCGGAGCCTTTTCCCACTCTGAGGCACATCCTGTAAGTTTTTCCTTGTTTGGCTTTTGTATAATTTGGGGCACTTTTTGGACTGTTATGTTTCTTCATTTAATAAATGCACAAAATCATCCAGCGTTTGGTTTTGTCTCTCTTGGTCCCAAAGGGGCAAACATGACAGAAATCTATCACTATGTCCTTCCATGGCCCCTCAGGAGCTGGAAAAGCTCCCATAGAGGCCTTTAACGTGCGTTTGGGATTAAACTTTTGGCATGCTTCAAGCTCAGAAACCATTAGTTCTGCCATACTGTATCTGCCAAATGAGGATGCCACCATTGTGCTTCAATCAGAGTTGATACTTTCATTTTTGAAACATGACCTTTTGTATGTGCCTCTTTGCACAGCAGCAACAACACCTTAGCAGGGGCTACCAATCTTCCATCTGCAGACCTCCACGGGCCCTCCTCATCTTTCTTTGCTCCTTTCTCTATCCCCCTGCTCTTTTACTCAGGACTTGCTTTCTTCTACCACTGCTTAATTTCCTCTGTGCCTAGTTCCAGGTACTCCTGATCCTCTTTCTGTATCAAATCAATTCAAATCAAATCAACCTTTATTGTCATGTTGCTGTACATACAACTATAGCGCAGGCAAGATGAAATTGCGTTACTCTCGGCATCCATATAAGTAAAAAGAACATAATTTAAGACACGCTCACACACACTCTCACCCCAACACAGCCATTCACACATCCCTGAGACATACTTGAAAACTAACTAGAACTATAATATACAAATAATATATATAATGTCCATAAGGTGCAATAGTATGTATGAAAGATTCCGGATCAACTGTTCAGCATCCTAACAGCTTGTGGAAGGAAGCTGTTAATCAGTCTGGTGGTTCCGCCTCTGATGCTCCGGAATCGTTTGCCAGATGGCAGCAGTTCAAAGTGTTTATGCAGAGGGTGAGAGTGATCCTTGACAATGTTCAGTGCCCTGCTTCTACAACGGTTCTGAAAAAGTTCTTGGACAGAGGGGAGGGAAACTCCAATTACCCTCTCAGCTCCCTTAACTATCCTCTGCAGGGCTTTTTTGTCTGACATACTGCAGCTGGAGTACCATGTTGCAATGCAGTACGTCAGAACACTCTCCACCACATCTCTGTAGAAGGTCCTGAGGATGCAGATGGGGAGAGGGGCCTGTTTGAGTTTCCTCAAGAAGTGCAGTCTCTGCCGGGCCCACTTCCTGATCCCCAAGGAATTCTTGCTCCAGGTCAGGTCCTGCGAGATCTGCACTCCGAGGAACTTGATGTTCTCCACTCTCTCCATCAAACGGCCGCCGATGCTGAGAGGGCTATGTTCAGGCCGTGACCGCCGGAAGTCGATAAACATCTCCTTCGTTTTGTCCACATTGAGCACCAGATTGTTCTCCCTGCACCAGCCCTCCAGGTCTCTAACTTCATCATCATATTTGCCTGTGTAATACAGCCACCTGCTTGTTTAGCAGCTAAGTCAGCAGCTTCATTTCCTTTGTCCACAATTGCATTTCTTTTTTGATGCCCTTTCCACTTCAGAATAACTACCCTCTTTGGTTGACCCATGGCCTCCAACAGCGCAACCATTTCTGTTAAGTGTTTAAAAGAACCGAAAAGCCCTTCCTTATTAATATGACTGCTGAAGGGAGCGCTATATATAAATGATTCAAAGGTTTAATTTATTATTTCAGATTTGTGACAAATTCAACATACTATCCATCCATCTTCCACTGCTTAATCCTTTTCGGGTCAAGCCTATCCCAGCATCTTTGGGCGAGAGGCAGGGTATACCCTGGACAGATCACCAGTCCATCGAAGGGTCAACACGGAGAGACAGACAACCATTCTCTCTCACATTCATACCTAAGGACAATTTAGAATCCCCAGTTGATGCCAATTAATCTAACCTGCATGTCTTTGGCCTGTGGGAGGAAACTGGAGTTCCCAGAGAAACCCATGCAGACATGGGGTGAACATGCAAACTCCACACAGAAGGGTCACCAATGGTCGGGGGGGGGGAATCGAATCCACAATGGTCAGGGGTGGAATTGATCCCATGACCTTCTTGCTGTGCTGCCACAGTGCAAACCACTGCACCACCGAGCTGCCTAAATTCAACATACCTCTGAGCTTATTCTTTACACTTACTCTGGTGTTCTCCACATCAACACCTGTCATTATATCAGCATCCACCCAATGGAGCATGTCCTGTGGGTCCAGCACTGCTGTAATTAGGTGCACATCTTGGATGAAAGGTTCCTGATGTTTAACACTGTCGAGCTCCACATCCATTTGACAGTTGATAAATATACCCCTGAACCGCTTTTTCGAGGAGGTGTGAAGTGCTGCTACAAGAACCCTGCTGTGATTGGTGTTATGACCCTTCAGTCTAGGGGTGAGAGGAGTGTAACAAATGCACGGTGGCAGAGTGGTTAGCACTGCGGCAGCACAGCAACTCACCCTTGGCCGGGGGATCCTGGGTTCGATCCCAGCCCCCGACCAACAGTGATCTGTATGGAGTTTGCGTGTTCTCCCCGTGTCTGCGTGGGTTTATTCCGGGATTTCTCCGGTTTCCTCCCACATGCCAAAAACATGCACGTTAGGTTAATTGGCATCAAACTGGGGATTCTAAAATTGTCCTTGGGTATGACTGTGAGAGTGAATGGTTGTCTGTCTCTCTGTGTTGGCCCTGCGATGGACTGGCGATCTGTCCAGGGTGTACCTTGCCTCTCGCCCAAAGATGCTGGGATGGGTTCCAGTCCCCCCCCCCCCCCGCGACCCGAAAAGGATTAAGCGGAAGAAGATGGATGGATGGAATTGGTTGTAAAAGCAAAATTACATTTTAATGAGTTAAAAGAGGCTTTCTGCCAAAATGATAAATACGTAACATGGTTGGAGAACAAAGGCCAAGAAAAGTACTACTCAAACCAGAGAAAGAAATATAACCAGACTAAAATACAAACTGGAGTAGTACCTCTAAACCTAAATGTCCATCCATCCATCCATCTTCTTTTGCTTAATCCTTTTTGGGTCGCTGGGGGTGGGGGTGGGGGTGGGGGCCTGGAGCCTATCCCAACATCTTTGGGCGAGAGGCAGGGCACACCCCTGGACAGATCGCCAGTCCGTCGCAGGGCCAACACAGAGAGACAGACAACCATTCACTCTCACAGTCATACCTAAGGACAATTTAGAATCCCCAGTTTTGATGCCAGTTAACCTAACTTGCATGTTTTTGGCATGTGGGAGGAAACCGGAGAAATCCCGGAGTAAACCCACGCAGACACGGGGTTACCTGCAGTGATGTGTGCAGAATTGCAAACTAAAACCTTAGCCCAGTCTCTCAACCTGAAAGAAAGATAACATGGGTGGTAAGATAACGACAGAATGATGGTTAACAAAATATAATAAGTTCCCAATTACCTCAATGTGCCTTATAAAGGAAAAGAAAACAAGAAAGACACAGAGTACTCCTGCGCAGGACAAACAATTACTCTAACAATGGAAACACGCGTGGCAGACTGCTCACATTAAATCACAGCCGCCCCTAATTGTTTGGCTGGAATTTATAGCAGGTGGCTGATTGGAGGTGAGTTGTGGAGTGTTGCAGCACCAAACCAATCAGACACAGGATTTTGTCAGGGGCTGTATGGGGCAGGAGACAGCCAAAACACAGACTTTAAACCAGAAGAGCTGCACAAATGAGTGACATAAGGGAGGGGAAACAGACAAAGATGAGCAACATTGTCAAAATAAAACAACAGAAGGCCGTGGGCCGTAACAATGGGCATCTTGTTCCCACTTTTTCAGGTGGCTGTTGAGGTCCAGCACTACAGGCAACACCTGACTGATAGTCACGCTCCGATTGTCTGTTACCAAACATGGAAAAAAAAATTAAGTTGTATAGTGTACATAGCAACAGAGAAGGTAATTTGTACATTTGTCTCGTAACTATTTTTCCCAAAAATTCCTCCCACAATGTTAACAGTTTTGTTTATGAGATGTCTCAAAATGATATTACTTGTACAGAATAAGCTTAAAATTGTCAAAGACATGACGATATCCAGAGGTTTAACAACAGAGGGAATGCATTGAAACAGAATTCTTAGCAGTTACAGGACAGTTACCACAGTTACACAAGCTGCCTCATGTGTTTTGAGTGGCAAACACATGTTGGAGCTTTAGTTTGTATGCAGCAAAACATAAAAAAATACACAAAATATTTGGTCACAGCAGTACAAAAGGTGCCTTTTTTTACTTTAGATGTCAGTATCACACTGTTTACTTGACTGTAATGATGTGTGGGTAAGAGCACACATTGGTGAAGAATTGGTTCTGGGCCTGTAATTATTTATCTATTTTTTTGTCAATTCATAGAAGGTGGAATGATGAGATTAGCTCTCCACAATGCAAACAGGTAGTCTGTATACTCCTGCGACCGAATACTGTGTGAGTTTTTTATGTTTTACTGCATAAATGCAAAAATGAGTGGCAGGAATAGGGTATTGCTGCCACTCATTTTTGTCACTCAGTGTTTTATAACTGCCTTGAGTTCTGCTCAGTGACATCATGTGCATACCCTCTATTGTTACCATTTGCACTTGTTTGCATGAAACCATGAAGTTAAGGAAAACCTGGCATGAATAACAAATCTTCATCTTGGGTCAAGTATGTAGAATCTGCAAATGGTTGTAGAATTTTGCACAGCTCAGAGAGTTGCCCCCATTCTTGACGAGTCAATATGATGTTCTAAAGTTCCTGCATACCATAAATCTCTGCAAGAGTTTTACAATCAATCCCTCTGATCCTCATGAGGGCCTTCAGCTAGTGCTAGGTTGAATTCCACCGGGTTGCAACTGCAGCAGGAATCGTTTGATCGGCCCTGAACTTCTCTTTGAATCTAAAAGCAAGAAATAAAGCATAATCAACAGCTTGAGACATTAAGTTATTAGTAGCGCCAGCTTTTTTTTCTTTTTTTTTTTCCAAATATGATGAAATTAAAAAGTTACCTTTCCTTGAACAATGCACTCTTGTGTAGCAGTGTAGAAAACTTTGTGACTTTTGCTATTGCCCAGCCAACACATTTCATCTCCTTCAAGCCGTCTCCAACAAGTTGCAAGGCATGTGCAAAGCATGCAAGCCTCTGGCGTAAGTTCGTGATCAGGGCAGCATCCATATGCACCTTGTCTTCCTCATGCAGCTCCTCCCATAGTGTCTCATCTTCCACTTCTTCATCTTCTTCGTCCGCTACTGCTGTTTCATTGATTTCCTGGACAGGAAATTTTACTGAAAATGCTTTATGCATATTTGCAGCATTGCCTGTGACAATGAAGTCAACTTGGTGAGAAAATTGGATAATGTATAACAAAGTAATAAAATAATCACATGTACAATTTGTTCTTTTCTTTTGAAACATTAAGTATGGCACATTCTTAAGGGAAAAATATAAAATAGAAACATCTCTTGGCTGACAAATGAAATTGTAGTATTGAGTGAAAACAACTGTAAATATTTAACCAACCTTCGATCCGATGTTGAAATCTTCAGTGACAGCATCAAAAGCTCATCAGTATGCTGCTCTGTGAAGCGCTGACAAGTCAACAACATGGACATCAGTCCAAAGTTGCCAATCTTGGGGTTTGTCTCAAGGATGTGTGCTGTCACTCCCAAGAAGCTCCTCATTTTTCTGTCGGTCCATATTGTGGTGTTTGGACGTCGTAAGAGACATCATCACGTGGTGAACTGGCCATGGCACGGGACAGCACCGCCCTTCTGTATATAGTTGAGTCATGTGTTCACTTCACGTCTGTTGTCAGCACCTCATTCCCAGACACAACAATGGCGACGAGGCTAAAAACGACAATAATGCAACCCGTGGAACTGTTCCTCACTCTACCAGGTGAGCCACCGATTCCCTGGCCCCGCTGGCACAAGAAATTTCAGGCTTTTATTGTTGCTGTGGGCTTAAACGATGCTAGCAATGAGAGACTAAAGGGTGTGCTAGTCCACAGTGTCGGTAGCAATGGGCAGTGTGTGTTCCACTCTCTCGGCCCTGCAGACACATACGAAGACTGTTGCTGTGATGGACAGACATTTTGCCTACATACGTAACCTCATGGCGCAAAAAGTGGCTTTCAACCAGTGCCGCCAGCGTCAGTATGCCACTGAGCTCCATGTCCTGGCCAGCTTGTGTGCCTTCGGTGACGGAGAGGAGGAGAGGGTATGTGACAAGCTAGCGGAGCATGCTAAGAGCAAGTGGCTATGGGAGCAGCTGACACTGGTGGAGAATGACCTGAAATTAGACGAGGCTGTGAGGATGGCGTCCCAAATAGAAATGGCCATTCATCTATCAATGCAGCTAATGCCATCTAACCAACAAGCCCTTCATCTGACCCCACAAGCACAGGCTGTCACCACCGCCACCTAGCGATCCGACCCCGCATCTCCCCGCTACAACCAGAAGAAGAAGGGTAGGAAATGGGACAATGCGGGTGAGTGCCTACCCTGCAATGACTGTGGTTCATCTAGACACCAAATTCAATCACTCACCTGCCCAGCCAGAGGGCTGAAATGCTACCGCTGTAAGAAGCCTAACCACTTTGCTAGTTTGCTGCTCAACCTTCACAAATTCAACGGCCCGCCCGTCAGGCCAAACCACCATTCATGCAGTTGGCGCCAAAAGCCAGGCATTCAAGTGGTGCACAATGGAGCTGGACGGTGTCAATGTGCCGCTGCTATTGGATACGGCGGCCTTGAGGTCTCTTCTGAGCATGGCTATGGTCAGGAAACAGTTTCCCTGGAAGACCATTACAGCTTATGCGGAGGACTTAGTCAGCTACGGGCAGATCAGAATTGGCATGGTAGGGACGGTTGCCTTTTCTGTACGCTGTGGCCCTAAAACAATTCCATCATTCACCTTCCAAGTCACGCTTCAGGGGACCGACCTGCTGGGCATTGATCTGATCAGTGAGTGGAGTTTCTCCATCACCGACCCAACGGGCTCTACCGTTCTGACAGTTTCCTCATCCTGGCAGCACCGCTGGCCGATGCTCTTCGCGGGACTGGGCTGCCTCACCTCTTTCAACTACCAACCGCTCATTGATCTGACGGTGTCACCAAAAATTCAGCCTCTCCGCCGATTCCCCCTTGCTTTGTGGGATGATGTCACGGCGGAACTGCAGAAACTCCTAGACACCGGCATCACTGAGCAGGTCAACGCTTCACCCTGGATCTCCAACTTGGTGGTGACAAAGAAGAAGTCGGGTGGCCTATGACCATGCATTGACCTCAGAATGGTGAACAAGGTGGTGATCCCCAACAAATATCCCCTGCCCAGAACGGAGGAACTGACGCCAGCGTTCCATGGCTCGAAATTTTTTTCCAAACTGGACCTCCGCCAAGGTTACCTGCAGGTTCCCCTTCACCCAGACAGCCGCAACCTAAGAGCCTTCATCACCCACATGGGAGTTTTCAGGTACACCCACATGCCTTTTGGCCTCAGTTCCACCCCAAGCTGTTTTCAAAAAATCATGGCTACCACCTTCGCTGGTCTCCCAGGGATGGTGGT
Source organism: Pholidichthys leucotaenia (assembly GCA_020510985.1). Taxonomy (NCBI): domain Eukaryota; kingdom Metazoa; phylum Chordata; class Actinopteri; order Cichliformes; family Pholidichthyidae; genus Pholidichthys; species Pholidichthys leucotaenia. The sequence continues at coordinate 129,629,787 of CM035847.1, forward strand.
GTACTTAGATGACATTGTGGTGCATGGCACAACATCAGCCTCCCACAACACCTGCCTTGCTAAGGTATTGGAGGTGCTAGCAAAACACGGCCTCACATTCAACGGGGAGAAGTGCATCTATGAAGAAATGACCATTGAGTTTGTGAGCTTTCACCTGACTTAACGATTACTGGACTTAACGACTACAGACCTGTAGCGCTCACCTCTGTAGTCATGAAGTCCTTTGAGCGCCTGGTCCTGTCTCACCTCAAGTCCATCACCACACCCCTCCTAGACCCGCTGCAGTTTGCCTACCGTGCTAACAGGTCTGTGGACGACGCAGTCAACCTGGCCCTCCACTCCATCCTGCAGCACCTGGACTCCCCGGGAACCTACGCCAGGAGTCTGTTTGTGGACTTCAGCTCCGCATTCAACACCATCCGCCCCGATCTGCTCCAGGACAAGCTGTCCCTGCTCAACGTGCCTGACTCCCTCTGCAGGTGGATCACCGACTTCCTGACGGACCGGAGACAGCATGTGCGGCTGGGGAAGTCTGTCTCAGACTCTGTTAGCATCAGCATTGGATCACCCCAGGGCTGTGTACTTTCCCCCCTACTCTTCTCCCTTTATACCAACTCCTGCACCTCCTCCCACCAGTCTGTTAAGCTGATTAAGTTTGCGGACGACACCACCCTCATCGGGCTCATCTCCAACAGCGACGAGTCCGCCTACAGGGAAGAGGTGGCTCAGCTGGTGTCCTGGTGCAGCCACAACAACCTGCAGCTGAATGCTCTGAAGACAGCGGAGATGATTGTGGACTTCAGGAAAGTCACATCCCCCCTGCCCCCCCTCACCATCACAGGCTCTCCCATCACCTTTGCAGATTCCTTCCGCTTCTTGGGCACCACCATCACCCGAGACCTCAAATGGGAGCCAACCATCAGCTCCCTCATCAAAAAGGCCCAGCAGAGGATGTTCTTTCTGGGGCAGCTGAGGAAGCTCAAGCTACCCACCAAGATGTTAGTGCAGTTCTACACGGCCATCATCGAGTCCATCCTCACCTCCTCCATAACTGTGTGGTACGCAGGAGCCACTGCCAGGGACAGACTAAGGCTGCAGCGCGTCGTGCGCACTGCTGAGAAGGTGATAGGCTGCAAGCTCCCATTTCTCCAGGACCTGTACATCTCCAGGACCCGGAGGCGTGCTGGCCGGATCATAGCCGATCCTTCACATCCTGGTCACGTGCTGTTTGCCCCCCTCCCCTCAGGTAGAAGGCTTCGGTCCATTCGGACTAAAACCTCCCGGCACATGAACAGCTTTTTCCCCTCTGCCATCAGACTGCTGAACACTAAGTGACTTTTGACTCTCGTGCACTATGTACAGCAGCTCAACCAGACTCATGTCAATCATCACTGTTTTTCTGTTGCATTATTGACTGCACTATGTGGTACTTCACATTATCTGCTACATGCTAATTTTTTAAAACTGCCTTGACTAGTACTACTCATTATTACTAGTATTATTATTATTATTACTTATTATTACTTATTTTTCTACACTTATTGCACGTTTCTAGTCCTTTAGTTTTTTAGTTTATCCCTTTTTCTCATTATGTTTTTAATGTTGCAGCATGGCACCGAGACAAATTCCTAGTTTGTGTATCACATGAACAATGGCAATAAATCTGATTCTGATTCTGATTCTGATTCTGATTCTGACCGCCAAGGGTCTGAGCCCCCTGCACTCAAATGTTGAGGTGGTACTGCAGCTATCCAAACCATCATGCCCTGCACAGCTCTCATTCTTTTTGGGCATGGCGAACTTTTATGGTTGCTTCATTCCCTGTTATTCAGAGATGATAGAGCAACCGCATGCCCTCCTGAAGCAGGGACACACCGGACCTGAATATAGAAGAACGAATTCACAAGGTATTTCCATGGCAACAGGTGGCACCCAGAGGCGATGGAAACCAAACAGCAACATGCATGAGGGAGAGACTACAGGAGTTCAGAAGAGAAACACAGCGCTGAAGACAGATAAGTGACCAAGCAAGACAGTAAGTTAAACTCTGAACACGAAGGGCTAGACTGATGCGACAGGAAAAATATGTTTATGTATGTGTGTGTGTGTGTGTGTGTGTGTATGAAAAGACCTGGAAAAACACAAAGATACAGGTTCAGAAAAGTGAAAGGGATAATTCTAAGTTATGTAAAAACACAGTGTTTCTTATACTTTTAGTTAATTTATAAGTTGGTCACTCAGTTTGAGTTTTACCTTTTAAGATAAGATAAGATAAGATAAGATAAGCCTTTATTAGTCCCACAACGGGGAAATTTCAGGATTGCAACAGCACAGGGATAGCAACACTCAGAGCAACAATCAGAAGGCAAGAAAAAAAACAAGCAAGCAAGCAACCTTTTCTCCAGGTTTTTCTGTAAATACAGCCTTTATAATTTCTATGAAACTGCTTGGTCACTACAAAATGTATATAAATAATGCAAAGACTTGAGAACTAAATATATATACCCGACTGGTTGGATTACACATTGACTAATGTTGGACATGTCTAGGAGGAATGGAAGAGAACACGCCACTCCTGGGGGCGGGGAGGGGGGGGAGCAGTTCTTGGAAGAGGAATATCCCCCTACCCACCAACAGGGACTTGAAGAGATAAAGGTTTTCCCTAACTATTGAAGAGATTATTCTTGTTTTTGTTGAAAAATTATTCTGTTCAAGAAAAAGTGAAGACCTAACTATATTTGTAAGACTTGATGCAGGAAGTGCAATTCAGAGGGAGGTTTTAAGTTACCCTATTCTATTAGGAATATGATGAAAATAGCTACCTTAAATGTTGGTGGAATTCTCAACCCTGCTAAGAGGAACAAAATTTTAACAAAATTACAAAAAGAGAAAATTGACATAGCCTTCCTTCAAGAAACCCACCTCACAGAAATGGAACACAAAAAAACTAAAAAAGGAAGGGGTTTAAACATGTATTCTCATCCTCGGATGGATTAAAACATAACATAGGTGTGGCCATTCTGATTACAGGGAATATTATTTATGAACATCTAATACAAAAAACAAACAAGGAAGGTACATCCATCCTGATTAAGGGAAAGAACGATGGAGCTTTAGTAACTATGTACAATGCATATGCACCTCCAGGGGTGGGATGGGAATTCTACCAACAAATTTTTGACAAAATGGTAATGAAATCTGTGTGGAGTTTGCATGTTCTCCCTGTGTCTGTGTGGGCTTACTCTGGGTACTCCGGTTTCCTCCCACATGCCAAAGACATGCAGGTGAGGTTAATTGGCATCAATTGGGGATTCTAAATTGTCCTTAGGTATGACTGTGAGAGTGAATGGTTGTCTGTCCAGGGTGTACCCTGCCTCTCGCCCAAAGATGCTGGGATAGGCTCCAGCCCCCCCGCGACCTGAAACGGATTAAGTGGAAGAAGATGAATGAATGACTGAATGGGGATTCTAAATTGTCCTTAGGTATGGATGTGAGAGTGAATGGTTGTCTGTCTCTCTGTGCTGGCTCTGCGATGGACTGGCGATCTGTCCAGGGTGTACCCTGCCTCTCGCCCAAAGATGTTGGGATACAGTGGGGTAAAAAAGTATTTAGTCAGCCACCAATTGTGCAAGTTCTCCCACTTAAAAGATGAGAGAGATCTCCAATTTTCATCATAGGTATACCTCAACTATGACAGACAAAATGAGAAAAAAAAATCTCGAAAATCACATTGTCTGATTTTTAAAGAATTTATTAAGTTAAGTCGCCTTCGCCACCTGCTGTTATAAGCTACAGCACAGGGAGGCGAATGTATTGTAGGAAGGTAACGTGTTATGTTAATCGTACCACACAGTGCCTTTGTATGCAATGTGTTATTATAATCTTACCACTCATGACCTTTGTCAGACCTTATGTAATATGCGTCAGCCTCAGTTTCTACGCGCAGGTCAATAAAGAATCTGTGTCAACCTATGCTCGTGCCTCGTCTCCACATCCTTCCCCTGTTACCCTCTACATTGGTGACCTGACATGAGATGGACTGTCTCTCCCTTCCTCCGCGCTCCGGACTCCTTTTTTTCCACATTGGTGACCTGACATTAGACCGACCGTCTACTCATTTTCACCGCGCTGTGGACTCCAGAGTACCAGGGATCGCCCACATCCTTCTCATCCACACTGGAGCGCGCGTGCCTGTTCCTCTCTCCACGATGGCGACCTCAAGGGCTGTGGAGAGAGCGCGGTGCGGGGACCGAAACGCACGAGGATCAGCAAGACGAGCACCGCACAGAAACAGTCTGAACGGGGTAGATCGGCACCGTCTGCATTGCTTCCTGCCAAGCCCTGACCCTGACTTCACCTCCAGACAGCGGAGTTTCAGTGCACAGAAGCCCCATGCGCACACCGCAGGATTACGAGGACAGCACAACTTCCAGCTATGTGGTCATTGCACCAGAGCGCGTGCCACGCACCAGGGACAAACCGGCTCCACAGACTTATTCATCATCCCCCGCTGCTGCACATGCCCGAGGAACACGGCCGATGGCCATCCTTGGAACCTTTAGGGGTACCCTCGCACCTAAAGCAGACGTGCAGCTTCGCACACAGGACATGTGTTTGTTTCTCAGCCGCTGCACACAACGGGGAATTTAGCCGATTGCTTTCCCCGATGCCTTTAAGGCTGTTTCCGCACCTAAAGCAAGATTGCCACCTTCCCTGACACAGCTTCAGTTTTTTTCACAGCCGCTACGCATCCTCGGGGAATTGGGCCCATCACCTTCCCCAGATCCTCGCTGGACTGGACCTGCACAAGGAGTCAGAGACTTAATTTTTATTACAGCCGCTGCGGATCACTGTAAGGTTTACCGGGAAAGTCCCTCATCCATGGCTGATCCGCACACAATTTTTGTGCGGCCCAGACATTTTTGACGTCCCGGGCTGGCACTCAATCGTTTCCCCCCACCTCCTCCTTGTCCTCCACACCATGCTTCCCGCACCTCTGTCCCAGAGACCTGTCGATCACCAGCTTTGTTCCTTCAGCACACCGGCTCCGTGTGCCCACAATCCACGGCCGTTGAACATGTTGGAACTCGGAGCGGAGCAGACTGTGTTTTTCACTCCTCCCCTGTTCCCCCCACGGACTAACATGCCCTCCGACTCTCCTCAACAGTAGGACAGTTCTACTGGAGCAGCAACCCCCGCTGTAGCCTCCACGGGCGCTGGCTTGAGCCCAAACAACAGGGAGGTCACAGCCCCTTCTGGGTGTTTGGGGGGGGGGGCTGTGTGGTGACACCAGCACACTGTGGATGGACATTATCTCTCACCCAGAAGCAGACAGAGGGGCTGAACAATGGACTGAGGGAGGTAGCCCCCCACAGGGGTAATTACAGCAGACTTTAAGGTGCCTTTGCCACTTGCTGCTATAAGCTACAGCATAGGGAGGCGACTGTATTGTAGGAAGGTAACATGTGTTATGTTAATCGTGCCACACAGTGCCTTTGTATGTAACATGTGTTATAATCTTACCACTCATGGCCTTTGTCAGACCTCATGTAATATGCGCCAGCCTCAGTTTCTACGCGCAGGTCAATAAAGAATCTGTGTCAACCTATGCTCGTGCCTCGCCTCCACATCCTTCCACTGTTACCCTCTACAATGTGCTTTTTCATCTTGTATGGTGCAAATCTCCCTTGTATTGCACACTTCTTAAGAAAGGTCTTTGCGTTCATGTTTGTTGTTTTGTCTATTTGTTTGTATAATTAAAAATCAATAAAAAGAAAATGACAAAAAAAAGAAAATCTATGGAACGAACTGAAGATCAGAGTTCGTAGAAGACACCCACGGAACCTTCAAGATTTGAAGACCGTTTGTGAGGAAGTATGGACTAAAATCACTCCTGAGCAATGCCTGCGCCTAGTTTCTCCATACAAGAGGCATCTGAAAGCTGTTATTAGAACAAAGGCTTTTCTACTAAATATTAAATGCATTTCACCAAGCGTGTTCAATACTTATTCCCCATGTCATTCCACTTTATTACATATAACTTGTTTTGTGAACACAGTTGTCTTGATTTCTTTGTATGTATGGAATACTTGGGTTGTTACTGATATTTGGTGAAAATCTCAGGTCAGTGGCTCCATCAGAAATATGTTTAATGAGAAAAATGTTGATGTGTTCAGTACTTATTTTCCCTGCTGTAAGTGTGATACATATGCCAAAAATATAAGAAATAGGAAAAGGGAAAATACTTTTCACAGCACTGTACATTTAGATAAAATTCTTCAAATTTTAGCAACTTTTATCAAACACGTTATATCCTGGGTAATCCTGTAAGCATTTTGGGTCATGGATTTACACTATCTAGTTAGACGCTGTATACATAATATAAAAACATAGCTGTTTTACCTGTAAACAGCCACTGTATCTTAGTCACAACAAGCAGTCTGATATCCCTAACAACTGTACTTGTGAAGTTAATTGCATTTTACAGGGAAAATTTTTTCTGTGGTCCAACCAGACCCATGACATTAAGATTCATTTATAAAATCTGTTTGGCATAGATTCAGTGAAGTCCTGAAAACATTCCTCTGAGATATTGGTTCATACTGATATGCTAGCATCACTCAGTTGTTACAGATTTGTTGGCTGCACATCCATGATGCTCCATGCATGCATCCATTTGCTCATGTTACTCTCCCATCCGAATGTTGCAACAAAAATTGAGATTCAAACCAGCCAATGTTTGTTCAGATTTGGTGAGCCTGTGTGAACTGTAGCCTCAGTTTCCTGTTGACGGGGTGGAACCGGTTGAGGTCTTCTGCTGCTGTAGCCCATTTGCTTCAAGGGTCAAAGTGTTGTGCCTTCAGAGATGCTCTTCTGTAATAGTATACTTTTGTTGTAATGAGTGGTTATTTGCATTGCTGTTGCTTTTCTGTCAGCTGGAGCCAGTCAGGCTATTCTCCTCTGGCATCAACAAGACATTTAGGCCCAGGGAACTGCTGCTCACCGGATATTTTCTCTTTTTCAGACTGTTCTCTGTAAACCTGATGGTTGTTTGTGGATATCCCAGTAAGTCAGCAGTGTCTGAAATAGACCAGCCTGTCTGGCACCAACAAAAACATTCCTTGTTCAAAATCACTTAAATCACCTTTCTTCCCAGTTCTGATGTTCGGTTTGAACTTCAGCAGCTTGTGTTCCATGTCTACATACTTAAATGCATTAAGTTGCTGCCATGTGACTTCATTGATTAGATAGTTGCATTTACAAGGAGTTGGGTAGGTACACCTATTGGCCTAAAATGGCCGGGGAGAGTACGTGGACTGATGACGAATAAAATAATTTTGACAAAGACTTGACTGACAATAAAAAAAAGACAAAAGTTATCATTTATATCCATATAGCTTTTTTATTTCCCATATATTTATATATATCTTTATTCTATACAGTTGTACTTCTCAATACAATATTTTATTGACATACATAGATCTTTAATAAGCTTGAGAGGTACCAGAGAGAGGCAAGAGGGATTTTTGTTTTCTTCATTAGATGTTTTGGCATTTGACAAGACAACAGGTCACATCACAGACATCCACCCACCCACACACACCTAAAGTACAGTGGACACACACTCACGCAATGCATGCTCACACAGCAGGGCCACACATACCTCTAAACCATACATGAACCAGCATACTTATTGAGGCCCCTGCTCACACGCACTCAAACCAGCATTCACCCAACTACTGAACACGCACGCACGCACACGCAGTCCCACATCCATGGAGGGAGGAGATGGGTATTCACGGGATAGATCACACCAATACCAGACTAACTAGTAAATACACATGGAGATGTACAGAACTCGCCATGTTTTAACTCCTGCTCCTACATACGCTCTCCAAAACACAAACACACTCACAGGCACTCATATTTTTTGGTACAAAGCAAAGAGCAGTAACACTGACTTTCATTCTATGATACTGAAAATATTATTAGCTTGGATCCTGATTTGGTTTCTATTACCGACAATGACGCAGGATGGCAAAAGTTCAAAAACAGATGAAACAAAGACAAAGATCAGCACTATAACTTGTCATGTGTGAGGACCCATTAAAATGATCAACATTGGTAGATGATAAAATAAATTCATATCTTATATTGCAGTCATAGTTAATATAAATGGTTAGTTCTGATTTGCCTGGGACTGGATATTCTAACAGTCTTTTACATACAAACGCACACACACATGCGCGCGCGCGCGCACACACACACGGTCACAAATGTGTGCACTCGGGCCATATCAGACAGTTTCACAGTGTAGGAACCTCAACGCAGATCTGCTCTTCACCCAAGATGCTTGAAAATAAACACAGGTTGACAGTCAACACAGCATGACAACAAACACAATATTGAAACAGCTTTAGAATTGTGAGCTGAACAGATTTCGTCACATATTTGGCTTCAGTAACAGATTTTAAAAGATAGTACCTGAATTTTGCTACATAGTTAAATGCATAACTTAACAGCATAAAATAACAATACAACAATAAACAGTCAGAGTGGACAGAAATGTATCTGGCTTTACCTATGTGGATCCAACGCACAGTATCTTCAGTTAGAGTACATGTTTCATACATGAATACAGATTGTTTCATATTTTATATAAAATTATTGTTACTGCTGGATAACCTGAAGAAAAGCTTGGTTGCTTAATGGCGCTTAAAGGTGATGCTTTTGCCAGAGACAAAAATCTGAATATGATGCTAAAGATACTGAAACTAATTTCCTGTGTGAGATCCACTGAAAAAAAAAAAAAAAACTTAAATAAAGCTACTGCAGCCTTTCTTTAATTAACTCTACCATAATATCTAGAATTTGGAGGGAGGGGGGGGGAAAACAAGTTTAGGAAATGGATGAAAAGAGGCAAAGATGGTGAAAGGTAGCCCCCTTGTCCTGTAGTTTTGCAGTATGTCCAGAAGGTGGTGCTCCAGGTAGCCAGAGATGCACCCTCTCGTGGTCAGGATTTGGTCAGATTGCGTTGGTGACAATGTAGTCTCTGTGGTTACCACTGCTGGGCTCAGGAGTGATGCTTTTTAACAGGCGCTGAAAATACAAAGACAGATGGAGATGCTGAGATGAAGAGAAACAGAAAAGAGTAAATAATAAAGATAGAGTTGTACAAAGCACACCCCTTCAAAGTAACATTGTGCCACCAAAATAAATACAATAGGTTTTTATCACTTCAGGCACATATATCAGGGAAATTATCTATGGAACCTTCAAAATTTTATGAAAATCAACTAGATTTTTAAAGGGTTACATAATGTCTCTGTTATGCTAGATACGTAATTGAAAAATATAAATAGTTCAAGTATCTTAGGGTCTTGTTAGTGAGTGGAGAGAGAAGTGAGAGATCAGCAGATGAACTGTACAACATCCACATGGATGTGGATGTTGTACATCAACCCTCTCCATGTCCTCCTTCACTACATCCATGAATCTTCTCTGTGGTCTTCCTCGTTTCATCCTGCCTGACAGCTCCATCTTCAACATCCTTTGTCCAACACATCCACTAGCCCTCCTCTGCACATGTCCAAACTATCTCAGCCTTGCCTCTCTTACTTTGCCACCAAATATATATGCTCATTTCTAATCCTGTCCCTCTTGGTCACTCCCAATGAGAACCTTAGGATCTTCAACTCTGCCACCTCCAGCTCTGCCTCCTGTCTTTTTGTCAGTGCCACTGTCTCACTGGTGCATTATGAATCGCTATTAAAGCAGCAAATTTTTTAAAAATGTGCAGGTGTACATTGCTATTTCCAGACACAGTTGTACACAAGAACATACTCGCACCTACATTATCCCACACCCGCTTCACGCCAAAGGCTTTGGTGGACCAGTGGCACTCCCATAAATGAACTGCATTTTCACTTCACAGGCAGGTGTGTCCGTTTCCTAAGCTGAAAACAAATCTGTTCTCCCTGATAAACATCATTATTATTGCAATCTTGTCAAGACCAGAGTCTCCCAAGACCAAGACCGAGATCAAGACCTACATACACAGTGGTCTTGGTCTCAACTTAGTCTTAGACTTGGTCTTGGGAGATTCTGATCTTGATCTGGTCTCAGTCTGATCTCAACTGCAACTCTAGTTTAATTTTTGCTGTATTTAAAAGTAATTCAAATAACTCAAAATAGTCACCATAATTTCCTTATAAAGGATGCAGAACTTCAGAAAGTAAAGCTTCACATTTCTACAATGGAAGTAAGTGACAGCATGCCATCTATATTTATTTACAGTCTATGATACTATTCAGAGCCTATAAACTTCTGGAATTTTCCTTAAAAACTGTGACATTATTGGAAGACAAAACTGCTGTAGATTATTTTACACTCGCCTCAAATGTGAGAAGAGGAAGAATGGTACATCGACCTATGGCGACTTTGGTTTCATGAACTCTCTGCTCAGCCTCATCTGTTCTAAATTAAACATTTGCTGCTGCCTTTCACACTTTTATCTAAACAAACACATGACTAGTTTGTTGACGCCAACTGGTGTCATTATGTGGCCTGGCAGCCATGTCAATACTGGAGGACAGCCACAGAAGGTCTGTTTGTCCGTCTCTCTTTGATGCCCTTCTCCCTTCTGTCAGCTCTTGTACGTTGTTTAACAAGCATTAATATCTGTGATGATGACAATGAGGCAGACATTCGTGTTCATTAAGTACATCAATTACAAGTTGCAACACAGTGAACTCCAAAAAGCACTCCAGAAAACATTATGAAGGATAATTTGATTAGGGGTAATGGTTTAACTAAACTTATTACAACAGTTGTTTTCTGTTTTTTTTTTTTAAGGTTACTGCAACGTGACACTCGACACATCCCTACTGCAGAATGTGAATGTCTATATAACTGGCATATGTGCCTGCTTGCGTTGCTGCCAGGTGTTTTTTTTTTCCTTTCTTGCTAATCTCTGGCCTGTTTCTCCTTGTAGTTCCTTTGATCATGCTCTCCAGTCATGTGCTCACAGGAGTGGCTAGAGCCTGACTGTGCAGTGAAAGGAGAAAAATGGGCAATCCCTGTTGTTGGACAAATGTCAGTTGCTGAACAAAGGTTGGAATACAATATGGGAAAGAGACGCAGGGCAGAGTAAGGAGATACGGCAGAAGAATGGAAACAGGATAATGTAGAAAAAAAATAACAATTTGCACCTGTTTGAATGTGCCTTTAGCATTAACCAAGTGGTAGACCATGTAAGTAGGCACACAGATGAAAGAGGACACCCCGATGCAGTAGCCCAGGACGGTGGTCCATGGTGGGTAGAGGTAGTCAAACAGCTTGACCGGTGGAGGGAAGGCCAGGAAACTGATAATGATGAACTGATGGTGATAATGGAAACAAAACAGAAGTAAGATGTCACAAGAACCGAAAATCAAGATAAATTTACAAACTTCCCTGAAAGCTGATAAACATCTGATAAGATGTGCAATAAGACTGACCAGCAGAAAGCAGGGGCAGATGACCACCCAGCAAACTCGCCAGAACCAACCCGGGTAGAAACCAAGCATGACCTGGACGTCATTACAGAAACGTTTGGTACCTAAAAAAAAAGGGGAAAAAAAGACACAATCAGTGCAAAGTCAAATATCAGAAGGACATTTTGCCTTTGTTCACATTACCAGGCTGAAGTGGCTCATATGTATATATATTTATTATTTTTTGCTCTGATGTGACAGATTCTTTCTTGGTGCTGTCTAAACCCATAAATCTGATCAAAAATCCACTTTTGGATGTAGTCCTAGATGGGAAATGTATCTGATATGGTTACACAACTTGATTAAAAAACAGTCAGATTGAATTCATGTGAATTTTTACCTCTGCTGCTGCACTAAAGTCATCACTTAGCTCTCTTTTTAAAGTGCAGTTCCTACATTAACCACACCAGTTATTTACAATGTTGAGAAATTTTAATGAAGATACTCATTCAGGTGGGTAAGAAAGCTCAGTCAAGTGGATTCAAGTATTTTTTTCTCAAGTATTTTTCATTTTTTTAACTTTTATTTTCTAAATTTATTATTTGAGCTTTTAATATTTTATAGTTGTATTTATGTTATTTATTCATTCATTCATTCATTCATTCATCTTCTACCGCTTAATCCTTTTCGGGTCGCGGGGGGGCTGGAGCCTATCCCAGCATCCTTGGGCGAGAGGCAGGGTACACCCTGGACAGATCGCCAGTCCATCGCAGGGCCAACACAGAGAGACAGACAACCATTCACTCTCACAGTCATACCCAAGGACAATTTAGAATCCCCAGTTTTGATGCCAATTAACCTTGCTTGCATGTTTTTGGCATGTGGGAGGAAACTGGAGAAATCCTGGAGTAAACCCACGCAGACACGGGGAGAGCATGCAAACTCCACACAGATCACTGTTGGTCGGGGGCTGGGATCGAACCCAGGATCTCCCGGCCAAGGGTGAGTTGCTGTGCTGCCGCAGTGCTAACCACTCCTCTACCACACTGCCCTTATGTTATTTACATTATTTTATTTATTAAATTAATTTATCATTTTAAAAACACTTGAATCCAGTAGACTTGACAGATTTCATCCAGTATATGTTGAGAAATTATTAAATAAACTGATATTACAAAAAATATGAAAATCTGCAGCAGTTTAGCTTCTGAAGAGGAAGAAAACACGTCTGTATTCATATGAGGGACCACAATCTTTTAATTATGAACCCGTTAGACATTATTGAGATCAGAAGTAGAGGAGAATCAGGAGAAATAATGGCCACCAGTCAAAAATGAATCTGTCTGGGAACTACACAGCTATTTTGGTGAGTTCTTTAGTGCATATTTGCAGGCTTATGAATACGATACGAGGAAACAGTGGAAAATCCTGTAATTTACAGTATCTGTCAAAATTGTGGCAGCTTTATTTGAAGGTTGACTCTAAAATTGGGGTGAATGTAGTCAGTCTGTCATGTACTCTGTAATTAATCCATCCATCCATCCATCTTCTACCGCTTTTCCGGAGGTCCGGGTCGCGGAGGCAGCAGTTCAAGCAGAGAAGCTCAGACTTCCCTCTCCCCAGCCACCTGCTCCAGCTCTTCAGAGGGGATACCAAGGCGTTCCCAGACTAGCTGGGAGACATAGTCTCTCCACCGAGTCCTGGGTCTGCCCCGGGGTCTCCTCCCAGTGGGACGTGCCTGAAACACCTCAAGTGGGAGGCGTCCAGGAGGCATCCTAATCAGATGCCCATACCACCTCAACTGACTCCTTTCAATGTGGAGGAGCAGCGGTTCTACTCTGAGCCTCTCCCGGATGACTGAGCTCCTCACCCTATCTCTGAGGGTGAGTCCAGCAATCCTACGGAGAAAGCTCATTTCAGCCGCTTGTATCCGCGATCTCGTTCTTTCGGTCATTACCCAAAGCTCGTGACCATAGGTGAGAGTAGGAACGTAGATTGACTGGTAAATCGACAGCTTTGCCTTAGAACTAAGCTCCCTCTTCACCACAACAGACCGGTACAACGTCCGCATCACTGCAGATGCTGCTCCAATCCGTCTGTCGATCTCTCGCTCCATTTTCCCCTCACTCGTGAACAAGACCCCAAGATACTTAAACTCCTCCACTTGGGGCAGGAGCCTGTCCCCAACCCGGAGAGGACAATCCACCTTTTTCCGGCTGAGGACCATGGACTCGGACTTGGAGGTGCTGATTCTCATCCCAGCCGCTTCACACTCAGCGGCAAACCGTCCCAGCAAGAGCTGTAGGTCATTGCTGGATGAAGCCAACAGGACAACATCATCTGCAAACAACAGAGATGAGATCCTGTGGTCACCAAGCATGACACCCTCCATTCCCTGGCTGCGCCTAGAAATCCTGTCCATAAAAATTATGAACAGGACCGGTGACAAAGGGCAGCCCTGGCGGAGTCCAACTCTCACTGGGAATGACTCCGACCGAGTGTTGGCAATACGAACTAAACTCTCACAACGGTCGTACAGAGACCGAATAGCTCGTAACAACAAGCCCGATACCCCATACTCCCGAAGCACCCCCCACAAAAATCCACGAGGGACGCGGTCAAATGCCTTCTCAAAGTCCACAAAACACATGTAAACTGGTTGGGCAAACTCCCACGAACCCTCAAGAATTCTCGAGAGGGTAAAGAGCTGGTCCGATGTGCCACGGCCAGGACGAAAACCACATTGCTCCTCCTGAATCCGAGGTTCGACCAACGGCCGGACTCTCCTCTCCAGTACCTTGGCATAGACCTTCCCAGGGAGGCTGAGGAGTGTGATCCCTCTAAAGTTGGAGCACACCCTCCGGTCCCCTTTTTTGAAGAGAGGAACCACCACCCCGGTTTGCCATGCCAAAGGCACTGCCCCCGACCTCCACGCAATGTTGCAGAGGCGTGTCAACCATGACAACCCAACAACATCCAGGGCCTTGAGGTACTCGGGGCGAATCTCGTCCACCCCTGGGGCCCGGCCACCAAGGAGATTTTTAACCACCTTGGCGACCTCAGCCCCTGTGATAGGCGAGTCATCCCCCTTGTCCCCAAACCCTGCTTCCTCTGTGGAAGGCGTATCAGTGGGATTGAGGAGATCCTCGAAGTATTCCTTCCACCGCCCGACGATATCCCCAGTTGAAGTCAACAGTGTCCCATCCGCACCATACACAGTGTGGACGGGGAGCTGCTTTCCCCTCCTGAGCCGCCGAACAGTTTGCCAGAATCTCTTTGAAGCCGACCGAAAGTCTTGTTCCATGGCCTCACCGAACTCCTCCCATACCCGGGTTTTTGCTTCAGCAACCCCCCAAGCTGCACTCCGCTTGGCCTGCCGGTACACCTCAGCTGCTTCGGGAGTCCCACAAGCCAACCAAGCTTGATAGGACTCCTTCTTCAGCTTAATGGCCCCCCTCACCACTGGTGTCCACCACTTGGTTCGGGGGTTGCCACCACGAGATGCACCGACCACCTTGCGGCCGCAGCTCTGGGCCGCCGCTTCAACAACAGAGGTGGAGAACATGGCCCATTCAGACTCCATGTCTCCAGACTCCCTCGGAATGTGGTTGAAGTTCTTCCGGAGGTGGGAGTTGAAGACCTCCCGGACAGGGGCCTCAGCCAGACGCTCCCAGCACACCCTCACTATACGTTTGGGTCTACCAGGTCTGAATGGCTTCCTCCCCTGCCATCGGATCCAACTCACCACCAGGTGGTGATCAGTTGACAGCTCTGCACCTCTCTTTACTCGGGTGTCCAAGACATACGGTCGCAGGTCTGATGATACGATAACAAAATCGATCATCGACCTGCGGCCTAGGGTGTCCTGGTGCCAGGTGCACATATGGACACCCTTATGCTTGAACATGGTGTTCGTTATGGACAGACTGTGGTTAGCACAGAAGTCCAATAACTGAACACCACTCGGGTTCAGATCGGGCAGGCCGTTCCTCCCAATCACCCCCCTCCAGGTTTCACTGTCGTTGCCCACGTGCGCATTGAAGTCCCCCAGTAGGACAATGGAGTCTCCAGGAGGAGCACCCTCCAGCACCCCAGTCACAGACTCCAAAAAGGGTGGGTACTCTGAAACATCATTTGGTGCATAGGCACAAATGATGGTCAGGACCCGTTTCCCAACCCGAAGGCGCAGGGAAGCAACCCTTTCGTCCACCTGGGAAAACTCCAATATAGAGGCAGCAAGGTGGGGCGATACAAGAATACCTACCCCTGCTCGTCGCCTCTCGCCCGGGGCAACTCCAGAAAAGGCCAAGCTCCAGCCCCTCTCCAGGAGACTGGTTCCGGAACCGGAGCTGTGTGTTGAGGTGAGGCCGACTATATCTAGCCGGTATCGCTCAATCTCGTACACCAACTCAGGCTCCTTCCCCACCAGAGAGGTGACATTCCACGTACCAAAAGCCAGTTTAGAAAGCTTGGGATCAGTCCGCCAAGGTCTCCGCCTTTGACTGCCACCTAATCCACATAGCACCGGACTTCCATGATCCCTCCTGCAGGTGGTGAACCTACTGGAGGGCGGACCCATGTAACTCCTTCGGGCTGAGCCCGGCCGGGTCCCATGGGTGGAAACCCGGCCACCAGACGCTAGCCTTCGAGCCCCTCCCCCAGGCCTGGCTCCAGGGTGGGGCCCCGGTAACCCCATACCGGGCGGGGTGCACTGAATCCTTGATATACAATTCATGAGAGTCTGTTGGATCGTTCTTAGTCTGGCCCTTCACCCAGGACCAGTTTGTCTTGGGAGACCCTATCAGAGGCAAATTGCCCCGGACAACATAGCTCCTGGGATCACTGGGGCACGCAAACCCCCCCACCACGATAAGGTGACGATCCATGAGGGGGCTCTGTAATTAATAAGCTCAGTAATTATCAGTGATTAGATTTTTTTTTAACATTTAGCCACTTGGTATTACTGAGCTGGGGAAAATATCAGAAAACATGCACTCATTTATATTATCTGCCCTTCAAAAACACAGTCCCTTCTTTCCTCTTACCTCTTTCATCTGCCTGCTCAGTGGGTCAACCAAATACAGTTTTTTAATACAGTCTGTTAGCAATTGGCATCATTAGCCACTACACTTATGGGCCCATATGCTCAAACACTCTGAAAGCCATATAGGAGAGCTCCTATTTCAGCTTAAAAATTCCTATCAAGGAGTCCAAGCTTAAAAGTGATTAAGAAGCACTCTTACAGCAACTCTAAGCAAGGAAGATCCAAAAACTTTTATCTTAGTGGGGAGGTGTGGTTGATTCCATTTCTAGGTATGATGCTGGTCTTTGAGAGCTGTGATTGGTCAATATAGAAGTTGGGAGGCAGGGGGAGTAGCAGTTAAAGCTTATGGGGTACAAAACTGTTAATGGTGCACAACTGTTGTCAAAAACTCGAATATCACAGCACCCAAACGTTGATATATGTATACAACAGTAACACAGTAAACTTATTTTTCCAACATTTATCATGTCACATCAGCCACAAGGGCTGCTGGGAAAATGGTTAAGCCGAAACAGCCCTGCCTGGCTGCAGATGAACCGAGAGGCGGGGTGTGTGACCGTGTGTGCGATTTTAATACAGTCAATCCGACCATTCATTCTTTCATTAATTCATTCTCAACCACTTAATTCTTTTTGGGTCGGTGGGGGGGGGGGGGGGCTAGAGCCGATCTGACCGTCTTCTTCCTAATGACAGAAACACTTCCATCATGAAGGAATATAGTTAAATACAGACGTGGACGAAATTGTTGGTACCCCTCTGTTAATGAAAGAAAAAACCCACAATGGTCACAGAAATAACTTGAATCTGACAAAAGTGGTAATAAATCATGAAACAGGCCTGGACAAAAATGATGGTACCCTTAACTTAATATTTTGTTGCACAACCTTTGGAGGCAATCACTGTAATCAAATGATTTCTGTAACTGTCAATGAGACTTCTGCACCTCTCAGCAGGTATTTTGACCCACTCCTCATGAGCAAACTGCTCCACTTGTCTCAGGTTTGAAGGGTGCCTTCTTCAGACGGCATGTTTCAGCTCCTTCCACAGATGTTCAATAGGATTTAGATCAGGGCTCATAGAAGGCCACTTTAGAATAGTCCAATGTTTCGCTCTTAGCCATTCTTGGGTGTTTAGCTATGTGTTTTGGGTCATTATCCTGTTGCAAGACCCATGACCTGCGACTGAGACCAAACTGTCTGACACTGGGCAGCACATTTCTCTCTAGAATACCTTGATAGTCTTGAGATTTCATTGTACCCTGTACAGATTCAAGACACCCTGTGCCAGATGCAGCAAAGCAGCCCCAGAATATAACAGAACCTCCAACATGTTTCACAGTAGGGACAGTGTTCTTTTCTTGGTATGCTTCATTTTTGCGTCTGTGAACATAGCACTGATGTGCCTTGCCAAAAAGTTCCAGTTTTGTCTCGTCTGTCCATAGGACATTCTCCCAGAAGCTTTGTGGCTTGTCAACATGCAGTTTGGCAAATTCCAGTTTGGCTTTTTTATGATTTGTTTTCAACAGTGGTGTCCTCCTTGGCCGTCTCCCATGAAGTCCACTCTGGCTCAAACAATGATGGATGGTGCGATCTGACACTGATGTACAATGACCTTGGAGTTCACCATGAATGTGTTTAGAGGTTGTTCTGGGCTCTTTTGTTACCATTCGTATGATCCGTCTCTTCCATTTTTCATCAAGTTTCCTCCTGCGGCCACATCCAGGGAGGTTGGCTACAGTCCCATGGATCTTAAAATTCTGAATAATGTGTGCAGCTGTAGTCACAGGAACATCAAGCTGCTTGGAGATGGTCTTATAGCCTTTACCTTTAACATGCTTGTCTATAATTTTCTTTCTAATCTCCTGAGACAACTCTCTCCTTTGCTTCCCCTGGTCCATGTTTAGTGTGGTACACACCATGTCACCAAACAGCACAGTGACTACTTGTCACCCTTTAAATAGGCCGACTGACTGATTACAAGTTTGTAGACACCTGTGATGTTAATTAGAGGACACATCTTGGTTGAACATGTCCCTATGGTCACATTATATTCAATCTTTTCTAGGGGTACCATGATTTTTGTCCAGGCCTGTTTCATGAGTTTGTTTTTTAAAATAATTCTGTTGAACCACAATTCAAAAGCATTGTCTGATTTTCACTGGTTAATTTTCATAGAATTTTTATTTATTACCACTTTTGTCAGATTCAAGTTATTTCTGTGACCATTGTGGGTTTTTCTTTCATTAACAGAGGGGTACCAACAATTTTGTCCACGTCTGTAGATGCACTCCAATGAAGACAGTGTGAGTGTGGACAGTGGCAGATGCAAGGAGCAACCACCAGATGTATCTCTAATAAGATCAACTTAAAACATTATCTGGTACACTTTATAATACAGCCCGACGCTGTGGTAGTTTCAGTGAAAGTACAGGTGTAAATCAGTAAGAACAGTGAAATATTGGGGTAACGCCATGTTTTTTTTTTAATAACTGCAGCGTGCTTTCTATCTATTTTCACTGAAAGTTCATGGAAAGTACACAAAGTACCCTGTAACTTTGGGTTGTATTATAAAGTGTTACACATTATCCCAACATGATCCAATGTATAACGTTTAATGAGCTTGTTGTCATTCATTGTTGCAAGAACATTTTTCCTTTGTCTCAGTCTTTCCTCCGTTTTTGCCTCCTCTTAAGAAACTCGTCACACATGTGATGTATGTCCCCTCCTGAAGGAGATTGTGGTTGACTTCAGGAGGGGACACACACAGCCTCCCCTTCTGATCATCGATGGAGCAGCTGTGGAGAGGGTGAGCAGCACCAAGTTCCTGGGGGTGCACATCTGAGGACCCCTCCTGGTCCAACAACACCACATCACTGGCCAAGAAAGCTCCAGCTTGTCTCTATTTCCTCTGCAAACTAAGGAGAACACAAGTCCCACCCCCCATCATGTGCTCATTCTACTGGGGCACCACTGAAAGCATCTTCACAAGCTGCATCACGATGTGGTTTTGAAGCTGCACCGCCTGCTGCTGGAAGAGCCTACAACGCACAGTGAAAGCTGCCAGCAAGATCATCAGTGCCCCTCTGCCCCCCCAACATCTACCTCACCCGCCTCACCCGCAGAGTCATCAACATTGCAGGCGACACCTCCCATCCCTCATACTCCCTCTTCAGCCATCTGCCCTCGGGGAAAAAATACTGGAGCCTCCAGGCTTGCTCCACAAGACTGCTAAACAGCTTTGTTCACCAGGCCATCAGGAACCTGAACTCTGTCCACTCCCCCACCCCCACCCCTGGACCGTAACGTACATACTCACCCGCACAATAACTACCTCAGCTGTTGGCACAGAAAGACTGGCACATCAACAGTTATACATTTGTTACTGTATGTCTCTGCACCTTACTGCAACCAACTGCACAAATGCTATACTTGCTGTTGTCTGTTATTGCAATATTGATCACGTGTAGTCCAATCTGTCACTGTCTGCGCCTACACTACTGCATCAAACTTGCAACTATGAGTATTACTGCTCTACCTTTTTCTGTATATAGGATTGCTGGGTTTTATCATTTAGCTTTATTACCTCCGCCAAGGAGGTTATGTGATCATCGGCGTTGGTTTGTCTGTCTGTTTGTCTGTTTGTTTGTCCGTCTGTCTGTTTGTTAGCAAGATAACTCAAAAAGTTATGGACGGATTTTCATGAAATTTTCACAGATTGTCAGAAATGGGGAATCCTACAGATGATTAGATTTTGGTGGTGATCTGGATCACCGTCCAGAAGAAAACCGCCATTACGGAAAAATGCCATTTTCGTGAATAACTACTGAACCACTAATCCTATCATTGTGAATCCAATTGCTAGTCATATGTTTTCATGGTCAAGGAATCTGAAAACGTACACACAAACACTGTATGGGGGGAACTGTGGGGCTTGGCGGAGGTCTGCGCTCTCCGAGTGCTTTTCTAGTTTGCACTATGGGATATCTGGGTTTTATCTTTTACTGTTATTTGCACTATGGGTAGCATTACTGTACATAGACTGCTGTTGTTTTCCAGCCTTATTTCTTTTTTATATATTGCGCATACCACTGAAGAGATAGAAATGGCATTCCAGTTCTCTTGTATGTCCTTTATGACAGCTTCAGGAAGAAGATGGAGGACAAGCTGCAACAGAGCGACATCAGCGGGGTCTGGAGAAACCTCAAAACCATCTCGGGGCTCCAGAATACCTCCCCCCAGGCCACGGGGGGCAGGGAGTGGGCGAACAACCTGAATCTGTTTTTCAATAGATTTGACCAACCGCCCTCCCCCCTGTCTGCACAACAACCACTGCTGCCTCTAAGAAATCAAGTCCTGCTACCCACTCCCCACTCCACCGACACCCCCCCCCACTCCCAACACACAGCCCCCCATCCTGACCCTGACCAAGACCCAGGTGAGGACGGAGCTGAGGAAGATCAAGGCGAGGAAGGCGTCGGGACCGGACGGCATCAGCGCAAAGCTCCTCAAGTCCTGTGCAGACCAGCTGTGTGGGATTGTGACGTATATCTTCAACATGAGCCTGAAACTGGGGAGGGTACCACAGCTGTGGAAAACATCTTGTGTGGTACCTGTACCAAAAACTTCCCACCCCAAAGACCTGAACAGCTTCAGACCGGTGGCCTTGATGTCCCACTTGATGAAGACCCTGGAGAGACTGCTCCTTGCTCATCTCCGCCCCCTGGTGGAACCAGCGATGGATCCACTCCAGTTCGCCTACCAGCATGGCATTGGGGTGGAGGATGCGGTGATCTTCCTCCTTCACCGTTCTCTGTCCCACCTGGAGAAGCCCGGGAATATGGTGAGGATCATGTTCTTTGACTTCTCCAGTGCTTTCAACACCATCCAACCGATGATCCTGAAGGACAAGCTGCTGCGCGCAGGGGTGGACCAGCACCTGTCATCATGGATCCTGGACTACCTCACGAACCGGCCTCAGTTTGTGAGAACCCGGGACTGTGTTTCCGACACGATCATCAGTAGCACGGGGGCCCCCCAGGGAACGGTGCTGGCTCCCTTCTTGTTCACTCTTTATACTGCGGACTTCTCACACAACACAACACATTGCCATCTACAGAAGTTCTCTGATGACTCTGCGATCGTTGGTCTCATCTCCAGCGGAGATGAAGCTGAGTACAGAGGGCTTATCCAGGACTTTGTGGACTGGTGCCATCGGAACTGCCTCCAGATCAACGCGAGGAAAACTAAGGAGCTGGTGGTGGACTGCCGCAGGCATGGGCAGCCCCTCACAGCACCAGTAAATATACAGGGAACAGACATCGAGATGGTGACATCCTACAAGTACCTGGGTATTCATCTGAACAATAAACTAGACTGGTCACACAATACTGACGCACTCTACAAGAAGGGACAGCGCAGGCTGTTCCTGCTGAGGAGACTCAGGTCTTTTGGTGTACAAGGGGCGCTGCTGAAGTCATTCTATGACACGGTGGTGGCATCAGCCATCACTTTTGGAGTGGTCTGCTGGGGCAGTGGCATTACTGCAGCCGATAGGAAGAGACTGAACAAACTGATTAAGAAAGCTAGCTCTGTCCTGGGGCAACGCCTTGATCCGATGGAGGAGATAGGAGAGAGAAGGACGGTGGCTAAACTGTCATCTCTGCTGGAGTCCGAGTTCCACCCTATGCAGGACATACTGGATGCACTGAGGAGCTCATTTAGCAGCAGACTACATCATCCCAGGTGCACAACCGAGAGGTTTCGTAGGTCCTTCCTACCAACGGCTGTCAGACTGTACAACCTAAGCAGGGCTGCTCGCAGAGATAGCAAAAAGACGTAACAAACTAATAGTTTTTTTTTTTTTTTTTTTTTTTTTTTTTTTTTTTTTTTTGAATGCAAAAGATGCAATAGACTTACACAATGGTCCTCTCCAGCATACAACTAGGAACATACCGGTCGCTATGGAGGGTGAGAATATGTATGGGCACATAATCATACCATGTAGGATAACTAAATAGACGGTTATGCTGTTTCATCCCACCTAGCAACAATGCTCTGCACTGTGTGTGTTTATATATTTACATATTTATTCCATCTAGCTACAATGCTCTGCACTGGGTGTGTTTATATTTATATATCTATATATTTATTCCATCTAGCTACAATGCTCCGCACTGTGTTTTTATATATCTACATATTATTCCATCTAGCTACATTGCTCCGCACTGTGTGTGTTTATATACTTGCATATTTATTCCACCTAGCTGCAATGCTCCATACTGTGGGTGTTTATATATTTACATATTTATTCCATCTAGCTACAATGCTCTGCACTGTGTGTTCATATATTCATATATTTATTCCATCCAGCTACAATGCTCTGCACTGTGTGTCTGTGTGTGTGTGTGTGTATATATATATTTTATAGTAATATGTACATATGTATATTAGCTGCTCTTGCTTGCTTGTTTTTTCTTGCCTTCTGATTGTTGCTCTGAGTGTTGCTATCCCTGTGCTGTTGCAATCCTGGAATTTCCCCGTTGTGGGACTAATAAAGGCTTATCTTATCTTATCTTATCTTATGTATTGTAGTATTGACAAATAAAATCTATGAATCTTGAAACTCCTAAGACCCTGAAAAGTACTCCTCACTCCTTCTAGCATGTTTTTGGCTTAGGAGTTCTTTTAAGGGCTAAGATGCTTTCTAAATAATTTTTGTTTTTACAAAGAGTTTGTTATGATTTGGACATAATCTTGGATTATGTCCATATCTTTTGTTATTTTTAGTTTACCTTTTAGTTTGTCATGTATATTCTGGTGTTTTGTGTTCTTTTGTTTCTGTTTTTGGATGGCTTTTATTCTGAAAGCATTCCTTGTTTTGTTCCTTGTGGTTTTATTGTCTTAGGGTTTTGTTTCCTGTTTGTGCTCATGATTTTGCCTTTTACCTTTTTGTGTTAATTCAGCCCAGCTGTTTTGTGTTTATAATTGTTCCTCTTATTTAAACTGCCGCTCTCCTCATTACGGTGCAGCAGCCTCATCATTGTGTACCGAGGGTATCTCCTGACCTGTCTTGGACGCTAGTATTATCTGTTGTGTGATCCTATAAGTTATTTCAGCCGTTTGTCTCATTTTTTGTTCTTCAGCCCCCGTGCTGAGTTTCTTTGTTATTAAATTGTTGAATCATGCTTCTGCGCCTGAGTCCATCATTGTGCCATCCTGACAGCGTTTCTCCTATATTTTCTCCTAAATCTTAGAAAACATCATAATTTTGAGAATTTTCGAAGAATTACATCACGAGGAGTAATTCTAAGCACTGGGACACTTTGAGAATATGGGCCCTGATTCTCTGCTAATCTCGTCTCCTTTAGTGTCTGGCAAACTCCGTTAACTCATCCAACTTATTGAGAAGAGATTGCATATTTCCCAAAACGATGGAGGGAGGACACTTCAAAGTATTTTTCCATCCAACGTGGTCTTTCCATTTCTTCTCCGGTTAAATCCACAGCTGACCAGGGTGTACACATTAACAGGGTTGTCTCTGGACCGCCACACAAAAGCATCGTAGTTCTGGTCTCCTTAATGCACCATTTTTACCTCCGCCAAGGAGGTTATGTGATCATCGACGTTTGTTTGTCTGTCTGTTTGTTTGTTAGCAAGATAACTCAATAAGTTATGGACGGATTTTCATGAAATTTTCACAGATTGTCAGAAATGGGGTATCCTACAGATGATTAGATTTTGGTGGTGATCCGGATCACCGTCCAGAAGAAAACCGCCATTACGGAAAATGCCATTTTCGTGAATAACTACTGAACCACTAATCCTGTCATTGTGAATCCAATTGCTAGTCATATGTTTTCATGGTCAAGGAATCTGAAAACGTACACACAAACACTGTATGGGGGGAACTGTGGGGCATGGCGGAGGTCTGTGTCTCCGAGTGCTTTTCTAATTTTCTGATTTGCACACTTTGGATAATTTTGAAAAATTAATAACTTGAAGTGTAGATAAACCTGGAGGTGAGCAGGAGCTGCTGTAATCAGCTGAAACTCATAATAAAAATGGATTAGATTCATTTGGCACTTTTCATGTCAAGTGACATCTCAAAGCGCTTACAGTGAGTCCATTACTCATTCACTCCAGACAGACATTGATGGTGGTAAGCTACTACTGTAGCCACAGTTGCCCTGGGGCAGACTGCCTTAGAACCTCACAAACTCAGAGCCCATCTGTGTTGAAGTGAAAGTTTGTTTGGAAAAATTAAAGACCAAATATGCTGATAACCTAAGGTTGACCTGCTCAAACACAGTAATTATTACTGCTACCAGTAAACTATTATCAATATATTTTACTACTTCTGCTGCTGTACAGAGAGCTGACGCAGATGTTTGCCTCCTTTTATGTAAAAATTACACATTTGGGGGGAAAAAGGAGCTGTTTTAGGAGCAGTTCTGAAAACTGATACTTCAAATCAAAAGTTTTGTCTTTAGGTGTTGTAAATGAAAATCAAACCTGTTCCATCATTTAAAGGGTACACTTTAAAGGCAACATTATGAACAAACGTTTCAAAATATTTAACCTCCAATATGCACTTTAACATCCATGCTAACAGTTACTAAAACAACTTGGTGGCACTACCATCTGACTTCCTTCCATGCTCTGGACCTCATCACAACTGCAACAGTCTTTCAGAACAGAATCCCAATCACACCTTCACTAAAAATGCATGTAAATGCAGATGAAAGTAAATGAGTGGTCACACATTGATGATGCAATGACATATTGATGTGCGCATCTGTGCGGTTTCAGAGGCCAGACACATTCATTTACAGCCAGGTAAAATCACTTGGAATGAATGTGAACTAAAGAGAAAATTACAGTTTATCCTGTAGTATGACAGAGAAATTACAGTTACTCACCGTAGAACCAGGAAACAGCAATGACTTCAAGCAGCACCACAGTGATGACTGCAGGGCCGGTAGCGTACTCTTCAAACAACTTCACCACAAATGCTCCACCCTAAGACATAGCATGGACATACAGTACATGGAGAGGTAACATCTGAAAAGCTAATCATACACTATATGAATAAAAACATTGGGACTCCTACACCTTACTTTTATGACATCCCATTCTAAATCCATAGGCTGTACTATGGAGCACCCCCCCACCCCCCAGCAGCTGTAAAAGCTTCACTGAAGTCTTTTTGGAGAATGTCTGTGGGAATTTTTGCCTATTCATCCAGAGGACCATTTGTAAGGACAGACAGTGATGCTGGACCAGAGGATCTGACCCACAGTCTCCGTTCTAGTTGATCCCAGTGGTGTTGGATGGGGTTGAGGTCAGGGCTCTGTGAGGGTCAGTCAAGTTCTTTCATATCAAAGTCATCGGCTGATTCCACCCCCGACCATCATGGGTTCGATTCCACCCCCTGACCATCGGTGACTCTTCTGTGTGAAGTTTGCACGTTCTCCCTGTGTCTGCGTGGGTTTACCCCAGGTACTCCGGTTTCCTCCCACAGGCCAAAAACATGCAAGTTAGGTTAATTGGAGACTCTAAATTGGCCCTAGGTGTGAATGTGTGTGTGAATGGTGAAGGGATTGGTGCCGCACCTTGGCTGCCTCATCTATCCAGGTGGATGCCCCGTAATTTCCCTCTGGGATTAATAAAGTACACCAAAAAAAAAAAAAAAAAATCCAACCATGCCTTCATGGACCTTGCTTTGTGTGCAGTCATGCTGGAATAGAAAAGGGCCTTTCCCATACTGTTCCCGCAATGTTCAAAGCATCGAATTTTCTTGATATGAAGTCCTCGTTTGGGTCTTGGGGAATTTTTAGGGATCCAGGTCATGAGGGCAGCAGTCTAAGTAGAGAAGCCCAGACTTCCCTCTCCATGGTCACCTCCCCCATTTCTTCAGGGAGAATACCAAGGTGTTCCCAGGCCAGCTCGGAGACATATCCCTGATTTGCACTGGCTGTGGTGGTGTTTTTTAAGGCTGCAATGCAGTCACCGGAGCTGAAAGTTTCTCATGCTGCATCCAGCTTGCAAGAATGTGTCACATTATTTACTGTACTTAATGACTGTTCATTTAAAAAACAATTTAAAGACTTGCTTTAAAAATATCGCCTGTTATTTTCAGAGATCTACTCTACTTCACTTCCACCCTCCCAAGAGAGTAGACGCTTTTTCCTCCTCTCCTGCTCTGACTTTTTTTTCCTTCCCCCCCAACTACTGGATCCCAGCTTGCTGTTGTCTGTCTGCGTCTAACTGCGACCGTCGAAAGAAAGAAATTATGGAGTTAATAAGCTGGGCTTTGAACACAATTGACACTATTTTTTCAACAAGGAAAAGTGCTCCGGGGGAAGCTGTCTGCCCCGCAGGTACGGCTCCAGCGGGCTATTTACGTGACACAAGTAATTGGAAAATCTTGTGTCTCACTAATCTCTCTATCGAAGATATTGAAGATTTGTATGTCTTCGTGGTAATGGTGATCGGGATCTTTCTGATTGGAACTGGGATTGTCCTGGTGTACCGCAAATTGCTGAAGATGGATACAACCTATCAAAATGCTGGCCAGGCGAGGTGCATCTGTCAAATTGAAAAATTGGAGAAGACCCTGATAGCGACAAATGGAGAACTGTCTCGGAAGATGGATTACATCATGGTCTCGCTTAGGTCTTTCCACGATGGATTTAAAGCCCCGCAATGAAGGATTAAGTACTGAATCTACAGAAGAAATAAAAAGCCTTCTCTGTGATCAGTCCGATTTGGCTCAATTTCCCCATGAAAATTCCTCCTGGCTGTCTGCAGTCTGTGTTTTCAAAATCATCGAGCATAAGGCCTTGGACAGCCATCTGGACTCTGCCAAGATAAGGACTCGGCGGCAGCCAGACAAAACATCTCCTGCCAAGTGTCCTTGTTGTCTCTCTTATTATCATCAACACTGCTCAACACCGCACACACATTGATCCATGAACTGAATAAAGATACACACACTGCTCTCTTGTGTCTTGTGAATCCTGTGTAGCGAATGTGCATCGAGAGCTTTTTTTTCCCTTGAAATCTTAATATTGATTAATTATGTAACCAGTATTTTGAATCAATGATTTTTTTGCTCCTTCCTATTGTTCCTCGTATTATTCTTATTCTCATGCTTGTACCCACTATCCTGTTGGCAGGCGCGTCTCTGATGCTGCCGCGTCACTGGAAATGCAGGTTCATTTTCTGTGTCAAGTCAAATTCTCTCGTATGTTATCAGTGATCTGTTAATGTACTTGGCAATAAATCTTTTCTGATTCTGATTCTGATTCACTTCATCCAAGAGCACAGAAGTGTGACATAACACACAAACACTTCACAAAAATAAAATTAACAGACTATTTATGCATTATTAAAGGAGTCATTGACTGAAAAATGGTGTGTTTGTAGGTTTTAACTGTCTTAAATGAGTCTACTGGTCACCTAATTATCAAAACATTTTCAAAACAGTCAATTCTAGTTAGAAAACAAAACATCTGTTTTCTAACTATAGATCGGTTTCTTTACTGTCTCAGTTTTAAAAAATACTGGAAAAAATATTTGTTAAAAGGTTAAATGCATTTTTATTCAAACATAACATTCTGTGTGAACAACAGTATGGATTCAGGGAAAACACCACACTGGCTCTCATGGAATTCATGGGGCGCCACGAACCTGCTTCAAAGCTCCAGGGGGGAAGCCACCATGGGGCCGCCTCAAAAGCCCTCAGGCGGAACTGTTTTCCCCCGTCTGACCCACCATTTCTGTGGAGGACTAGGTCCAAGAGGCTAAAGACTATTTGAAAAGTTTAGTTTTGTTTAGTTAGGAGCATGGCTGTTCCGTTTAAGTGGCAGAATAAATCACTTAGCCGTGTGGGCCATGTGGTAGTCTACCCACCTGTCCCAGTTTTAGTTATTTTGTGTTTTGGTGTTCTTTATGATTTTTTTAAAGTCTATTTTAGTGTGTTTATGTGGGGTTTGTGTTCCCAAATTCGGGTGGGTTTTAATTGTAGTGTTTTTCTGTTTTATAAAGGGGGGGGGGAGAGTGTGATGTGGGGTTTTATTATAAAGTGCGGTGTGATGACGCTGCCTTCTGGTCATGTCATCACACCGCCCTATATTACGGGGCGTCCGTCATTTGGGCTCTTCCCTGCCCAAGATGACTCCGCTTCGGTGTGTTCCCTGTAGTGCAACCGTTTATACAATAAAGCTGTGTTCCAGTGCAACCTCCTCGTCTGCCTCCTTTTATACCAGGTTTGTGGACATAACACAACTCTTGGATTCTGTCGAAAAGGAACTTAAAGATATAAAGAAATGGTTTGACAACAACAAGTTATCATTAAACTTAAATAATATTACATTTATAATATTTGGGAACTGATCAGTGAATTTAAATAAAAAATGTATGATAAATGACATAGAAATTGAGAGGGTATGGGATACAAAATATTTAATTATAATAATGGACGCCAAGTTAAATTAGAAACCACATATTAAATATATTACAACTAAAATAGCAAAGTCTGCACCAATATTATATAAAGCTAAACATTTTTTAAATACAGAATCACTCTACATATTATACTGCTCTCTCATAGTCCCATATATGACATACAGTATGGTGTTGAAGTATGGGTAACACTTATACTACAGTCACTAACCCAGTATTTCTTCTACAAAAAAAGCAATATGGATTGTAAGTGGAGAATATTTCAGAGAACCAACGAAATTGAATTTATTGAAATTTAAGGAATTAGTGAACTTCAAAATTTTACAAATTATGTATAAAATAAATAACGGTCTGCTACCTTCAGGAATCCAGGGATTGTTCAAGATTAGAGAAAGTTATTAGAGAAAGTATGAATCATCTGAGAGGACTTCGCATGTTTGAAAAGCCAAGGATAAGAACAAATGCAAAAAAAACAAAACAGTTTCTCTTTTGTTGGGGTGAAACTATGGAATTGTTGTGGTACATGTTGAAAACATGTACCACATGTTAAGGAGGATGTTAAAGCTCAATTTAGTAGAGAAATATAAATCTGCTTAATTCATCAATATTCACTTCATTTACATAAATTTCCATATTGATGATTTCTTTTTCATTTTTTGTTATGTTTTGTGGTTATCACCGTAATAAGCAAAAGGGGTAGGCATAAATAAGCTTCGCTTCAGTCTACACCCTTTTCTTTTTGCGCTTTGAAATTTTTTTTCTTTGACTGAAAGTTTGATGTTTACTTTTGTAAGATGATGTTATTTACCTTGTTTTAATTTTTAATGGATGCACAGAAAGAAAAGAAACTAACCTAACTAACTAACTAACTAACTCATCATCA
Organism: Pholidichthys leucotaenia; assembly: GCA_020510985.1. Lineage (NCBI taxonomy): Eukaryota > Metazoa > Chordata > Actinopteri > Cichliformes > Pholidichthyidae > Pholidichthys > Pholidichthys leucotaenia. The sequence goes on from CM035847.1 coordinate 129,659,652, forward strand.
TCATCATAGCAGTCTGTTGGGGGAGACAATGACTGTTTCATTTAGGTCTGATCAGATTCCTCCACGCAGCTCTGTCCTTCACCTTCCGCTGCCAGGAACTCCTGACCTTGTTAACCCGGGCGACATCCGAGCTGGTATGAATTGCTTTCTGACTGACCATTTCATGAAACTGCTTGCAAAGTATTTGAGTAGCTTTTGCTGGACTAGTGGCACATTCTTGGCAGATAGAGGTAGTATCAGTGGCAAGGACAGGCCAAGACAAACTGACTTCAGTATCTGTTGCAGTGACTGACCAGATGATAGGTTTGTTTATCTCTGCTCTTTGTGTAGTGTATGTCACGATGCACCGACTGGCAAAAGTCCACCACAGACCTTGCGACAAATGTGCTTATCTGCCAGGATGTCCAGTCTCACCCCGTGTAACTGGGAGTGGTCCACCACAGACCTGTGACAGATATTGTTTGTAGTTCTGCCAGGATGCCCAGTTTCACCCTCCACGCCCTCAGGGTTGCCGGTTGAGTTGCCGACGGCCCGACCCATGAGACAGGTAGTACTGGTTTTCATGTCTATCCGGAAGCAAGCAAACCAGTGCCTGACCTGACCATAACTAACTAACTAATTCTCTTAAAAAAAACAAAAAACAAAAACACACAGTCTTTATCTCATTTTTCTCTCCCAGAAACGCCAGAAACATTTTGACTATTACGTTTAAATTGTATACATCACATATAGAAAAAGCCAAACCATTGTCATCCTTGAGACCCCCCACTGCTCTATTATTGGCCCACCTAGCTGTCTGTCATGTAGATGGAAGGGTTGCTAAAGGTAGCCTATTAGCCCCCAAGCTAACACTGGTACCAGGAGCTCAAACCAGCTCAAACCTAGCGTGTCTTATATTATTTTCTTCAGATCTTAAGCCTTACTCATGTTGCATTTCGCCTCTGGTTCGCTTTGGTCCACGTGCACTTTGGATGAGCCTGGCGCGCACGCGGCGTTGAACATGCTCACCTTTTTTTGTCTACCAGGCCAAGCGGTTGACACATGCACACAAGTGTTATTTGTACGATTTACCTTTTGTTCTTAATTAAAGACAAAAATAGACAGGAGATGTTTTTACCTTCTTTACATGTTTCGACTGTCACTGCAGTCTTCATCAGAAGTCTCAGCTGATTGCTATGAGGTGTCATTTTATCAGCTGACTTTTGTAGGCGGGGCCAGCCCAGCAGACCTGTCAGATCCACCAAGCCAGCCCTGCTTTCCGCCAGCCGATGGTCTCTGGAGAATGTAGTCCCAGGTGTGGGAAAGCATAGAGGCCACCTCATCCCGATTCATGCTGTCTTTTCCCCGCTTCCTGATTTCTATGGCCTCCGGGGCCGGCTCAGTAGATCTGACAGGTCTGCTGGGCTGGTCCCGCCTACAAAAGTCAGCTGATAAAATGACACCTCGCAGCTCAGCTGACACTTCCGATGAAGACTGCAATGACAAAACATGTAAAGAAGGTAAAGACATCTGTCTATTTTTGTCTTTAATAAGAACAAAATGTAAATAATTAAAAGAAGACAAAATGAACCTACTTGAGCTGTTATTTGTAGTTTCGCCTCAGCCCTATGGGTAGCACAAATGCACTAACACGCCAGTTTGTTCACCCACTATGAACACAAGAGCGACACACATTTTTTAATAGCAACAACAATGGCATTGTTTCAAGGAAAAGGAGGAATTATCGTTTTCCAGTGCTCTTCTCCGCTCAAGCTGCTGCTGCTGCAAAAGGATTCATGTATGTTTATTCTCGTCATCCGTGTCCTTGTTGTCTTCCTCGTCTACTTTGTCTTTGTATGCTGTGTTGGTAGCACCATCTCGTGAATGGGACGTTCAGTCTTGTGCACGAGCTGTCAACACGTTCAGGTCGTGGGCAGGCCGTGCGGTCATAAAATTTGGGCTGGACGCAGTCGTCTGCAGGAGAGTCCTGCAGACACTAGTGGACTGGAGATGATAACGCAAATTTCGTCACACAAGGTTTCCAGATGGGCGTACGTGGACAGCAGAGGTGCAGCACGAATCCAGCTTCAGTCACCCTAATAGCCATCCCTGTTATCATCGGGGCATTCCCCAGCTGGCAGTGAGAGAGGAGCAGAGTACCGTGAAGCAACACATTGCCCTGTGAGATCCCATGGCTCGGCAGCTCGGCTTGGCCGGCAGCCTGGGGTTGCGGCGATCAGTAGGTTGCCCAGCTCGCAGGTGCTGGCGATTTGTTGTGGCATCCCAGCGAGGTTATTGGCAGTTGAGCAGAGTGATGTGAGATACACAAACGACTGTGGATCAGTGAACCAGCACTGCTTATCCAAGCTAGAAGGAGGCTAGAAGCTAGTCAACTAATGACTAATTGACGTAAGAGGGAGGGCAGCATTGAATAGTTGAAGGATGTTTCTTAAAGTGATAGGTTTTAAATTAGGGATGAGTCGATACCACTTTTTCAAGTCCAATACTGATACAATTTTGAGTACTGAAAGGAATATATTACAAATTTGACTTAGCTCAGCAACGCTGCTGCTTTTTTAAATTTTAAACTTTGTAACATTGGCAGCATTTCACTGGTCAGGATCATGTAAACATGCATTCTGAAGTTTTAAGTGCAAGTTTATGCAAAACTTTAAAGCTATTTACTATTTAAGTAAACATTTAGATGAAATTCAAAGTGCCACTTTATGCATGAAGTAAAAAATGCTGTTGATATGAAAATAAAGGAACTAACCCTTTAAGTTGTATTTTTGTCATGCATCATTATTATTATTGTCTTATAAGTATTCTCCTAGTATCAGTTTATTTAGTAGTGTTTCTGATATTATTCTCTGTCCATTCTTAGTTTTTAGGTTTGCTCTTATTTTGAAGTCATTCTTGTTCCATTTCCTGCAGCCTTGTTCTTGTAGTCCTGCTTTCCAGTTCACCATTATGATTTGCTATTTACAGTATGTTTCTGTCACCTACCTCTCATCAACTGTAACTCTTCCCCGAAAGGTAAACCCATGTTATGTCTTCATTCCTGCTGAATTCCAGCTCCCATCTGGTTTACTTTCAGTTTCGTTCTTTTAGTTCCACTTTTAGAGTCTTTCAGCCTCCGAGCTGGAAAAGCAGCAGCTGCTGATGCGTGACACACTTCCTTCTGCTCGGTTCTTGACAGAATTCAGCATACTCCTTTACCATGATACTTTTGCAAGTGTTTTATCAAGTTGTTGGTGTTAAAATTGTAAAGGCTGGTACCAGACAACAAAAATACCAAGGCAAGTCCCACAGACAGGCTCCAGTGACACTTGTTACTTCTGTTTACAGAACACGCGCACAGTGGCTGAGAACATGATCGCACCTTCATTTTAATATTATTAATGTATTGGATCGGTAAACTACTTTTATTCCTTACCAATACCAATCCAGCCATTTTGCCTGGATCGAACCAGATACCGATACGGCGGATCAGATCAGCCCATCCCTACTTTAAATCACAGCTTTTCAAGAAAGCCAGGAAAAATAAAAAACAAATTTGCTTCAATAATTAAAAAAATTAAAGAAAATGTGCCTCCGTGGAGTGCCACCTTATTGTGGTGGAGGGGTCTGAGTGCCTAAATGATCCCAGGAGCTACTGTATGTTGTCAGGGGCAACTTGCCCCTGGTAGGGTCTCCCTAGGCAAACAGGTCCTGGGTGAAGGGCCAGACTATGAGTGGTCCAGTGGATCTCCATGAAAAACATTACATCAAGGACCTGGTGTATCTAAAGGAGGCACATGGGTCTGCCCTCCAGTGGGCTCACCACCTGCAGGACAGATCATGGAAATCATGGTGCTATGTGAAGAGGGCAGAAGTCTGGGCCACTCTGCCTGGACTGATGCCCCCACGACCCGGATCCCTGGATAAGCGGTAGAAGATGGATGGATGGATGGATGGAAGAAAATGTGAACAAAATATGGCACAAACACTTCATTAAGACATGAGTGAGCTGTTAGAATGTGGAAAAAGTGCAGCCAATGACCCCTTTAATGCACAAATGAATCCAGATGAATGGACAGTGACACATCAAAGTTGGTCTGGGTTCTCACACGACTGCAAGATCACCATCACAATTTATGCTGCTTGAAAGCACAAACTCAGCCAGTGGGAACTGACGCAAGGCTCAAACGGCACCACAGTCACAACTGAACGCAACTGTAGTCAATGGAAATGATGCTACAGTCTCTCCAGCATGTCCTGGGTGTGCCTGAGGTTTTCGCCTAATGGGATGTACCCAAAACACCTCATATGGGAGGCATCCTGATCAGATGCCCAAGCCACTTCAACTGGTTGCTTTTGATCTTGAGGAACAGCGTCTCTACACTCTGAGCCTCTCTTGGATAACTGAGCTCCTCACCCTATCTCTAAGGGTGAGTCCAGGCACCTGACCAAGAAAGCTCATTTCAGTCGTGCTTTTTTTTTTTTTTTTTTTTAACTCATATACAGTATAACATTGCTTCTATGGAATGAGGACAATACGAGGGGGAGCTGAAACATGCATAGTGGTCAAATTTGACCAAATGTGGTTTATTTTTCAACAGCAGGGATCCAAGCGCTGCAACACAGATGGAAGAAGTGTGTGGACCGAAGGGGAGACTATGTTGAAAAATAAACCACATTTGGTCAAATTTGACCACTATGAACTTTTCAGCTCCCCCCTCATACAGTGGACAGTTGGTACCTGCGTACAGTTTCCAGTATTTTTAAGCTAAATTGTCAATAAGTGCAGCAGAAAGCAATCACCAGATTAATTAATGACACAGTTTTAATGGTAACCTGTGCGTAATGTGTTTAACTTACAGACGTGAGAGTGGAGAGAGCCCCAAGGTAACACACACACACAAGGCCCAAAACAAACCACTCTCGTCTCTTGGCCAAATAATGAGGGAACTCGTCTATCATAGCTGTGATTACACCTTCCAAACCTGCAAACTGGAAATAAAGACAAGGGAAAAGGAGAAAGTAGAATTCAGCCTTAAAAGTTGGGTTTAAATAGAGTTTAAAGCCAAAAAGTGTACAGACAATTTCCAATCTTTACTTGGCACTTTCATTAATCCATACAGCAGCTAATAAAAGCAATATATTTTATAGCAAAATATAATTCACACTTCTGCAGAATGCAAATGTCAAGTAAGCCCAACGTGAATTCATGTAAGCGGACACATTTTGCAGTAATATCCTCAGTCATAAAACCCAGGCGCCTTGCGACCCCGATGCTGATTCTACGACGATTATCAGCATGTGATAAGAACCTCACAGGTCTCTCCAGCTGGCTGCTTCAGCTCAGATAAACAAAGGCTCATCGAAACAAGACCCCCACACAACGGTGATATCAAACTTCTGTCATATTGTTTTCATTTAGCTTTATCCAAAATGAACAGCAAGAACAAATAATACCTGACACCTTGACGGATAAATGACAACAGCAGGAAAGTACTATTTGATGGTTGGGAGGCATTTGCCGTCATGTGGATCCAGATTTTATATTTTACAAAGCACACGAGATTTGGGAACTCTGCAACTGGGTGTAACGATACAGACAACACTGGCTCATGTGTCTCAATGATTGAGCATGAGCAATCAGCAAACTAACCGTGCTGTCCAGACCCAACATGATTATCATCAGGAAGAATATGATGGCAAAGAAAGTGGCAGCAGGCATGTTTGTTATGGCTTCTGCATAAATGATGAATAACAGACTGGGACCTGGAGAGAGAGAGAGAGAGAGAGAGAGAGAGAGAGAGAGAGAGAGAGAGAGAGAGAGAGAGAGAGAGAGAGAGAGAGAGAAAGGTTTACTGGGGCTGAATTTTTTTTTTTTTCAAATAAGAATTTACTACCAGAGTCTACCTTAATGTGGGGTCCTACCTGCATCTTTGGCCACATCATCCACATTTTGCTTCCTCATCTCAGCCATGTAGCCCAACACAGTAAAGATGACAAAGCCCGACAGGAAGCTGGTCAGGCAATTCACTGAGCTGGTCACCAACGCATCTCTGATAGAGAAGGGATTTGGGGGGGGGGAAAGAAAGATGACAAATTTGAGCTGCCTGACCCAGCAGCTGTTATAATTTATGAAGTATAAAAATATAAAATGTGTTTTTACTTGTAGCAGTTGTTGTGAAATGGGTTGTAGCTGGCAAAGGCGAGGAGCACGCCAAAGCCCGGCCCCAGAGAGAAGAAGATCTGAGCTGCTGCGTCAATCCACACCTTTATGAGAGCGAGAGATCAGACATGGTAAGGAACAGAAAGATTTTTGAAAAATATATTAGACATTCGTGGACAAGAGTGTTCAACTTTGGATATTTAAAAGAATGACTCAGAGACTGCCATGCCAGCTTAATGACTTACTGCAGTGTTAAGCAGCTTCTCCCAGTCAGGTTTGAGATAGTACTCAACGCCCCTCCAGGCCCCTGGCAGAGTGGCCCCACGGATGAGCAACACCAGGAGGACCAGGTAGGGAAACGTAGCAGTTACCCATACCACCTAACACACAAAGGAAAAGAACAGATGGACAACATGAGTTCCCTTTTCCCCAATAAACTTCCCATGTCTAAGCAATAGAAAGACATTCTCTCTGTAGAACTGGCAACTTATTAACTGTGCATGGATTTCAAACGCTAGCATGGATGAATTACAGGTTTAACATTTACAAATACTTCCAGAGGCTACTCCCCAATCACTACCTGATAACAGAGGCATAAAGAGCACTTAGTAGAGTTTTGTGTGGCAACCCAATTAATGAATATAAACGTAAGGGAACAAAGTACATAGGATGGAGACAGCTGAAGCATTGCACAACAGCCACTGCACAGGGATGCTACTGTTATGTTGACCAAAGTTTGTGGTAAAACATGCATTCTAAATTTGAATCTCATACACCTTATTTTTTAATCCATCCATCCATCCATCCATCCATCTTCTACCACTTTTCCGGAGGTCTGGGTCGCGGAGGCAGCAGTTCAAGCAGAGAAGCCCAGACTTCCCTCTCCCCAGCCACCTGCTCCAGCTCTTCAGAGGGGATACCAAGGCGTTCCCAGACCAGCTGGGAGACATAGTCTCTCCACCGAGTCCTGGGTCTGCCCCGGGGTCTCCTCCCAGTGGGACGTGCCTGAAACACCTCAAGTGGGAGGCGTCCAGGAGGCATCCTAATCAGATGCCCATACCACCTCAAATGACTCCTTTCAATGTGGAGGAGCAGCGGTTCTACTCTGAGCCTCTCCCAGATGACTGAGCTCCTCACCCTATCTCTGAGGGTGAGTCCAGCAATCCTACGGAGAAAGCTCATTTCAGCCGCTTGTATCCGTGATCTTGTTCTTTCGGTCATTACCCAAAGCTCGTGACCATAGGTGAGAGTAGGAACGTAGATTGACTGGTAAATCGACAGCTTTGCCTTAGAACTAAGCTCCCTCTTTACCACAACAGACCGGTACAACGTCCGCATCACTGCAGATACTGCTCCAATCCGTCTGTCGATCTCTCGCTCCATTTTCCCCTCACTCGTGAAGAAGACCCCAAGATACTTAAACTCCTCCACTTGGGGCAGGAGCCTGTCCCCAACCCGGAGAGGACAATCCACCTTTTTCTGGCTGAGGACCATGGACTCGGACTTGGAGGTGCTGATTCTCATCCCAGCCGCTTCACACTCAGCGGCAAACCGTCCCAGCAAGAGCTGTAGGTCATTGCTGGATGAAGCCAACAGAACAACATCATCTGCAAACAACAGAGATGAGATCCTGTGGTCACCAAGCATGACACCCTCCATTCCCTGGCTGCGCCTAGAAATCCTGTCCATAAAAATTATGAACAGGATCGGTGACAAAGGGCACCAAGGGCTATTTTTTAATAGCTACAGAAATTTAGCATGCTTGTTATAGCTTTAGTAATTAAAAGATTATTTGTTTTTGCTTTTTTTTGTATTTTGTATACTTTATTAATCCCCAGAGGGAAATTCAGGGTTTTTACATATATATTTTTTTTGTATTGAGGTGAACCTTATTATGGTGGAGGGATTTGTTTGCCCTAGTGATCCCAGGAGCTACGGTGTTGGCGGCAACCTGCCCCTTGTAGAGTCTCCCAAGGCAAATTGGTTCTGGGTGAAGGGCCAGACTAAGAGCGGTCCAATGGATCCTTATGAAAAAAGTTACAACAAGGACCCAGTGTATCCAAAGGGGCAATGTGGGTCTGCAATCCAGTGGGCTCACCACCTGCAGGATGGATTATGGTGCTACGCAAAACGGGCAGCAGTCTAGGCTGCTGCGGGACCCTTGGACAAGTGGTAGAAGATGGATGGATGGATGAGATCAGGGGTGTCCAACCATGTGCCATGGAGAGCCAAGACCCTGCAGGTTTTACCTCCAACCAGTGTCTTCAACAGCAGATTTCAGTGAACTTCTTCCCACTGATTGCTGATAAGTGAAAACACCTGCTGAAGAGACTGGGTAGAAGAGAAAACCTGCAGGGTCTTGGCTCTCCATGGCACATGGTTGGACACCCCTGGATGAGATGAACAAGCCAGGTGTTCATGTTGCTTTATTATTTCTCATCATTTTACATATTTAGGAGAACACAGATATACAATACAATCTTCCTTTATTTACTGTAGTTAAAGGACCTATATCATGCAAAATTGACTGTTTTGAGCTTTTAAGCATGTTATAATGTTAATTCCTCACCAAAAACATCCCCAAAGTGGTATTTTGCTCCATTCACGCATCTCTGAGTATTCCTCCTCAACCCTGCTCTCTGAGCTGCTGCTCCGTCCTGTCCCTGATAATGACTGGGTCCCCACGTTCATACGTATGAACGTGGGTGAGCCGCCCACTCCAGGAAGTGCCTGTGCTGCCAGCACTGCCCCCAGGCTAACGCACACACCCACTTTCTCCGCGCAGCTGACGGAGCGGTGATCGGCAAAACTCTTTCACTTTAGCACTGACGCTGTGAAGAAGTAGTTCCTCTCGCACCTAATCTGCTCAGTGACAACAACTGTTTGCTTTTTTACGTAAGACAATGTCTTCTAAGTGGCATAAATTGTCTTTGGCTGTGAGAGATTTAGGAGTTTGTTCAGCCTTCCTAAAGAAGAGCCTACTCGTCAGAAATTGTCAAAATAGACCAGAATGCAGAGGCTAAAATCATAATATTAAACATGATTAACCATACACTACATAAGAATAATATTATAGGCTAAAATAATAACAAGAGGCTAAAGAGTTCAACATGCTCATCCATCTTTTCTAAAGTTTACTGTAGATGTTGTTTTCGTGGGCGGAACCCAGCGACATGCTGCAGCAGCCGGCTCAGGGGTTACGTCATGAAATGGGCGGCAGCCACAAGAAGGAGAGGCTGAGCCTCAGAGGTCGAGGCATCTTACTTCCGGGCTCGCGAAAATAACTCATATTTCATAAGAAATTCATTCTCCAGTGTACCAAAGGTAATATACTATCACATACATGCATATAGTTTACTCTGAAAGGCTTAAAATAGCACGATATAGGCCCTTTAATTTAGATTATCCAGGTTTGAAACATTTGACTTTAAGATGGCTTTCTAACCAATTTTCCTGCGGTCGATGATGAACGATAACGAGGGGAAAGAACCACTGTTCATTTTTCCTGCCTCTGTATCCATCGGCCAATCCATCTCTCTGCTCTAACTGACACCCCCCCATCAGCCATGCAGGCGCCCCTTCAGTAACCTTTCCAGATGTCTTGACTCCTTTCCAGATACTGAAGTAGACGATGGTGAAGATGAAGAGCAGACAGAGGGCCAGCTGCCAGCTGACAGAACCCAGCTGGTGCAGACCCGGGGACCGGTGGACCTGCAACACCTGCCGACTGGACAGATGAAACCAAAAAAACAAAGGTGGGGGGGGGGCAGTGAGAGGTTGGATGCAGCAAGTGGAGACAAGGAACGGACAGGTGAAATTTCATTGGTAATGACAGAAGAGTGGACAGGAGATACAGAAAGTTGAGAAAAGAGAATGGAAGGCATAAAGGGAATGTAGAGAATAACAATCAATGGGCAGGTTGCATACAAACACAGCATAAGGCCAGATTTGAAAAAGGTGGGAGAGGGGCATTAATTAGATGAAAACATCAAGCTTTTCAGTACATCAGGGCATTAAAAAGAAGTACAAAATGAGATAAAAATGTAGCTCATATAGTTTAGGGAAGGGGGTAAAACTGCTGAAAAGACCAAAACGGCAAGAACGGCAGGTTATCAACTACATAAGATGGCCTTGACAGACTTCACAGTAAATTTGTGTCAAAGGGAAAAAAGAAGTAAAAGTGGGACAGAATGAACAATATGGTTAACTCTTGGTCACAGGTTAAGCACACAGTTCGTGGATGATAAAAAAAAAAAAAAGATGTGATTTATGCTGAAAACAGGAAATTCTGGCGCCAGACTGACTTGTGGAATTTGTTTCTTTTAAACTTGAATTAGGAAAAGTCAACTATGGATAAACCCTCAATCTGTCTCAGCGGAAAAGAAACTGTAGTGAGAGGGTGATAAGCCGGTGCCAAGTGCACGGTAAAGACTTGAAGCAGTCAAGAATAATAAAAGAATTGTTTTTAAAGCACTTAAGTTACAGGAAGTTAAAAAAAAATAAACAAAAGAAAGACTTGCATAAGTTGAGTTTTTAAGTTCGAAGGGAGCATGGGAAAGATTGATCACCGTTAGATTATACTTTAAGTCATTTATATGTTTTTACACTACTGTCCCATCCACTTCTCCAGTCTTGAATTGGACAAAAGAAACACGTTTTCCTTTGACCCACACCTCTTTCCCTCCACCCGCTGTAGTCAGATTTAGTGCACTGTTATGCCTATTCGAGACTTTATCTTCATACATTTGTGAGGTTTTTCCTCGTACGTCTCAGACATTTTCTTTTGAATTTATTATTTTTTTTTTGTATAAATTTGTGACTTTTAAAAAATAACTATGACTTTTGGGGATAAATTTCTAACACTTTACTCATAAATTTGCAACATTTTCCTTGTTCCTTTGCGATGCTGATCTCAGTGAAATATACTGGAGGCATTACAAATGCAACATACAAAGAAAAGAAAATGCTGCATATCTTTACAATGATTGTTTTTTTTTAAACAATGTTATTGCATGTACGATAAAATGATCCCTGTCATCTCAGTGCACAACACTCCCCATCAGAACATCTATGGGTTGTTGTGGATCAGCGTGTACACAGTCGGGGTCCTGCACCAACAAATCATGCTGTGCTTGAGACGGCGCTGCTTGCTGAATGGGACCACATTCCTCTGTGTCAAATTAACAACTCAGCGGCATCGGTCTCACACAGAATTGAGACTTTGTTGACCACAAATGGAGATCACATGGAGGATATTAATGAATGATAAAATCAAAAAAATAATTAAGGATTAAGTTTTGTTGCATACAGACGTGGACAAAATTGTTGGTACCCCTCTGTTAATGAAAGAAAAACCCACAATGGTCACAGACATAACTTGAATCTGACAAAAGTGGTAATAAATAAAAATTCTATGAAAATTAACCAATGAAAATCAGACAATGCTTTTGAATTGTGGTTCAACAGAATTATTTTAAAAAACAAACTCATGAAACAGGCCTGGACAAAAATGATGGTACCCTTAACTTAATATTTTGTTGCACAACCTTTTGAGGCAATCACTGCAATCAAATGATTTCTGTAACTGTCAATGAGACTTCTGCACCTCTCAGCAGGTATTTTGGCCCACTCCTCATGAGCAAACTGCTCCAGTTGTCTCAGGTTTGAAGGGTGCCTTCTCCAGACGGCATGTTTCAGCTCCTTCCACAGATGTTCAATCGGATTTAGATCAGGGCTCATAGAAGGCCACTTTTGAATAGTCCAATGTTTTGCTCTTAGCCATTCTTGGGTGTTTTTAGCTGTGTGTTTTGGGTCATTATCCTGTTGCAAGACCCATGACCTGTGACTGAGACCAAGCTGTCTGACACTGGGCAGCACATTTCTCTCTAGAATACCTTGATAGTCTTGAGATTTCATTGTACCCTGCACACATTCAAGACACCCTATGCTAGATGCAGCAAAGCAGCCCCAGAACATAACAGAACCTCCACCATGTTTCACAGTAGGGACAGTGTTCTTTTCTTGGTATGCTTCATTTTTGCGTCTATGAACATAGCGCTCATGTGCCTTGCCAAAAAGTTCCAGTTTTGTCTCGTCGGTCCATAGGACATTCTCCCAGAAGCTTTGTGGCTTGTCAACATGCAGTTTGGCAAATTCCAGTATGGCTTTTTTATGATTTGTTTTCAACAGTGGTGTCCTCCTTGGTCGTCTCCCATGAAGTCCACTTTGGCTCAAACAACGACGGATGGTGCGATCTGACACTGATGTACCTTGACCTTGGAGTTCACCATGAATGTGTTTAGAGGTTGTTCTGGGCTCTTTTGTTACCATTCGTATTATCCGTCTCTTCCATTTTTCATCAAGTTTCCTCCTGCGGCCACGTCCAGGGAAGTTGGCTACAGTCCTGTGGATCTTAAATTTCTGAATAATATGTGCAACTGTAGTCACAGGAACATCAAGCTGCTTGGAGATGGTCTTATAGCCTTTACCTTTAACATGCTTGTCTATGATTTTCTTTCTAATCTCCTGAGACAACTCTCTCCTTTGCTTCCTCTGGTCCATGTTTAGTGTGGTACACACCATGTCACAAAACAGCACAGTGACTACTTATCACCCTTTAAATAGGCCGACTGACTGATTACAAGTTTGTAGACACCTGTGATGTTAATTAGAGGACACATCTTGGTTGAACATGTCCCTATGGTCACATTATTTTCAATCTTTTCTAGGGGTACCATCATTTTTGTCCAGGCCTGTTTCATGAGTTTGTTTTTTAAAATAATTCTGTTGAACCACAATTCAAAAGCATTGTCTGATTTTCATTGGTTAATTTTCATAGAATTTTTATTTATTACCACTTTTGTCAGATTCAAGTTATTTCTGTGACCATTGTGGGTTTTTCTTTCATTAACAGAGGGGTACCAACAATTTTGTCCATGTGTGTATTTGTACATCCAGATGATCTAAATTTGTGCCCTAATAATTATTAGTTAATAAACATTGTGACGTGCATCTTCATTTGTGTTTTACTCAATGACAACTCACACCGCTTTCTGAAATTGATACAATATTGTGTTTTTAATGCCTCTCAGTATATTATAAATTTACTAAAACAACCATAAAAGCAGTCATTTCTGGTGAGAACAAGTTATGCCAATATAAACAAGAGCATTTTTAGCCAGTTTTCAGTCAGTTAAATCAAAAGTAACTCAGGGAGTTCAATGAAATCTACTTAAATAAAAGTTTCCCCAAGAATGTATTCAAGCAAGATTAAAAAGTGTCATACAATAAACTGATTCATGTAAACACAATTATATTAAAAGTACATGTACTACCCACCAGTGACATTTTCTGTGTTTTACAAACACATTAACTGTAGTCTGCTGCACGTGTCATTGGGTTATATCAACGTTTACTATCTTCACAAACAGTGCTGCAGGTGCAATCTTCAAGGAAAGCTTTGGTTTCAAATTTAAAATGAGAACCAACTCTGAAATTAAATCTTCCTTTACTATCTGTCTTCCCTCCTTTGTAACACTTCCCCTAGGCCTCTACATCTGACTTACATGCACTTACGTATAGAACTCCTCGGCAGGGGAAGTGGAGGAGTTGGACCAGGACACATTGTGGTCGGAGTACTTGTAGCGGACACAGTTGACGGTGTTCCAGCTGTTGGAGCAGGTACTCCAGGGAAGTACGGGCTGGAACGACGATAACAGGTAGTACAGGGCCCAGGCCATGATGGTGTTGTAGTAGAAGGCTATGTAGAGTGCTATGATGCAGATGGCGAAACCAATCCCTGGACAAGTAGAAAAAAGTCAGAACACTCCAGAAAAGTGAAACACTGAAACCTAATTGAGTAGGTGCACACAGCAGTTTCTAGTTCCCGAGCGTGTGAAGACATCAAGAATGTTTTCAAGCCAATTCAAGTTCTTATTAGGCAAGCGTGTGACATTTCCAAACAACAACAATTTACATGCTATCAAATTTCTCAGCATCTGGCATTTGGCATGAAAATGTGACAATTTCCATAACAGAGAATCAGACTATCTCGTTAGATGTACTCTTCAAGAGAACTTTACTGAGAAGATGGGGAAGAGCAATGAGGTCAAATGAACTATCTCGGACTGATAATTTTGACACTGTCCTTCGTATTCACATTTTTTTTTTCCCTTCAAGCTCTTCATTTCTCTTCTCTCCCCACATCCCCTGCTACCTTTGAAGATGGGGCAGATGTGTTTCCAGATGGAGATGCAGCCACTGCGGTGAAACTGGCCCAGAGCCAGCTCCATGTAGAAGAGGGGCACTCCTCCAAACACCGCCATCAACAGATAGGGCAACAAAAAGGCACCTGAGGGGATACAGGGGGAGAATTTAAGAAGGGGTGAAGGAGGTTAAGCGGACCAATGGGAGGGGTGCAAGAAAGAGGAGGGCATGAAAGAGTAAAGAGCTTTGGAAAAAGCGTAAAAAGCCAACTGCACCCATGAGAAATCCTATTCTACTAAGTAATGAAGTGACTATTAAGGAAAACTATGAAAATCCAGAAAAAAACAACAGCTTCTTTTCAAACGCAATATGACAGATTTCCATAACTTTAAATCCCTCTGCATTTACTGTGCTCTGTGGGGTCATTTTGTTGGACTTTTCTGAATTATCATTGAGATGTTACTGTGTTCTAAAGTATCAAAGCAATAAAAGTAGACTTAAAAGCCAAACACGAGAAGATGAGCAGCGGGATGGCAGCCAGATCTTTGGACTCTCCACCTTAACGTGCACACTTGATAGCGCATCTCTCGCCGTCTTACTATCAGATTACAAACTTATTTCATCTGCATTTGTGTGTGCGTCCGTGTGCGTGGACGAGGCTGGTGTGTCGATGCGTGCCTGGCCTCTTTGTGACATGAAAGAGAAGATAAGGGCTGATTGAGCTGCTGCCTGGAAGACAGGTTATTAAGCACGGAGAAAGAGACTGAAGGCGTTCTCATAAAAGGCACAATTAATGCTGTTGCCTCCATCAAGTGTGCCCCAGTCTCCGTCTCTAGCTTGTGCTGTGAGAGGCATACATAGAAACACAGGAAATTGCAAAGATTTTATTATTTCAATTTAAAAAAAGAAAAAGGGAAGCTGCATTTGCCATCAGGTGAGGATTGTGTAGCGAAAGAGCCCACGCAGACTTTTGTGAAAACACATTCAGCTTTTGGTGCCTTACAGTGTGTGAGGAACGAGTGACACCAAAGAGTTATCTGTAAACACCTTTAAAATGTTGCGCTCTTTGTAGTAGGGGTTTTATTGATACATAATACTGTATATCACTCATTCTTGCTGTACAGTTTTCAATGCAATGGCCTTTTTTAAATAAACAAACAAGAGCTTGAAACCAAATTCATTTGACTCACTAATTACATGAGATCTTCTGGTCCTTGCGTCAGTTTGGCAAAGCCGCAGAGTCCGCGTGTTATTATTCAGTTTCATAGAGATTTTTATGCTGAATGCACCTTCCTGACACAACCCTCCCTATTTACACGGGCTTGGGACCGGCAATAGGAGCACACTAGCCTTTGTTCTTCTTGTGACTGGGTAGCCAACCTTCCTTTTCCCATTCTACTATGCTGAGCACCAAGCTAGAAAGCACAAAGTACCATTTTTATCTGGTGTTTGGGCTGACCCAGCTTGGACATGAACCACAGCCTTCTAGCTGTGGGGCAGATGCTCTACCACTAGGTCACCACTCTGGTTTTACACACTAATTGCAGGAGATGAATTAAGTTAAATTTAGAAACATAATAAAATAAAACAAGTCCTTTTTACCTCTCACTGTATTTAACGATAGAGAAGTGAACACACAATGACCTGACTTCTGACTGGAGCAATTCAAATCATGATTGAGGTCTTTTCTTCCTTCAAATTGTTCTAATCCTGTTTGCTTTAGCCTTGGATCTCATGCACCCTCACTCTTTATCTCTCCCATTCACATTTTCTTTCCTTCCTTACCTCCTCCATTTTGGTAGCAGATGTAAGGGAAGCGCCAGACATTTCCCAGGTCCACTGCATAGCCAATCACAGACAGCAAGAAGTCCATTTTCTTGCTCCAGGTTTCTCGGGGCCTCTCCAAGCTGGTTTGTTGGACCACCAGAGTCCTTAGGTCTCCCAGAGGCACTGAAGACCCGGTGCCTCCTCCGGACGCAGAAGTTGCACCCACAGCACTCGCTGCAGTCCCCGTTCCCTCCCTGGGGCTCTGAGGGGTGGACGATGTGAAGCCATTGGTCACGCTCTTGGGTCCTCTGTCTGCGAGGCCGTCGGCCAGCACCAGTCTGCCATTTTCCTGCTGAGTCCCATCATCCTTTCCCCCAGCCTCCTCACCATCTCCGTTTCTCTCTCCCTCTTTCTCTCCTTTGTCCATCGCCAGCATGCTTGTCATCATTATATCTTTTGTCTCCATTGGGTTGTGTTGATGTTAGTTTTTGGAAAGGCGTTTAGGGGTGGAGGGAGGTTCTCAGCAATGATGAAGGTGATGTGGTGCTGCTGTCCGATATGGAGCCCATTAGGGGAAAAGAGAGGTTAGGAGAGCGGAGGAATGATGCCGTATGAATGTTGGACAAGTCTCAGAAAGACTGTCCTGCTCAGGCAGGTAGCAGAGACAGGGAACAGGAAAGCAGAGCTTAAAGAAGAGACTGGGGCCAGAGTGAGGGGAAATGTGAGGGGAGATGACTGAAATGTTTGAGGGTCTGTGGAGCAAGAAGAACTAAATGAACGCTACAGGACAGAGCGGAGAGCGTACATGAAACAAGAGATGTGTTTGAACAGGATGTGGCTGGAAGAAAAGTTGCGAGAATCTTGGACCTTCTCCACAAAGAGCCCGTCTTCTGAGACCCTTGCCGATGGTGAAAACTGCATCACACAAAGAAAAAAATAGGGATAAGTTACAGGAAAAGAGCTTTTAATTACTTTATGCATCCATAAATTGTAACTGTATGATAATACCTAAATAATGACAAGGCAAAATACAAATCAAATACAGAATTAGGTCTTGTCTTAGATGCTTTATCTGGCCTGTCATTGAGAATAAAGAGCTAAATCCTAAGAACACAACAAATAGCGCAGATTGTGCCGTGGCATGTCAATTTACTTTGCGCTGAAACATATTATCTCATGTTTTTCATTTTTCTCATCAGTTGCATAACCTGTTCTGATGCCTTAAAAAAGACATAGAATAGAATATAAATATAAAAACACAAGAGCAGCACCATTTTTTTCAAAGCACAAAATTTTTATTGATTGATTGATTGATTTGAACATCAAGACAAAAAAAAAATTAAAAACAAGGAATCAAAACCAAAAAAAAAATAAACATAACAATAAAATGCCTTGTTCAAAAGGAGTGGGAAGAAGCCATCGCTTATATAGTCCCACCCCTTCTCCATACCCAATAAATTATATCATTCTAGTCATTATCCATCCCATAATTACATTCATTATAGAATACCATGATATATGATGCATCTTATAATTAAATTATGCAATAGAAATAATACAACAATGATAGCTTATAGTGACAATAATACCAACATCTAATAATAATTATAATAATAATAAGTAAATACTTCTGGTATGTTTAATATAATTATAGACAATATTATCATCATCATAATCACCATATATACCACCATATACCCCCACATGGCTTACAATACCTAGGTACAATAAGTAACCATATAATAACAACCATAATAATAGATAGCCATATAGCAGTTACAATAACAACAACAATATTAATAATAATAATACCACCTGGCCTATATAATACTTGAATGAATGAATCTTTATTTCGGATAGATTAAAAGTACAGGTTAAAAGAAACTGAATAATATAACAAAGGGGGAAAGAAAATCCAACAAGGATACTTACTTCAAATAAGTCCATCCTAAACAACAATCTTAATACTATAATACTGTGGAAATATTCTAGTAATAATGATATTGATAATAATAGTACTCAGCATATATATTCAACAATAACAACAATAACAACCTCTCTTCATTGAAGATGCATTGTAATATTACTGTCCTTTATTTTTATATTGTTCAAAAATCATTTCTTTATATGTTGATTTAAATATATGGATGTTTGGACATTGCCTGTGTTTCTCCCCCCAACCCATTCCACAATTTTACTCCACACACAGACACACAAAAACTTTTCCTAGTAGATCTTTCTAGGTGCATTTTAAATTTTGTATTCCCCCGTAAATTGTATTTCCCTTCTCTCTGACTGAAAAGATTTTGTATATTGTGCGGCAACAAGTTTTTACTGACTTTAAACATTAACTGTGCTGCATAATAATCAGCCAGATGCCGTAATTTCAATAACTTTGAATTTAAAAACAATAAATTAGTATGTTCAAGATACCCGACTTTGTGTATAACACGGACTGCCCTTTTTTGTAATATTAGCAATGAATTAAGTGTACTTTTATAATTGTTACCCCTGACCTCTATACAATAGGTCAAGTATGGAAGTACTAATGAGCAATACAAGATATGAAGCAATCTGTAATCTAGGACTTGCTTAATTTTATTTATAATTGCAATATTTTTGCCACTTTGCATTGTATGTATCTGATGTGTGGTTTCCAACTAATTTTAAGATCTAGTATTACACCCACAAATTTGATCTCCTTAACATTTTCAATAATTACATTATCTATATGAATATGTACAGTATATCTTCTTTATTTTTACAATTACCAAATATCATTACCTTAGTTTTATCAATATTTAGTGATAATTTATTACTATCCATCCATTTTTTAAGCTTATTTAATTCATTATTTAGAGTATTAAAAACAAAACCTCAAAATCTGGAATACACAGAAGTGTGACAGCAAACACGTTTGCATCACTAAATCACTGGGTGCTTAAAAAGGTTCCTTCTGGCTTGTTTTATTGGTGAAATATATACAGCAACAAAAAAGGTGTGAGAATCCAACCAATTACACAGACTGTAAGGCAGCAGATTGATTTTTGCAATGTGGTTGATATACAATATAAGACAGCATTGGATGAAATAGAAATCAAAGAGTGCTATTAAAAATACTTACTGATAGCACAAAAAGTTCTGTTAGAGCACTTCAAATAAACGGTGCAATACATGTGTACAGGTAATAGATATATTACTGCCTAACTATAAATACAGGCTTTACATTGGGAAGGAATTAAACTAATAGTATGATCATTTGTTTGTGAACAGGTCAAATGACAAAACATTCAGATTAGACAGTTTAGACTTTTAGCTATGATACAAAACGCTGAATGACAGCAAGGAATAACTTTAAATTAATGGAGAATGAGCAGTTTGCCTCTTCGTCACCCAAATAACAAATAAGGTGTTAAATACCTTGACTCGAGCACAGAAGAAACATTTTTACTTCCCTCTTTCTTCACAACAATCAAAATATGACCTATGAAAGTCTGATAGAAAAGTACTGTGTGCACATTTAGCACAAATAATTTTTTAGTTATTTTAATCTAAAAATATTGACGCAAATAAAACTTTTTTCCTATATTTTATTCAGAGTTATCTATAAAGAACAGTGTCATGCAATATTTGACCAGATTAACACGGACTTGTGGAAATATTATATTACCAGAGCTAATATATCACCAGCAATTGAAGAGAAAAAAGGAACTGAAGTTTTCAGTGTTACACAAACAGTTCAGGGTGATACGCGGGCAAAGACTCATCGTTCATTAGTCTCTGTCGGAAAGAATTTGTTTTGTCATTTACGGTTCCACTGCCTTATCTTTAATAACAAAAAAAGAAAAAAAACAAGATGAAAACATCAAGATTTCAAAAATGATACACTGAGGGAATAAAGGACGTGACAGAAATACCAACGACTGATTAGAAAAGAAACACCCCAAATTACAAATATTATAAACATGCACTTTTTTTAAAAAATCAAACTTTATTTGTAAAAGACCTTTCATGCAGATCCATGCAGTGAAAGTGCTTTGCAGATTTTTTTTTTTTTTTAAACAGTTAAACTGACACATCTGAGGTAGATACAGTTAACAGAAAATATACGAAAATTAGTTTTTAACCCCAACTCGCATGCATACATTACCTCTGGAGATGGTTAAAAAAAAGGGGAAAGAAGACCTTTTGGTGCCTACAGCATTTTCAAAGAGCAGCAGCAACAACTTCTACCCAGAACTTAAAGAATCCTGCAGTATGGCAAAAAACTTGCCAGAGGACCAGCGTGCCCTAGCACATCAAGACACCGTGTTTGCCCATTGAGCGCTCAGCCCTCTCTCTCATTTCTCTCTCCCTCCCTCCCTCAGTGTTGTCCCTCTCTCCCTGACTTGGAACCTCTCACACACACACACACACACACACACACACACACAGATTTCACACATGCTGAGTTCAGAAAAGCACCGGTCGTGCAGATATATGCACAGATGGATGCATGGATGCACGCGCTCAGAGAGGAGATAACAAAGAAATATTAAGCAAGCACAGACCTGCAAATTACTGTATCAGGTTGGTTTTGATGCCATTAATATTAGAAACAGAAACGATCGCAGCTCTGTTCTTTTCATTAACGTACACGCAGCTACACAAAGCAGACAGGGGAAGTCCTGCCACTGAGTAGTTGTTTGGCAGTGAGGGGCACCCACACACACAGTATAGTCCTGCTGTGGTCAAGTTCCCTCCTCCATATTTAATTTTTATTCCCACAACTTAAATACGCCCCCCCACCCTAACCACACACACACCTGTTTCATATCTACAGCCAGTACTTTATTCACAAACAACCTACATTCACTTTGACTTAATTCAACTTTTGAAAAACACAGGTAAAACATTTGCTTTCAACAGGTTTCAATGATGGATTTTATAAGCTGTTGTCTGAGTGTTTAAACATGTTACGGAGATTTGGAATTTAAGGCCCGATCCCTTCACCAAACATGCTCCATATGCATGAATTTGTTGCTTCACTGATGGGTTTCTTAGCCTGTGAATCATTTTTCTTACTCTGCGTGGTACAAGGCAGTGAGGGCTGTGTTTAGTCAGACTTTTTTCTCTGTAACTATACTCCTCCAGGTTATTGCTGCAGTTTAGGCATTTTTGTCCACTTGAGTAACAGTTCAGGAAATCTCAAGAAAGGTGTTTTGTATATGAGATCAGAATCCCATGGTTACTGCTAATGTCACAATGGAGATAGGGGAACAATCCATTAATGTACTGTGCAATGGTCAAAATTCTATCTAAATTAACTAAGAAACGTCAAATGACATACACCCCGTGTGCCTAAAGCAAAATTATTATAGCATGTGATTTATTAGATTGTAACTGTGGTTATATTAATGTGAAAACAGCCTTTTGCTGGTGTATCAGGAGGTGAGGTAGTTCAGTTTCCAGCCCATGGGAAGCCCCCCCCCCCCCAAATGATCACAACATAAATCTGAGAGGTCAAGAGATTAATGAGAAGAACCAAGAAAAACAAACCTGTGACATACACACTTATATTTATTAATCCTTGCACTTTTAAAACATGATTTTACCGCTTTAGGCCTGAAATAAATTTGGAGTGTGGTTTTTTTTTTTTTTGGCAGGGAAGTACTGGCTCAAGCATCTGCATGACAACATGTGGTACTGGTGTGAAGTGAGGAGTACAAAATTTCCAGACTGTTACATAAAATACTCAGAAGCACATCAAACACCAGTCTAGCGTTGACTAAGCGTTGCACAAAGCTTATGTTCACAATCAAACCAGACCCCTCTGATTCTACATGTGACTAACATTGTAGATAGGAGAAACGTAATTTCCTTCTGCTGTACATGATTGGCTGCATGGACTGAATGACAATAGAGATGGCTTCTTCTTCTTAACCTTTTGACCTCAAACCCATAGTCAGAGGTCAGGGTGTAAGCTGTCCAAGATTTGTCTTAGACACAACTATGGTATCAATATAAAAAGCCTACATCATTTCTTTCAGTAGTTTTTGCATTTACAAGATTTAGAGAAAAACTGACCTCTGACCTTGACCTCCAGGTCTATAACTCCTGCAAAAAACTATCCAATCAGAGTCAAATTGCAATATGTGCATTATCAGTATATGTCAAACCCTGGTACCACATTTCAAAATCTTCTTCTTCTTCTTTCGGCTGCTCCCTTTAGGGGTCGCCACAGCGGATCATCACCCTATCCCTTGCAACTTCCTCTGTAACACCAACCCCTCTCCATGTCCTCCTTCACTATATCCATGAATCTTCTCTGTGGTCTTCCTCTCTTCCTCCTGCCTGGCAGCTCCATCTTCAACATTCTTTGTCCAATATATCCACTGTCCCTCCTCTGCACATGTCCAAACCATCTCAGCCTTGTCTCTCTTACTTTGTCTCCAAACTGCTCAACCTGAGCTGTCCCTCTAATATACTCATTTCTAATCCTGTCCCTCCTGGTCACTTCCAATGAAAATCTTAGCATCTTCAACTCTGTAACCTCAAGCTCCACCTCCTGTCTTTTTGTCAGTGCCACAGTCTCCAAACCATACATCATAGCAGGTCTCACTATCATCTTGTAAATATTCCCTTTCACTCTTGCTGCTACCACATTTCAAAATATCTGGAGCAAAACTGTAGGATGAGTTGATTTCACAAAAGTGGGACAGATGGACTGCCCCATAACATAATCCCCTTTGGTCTTTGACCGGCAGGGGATAAAAAACAAAGCTATCCAAACCTACCTACTCAAGCCCTCCAATGTGGCTGAATTAAAACAATTCAGCAAAGAAGAGTTGACCAAATTTCCTCAGCAGTGATATAAAAGACTCATTGCCAGTTATCACAAATACTTGACTGTAGTTGTTGCCACCAAGGCTGGCATTTGCATTAGGTTAAAGGGCAATTATTTTTTCACATAGGGCCAGGTAGGTTTGGACAGCTTTTTCGCTTAATAAATGAAATCATCATTAAAAACTGTATTTTGTATTTACTGGGGTAAAAATATAAGAAACCTGGAAGGGGCAAATAATTGTTCACAGCCCTGCATACAATAGAACAGTAATGGATGTGTAAATATAATGTATTCAAGGTAAGATAAAATACACCTTTACTAGTCTGCTTTGGCAACCCTCATGGGGTTTACTGACTGGTTTTGGACTCTGGACAGCTGTAAAGTTTCAACTTCACTTCTCTATTAGATTTTTATCTTTAGTGAACAAAGCTGACAAGACCAGATTATTTTCAGAATACCTGTGGTACATACTGGGCTTCCTGTTTTTATGTAATATTTAAACAGCTCAATTTTTAAGGAATTTCCGATCATTAATAGCTGAAATTTACACCCATATCCATCTCCGATAAGCTAATATCAGCCAATATACCCACCCTGCCTAAAGAAACAAACCTGACAAAATAATTGATGACTCCTAATTACCCAACACCAAGGGAGTTGAAGTGTGGGTGGGGTGGTTAATTCCCTCTCTGTCTCTCTGCTTACACTTTAACTCAAAAAGGCACCAAACTTGGTACACAGGATGGCTTTGGGAGAAGCACCTGTGGCTATGTTTTTGGGGACAAAAGGTCAAAAGTCAAGGCCACAGGGTCTTAAAAGCTGAAAAGGAGTTTTGATCTATAGTCATTTCATTATATAAGGTCATCCAACTTGGTACCTTGGGACAAAGGAAGCTATTTTGTCACCAAACCCCAGGACCTCACCCGTGGCATTTGAGTGTGATTTTGCTCTCAAAAGGTCAAGGTCATAAGGTGTGGGTCTCGTAAACCAAAATGGAATCATGGTGATTTCTGTTACTCTAAACATGCAGATATGGGGTATACCAAACAAGTACTCTTGGCTGTAAAGGTGTTTTTTTTGTTTTTTGTTTTTTGCTGCTGAGGTTGAGCTAACCTCTAAAAACCCGAGGTATTCCTAACGTTGTAACCCCAAATGGCTAACACAGTCAAACCTTTATAAAGACGGATACATAAATGTACATGAAAAACAAATGTACCATTGTCATTTTCTTTCTTTGCTCAGCTTTGCTGATATGCTCATCAGATTGGCTCTGTATCTGTATTCTGCAAGAGCTACTGCAGCATGAGCTTTTATGGGGACATTCATCTTGGGTTTTGGGCTTTTTCTTTAGGGAGGAATTTAACTCTGATGGGGTGTCTGTGACATCAGCTGGTGATCGACCTGTCCAAGTAAAGGAAGGCACAAATACAGTATGCCACTAATGCATGATGTACGAGAGGGGGCTGAAAAGTTCATAAGCTGAATAGTTCATAGTGGTCATTTTTGACTAAATGTAGTTTATTTTTTGACAAAGTCTTCCCTTCGATCCACACACTTCTTCCATCGGTGTTGCAGTGCTTGGATCCCTGCGGTTGAAAAATAAACCACATTTGGTCAAATTTGACCACTATGAACTTTTCAACCTATGAACTTTTCAGCCCCCCTCGTATACATGCTCATATATTATGAAATATAAGAAATGGTGGCGATAATCAGAGCTGTTGTTAGAGAATGCAGGAGGCATGGGTCTGCATCTCTGCTGAGTACAATTCTAGTTAATGAGGTTGTTGCTTTAGTGCCTGTACTCCACAAGCATGGGCTATAGTGTAGCTTCTCATGCCCACCTGACATCATGCCAACTTAAACCCCGGCTAATTGAAAAATAAACAGTGCAGGCAGATGTGGGAGGAGGGAAAATAATCTTCTAGTACTTGAGGTCTCCACTGCCACCCCATCTGCACAAATAACACTTAACTAGCAGCAGAAATATTAGGAGACTCCTCCCAGGGGACAGAAAAACACACTTCTGCTCTTCTGTGTTTTTGCCAGAGAAAGGTGCAGCCTGATAAGAAGACATGCAAAGTAGACATATTTTAAGTGGCAAAGACACACAGTGACCCACCCTGTTACATTAAATGACTGTGCATAACAAGCAAAATAAGGTGGGTGTGTCAGGTTCTGAGCATGGTTGAGGGACCATACTCACACTTTAAGCTTATTTTTGTTATTCACTGTGTTTTCTTCACCTCAGCCCAGTTTGATTATTGTTTATTTTCATGTTCATGTTCCAACTTACGTTCTTTTGAATTTGCCATTTATTTCTGTTGGCCATGATTATCTTCTGAGTTCTGTCCTATCATTCTCTTTACCTTAGCCTTAGTTTAGTTCGTTGTTATATTATACAGTTTCTTTTAACCTGTAATGTACTATCCGAAATAAATAAATTCATTCATTCAAATTCATTCAGTTTAGTTCGTCATAGTCCTGTTTATTAGTATTATGTTTACCATGATCACAGTTATGCTTGGGTTTGATGATTATTGTTCTCATGGTTATGTTATCATATTTATTCCTGTCATGATTTGGTTTTGGGCTTTTGTTTTGTCAGTGCCTTTTGTTTACTTCCAGTTTTGCACTGTGAGTTTTTTGCTTTGCTAATTATTCATGGCTGCTTTTGATTTTTTGATTACTGATTGTCCAGGCGTGTTCCTGATTTACTACACAATATATACAAGCTGCGCACTGCCCTCAGTGTGGTGATCTATCGTAATGTTATGCCTTGTCAGGTCAGGTTATGTCATGGTCATGTCACGTCTTGTTTATAGTTTTTGTGCAAACTGCTTCACTGCAAACTACAGCTCCAGCGCTTGGGTCCAGCTTTCCCTGTTTGTGCGCCACGAAGGGGAGCATTTCCCAACAGGGAGATGTGACAAATGTAAAAGTCAGCATTAAATTATAGGGTTTGAGCTTCCTTGTGTGGTCAAGTTCCCAAAACAACCATAAAATCCACAACAGTCACTTTCAAATGGTCACCATCAATACAACCATACTGTTAAAGGTGTGCTCCTTTTCAATGGCAGACGTGGCTACCTTTTTTCTCCTTTGGAAATCCCTCTCTTTTTTTCAAATACATTTCCAGTCTACCTACAACTTCCTGGAACATTACTGTGACATTCTATATTCCCTCACAGCTATGTTTGAGCTTAAATGTGAAATTGTAATCCTTATCATCCAATAAAGGTACAAGTAGTAATCTAGGAGCTCAGAGATGATCTGTTTAGCCAAATTGTCTGCTACAAGCACAGGAAATTTTTGTAGGACGGCAGAGCCATGTTCATGGGTGATTTTTGGCAAAGTCCTGTTGTGTTTCAGTGACGTCTTTGTCAAAATCGTGGTGTGAAATACTGTGAATGCTGTGTCATTGACAGAACTGTAAATTTTTAATATATTTTCATTACAAACCATGAATGAATTTCTTTAATCAGGCCTTTATTGACTTCTAAATGTCAGAATGTGGGGTGGGCCCCTGTCCTCGCCTTATGTTATAGTCTATATTTTCTTGTCAACAGGACATGGGCTCAGCCCACGTTCTCACCTTGAGTTTTTGTATTGTGAGATTCTCTTTGTTTAATATTACTGGTTTCATGGTCTTGATGTTTTGTGGTATTATTCCTGTTTTGATCCTCAGTTCTGTTTGGGGCTTTTATTTTGACAGTGTCTTTTGTTTATTTCCGCCTTAATCTAGTTTTATTCCTGCATTGTTAATTGCCTGATTATTCACGGCTGTTTGTGTTTTGTTAATTAGTTCTGTTCTATTTAAGCAATGCCACCCCTTACCTGGGCACTGCGTCACTGTCATACAGCCGTGGACAAAATTGTTGGTACTCCTCTGTTAATGAAAGAAAAACCCACAATGGTCACAGAAATAACTTGAATCTGACAAAAGTGGTATTAAATAAAAATTCTATGAAAATTAACCAATGAAAATCAGACAATGCTTTTGAACTGTGGTTCAACAGAATTACTTTAAAAACAAACTCATGAAACAGGCCTGGATAAAAATGATGGTACCCCTAGAAAAGATTGAAAATAATGTGACCATAAGGACATGTTCAACCAAGATGTGTCCTCTAATTAACATCACAGGTGTCTATAAACTTGTAATCAGCCAGTCGGCCTATTTAAAGGGTGACAAGTAGTCACTGTGCTGTTTGGTGACATGGTGTGTACCACACTAAACATGGACCAGAGGAAGCAAAGGAGAAAGTTGTCTCAAGAGATTAGAAAGAAAATTATAGACAAGCATGTTAAATGTAAAGGCTATAAGACCATCTCCAAGCAGCTTGATGTTCCTGTGAGTACAGCTGCACATATTATTCAGAAATTTAAGGTCCACGGGACTGTAGCAAACCTCCCTGGACGTGGCCGCAGGAGGAGACAGATAATACGAATGGTAACAAAAGAGCCCAGAACAACCTCTAAACACATTCATGGTGAACTCCAAGGTCAAGGTACATCAGTGTCAGATCGCACCATCCGTCGTTGTTTGAGCCAAAGTGGACTTCACGGGAGACGACCAAGGAGGACACCACTGTTGAAAACAAATCATAAAAAAGCCAGACTGGAATTTGCCAAACTGCATGTTGACAAGCCACAAAGCTTCTGGGAAAATGTCCTATGGACAGACGAGACAAAACTGGACTTTTTGGCATGGCACATCAGCTCTATGTTCACAGACGCAAAAATGAAGCATACCAAGAAAAGAACACTGTCCCTACTGTGAAACATGGAGGAGGTTCTGTTATGTTCTGGGGCTGCTTTGCTGCATCTGGCACAGGGTGTCTTGAATGTGTGCAGGGTACAATGAAATCTCAAGACTATCAGGGTATTCTAGAGAAAAATGTACTGCCCAGTGTCAGACAGCTTGGTCTCAGTCACAGGTCATGGGTCTTGCAACAGGATAATGACCCAAAACACACAGCTAAAAACACCCAAGAATGGCTAAGAGCGAAACATTGGACTATTCTAAAGTGGCCTTCTGTGAGCCCTGATCTAAATCCTATTGAACATCTGTGGAAGGAGCTGAAACATGCCGTCTGAAGAAGGCACCCTTCAAACCTGAGACAAGTGGAGCAGTTTGCTCATGAGGAGTGGGCCAAAATACCTGCTGAGAGTTTCAGAAGTCTCATTGACAGTTACAGAAATCGTTTGATGGCAGTGATTGCATCAAAAGGTTATGCAACAAAATATTAAGTTAAGGGTACCATCATTTTTGTCCAGGCCTGTTTCATGAGTTTGTTTTTTTAAAATAATTCTGTTGAACCACAATTCAAAAGCATTGTCTGATCTTCATTGGTTAATTTTCATAGAATTTTTCTTTATTACCACTTTTGTCAGATTCAAGTTATTTCTGTGAGCATTGTGGGTTTTTCTTTCATTTATTTATTTATTTATTTATTTATTTAGCGAATGCAAAGTCCTTAAGCCAAGCAGTTGCCTCCTGGTTTGCTGTATGGAGGGTGTGTAATCCTCCTTCCAGTCTTTGGAGCGGGCAAACCTCTATGATGTGTTCCATTGTTTGCTCCTCTCCACATGCGCACAGTGGGCTAGGGCTACTGCCCCATCTGTGAAGGCTGGCCAAGCAGGGGCCATGTCCAGTCCTGAAGCGATTGAGTGTAGACCACTGTCTCCTTGGGAGGTTGGTGCCCGGGACCTGTTGGTTGGGGTTTATCACCAGCTGTTTGTTTGGGACCTCCTTGGTCTCCCATTCCTCTTGCCAAGCTGTCTGGATGGTAAAGTCAGCTGGGGGAGGGTTTTTCCAAATCGGCCGTCTGGATGAAAGTCGGGCAGTGGGTGGGGTGTAGATATCTGCATGGATTGGCAAGTGAGGAAAATCTTTAACTTTTTGGAGCATCCTTTGAGTTAATGCTGCTCGCCGGATGTGTGGAGGGGCTATGTTTGACAGTACAGAGAGCCAGGGGAGTGGTGTTGAGCGGATTGTTCCAGTTATAGTTCTCATGGTTGAGTTGAGCTGGGTGTCTACATGGTGTGTGTAAGATGACCTGGACCAGTTTCTTTCATTAACAGAGGGGTACCAACAATTTTGTCCACGTGTGTACCTGGCATGTACCACATACTTCTAGCCTTGCCTTGTCTTGTCTAGCCTTGTGAGTTTGCCTGGCAGTGTCTAGCCTTATATTTTTTCATTTCCAGCCAATGAGCTGTGTTTATTTTCTGTTCTTTAATAAAATGTCAAACGCTCGCTACGCACCTGAATCCTACTTCCTGCCCAGCCCAGGCATCCACCGTGACACTACAACTGATCCAATTCTCTTCGATCACTAAGTCCTATTCTATACAAATATTAGCTATTATCAAAAACACATAAGCAAAGAGCAGCACATATTAAAGTCAGTTTCATCAGCTGAGAAAAACTGGTAGAAGTCCATTAAAGGGGATCTATGCAATGTTCCAAAAACGTTCTCATTTAAGGACTCACGTGTTCATTAAGTGAACTACAGATTCACTTAATGAATTCACTTCATTCTGCCTGCTCATTTTGACACTCATGCTCATACGCCTCTGTTGGTCTGGAGTGAGAAGTCATGCAAAAACACTATCATTTTTGCAGAATTATGTTTCTGATGGAATAGCTGGTGAGACAATACAGTCAGGTCATTTTTCACAAGTATGGATTTTCATCCATCCCCGCAAAAAGAACTAAAATTAATTTGAACAGATTGAATGGGTTCTTGCTGCGGAACATTTGTGTGATTGAAAAAATGTCTGCTTAAACCTTGTTGGCAGCAGGTTAAAAAAAAAGATAAAAGATAAACTTTAAAAAATTTAGCTTTGGGGCACCTGCCAACCCGCCAAAGGCGGGTTGATTTCAGTAGTGGCCAGTGAGACAGCCACTCCCACTAGTCAGTTTAGTGGGTTGTAGTTTTCCCAAATGGCATCTAAAATAATAAACCTATTGCTATGTGAGACTACGAAATTACACCTCCCATAAGAACTATCTGCATACTGTAGTGTATGCAAAATGGTGCAAGGCACTGCGCTGCAGGAGCACGCACGCACTGGTGACGTCAGTGCGTCTCAAGGTATATTAGGTGACCGCCCAAGGCCAGTCGCTCGCTTCCTACTTACAGCCACACGCTGCTTCGTTTACTGTATGCTGCAAAACCCCAATAAAGCTAACCTCCACACATGGTCATGTCCGCCTATTCTTCAGACATAACACTGGCGCCGAGGATAATGGAAACTTTACTGTCACTCTGCCTGGTGAGCCACCTATCCCTTGGTCCCGCTGGTATAAATATTTGAAACATTCATGTCCGCCATTGACCTAGCTAAAGCTAGCAAAGCTAGGCTACGAGCTATGCTAATTCATAGCCTTGGCAGCGAGGGACAACGTATCCTTTGGATGCTTGGGCCCGCGAACATCTACGACAAGTGTGTAGTTTTGTTGACCAGACATTTCGCCGTTCCAGAGAGCGTTATGGTCCGCAGAATTAAGTTTTGCCAGCGCTGACAGCGAATGGGTGAGTCGGTTCAACAATACGCCGCCGACCTCCGCTGTTTGGCTAGCATGTGTGGGTTTGGACACTTGGAAGATGAGAGGGTACAAGACCAGTCAGTGGAGCACACCACGAATTTGAAGCTGCAGGAGAAGCTGTTAATGGCGCTGGATGACCTGCCGTTGGCCAGGGCAGTGGAAATGGTGTCCCAGGTAGAAGTGGCTGCCCAGTTAGCAACACAGCTAGTGGCCTCCGACCCGCACTCCCCACATTCAGCTCCGCTAGCACAAGCCGAAACCCCAGCTGCTCAGCCCCTCAATCCCACGTTTCTTCATGACGACCCCAAGGTGAACGTCACAGGACGACAAGGCACCACAGCACGCCGACTCTGCTGTAACTGCGGCTCCTTCTCACACTGCACACGGGCACCTGCCTGCCCAGCCACAGGACAGAGGTGCCAACACTGTGGTAAGCTAAACCACTTCACCAGAGTGTGATGCTTAGTTCCTGCAAACCCGCCATCTCGATCACCCAGTCAACCCAGCCCGACCACCATTCATTCTGTGGACTTCAGCAACACGCCATACAAGTGGTGCACAGTAAAGATCGATGGCGTCAGTCTACCGCTGCTGCTGGACACTGCTGCTACATGGTCCCTGATGAATGAGGCCATGGTTAGGAGGCTTTTCCCCCTGCAACCAATTAAGCCAGACGTGGTGGAACTGTTTGGCTATGGACACACGGAGATCGGTATGGTAGGAACTGTTACCTTTTCGGTTCGCTACAGGTCAAGAATCCTTCCAGCGTTCACATTCCAAGTGACACACCACAGTGACAACATCTTGGGGTGTGACTTGTTCCATGAACTGGGCTTCTCCATCACAGACTGCATGGGATTCTGTTTGACCGATGATGGCCTGAATCCATTGCACTCAGACGTGGACACAACCACTCCCCGCTTCTCACCGCACAACGAATAGAACACTGGGGAACTGGAGCTGATCCTCACATGGCGTGAGCCTCCCCAAGCCACCGCCTCACTGCAGGAGCTCCAGTCCACATTCACACAGGACCCAGAAGAAGGGAGGGCCTACCCCATCAGCAGCAAGACTGGCTTGCCTCTACATTTTCCCCCGAACTGCTCACGTCCTCTGCCAGATGACACTCCAGTAATGGCATCTGTCATATCCGGCTCTAGGGAGCCGGGCAATCAGAGCCAGGGACAAGCCAGTGAGTCGAGATGTTTTATTCTGGGTAAGGGATAAGGGATGAGGAGAGCACAGACACTCATACAGACGTACATTCTCAGGCTGCACAGCGCAGGGGTAGGTAGCTTGTACCGGACGTGGGGGTAACAAGACGTGCATACTCACAGCGGGATACAAACACCGGAATGCTGCAAGGGGAGTTGAGGCTGACACCAGACGAAGGGGCTTCAGCCTAGCAGTGCTTGCCCGGCTCCCTAGAGCCGGATATGACAGTATGTCGCAGCCCGCCGTCCGCCGAGCCGCTCTGCTGAAGCCGTACTGACATAACGTTCGGCTCAGGAGACGCACACACACAGGCTCAGAGTAGTTCAAACTGTTTATTAACAACAGGGATGTTTGGGTGCGTGTCTGCAGAATGTTAATGTGTTGGTGGGGGCGTCTGCTTCGGACCCAGAGGCAGGAGACCGTTCAGCCGGCAACCCTATGGGAGAAATCAGACAGGGTGATGAGCACACACCAACACGGGAGGAGAATAGGCGAGGGAGAGAAGCTTACTTGTTTGGGCAGATGACTGGCGCTTCAAGGATGGAAGCCCGGGAGACAGCCACCTGCAGGGCTCGGTGCAGCAGCGAGGAGAGACGAGGGACGGGATTGTCCGCCGCCGAGGAATCCACCTGTGCACAGGGGAGCAGACTGGAGAGATGAGGTAAGTGAACTTCTTACCGGTAAAGAGGATGCTGAAGAGAATGTGGTAGAAGTCCATGCAAAGGAAACGAAGTCTACGGCTTCAGGCCGACGCTCAGGGCGAGGCGGCTTTTATCCTTCGCCGCTGACGAGTAGCAGGTGCGTGAGCAGGTGGCGCCGCTGATGAATGGCGCGGCGTGACAGCATCCTTCTCTGGCAGCAGGATGAAAGAACAACAGAACATTGTGAAGCGGAAGTGCCCCTTGCTCACGGTGCTTGACTGGGTCTGGATCCGTGGACCCAATGGCTCGCACGAGCTGCAGTTGTTCCGGTCAACGCCGATGCAGATCACCGCTCAGCTTGGAGCATCCACCTTCCTTCTGACTGATGGGTTACGATGACATGTCAGCCGTCTCAGAAGGGCAACACCACCTCCCACTTCGGCTAAAGAGACCACAACCGAGTCGACCCATCCAGTTTGGGATCCAGATTGGGACTTTGCTGATGAGCAGGCTGCAACTCCAGCAGGGCGCCCTCCAGAATCGCCCGAGCTGGCGCAACCAGGGCCGCACCCAGCACGGGCCCAACAGAGACCCTGCTGAGTTCAAAAAACTGTATTAATGACTTTACAGCTCATAAGTGGCTAATGTGCGGTCTGTTCAGTGGCAGAATAAGCCCACAAGGCCATGCGAGTACACCGGCAGTTTACCCGGTTGCCCAGTTAGAAATGTTGTGGTTGTTATGCCTTAAAATTGTTCTCTATGCCGGCCTGTTCGGCCCAGTCATGCGTGTGTTTCAGCTTTACATTTATCTGCTAAGCAACATGTAGGTCCTTATGCCAGCCCGTTCCTGCTAAGCTAATCCATATGTATGTAAATGTTCTGAACTTTCTCGGGGGAGAGTAAATACAGTGTATGCAAAATGGCGCAACGCACTGCCCTGCGGGAGCATGCACGCATGGGTGACATCAGTGTGCCTCAAGGTATATTAAGCGACCGTCCAGGGCCAGTCACTTTCTTCCTGCTTTCAGCCACACGCTCCTCCGTGTACTGTACGCAGCGAAACCCCAGTAAAGCTAACCTCAACTCATGGTCGTGTCCGCCCATTTTTCAGACACAACACACACAGTGCGTGCTCACTAGTCCACTGTCACCGTGGACCGAATCTGAACAAGCCGCAGATGGTCTACTCCACGGGATGGTCTCCCATCCTGCCCCT
The DNA here is from genome assembly GCA_020510985.1 of Pholidichthys leucotaenia. NCBI lineage: Eukaryota > Metazoa > Chordata > Actinopteri > Cichliformes > Pholidichthyidae > Pholidichthys > Pholidichthys leucotaenia. The sequence goes on from CM035847.1 coordinate 129,693,222, forward strand.
GTTCACATTGCAGCCCAGTGGGAAGAAATGCCGTGGTGGGTGGCAGCTTCTTCAGTACAGAGCCTGGAGCAGAGCCAGACTCCGCCCCCAGCAAGTTCATTTCGAGGCTAGAAATGGCAAAGAACAGACAGCAGCTGCAGAACACACCTATCCCAGCTCTCAGTGATCAGATCACCGGGGCAACTGCCCCTGCTCCCCTGTTGTCCCAGGGGTGAGTAGTGTGGCCCCCCATCCCCAATACACACACATCAGCTCCTACCTCTGTGGTCAACTATGATTATTTTTAGAGCAAGATGCTCTCGTTTGCCCTCTAAATATGTATTTTAAATGGGCTGGGTCAGGGGTGTCAAACATATGGCTCACGGGCCAAAACTGGCCCACCAGGGGGTCCAAATTTTTCTCTGTGAATTTACAGCTTTCTTTCTAGTAAATTTCTTTTTCTACTGATTAGAATTGTTCATGTAAATTTGAGACATTTTCCTCCTTAATTTCAGACTTTTTTCCTCATCAGTTTTCTTTTTTTTCTCTTCTTTTTTCTGGTGAAAACAGGTAGTGTCCATTTGGGGTTAAATCTATCAGCAACTACTAATGAGAAGTGCAGCCGTGAAGGGGTATCCCAATTCAAAGGGGTAATTTTCAACCTCAAAGGTCAATGGGCAGGGGCAGGCAAAGGGGTAGGAGTACAAATGAGAATTGACCCCAAATCCACCTGTACTTCACTCTCACATTGCAAATAGTTTTCTCTACTCTTTTACAGTATTTACTGCTGTTCATAAATAATTAACCACTTGCACTCCGGGATACCGCGGGCGGTCACGTCTCTGCGTCCTTGTGCGTCCTCGTGCGTCCTAGTGTGCACTGTACGTCTCAGAGCGCACTGAAAAAAAAAAGCTGCATTTCCGTTCTTCCACTACAGACACAGCCGCGAACAGAAAGCCAAAGGAGTGCTTTGATTGGTTTAGATTTGATTGAGCCTTGAATTGGGTTTCTGAAACCTTGAAGAACCAATGACTGAAAACCTAGCAAGAAGGACCCGCCTACCAACGGCTGCGAATACAACGAGCCAATTGAAGCAGAGAAGATCGACGATTGAAAGCGTGCGTCCCGTGAGTAAAATCTGTTTTGTGTAAGCCGCTGTGTGTAACGGTAGCGTTCGCCAGTCTTTTTTTATTACTACTGTTCTTATTTGTTTTGAAAAATCGTTCGCCAAAACCGCAATCATGGAAGCGCAAAACCGCAATAATGGAATCATGGTTTGACCAGGTCGCGTGACCAGAACCACGAGTCGTAACAAGCGGACCAGCGTCATGTTCGTCTGACAATGAGGAACAGATGTTCACCAGCGACACTGCTGTTGTGGACAGGTAAGTGTTATAAGCTAATACGTCAAACAGGTTCATTTTGTCTTCTTTTAATTATTTATCCTTTTTTTTTTTTTCTTTGAAAGACAAAAGTAAAATAGAAAGATGTCTTTACCTTCTTTACATGTTTCAACTGCACTGCAGCCTTCATCAGAAGAGTCTTGACTTGAAAAGTCTTGACTCTTCTGATGAAGGCTGCAGTGCAGTTGAAACATGTAAAGAAGGTAAAGACATCTTTCTATTTTACTTTTGTCTTTCAAAGGAAAAAAAAAAAAAAAAAGGATAAATGTTATAAGCTAAATTATTCTTCATCCCTGAAAATAGTAATCAAAATGACTTTTGACTGATCGGTAAATTACAACTGTGCGTCATCGCCACATGACGGACCGCGGTGCACAGACCGGACCGTGCGCCGCGCTCCTCTGTACCGGGGAGGGGGGAGTTGTTATCCTCTACATTGCAGATATTTTAGTATAATTTTTATTGCACTGTAGGTTATTTTTTCTTGTAAAAAAAAAAGCCACACATTTTTTATGTGGCATGTTTCTTTGTGTGTGGGGGGCTTGTTTGTTCATTCATTCATTCATGAGGTGCAGTGGTTAGCACTGTTGCCTTACAGCTAGAAGGTTCCTGGTTCGAATCCCCAGGTTGGCAGGGGTAGGAACCTTTCTGTGTGGAGTTTGCATGTTCTCCCTGTGCTGCGTGGGTTTACTCCGGGGGCTCCGGTTTCCTCCCACAATCCAAAGACATGCATGTTAGGTTAATTGGCTGTTCTAAATTGTCCCTAGATATCTGTTTCCTATAGGCCCTTAGAATAGAGGGTTAGTATTAGTGAAAGCGCTTTGAGTGGTCTTTGTGACTAGAAAAGCGCTATATAAGTGCAGGTTAGTTAGTTAGTTAGTTAGAATGAATAAACAACCCCCCACACACACACACACAGCCCTGAGTGTCACCTTTCATTAGAGCCCAAGATCAAGCTTCTATATTGAATCATTCAAAAGTTATAGACGTTTTTCCAAACTGTGCCATTTGGCACAATTTGGCACAGTTCAAAAACGCCTGGGAACAACCTGAGAAAAAAGCTGTGTAATATATTCATTTTTTGTGGTATTGTTACAAAATTTGGACCTCAGCTGGATAACACTTGGTTCTACATTTCTGTTGCATTTTCCAGCCCGTATCTGACAGCTGTGTGTTATTTGCAAGCATTTGTATCTAAAAAAAAACACCCAGGCGAACTTTATTTTCTTCAAGTTCAGTATGTTTAGATGACTGTTACTCAGTGGCAGGAGCACTTAGAGGGATTATGACTGTTTTGCCAAAAAATTCAAAGTGTTTTCTTTTAAATGAGACCAACCCCATGAAGATGCTGCAAAGGGTTGAAGAACAGCTTTTGATTTACTTTGGGTACGTTATTTTTAGGCGTTTTTAGGGAAATTGACCAGAGTGCAAGGGGTTAATCAGACAGTGTTTTGCTTGCTATTTTTTTATGTATGTATAAGGGTCATTTACATTTAAAAAGGTTGTAAATTTAGTTCAAGTAATTTTTTTTGTAAATTTTATTATGCAATAGTCAAACAAACATAATTTTCCAACAACAAAATTGCGACTAGTGGAAAGGCTGAATGGCTAATAACTTTGGAGAATCACTAGCCACAGTGGCTGGTGAGCAAAAAAGTTAATGTCAAGCCTTGATAATCAAACATACAATACTTTCTTCTCATATCTCAGAGTTTAGTTTAATAAAAGCACAGTAACCTGGGGTGACACACAGGGTTTTTTAAAGAATGTAGATGAGTGTATGTATAGGTGCAGTGTGTAATAATTAGTGCAATCTAGCTGTGAGATTTCAAAATGCAAATATTTTTATATTGGTTGTAACTCCCTTATTAAGCACTTATGATAGCCTATAGAAGTCATCTGTGTAAACAGACTTTGGCATAAAAACTTGGAAAGGCTTTATGGTGATCCAAGATGGCTGTCTACACTACCGTTCAAAAGTTTGGGGTCACCTCAGACAATTTTGTGTTTTCCATGAAAAGTCACACTTTTATTTACCACCATGAGTTGTAAAATGAATAGAAAATATAGTCAAGACATTGACAAGGTTAGAAATAATGATTTGTATTTGAAATAATAATTTTTTCCTTCAAACTTTGCTTTCGTCAAAGAATCCTCCATTTGCAGCAATTACAGCATTGCAGACCTAACATGATTGCACAAGGGTTTCCTAATCATCCATTAGCCTTCTGACGCAATGAGCAGACACATTGTACCATTAGAACACTGGAGTGATAGTTGCTGGAAATGGGCCTCTATACACCTATCTAGATATTGCACCAAAAACCAGACATTTGCAGCTAGAATAGTCATTTACCAAGTTAGCAATGTATAGAGTGTATTTCTGATTAGTTTAAAGTTATCTTCATTGAAAAAAAGTGCTTTTCTTTCAAAAATAAGGAAATTTCTAAGTGACCCCAAACTTTTGAACGGTAGTGTACATGAAGACTTACCCTCTTCCTGTGTATAAAAAAGTAGTCTTACAATACAAAAAAACACAACAAATTTTACTCAAAATGACTATATAACAATGAAAAAAAAGGATTTTTATGTTGCATTAAATTTCATAATTTAGATTTCCCAAAATATTACACACTGCAACTTTAAGAGTTCTAGAATTATGAAAGAGCAGAGTAGGCACCTATGTATGTGCTCTTGTAAAAGTGACACAATGTTCCAAGTTTGAATCCACCTGAAACTTATAGTGATTTTGTAGGGAACCCATGCTGGGATATTCATCTCAGACTGGAAGCAGAGGGGAGGGGAATAGTCCCTCTGCTGGTAGAGCGTGGGGGATTAAACGGAGGAGGACAGTACATATTGTAATGGGAGAAATTATGGTAATGCAGCAGGAAGGAGTAGCTGCGGGGACAGTAAGGGGTGGATGTGTGAATGTATTGTGATGCAAGATTTCAGGCAGCAGGGGGAAGGAATGGAGTGATATAAAAGGAGAGACCCTGGTGTACTGAGAGATTTTTTTTCTGTGTAAGAATGAAGTGAGAGAGAAAAATAAAGTTTGTCTGCTGTGCAAGTCTGGTTCCTTTATTTGCACTCTCCACACTGGTGACCCTTGACGAATTATGGAACACAAGGCAAGAACCCCGGAGTCGGCCCGGACGGGAAGCCCCAGCACCGAGGCAAGCATCCCAGAGACAGCCCGGACGGGAACCCCCAGCAACGCGTGCGCTGTTTCGGTCAAACTACCGGACTTTTGGCTGCACGACCCGCGGTCTTGGTTCCTCCACACCGAGGCTAAGTTTGCCCTCCGGGGAATAACGGCAGATGACACCAGATATTACTATGTGATCGCAGCGCTGGACGCTCGCACGACTCAGCAAGTAGCGAGCCTGCTCCAACAGCCTCCAGCCCACGATAAATACGGGGCTCTCAAGCCCACGCTGACCCGGCGCTACACACTCTCGGACTGTGAGAGAGCAGAGAGGTTCCTGAGGCGCTCCGAGTTAGGAGATAGGTCGGCGGTCGAACTGATGGAGAAGATATTGGCGTTGATGGGCACGGACGACAGGCATTTTCTGTTTGCCCACCTTTTCCTCCGGAACCTCTCAACAGAGGCAAGAGCTGTCCTGGCCAACTCACCGTTGCTGGCCGCATGCGACTACCGTGCGCTAGCCCAGGAGGCAGATCGGATTATCCTCGCCACCAGAGCCCTCACAGTGAACGCGGCAGCATCGGAACCCAGCGAGACGACCAGCGGAGGCGAGGAGCTGGCGACGGTAGCGGCAGTGGGAGCCAGAAAGTGCCAGAGAGACACGCTCTGCTCCTACCACTGCCGTTTTGGAGAGAACGCACGCAGATGTGTGCCACTGTGCCAATTCAAGCATTCAGGAAACGCCAAGGCCGGCAGTCAGTAGCAGCTGCGACTGCCGGCGAAGAAAACAAACTGCTCTACGTGACGGACTCGCGCTCGGGAGACGGTTCCTCATAGACACCAGCTCCCAAAAGAGCCTCATCCTGCCATCCTATGCTGACCGGCTAGCGGGAGCTAGTGGCCCCGAGCTGATAGCCGTAAACGGCTCGGACATTAGGACTTCTGGTGAGAGGACACTGACTGTATCCCTACACGGCCGTATGTACGAGTGGACATTCGTCATGGCGCGTGCCTTTTTGACAACATGGGTGGCACGTTTCGGCATCCCGTCGGACATCACATCTGATAGGGGCCCTCAGTTTGTTTCCGATCTCTGGTCTGCGATGGCCCGTAGCCTGGGGGTAGCAATGCATCGCACAACCGTGTACAACCCACAGGCCAATGGGTTATGCGAGCATTTCCATAGGTCGCTGAAAGCAGCGCTCAGGGCTTCGCTTACAGATGCAAATTGGGTAGACCGGTTGCCGTGGGTTCTGTTAGGGTTGCGTTCAGCACCAAAAGAGGATTTGGAGGCTTCCCCGGCAGAGCTTGTTTTTTTCTCAGCCACTGCAGCTCCCCGGGGAATTTTTACCAGATAATCCCGTGCCAGACAACTATCTGTCTCAGCGTTCGCAGCATAGCGCAGACACAGGCACACTACCGGGCCCGGCCCACCAGTTTTCCACGCGCTTTTGTGCCAAAAACTTTGAAGAATGCAGCGTTCGTGTTTGTCAGGCACGATGCCCACTGCCCCCCATTGCGCCCACCCTACGATGGCCCGTTCAGAGTCCTGAAACCAGGGGACTAACATTTTTTGTTAGACTTGGGGGGTCGTCGGGAGAAAATATGTATAGACAGACTTAAGCCCGCCTTTGTGGTGGTGGACGAGCAAGTGATGTTGGCTCGGGCTCCTCGCTGTGGAAGACCCCCACTGGGAACTCCCCAGGTAGAAGATTCATCAGAGCAGCCACATGGGCAAGTCGAATGTCACCCCCCCCTCGCCATTGCCCACCCACAGGCAGACACCCCCCCAAGAGCCCCCCACCGGCACAGCAGCACTGCGGAGTCGAAGGACCCTCGTTACAGCAGATATGGGAGGAGACTGAAGCCAAAAGGACGTGAGGGTTGAAACTCAGTCTGAGACTCTGGGGGGGGGGGGGGGGGGTAGGGGTAGGGAACCCACACTGGGATATTCATCTCAGACTGGAAGCAGAGGGGAGGGGAATAGTCCCTCTGCTGGTAGAGCGTGGGGGATTAAACGGAGGAGGACAGTACATATTGTAATGGGAGAAATTATGGTAATGCAGCAGGAAGGAGTAGCTGCGGGGACAGTAAGGGGTGGATGTGTGAATGTATTGTGATGCAAGATTTCAGGCAGCATGGGGAAGGAATGGAGTGATATAAAAGGAGAGACCCTGGTGTATTGAGAGATTCTTTTTCTGTGTAAGAATGAAGTGAGAGAGAAAAATAAAGTTCGTCTGCTGTTCAAGTCTGGTTCCTTTATTTGCACTCTCCACAATTTAATGAATAAAGGTAATATGAAAAAAACCTTGATAAATAAATTCAATCTTGTTGTCATCAGCAAACATTTTTTCTCACGTTGGACTGCTACGGCTGCCTGCCAAAGCATTACAGTGGCAGCACAATTTAAGGGCTTGACCTCTTATTTGTACCCAGTGACGTAAGCTCTCCCTGAGATTAATTAATCAGCTGAGCAGCTTTAACTTTACTACACTGATGGGGAACCACTTAAAACTGTCTACAGACCTTTGGGCACTCAGGTGCACATTAAAAGCTGCTGCTGACGTGTACTCAATGGCAGAAGCAAAAACATTTACAGCAGCAAGTACAATACACATTGGTCAAAACAAATCGGTCAGGAATTCAGCAGCTGTTACACACACAAAAAACATTTTCATTTAAATAACTAAGTGAAGATCAACTAAGTAAATGCGACGCAGATAGACAACATGTCTGAAAAAGCTTCACACAAAGTTTTCAGATGCGCAAAAAAATTCTATATTGTTGATTTTTTGAGATAATATAAAACACTGCCAAAATGTGTTCATTATACAGCAAAACTAAAGACCCAGCGGCCATGACCTAACCATCATTACTGTTAGAGTGGAAGTATCTCAGCAATGCTGCAGACATTTCCCAGCAGCAGCAGCCTTGAACTGTATACAAGACCACCCCGATAACTGGGAAATGATGAATGGGATTCAGGTCATTCACTGTTGATATTCTCTATAGTCCAAACCAGGTAATACTTTACACTCTCAAAGTCTGTGAGTATGTAAGCATTTCACTTTCCAAAAGATTTGAGAGCTGAAATCTTTAAAGTACAGTTTAAAAAGTGTCAGAGCCACTATTTTCTAAATCATTGCTCTGAGTGTTGCTGTCCCTGTGCTGTTGCAATCGTGGAATTTCCCCATTGTGGGACTAATAAAGGCTTATCTTATCTTATCTTATCTTATTTGTGGGTGGCTGATGTTGTGTTAATTACTCTGGGATTTCCGTAAATACCTACCTAGTAGCTAGCTACATTTTGTGCATTCAAGTGAATACCAACAAGAGAATTTGTAGAGTTATAGTCACGCATACACAGCTCTGTGATCAGCGTCACAAAACAGATGATAAAGATTCAGCACATCAGATACCCATCATCCCAACATTTCTATTTGTTCTTTGATTAAATATAAAAGTATACTACATATGAGAATTTTGAACAAATCCATCATAACTGGTTGTCAAGAGAGGCCTCAAAGAGAAATTTAAAAAAAATAAATAGAAGTACTAGAAATACTAGAAGACAAATCTAGGAAACTGCTTCTTGATTGAGTCATGAATGGTACCCATATAGAGATCTAACACAAACACAATACATATGAAGATGCCTATTTGTCTGAAATCTAATTACAGTGAAGTAATTGCTAATGGTGAGGAGTTTGGGTAGCACGGACTTACCTTGATGTTGTTAGTAGGACAATCTATGATCTCCATCTGCTCATCTAGACCCCAAAGATGTCGTTTATCGGTGCCCACTAAACCCAATCGCACAAATCACACATGCCTAGGCTTACAGCAGCCGTATTCTGCTCTGACTGGCTTCAGACACAAACACACATTCTCAAGCATGCATGCACCCACTCATACACACTTTGACCCAAACACACGGTAAGCTTTAGCAAAGGATCCTTGACCTTAATCCAAGACTTTTTGATGCATATTTATAAGAGGGCCAAAGAGGTGTGCTATGAGAGGTATCCACATACGTTAAGCTGTGAAATGCTGGCAAATCCCGATGTTGAAACACAAATGTTACAATATGGGTGTCAGGGACATATTACATCTCAGGCTGTCTGCGCCCTACGTAACTAACCCACTTACAGCCACCTGCAACCTATCCTGCCAAGTGGAAACTTGCCAGGTACAGTACTACTACAGTCGACTGGGCCTTCACTCTGTGTGTGTTTGTGTGTGTGAAGAAAAAGTCCTTAAGCACACTTGGCATTAAATCACAATCAGTGTTCTCCTTTTTTCTCTTTCTCTCTCTCTCTCACACAAAATTTCCCTCTTGTTAAAAGCCAGAGGTGAACGTCATTCTAATCAGCATCAGCAGTGGTACTAGGCTAATCCTTGTTGCTCACACACACACACACACACACACACACACACACACACACACACACACACACACACACACACACACACACTCTCACACACAGAGGGAAAGAGAGGTAAAAATGTAAGGCATTAATGAGCACAGTTATGTGAAGACCACTCCAGTATGGTTCAGTAATTCTTAGACAGAAACTGGCTGTAGGTGGAAACTATCATGAGACTCATTTTGGACTTCATTACCTGTAAGCGCTGGTGCAGATTCACAAGTTCATAATTTCTCTTTGTCCCACCAGCCACCTGAAAACAACAAGCCTTAAAAGTCTACACTTCAAGCGATAAAGTGTACAAAGGCTGTTCATTAAAGATTTCCCATGACTCATTTCCCATGGACTTAGAGGAACCAAACTTGGCAAAGTTATTAGTCTTTCTCTATATAGGTACTAGTAAGAGTCATACACTTCTCCTATCACTTTATGCAGCTGTGGAGATCTCACCTGTAGAAGTCTGCAGGTTGTGTCAGAAGCCACGACCTGACCTCAGAAATCAGTGTTTCATCATTTAGGAAGTGCTTGCCCTTCAAAAATCACTTCATGGTTATAAAGAGGTGAAAGTCAGATGGTGCGAGGTTGGCAGCACAATGGAACAGTGGTTAGCACTGGTGCCTCACAGCTAGAAGGGTCCAGGTTCAAATTGCCAGGCTGGCAGGGGTGGGAACTGTGTGGAGTTTGCATGTTCTCCCTGTGCTGTGTGGTTTTACTCTGGGGGTTTCTTCCCACAAATCAAAGACATGTATGTTAGGTTAATTGGTGACTCTAAATTGTCCCTAGGTATCTGTCTCTGATAGGCCCTTAGAATAGAGGGTTACTGTAGCTACTAGTTAAGCGCTTTGAGTGGTCTTTGTGGCTAGAAAAAGTGCTATATAAGTACAGGTCCTTATCCCCTTATAGCCGCAAGACCTTGTTTCTGTCTGGGCAACATGCGAGTTGTGAACCGGGGCATTGTCTTGCAGGAGGCAGACACCTTTGGTCAGCATGCCACACCTCTCAGTTTTGATGGTCTTCAACATTTTCTGCAGCAGTGAAGTGTAGTAAGCCCCAGTAATTGCAGGACCCTTTGCCAGAAAATCTATCATCAGTACTCCAAGCTGTTCTTCAAAGACCATGAGCATGACCTTGGCCGCCGAGGGTTGGACACATGCTTTCTTTGGAGGTGGAGAATCATAATGCTTCCATTGCTTTGACTGGGCTTTAGTCTCTGCATCACAGTGATGTGCCCATAGTTTGTTCTGTGTGATTAGTCTGTTGAAAAAGTCCTCCTAGTTTTCTTGGCACACGGTCAAAAGAGTCTGGAAGTCCATGGATTGTTCCTGCATCTAGAACGGTGTGAACAACCAGGAAATCCATTGTGAATACAACTTCGGCATGTGCAAATGGTCATGGATCATTTTTTTTCCACAGATGCCACACTGATCTTGACATCTTGGGCTAGTAGGCAAACAGTTATGTGGTGATCCTGCAAAATGGTGACCTCCACTTGCAGGATACACACTGCTGGTTCAGATCGGACAGGCCGTTCCTCCCAATCACCCCCCTCCAGGTTTCAATGTCATTTTCCACGTGTGCATTGAAGTCCCCCATTAGGACAATGGAGTCTCCTAGAAGAGCACTCTCCAGCACCCCAGTCAGAGACTCCAAAAAGGGTGGGTACTCTGAACCATCATTTGATGCATAGGCACAAATGATGGTCAGGACCTGTTTCCCAACCCAAAGGTGCAAGGAAACAACCCTTTTGTCCACTGGGGAAAACTCCAAAATAGAGGCAGTAAGGTGGGGGGGGAGGGGGGTACAAGAATACCCACCCCTGCTCATCGCCTCTCACCTGGGGCAATTCCAGAGTAGGCCAAGCTCTAGCCCCTCTCCAGGAGACTGGTTCTGGAACCAGAGCTGTGTGTTGAGGTGAGGCCAACTATATCTAGCTGGTATCTCTCAACCTCATACACCAGCACAGGATCCTTCGCCACCAGAGGGGTGACATTCCATGTCCCAAAAGCCAATTGAGGAAGCCTGGGATCAGACCGCCAAGGTCTCCACCTTCGAACCGGTGTTCAGTTATTGGACTTGTGTGCTAACCACAGTTTGTCCATAACAAACACCATGTTCAGGCATAAGGGTGTCCACATGTGCTCCTGGCACCAGGACACCCTAGGTCGCAGGTCGATGATTGATTTTGTTATCATGTCATCAGACCTGTGACCGTATGTCTTGGACACTCGGGTAAAGATAGGTGCAGAGCTGTCAACTGATCACCACCTGGTGGTGAGTTGGATCCGATGGCAGGGGACGATGCCATTCAGACCTGGTAGACCCAAATGTATAGTGAGAGTGCGCTGGGAACATCTGGCTGAGGCCCCTGTCCAGGAGGTCTTCAACTCCCACCTCTGGAAGAACTTCGCCCACATTCTGAGGGAGTCTGGAGACATGGAGTTTGAATGGGCCATGTTTTCCACCTCCATTGTTGAAGCGGCTGCCCAGAGCTGCAGCCACAAGGTCGTCGGTGCATTTCATGGTGGCAACCCCCAAACCAAGTGGTGGACACCTGTGATGAGGGGGGCCATTAAGCTGAAGAAGGAGTCCTATCAAGCTTGGTTGGCTTGTTTGGACTCCCGAAGCAGCTGAGGCATACCGGCAGGCCAAGTGGAGGGCTGCTTGGGTGGTTGCTGAAGCAAAAACTCAGGTGTGGGAGGAGTTCGGTAAGGCCATGGAACAAGACTTTCCGTCAGCGTTGAAGAGATTCTGACAAACTGCCCAACGGCTCAGGAGGGGGAAGCAGCTCCTTGTCCACACTGTGTATGGTGTGGATGGGGCGCTGCCAATGTCGACTGGGGATATTGTTGGGCGGTGGAAGGAATACTTTGAGGATCTCCTCAATCCCACTGACATGTCTTCCATAGAGTCCCCCTCATCCACAAGCCCTGCATGTGGACGAGGGGGTCGACTCGGCCATCACAGGGGCTGAGGTGGCCAAGGTGGTTAAAAAACTTGTTGGTGGCCGGGCCCTGGGGGTGAAAGCGATTCACCCTGAGTACCTCAACGCCCTGGATGTTGTAGGGCTGTCATGGTTGACACGCCTCTGCAACATTGCGTGGAGGTCGGGGACAGTGCCTTTGACATGGCAAACCGGGGTGGTGGTTCCTCTCTTCAAGAAGGGGGATGAGAGGGTGTGCTCCAGCTTTAGAGGGATCACACTCCTCAGCCTCCCTGGGAAGGTCTATGCCAAGGTACTGGAGAGGACAGTCCAGTCGTTGGTCGGACCTCGGATTCAGGAGGAGCAATGTGGTTTTCGTCCTGGCCGTGGCACATCGGACCAGCTCTTAACTCTCTCGAGAATCCTCAAGGGTTCATGGGAGTTTGCCCAACCAGTTTACATGTGTTTTATGGACAAGGTCGAAGAAGAAGAAATACTCAAAGGTTCAGAGTAAGCTACAGAAGTACACCAGAGAGATGAAGTCCAACTAGTGGGATGAAAAAGCAGAGGAACTTCAAACTGCAGCAGACAGGAAGGACATGAAAACATTCTTCACAGGTTTGAGAGACATCTACGGCCCTAAACCAAGAGGACTGATCCAACTAAAGGCTATGGATGGTGAAATGATTTTGCAGGAGAAAGACAAGATCCTGGACAGATTTGCAGACCACTTTGACCAACTACTAAACAACCCTGGAGATCTCACTGAAGAGGCCAAAGAAGCTCTAGTGCAGCGACCAGCTGTACCAAGTCTGGATGAACCACGAAATCTTGATGAATTAATGGCAGCTATCAGGACAACATAGGATGGTAAAGCTCCAGGAAGGGCTGGAATTCCAGCAGAAGTGTGGGAATTTGGTGGTGTTCAGCTGACCAACTGCCTGCACAACCTCATCCAAGAGATACGGGATGCCCAGAAAGTACCTCAAGACTGGAAGGATGCAAGTATTGTGCCTTTGTTCAAGAAAGGTGACAGGAGAGATTGTGGAAATTACCGAGGTATATATCACTGCTAGCCACTGTTGGTAAGCTTCTCTCACGTGTACTGCTGAACAGACTCAATGAACACATTTCGTAGAATGTACTACTGGAAACCCAGTGTGGCTTTAGAAGTGGAAGAAGCACAATGGACATGATTTTCTGCTTGAAACAGGTTCAAGAAAAGTGTATCGAACAGAACATGCCACTTTATGTAGTCTTCATAGACTTCAGTAAAGCCTTCAATACTGTTTCACAACAAGGACTTTGGCAGGTACTCAAGAAATATGGCTGTACAGAGAAGTTTGTCAGCCTAATTGAGGCACTCCATACAGGTATGCAAGCAAACGTGGCAATGAGTGGTTAAGTATCTAAAGACTTTTCAGTAAGCAACGGGGTGAAACAAGGGTGTGTGCTGGCACCTACACTCTTCTCGTTATACTGTATCTGGCAGCCATGCTTGAGGTGGCCTTCAAAGACACTTCAGAAAGAGTATACATTCAACCAAGGAAAGAAGCAGACTTGTTCAATGTGGCATAGTTTAAAGCCAAGAGAAAGACATCAATAAAGGTAGTAAGAGAAATGATCTTTGCCGACGACAGTGCTCTAGCTGCATACAGTGCGGAAGATATGCAATCTTTAGTGGAGAAATTTGCAAGAGCAGCTAGCCAATTTAGCCTCAAAATCAACATCAAGAAGACAGAGTGCCTTTATCAACCACCAGAGTTCCAGTTATCAACATCACTACCAGAAGAGATCAGCATTGGTACAGAGCCACTAGTCAAGTGCAAGACTTTCAAGTATCTAGGGGGTACTGTTTCAGAGAATGCTAGGCTGGAGGATGAACTATCTCTCAGAATGGGAAGAGCAAGCGCTGTGTTTGGAAACTTGAGGGAGAGACTGTGGAACAATCGACATATGTCTATCCATGTGAAATGCAAAGTGTACAGAGCGACAGTACTGGCTACTCTATTGTACGGTGCTGAAACTTGGACTGTCTACAGAGTGCAGGCAAAGAAACTCCACACGTACATGATGAGACACCTTCGAGCCATAATGCACATCTCATGGAAAGACAAGATAACCAACATAGAAGTGTTGAAACGAGCTGGTCTACCATCAATGGAGGACATGCTAATTAAATTAAATTAAATCACCCTTTATTGTCATTCAACTGTACAACCAATCATGTACAGTAGAACGAGATTGTGTTTTACCTATCTACAGTGTCAATCACACACACCCCAAGTGTAGAAGCAGAGGGCCGCTGCCATGCAAGGCGCCGCCACAGATTTCCATCCTCCATCCATTATTGCTGAGCATCAAGCTGGACGGCAGGAAGTTCCACTTTTATATGGTCTTCGGCATGACCCGGCCGGGATTTGAACCCCTGCCTCCCGGGTGTGGGGTGGATGCTCTACCAACTGAGCCACCACTCCGGTGTGTGGACAGATGAACCTGAGATGGCTTGGACATGTTGAGAGGATGGACCACCAGCGTCTCCCTCGACAGTTACTCTACTCACAGTTATGCGAGGGCAAATGCAATCAGGGTAGACCAGGCTCAGATTTAAAGGCACAGTAAAAAGAAACTTGAAGAAGCTGGATACAGACAGGAGTTCCTGGCAGTGGAAGGCTAAGGACAGAGCTGCGTGGAGGAATCTGATCAGACCTAAATGAAACAGTCATTGTCGCCCACGACAGACTGCTAGGATGATGGATGATGAAGGCATTCGACCGCGTCTCTTGTGGTTTTTTGTGGGGGGTGCTTCGGGAGTATGGGGTATCGGGCTTCTTGTTATGAGCTATCCGGTCTCTATACGACTGTTGTGAGAGTTTGGTTTTTATTGCCAGCACTTAGACTCATTCCCAGTGAGAGTTGGACTCCGCCAGGGCTGCACTTTGTCATCGATCCTGTTCATAATTTTTATGGACAGGATTTCTAGGCACAGCCAGGGAATGGAGGGTGTCATGCTTGGTGACCCCAGGATCTCATCTCTGTTGTTTGCAGATGATGTTGTGCTGTTGGCTTCATCCAGCAATGACCTACAGGTCTTACTGGGACGGTTTGCTGCTGAGTGTGAAACGACTGAAATGAGAATCAGCACCTCAAAGTCCAAGTCCATGGTCCTCAGCCGGAAAAAGGTGGATTGTCCTCTTCGGGTTGGGGACAAGCTCTTGTCCCAAGTGGAGGAGTTTAAGTATCTCAGGGTCTTATTAAGAGTGAGGGGAGAATGGAGCGAGAAATTGACAGACAGATCGCAGTGGTATCTGCAGTGATGCGGACGTTGTGCCGGTCTGTTGTGGTGAAGAGAGAGCTGAGCTCTACGGCAAAGCTGTCAATTTACTGTTCAATCTACATCCCTACCCTCACCTATGGTCATGAGGTTTGGGTAATGACCAAAAGAATGAGATCGCGGATAAAAGTAGCTGAAATGAGCTTTCTTCGTAGGATTGCTGGACTCACCCCTTAGAGATAGGGTGAGGAGCTCAGTCATCCGGGAGAGACTCAGAGTAGAACCGCTGGTCCTCCACATTGAAAGGAGCCAGTTGAGGTGGTATGGGCATCTGATTAGAATGCCTCCCACTTGAAGTGTTTTGGGCACGTCCCTCTGGGAGGAGACCCCAGGGCAGACCCAGGACTCGCTGGAGAGACTATGTCTCCCAGCTGGTCTGGGAACGCCTTTGTATCCTCTCTGAAGAGCTGGAGCAGGTGGCTGAGGAGAAGGAAGTCTGGGCTTCTCTGCTTGAACTGCTGCCTCCACGATCCGGACCTCTGGAAAAGCGGTAGAAGATGTATGGATGGATGGATGGATGATGGATGCACTTGCCGGATAGTGTATACAGCAATGGCGCACTGTGGTCACCTGGAAATGGGTGCCATTTCCACCGATGTCTGACCACACTTGACTGTCGCTGCCAGTACTTGACTACGTCATATGATGGGGCATCCTTCCCATCACAAAAATGGATACCCTCCCTCCTGGTCGTCCAAGAACCAGAGGGTTGGTGGTTCGAATCCCGCTCCCCTCCCAGCTATCCTGCCATTGTGTTCTTGGATAAGACACTTTACCCACCTTGCCTTCAGTGTCTATGACACTGGTGTATGAATGTGAACAGCTGTTTAGTGGTGGTCATAGTGGTCGTTGGTGGGAATTGGCAGCCAGGTTTTTGTCAGTCTGCCTCAGGGCAGCTGTGGCTCCAGAAGTAGCTTACCACTACCATTATCTGTGGAGTGAATGAATAATGGACTCATTGTAAAGCGTCTTTGGGTGTCATGAAAAGTGGTATATAAATTCAATCCACTATTATTATTATCAGTATCATTATAAGTCTCTTTCATCTCATCTCCCATGGTGTGCTGGCTCTCAGGTACAGGAACCTGATGACCGCTCTGCATTCAACTGGCTCCATTATCACACTTTACTCCACATTAGTGCCTGTAAAACAGAAACTCTTAAAAGTTCAGAGCTGCAAATTACCATGTGACTGACAAGAAATATGAATTTCCAGTCTCCTACAATATCCGGAAGTGGGTCAGAGGAAATCTTTAATGAACAGCCCTCCTATGAAAAGCAGTTCATGTTTTGTTGCAATTTTTTAAGCACTACAGGGCTTGATATTAGCACATTAAGCAGGAGTCTGCAGCTCAGTAAATCTTACTAGTTATTTTTATCAGGTTGAAGATGTTGCTTTATAGTCTCTACTAAAGTCGTCTGAAGTAAACTAATTTATAAGAATAAGTAATGAATTATAATAAAATCACTAATTTATTAGGGATAAAAGTCACAAATTTACCAATTTACCATAGTACAAGATAAGTAAAAAGGCAAAAAATGATGGTGTAAATTTTTAACAATAAGATAAAGATTTGCAGTAAGTCACAAATTTACCAATAAACAAACTGTGAATTTGTCATTATAAAAGGTTTACATTCAAGATAAAATTTACAAAATTACTATAAATAAACAAGTGCCAAATTTATTTAAAAAAAGACAGTTTTGCAGGGAAAAATATCCCAAATTTACAAGAATTAAGTCACAAATGTACTTAATAACAAGAGAAAAAAGAAAAAGTGATTTATAAGCAACTGTACTTTGGAAAACCACTAGCCATAATTTATAAACATACATTAATGTCAAGCCCTTTTCACAATGTACAAACATATACTGTATATTTACACAACAAAATGAAAGATACGTTCAAGAGCAAAAACTTATATTCTGGTTGATGTGCTACCATGAAAGTTAGGCAAAATAGTACAGATATTGGGTAACTTCAGCTAGTAGCATGACCCACATAATTTTAATAAAACAAAACTGTTGTAATATGTTGAAGAAATATGCTACAAACCTTTCCTTGTCTTAAGGAAGTTGTTGCATTGAGTATAAAACTCACTTTAATAGCCTTTTCCAGATTAAAAAAAAAACAGATAAAAAAACATTAGCTTTGCATTAAGTCCTGTGTTCTGATTAGCTAGCCATACAGCTTTAATTGGGCAACATTCCTCTCAGTTATTTCATGCTTAAAAAATATTTTAGCACAAAATAATAAGATAAATTCGTATAATAATTTTTCGATAGTGATCCCAGTTTTCCCCCAAAATAAGATGGTCTATATTTAGATGAAGATACTTTCTACAAACACTACAGCTCAAGGGTTTTAAGAAGGAAAATCCAATGACAAGGAGAAATTTGTGAACTTGAAATTTGCTTTTTGATAAAAATTACTACAATAAGAAACACTCCCCCATTCCTCTGGAACATACGTATGTTGAAACCAAGACTTGTTTTCTTCCTGGCTGAGATTTATACACCTTTCTAAATTAAACCCAGATAAAATAAACTACATTTCCTCCGAGGGAGGATTTCTAGGAAAGAAATTACTGACTAGGCTATCAATCTGAAAAAGTCAACCGTTAAATCCAAACACTTTGTCTTGTTTCTGTAGCAAATGCATATTTTACATTTACTTCACAGTCATTAATCCACTTCGGAAATCAGAGACAATAATCTGGTAGAAAACTGGATAAGTGGAAGAAAGGTAGATGTTAAAGTTTAAAATTTAAGCTACATTTAAAGACGCTGTAAGTTTGTTCTTTTTATCAAAATTGATGAACAACTCAAACCAAAGTGGATGAGTGCTTTTCTAAAATCTAACAGAGAAAACACAGGATCTATGAACATTGTGGTGTAGGATACAGTATGCAGAAAGTAGCCTATATTGTACCCCACAAACTTAAAGAAGAGAACAGAGTTAATTCAAACTGGTGAAATCAAAGCAGCTCACAGGGCAAGGCATAACCCCTTTTTGTAAATGTAGTACTCACGAGTAAAAAGTATCTATTAATAGACTATGAATGGAATGGTTTAAAGCCTGAGTCACTAATTAGCCAATTATATGGGCATTTAGGCACCAACTAACAAAGCACCCTATGGCTGGCAGTTGGGATGCAGGCTTGTAAACTGTGGCAACTGTAGTCTTTTCAGTGTTCTTATTAGGAACAGGAATACCACAGAGTGCTGTAAGAGGTGATGCAGGCCCTCTCAGGCTGTGGTGGAAGTGACATTCACCTGGTCAAAGGTTGATGTATCTTCAAAATGATTTTGGAAACATTATTTTAAGGTGAAAATTGTACATGTTGCTTTAATACTATCGTGTGATCGCTGCCCTTGGAGTTTTTTAAGGACCTTTAAAAACTTTAGTCAGCATCAAAATAAGAGAGAAGAAATTTGGAAAGTTTTTCTTCTGCACAATTTAAAAATCCTATATTGTGCATCCTATGGCTATGTCTCAATTCAGGTTCTGCATCCTCCAAGTACGCATTTCTAGGCCAGATACGTCATTGTGCTGCATCCAAGGCTGTCCCATTCCGTGGACTCTTTCACATGCTGCCAACAAATGCAGCCTTCAAAACCCCGAAAATGAAGGATACATGAAGGGGATCCTTGTGGCCTTAATGTAGTGTAGTTAGTTCATATTGTGTTGTATTTGGAGCTCTTATTTGTGTTGCACGGGGTGGTGGCTCCATGTTCCGGTTCCGCCAACCCCATGCGTATAAGAAGGGCTGCAGGTGGGAGGGGTGCTCTCTTCCGCCTTTACTGCTGCAGCAGGTGTATGTGTGGTCAGGAGCACTGCGCCCTGTAATATAATAAACGTGTGTTCAGCTCCACTACTGCTCTCCTCCTTGACTCCAGTTCCAGACATAACATTTGGCGACAAGAAGAAAAACTCATGGAAGCGTGTGGAGTACCAATTTGGCCTTTCTTGGAGCTCCCAGGTGAGCTGCCGGTGCTGTGGCCTCGGTGGTATGAAGCTTTTAAAACGTATATGGTGGCATTGGACCTGGGAAGGATGGAGAAGCTGAGGGCACGTGCGTTGCTTGTGCACAACCTGGGTATGGAGGGCCAGAGGATTTTGGGCATGCTTGATGATGCAGACAGCTACGAAGAAGTGGTTGAGTTAATGGCGTGCCATTTCAGGGTGCCAGACAGCATCATCGTCCGGAGGATTAAGTTCCGACAGCACCGCCAACAGGTTGGCAAACCCATCCAGCGGTTTGTATTGGACTTGAGGCAGCTAGCCGCTGAGTGTCGGTTCGGACAGTTGGAGTAAGAAACTGTTCGCGACCAGTTGGCGGAACACACCAACTGTGGTGCGGTCCGGTCTAAGCTGCTCACATTTCCGGGTGAGGACGCTGGCCAAGGCTGTCGAGTTGGCTCTCTAACTGGAGGCGGCGGATAAGCTAACTCAGGAGCTGCATGAGCGTCTGTCACCACAAGAGTTGGGATCTTCCATGGCCACACAGGTAGTGGAGCCAGACAGCGATGGGAGTGTCGAGGATGACGCCGAGAGGGCCAACGCTGTACGGATGAGGTCCGATCCAAGATGGCGCCCACAGCGGTCGACATGGTGCTTCGCTGCGCTCTTTGTTTGTTTTTGTTTGTCAATTGTGTGTCTGCTTGCACTTATACCCGTGAAGAACTTTTAAATATCAGGACTTTCACCCCCACGGACCTCCTCCCAGTTTTTCTAGCCCCTGCCGCCGATCTGGTTTATTGTTTGGCTCGGAAAGTGAGACGGCGGAAGAGAGGAAGACGAGCGGGCGCTCTCGTGCGACTTCGCAGGAGAGGCTCGCGAACGGCGCTGCCTGGCATATTTCTGTCCAATACCAACTCTCTCTCTAACAAGGTGGATGAACTGAGACTGCTGATGCGTTTTAAGGACCTCGCCTCCTCAGCTGTCCTCTGCTTTACTGAGACCTGGCTCCGGGAAAATATACCGGACAGCGCGCTGCGCCTCGACGGCTTCCAGCTCTTCCGTGCTGATCGTGACACAGAGCTTTCCGGCAAGACCACAGGAGGCGGAGTCTGCTTCTACATCAACTGCATCTGGTGCTCTGATGTAACGGTAATTTCCAAACACTGTTCTCCTGCCTTGGAATTTCTTGTTATCAATTGCAAGCCCTTCTATTCCCCGCGGGAGTTTGCTTCTTTCATAATGATCGCTGTGTACGCCCCTCCCGACGCGGACACGCGCGAAGCTCAGCGCGTGCTCGCGGATCACATTCAACACACAGAGCGGAGTTTTCCAGACTCGCTGATTATTGTGGCTGGCGACTTTAATCAGTGCAATCTGAGCCACGATCTCCCCCGCTACAAACAGTTTATTAAATGCCCCACCAGAGGCTTAAACACACTGGATCACTGTTACACCACAGTGAAAGACGCATATCGCGCTGTCCCTCGAGCTGCGCTGGGATTATCTGATCACGTGATGGTTCACCTCATTCCCACATACAGACAGAGATTGAAGCTCACTAAACCTGTTGTGAGCACTACGAAGATACGGACCAGTGATGCTGAGGAGAAGCTGGAAACGTGCATGGAAATATCTGACTGGGGCATGCTTAAAGGAGCCACGCATGATCTGGATGAGTACACGGACACTGTGAACTCATATATCCACTTTTGTGAAGAGAACATTCTTCCATCACGCACCAGGGTGAGTTACTCTAATGACAAACCCTGGTTCACAGCTAAGCTCAGACAGATCAGGAAGGAGAAGGAAGCAGCGCTGAAAAGTGGAGACAGGGACTGCTACAGGGAGGTTAAATACCGGTTTAACAGAGAGCTGAAGAGGGCTAAATCTGTGTACTCAGAGAGACTCCAGCAGCAGTTCACTGCTAATGATTCGGCTTCCGTGTGGAGAGGACTGAGGCAGATCACCAACTATCGGCCTCAGGCTCCTAAAGGTCAGGATGACAAAGCCCTTTGTCAGAGACTGTCCCAACACTATGCCCGTTTTGACACCTCGTCATCTGTGTCCAACTCCCCCCCTCCTTCCAGCTCCACAGCCTCCACATTCCCTACTTCATTTAAGGCACCCCCCCTCCTCCCCCCCTCCCCTTATCATCAGTGAGCAGGATGTGCTCAAACAGTTCTCCAGACTGAACCCGCGCAAGGCCCCCGGCCCAGACGGCGTGTCTCCCTCCACCCTGAGACTCTGTGCGAAACAGCTGGCTCCTGTATTCACAGACATTTTTAACACCTCCCTTAAGTTATGCCACGTGCCATCCTGCCTCAAATCCTCCACCATCATCCCTGTCCCCAAGAAGCCACGGATCACTGGACTTAATGACTACAGACCTGTAGCGCTCACCTCTGTAGTCATGAAGTCCTTTGAGCGCCTGGTCCTGTCCCACCTCAAGTCCATCACCACCCCTCTCCTGGACCCGCTGCAGTTTGCCTACCGAGCCAACAGGTCTGTAGACGATGCAGTCAACCTGGCCCTCCACTCCATCCTGCAGCACCTGGACTCCCCGGGAACCTACGCCAGGATCCTGTTTGTGGACTTCAGCTCCGCATTCAACACCATCCGCCCCGCTCTGCTCCGGGACAAGCTGTCCCTGCTCAACGTGCCTGACTCCCTCTGCAGGTGGATCATCGACTTCCTGACGGACCGGAGGCAGCATGTGCGGCTGGGAAAGACT
The DNA here is from genome assembly GCA_020510985.1 of Pholidichthys leucotaenia. NCBI lineage: Eukaryota > Metazoa > Chordata > Actinopteri > Cichliformes > Pholidichthyidae > Pholidichthys > Pholidichthys leucotaenia. The sequence continues at coordinate 129,715,128 of CM035847.1, forward strand.
GTCTCAGACTATACTAGCATCAGCACCGGATCACCCCAGGGCTGTGTACTTTCCCCCCTACTCTTCTCCCTTTACACCAACTCCTGCACCTCCAGCCACCAGTCTGTCAAGTTGATCAAGTTTGCGGACGACACCACCCTCATCGGGCTCATCTCCAACGGCGACGAGTCCGCCTACAGGAGAGAGGTGGCCCAGCTGGCGTCCTGGTGCAGCAATAACAACCTGCAGCTGAACGCTCTGAAGACAGTGGAGATGATTGTAGACTTCAGGAAAGTCACTACTCCTCTGCCCCCCCCTCACCCTCTCAGGCTCTCCCATCACCACTGCTGATTCCTTCCGCTTCCTAGGCACTACCATCACCAGGGACCTCAAATGGGAGCTGACCATCAGCTCACTCATCAAAAAAGCCCAGCAGAGGATGTTCTTCCTGCGGCAGCTGAGGAAGCTCAAGCTACCCACCAAGATGTTAGTGCAGTTCTACACAGCCATCATCGAGTCCATCCTCACCACCTCCATAACCGTGTGGTACGCAGGAGCCACTGCCAGGGACAGACTAAGGCTGCAGCGCGTCGTGCGCACTGCTGAGAAGGTGATCGGCTGCAAGCTCCCATCTCTCCAGGATCTGTACATCTCCAGGACCCGGAGGTGTGCTGGCCGGATCATAGCCGATCCCTCACACCCTGGTCACGTACTGTTTGCCCCCCTCCCCTCTGGTAGAAGACTTCGGTCCATCCAGACTAAAACCTCCCGTCACATGAACAGCTTCTTCCCCTCTGCCATTAGACTGCTGAACACTAAGTGACTCTCGTGCACCATGTACAGCAGCTCAACCAGACTCATGTTAATCATCACTGTTTTCTTCCTGCATTACCGACTGCACTATATAGTTCTCCACAGTATCTGCTGCTGGCTAATATATATTTTAACTGTTGACCAGTATCACTTAATCTTATCCTACACTTTATTACATGTATAGTTTATTTCTCTTATCTTATCATGTTTAATGTTGCAGCATTGTACCGAGACAAATTCCTAGTTTGTGTACTACATGAACAATGGCAATAAACCTGATTCTGATTCTGATTCTGATTCTGATGAGGTCTGCGCCAGGGAAGCCCAGGTGTATGGGCTGTGGGTCCACAAAACACCGCTACAAGGCCAGAGAGTGTGCAGCAAGAGGAAGCGCTGCGGCAATTGTGGCTGTCTACATCATTTTGCGAGGGTGTGCCAGTTTTGCGGAACAAGATAGCCCGCACAAGAGCTCAACTCCTCCCGCCCCGACGATGATTCCTACTGTGTTCCCGAGGACCAGTGGGTGCACACATTGCACGGTAGAGTTGGATGGAGTACTGGTACCGGTGTTGATCGACACGGGGGTGGAGAGTTCGCCTGCTGAAGTGGGCTACAGTTAGAGAATGTTTTCCCCACTACAGAACTGGAGGTGACTCAGTGCCGCTTTGCAGCTATGGAGGAGGACGGTTGGCCACGGTGGGTACCGTCAGACTGACGGCTTGGTACAAGTCAGTGGAGATGGCCGATGTGGAGTTCGTTATGATGGCCCATGGCACAAACATCATGGGCTGCAACTTATTCTATGGCCTCGGGTTTTCCATCAGGAGCAGAGCTGGGGAAGAGTGGTCGGGCTGCGGACTGTGGGACCGACCGGTCCCGAGAGTTCGGGACAATGCTGTGTGGGATGAACAATTGCTGGGCACTCCGGAAAGTGGACAGGCCTTGTTGCACTCAGGATCACTGCGGGAGGGCCCTGGTGCCAGTATCCGAGTCGCCCTTTTACGAGGGCACTGGGCGGCATGGGGGAGAGCCTGTGGCAGTGAGCGGTGTCCAAAGATGGTCACAGGTGTTCCTGGAGCACGGCTGTGGCAGGCCGGTGAACATGGGGCCACATCGGCAGGGTCCGCAGCAGATTTACAAGTAGTCGAGGCAGGACCGAGAGGCACTGGGACAGCGAGCGCCAGGTGGAGACACCACAGACCATACAGGGCCCCGCTTGGAGTCGCGGACTGGATTTGGGCTTGGGCGGAGGCGGGGTCCAGGCAGGTGAGAGAAAAGCGGAAGATGGAGGAGTACCAGGGTCGGCTGCAGGTCACGGGTGAACGGCACGATGGTTATCTTCTGCTGTTGGATGGCTTGTGGTGCCATCCTAATGAGTTATGTGTCCTGAAGAAGGCAATTTGGCATGGCCCCAGATGATTGGAGCACTCAGAGGTGTGGAGGAGGAGGCGCATCGGGACTGAGGCAATCAGCTGTGGCCCGGGAAGCGAGCTACCTCAAGGGGTGAACTGACTGGTGAAGGGTCGGGGGGGGGGGGGGGTGGCACGGATCATTCTCACCGAACCATGGATGTGTATGTGTTGATAGTTGTTAATATGTATTTATAGTTCTGGGATTATTTTGGTGTTATGTTTAAGTAGGAGACATGGCAGAATCATAGGCAGCAGACTAACCCGCCTCGCCGTGTGGGGGGTAGGACGGCAGTCTACCCATCCCTCCTAATTTTAGTTATTTTGTGTGAATGCCATAGGTCCCTTTTGTGATTTTAGTACAGTTATGTTTAGCAGATGATTCAGGTTCCAAATTGGGATGGGCTGATTGTATGTGTGTGTTTTGGACCCTCTCTGCAGGAGGGGGGAAAATGTTGTGTAGCTATTTATTGTTCATATTGTGTTGTATTTGGAGCTCTTATTTGTGTGGCACAGGGTGGTGGCTCCATGTTCCAGTTCCGCCAACAACGTGCGAATGAGAAGGGCTGCAGGTGGGAGGGGCGCTCTCTTCCGCTTTTACCTCTGCAGCAGGTGTATGTGTGGTCAGGTGCACTGTGTTATATATTAATATGATGTATTATTGTGTGAGGAAGGTGGTGGCTCCACCTTTCCGGTTCTGCCGCCACCCTGAGTATAAAAGGCTGATGTGGAGGAGGCACGGTCTCTTTTGACCTTCGCCTCTGCCTGTACAGGAGCGCCTTGTGTCTGTGAGTCACATAATAAAGCCAAGTTCTAGTGCACCTTCAGCCTGGTCATTGTGATACTGGTTATGGACATAACATTTGGTGACAAGGATAAAAGTATGGATAAAGGTATTTTGGGCATCTGGCCATTTCTGGAGCCTCCCGGTGAGCCGGCGATGCCGTGGGAGAGGTGGATTGCCACATTCGAGAATTATCTGGTGGCATTGAATCTCAGTGAGTTGGAGAAATTGTGTGCACAGGCAATATTGGTCCATAATCTCGGCATGGAGGGACAGCGCATTCTTAGTACACTGGGAGTGAGCGACAGTTCTGAGGACGTGGTTGGGCTAATGGTGCGCTACTTTCGCGCCCCTGAGAACGTCATTGTGGTAGACTGCAAGTCTAATTCAAAACATTACTGGCACATGCCTCTAGGGGGAACTACCTGTATTGTTCAGCACTACTATTAAGGGGACATATTAGAATAAGAGTGTGAAAACCCCGCGCAGAATCCATGTTCAGTCTATTATGTGTGTTGCAGAATAAACGGCAGAGTTAGCCAAAGAAATAACTCAAGTGTGATCATTGCTACACGGTAGGATATCACACAATTGGCGACGAGGATTAAAAGAAAAAAATCAGCGGCGAGAAACAGAGAACATTGCAAGTGTGGCGAACTCAAGTGACTCCAGTAGTTCGAGTGCAAGTTCAGAGGAGGAAAAACGAGGTTTCCCCACCACGACGAGCAATGGCGGCTGTAATCGGAACGGTAACCCCTTTTGATAACTCGACTCAGTCATGGGAAGAATATAGTGAAATGTTGGACTTTTTCTTCCAAGCTAATGACATTGAGGAGCCAGACAAAAGGAAGGCTGTACTGTTGAGTGGAGTTGGTGCAACTACTTACAGCTTGTTGAGAAATTTAATAAGCCCTGCATTACCGAAAGATAAAACATACGACCAGCTTACTGCTGAGCTTCAGAAGCACTTCAGCCCCAAACCGAGTGAAATCGTGCAACGATTCAAACTTAATTCACGCATAAGGAGGAACACTGAGTCCATAGCAGAGTATGTGGCAGAATTGAGGAAATTAGCACTGCACTGTGATTACAAAGACTCATTGGAAGAAATGTTAAGAGACAGACTTGTGTGTGGAGTGAATGATGACCGAATGCAACGGCGACTTTTATCTGAAACAAAACTCACTTTTGCAAAGGCTTTGGAATTATGCCAAGCGATGGAAACAGCATCTAAAGATGTGAGAGAGATGCAAGGGAAGCTAACAGAGGACACAGCAACGCATGTTCGTGTGCCTAAGACCCAAGTAGGTGTCCACAAAGTGTCAACTGATAAAAATCATCACAAATTCCCCAGTTGTTATCGCTGCAAAGGCCAGCACAATGCCGCCGAGTGCAAATTTGCCACTGAGCTGTGTCATAATTGTGGCAAGCGAGGGCACATTAAGAAAGCATGTAGAATAAAGGTGGACAGCGCACAGGTGCTGAAAGCAACAGTTAATGGGCAAAAGTATGAAAACAAGGGCCCAGGAAAGGAACAGCGAGCGAATCAACTGAGAGGGGAGGGAGAAAGTGATACAGAAGACATGGGTTTTCACACAATTTACAACACGTCAGAGGAGCTGACCAAGGTAGCGCCCATCACGCGTACCATGAATGTTAATGGAATGAAAGTAACATTTGAAGTTGATACAGGCTGTGGAGTAACCATATTAAGTAAACAGCAATATACACAACTGTGGAAGAAAACAGACACAGCAGAATTAAATCCCTGTTCATTAAAATTAAAAACATACACAGGAGAGAAGCTAGACGTGCTAGGCATGGCACAAGTGAAGGTGCAGCACGAAAACAAAGAAAAGGACTTACCTGTAGTAGTAGTTGGGAGCGAAGGACCAAATCTACTAGGGCGAAGTTGGCTACAAGAACTGGCCATGATGGATCAGTTGATGAATAAAGTGGAATCTCAGCCCAAATTGCAGCTGGAGGAGATCCTCGAAAGACACGCTGAGGTGTTCAAAGAAGGCTTAGGACAGCAAAAAGGTGTCACTGCAAAGATTAATGTGGACAAGGAGGCCCAACCACGATTCTGCAAATCCCGACCGGTACCCTATGCAGTCAAGCCACTGGTCGAAAGCGAGCTACAGAGGCTGCTGGATGACAAGATCATTGAGCCAGTGCAGGTTGCAGAATGGGCGGCACCCATAGTCCCAGTGAGAAAGCCGGATGGCTCCATTAGAATATGTGGAGATTACAAACTCACTGTCAATCGAGCATCACGGGTGGATCAGTGTCCAATTCCTAAAGTGGAGGACCTCTTCGCACAGCTGAACGGCGGCCGACACTTCACGAAATTAGACATGAGTCACGCCTACCAACAAGTAGTCCTGGAAGAAGAATCAAGAAAGTATGTAACCATCAATACACACAAAGGCTTATATACCTACACACGCTTACCATTTGGAGTAGCTTCCAGTCCTGCTATATTCCAGAGAACTATGGAGGGCATCCTAGGTGGAATTCCGAATGTTGCCATTTATTTGGATGACATCCTTTGTACAGGACCAAATGAACAAGAACATCTGAAAACGCTGGAGGAAGTGCTTCAACGGTTGGAGAAAAGCGGTCTGAGGTTGAAAAGAAGCAAGTGTGAGTTCATGGGAAAAGAGGTGGTGTTCCTAGGCCACAAGATCAACGCCAGTGGTCTACACCCTCTAACAGACAAAGTGGAAGCCATTGCGGAGGCGCCTGAGCCACAAAATGTTACTGAGTTAAAAGCCTACCTGGGCTTGTTGAACTATTACCATAGGTTCCTCCCAAAGCTCTCCACGCTGCTGGCACCACTACATACCTTACTTAAGAAGGAAGAAAAATGGTCATGGGGGGTCAAGCAGCAGAAGGCGTTTGAAGAGTCCAAAGCGCTACTTCAGTCCTGTAGTGTGTTAGTGCATTATGATTCAAACAAACCACTCATCCTGGCGTGTGACGCATCACCCTACGGTGTGGGTGCTGTACTCTCTCATCGTATGGAGGATGGCTCAGAGAGACCCATAGGGTTCGTCTCAAGAACTCTTAGTGCAGCTGAGAAAAACTACTCCCAGCTAGACAAGGAGGGCCTTGCAGTAGTATTTGGTGTAAAAAAATTCCACAAATACCTGTACGGGAGACAGTTCGCTATAGTGACTGACCACAAGCCACTAATTTCACTGTTCAGTGAAATGAGAGCCATACCCCAGATGACATCTCAGAGAATTCAGAGATGGGCCGTTACATTAGCAGCGTATGAGTACACCATCGTTTACAAAGCCGGACGGGACCATACGAATGCTGACGCGATGAGTAGGCTACCCTTGGATGGAGGAAGAGACAGCACGCCTGAGGAGGAGGAGAGAGTGCTATTGTTTGAAGATATCGGCGTGCCCCTGGTGAACGCACAACAAATAAAGAAGTGGACAGACAAAGACCCTGTTCTAGCAAGAGTGCGAGAATACATCTTGAGAGGATGGCCGAAGATGAACAGTCCTGAGTTCATTCCCTATGCCCGACGACAGGATGAGCTCAGCACCCAGGAAGGTTGTATCCTGTGGGGAGGACGCGTGGTTGTTCCACCACCTGGTAGGAATGCCTTACTGCAACAACTACACCAAGCACACCCTGGCATCACTCGCATGAAAGCGTTGGCGAGGAGTTACATGTGGTGGCCCAACATGGATGCAGAGGTGGAGGCGCTTGTGAAGTCATGTGCGGCATGCCAGGAGAACAGGAACAGTCCTCCAGCAGCCCCACTACATCCCTGGGAAGTTCCAGATAAACCATGGAGAAGAATTCACATTGACTACGCAGGTCCATGGATGGGAAGAATGTTCCTGATCATAGTTGACGCATACTCAAAGTGGATCGATGCATATTCTGTGAGTAGCTCTACTTCTACTGTTACCATTGAATGTCTTAGAAAGAGTTTCAGCCAACATGGGCTACCTGAAATCATAGTATCAGATAACGGTACATGTTTTACGAGTGAACAGTTCCAAGAGTTTTCTGAAAAGAATGGCATACGTCACATCACGACTGCGCCATACCATCCTTCTTCTAACGGCTTAGCCGAGAGGGCCGTGCAGACGTTCAAGTCACTCATGACAAAGATGACAGGAGACTCTATTGAAACCCGAATGTCGAGAGCTCTATTCAGCTATCGAATAACACCCCAATCTACAACTGGCAAGTCACCAGCTGAGCTGTTGTGTGGAAGGAAGTTGAGGTCAACATTTGACTTAATACATCCAGACTTCAGAAACAAAGTGCATGATAAACAAGAGAAACAAAAAGGTTATCATGACATGCATGCTAGAGAGAGAATACTGAGAGAAGGAGACGTGGTCTACACCCGCAACTTTGGCTCAGGACCAGCCTGGGTACCAGGAGAAATAACAGAAAAGACAGGCCCTGTGTCATTCAAGGTGACATTAGGTCATGGACAAGTGGTGAGGCGACACATCGACCAAGTTCGTGGTAGGAGCTCCATTCCCCTGCCGATGGCACCCGAGGTGTTGTCTGACACCCATCCGGAGGAGAGCATCAATGAACCACCACTTCAGGTGAAACCTGAGGTAACCGTCTCTGCAGATTCTACGGGCAGCACTGCAGCAGCCGAAACAGTGGAGCAGTCTGAGTCTTCACCTGCAGTTGGCTCACCCGCCGTGAGAAGATCTCAGCGAGCTAGGAAAGCTCCAGACTACTTGAAGGACTATACTTAGTCAGTAGTGAGTTCCCCAGCCACAGGACAAGAATGCGTCCTGGAACCTCACTGGGATGCGGTAGTCAAACCAAATCCCCAGTTAGACTGTTATGTGTGTTATACATGTAAAAAAAAAAAAAAAAAAAAAAAAAGAGAGAAAGAAATTATGTGTATGGCACATGTGTTTAAGAAGTTAAAAGTAACTGTGATTGTTTAGGGTTAAATGGGAGTTCCAGGATGTCTAGCATAATTGGCTAGTGTAATTAAAAGTAGTTTAATCTAGAGGGGAGGGATGTGGTAGACTGCAAGTCTAATTCAAAACATTACTGGCACATGCCTCTAGGGGGAACTACCTGTATTGTTCAGCACTACTATTAAGGGGACATATTAGAATAAGAGTGTGAAAACCCCGCGCAGAATCCATGTTCAGTCTATTATGTGTGTTGCAGAATAAACGGCAGAGTTAGCCAAAGAAATAACTCAAGTGTGATCATTGCTACACGGTAGGATATCACAGTCATCGTCCAGAGGATCCAGTTCCGACAGCGCCGCCAGCGGGCTGGAGAGTCAGTGCAGTGGCATGTTGCCGACCTGCGCCAACTGGCTGGGTGTTGCCAGTTTGGGGCCTTAGAAGAGGAAATGGTCCGGGAACAGTTGGCGGAGCACATGTTGTGTGCAGCGGAATGGTCAAGACTCCTTATTCATTCCGGTGAACTGACGCTGGCCAAAGCTGTGGAGATAGCCCAGCAGTTTGAAACAGCGGATAAACTGTCACAGAACCTTGGTGAGAGAACAGCGTTGGGGCAACCAGACTCACCATCAGCGGCGCAGGCTATAGACCTGGATAGTGATGACAGCGTGGAAGACAGAGAAGAATACTCTACTGCTATAAAAAATTAGGTCTGCCCCGGAGTCGCAAAAGTGTTTTGGCTGCAAGTTTACCAATCACCGGTACAAGGCAAGAGAGTGTCCGGCAAAAGGCAAACCCTGTGGCAACTGCGGACTCCTAAATCATTTCACCAGGGTCTGTAAAAAATTTCAGCGAGGGGAACGGCGATGTGAAGTGGATTTCACCACCACGACTCCTATGGTTATTCAGGCCGTCTCCCTGAGCACAGAAGGTCATACATATTTAACGGTGAGGTCTGTGTTGAACTGGCCTACTGTTGGTTTTTTCCCCTACCGTTGTGTGAGAGGTCTGTCAATGCCACTATGTGGGTCTAGCGGTAATAGGCTGTCCATCATGGGTTCGCTGGAGCTGATGGCAAGGTAGAAGAAAGCAGTGGTTCCAACCTGCAGTTCGTGGTGACCGTGAGTGGGTCGAATGTGATGGGCTGCGATCTGTTTTATGAACTGGGCTTCTCAATTGCCAGCAGCAGTGGTGAGGAGTGTCCGGGCTGTGGTTTGTGGGACCGATCGGTGCCGCAAGTGGTGGACAATGCGGTTTCGGACAACACATGGCCTAGTATTCTGGGAAATGGACAGGACAAATACCACCCAGGGCCAGCAGGGCAGGGTTCCAGTGCCAGGGCCCACGTTACCCTAGGTGAGGGAACTGGGTGGCATGGTGGAACGTCCGTAACGGCGGGTGAGGCTGTGAGGATGGCTCCCTCTGCTTCCGGGGTTCGGCCTGGACATACTGAGAAGCATGGGGCTGCAACGGATACACCAGCGTTCAAAATGAAAGAGAGCGGGCAGGACCGGCTGGCACAGGAAACAGACATGCCACACAGGAACACTGCAGGCCGAGTCAGGCTTTGTGGGGGTTGCCGGTGTGGCGCAACCCAGTGTGGAGGCCTGGTTGAGACATCGTGGACACTGGAAGTCGAGTGGAGCTCCTTTGAGAGTCGGTGACGTGGTTCGACCCAGAGAGGAGGCTCGGCTGAGAGGTGTCCATGGGAAGAGGAAGCGACAGGATGGCTGTTCGGGAAGACGGGTACCTTTGGCTGTCAGATGACTGATTGGAGACACCTCAATGAGCTGCGGCGCGCCATCGGGAAGAAGGAGGTGTCAGGGCCCCGACATGGCTCATCTCCAGGGACAGAGACGAAGGAGCTCTGGGCGGGACCCGTCAGAAGAGTCCCCCGGGGGGTGGCTTCTCCATCGAGACTGTATGGCGGCAAGGGGCGATGGGTTGGGTTAAATGTGAAATGCTCGGGCTACGTAGTTAATATGTTTCGCATGATAGTGTCATGGCGGCCTCTGGGCCGTCATTGGCGTCATCAACCCCAGCTGCGCACAGACCAACAGGTGGTAATCAACGGCTGTTAAAAGCCAGCGTCGCTGACAGCCCGGCACGGAGTCGTCTGTCCTCCTCGTCGGAGAATGAGCCTGAACTCGGCTCTCTGGCCTCGTCAGGATTCTCTCTCGTCTCGTCTGGAACTTCTCTTGTCTTGTCGAGAACTTCTCTTGCTTCTTCAAGGACCTCTCATCAGAGTCAGCCAAGTAAGAGAACAATCTGCTACTCAACCCCTTGTCTATACCCCTGTGCACAGGTGGACCTCCTTGGCGGCAGACCTGCGTCCCCAGCTGACGGGGTAACGCCATCACGCACACGTAGCGCTTCGCTACCACCACGTCTACCGGTACGTCTTGCTCCTCAGATTCCAGAACTGCTATTATATCAGTTGCAGGAGTATTGGCCACCGCTATCAGTGGAGTCACTGTCATCAGCATCAGCTATATCATCGTCACCACGTTCTGTGGAATCACTCACCTCGTCATCGTCAGGATTATCATCGTCCCGGTCTGTGGAGTCGCAGCCGGTGTCTTCAGAAGGACTGCCCTTGTCACAGCCACTGGTGGAATCCCCAGCACGTTCACGGACACCTTCACCTCCACGTTGCACGGCCGCTGGATCTCAGCAGGACGAAACCTGTGCTGCACCCAAGTAAGCCTCTCTACTTGTAGCTTGTCACAAGTGTGGGACAAAAGTAATTGTTTCTGCTTGTATGTTCCAGGGTTGCCGGGTCTCCGTCCAGGGCGCTCAGCTCCAGTGACCAGAACACTATCCACGCACTCACACTCGCACTACACTCTCTCACTCTCAAATAAAGATTATTGTCACTATCTGCCCATGTCAGTGTCTGTCTCCTGGGTCCTAAATCATGTCAGATAGACTGCTATAACAGGTGCCCATGTGCGGAAAAAAAAATACCTATGTAATGTATGTGTCACCATTTTTGGGGGTGTGTATTGCTGTGGGTTTGTCCGGGTTGGGGTGGTATAATTGGGAATGTTTTAGCAGTGCATGAATCTGCATGTTAACTGACTGGTTGTTTGCTTAATAAATTGAATTTTCATCTTTATGTATATAAGTTTATGGGGTTATTTTGTATTATAATAGGAACACGGCATTATTTTATTTTATGGACTTTTACTATCAGAGACGGCAGAATAATTTGTCCGGCCGTGTGGAGGTGGGACGGTAGTCCACCTGTCCTCCTCTAGTTTTAGTTATTTGTGTGCATGGATAGGCCTGCTTTATTTGTTTGTCATTAGAGTGTGGCTCGGGTACTAAATTTGGGAGGGTGTGTTTTGGACTTTTCTAAAGGTGGGGCGGAATGTTATATATTAACATGACCTATTATCGTGTGATGAGGGTGGTGGCTCCACCTTTCTGGTTCTGCCACCACCCTGAGTATTAAAGGCTGATGCGGAAGCAGCATGGTCTCTTTTGACCTTTGCCTCTGCCTGTACAGGAGCGCCTTGTGTCTGTGAGTCACATAATAAAGTCAAGTTCTATTGCACTTCCGGCCTGGTCATTGTGATACTGGTTATGGACATAACACACTGCGCCCTGTGATATAATAAACGTGTGTTCAGCTCCACTATTGCTCTCCTCCTTGAGTCCAGACATAATACTTAACATATCCCAGCATTCAGTGGCTCAGCCTGGCATTTTCTTTTTTCGGCTCAGGCAGAAGCTGAACAAGTCAGAAGCAGTTCAAAGTAAGTTTTTTATTTATTTTTTTTTGCTTGAATTGTGCAGCGGATTGAGCGTAAAAACACCAATAATCCAGAGAACAGCAATATCTGATTATCTAAACTCAAGTTATGTACTTCGGTAAAACTGGCAAGATATTCACAGATTCGGACTTTTCGGATCAATAACTCTTGAATAAAACATTGTTAAAACACAAACCACACAAATCTAATACACTGGTAAAGTGGACAAAGTGCAACAACCTCATTTTCATGAAAAAGAGCCGTCCTCTGAGCTCCAGCAGTTACACTGGTGTCTACGAGCTGCCGTCGGGGACACGAATGCGTAGGGACCGTCTGCAAATTGCTACTCCGAGAGGAAAAAAAAAATAACTTGAAATTAAATACTATCATGATCGTAAAGTGTAACGTCACCAGAATCAGTTCATACATCAATTGTGTTGTTTTGGTCAGACTAAAATGCTTAGTTTGCATAAATTTTATTTTTCATAATTTGGGGAAATATTTATTTTTAAAAAATATTCAGTAACTTGAAAATTGCAAAGTGTGGCTCCAGCAAAATCACCTCACATGCAATCCATCTTCTTCTAGTCAGACTACAACACATAGCTTGGATTAAAGAAAAATTTTCATAGCTTTTGGGAATATTTATTAGGATTAAATTTCAGCATCATCAAGGTTGCTGCCACTAAATACTGCCCAGCCACTAGGGGTCTCCTGTTAGTACTTGGACCCCCCCAAAATATTGTAGGTTAGGGAAATATTTATCAGAAATGATAGTTAAAAACTTCCAAACAACTCAGTGCAGCTTCATCAAAATCGCTTCACACATCATCCATCATCTGATGATCATACTCCATCACTTAGTTTGGGTAAAAAAAAACATTTTCTTCATATTTTTTGGAAATATTTACTTGAAATAAAATTCAGTAGCTTCTCAGGTATTAATAGCAGCTTCACCAAAATCACCTCGCACATCATTCATCATCTGATGATCATACTACCTCCCTGAAATTGGGTAAAAACATATTTTTTTCATAATTTTGGGAAATATTTATTTGAAATAAAATTCAATACCTTCTCAGATATTAATCGCAGCTTCATCAAAATCACCTCAACATCATCTGTCATCTGATGTGTCATGAATGCCCCTTTGGGGCAGAGAGACAGACCCAAGTGCTGAATTGAGTTTGTGACATTTATTAACAAAAATAACATAAAGTTCAAAAATAGTGCCAACAATACAAAAATACAAACAAGAATAACTTACAGAATGAGCCTCAGAGCAGGGAGCGCTCTGGAGAAGTTAATGACACCTCAGAGGCTGGGAAAAGTGGAATAATCAGTAGTTGATCCAATACTGCCGCACCAACACAGTGAAAAGGCAGTGCTAAAATACACAGAAGGGAATGAGCTGCAGGTGCGAGTCACTGAGTGAGCAGGTAACCTAATTAGATCAACTGCCCACAGCTGAGCTGAGAGAGGAGCAGACTGTGAGCAGTTAGATGGAGTGTCTGGGAAAAGGGGAGGCCCAAATGTAAACAACCCCAAAAATATATACAGGAAACTAACAAAATCAAACTAATCAGACATACAATACTTAGGAATAAAGTGAGGGTCTGAGCTCAGTGAAAACATGAGGTCAGACACATGACAGAGTCCCACCCTAAGGGGTGGCATCCAGACACCCCCAGGTAACACCCAAAAGAACCCACCCCTGAGAGAAAGAGGTACATCAAAAAACCACTGCGGGTGGGAGGTGGGGGAAACAGGCTAGGAGGGAAACACAAACCCGCTCATGACCTGCACCTGTGAGAGAGAGAACCAGACAGTTCGGGTGGCCGACCAAAGTACCAGACCAGCCAGACGGCCAGGTGATATAAGTCGGGTGGCCTGCTGGAGAACATAGGCCACCCAATCCAGCGGCTCAGTCTATCAGGCGGCCGGCCTGGTTTCTTCAACCAGCACGACCGGAGGGGTGATCCAGGAGGTGGCTCCCCCACAGGGAGACCCAATGACGGGAAACAGGGCTGGAGGGGGGAGATCATGACAGTGTCTGGTGGTGGAGGAGGAAGGGGGAGCATGACGGTGTCTGGCAGAGTAAGAAGGGGGACCACGACACCCTCGATGGTCTTGGGCTGAGGAATGGTTGCACCCACGGGGGTCCCAGATTGGGACATAGCTGCATCCATGGTGGATCCGGGCTGGAGCTCTGCAGCACCCGCAGTGGCTCCGGGCTGGACCACTGCAGCACCCTCAGTGGCTCCGGGCTGGACCACTGCAGCACCCTTGGTGGCTCCGGGCTGGAGCGGAGCTGCACCCTCGGGGGACCTAGACTGGGCCAACGCTGCACCCTCAGTGGACCCAGACTGGACAACGCTGCACTCTCGGTGGACCTGGACTGGGGCATCGCGCCCATGGTGGACCCAAGCTGGAGCGTAGCACCCATGTAGGATTAGTGCTGGGGCACATCACCCAACGAGGATCCCCAACCAGGACGCAGCACCCACGGGGACTCGGAGCAAGGAGGAACCCAGACGACAGCCTCAGGCAGAGGAGGAGCTGCACCCACGGAGGTCCCGCGCTGGGACCTCCTATGAAAAATCCTTTCTCTATGAAAAATCCTTTATCTATGAAAAAAAGAAGTTTTTACCCAAACTGTCATGAATGCCCTTCGGGGCAGGAAGGTGAGACCCACGTGCTGAACTGTGAGTTTGGGTAATTTATTGAAAAAAGCAACAAACATAAAGTTCAACACGGTGCTCTAAACACAAAATACAAACGAGGGAGAAAACTTACAGATATAGCACATCAGAGCAGGGATAGGGCTCTGGTGGAGATGACAAGTAGCTTTTAGAGTCAAGACAGTGGCAAATGGAAATGAAAATAACTCCCTTTAAACTGGGTCACAAAACCATTACATAAGTAGTGACAGGTGTGGGTTCACATGAGCAGGCAAAAAGGTAGCAATGAATAATGATTGGGATCAGCTGGAAGTAATGAGATGAGAGCACACCGGCTTGCAGCTGACAGCGCTACACCCACACAGGGCACCAATCAGGAAATGCCCTGACAGCTGTCAACCTCAAATAATAAGGAGTAGGCCATGGGCCAAAACCTCTGGCGTGTAGTTTCATCTTAACTTTGCAGTGGCAACTTTATCTCTCGGTTTTAAGTAGTTTAGACTATATTAAATGATATTTTACCTGTCCACATTTGCACTGTTTGCACGTTAATGAGAAATTAATTAAAGAAAATCGATGCTTTAATCACGTAATTCCCCTTCTGTGACTTGCCGCGTGCGGGCGCTATTTTTCAACCTGGTGCTATTTCTGCAGGATCCATCAAGGGGGTACAAACAGGGCATCACTACAATCATGCTATGCATTGTCACAAACTGCTCTATGAAGCACTTCATCGTTTGCGCTGGCAGAGTTTCCTGAAGACTTTACCTGAAAGTGAATGTCAGATGGTAACTTCCACCCTCTCTGAACTAGGTCAGAGTGATCTTGAAGATGGCTGGATGGATGTCCTTCAGACAAATCAGGTTCAGGAAGTTCTTCAGAGATATGAAGGCTTTGTCAGGCAGGAGCGTACGCGAAGTGCATTGTATGACTTCTGGTCATCATACCTAGACATGGTACAAATACTTCTACTCTCAATAAGAGCAACGAGAGAAGTGAATTGGTCACTTCACCTTGAGTCGTGCAAAAAGATGGTACCTTGGTTTCATGCCTATGACCGTATAAACTATGCGAGATATCTTCCAGCATACATTGCAGAGATGAGCAACCTGCTGGCGACTCATCCAACCATCCATAAGTCATTTTCGAGAGGTGAATTTGTAGCTCAGCGGCAGTCAGATCATGGATTCAGCCAAATAGCTTGTGATATGGTCATAGAACAGACTATCAACAGAGACTCAAAAACAAAGGGCGGTATGAGTGGGATCACACTTAGTTAAGGAGGTGTGAACAGATGGCTACTTTCCCATCCAGAGAGAGCAGCTATCACACGGGCATGTCAAGTGATGGCAGGAAAAGATGACAGCATAAGATCGAGGAAAGATTTAGATACTGCAAGAATCAAACGAGACAATGCTACAGTATCTGAGCTTATCAGAACTTTTGAAGCAATGGTTGACCCCTTCGCATACAGTGGAGAGAAGTTGATCAATGTGTCTTCTGGACTTGTTGTCAGCGAGCATGTGGCTAATGACATCAAGCAGGCGTACTCCAAAGGTAACTCTGCATATCAAGCTTTCTGTGCAGGCAGAATTCTTGCAGGTGGAAATGTTCCATTCCATAAGCCCATCAAAATGCTCAAGTTGAAGACCTTTGCTGCAGTCAATAAAAGAAAGGAATCTTCAAAAACACAAAACGCAAAGTTGCTCCGAACGAGTAGTGATTTATTCACAAGACTGCTCATTGTGTCGAAGAATCGTTCAGTGGATCTGAAGAAAGTTCTCACGTACACTTTGACTCCAGTGCCCGCATCCATTGCCACCTATGATGGTCTCTGCAACAAAACAACGAAGGCTGCACTCATGCATGCTATGGAGAGTGATGTGCCATCATGTCGAATTCAGGCCTCGACAATTCCTGCTAATTCAGCCTTGTTGGTTGATGGAATGGCCCTCATTCAGTCCTGCAACGCAAAGTGTGAAACGTTTGCAGAATTTGCAGATGTACTACTAGCCAAGGCTCTCCACTTATGCACACAAATGAGATGTACGCGTTTAGATTTTGTGACTGATCGCTACCCAGACATATCAATAAAGGACTGTGAACATTCTCGTCGAGAGGCTTCAGGTGTTCAGCAGATTGATATCACAAGACCTCATCAGAAACTACCTCGACAGTTTGCTAAATTCCTTTCAAATGGAGCAAACAAGGAAAAGCTGGTTAAGTTCCTGCTTGCCATGTGGAGTCGTGAAAGTACATCCATTCCTGCCGGAATTGAACTTTATCTGTGTCATGGAGAGTTGTGCACTCGATTAAACTGCAGTGAAGGAGTTATGATGGTGCAAGATGTTCAGGAGTTAAAATGTGATCACCAGGAGGCAGACACGAGGCTTCTCTTACATGCTGCACATGCCGGTAACACACACCCTGGTGTTGTCATCAACAGCCGCGACACCGATGTCTTTCTGTTGAGTGCAGCAGTGGTGCATGATTTACCATGTCGTGTATATGCCAGAACTGGAAGTGGCCAGGACACAACTGTTCTTGACATCAATCAGCTGTCATCACACTATGGGTCTGAAGTTTGCCAAGCCATCATAGGCATGCATGTTTTCACAGGATGTGATACAGTTAGTGCCTTCAAGGGAAAAGGGAAAGTGTGGCCTCTACGTCTTATGTTGGAGTCAGCTGAGACAGTGAATGTCTTCAGGCAACTTGGCTGCGAGTGGATGCCAGATGAAGAACTGCTAAGAGGACTTGAGGCATTTGTATGTACCCTCTACGATGAAAAAACTTCTGATGTGAATGAAGCTCGGCATAACTTATTCACCTTGAGATGCAGAGTGGATGATGTTTTGCCACCAAATAAGGACTCCCTTAAGCTGCACACGATGAGGGCATCCTATCAAACCGCCATTTACAGACGTTGTTTGAATCAGTACATCCTTGCACCAAACCCCGTTGGCCATGGTTGGGACCTCACAAATGAACATTTGACATTCAAATGGATGTCAATCCCTGCAGCTCCTCCAGAGATACTCCAACACGTGCACTGTGGGTGCAAGAAAACTCACTGCAACACAATGAGCTGCTCTTGTCACAAAGCGAATCTTCCTTGCACCGAACTCTGCAAATGCAGTGATTGCCAAAATGTGCTTGCAGCCCCCGATGATGACGATGATGAGTACAGTGATGACGGATACAGTGATGACGGGGATTCAGATCCGGAGACCTACTAATCGAACTAATTGAAGTATGTGATTCCAAAAGACATGCTTCCAGTCTTGTGTCACTTATGCGTATAAATGAGAGACATAACTCTTTAACTCTAACCTTGCAAAATCTAAAGATATCGATTTGTAGGCCTTCTTGGATTTTGCTGATGTCGCCTTGGAATAAAATTTTCTTTCTGTCATTTGATTTGGTTTCATAAAGGGGTACCTGGAAAAAATGTGAAGGGGTTAAGGGTTGGAGATTTCAAGGAAGAAAAATGCCCTTTCAAAGCTCACTACATTTTCTGGCACAAAAACAACATCAGAAAAAAAATACTATAAACAATGTGGATTGCACTACTAAAACAACTGTGAAACATGCATGCGATGTCCATTTTAATGTTTTATTATTGAAACAATTTTTCTTTTTACATTATTTTTGGGTGAAAATCAAATGATCCCTTCCTGATCTCTTGGTTGGCGTGATTTCAAAATATCCACTGAACTCTAAAATGCTAAAAAATAGATGTTGGTCCTGTGCAGCTAAAAAAAATAATTGACTTTTGTGACAAAAATCACAAAAACAAAGGTTTTTCCCCCAAAACAGCAGATATAGCACCCTCTGTTGGTGACTTTGGCTGATAAATCAAAATATAGGTTGTGCAGTATGACTACAAAAAACAATTCTGTATTAAATTTGTACTTATTGAAAGTTAAATGAAAACTATGGCCAAAATCTTGTTTTTTACCAAAAATGGACAAAAAAATAGAAAAAACGGGTCATATTTGCTTAATGTGCAAGTTTGGCTGTTGTGGACAACTGTATTCAGATTCAGCACTATCAAATTAGTAAAATTCACTTTATTTCAAGTTGCCACTAGAAAGTTAAGACGAACCTCAATTTCTAGCCATGCAACAGATTTTGGCCCATGGCCTAGAGTAGAATAAATTATAAGCAAGTACAACTGAGACATAGGTAGCAATAATACAGAATCAGAATATAGTAGAACTAAGACATAAACAGGAAAATAGAAAACATGCAGGGATAACAAAAACCAAAAGGCACAAAAAAATACAACAAATAAATATAAATATAGAGAAAAGCCACAAGACTGAGCCTGGCGGAACTTCCAGAGCTCAGCTCGTGACAGAGCCCCCCTCTCAAGAGGTGGACCCCAGACACCCCAGGGTAACACCAAAAGATAAAGAAAGAGCCCACCCCCCTTCCCCCAACAGGGGCACAACAATAACCCACCCAGTGTGGGTGGTGGGGGGAACAGGCTAGGAAGGAACAAAACAAAACCCTGCTCAGGACCCACACCAGTCAAAATCAATGATTTAGGCCCCCCGGACCAAAGAGCTAGAAAGTTCAGGTGGGTGACCAAAGTCCCAGGCCTGGCAGATGGCGAGGTGGTACGAGTCTTGTGGCCTGCCGGAGAATATAGGCCACCCAACCCAACGGCTCAGTCCATCAGGCGGTCGAGTTTTTTAGCCACCTGAACAGTAAGGGTGGTCCAGAGGGCAGCTGCCCAGCAAGAAGAGTCAATGGCGGGCAGGATGGAGAAGTCGGGGAAACCATGATGACGTTGGGCAGAGGAGGGGGAACCACGATGGCGTCAGACAGAAGAGGGGGAAGCACGACGGTGTCTTGCACAGGACGGGGAATCACGACTGCGTCTGGCACAGAAGGGGGAACCACAACATTGTCTGGCAAAGGAGAGGGAACCACGACTCTGGCAAAGGAGAGGGAACCACGATGCCCTTGGACTGGCCAGCAGCACCCTCAGTGGTCCCAAACAGGGACATAGTAGCACCCACAGTGGCTCCAGACTGGAGCGAGGTTGCACCTGCGGTGGTCCTGGATTGGGACAAGGTTGCACCCGTGGAGACTCTGGATTGGAGGAAAGCAGCACTCGCGGTGGCTCCGGGCTGGAGCAAAGCTGCACCTGCGGTGGCTCCAGGCTGGGGTGGAGCTACATCCGTGTTGGACCCAGACTGGGCCAAAGCAGCACCCTCAGTGGACCCGGACTGGGCCAGAGCTGCACCCTCGGTGGATCCAGACTGGGCTAAAGCTGCACCCATGGTGGCTCCTGGACTGGGACATAACACCCATGGGTGGCCCACACTGGAGCACAGCATCCACATTGGTTTTAGGCTGGGGCGCAGCACCCACAACGATACCCGACTGGGACACAGCACCCACGGAGACCTGGACTGAGGAGGAGCTCCACCCACGGTAGGCCAGGACTGGGCCAAGGCTGCACCCTCGGTGGACCTGGACTGGACCAAGGCTGTACCCTCAGTGGCTCCAGACTGGAGCACAGCAGCAACCTCGGTGGCTCTGGGTTGGAGCACAGCAGCAACCTTGGTGGCTCCTGGCTGGAACAAGGCTGCACCCTTGGTAGGTCCGGACTGGGCCAAAGCTGCACCCTCGGTGGGCCCGGACTGGGCAAAGGCTGCACCCTCGGTGGGCCCGGACTGGGCCATGGCTGCACCCTCGGTGGACCCGGACTAGGCCAAGGCTGCACCCTCGGAGGCCCTGGGCTGGAACGGAGCACCCATGATGACCTCCACCAAAAAGGAAGTAGCACCCTCAAAGACTTCAGCCGGAGGAGGAGCAGCACCCATGGAGATCCCGGGCTGGGACGGAGCGCCTGCAATGACCTCAGCAGGAGGAAGTGGACCCATGATGATCTCTGGCAGCAAGCCTGGACCCACGGAGACATCTGGCAGATCTGGAATAACCTCAGCGATCCTGGGGAAGAGCTCAGACAAAACAATGCATGCCCTGGACCTTGGTTGGGCCAACTAGCAAACATCGGCGATTGACCAGACAGGGCCGCGCCTCTTCTCTTCCCTTGCTACTGGAAAACAGATTTGACATCCTTTCTCTGGGAGACTTTCCCCACCTGGATGTCGATCATCGGCCCATGGCCGCCCCTCCTCCTCCTCCTCCTTCAGCGGTGGCCCAAACCTGCAAGCCCCGGATTAAAACTACTTTAGGTGTGCCAAATTATACACCAGCTCCAAAAAGAAGAGAGCGCATCACCCCGCCATCACAACGCCAACATCGACAAAATTATCCACCACTTCAGAATCCACCGACAAAGCCCACCCAGATGACGTTGGTAATTGGTGACTCGATTATGAGGAACGTCAGAAGCAGGTACTGTGTCACTAAATTTTTTCCTGGGGCTAAAGTATCTGACATTGAGGCTCTTACCCCTGACCTATTAAAGGAATTCCCCCATGCCAAAACTGTCATTGTACATGTTGGATGCAACAACATCCCAGATGAAGCACTGGAGATCTTAAAGAGTGACTTCAGGAGCCTTCTGTCCACTCTTATGAACTGTGGCAGATGTGTGTTTATCTCTGGGCCTTTGGCACCTTTCAGACGAGGTTGCAATTATTTTAGCAGAATTCTCAGCCTTAATACCTGCTTGTGTTCTATATATCCTACTTTTAACATTGGTTTTGTAGACAATTTCAACCTGTTTTGGAACCGCCCATCACTTATGAGGCCTGATGGCATCCATCCAAATAGACTTGGTGCATGTGTTTTAAGGGACAATCTGTTCTATTCCATTCAGCGTTTTTTAGTACAGTGACTGAAATTTGGTGCGTTAACTCACTCCGAAGTTCCTGGATCTGCCAACCAGCCCTTCTTTGTTTCCACTTCTCATATTAATCCTATTAATCCAAATAATCCTCACTGTTTAGATCAGTCTTCAATTTATAACCCCATAGAGATTGTGTCTGTCTCCCGTTACCCAAAATATTATAACCCAAGACAAATACAACATAACTTGTTAAATACACGACTTTCTGCAGCTCCTCCTCATATGTCACCCCTCAACTTTGCCCCAGTCTTCCCCCTTAGAGAACCTTTGTCTACTCCCCCCAAAATTAATAAAAATATAATGTATAAACATACCAAAGTGATTAAACAAAATGTTGGTAAAACTCAAATTTAACATCAAGTCTCTAAATTTAATAATTTGGCCTCTGTTCCTCCTCATAATTTAAAAATTAAATGTGGTTTGTTAAATATTAGGTCTTTAACTCCCAAGTCTCTACTAGTCCATGATCTGTTAATTGATCATCAGATTGATTTAATATCCCTTACAGAGACTTGGTTAGGGCAAGATGATTATGTTGGTTTGAATGAATCAACTCCCTCTGGTTATCTAAACTATCATAATCCCAGAAGTTTTGGTTGTGGAGGTGGAGTAGCGGAAATTTTCCATTCTAAATTACTTGTTAATGTAAAGCAAAAATCATGTTTTAATTCCTTTGAGGGCCTGGTCCTCAGTATTGGGCATGTTAGCAATCTTAGCTTAAACCCAGTTTTCTTTGCCGTAGTTTACTGTCCTCCCTCAGCCTACTCAGAATTTTTATCCAAATTTGCTAGATTTTTAGCTGATTTAGTGCTGAAATCAGATAGAATAATTATAGTAGGGGATTTTAATATACATGTTGATGTAGATAGTAACTGTCTTAATAAGGCATTCAATTCAATATTAGACTCAATAGGATTTTCCCAGAAAGTAGAAAATTCTACCCATTATCTCCACCACATATTGGACCTTGTTCTGACTTATGGTATAGAAATAGAAAATCTGGTAGTGTCTCCTCATAATCCTGTACTGACAGACTATTGTCTGTTAACCTTTGATTTCACTATTTCTGATTATTTGACTCCTAAAGAAAAATATTACTACAGCAGATGTCTTTCAGATGATGTTGTTACCAAATTTATGCAGATTGTTTCCTCTATGCCATGGGTCAACACAACGGAAATAAAAGATGGATAGCCTGCTCCTTCCGTAATTGATAGCATGGTAGATAGTGTTACAACCTCTCTGCATCAGACTCTAGACTTGGTGGCCCCTTTAAAAAAAGTAAAAAGTCTAACCAGAGATTTATAACCCCTTGGTTTAGCACAGAAACTCGTAGCTTAAAACAGAAGACTCGTCGATTAGAAAGAAAATGGCGTTCCACTTATTTAGATAAATTCTATTTAGCGTGGAGAAATCATCTCCTAATTTATAAAAAATCTCTAAGAAAAGCTAGAACAAGTTATTACGCTGCATTAATAGAAGAGAATAAGAATAATCCCAGGTTTCTTTTCAACACTATAGCCAGGCTGACAAAGAGTCAGGACTCTGTCAGTCCTCGCATCCCCCTTGAGCTTTCTAGTTAGGACTTTTTGAACTTTTACAATCATAAAATTTTATCTATTAGAGATAAAATCAGTCAGATTCTTCCCACCGTAAACTTAAGTACAGCAACTACTACAACTCCTTCAACTGATATCTGTTTAGATAAGTTTACTCCAATTGACCTTTTAGAATCAGAACAGAATCAGAATCAGAATCAGCTTTATTGGCCAAGTATGCACAACACATACAAGGAATTTGACTTTGGCTAAAAACTTGCTCTCGTTGTTCAGGTGGAGGATTTAAATAAGATTTAAATAAGGATTCAATGACAACAGAGTATGTACAGTAAATTACAGTCAGTCCATGTTTCTATAAAAGGATGCAAATATATACAGGAATATATGCAGTTATTTACTCAGACTATCCACACTTTGCAGAAATATATGAAAAAATATACAGTCATACAGTATTTCAATGTGAACTCGGATTCAGTGATATAATGTGAATGAAGTAAAAAGCAGTGTGAGAGTTATGTGCAATGTAAGAATGGATGAAAAGTCATGAGTACAGCAACAGGTAGGACTAGGTGAATGTTAGGAGTTCATCAGAGTGATGGCTTGAGGAAAGAAACTGTTCCTGTGACGGGTGGTTTTGACCTTCAGTGATCTGTAACGACGACCAGAAGATAGAAGTTCAAACAGTTTGTGGCCGGGGTGTGACGGGTCAGCACAGATGTTTCCCGACCGTTTCCTGGTTATGGACCGATATAAGTTCTCAATGGAGGGTAGGTCGGTACCAATGATCCTCTCCGCAAACTTAATGATCCGCTGCAGTCTGGTCTTGTCCTGTTTAGTGGCAGATCCAAACCAGACAGTGATGGAAAAGCAGAGGACAGATTGGATGATGGCGGTGTAGAAGACAACCAGCAGCTCCTGAGGCAAATCAAACTTCTTGAGCTGACGCAGAAAAAACAACCTCTGCTGGGCTTTTTTCCGGACAGTGTCTATATGGGAGGACCACTTCAGGTTCCAGGAGATTGTGGTACCCAGAAACTTGAAGGAGTCCACAGTGGACACTGTGCTGTTGAGGATGGTGAGTGGGGGGAATGAAGGAGGGTGTCGCCTGAAATCCACAGTCATCTCCACCGTTTTGGCTGGGTTAAGTTCAAGATGGTTCTGGCCGCACCAGAGGATCAGCTGCTCCACCTCCCGCCTGTATGCAGACTCATCACCATCCCGGATCAAACCGATGACTGTGGTGTCGTCCGCAAACTTCAGGAGCTTCACCGAAGGGTCCTCTGAGGTGCAGTCGTTGGAGTAGAGGGAGAAGAGCAGTGGGGAAAGGACACACCCTTGGGGGATGCCAGTACTAATTTTTCGGGAGCTGGATGTAAATCTCTCTAGCTTCACCTGTTGCCACCTGTCAGTCAGAAAGCTGGAGATCCACTGGCAGGTGGAGGGGGGCACCTTGAGCTGGAGGAGTTTCTGATAAAGAATGCCTGGGATGATGGTGTTGAACGCCGAGCTGAAGTCGACAAACAGGATCCTGGCGTACATCCCTGGGGAGTCGAGGTGTTGCAGGATGTAGTGTAGTCCCATATTCACTCCATCATCCAGTGACCTGTTTGACCGGTAGGCAAACTGCAGTGGGTCCATCAGGGGGCCTGTGACGACCTTCAGGTGGTTCAGCACCAATCTCTCCAAGGATTTCATGACCACAGAGGTCAAGGCAACAGGTCTGTAGTCGTTTAATCCTGTAACAGAGGGTTTCTTGGGAACTGGAATGATGATGGAGCGTTTGAAGCAGGAAGGCACTTCACACAGCTCCAGTGATCTATTAAAGATCCGGGTGAAGATGGGGGCCAACTCGTTGGAGCAGACTCTCAGGCAGGACGGAGACACACCATCAGGTCCTGCAGCCTTCTTGATCTTTTGTCTCTGAAAGACCCGGCGCACCTCCTCTTCACAGATCGTTAGTGCTGGTGGGAGGTCAGAGTGGAGGAGGGATGGAGTTCCTGGGGCTGCAGATAATCCTTTTGTGTGGGAGGGAGGTGAGAACTGTAGGTTCTTTTCAAACCTACAGTAAAAGCTGTTTAGGTCGTTAGCCAGCTGGAGGTTTTCCACAGGGTGGGGGGATGGTCTCCTGTAGTTGGTGATATTCCTTAGGCCTCTCCAAACAGAAGCAGAGTTGTTGGCTGAGAAGTTTTGTTGTAACTTCTCACTGTAGCTCCTCTTAGCAAGCCTGGTCTCCTTCGTCAGCATGTTTCTGGCCCGCTTGTACAGAGTCCAGTCACCAGTCTGTAGGCCTCCTCCTTGGTCTGATGTAGCTGCTTGAGTTTAGGAGTGAACCAGGGTTTATTGTTGTTGTATGTGCAGAAGGTCTTGGTCTGCACACACATGTCCTCACAGAAACTGATGTATGATGTCACAGTGTCAGTGAGTTCATTTAGGTTAATGGCTGCATCTTCAAAAACACTTCAATCTGTGCAGTCAAAGCAGGCTTGTAACTCCAGCTTTGATTCCTCAGTCCATTTCTTCACAGTCCTTACAACAGACTTGGAAGTTTTTAGTTTCTGTCTGTATGTTGGAATAAGATGGAGCAGACAGTGGTCAGAAAAACCCAGAGCTGCACGGGGGACGGCATGATAGGCGTTTCTTAAAACTGTGTAACAGTGGTCGAGTGTATTTGTGTCCCTGGTGGGACATTTAATATGCTGTCTGTATTTAGGAAGCTCATTTGTGAGATTAGCTCTATTGAAATCACCCAGAATGATAAGCAGAGAGTCTGGATGTTTTTCCTCCACCTCTGCTATCTGGTCAGCAAGGTGCTGCAGTGCCTCCGTTGTACAAGCAACAGGCGGGATATAAATTCCGACCAGAATAAACGAGGAGAACTCTCGCGGTGAATAAAAGGGTTTACAGTTTATGAACAGTGACTCTAGGTTAGGGCTACAAAACTTCTTCAACACTGTGACATCAGTACACCAACCTTCGTTTATGTAGAAGCAGATTCCACCACCTTTAGTCTTTCCAGAGAATTCTTGGCTGCGATCAGCGCGAAACAGTTGGAATCCGTCCAGGCGCACCGCGCTGTCCGGGATGTGTTCACTCAGCCAAGACTCCGTGAAACACAGGGCGCCAGATCTGCTAAAATCCGGGTTTTTGTGAGTCAGGAGCAGTAGTTTGTCCATTTTGTTCGCCAAAGAGTGGACATTCGCCAGATGGATCGATGGGAGCGGCATGCGATATCCTCGTTTCTTCAGCCTGACTAGCGCACCGGCACGTTTACCACACCGCCTTCGTTTCCAGCCAGTGCCAATAGCCGCTGCTCCCACAGCTCAGATCGACTGAAAAAACTTCAGATCAGCAGCAGAAACTGGCGGAGAAGTTGCATTGGGAGATAGTCTGAGTGAAAGTAGTTCCTCCCTTGAAAAGGTGACTCGGACGGAAGAGCAGAAGTCCAAAAAAACACACAAAATTATCAAAAACATCAGAGAGCAGAAGCCAGTGGCTGCCATCCGCGGCGCCATCTTGGATTCAAGATAGAATCATAGAGTTACATAAAATAATCTCCTCATCCAAGCCTTCAACTTGTCTTTTAGACCCTATTCCTACCAGGTCATTTAAAAAAGTCTTCCCACTTATTGGTAGCCGTATTCTTCAAATAATCAATTCTTCTTTAACTTCAGGTCATGTACTGCAGGCTTTTAAAATTGCTGTAATTAAACCCTTACCCAAAAAGCCAATGCTCGATCTAGGAGTTTTGGCTAACTATTGACCAATCTCTAATTTGCCTTTCATCTCAAAAATCTTAGAAAGAGTTGTTGCTACATAATTATTTGACCACTTGCAGGGAAATGGTTTATTTTAAGTTTCAATTTGGGTTCAGAATTCATCACAGCACTGAAACAGCCTTAATGAAGGTCACTAATGACCTCCTTATCGCATCTGATAATGGACTTGTTTCTGTACTTGTCCTTTTAGATCTTAGTGCAGCCTTTGATACTATCGATCATGATATTCTACTTGATAGATTAGAACACCATGTTGGACTAAATGGAACTTTGCTGCAGTGATTTAGATCTTATTTGTCCGATAGACTTCAGTTTGTTCATATCAGTAATGAGTTTTCTTCCAATTCTAAGTTCAGTCATGGAGTTCCACAGGGATCTGTGTTAGGCCCTACTCTTTTTAGTTTATATATGCTTCCATTAGGCAACATCATTAGAAAGCACTGTATACATTTTCATTGTTATGCAGATGACACACAATTACACCTGTCAATGAAGCCCGATGATTGTAATCAATTAGCCAAGTTAGATGCCTGTCTTAAGGAAATCAAAGCTTGGATAACTTGTAATTTTCTGCTATTAAACCCAGATAAGACTGAAGTCATTCTTGTTGGTCCAAAAAACCTTAGAAATACCTTTCCAAATCAAACTCTTAATTTGGATGCCGCTACTCTTACTCTGAATAGTTCTGTGAGGAACCTTGGAGTTATTTTTGATCAAGATCTGTTTTTTAATTCACATATTAAATTTGTTTCTAAGACTGCCTTCTATCATGTGCGCAATATTGCCAAGATTAGGAGCATCTTGTCCCTGAATGACGCTGAGAAACTGATCCACACTTTTGTTAGCTCTAGATTAGATCATTGTAACTCATTATTGTCAGGTTGTCCTAAAATATCTTTAAAAAGTCTTCAGTTGATCCAAAATGCTGCTGCAAGAGTTTTAACTGGTTCTAGAAAGACAGATCATATCTCTCCAGTTTTGGCCTCCCTTCATTGGCTTCCCATAGAGTTTAGATTTAAGTTTAAGATCCTTCTTCTCACTTACAAAGCTCTTAACAATCAGGCCCCCTTTTATATAAAAGATCTGATATCACCCTATCATCCTAACAGAGCACTATGCTCCCAAAATGCTGAATTACTTGTAATACCTAGAATCTCCAAAAGTACAATGGGAGGCAGAGCCTTCTGCTATCAAGCTCCTTTCCTGTGGAACCAGTTACCAATCCGGGTTTGGGAGTCAGACTCGATCTCTGTTTTAAAGAATAGGGTAAAAACCTTCCTCTTCAATATAGCCTATGATTAGGGAGGGATCTTGTGTCTCTTAACCCCCCCCCCCTTTGTTTTGCTGTTAATAAATTTAGACTGCCGGGTGACCTCCAATAATGTACTTGGCTTCTCTCCGTTAATGTTTGCTCTCTTTATGTCTCTTCTCTATCCCCTCACCCCCCAGCCAGTCGCAGCAGATGACTGCCCCTCCCTGAGCCTGGTTCTGCTAGAGGTTTCTTCCTGTTAAATGGGAGTTTTTCCTCTCCACCGTCGCTAGTTGTTTGCTCACAGGGGATCATCTGATTGCTGGGGTCTTTCTGCAGTTGTGAGGTTTTCCCTATATTCGAAAGTGTTATGAAATGACTGTTGTTGTGATATGGCGCAATAAAAATAAATAAAAAAAGTTGAAAACAGGCGGAGAAACAGGGTCAGGGTCATCGGCAGCAGTGGAGCCCAGCGAGGTGAGCTCAGGTGCAGTTGACGGTTGCACCTGGCTATCCCTACCAAGATCCCGACAAGGACTCTCCAAAACTGAGACAATGAAAACAAAGAAGAGCACTTGCCTGAGCTCGTGCTCCACCGCCATCCAGGACTCTGTTGATTCAGGCAACGATGTTTCGGGTCTGGTCCTTTGGAGGTCCAGCTCCAACTCTGCTGCGGCGATCCCTGCAGCAGGCATCAAATCAAATCAAATCAAATCAAACTTTGTCATATTGCTGTACATACAACTGTAGTGCAGGCAAGATGAAATTGCGTTTCTCTCGGCATCCATATAAGAAGCAGCATGATTAAGATACACTCCCACATAGCTCCACCCCCCACCCCCACCCCCCCATCCATTCACACATCCCTGAGACATACTTGGGGAAAAAGAATAACTAACTATAATATACAAAATGTCCATAGGTGCAGTAGTGTGTATGAGAGATTCCGGGTCAGCTGTTCAGCATCCTGACAGCTTGTGGGAGGAAGCTGTTGATCAGTCTGGTGGTTCTGCCTCTGATGCTCCGGAATCGTTTACCAGATGGAAGAAGTTCAAAGTGTTTATGCAGAGGGTGAGAACGGTCCTTGACAATGTTCAGTGCCCTGCTCCTACAACGGTTCTGAAAAAGTTCTTGGACAGAGGGGAGGGAGACTCCAATTACCCTCTCCGCCCCCTTGACTATCCTCTGCAGGGCTTTTTTGTCTGACATACTGCAGCTGGAGTACCATGTAGCAATGCAGTACGTCAGAACACTCTCCACCACACCTCTGTAGAAGGTCCTGAGGATGCAGATGGGGAGAGAGGCCTGTTTGAGTTTCCTCAAGAAGTGTAGTCTCTGCTGAGCCCGCTTCCTGATCTCCAAGGAATTCTTGCTCCAGGTCAGGTCCTGCGAGATCTGCACTCCGAGGAACTTGATGTTCTCTACTCTCTCCACTAAACGGCCGCCGATGCTGAGGGGGACATGCTCAGGCCGTGACCGCCGGAAGTCGATAATCATCTCCTTCGTTTTGTCCATGTTGAGCACCAGATTGTTCTCCCTGCACCAGCCCTCCAGGTCTCTCACTTCTTCCCTGTACATTGATTCCTCATCCCTCTGAATAAGTCCCACCACCGTGGTGTCATCTGCAAACTTAATAATCTGGTTCCCCTCGTGTTTGGATACAAAGTCATGTGTTAGAAGTGTAAACAACAGTGGACTGAGTACACAGCCTTGAGGGGTTCCGGTACTCAGCGTGACAGAGTTGGAGATGCTGTTTCCAACCCGGACAGACTGAGGTCTCTCAGTCAGGAAATCCAGGATCCAGAGACATGTGGCGGTGTTCAGACCGAGAAGGAGTAATTTCTCCATCAGTCTCTGGGGAATAATGGTGTTGAATGTTGAACTGAAATCAATGTACAGGAGTCTGGCGTAGGTGTCTTTCTGGTCCAGGTGGGTGATGACAGAGTGTAGGGTGGTGACTATAGCATCCTCCGTGGAGCGGTTTGAACGATATGCAAACTGGAGCGGGTCGTGTGATGCAGGGAGGCAGGCTGTGATGTGTGGTTTGACAAGCCGTTCAAAACACTTCATCACAATTGGTGTAAGTGCAACAGGACGATAGTCATTCAAACAGGACACCACTGGTTTCTTTGCCACCGGTACAATGACAGAGGTCTTGAAGCATCTGGGAATGATGGCCTGACTCAGGGAGATGTTATAAATGTCAGTCAGAACATCAGCCAACTCGCTCGCGCAGTCTCGGAGCACACGTCCCGGAATGTTGTCTGGACCTGCAGCTTTGCGTGGGTCGACTCTGGATAGGGTCCTCCGTGTGTCCGCTGTGTTGATGGTAAAAGCTGGTCCGACCGATGGTGGGAGTGGGCCGGCCCTCCCTCTGATTGTCGAGTTTGATGCTTCAAAACGTGCAAAGAAGTCGTTAAGCCTGTCTGGAAACGAAGCGTCGTCATCATCGACCCCCTGCCTAGACTTAAAGCCCGTCAGTGTCCGAACTCCCTGCCACATCTGCTTGGTGTTCCTAGTGTCACAGAGGTGTCCCTGGATTTTCTCCGCATAGGCGCGCTTTGCCGCCTTAATTCCCTTTGAAAGCGCAGACCTGGCTGAGCGGAGGGCGATCCTGTCCTTCGCTCTGAAGGCTGCATCTCTGGCTGTAAGCAGCGAGCGCACCTCTGCAGTCATCCAGGGCTTATGATTACACCGCATAGTGATGGTCTTCACTGTAGTGAAATCCTCTGTGCACTTCGCAATGTAGCTGGTGACTGTATCAGCATACTCCTCCACATCTGTCCTGTCTTCCTGGGAGGCTGCTATTTTGAAGATCTTCCAGTCTGTGTGCTGAAAACAGTCTTGCAGTACAGAGGTTGCACTCTCTGGCAAAATCCTGATTTGTTTCACTGCTGGCCTGCTGCGCTTCAATAAAGGTTTGTAGGCAGGCAGCAGCATCACGGACATGTGATCAGAACGGCCGAGATGGGGGCGGGGTATCGCTTTATATGCATCTGTGTTTGTGTACACTAAGTCCAACATATTCTCTCCTCTGGTCTTAAAGTCTACACATTATTTAAACTTGGGGAGCACAGTCTTTAAGCTGGTGTGGTTAAAATCCCCTGCAACCACCACAAAACTGTCCGGGTGTGACGTTTGGATTTCACTGATCGCATTGTGCAGTACCCCGAGTGCCTTCTTAGCATTAGCTTTAGGATTAGGGCTCGGCGCTATGTAAACACCAACTACAAACACATTGCTGAATTCCCTCAGCAGATAAAATGGCCGACAATTAACAACAAGTAACTCCGCCAATGGAGAGCAGTGTTTAGACACTAACATGGCATTAACGCACCAGTTCTTGTTAACATAGATGCATAGCCCACCCCCCCGGCTCTTACCGGAGCTCGCCGTTTCCCTGTCGGCACGGAACATCGCCATATCTTCCAGTTGAATGGCCTCGTCAGGAATGTTGTCGTGGAGCCATGTCTCGGTGAAAACAAACACACAGCAGTCCTTCCACTCTCTCCGGGTTTCTTTCAGCAAACGCAGCTCGTCCACCTTGTTTTTGAGGGCGCGGACGTTTGACAGAAGAAGCGACGGTACCGCTGGTCTGGAGGGGTTAGCCTTTAGCCTAGCGTGGATCCCAGCCCTTTTTCCTCGCTTTTGCTTACGTTCGCTCCGCTTCCGCTTCCTCCTCTCTCGGGTAACTTCCAGTGGGGACTCCGCAAAAATTCCATGCTGGCGTAGAATGTCCAAATCACAACCGATCGCCGCGATTCTTGCAGCGTGCAGTACCTTGATGTTTAATAAGGTCTCACGGTTGTAAGTTTTACAGAATGTACGTCTGGGATGATCAAAACTCTCACACTCGCTGATGCCAAGAGGGGCTGCTGCGTCTAGGCGCGCCGCCATCTTTTTTTTTCGATGGTGAAAAAAAAAGATGGTTTTTCTTTCATGGTGGTAGATGCAGTCTCATGTCCCCTAGGTGAAGTGACTCATGTGAGTGGCTCATCCAGCGTGGCAGCTGGGGGTCAGTTCACCGCTCGCGCTGGATTCCGTGTAGCTGAAGCCAGGGGACGATCTGCCATTGGTGCAGGCTTCGGGTCGCAGGAAGCACTCTCCCTCTGTTCAGACTGTGGCTATGGGGCTGGGACAAGGTCCTCCAGGGCCACAAGTTCCTCCATTGTCTGGCAGCTCAACCCTGTCATTGGCGGACCCTCAGGGAGGATAGGCGGAGACACGGAGAGGGCAGGTGAGAAGTTAATAGCTGCAACAGGCGGTGAGGACTCAGGGGACTGCAAACCCTGAGCCCCACTACTGGGAATCAGACAAGGCATATCATCATAAAATGAAGGGGAATGAAATGACACTTGCCTGTGTTCCCGAGTTTCGATGTTGCCTGCTGCAGCGGGTGTAGCATCATCCCTCTCCATGGCTACGGTGGATACTGGCTCCTCAGAGGATCATGGAGGAGCAGCCCCAGTGGACAAGGAGGAGGGCAGAGCCGGGGGAAAAACAGATGACGTCTTGGCAGCGGATGAGAGCACTGAGGAGAAGCCGAGAACAGCAGCTGCGGAGAGGGGAGGAGCTGACGATTCAGCCGGAGACGAAAAACACAGAGTGCGCACTGCTGAGGGAGGCTTCTGCCTCAGCGAAGGGGAATTTGCTGCCCAAGAGCTGGGAGTATTCCTCCAGCGATGCAGAGCTGGATGACGGTGCTGTTGTGGAGCTGATGAATCAGGAGCAGGAGTGGGCGTATTGGAGGCGAGGCAGAGTGTCTTCGATGGAGCTCGTCTTTGTGTAGGCTCCCGGCTCCCTGGAGGCGGCCCCTACATCAGCCCGGGGAAAGACTGCCGCAACACGGAGAGCATGGCCAACAAGTCAGCGAACTGGGTGTGCCTCCTTAACCCTGGATGCACCTCGACGATGGCGGATGCCGAATCCACCTTTTTCCAGATTATTTTTGGGCTCCGGGAGGCAAGGGCTTCATCCATGAAGCCTTGGATGAATTCGGCAGCCCAGTCCTGCTCCACACTTGGGTAACCCGCTGCCGATCTCCCCTTGATCACTGGATGTCGGCAAGCTGGGGACATATCGAGCTCCACAAAATAGGTGAGTGAAAGGAAAAAAAACAAAAATCCGCGAACTCACAGCAGCTGGGTCTCTACTGGCCGCTGTCTTCTGTCATGAGTGCCCTTTGGGGCAGGAAGGTGAGACCCACGCGCTGAACTGTGAGTTTGGGTAATTTATTGAAAAAAGCAACAAACATAAAGTTCAACACAGTGCTCTAAACACAAAATACAAACGAGGGAGAAAACTCTGGTGGAGATGATGAATAGCTTGTCGAGTCAAGACAGTGGCAAATGGAAATGAAAATAACTCCCTTTAAATTGGGTCGAAAAACCCTTTACATAAGTAGTGACAGGTGTGGGTTCACATGAGTGGGCAAAAAGGTAACAATGAATAGTGATTGGTATCAGCTGGAAGTAGAGAGATGAGAGCACACCGGCTTTCAGCTGACAGCGCTACGCCCACATGGGGCGCCAATCAGGAAATGCCCTGACAGCTGTCAACCTCAAATAATGAGTAGAATAAATTATAAACAAGTACAACTGAGAAATAGGTAGCAATAATACAGAATCAGAATATAGTAGAACTAAGACATAAACAGGAAAATAGAAAACATGCAGGGATAACAAAAACCAAAAGGCACAAAAAATTCAACAAATAAATATAAATACAGAGAAAAGCCACGAGAATGAGCCTGGCAGAACTTCCAGAGCTCAGCTCATGACGCAAACTAAGAGATGTAGTATGATTATCAGATGATGGATGATGTGTGAGGTGATTTTGGTGAATCTGCACTCAATACCTGAGAAGCTATTGAATTTTATTTCAAATAAATATTTCCAAAAAATATGATTTTTTTTTTTTTACCCAAACTAAGTGATGTAGTATGATCATCAGGTGATGGCTGTTATGTGAGGTGATTTTGATGACTTAATATCTGTGATCGTATTGAATTTTATTTCAAATAAATATTTCCAAAAAATATGAAAAAAATGTTTTTACCCAAACTAATTGATGTAGTATGATTAGCAGATGATGGATGATGTGTGAAGTGATTTTGGTGATGCTGCAATTTATACCTAAGAAGCTACTGAATTTTATTGTAAATAAATATTTCCAAAAACTATGGAAAAAAAAGTTTTTACCCAAACTAAGAGATGTCGTATCATCATCACATGATGGATGATATGTGAGGTGATTTTAGTGAAGCTGCACTTTATACATGAGAAGCTATTGAATTTTATTTCAAATAAATATTTCCAAAAAATATGAAAAAATGATTTTTTACCCAAACTAAGTGATGTAGTATGAGCATCAGATGATGGATGATGTGTGAAGTGATTATGATGAAGCTGCACTGAGTTGTTTAGAAGTTTTTAGCTATCATTTCTAATAAATATTTCTCTAACCTATGATATTTTTTGGGTCCAAGTGCTAACAGGAGACCCCTAGTGGCTGGGCAGTAGTTAGTGGCACTAACCTTGATGATGCTGAAATTTAATCCTAATAAATATTCCCAAAAGCTATGAAAAACTTCTTTAATCCAAACTATGTGTTGCAGTCTGACTACAGGAAGATGGATTGCATGTGAGGTGATTTTGGTGAAAGCACATTGTAATTTTCAAGTTACTGTATATTTTTTTAAAAATAAATATTTCCCCAAACTATGAAAAATAAAATTTATGCAAACTAAGCATTTCAGTGTGACCAAAGCGACACACTTGACGTATGAACTGATTCTGGTGACGTTACACCTTGTAATTATGACAGTATTTAATTTTGAGTTGTTTTTTTCCTCAGAGTTACAATTTGCAGACGGTTCCTAAGCATCCGCGTCCCCGACAGCAGCTCATACACCAGTGTAACTGCTGGAACTCAGAGGAGGGCTCCTTTTAATGAAAAGGAGGTTGTAGCTACCAATGTATTACATTGATGTGGTTTGTGTTTTAACAATGTTTTGTTCAAGAGTTATTGATCTGCAAAGTCCGAATCTGTGAATATTTTGCCAACTTCACCAAAGTGTGTTACGTGCCATTATTATTTTTTTTTTTATGTGATTGTAGAACGGCACCGAAGGCGTTATTTCACAAATGTTTTAATTCAGCGATGCAGGAAGAAAGCAAGTGTACATACCAGTAGTCCTGGCTGTGTGTGTGTGCCACGTACGTGACGTGACGACGTGATGACATCATTCTACATCCCCCTTCTTTAGTATAGAACTTTGGTACAAAGAGAACACTATTGACTCTTGGATTGGTATGAGAAAACAGAGTGAGTATACTGTGACGAATAAACAACTAGTAAAATAACTTTCAATGGCACCACATAACATACCTATCTTGAAAATAAACTAATGCCTGGCTTGCAAATAAAATAAATTCCCGTGACACAACATAACTGATCTAATTTGAAAATGAACTTATGCCTGGCTTGTAAATATGTCTATATTTCAACACGAAACTACAAAAACATCAGCTTCAGTAAATGTCACAATCAGTCTGTATTGTACTTGGGATTAGGCTTCAGGAGTCTACCAAACCTGGAACGGGCCAGGGGGGTCTCGGTGACTTGTGGGAGCGATGGCTCTCCGAGGAGGCCAGGCGTGTGGTCAGTGTGCGCAGCAGGAAGCCTGGGAGGAGCGTGCACAGCGGCCTGCCTGGGGGAAGTGTGCACGGCATCATGCCTGGGAGGAGATGCGGGTAGACTGGGCACAGTCTCACTGCTGGTCTTCTGTGTTGGTGAGTCTGCCGGTGAGGCTGGATCTGGTTCTGGTTCTGTTGGTGGTGGTTCTGTGACTGGCAGCAGGTGTCGCCGGTTCCGGCGGTATTCTTTTCCTCCTGATTCCACCACGTAAGACCGTGGCTCTGCTGCGATTCTTTTGATGATGCCAATTTTGTCATGTCCTTTCTCTGTTTGCAGGCGTACTACTTGGGAGCTTTGGAGCGGGGGAAGTGGCCGGCTGCCACGATTGTAGAATCCTTTTTGTGCTTGCCTCTTCTTTGACAGGTGGGCGCGGATCGACTCTGGATTCTTGGACATTGGCTTAAGCAGGTGCCTGCTGATGGGAATATTTGTGCGTGTCTCTCTGGACATCAGTCTTTGTGCAGGTGAGCCCAGCGTGCCGTCTCGTGGGACATTTCTGATGCTCAGAAGATTGAGGAACAGGTCAGTACCGTCTCTTTTGGATGTTTCCAACAGTCGTTTTGCACTCCATACGGCTCTCTCTGCCAGCCCGTTTGCTTGATGATACTCAGGGCTGCTGGTGACATGAGTGAAATCCCAGCTTTTCGCAAAGTCTTGGAACATCTGACTAGTGAATTGTGTTCCACAGTCTGACAGCAGCTTGTGGGGGACTCCGTGGACTGAGAAGTGACGTTTCAGCTTGTTAATTACACATTGTGATGTGATTTTCTTGACTGGATCCAGTTCATACCATCCTGAATAGGAGTCTACCAGGACCAGGTAGTGCTGGCTGTTCCATTCGAACAGATCTGTTGCCACTGTTGACCACGGGAGCTCTGGGACTGTGTGTGGTTGCATTGGCTCCTTTTGCTGATGTGGTTTAAGGGCATTGCAAGTGCTGCATGACTGTACAAAATTGTCAATGTCTCTCGTCATTGTGGTCCAATAGACTATGTTGCGTGCTCGCCGCTTGGTGGCTTCAGCACCGGGGTGTCCTTTATGGAGCAGCAGGAGATATTCTTTGTGCAGCGTTTGTGGAATTGTTGCTCTTGTACCTTTCATGATTATTCCATCTTCCACACAGAGCTCATCGCGGAACGGGAAGAATTCTTTCACTGTGTCGGGTACTTTGCTCAACCTATCTGGCCATCCATGCTTGATGATGTTGCTCAGGGCCTGGAGGGCGGTGTCTTTCGCTGTATGTGTGCGGAGTTCTTCCTGACGACTGGATGAGATGTGCTGCACCGTCATTACCTCGAAGTCCTCACGTTCAGTGGCATGTGAGGCTATGGCATTGCTCGGTGCACGGGACAGCATGTCTGCCAAGTGCAATTCCTTTCCTTTCTTGTAAACTAGCGTGAGGTTGAACTTGTGCAGCTTCAGCATCATGCGTTGTAAACGCGCAGGCGCTGTGTGGAGAGGTTTCTTCAGGATGGAGACCAGGGGCTGATGGTCTGTCTCCACGATCACTGGTTTTCCGTATATGTAGTCATAGAATTTGAAACAGGTGAAAACGACAGCAAGCAGCTCTTTTTCAATTTGTGCATATTTTCTTTCTGTTTCAGTAAGAGTGCGAGAGGCATATGCGACAGGACTGCCATTCTGGAGACATGCACCACCAAGGCCATACTGCGAGGCGTCACATGTCAGAGTGACTGGTGTTTGTACGTCATAGTACCGGACTACTGGAGGTGACGTCACACACTGTTTCAGAGTGTCAAATGCATTTTGTTGTTGTTCAGTCCAAGTCCATGCTGTGTCTTTATGCAGGAGCTGGTGGAGAGGTGCTGCAATGTTGCTGTGGTTTGGAATGAACTTGCCCAGGTAATTTATCGTACCCAGGAAGCGTTGTAGAGCAGCTTTGTCCTGAGGGGCCTGGATGTCAGTGATCGCTTGGATCTTTGCTGGATCGGGTTTCAACCCTTGTTCAGTGAAGACATGGCCCACGTAGCTGACTTCCTTCAGCTGGAATCTGCATTTTTGGGGGTTCAGCCTCAATTTCACGTTCCTTGCCCTGATGAGCACTTTTTGAAGGTTCTCGTCGTGCTCTTTAAGATTTCTTCCACCGATTATGATGTCATCAACAATTATTGCGCAAGGGAGGCCGGCAAATATTTGCTCCATGGATCTCTGGAAGACCTCAGACGCTGCATTGATACCATATGGCATTCTCAGGTATCGATATCGCCCAAATGGAGTGGCGAAAGTGGTGAGGAATGATGACGTTTGGTCCAGTTTGACCTGCCAAAAGGAGCTCTTGGCATCAAGCACAGAAAACACGGTTGCGCCTGCCATTTGTGCAGCAACTTCCTCGACTGTGCGCATGGGATGATGGGGGCGCATAATTGCTTCATTTAGGTCTCTTGGGTCGATGCACACACGGATCTTGTCAGTGTCCTTTTTGTGTGTCGCTACCATTGAGGATACCCATTCAGTGGGTTCTGAAATGGGTGTGATGACTCCTTGCTGCACCATGTTTTCCAGTTCTGCTTTCACTTTGTCCATCATGGCAACTGGAATGCGGCGAGGGGGCCGGATGACGGGTGTCACATTCTGGTCCAGTTTCATGTGGTAGGTTACTGGGAGTGAACCTAGTTCGCCATTGAAAAGCTCAGCATAGTTATTAAACCACTTTTGAGAGGAGCTCGGTTCGGTCACGTTCACCTGGAAAACCTGGTCTTTCAGAGTCATCAGGTCCATCTTCATGCAGTCCGGGAGCCCTAGCAGTGGTTGCACTTTGCCGTTTACTACATGGAAACGCAGGTTGTAGGATCTTTGGTCACTGGTCTGGCACTTGAACAACACAGTCCCCTCAGTGTTTATCACTGTGCCTCCATAAGCGATGAACCTGGCCTTGTTGTCTTTGTTTATTTTTTCTGTGTTTCTCACATACCTGAATGCATCCAGGGAGATTACGTTACACTTTGCGCCAGTGTCTACTTTCAGTTTGAGTGTCTTGCCATTGAGTTTTACATTGCAGTGTAGTTCTTCTTTCACATCATCAGTAGACAGTGTGTTTATCTTATTTGCGGCTGGTGACAGCCCGTTGATGTCGAATGATTCAGAGTCCTCGCCGTCACTGTCGGAGTCTGCTTGGGCTATTTGGTTGACAGGTTTGTACTGCTTGTTTCTTGCTGCCGATCTGCAGTAGTTTTTGAAGTGGTTGGGCTTTTTGCAGTAATTGCATTGCTTCCCATATGCCAGACAGAGTTCCTTCTTCGCTGGATGTTCATGTCCACAGTTGGTACAGCTTATGTAGTCTGATTTGGGACTGTAATGTTCTTTGTACTGCTTGTGGCGAACTGTTTTTTGCATTCTGCGGTCTTGGCGTATTGCATCCACATTTGTTGAACTACGTGGTGTTGTTGCTAGAGTTTTAGTATGTTGTTCTGTTTGTTCATTGATTTGGCATATTTTGATGGCCTTTAGTAGTGTTAAATCGCTCTCTCTCAGTAGTATTTTCCTCACGCTATCGGAGCTGATACCAACGACCAGCCGGTCACGAATTAAGTCGTCATGCAATGCTCCAAAGTCACACGTTTTAGCCTTGTTTCGGAGTGCGCTTACATAAGCCTCTATGGTCTCACCGGGTTTTTGGTTCCTTGTGTTGAATGCATGTCTCTCCATTGTGATGTTTGTCTGTGGACTGCAGAGGTATCTGAACTTTCTTTTTAGGCATTCTGGATCCTCCCGTGACTCTGCCGGACGGATCTCCTCCCCCTCGTTATTCCGTTGAGCTGGTGCATAGGTGAACGTGCGTTCCCTTTCAATAGCCTCGCTACCTGCCAAATTGAGGAGTATGTAGGCTTTGGTTCGGTCGGGCTTGTCGTTGTGGGCAGCCGCGATGAAAATGTCGTATTCTTGTTCGAACACTCGCCAGTTTTCTGCAATTTTGTCGTTGAACACAAGCGGGTCCGGACGGCGGAATCCATCAGCCATGCTAGCGTTAGCTGGGGGAGGCACACGTGTACCACAGAATACGCTTCTAACGTCTGACTAAATAATTAGTTGACTTACTGGGTCTATGTAGAGTTCGGCAGGAAAATTAGTTTCCGCTGCTTTACTTCTGACACCATGTAGAACGGCACCGAAGGCGTTATTTCACAAATGTTTTAATTCAGCGATGCAGGAAGAAAGCAGGTGTACATACCAGTAGTCCTGGCTGTGTGTGTGTGCCACGTACGTGACGTGACGACGTGATGACATCATTCTACAGTGATGTATGCTTCACTTAATGTATTAAATAAACATGTTGAATGGGTTTTTTTTTTAAGTCAAACCTTTTTTCTATTAATGTCAGTTTATTAACTGTCAGTAATATAAAAATACAGTGTGTAGCACCTTGGGGGAGTCAGATTATTTAGCATCTCAGACAAGAGACAGTGGATAAGCATAGGAGAACAATGCCCAGGACGTTCCTGGCGAGATAGCAGGAAGGAGTTAAGGACGTAGGGGGTTGAATGCAGTGTAATGCAAATGTCATGTTTTGTGTGGAGAAATGCCATGAAACTTGTGAGGAGTGATTTGGGTAAAAAGAGAGTGCCTGCTGAAATGAGTCAGTCTGTTCTGTGCTTGAGAGATGTGAAGTGTGTAATAAACCGTCTGCCATGAGTCAGCCTCTTATTTCACACACTCCACACTGGTGACCCAAGACGTATTATGGAACACGAGGCAAGAACCCCGGAGCCGGCCCGGTCAGGAAGCTCCAGCCAGGCGGCAGCCATCCCACAGACAGCCCGGACTGGAGCCCCCAGCCACGCGTGTGCGGTTTCAGTCAAGCTACCGGATTTCTGGCAGCACAACCCGCACTCTTGGTTCCACCACACTGAGGCCCAGTTCGCCCTCCGGAGAGTAACGGCAGACGACACCAGATTCTACCATGTGGTTGCAGCGCTGGACGCCCGCACAGCTCAGCAGGTAGCGAGCCTGCTCGATCAGCCTCCAGCCAGCAACAAATACGAGGCATTCAAGGCTGCGCTCACCCGGCGCTACACGCTCTCAGACTGTGAGAGAGCAGAGAGGCTCCTGACGCGGGCCGAGTTAGGAGAGGGTTTGGCTGTAGACCTGATTGAGAAGATGCTGGCGTTAATGGGCACGGACGATGGGCACTTTCTGTTTGCCCACCTCTTCCTCCGGAACCTTCCAACAGTGGCGAGAGCGGTTCTGGCCAACTCGCCGTTGCTGGCCGCGCGCGACTACCGTGCGCTAGCCCAGGAGGCAGACCGGATCATCATCACTACCAGGGCGATCACAGTCAACGCGGCAGCGGCGGAGCCCAGCGAGACGACCAGAGGAAGCGAGGAGCTACCGACGGTAGCAGCAGCGGGGGCCAAGGAGCGCCAGAGAGACACGCTCTGCTTCTACCACCGTCGCTTCGGAGAGATCGCACACAGATGTGCGCCACCGTGCCAATTCAAGCGCTCAGGAAAACGCCGAGGCCGGCGGTCGGTAGCAGCTGCGACTCTCAGTGAAGAGAACAAGCTGCTCTACTTGACGGCTGCGCGCTCGGGGAGGCGTTTCCTCGTGGACACCAGAGCCCAGAAGAGCTTCATCCTGCTGACCTACACCGACCGGCTGGCAGGACCTAGTGGCCCCGAGATGTTGGCAGCAAACGGCTCGGATATTAAGACCTTTGGTGAGAGGACACTGATCTTATCTCTACACGGCCGTACATATGAGTGGACTTTTGTCGTGGCAGCACTGAATTACCATATCCTGGGGGCTGATTTTCTGTGTGCACATGGTTTACTGGTTGATGTTGCTAACAGGCGCCTGGTTAATGCACTGTCCTTTGACTCTCTCCCCTGTATAGCTCGAGTGACCCAACCAACAGCACAAGCCAACGTCACAGCTCCAGGCAGTAAGTTCCACACACTGCTCACTCAG
This sequence comes from Pholidichthys leucotaenia, assembly GCA_020510985.1. Lineage (NCBI taxonomy): Eukaryota > Metazoa > Chordata > Actinopteri > Cichliformes > Pholidichthyidae > Pholidichthys > Pholidichthys leucotaenia. Next base: position 129,756,516 of record CM035847.1, read on the forward strand.
TTCCCAGCACTCACGGTCCCAACGTTTTCGGCGACCATCGCTAAACACGGGGTGGAGCACTTTATCACCACCACCGGGCCGCCCATTTTTGCAAGACCTCGGCTCTTGGATGCAGCTAAACTGGCCATAGCACGCGAGGAGTTCGCCAACCTGGAAAGGCTGGGCATCATCAGGCGATCGAACAGCCCATGGGCATCCCCGCTACACATGGTCCCTAAGGCTGAGGGATCGTGGCGACCGTGCGGTGATTTCCGCAGGTTGAACAACGCCACAGCGCACGACCGCTACCCGATTCCCCACATACAGGATTTTTCCGTTCACCTCGCCAGAGCATGCATTTTTTCTAAAATAGACCTGGTCCGCGGTTACCACCAAGTCCCAGTGCACGCGGAGGATGTACCCAAAACAGCGGTAACTCCGTTCGGTCTATTTGAGTTCCTGCGCATGCCATTCGGGTTAAAAAGAGTGGCACAGACATTCCAGCGCATGATGGATGCAGTGCTGCGCGATCTCCCGTTCGTGTTCGTCTACCTGGACGATATCCTGGTAGCCAGTGCGTCCGAAGACGAACACGAAACCCACCTCACGACGGTTTTCCGGAGGTTGGAGGAGCACGGGTTGATAATCAACCCGGCGAAATGCCAGTTCGGCGTGACGGAGATTGATTTTTTTGGGGCACCACGTCTCTCCAGAAGGAGCGATCCCGCTGCCCGACAAAGTGCGCACCATGACAGATTTTCCCCGGCCTCAGACGGTCAGGGCGCTGCAGGAATTTTTGGGGATGGTGAACTTTTATAACAGTTTCCTTCCCCGCGCGGCGCAGCTCATGCAACCATTGTACGCCGCGCTCAAGAAACAGAAACCCACGGATAGGGTCAAATGGACCCCGGAGCGAGAGCGGGCGTTCTCGGAAATTAAAGCAGCCCTGGCAAACGCCGCACTGCTGGCGCATCCTGACCCGGCGGCCCGGATAGCGCTCACCACCGATGCTTCAGACGTGGCCATAGGGGCTGAACTTTGCGCGACAGCAAACGTAAATACAGCGCGTTCGACAGGGAGTTGCTGGCTCTCCACCTGGCCATACGTCACTTCCAGTTCTGGCTGGAAGGGCGCAACTTCACCGCGTTCGTGGACCACAAGCCGCTAACATTCGCAATGGCCAAAGTTTCAGAACCATGGTTGGGCCGGCAGCGGAGACAGCTGGCCGCGATCTCAGAGTTTACTACCGATATTCAGCATGTGTCGGGTAAACTGAACGTGGTGACGGACTGCCTCTCGTGCGCCAAGGTGGCCCCGGTCTGTGTGGGGATAGATTACGCAGCCATGGCTGCGGAGCAAATTAGCGATGCAGACGTGCGCGCACTCCAGTCTGGATCAACAGGGTTAAGGCTGGAGAGCAGGGTGCTGCAAGGTGGCGCCCCCCCAATCTGCAATGTCTCCACGGGACGCCCGCGTCTGGTGGTCCCAGTCGCGTGTCGCTGCCGCGTGTTTGAGTCGGTTCACACTCTGGCGCACCCAGGAGTGCGCGGGTCGGTCAAAATGGTGGGAGAGAAGTTTGTGTGGCCGAGCCTACGCAAACAAGTAAATGAGTGGGCTGCAGCCTGTGTGGCGTGCCAACGAGCCAAGGTACACAGGCACACGAAGGCTCCCTTGGAGCCGTTTCGTATCCCAGCTAAGAGGTTCGACCATGTTCACGTGGACCTCGTGGGCCCCCTCCCGCCATCACAGGGGTGCACGCACCTCCTGACAGTAGTGGACCGCACCACGCGTTGGCCAGAAGCAGTCCCACTGGTGGCAACCACGTCCGCGGACGTAGCACGCGCTTTTTTTAACAGCATGGGTGGCACGTTTTGGAGTCCCTTTGGACATTACATCCGACAGGGGCCCTCAATTTGTTTCCGAACTCTGGTCCGCGATGGCCCGCAGCCTGGGTGTTACAATTCACCGCACAACCGCATACAACCCACAGGCCAATGGTTTATGCGAGCGTTTTCATAGATCACTGAAAGCAGCACTCAGGGCTTCACTGACGGATGCAAATTGGGTAGACAGGCTGCCGTGGGTTTTATTGGGGTTGCGCTCCGAGCCAAAAGAGGATCTGGAAGCTTCCCCGGCAGAGCTGATTTTTGCGCAGCCCCTACGGCTGCCCGGGGAATTTCTTCCAGATAATCCCGCGCCAGACAGCTGCCCGTCTCAGCTTTTGCAGAGTAGCGCAAACACAGGCACGCTGCCGGGCCCTGCCCACCACTGTTTTCCGCGTGTTTTCGTGCCTAAAACTTTGAAGAGCGCGGAGTTCGTGTTCATCAGACACAATGCCCACCACCCTCCATTGCACCCCCCCTATGATGGGCCGTTCAGAGTGTTGGAAACAGGGGATAAACATTTTCTGCTAGACTTGGGGGGTAGGCGGGAAAAAATTGGCATAGACAGACTCAAACCCACCTTTGTAGCAGTGGACGAGCAAGTGCTGTTGGCTAGGGCCCCTCGGCATGGAAGACCCCCACGGAGAGCTCCCCAGGGAAACGATTCACTAGAGCAGCCACACGGACAGACCAAAGTGCCCCCCCCCTCCTCGTCACGGCCAACCCGCAGTCAGACACACTCCCAGCAGCCCCCCACCGGCACAGCAGCGCCACGGAGGCGGTAAACCCCAGTTACAGCAGATACGGGAGGAGACGGAAGCCCAAACGGCATGTGGACTGATGTTCTATTGTTCTTTCTAAGATGCTGGGGGGGGAGTGTAGCACCTTGGGGGAGTCAGATTATTTAGCATCTCAGACAACAGACAGTGGATAAGCATGGGAGAACAATGCTCAAGAGGTTCCTGGCGAGATAGCAGGAAGGAGTCAAGGACGTAGGGGGTTGAATGCAGTGTAATGCAAATGTCATGTTGTGTGTGGAGAAATGCCATGAAACTTGTGAGGAGAGATTTGGGTAAAACAAGAGTGCCTGCTGAAATGAGTCAGTCTGTTCTGTGCTTGAGAGATGTGAAGTGTGTAATAAACCGTCTGCCATGAGTCAGCCTCTTATTTCACACACTCCACAAGTGTCACGATCTGAGCATGGGGTGATTCCACCGTGCTTTGTATCTTTACCTTTTTTTTCATATTTGTATAGTGTTGTATTTTTGTGTTTTAGTCCTGTCATGTTAAGTTTGTTTTCACAGATTCTGTATTGTTTGTATGACTTATTTTCCTGTTTACGTTCATTGTAGTTTTGTTATTTACATGTTTGGGTTTACTTGTCTTTATTTATCATCATCACATTATATTCGTCTCTTGCTCATTCCTTTGTTCTCTCTTGGGGGTGCAGCTGTCGGAGGCACTTCTGGGTTTTGACCCAGTTGTGGGTGGTTCCTCTGTCAAGCCGTCAGCCCCGTCTCCTCTCCTCATGACTCACAGCTGATTGTCATCATCTTCTTCCCCAGCCCGCTCATGTGATTCACACCAGTTATCATTTGTGTTTAATAGTTTCTGGCCCTATTTCAGGGAGGTTATTTCTTTTCTGTGTGCTGGTGTCTCAAGTATCATTTACGTCTGAACCCGGTCCTCGTTCAGACGCTTGTATTCTGCCTTTTCCCTGTTGCTCATAAGTTTTGCTTTGTGCACTTTTTTTTTGGATTTTTGTGTTTGTTTGGATTTTTGCTTTTGTTAATAAATTTCACAAACTGCAGTTCAGCGTGTGGGTCTCTCCTCCCTGCCCTGAGGGGCAATTCATGACAGAAGACACCAGCCAATTTGAGACCCAGCTGCTGTAGCTTGTAGTTCTTTTTGTTTTTTCACCTGGGGTTTTGCCACTGCTGTCACCCTGGATTTTTCCACTCTTGGACTGAGCCAAGTGGAGCAGTGGACAGTGTGTGTCTCAGAGGACATTCTTTTGCAGGCTCGTGCCTCTTGTACTCCAGAGGCAGCCCGAGAGTGTCTGGAAGGTGCGGTGCAGGTACTCGAGGCATGCCCCAGCCTGTGGGTCTACCTGGAGCTTGCAGACCTACTCTTTTCCATAATTGCCCCACAACCTATGAGTCACGGGCCGGGGGAAACCACTCTGATGTCCGTGCCTGAGCCGAAGGAGAGCAAGCGCCCGCAGACATGGAAGCCTCCAGCCTCTCGCCGCTCTCCACCTCCTCCTCCCAAACACTGGCCCGAGGAGCTGGAGGAGCGCAGGCAGGTCATACTAGCAGAGACAGAGCTTTTACTGGAATATAAGCCATGGCTCCTCCCAGATCTTGCTCAGGAGCTAGAGGAGGTTTCACCGGGGGGCCAAGAGTTTGAGGCAACGAGTGAGCGTCCCGACTCCGGGTCCTCTCCCCCTTCACCATAAGCCTACGTCTCCGCCTCCCACTCCCCGCCGTCGCGTAGGGAACTCCTGTGGGAAGAATGCCTCCACTTCCTTGTCGGCAGTTCCCCCCTCCTCGGGGCCGAAGACCCCCCGCAGCAGTTCCTTCATTGGGTTTTTCCTCTCTGGCTGTCCGTCAGCTTCCACCTCCACTGCTGCTGCCTCTCCCTCCTCCTCGACGATTCCTCCTGCTGCCAAAGGACTGGTCGCCTCTTTCCCGGCTCCACCTGTCTCCATGTCTGCAGGGGCGACTCCTCCACAATCCTCTGAAGGGCCCATGACCACTGTAGCCACGAAGAGGGATGACTTTAGACCAGCTGCAGCAGAAAACATCATGTCCCGGGAACAAAGGCAAGTGTTTTTTCATTCTCCATCTTTGACGCATGAATTATCTTGCCTGATTCCCGGTGGTGAGGCTCAGCCTGTGCAGTCCTCTGAGTCCTCACCGCCTGCTGCAGCTACAAACCTTTCACCTGCTGTCTCCGTGTCTCCTCCTTTGCCCCCTGAGTGTCCACCGGCCCCAGGATCGAGCCACCGGATGTTGGAGGAGCCTGTGGCCCTGGAGGACCTGGTTCCAGCCTCGCAGCCATGGTTTGGATGGAGGGAGAGCACTGAGACCGAGCTGATGCCCTGCCGAGTGAGCCACTTGCGTGGTTCATGTCACTGGGGGTCCCGGGACTGCATTGACTGCCATGCCTGCTGCAGGGACCGCCACAGCAGAGCTGAAGCTGGACCTCCAGAGGGCTGGGCCCAAGACGTCACCACATGGATCAACAGAGTCATGGACGGCGGTGCAGTTTGAGCTCAGGCAAGTGTTCTCCTTTGTTTTCATTGCTTCTGTTTTGGAGACTGTTATATCTTTCACCCGTTACGTTACTCGATATAACAAATATAACTCGGACCATCGACGTACCGTTAACGGTTTATTGGCGAGCAGCACTCGTAGCACACAGCCAACGACAACACACTCAACATACACTACATTACCCATAATGCTTTTAGCAAAGGCACTACGACGGGTGCCGTAGTAAGCCAAAATACATGACAGAGACATCTTGTCTGGCTCTTGGTAGGGACAGCCAAGTGCAGCCGTCAGCTGCACCTGAGCCCACCTCGCCAGACTCCACTGCCGCTGGTGACCCTGAGTCTGTTTCTCTACCTCTCCTTTCTGAGCCTTTCCCCAGGGTCACCAAGGTTCATCTCACTTCACCTGAGGTCTCCATGGGTTCGGTCTCACCGCCTGAGGTCTTCGTGGGTCCAGCTCCTCCTGCTGAGGTCATCGTGGGTGCTCCATCCCAGCTCAGGACCTCCATGAGTGCTGCTTCATCTCTCTAGCTGAGGTCATCATGGGTGCTCTGTCCCAGCCCAGGACCTCCGTGGGTGGTGCTCCCCTCCAGATGAGGTCTTCGTGGGTGCGCCGTCCCGACCCTGGAGCTCCGTGGGTGCTCCTCCTGCAAATGAGGTCTTTGTGGGTGCTCCATCCCAGCTCAGGGCCTCTGAGGGTGCCGCTTCCCTGTCTGATGAGGTCATCGTAGGTGCTCCGTCCCAGCCTGGGACCTCCGTGGGTGCTGCTCCCCTCCGAATGAGGTCTTCGTGGGTGCGCCGTCCCGACCCTGGAGTCCCGTGGGTGCAGCTCCTCCTCAGTCCGGATCCACTGTGGGTGCAGCTCCTCCTCAGTCCGGGTCCACTGTGGGTGCTGCTTTGGACCAGTCCAGGTCCACCGTGGGTGCAGCTTTGGCCTAGTACAGGTCCACCGTGAGTGCAGTTTTGCTCCAGCCCGGAGCCACTGCGGGTGCAGTTCTGCTCCTGCCCAGAGCCACCGCGGGTGCTCCTTTGCTCCATCCCAGAGCCACCATGAGTGCTGCTTTGCTCCAGGCCGGATCCGCCGCGGGTGCTGTGATGTCCCGGTCCAGGACCACTGAGGGTGCTACAGGCTGGTCCGAGGGCGTCGTGGTCCCCTTTCCTCTGCCAGATGCCATCGTGATCCCCTCTCCTCTGCCAGATGCTGTCGTGGTCCCCTCTCCTCTGCCAGATGCCGTCGTGATTCCCTCTCCTCTGCCAGATTCCGTCGTGGTTCTCTCTCCTTTGCCAGACGCTGTCGTGGTTCAATACCCTTTGCCTGACGCTGTGGCGGTTCCCTGTCCTCTGCCCGAGGTCATCGTGGTTCCTTTTCCTCCACCTGGCATCATTGTGCCCCAACTCTTCTGTCCCGTTACGTGGGGCTTCCCCGTGGGGCAGCCACCTCCTGGGCCACCCCTTCTGTTTAGGTGGCTAAAAAACTCTGGCCAACTGCCTGATGGACTGTGCCGTTGGGTTGGGTGGCCCATGTTCTCAGGCAGGCCACCCTACTCTTACCATCACGTTGTCTGCCAGGTCTGGGACTTTTGCCGGCCACCTGAACTGTCCAGTTCTCCGGTCCAGGGGGCCTAGGGTCCTGGTCTTACCTGGTGTGGATCCTGAGCAGGGTTTTTTGTTGTTGTTTTTTGTTCCCTTCAAGCCTGGGTTTGCTGGGGTGTGAGTCATGGGAGTTCTTATTTTCTCTGGTTTGTTTCGGTCCCTCCATTCCTTGGTCTCCCTCCTCCCACCCGGGGTAGGGTTGTTTTCTTGTCTTTTGGTGGGGTGGGTTCTTAGTGTGGGTGGATCCTTTTTCTTCCTTTGATATTGCCTGGGGTGTCTGGTGACACCCATGGGGGGGGGGGGGGCTCTGTCACAATCTGAGCACAGGAGGATTCCGCCATGCTTTGTATCTTTACCTTTTTCCATATTTGTATAGTGTTGTATTTTTGTGTTCTATTCCTGTTATGTTATCTTAAGTTTGTTCTCACAGATTCTGTATTGTTTCTTTGTATGACTTATTTTCCTGTTTACGTTCATTGTAGTTTTGTTATTTACATGTTTGTGGTTACTTGTCTTTATTTATAATCATCACATTATATTCATACCTTGCCGATTCCTTTGTTCTCTCTCGGGGGTGCAGCTGTCAGAGGCACTTCTGGGTTTTCCCCAGTTGTGGGTGGTGCCTCTGTCAAACTGTCAGCCCTGTCTCCTCTCCAAATGACTCCCAGCTGATTGTCATCATCTTCTTCCCCAGCCCGCTCATGTGATTCACACCGGTTATCATTTGTGTTTAATCATTTCTGGCCCTATTTTAGGGCGGTTATTTCTTTTCTGTGTGCTGGTGTCTCAAGTATCATTTACATCTGAACCCGGTCCCCTATGTCTGAACCCCTCATTCAGACGCTTGTATTCTGCCTTCTTTACCTTTTGTTCTTATTAAAGACAAAAATAGGAAGGAGATGTTTTTACCGGTAAAAACATCTTTCTATTTTTGTCTTTAATAATAACAAAAGGTAATTAATTAAAAGAAGACAAAATGAACCTACTTGAGCTATTCTGCCTTCTCCCTGTTGCTCGTAAGTTTTGCTTTGTGCACTTTTTTGGATTTTTGTGTTTGTACTCTGTTTGGATTTTTGCTTTTGTTAATAAATTTCACAAACTGCAGTTCAGCATATGGGTCTCTCCCCCATGCCCTGAGGAGCAATTCATGACATACAGTATGACGTAGCTTTAAGATCATTTTTAAAGTGCTGTAGAGACATTGGGAAGTTAATGTTTTTTATTTGCTTATGTGGTGCTGTAAAAAACAAAACAAAAAACACCTAAGGTTATTTTTAGAGAAAACAGAGCACTTAATGAAGCTGAGGAGGGACAGGACATTTGTAATAATTTTATAATACTGATCTTAAAAATGTCCATCACATTTGAAGTGATAATCAGATTTCTCTGATTGTTTTTTTTCTGCTTTATTTCTGAGGTCCACGGCGGTGAACCTGCAGGAATCGAGGGTCAGCTGTGGAGAGAACGGGCTGGACTGAAGATTTATGAAACTGATATTTGACTGAAATAACCACAGTAAAAGAGATTTAATGAATTGTTTTATTGATTGTGATTTTTTTTTTAGCAATTTACTTTGCAAACGGAAACAAGCTAAATAAAAATATTGCATGTTTACTGTTAATAGTTAGAAAAACTGCATTTCAGTGAAGTAGTTTTCTTGAAAAAGATTTTTTTAAGCTCATTCTAAAAGAGACTTTCATATATTTATTACACACAGAGTGAAACTTTTTAACCCTGATTTAATATTGATGATAATGATTATAGTTTTTAAAAATTAAACGACAAATCATGATTTTCTAAATGACTGAGATGCACTGGTACAACTGAGATGAAGCTGAAGACGGAATCTGTTCTACTGCTGCTGAAAATCATTGAGGGTCATCATCCTTCAGCACAGGACTGTGGTCTGGTTTAGAACATTAACTAGTGCATTGCCCGTAGAGCTTAAGTATTCCTGTCTGAAACAAATATCCCAATCAGGCTTTACAGGCCCAAATGTAGGCTGTGTTTGAAAGTGGAATATAAAGAGGTGTAGCCTATATGTAGGCTGTAGGCAATAGCATGTTAGACTTTGACAAATATAAAAGAGAGTAAATGGCACTAAGATTTATTTGACTGTGTGAATATTAATTACAGAATATCTAAATAGTGAAAATGAGTGGGACATCCAATATTAGCGACTCTTTCAGATCCCTTGTTTATTTGTCAGATCGCTTATTTGTCTAATCTTTTATTACTTATATTCATAATAGTGTATCTTGCACTTTGGAGAATGGGAGTTGTTCAGTCATCATTATAATTATTTTAGTTTATCACTGTTTAGTGATGGAGTTCAGTGTAATATTGAATTTCTTCTGTGTATCGTCAATAAACTCATGCAGTACTATAACAGGACACATTTACAAATATTTGAGACTCATTGTAGTGCATCATTTTATATTTTAGCAATATTTTGTTATTAAAGGGTTTTTTTTTTAAAAAACTGTAAGTTTAGTTTAGTTTAGTTTAGTTTATTGGTTTATTTGTCAGGGACAATGTACAGAAAAAAACATTAAACACAGGGTAAAGATGCTCTATACTAGATTATAGTGTTTTCACTAATTTCCATCTGTAATCAACCGAATTAACTACAAAACACCCAACATTATTATACACAGCAGAAAGACCTGTTTGACTGCAACTGTTACATCAGTGTTGCACATTTGTCAGTACATACTGTAGTTAACTAAAAATGATTCATTTCGTTATTTGGGAGTTTTTGTGTCCTGCGTTTAGGCCCTGTCACACCTAGACAACTTAGGAAGCGTTTGCAAAACGTGTGAAAAATTTGGAGAATATAGTGGAATATGTCAAATCAGTTACGGCTAAGTTTTGTCTAAGTTAAGAGCACCCTGAACCACACTGGTATACGGCATAGTTTGCTCCTGTGAAAATTTTCAGCATGCTGAAAATTTTCCAGTGTATCCAGCGTATGGTTGATACGTCCCACATTCGCGGAGCAAAGATTGTAGGGAAGTTATGTGTTCGTTCACGCACTTTACTTGTCAACAACTCATAGGCTACGGTCACAATGCAGGTCTTAATGCTAAATTCCAGTTTTTTTCCAAGATCTAATTTTTTTTGTGTGGGCGTTCACATTATACATAATTTAAATGCGACCCCCATCAGACTCCAGTGTGAACGTGTTATGTCCATAACCAGTACTTCAATAACGAGGCCGGAGGTGCAGTAGAACGTAACTTTATTGATGCACTCACAGTGTGTCACAGGCACTCCCGTCTAGGCAGAGGTCTGGTCGTAAAGAGACCGTGCCTCTTCCGCATCAGCCTGTTATACTCAGGGTGGTGGTGGAACCGGAAAGGTGGAGCTGCCACCCATAACACACAGCAATATGAAATAGATCATATTTAATACATCACCCCAGCTCCCCCGTAGAAAAGTCCAAAACACACCAATTAGGCCCTCCCAAATTTGCAACCCGAATCACACACTAACAATGAACAGAATATTTAGGCCTATCCATGCACACAAAACAACTAAAACTAGAGGGGGACAGGTGGATTACTGTCCCACCTCCACATGGTTAGACAGATTATTCTGCCGTCTTTATCAATATATACTGTATATAGTCCATGAAAATAAAAACTGCCATGTTCCTAATAAAACTAAAAATAATCCCAAAACATGTACAATCCAAACCATCTCAAACACTTAACAAACAGACAATATGTACATCCACACCCCGCTGTGTCAGCCCCCCATCCAACACCCTCACCCCACAACTCGGGCAAATCACATATCACACATGCAAGTAAATGCAACATTACAAACAGTGTTTGGCCCTTTTTTTTTTTTTTGAAACACACACACACACGGCAATCCCACAGCGAGTAAGTGTGAAACACATCACCTCCATGGCTCGGCAATACACACCTAGTAACAAATTCTGCACAACCCCTACCCCATAAAAGTAGCCCACACTCTTCTTTTTTTTTTTTTAAACGAGCACTCAACCCAGCCACTTTTATGCATATACCACATCAACACAACAACAATGCAGCCCTGGTGGTGCACACATTAACATTTTAAACATTAGCATGTTAAGAGGTCAATCCCAAAACATATCACCCCCTTGCTACCATACAGTCTCGATGGGGAGACCACCCCCCAGAAAACTGTCTTGCAAGTCCCAGCCAGAGCTTCTTCTACGCTTCACCCCCAGAGATGAACCACGTCAGCACCCTGACACCTCCTTCTCCTCACTAGCATGTCTCAGCTTGCTGGGGTGTCTCCATGAGCCATTGGACGTTTGAAGATAACCGTCCGAGACCACCTGCAGCCGTCCCTGGTCCTCTTGTCGTTTTCTCTTGCCATGGGCCCCCCTTAGCTGAGCCTCCTCCCTCGTCAGCGACCCCCAGGGGATCTCAACTCGGCTGTTAACGTCCATGATGTCTAGACCGGGCTTCCTCTCTGGGTCAAATCACTCCAGCGACCCCATGAGAAGCCTGACTTGGCCTCCAGTGTTCCTGTGTGGCATGTCTGTCCACCGTGCCAGCCAGTCCTGCCCCGCTCTCTTTCATTTTGAACGCCGGCAAAGCCGTTGCAGCCCCTTGCTTCTCGGTATCTCCAGGCCGAACTCCGGAAGCAGAGGGAGCCGTCCTCACAGCTTCATCCGCCATCACAGGCGGTGTGTGTATATATATATATATATATATATATATATATATATATATATATATATATATATATATATATATATACACTACCGTTCAAAAGTTTGGGGTCACTTAGAAATTTCCTTATTTTTGAAAGAAAAGCACTTTTTTTCAATGAAGATAACTTTAAACTAATCAGAAATACACTCTATACATTGCTAATGTGGTAAATGACTATTCTAGCTGCAAATGTCTGGTTTTTGGTGTAATATCTAGATAGGTGTATAGAGGCCCATTTCCAGCAACTATCACTCCAGTGTTCTAATGGTACAATGTGTCTGCTCATTGCGTCAGAAGGCTAATGGATGATTAGAAAGCCCTTGTGCAATCATGTTAGGTCTGCAATGCTGTAATTGCTGCAAATGGAGGATTCTTTGACGAAAGCAAAGTTTGGAGGAAAAAATTATTATTTCAAATACAAATCATTATTTCTAACCTTGTCAATGTCTTGACTATATTTTCTATTCATTTTACAACTCATGGTGGTAAATAAAAGTGTGACTTTTCATGGAAAACACAAAATTGTCTGAGGTGACCCCAAACTTTTGAACGGTAGTGTATGTTATGAGGATAAACCCCACAGAAACTATTTTTTCCACAGTATTGGACCTTTAAGGTTATCTATTTAATTCTGACACCCCTTCTGTCATTCTTCTTTAATGTTTCAATCCCAAATCCGTACTGACTCTTTAAGGTCTCAGTGTGAACCTGTGTACCATGTTTTTGTAACCCTAGCTTTACTCGTAAAGTAATGGGGCACAGTGAATGCTAACCTTGACCTTTGATCTTTTGACTCCAAACCCATAGTAACAGTTCAGGGTCATTGGGTGAACCTGTGTACCAAGTTTGGTGACCCCAGCTTTACTCATTCTATAGTAAGAGTGCAAATGGGATGTTAACCTTGAACTTTGACCTTTTGACCCCAAACCCATAATCAGAGGTCAGGGTCTCAGGGTGAACTTATGTACCACGTTTGGTGACCCTAGTTTTACTTGTTCTACAGTAATAGGGCATAGGGAATGGCAGCCTTGACATTTGACCTTATGATTCAAAACTCCCTCAAAAATCATCAGATCTGAACCAAATTACAATATGTACATCTTCAGTGTGTCACAGTCTGGGCAGGATCATGGGATCATGCCCACGCTTTGTTTTTATTTTTGTTCTTCCTGTGATTATTCAGGATTATCATTTGCATTTATTGCCCTCTGTGTTCCTCTGAAGTCACCTATTATTGTCTTCTGTGTCATCCCCTGTTTGGTCCTGGGTCTGTGTATGTATCTGTTTGCCTATTGCTCCAGCTCCTCATGTTTTCTGTACCTGTAGCCACCGTCCTCTCTGTATTGCTATTGTACTGTTGTCCTGTATGTTCATTGTCATGTCTCATGTGCGTCCCCTCTGTGATTGTCTGTGTGGCACCGCCTGTCCCGTAGCTGCTTCCCTGCTGTCTCCACTTGCCCTTGATTGTTCCCACCTGCCTGTGTTGTCTTGATTACTCTCTGTCTACTGGAGTAGACAGGGAGTAATCAAGTATATACATATATACATATGTATATATGTATATACCTGTATATGTATATATATACATATGTATATATATATACATATATACACACACACACACACACACACACACACACACACACACACACACACACACACACATATATATATATATATATATATATACACCGGTGTCAGTCTGTATCAAGTGTGGCATCATTAACATTTTTGCCTGAGCCCTGTGATGTTCCTTGACTAGTCTTGCCTGTGAGTTTAGTTTTCTGTTTTACTTGGTTTGGTTTTCATCCCACATGCTGTAGTTTCTTTGTCCCAGTTTTCGTTAATAAATTATTGTTTTTTGCACCATACTCCTGCCTGTGCCTTAGTCCTCCACCAATCAAATTTATGACAGAATGATGCCATCAACAAAGGACTCAGCAGGCAGATGCTCATTCAGCATAAGCATGAGGTGGGAGCTGTGCTGTGCGACGATTGGAATCAATCAGCTCATTTCAGGGGCTCGCTCAGCTCTCACCCCACAATCAGCACTGTGGTACTTGGGGCTCATGGAGGCAGCTGTCTGCCGTCATCCGCGGCTCACAGAGCATGCTGAGGCGAAGAAGCTGATTACCTCAGTGGCCACCCTGCAGCAAGATTACAACAGAATGGGGGGGAGGTCGCAGACAAAGTCAAAGCCAGCGGCGATGAAGAAACGTCCCCTGGCTTCAGCACCCCCTGCTCTTCACCCTTGACCAGCTCCAGCCCCATCTCCACCTCCCAAGCAGCAGCCTGCTGCTCCATGGGTGCCTTGGGAGATCTCCATTGTCGAGATGGAGCAGTTTCAGGGATCAGGATGGGCATTCGGCAGTCCCAGGTGGAAGGAAGGCTCTGGGAGATGCTGTTCCTCTCAACGCCATGTACCACCATTTGCTCCGGCTCCTCCCCAGATAGCTCCAGCTGTTCACGAGGTGTGCGTCTTAGCTCCAGCCGTCCCTGAGGTGCACACAACAATTTCAGCCATCCCTGAGGTGTACACAGCAGCTCCAGCCATCCTCGAGGTGTGCACAACAGCTCCCGCTGTCCCCAAGGTGCACGCAGTGGCTCCCACTGTCCCGAGGGTGCATGAAATGGCTCCTGCTGTCCCCGAGGTGCACACAACAGCTCCCGCTGTCCCCAGGGTGCACGCAATGGCTCCTGCTGTCCGCGAGGTGCACACAACAGCTCCCACTGTCCCTGAGGTGCACGCCACAGCTCCAGCTCTCTCCCCAGCACACACATCAGCTCATGCGCCACTTGGTTCGCCTATCAAAAGCCTATCATCATGCCTGCAAGTTCGCCTGTCATCACACCTACAGTGCCGGCTCTCACACCTGTTACAGTGGTGCCTCTCTCTGCTGCTGCATCTCAGACTGCCTCATCTGCTATTTCCTCTAGCATCTCCTGAGATTGCCATCACCTCTCCAGCAGTGGAGTCACCGGGGTCCTCTCTGGCAGTGGAGTAGAAGTTAAGGAAAGTACTTTATTTTATATTCTTAACATCTATACTTAAGAAGTCTTGCTTAACTTCTGATGGGGGAACCCAGTTGCAGCTCTCATCTGCTTCTGGCCTTCTTCCACTGGGCCCCACTGCCTGTTCCTGTACTGACCCGTCCTCCATTTCTTCCTTTGCTTCTGAGGTGTCTGCGTCAGGGATGGTGTTTCACGCCACAGCTCCAGCTGTCTCCAAGGTGCACGCCACAGCCCCGCCACCATCTGAGTTGCAAGCTCCACCATTGCCTGAGCTGCACGTTCCAGAGGTCAGGGGACCTCCACCCATTGTCCCAGAGGTTAGGGGACCTCCACCCATTGTCCCAGAGGTCAGGGGACTTTCACCAGTTGTCCCAGAGGTCAGGGGCCTCTACCCATCATTCAAGAGGTTAAGCAGTCCACTTCACCCGTCGTCCAAGCGGTCGAGCAATCCGCTCCACCTGGGCCATTCGAGCAGTCTGCTTCACCTTCGCCACCTGGGGTCACCGCTTCTCAGCTGCTGTTAGCCTCTGCACTGAAGGCCCCTCACGTACTCTCTCCAGAACTAGAAATTCCTGTGTTGATATCTCCAGAACTAGAAACTCCTTTGTTACTAGCCCCAGAGTGAAAGGATCCTACATTGTTTTCCCCAGGTCAAGAGGCCCTTATGTTGTTTTCTCCTGAGCAAAAACCCCCCGTGTTAGCCCCAGAGCGAGAGGCTCCAAGGTCGTTATCTCCTGAGTTTAAAAGTTCTATGTTATTATCTCCTGAGGTTAAAGGCTCCAGGTTGTCATTACCTCCTGAGTTAAAAGTGTATGTGTTCTCTCCAGACCAAGAACCTCTTCCGTTATTTTCTCCAGAGCAAAAAATTCTCATGTTGTTTCCGCCAGCGCGAAAAGCTCCCATGTCATCTCCTGAGGTTAAAGGTCTTATGTTGTCATCCCCTGAGTTTAAAGGTTTTATATTGTCACTTCCTGTGTTTAAAATGCCTATGCTGACACCTCGAGGTTAAAGGTTCCATATTGTCACCTCCTAAGGTTAAAGGTTCCATATTGTCCCCTCTTGAGGTTGAAGGTTCCATGTTGTCACCTCCTGAGGTTAATGATTCCATGTTGACACCTCCTGAGTCTAAAATTTCCATGCCATCATCTCCTGAGTGCAAAATTTCCTTGTCATCATCATTTCCTGAGTGCAAAATTTCCATACTGTCATCTCCAGAGTTTAAAGGTCCTTTGTCTTCTTCAGAGGTTAAAGTTTATGAGGGTAATGTTTTCATGTCATTATCTCCTGAGTGTGATGCTTCTGTGTTGTTGTCCTCTGTGCAAGAGGCTCCTATGCTATTGCCCGCTTTAAAGGCTCCTGAGCGTAACGCCTATGCGGCACTGTGTTCCTCCGTCAGGTGGTCTATGGACTGTGGCAGGCCAAAAGATGCATTATGTCCATCCGTCTGGTGGTCGTTGGACTTTAGTAGGCCACCCAGGGTATCCTGCTCCTCCATCTGGTGGGCCATGGACATTGGTAGGCCACCAACTGTGTCATATTCTTCTCATAGGTGGTTGTGGGACTTTGACCGACCATCCGATGGACATTTTTTCCTTGTTTTTGTTCTTGCTTCGCTCCACCATGGCTGTATCACCCTCCTCCTGCCCAATTAGGGTGTTCTTTGTTTCGTTTTGGAGGGAGTCTGGAATCTGCCCTGGCATGGTCTGGGGGGGGGGGTGTCTGTCACAGTCCATGCTTTGTGTTTATTTTTGTTCTCCCTGTGATTATTCGGGATTATCATTTGCATTTATTGCCCTCTGTGTTACCCTGAAGTCACCTGTCATTGTCTTCTGTGTCATCCCATTTGGTCCTGGGTCTGTGTGTATATCTGTTTGCTTACTGTTCCAGCTCCTCATGTTTTCCGTACCTGTAGCCACCGTCCTCTCTGTATTGCTCCTGTACTGTTGTCCTGTATGTTCATTGTCATGTCTCGTGTGCATCCCCTCTGTGCTTGTCTGTGCGGCCCTGCCAGTCCTGTAACTGCTCCTCTGCTGTCTTAACTTGCCAATGATTGTTCCCACCTATCCTATGTTGTCTCGATTACCCCCTGTCAATATATACCAGTGTCAGTCTGTGTCAAGTGTGGCATCATTAACATTTCTGCCTAAGCCCTGTGATGTTCCCTGCTTAGCCTTGCCTGTGAGTGGATGAGCTTGTAGAGGCTGGAAAGAAAGCTTCTATAGTTGGAATTAAAATGTCCTGTAAGAGCTCATTGCTGAGCAGGAGAAGGATGTCTCCTTGTCACCCCTTTTTGCTGACTTGCAGTCAGAAGAATCTGTTGGTGGTGCTCCAGTGGGGTACTATAAGAGGGGTGGAGTTTTGATGAGGAAATGGCAGCCATGTGTGGTGTGGGAAGGTACTAGGTCAGCCGTGTCTCAAATAGTGGTCCCACAGCCACTTTGCTCAGATATACTTTGACTAGCCCATGCAGGTAACATGGCTGGCCATCTTGGAGTCAAAAAGACTTATGATCGGGTGTTGCAGAATTTTTTTTGACCTGGGTTGAAATAAGATATAAGAAATTTTTGTAGGACGTGTCAGGTTTGTCAGTTTACTGGCAAACCAAACCAAGTGGTGCCAGTTGCACCTCTGCAGCCCATACCCGCATTTGATGAACCATTCAGTAGAGTGCTGGTGGATTGTGTGGGACCCTTACCCAAAACAAAAAGTGGAAATCAGTTCTTGTTAAAAAATAATGTGTGCATCCACTCATTTCCCCAAAGCAATCCCACTTAGGACAATTACAGCAAAAAATGTGATTAAGGCATTGGTGAAGTTCTTCTCAGTCTTTGGCATTCCAAAAATTGTTCAATCAGATCAAGGAATGAACTTCAAGTCTAAGGTGTTTCAGCAGGTAATACAGCAGTTAGGGAGTACTCACAGTCTCTCTAGCACCTATCATCCAGAGAGTCAAGGGGCTCTGGAGTGATTTCATTCCACTCTGAAATATATGCTGAGAGCCTATTGCCAGGAATTCAAAAGGGACTGGAATGAGGGGGTTCCCCTGGTGGTGTTTGCCGCTTGAGAGGTCATTCAAGAATTGCTTGGTTTCAGCCCAGATGAACTTGTGTTTGGACATAAAGTTTGTGGCCCGATGGCTTTGTTAAATGAAAAAGTTTTGGAGGAAGATTCCATTTGTCAAACAAATTAGAGACCATGTCTCTGCTTTCTGTTATCGGTTACAGCGGGCTTGTGAAACGGCAAGTGAAAATTTGCAAAAAGCACAGTCAAAAATGAAGGTTTGGTATGCCAAAAAAAAAAGCCCATTCTCATCCATTTGAGGTTGGAGATCAGGTTTTGATTTTGTTACCTGTCGTCGGCTCTCCACTTGAATTAAGAGTTTCTGGACCATACACTATTGAGAGAAAGGTTGGAGACTTGGATTATATTGTTGCAATACCTGAGCATAGAAATAAACACAGACTCTGTCATGTGAACATGATGAAACCTTACTATGCTCCAGGTGACAATGAAGGAACTGATAAAACTTGTGCTGTTCTGGTGAACTCCAATGCAACACACCGTCTCAGTCACAGAGTGGTGTCTTTAAGTCATTTTGGGAACTCCAGCATTCTGAAGAACTTGGATGAGTACCTGTTACATTTAGGCCCTCAGGAAAAGATTGATATGGTTTCTTTATTAAAGGAGTTTCAGAGCATCTTTGATGATATTCCCACTGAAACAAAAGTACTGGAACACGACACAGATGTTGGTGATGCCCGGCCTATCAAACATCATGCATACTGGGTGAGTCCTGAGAAATGCGTACTACTCCGGAAAGAAGTAGAGTACATGATAGAGCATGGCATTGCTGAACCAAGTAACAGCACCTGGAGTTACCATGCTTTTTGGTTCCAAAGCCAGATTAAACTCTCCAGTTTTGCTCTGATTTTTGCAGACTCAATAGTGTTACCAAACCAGATTCTTACCCACTGCCAAGGGTTGATGACTGTGTGGGTCGGGTTGGTTTGGCTACCTATTGCAGTAAATGTGATTTACTCAAAGGTTATTGGCAGGTCCCTCTAACTGAACGTGCTAGGGAGTTCTTGGCTTTCGTGATCCCTGATGGGTTGTTTTCCTATCGCTGCTTGTCATTTGGCTTAAGAAATGCAGGTGCTACTTTTTAAAGGTTGATGCACCTTGTTTTGTCTGGTCTAGACAATGTTGAGGCTTACCTTGGTGACATAGTAGTCTTTAGTGATTTTTAGCCAGACCATCTCAAACATGTGAGGGCAGTGTTTGAGTGCCTCCAAGCCACTAATGTGACAGCCAATCTGGGAAAGTCTGAAATTGCCAAGGCCACTGTCAAATATCTGGGAAAAGTGGTTGGACAGGGTCAAGTTCTACCACTGACAATGAAGGTAGAAGCTATTTTAAATCTCCCTGTTCCCACCACCCGCAGAGAACTTAAATGGTTCTTGGGGATGACAGGATATTATAGGGCATTTTGTCGCAACCTTGCCAACATGGTTGCCCCCTTAACAGACTTGACCAATCCCAAGGTTCCATTTCAATGGTCACCAGAGTGCCAGACTGCATTTGAAACCATGAAAGCCCTCTTGGCTACCGCCCTGGCCTTGGCAGCCCCGGACTTTTGTCGTCGTTTCGTATTGTATATGGATACCAGTGATGTTGGTATACTGTAGGTGCTGTCCTTGTCCAGGCAGATGATGGTGGAGTAGAGCATCCTGTAGCATTTTTCTCAAAGAAACTGAATGCTTCTCAGGTGTATTACTCTACTATCAAAAAGGAGACGCTTGCTCTAATCTTGGCTTTAGAGCATTTTGAAATCTACATCTCACCATCTCATCCTCTGGTTGTATATACAGACATCATTGCAGTTCCTACAGCGTTCGGCATTTACAAATCGTCACCTGCTTCGCTGGAGTTTAGTCTCCAGGAGCTACTGTTGCAGGTCCGGTCTAAGGTGCGAACCCGTAACAATTAAATTCCTGTATAAACAGGAGAAAAGATAAGGCAGGAGGCCGTTAGCTGCGGTTTAGTGCAGTCCTGCACGGTAGCATTTATTGACAAAATGCCACAAAGATATAGTCTTCACTATTAATTATTTTTTCTTAATTCTAGGTATCTCCAAAACCCATTATACCTACTAATTACATCCAAGTAAAGAGCTTTGTAAATCAAAACATAAACAATAACTGCATTACTCCTACTATAATCAGTTTACATATACATTTCCCACATTTATAGTTTACTGTTGGAGACAGGGATGGCGACAGGAAATTCTGATTTCAGCTGAAATCTAATTTGGTCGATTGACTTATGGGGGGGCTGGGGGGGCGCAGCCCCCCTGAAGCTGGGAGGTTTTCAGTAAAACAGAAGTAATTTAGACTGAAAAAAATGATTTAAAAAAAAATGAAATACTAGACTTAGATAAATCATTAAATTTAATGAAAAGTTAACTTACTTTTTCTTCAATGTTGTATCACTGTCTTTAGTCCAACATATTTAACAGTTCTATAAGAGTTTATTACACTATTTACACTGGTCACCAAGTCACTTCTAATGTGAAACTTTCTTCCTTTTGGCTGTGTCAGTCTCTGAACTTTGAACTTCATCTCCTTTTCTGGTTTCTTCAGAAACTGTCCGAGTGTTTCTGTTACCTTGTCGAACTTTGAGCCAATTTTCACCTTTACTGTCACTTTTCTCTCAAGCCAATTCCATCGGAACTTATTTTTGACACTTTTGTCTATTTCTAGCACTGATGACTCCTGATCCTTCGATAAAAATCTCATAATTCCGCTGAAAACAATACCGAAAGCTCAGAATTCCAACACGAACCAGGGATGTGATTTGGGGTTGGGGAAATTATCTGAAAATTTAGCAGGGGGTCTGGGGGACACAGTCCCCCAGCGGGGTCAGGGGCGAGGGGGGCGAAGCTCCCCGAAGCTCCTGGGTTTTTATGATTTTTAAGTACCAGAACTGTGCTTAAATGACATAAAACAAACAGCTGAATGCCACTTATTACTGTATAATATTGACTTATGTTCCAAGAAGATAGCATTTCTAAAATATTCCAACAAGCATTATCCAGGGTGCTTTAACACTTTAACATGCTTTAACACTTGATCAAATCAAAATCAGTTAATTTTATCTATTCCATAATAGAAATAAAATTCCAACATACCATTACTTTTTATAATTTCAGCATTCATTTCAGATCACCAGTTTCAGTCTCCATTGAGTCTTGAGCAGTTCGTTTTGCACAATCACTGATGCAGCCAAGTCTTAGAAATATTCAAAAGTTATGAGTCAATATCCACTGTGCACTGTCAATTTCAAACTGTTTGGAATCATAAAAGTAATGTAACTAAATTGTTTTGCTATTTTTTTCTCCTCACCATCAATGTCAGGGCGCTGCATGAGTTTTGGGGGATGGTTAACTTTTATAACCGTTTCCTCCCCCGCGCAGCCCAGCTCATACAGCCGTTGTACGCCGCACTCAAGAAACGGAAACCGGCGGACAGAGATGACTGGACTTCTGAACGGCAGCAGGCGTTCTGAGGTTAAAACAGCTCTGGCAAACACTGGTGCACCCAGACCCAGCGGCTCAGATAGCGCTCACTACCGACGCCTCGGACATGGGCATAGCGGCCGTCGTGGAGCAATGCGTTGCCAGTTCTTGGCAGCCGCTCCCCTTTTTTTTAGCAGGTCTTTGCACGACAGTGAGCGTAAATACAGCGTGTTAGACAGAGAGTTAATGGCTCTCCACCTGGCCATACGCCCCTTCCACGACAGAGAGTTAATGGCTCTCCACCTGGCCATACGCCACTTCCAGTTCTGCCTGAAAGGGCGCACCTTCACTGCGTTCGTGGACCACAAGCCGCTAAAGTACTTAACGTACTTTATCTTCCTGGAAGATAAAATAAAGCGGAATTCGGCGAATTACCGGAAAAATCACATCCCTGAGAACAAGCCACCATGAATTTTTGACAAAGCATACAACAAGCCATTTGATTGGTCCAATCGTTTGCAACTATCCAATCGCAGGGCTGTTTACAATACAGCAGTAGCTTGAGTACATAACATCCAGGTTATCGCAGGAGACTTGACCCGGGGAAGCGCCGAGCGCTTATGTAATCATGTTGATTTTCGCTAAAATCGATAACAATAGGGTACCTTACCCCCCCTAAAATTTTCTCAACGGATTTAGATGATTCACAGAAATGATCCATTTGAAAATAAATCGGCGGAAATCCGTGGATCTGCGGAAAATTGCCATCCCTGTGGAGAGACAAAATGACATACAATTAAAGGTAGTGTAGAGAATGCGTTCAAGGATGAGGCTGAGTTTATTTCTCAGGTTCAGCTTTATTAAGTGAACACATGCTCTATCAATCTCTAGGCAAGGAAAGAGACTGAGCAATCAAATACCACACTCTTATACTCTGCTGGAGCCACGAACCTAAGTCACATGATGCTTGAGCAAACATATAATCACATGGTACATAATCTCAGTCACAATGCACTCTTTGATGTTTCACTATTGTCTCTTATCCCTTGATGGTCCGGGAATCCTCCTGGGGTATCTTCTCCGAGACAAAGGCCAAAACTCACACCTACTCGTCATCTCCTGTAGATCTCTGCGGGCCCAGACCTCTTTTGTCCCATGAGACGTGAAGCCCCCAATGCACATACAGTCATACATTTGTGGGGAAATATGAACTCAATATATGCGCCACAGTAGGAACATATACACACTATGAAAAGTCAATAGAACTCACAAATAACCTGTAAATTTGATCAGGGTATACCGACGCTGAAAGTCTGCACTGTTTGTGTTCTAAATGTTTTCAACGAAGCAACATATTTTTATAAAACCTTTTAAACAACAATACATTCATGGAGGAATAACATTTATACCAGGAAAATAAACACAAAAAACATTTACATGCAGGAGTCGTCTTTAGAAACGTAACCTTAAATGTAAAAAAAAATGCCGCCGCTGCCATCTTAGATCAACAAGTAACAAGCTATCACTTTCATCACACCAAATCTGCTATTTTCAATATGTTAACCTTTGTAAAACATCTTCAGCATTTACTGACATTAGTGGCAGCAAATGTATAAAGTCATGTGGGTTTCCAATGTGTTTTAACATTTTACTAACCTGTATAAACGGGAGAAAAGATAAGGCAGGAGGCCGTTAGCTGCGGTTTAGTGCAGTCCCGCATGGTAGAATGAGGAAGTTGCGCGACAGTTTGTTTACAGGGAGTTCCTGCCTGAAGAAAGAAAAGAGGCACAGTCCACACTGCCTCCTTGTGGCAGACGCCAACATTAACACTTGAATGCAAAATTCTTCACAAAATAGTGAATTGGCCCTTATTTCTTAACTCTTAGTGTCATTTATAGAAACATATTAACAAAAAGTGCCATGAGCAATTTAAACTCATAAAATATGACCACACATTTTGTGGGTGTTACACGCTCCCAGACAACAAAAAATGGCTCCAGACATTTATTAACTCAAATTACTCAACTTTAGCCCTTTTATATCTTATGAAGTTATTAATTCTCACAGTCTTTGATGTAAGTTTCCAGTATAATTACCTCTGCCAAGGAGGTTATGTTTTTACTGGCGTTTGTCTGTCTGTCTGTCTGTCTGTTACCAACATAACTCAAAAAGTTATGAACGGATTTTGATGAAATTTTCAGGAAAGGTGTGTAATGGCATGGGGAACAGATGATTAGATTTTGGTGATGATCTGAGAGTGCATACCTCCACCAAGGGCCTTCTTTGTATTTGTGCAGCAGGATTACACAAAAACTACTGGATGGATTTGGATGAAATTTTCACCAGAGGTGATTCTTGGGCTACAGAGGAACCCATTATATTTTGGTGATGATCTGAGAATGCATACCTCAGCCAAGGCTCTTATCTTCTCACAGTGTGTTAGCAACAATACTCCAAAATTGATGGACAGACTTTGATGCAATTTTCACCACAAGTGGCTATAGGCCTACACACAAACCCATTACATTTTGGAGGTGATCCATGAGAAACAGAAGGAGCCTTGGCGGAGGTATGCGCTCCATGAGTGCTTTTCTAGTTGTCCATGTTTTGTCCACAAATTAGTGCAAAATCAGTGGGGTGGTGTAGGGCATGGCTGGAGTGTAAGGAAGTATGGGATATGGAATGGGATGTGGGAATGTGTTAACTGGAGTGTGATATACCACAGGGGTTGTGTCAATTATCCACAAAGGTAGAACAGGTGGTGCACAGGCAACTACTGTGTTGATGCCCAATGGAGGCTGACATGAGGGCTGGTATGAGGGCTGGCCCAGCGACTCATACATTAGCCTCTGAGCTGGTTTCCTCACTTGAGTTGACTTTCTAGGTTGCAGGTTAACATCCTCTTCATCACTGGAGTGTGCAGCCATTGCTGGGGAGCATGCTGGTGCACTCTGGTCCACCAGATCTTGTTCCTCTTGTGTCTGTACTAGGACAGGAGGAGCATCCTCTTCTTCTGTAGGTATCTCATCAGGTGTCACGCTTACATTGTCCCTGTTCACAACTGGTTCACTGGTGGGCTGTGTTCTTGTGATTTCAGGAATCCTTAGCCAATACTGAAATCCTCCATCCTTCTCTGAGTCTGAAGATCCACTGCTTGATCCGTCTTTGGGTCACTTGTCAATTTTTGACCGTCTTTTCTTGGCTCTCTGTTGATATTATTCTCTAGATGTGGATGCAGACTGGTGCGGATATGAGTGCCTCTTTGTCTCTGCTGATGCCTTTTGGGGCGGTGGAGGTAAATCTACTGGTAAATCATTAACTAAGAGCAGGAGATTACGGTGTAATGTTCGCTCTCTTTTTACCCCTGTTTCTGGAATGACTTTGTAAACAGGTCCGTCAGCAATCCTTTCTTTGACAACATAGACTGCTTCCTCCCAGCATGACCTTAGTTTACCTGGGCCCCTTTTTCACCCAGATTACGCACCAAGACACGGTCACCTGGCTCAAGTACAGTACCTTTGAGGTGACGATCATAAAGTTTCTTCCCTCGAGAGCTTGAATGTTGACTGTTCTCAGTTGCAATCCTGTAGGCCTCTTTCATCCTTGCAGCCCATTTCTCTGCATAGCCTTTTGGTGAGGCCAATTCCTCATTAGAAGCCAACCCAAAGATCATATCCACAGGAAGCCTCGGATGACATCCATACATCAGATAAAAGGTAGACATTCCTGTGGCCTTGTGCCTAGTACAGTTGTAGGCATGAACAGCATGCGGCAGGTGATCTCTCCATCTCTCTTTCTCTTTTTCTTCCAGAGTTCTTAGCATTTGGAGCAGGGTGCGGTTGAATCTCTCTGCTGGATTGCTCTGGGGATGGTATGGTGCTGTCCGTGAATGACCAACTTTACTCAGTTGTTGCAGGGTTTTGAAGAGCTTGTTTTCAAATTCTCTACCCTGATTGTGATGTAATTTCCAAGGATATCTAAATCGGGGATGAAATTTTCAAAGAGTTTCTCTGCAGCTGTCTTCCCAGACTTATTTCTGGTTGCATAAGCTTGAGCAAACCTGGTAAAGTGGTCGACAGCAACCAAGATGTATTCATATCCTCCCTTGCTTGGCTTCAAGTGTAGATAGTCAATAGATGCAAGCTCTAGGGGTGAGCTGGTGGAAATGCTCCCCATGGGTGCTCTGATGTGAGAGGCTGTTTTTTTCCTCTTGATGCAAGGGCACGTTCTCATCACATAAGTCAACACATCACTTTTCATGTAAGGCCAGTAAAATCTGTCTCTGACCAAAGCCAGTACTTCCTCATTTCCCACATGGCTCATGTTATCATGGAGAAGTTTGAGGATGGTGGATCGATACCGCTCAGGTAAAACAAGCTGATTCCTCTGACTGGTCTTCCTATAGAGCAAGCCATTTTCAAGGTGGAGCTTTTCCCATTCATACGGAAGTTTCCTCGACGGACCACTCACTCTGTTCCTGATGTCACTAGTTAGAGTGTCAGCTGTCTCCTTTAGCTTTACATCTGGGCCAATAACAGGATCATCCCACTGGGCTATGAGGAGCTCAGGACGGCTGATGGCTGGGAGCAGCCCTGGAGACTGAGATGGTGGACTGTTTTGTGTCCGATCCAGGACAGCAGCATAAGTAACATCTTTCAGCTTTGCGACTTGACTGCCATCCCATATTGTCTTAATGGTGTCTCTGGATAACTCCTCCATGCATGAGTCCACATACCGGTTAATGTGCAGTGGCATCCTTGACAGCGTGTCGGCGTCTCTGTTAGCTCTGCCTAGCCTGTATTTGATCACAGAACGGAAGTCAGCCAGTTCACCGACCCATCTGTGGCCAACAGCATTAAGCTTAGCTGTGCTCATCACATACATCAACGGATTGTTGTCTGTGTAGACAATAAAGTGGGGTGCATAGAAAAGGTAGTCTCTGAATTTTTCGCAGATGGCCCACTTTAGTGCCAAGAATTCAAGTTTGCCTGAGTGTAGATGATAGTTGCGCTCTGCAGGTGTCAGTGTTCTGGATCCGTAAGCGATGACTCGCAGCTTCCCTTCTTGGCGCTGATACAATACTGCCCCGAGGCCTTGTTCTGAGGCATCTGTGTGCAGCACAAAAGGGAGACTGAAGTTGGGGTAGGCAAGCACTGGGGGATTAGACAGTGTGTATGAGCTGATCAAGGACTCTTTGATGTTCATCAGTCCAGTGTATTGGGGTCTTGGTTGCAAGCTGTGAACCCTTCGACTTGCTTCTCTTTGGTTGATGTGCTACATTGGGTGGGTTTTTTGTTTCCAACAGCTCGTACATGAGCTTGGCAATCCTCGAGAAATCTTGGATGTAGGTGTGATAATAACTGAGGAACCCCAGAAGTTTGCAAACCTTTCCGACTGTGTTAGGAGCCTTGTCTGTCAGGGCTTGGAGGGCTTCCAGATCTTTGGGGTCAATGCGAACCCCATTGGCTGAGACCGAGCGTCCCACATATCGGACCTCTTGTTTGAAAAGTTCACATTTGTTGGGCCTAAGTTTCACACCATACTCCTGAAGTGCCCTTAAGACACATCTAAACACTTCCACATGCTCTTTGAATGTCTTTGCATAACAGAGGACATCATCTAGGTATGGTATGCAGCACTCATCCCTCAGAGAGCTGATCATTTCCTCCACGCTTCTCTGAAAGGCAGCTGGGGCGTTTGAAAGGCCGAACGGGATTCTTACCCACTCATACAATCCCCATGGAGTGATAAAGGCTGTCATGTGTCGTGACCCTTCTGCCACAAAGCCTTGATAATAGGCTTTGCCCTGATCCAAAATTGAGAACCAGTTGATCCCCCCGCCCCTCACCCCCAGTGCATCAATGAGATCTTGAATATGGGGCAGGGGATGTCTGTCTGGGACTGTCTTTTGGTTCAGGAGCCTATAATCAATGCAGAGTCGTAAACTTCCATCTTTTTTCTGAACACAAACCACTGGAGCTGCATATGGGGACTTGGATTTTACAATCCATTTATTTGCGAGCAAGTCTTGGATATAAGCCTTGACTTCTTGGTACAGTGGTTTGGGGATAGCTGCATAAGATCTCTGTACTGGGATATCATCCTTGAGAGTGATGTTCATCTGAAGACTTGGAATACACCCTATGTCATTATCATCACGTGAGAGTGCATGTGACTCTTCATAGAGCATTTGTTTTGCTGTTGCCTGTTGTTCTTCACTTAAGTGGCTCACGTCCACAGGAGGGTGCCACAGTTGAGAAAATGGTTCAGTCTGCTCTTTTTCATTCTCACTGACAGATTCTGATGAGTTGAAATCACTGACTTTTATGTCATCTGTTTGATCGGTCTCAATTATTTTGTCAAAGGACTGGATACTGCCCAGCACAGTGAGATTGTCCAGAACAATGTCATGCTGGGTGGGGTCTCCCACTGGGATCTCAACATAAGGGCGTTTTGTGTGGTGGACTTCAACCAAACCATCCCCATTGTCAAACTGCTCCAGTCTTAAGTCAGGATTGTTAACCTCAAACAGTGCCATAGATGAAGTGAAATTGGCAGGAACCTTGCACTTGAGGTGGATGATGTTGCCAGGAGGAATGACAATGCCTTGCTGCCCCGCTCTAACCAGTGCGTGGTCATGGATGGGCTCTTGAGACTGTACAAAGTTCACGATCGTCTCAGCTTTTTCATTTTCAGCATGCATGGCATCTTTCAATAGATTAGCAGTGACAGTGACAACATCCATTTCTCCCCCCTGTTCTAGGATGAGTTTCTGGAGAACGTTGAAGCCCAGTATAGGTCTTGCAAGGCTTACTTTGCTGACCAGGAAGGGTACCTGGATGGTGAATTTTGGATTGTCATTACCAGGTAAGTTGAAAGCCAGTTCAATCCATCCATCATATGGAATTGGTTCACCACTGGCTGCTGTGAGATCCAGGGGTCTGTCTCCAAGTAGTTCACGGAGGGGATGTACTTCCTGTTGAGGTAGGTACTTTTGTTTCCAAGCACAATCAATAATGCTGACCTGAGCAGCAGAGTCTAGAAGGACTGTCACAGTATATCCATCCAAATTGCATTTTAACAGACATCTTTGTCCCACAAGTTTAGCTACACGCTGCGGCTTAGATATAACATCAGCTGGTGAGTGACAAGCTGTTTTGTTTGTCTGGGCTGGTACAAGTTCTCTAGAGGTTGACTGGGACACAATGTTGAGACCGGTCACAGGGAGTATCTCTGCTGAGACCAGGGTCCGTTTCCCTGCTGTTTTGTTCTTTTCATACACCCAAGAGCATGGTGTCCCTCTTCTCCACAAGCAAAACAGTGGTTACAGTTGGGTTGGTGATTTGCAATACAGTTAGGGCAGTCATATCGTTTACCGTTTCTTAACCGTTTATGCTGTCGATCAAGATGCTGACATATACACTGTGGTCTGGACTCACATGATGGTAGCTTTTCTTTGTCTTTATTTTTTTCTTGCAGGGAACTCACCACTTGAGTCAGGGTCTGTACTTCAGTGCTCAGCTGGTGAATAAGTTCATATTGGGCCTTACTGTCAGGGTGGGACTCAGCTTTAGTAGCATCACCGTGGTTAATTTCACTGCTCTGGGCTTGAGCTGTTTTTGGATGGGTGACACGGCCTAGGCGTCTTTTTCGTTCACTCTCCTCATTTGTAGTTTTTGTTATTTGTTTTACAAATGCATCGTCTGTGACTATGGGTTCAGCGAGCAGGGGTTTTAGCTCTCGTCTGATGTCTTCATGCTTTTCTTTCAGGCCTTGGTAAACTGTGTGTAGGAACACATTCTGAACTGTTTGAGCTTCATACTTAATGTTTGAGTCAGTCTGCTTTGATGTAAACAGAACCTTTTGTCTGAGCCCCATCATTCTGTTGAGAAACTGCTGAGGGGTTTCATGATCATGCTGCTTGGCATTTATATGCCCTTGGAACAGTTCAGTGCTACTTTTCTCTCCTAAATGAGATTGCAGGAAGCTCTTTAGCTCAGCTATGGACATCTCATCTTTGCTGGCAAGCATATCTTTGAAGATACCTGGTTTTATAATATAAAACTATTTCTCTCTCTGTGTAGTTGTCCTTCAGTCCTCGATCAATCTGCTTGCTGATACTGCTGTAGGTTATGTCAGAGGCATGATCACCAATTTGCCCGCCCTGAATCTTGAACTCTTTCCTTTGCAGAAGGGGAAGGTCTTTAAGGGCAATTAAACTTTCAGAGGGGGCTGGCAAGTGTTGGACAGGGTATGCCTGGGGTGACTGCAGAACAGTCTGACTGTGAGGCAGACCGTGCTGGCATGTTTAAGGTTTTGGCATAAGGTGTTGTAACTTGAAATAAGCCTGCTCAGCTGAGACTCAAGGGTTTCAGCTTTGGAAGCCAGATTAGCTGTTTCATTGTCTGTATGGGCAGTATTTTGAGGCAGTTGTGATGAGACATCATCAGCAGGCAAAACAAGCTCAGTACGACCCTCATCAGTAGCTTCAGTCTGGCTACGCTTCTCAGTTAACTCAATTATTCTGTCATTAAGATGTAACAGCTCTGACATTCCTTGATCTTCTAACTCCAGAAGACGTGCATTGTCCATATAGGAACAGATATGATCAATGCAGCCTTCTTCATCCTGCTTATTCAATGCAGCATTGTTTTGGTCAGGTGTATATGGGATATCAGTTGTGAGTTGGAGCAACTCATCAGCAGAGAGGCAGAATAGTCTTCTTTACCATCCACCACCATCTTCTTTCTTTCATTGTCTCCCATTGTGACTTATAAAGACGCCTTGGCCCTGGGATCACTTGTCTGGCCCTTTGCTTCAGTTATACAGCACGCTGGCCTTGTAGCTGGTCCACTGGTTCATAAATCTCTGGATCGACGACTGTAGGTGGTGATATCATCAATCCCGGACAAGCCCCCACTATTGTTGCAGGTCCGGTCTAGGGTGCAAACCCGTAACAGTTAAATTCCTGTATAAACAGAAAAAAAGATAAGGCAGGAGGCCGTTAGCTGCAGTTTAGTGCAGTCCCGCACGGTAGAATTTATTGACAAAATGCCACAAAGATATAGTCTTCACTATTAATTACTTTTTCTTAATTCTAGGTATCTCCAAAACCCATTATACCTACTAATTACATCTGAGTAAAGAGCTTTGTAAATCAAAACATAAACAATAACTACATTACTTCTACTATAATCAGTTTACATTTACATTTCCCACATTTATGGTTTACTGTTAGAGAGACAAAATGACATCCAGTTAAAGGTATGTACATATACACACTATGAAAAGTCAATAGAACTCACAAATAACCTGTAAATTTGATCAGGGTATACCGACGCTGAAAGTCTGCACTGTTTGTGTTCTAAATGTTGTCAACGAAGCAACATATTTTTATAAAACCTTTTAAACAACAATACATTCATGGAGGAATAACATTTATACCAGGAAAAAAGCACAAAATACATTTATATGCAGGCGCCGTCTTTAGAAACGTAACCTTAAATGTAAAAAAAAAAATGCGGCCGCCAGATCAACTAGTAACAAGCTATCACTTTCATCACACCAAATCTGCTATTTTCAATATGTTAACCTTTGTAAAACATCTTCAGCATTTACTGACATTAGTGGTGGCAAACGTATAAAGTCATGTGTGTTTCCAATGTGTTTTAACATTTTACTAACCTGTATAAACAGGAGAAAAGATAAGGCAGGAGGCCGTTAGCTGCGGTTTAGTGCAGTCCCACACGGTAGAATGAGGAAGTCGCGCAAGAGTTTGTATACAGGGAGTTCCTGCCTGAAGAAAGAAAAGAGGCACAGTCCACACTGCCACTTTGTGGCGGATGCCAACATTAACACTCAAATGCAAAATTCTTCACAAAATAATGAACTGGCCCTTGTTTCTTAACTCTTTTAGTGTCATTTACAGAAACATATTAACAAAAAGTGCCCTGAGCAATTTAAACTCACTCATAAAATGTGACCACACATTTTGTGTGCGTCACACTACCACTTGAAATCCAGCATGTAAAAGGAAAAGAGAATACAGTAGCAGACTATTTGTCTCGTGGAATCATTAGTTAAACTAATTTAGAAACCTGTGTTTTATTTGTTTTTTAAATTAAGCATAAAAAAAAGAAACTGACTGTGTCCTCTGTGACTGAATTTATGTTGGCTATTTGTTTTGATGTATTGAACATTGTATGGTTTTGAGGCCCGTTCAAACATTTTGTGCCATTGGTTGTAAACTTATTTGGGGAATTTATTTTGGTTATCGTTTCTGTAAGACCAACAAAATCTGATAGATTTGCTGTCTTTTAGGAGGGAGGAGTTATGGTCTACGTGGAGTCCTGAGACTTGACTTCAGTCACTCAATCAGGAGCAATGCATTACACCTGTGCACACCTCACACCTGAGAGCAATTAGTCTGCTGAGCAGATATAAGGAGGTAGCTTGCTTCTGCTTAGACCAGGGGTGGGCAGTGAGGGCCATTCCACTGCAGGTTTTCTGTTCCACCCAGTCTCTTCAGCAGGTGTTTGCTCTGATCACCTTCAAGGATTGCTAATCACTGAAAACACCTGCTGAAGAGACTGGGTGGAACAGAAAACCTGCAGTAGAATGGCCCTCCATGGCACATGATTGCCCACCCCTGGCTTAGACATTTGATGGTCAGAGAGGCAACACCACTAGTTGCTCTCTTTATGTGGGTTTTGTCTTCTACTGGTTTTCCCCAAGTTAGTTGCTTTTCTTTTTAGGCTGTACTCTAAGTTCTTCTGTCATTTTGATAGATTTAGTTGATGGTTGGGTTGGCCTAGCTACCTTTTAGAATACATTCTGAAACCTTGTTTTGGTCAGTTTTCTGTGTTTATTTTGTTAGTTTCCCCATTAGCGACCAAATTTCATTTCTTTCTGAGGGACGTAACACATGCCTCTAATTTAGTTAATTGATAACTGTCATCTGGCTTCTCTGACAAACATAATTGTGAGTCATCTGTATAACAATGAAAGTTTATGAAATGTTTTCTAATAATATTACCTAATGGAAGCATACAGTATATAAACTAAAATGGTACATAACAGAGTCCTGTGGAACTTTTTTTTTTTGG
This sequence comes from Pholidichthys leucotaenia, assembly GCA_020510985.1. NCBI lineage: Eukaryota > Metazoa > Chordata > Actinopteri > Cichliformes > Pholidichthyidae > Pholidichthys > Pholidichthys leucotaenia. The sequence continues at coordinate 129,788,594 of CM035847.1, forward strand.
GGGGGGGGGGAACTATCATTAACTGTCTCATTTGTAAAGTTGTACTGCATGTACAGTACAACTAAAGCTTTCAGTAGGTAGTATTTAAAGTGGTACCTTCTCCATGCCCATTTGAGCAACCCATCTGGGCCATTAAAGAACAGCTCCACAAAGTAAATTTGGACATTTGCAGCCACGAGCAGTAATAATTCATCTGACTGACCACCTGATGCGAGCTCAGAGGGCCTCTTTACCTTGTCAGGAAAAGTAGAAAATGCCATTGAGAAGTTATTACAGCCTGTGCAGGAAGTGATGCAGCTGTTATGCATAAAATGGGGTAAGATTGATTTTTTTTTTTTTTTTCCCTGCTTTGAACATTTGTGGATATCCAATCACAAATCTGGATCTACACTCAATGGTTTCACAACAGTTGTTTGGTTCCATATAGAAACAATTAGTTTACAGATAATTCAAATTACCATTACTCCACAACCCTTAAATGCCTATTCATGATGAAAATTTGAGGCAATTTATGAATAAGGGCTTCAGCTCTGTAATTTTATAAAAAGCTTTTAGTTTGGTAACCCACAGCAACAATGGTGGTTAAGAGATCTCTAATAGTGAGAAGAAAGAGGGGGGGGGGGCAGGAAAAAAATCTATCAAAGGAACATTGAGAGTGGCTAAATTAACAGTTTGGTGCACTTTTTAATCCAGACCATCCATGATTCTGGCGTGATGAAATCACCCTGAGTGCTCAGATCTTCTGACCTTAAGCACAGCCTAAATGTGGACCCATCTGAGGATCATTGTACATGAGTTTGCCAAACACTGGGGCAGTTGCCTCGGAGGAGTAATGTTTTTTCCTGAAATCATAAATGCCCAGATCTCCCCAGCTTTGATAATGACCTTGAGCACAACCTTGATGAAGACCCACCTGATGATCATAGTAAGTCTGGTGAGCATCAAGGCAGTTGCCTAGGAGGAGAGATTTTTCTAAAATAACATTTCAGGTTAGATTTACTGACCTTTTACCTTGAGCACAACTTAGGTGCAGATTCACCTGAGGATCATCATGAGTGAGTTTGGCAAGAATTTGGGGCAAATGCCTAGGAGGAGTAACAAGTTCCGTGAAATGTGAACGGACAGATGCCGTGCCATCACATTAGCTTCTTTTCGACTTCACCAGAATGAGCTAAAAATACTGTACATACCTTGTTTTATTGTCTGAATTAGGGCTGCACTTTCAGAAAAATGTGTGATTGCAATTATGGCCCTAAATATCGCAATTTTCAATAATATATCTATTTTTTTAAAGATGGTTTCTTGAGTTTACAGGAGTTGTCATCCAGGAAAATGCAGAGAAAATTGATCCTTTTCAAATGGTACATCCATATTAAGTTGCATAAAAATACAAAATGTAAGCTTTGTATAGCACTGACCATATTTAAATGCACAAGAATAAAGATTCAAAGATTTTTAGATTTTTATGGCCAGTGATGTGGCGTTGTCAGACCAGATCCTCAGAGATGTGCATTCCCAGGAACTTGGTGCTGCTCACCCTCTCCACAACTGCTCCATTGATGATCAGAGGGTATGCTGTGTGTCCTCTCCTGAAGTCAACCACGATCTCCTTGGTTTTTCCCACGTTCAGGAAGATTATTGTCTTTACACCACTGGACCAGTTGGCTCACCTCATTTCTGTAGCTGGCCTCTTCATCGTTTGTGATGAGGCCCACCACTGTCGTGTTGTCCTCAAATCTGATGTGCTTGGTGCTGTAAACTGGTACGCAGTTATGGGTCAGCAGGGTGAAGAGCAGCAGGCTGAGCACGCACCCTTGTGGGGCCCCTGTGCTCAGTGTGATGGTCTTGGAGGTGTTGCTGCCGACCCGTATGTTCTGTGGCCTCCCTGTGAGAAAGTCCAGCACCCAGTTACAGAGAGGTTTTGACTCCCAAGTGTCTGAGTTTTTGTATTAGGTCCTGGGGGATGTTTGTTTATTTGTCAGGGACAGTGCAATAAACAGACAAAAAGAAAATCTGATGTGTTGCACAAAGAGTGTATAGCATTAAGCTAATTTGCAACTCTTGTCCCTGCATGGGCTTTAGAGAAAAGAAACGGGTAAAAAGAGAGATGAGGAAAAAACAAGATGAAAACGGTATAAACAATATCCAAATACATCAATGCAAACAAAATTATAAATACACAATATAAAAACCTGATTCACATTTGCCTGTTACAGGCCTCCCTCCCTCAGTCACTCACTATAATCAAACACATTCATTCCTTCCCTTCATTCACTCACACCCTGCAGACAATAATTTCATACATGGGTACATTCTTGTTTATTTTTCAGCCAGTTTTTAACCTTTGAAGTAAATGTTTTAAAATCCGTTATTTTGATTTCATTTGGCATTGTATTCCAAATATAACTACCCTTTATAGAGAAAGCTGTTTGTCCAAATGTGGTTCTGCGGTGGGATATTTTACAGAATAAAATGCATATACAGTACGGCTGCTTGGTATGGTATGTAATATCTAATTTAAAGCAGTTCAGATTTTATTTTATTTTTTTACTGTTTTAGAAATCTTCATGTGAAGATTAAATTTGAATTGAGGATCTAGTACAATGCCAAGGTATTTGAATTCTGTAACTGAACTGATGTCTTGATCATGTATGTATATTAACTTTAAAATGTTGCAGGTTACATTTTTTGATTGAAAAGGTTCAGGTTACTTTATTTGTACCCGTAGGTAGATTTGTTTTGCAGTCTGGTGACATCCATATTTACAAGCCACTAACTACATTCAATATAGACACAAACACAGGCACACATGAAGCTGACTATAAACATGATAAAAAATACTCAAGGCTCCATCAAACGGGGTATAAAAAGACAAAGATGAGGGAGAAACCAGAGGTAAGAGAGAAGGGTCATATTAAAGTTAAAAGTTAAAAACTAGTCAGAGGTTAAAAAACTCAAAGGTCTAAAACCCAATAAAATATTTAGAACCCAAGTGACATCATACAAAATAAGTAAATAAATATGTACAATATATTTTTATAGCTTGTTCAACTCTGACAGCAGCAGGGACAAAGCTGTTTTTGTAGAGCTGGGTTTTACTTTTTGGGACAGCAAACCTCCGTCTGGAGGGAAGAAGCTGAAAGTTGCAGTGCAAAGGGTGGGAGTCATCATTTAAAATGGAGGTAGCCATCCTCTGTACTTGTCTGGTGTACAGGGATGTCAGGCTCAGCTGTGACTCACCAAGCAAACGACTGGACCATCTAACTACCTGATCCAAGGATTTCCTCTGTTTCAGTTTTATCTGACCAAACCATGACACTAAAGAGGATAAAACGGATTCAATAAAAGCCCGATAAAACATTGTCATTATGGTTCGGTCAATTTGGAAGCGTGCAAGTTTCCTCAAACAATGCAAATTTTGCTGACCCTTTTTGCACACCCTTTCACAGTTCACTTCAAAGTTTAAATTACTATCAATAATCGTCCCAAGATATTTGTACGATTGTACACATTCGGTGGTCTGGCCTTTTAGTATGGTGACTTTGTGCCTGGGAGTTTTCCTCCTAAAGTCAATAATCATATCTTTCGTTTTTGTTGTATTCAGCTGCAGGTAGGAATCCTCACACCAGTGAACAAAATCAACTACTGGGCCGTGGCCACTCTCACCATCCTGGAGGAGACTGACAATGACTGAGTCATCAGCATACTTTATTATGTGTCTGTTGTCATGTCTGCTCCGACACATTTGTGTACAGGATGAAGAGTAGTGGTGACAACACACACCCCTGAGGAGAGCCAGTAGAAGAGCACTTTAGGTCAGACAATGTACCATTGACCCTTACTCTCTGCGTCCTGTTGGTTAAGAAATCCAGAATCCAACCCACCAGATTATTGCTCAAATCAAATTGTTGCAGGAGCCTTTCAACTAAAATGAGGTTGGATTGTATTAAAGGCGGAAGAAAAGTCCACAAAAGCCTGGCATGTGTCCCATTAAAATCCAGATGTTTAAAAAGCATGTTAAACAGAGTGACAGTGGCATCCTCCACTCCTCTGTGAGGCCTATAGGCAAACTGCAGAGGATCCAATGCGTGTTCAGTCTGCCTTTGGACCTCACATCTGACCAGTCTTTCAAAAATTTTCATTAAAATTGAAGTCAAAGCAATTGGTCTAAAGTCGTTTACCATTTTTAGGACAGCTGGATTTTGGAACAGGAACAACCACGGCTTCTTTCCAGATTTTAGGCACATGTTGTGTCTGTAAGGACTTATTGAAAATGTAATGAAATATAGGACTCAGTTCATGTGCACAGGACTTTACCAAGCACCCACATTTATTATCAGGGCCCTGACTTTTGTTCACTTTTACAGCGCAGAACTCCCTTTTAACATCCTGCACCTCAATATTAAAGTGCTGATTGTCTTTGAGTTTCTGTTTCAAATCTTGGATTTCTGTGCTGAAATCAAATGAGTCAAAACGACCATAAAAACAATTAAGAGCATTAGCCAGCTCTGTCTGAACTAAAACCATCTAAAAACACACGATTACTGCGCTCTGTGCTCTGAAGGCCTGCAATAGTTTTCATACTGGCCCAGGCTGAACCAAGTTTCTTTGCCATCTTGCTTTCCAACTCTGATTTATAATTCTGTTTTGCTCTTAAAATTTCGGACTTCAGCTCCTTTGTGGCAACCTGTAGCTCAGAAACAGACCCCTGTTTAAAGGCAAGTGCTTTCCTCTGTAAGCAGGATTTAACTGATTTAGTAACCCATGGTTTGTTGTTGGGATATATTTTGACACGTTTACGTGGAACAATCTTATTTTGACAGAAAGCCATGTATGAGCATGTGAGCTCAGCCAGAGTCCAAATCATCCCCGCAGGCCAGTTTGAACATCTCCCAGTCTGTACAGTCAAAGCATTCCTGGAGGCTGTGATCTGAATCTTCTGTCCACACATCAATGTCTCTCGTCTCCACCTTGCCTCTTCTGAGAGCAGTTTTATATGTGGGCAGCAAATGTACACAGTTGTGATCTGAGGATCCTAAAGGAGGAAGGGGGAGTGATTTATAGGCCCTCTCTATGGATCCATAGCACAGGTCCAATGTCTTTTTTTCACCTGGTTGGACAGGAGACATACTGATAAAAGTTTTTAAGTGTCTTCTTTAAAGAAACATGGTTAAAATCCCCAAGAATGAAGTTTGGCGCCTCTGGAGAAATTGATTGCTGCTGGATCACATCAAAGATGGTTCTGGAGGCGGAGTCAGCATCTGCCCTCGGATGAATGTACACGGTTGTGATGAAAAGTTGGGGAAACTCGCGAGGCTAATAAAAGGGGCGTAGTGACACAGACAGCAGCTCCACATCGGGTGTACAGATGCGCTCTGACCGTGACAGATGTGCAGTACTGCTTATTAATATATAAACATACGCCGCCCCCCTGACGTTTCCCCGTTACCTCTTCCTGCCGATCCGAGCGCAGCGGGGCTCCAAAGCCGTCAATCCACAGGTCTGCATCTCGGTCATGCGCAGTAAGCCAAGATTCAGTGAAAGCCATGACGCAGCAGTTCTTGAAGTCATTCTGGTAGCGTACATTCCCTTGAATTTCATCCACCTTGTTTCTCACAGACTGTGCATTCCCAAAAATTATTGAAGGAAGAGGAATGTTACCAAACTGACGTCTCCTAAGGCGCAATTTCCTCCACGCCTTCCGCGCTTCCTTCTGCCGCCTCTTTTCACCACTGTGTCCGTCTCACAAAATAAAGTCCGGCAGTTGCAGCTTAGGCTCAATCACAGCCGTTGAATCAGCCGTGTTTAAATGCAGCAACACGTCCCTGGAATATTGTATTCTGCCCACCATGGAGCCGAACGCATTTACTTCAGAGACAAAGAGCCACAGCACAGAAAGCAGCAGTGCGAGAAAGGAGAGGAAATCCATGTTGTAAATACCAGGGAGCTCTTCGCCATATATTCCACAACCACTCCAAGGCAGAAACGACACGGAGGATTTTATAAAAACGTATAAATGTACATAAAAACACGCACTATTTCACCTGCATGGGAGAACTTGCACAATTGGTGGCTGACTAAATACTTTTTTTCCCCACTGTATTTTCAAAAGCCTGTTGTCAAAGGTCCAGACAAACTTTTCTTTAGCTTTAAGGAGGTTGGTTAAGGGAGCAACTACAGAGGAAAAGCTCTTATAAAAATTACGGTAATAGCCCACTAGCCCCAGAAAGTGCATCAGCTCCTTTTTTGTGGCAGGAGGTTGGAACTGTTGGACCGCCAGTACCTCAGCACAGACTGGTCAGACCTGTCTATGCCCAACAACATGGCCAAGGTAAGTAACTGTCACTCTAGCAAACTCACACTTGGCTAAGTTTACTGTAAGGCGTGCAGCAACCAGATGTTCAAAATATGGCTCTCCCAGTTATCACTGTAGACCACCACATCATCAAAGTACACTGCACATCCTTCCAGATCCCCCACAACCTGATTCATAAACGTCGAAATGTTGCATGAGCATTTCATAGACCAAAGGACATTACCTTGAAAGAAAAAAGTCCTGATGGTGGAACAAAAGAAGCAATTTCTTGTGCACAAGCTGTTAATGGTACCTGCCAATACCCTTTAAGCAAGTCCAACTTACTAACATTTTGCAGAACCAACAAGGTCAATCAAATCATCCATTCACGGCAGTGGATATGCATCTGTTTTTGTGATACTATTAACCTTGCGAAAGTCTGTACAAAAACAAAAGGTGTTATCTGGTTTTGGCATTAAAATGCATGGGGATGCCCAGGGAGAAGCAGATGGTTCAGCAATCCCATTTTCCAGCATATATTTTACTTCTGCATCAAGAACTTTGCTTCTTTCAACTGGAACCCTATAAAACCACTGTTTTATTGGTTTAGCATCACCAACATCGATGTCATGTGCGATAAGGTGTCTGAATTGGCACATCATTAAACAAATCAGGAAAACGTTTTATTAATGAAATTAGCTCTGTGTGGTCTGATAGAGGCAAATGAGAAAACAGTCTCCAAAGAATCCAGAGCTTCAGCATTTTTTAAATGCCCACACACCAAACCTTGGTCTAGTGGGTCCAGTCCATCCTCCTCCTCCCCTTTTATAGGAAGCAGAGTCCATGCATGCTACTGATCTCACCACCATCTTTATCCCCGCCTGAAGACACACGAGAATAGTAAGGTTTTAAAAGATTAACTTGACAAAAATGAGATGACTTCCTGCATGTTGGAGTTAAAATCAAATAATTTTTTATCTGAAACTTTTTTCAAGACTGTATGAGAACCAGTAAATTTGTCTTGAAATGGAGAAGTTATCACAGGCAACACAGCAAGCACCTGATCACCTTCAAACTGGCGGCGTTCAGCTTTTTGATCATGAAGATGTTTCATCTTTCTTTGAGCAGAAGTTAATTTTTGTTTAGCAACTTCTCCTGCCAAATAAAGACAGTGTCTAAAGCCATTAATGTAGTCAATGAGATTTTGAGGTGGTCCTTCAGATTTTCAGTTGTCACACAGCAACGCAAGAGGACTACGCCCCTGATGACCAAAAACTAGCTCATTTGGCCTAAATCCAGAACTTTTCTAGATTACCTCCTGCGCAGCCAACAAGAGCCAGGCAAACCTTCCTCCCAATCTCTGTTCATTTCCACACAGTATGCACGGAGCAAGGACTTAAGTGTTTGATGGAATCTTTCTAATGCCCCTTGAATTTGTGCATGACAAGCCGTAGAGTGAACCTGTTGTACCCGTAGTAGTGTTAATTCAATTCAACTTTATTTATAAGATAAGATAAGCCTTTATTAGTCCCACAACGGGGAAATTCCAGGATTGCAACAGCACAGGGATAGCAACACTCAGAGCAACAATCAGAAGGCAAGAAAAAAAAACAACAAGCAAGCAAGAGCAGCTAATATACATATGTACATATTACTATAAAATATATATATACACACACACACACACACAGACACACAGTGCAGAGCATTGTAGCTGGATGGAATAAATATATGAATATATGAACACACAGTGCAGAGCATTGTAGCTAGATGGAATAAATATGTAAATATATAAACACCCACAGTACGGAGCATTGCAGCTAGGTGGAATAAATATGCAAGTATATAAACACACACAGTGCGGAGCAATGTAGCTAGATGGAATAATATGTAGATATATAAAAACACAGTGTGGAGCATTGTAGCTAGATGGAATAAATATATAGATATATAAATATAAACACACCCAGTGCTGAGCATTGTAGCTAGATGGAATAAATATATAGATATATAAATATAAACACACCCAGTGCAGAGCATTGTAGCTAGATGGAATAAATATGTAAATATATAAACACACACAGTGCAGAGCATTGTTGCTAGGTGGGATGAAACAGCATAACCGTCTATTTAGTTATCCTACATGGTATGATTATGTGCCCATACATATTCTCACCCTCCATAGCGACCGGTATGTTCCTAGTTGTATGCCGGAGAGGACCATTGTGTAAGTCTATTGCATCTTTTGCATTCAAAAAAAAACTATTAGCTATTATTATAACTATTATTATATAGCGCCATTTCACAACAACAGTCATCTCATAGCACTAGCAACTGTAGGGGGAACCCCCACAGTTGCAGAAAGACCCCAGCAATCAGGCGATCCCCTGTGAGCAAGCACTTGGCAGTGGTGGAGAGGAAAAACTCCCTTTTAACAGGAAGAAACCTCCAGCAGAACCAGGCTCAGGGAGGGGCAGTCATCTGCTGCGACTGGCTGGGGGGTGAGGGGACAAAGATGAAAAGAACAGACATGTAGAGAGCAAACAGCACGATGGGGACTCAGTCTATGGGAGAGAAAAAACAGATGTTAATGACCAACAAAAAAAAAAAAAATTTCATTGACAGTGAAGAAAGGAGTGAGGCCCAATGCATTATTGGAGGTCCCCCGGCTGACTAAACCTATTAGCAGCATAACTAAGGGAGGGTTCAGAAACACATGATCCTTCCCTAATTGTAGGCTATATCAAAAAGGTAGGTTTTAGCCCTATTCTTAAAAACGGAGATCGAGTCTGACTCCCGAATCCAGATTGGCAGCTGGTTCCACAGGAGAGGAGCTTGATAACTGAAGGCTCTGCCTCCCATTGTACTTTTGGAGATTCTAGGTATTACAAGTAATCCTGCATTTTGGGAGCGTAGTGCTCTGTTAGGATAATACGGTAGTATCAGATCTTTTAAATAAAAAGGAGCCTGATTGTTTAAAGCTTTGTAAGTAAGAAGGATTTTAAACTTAATTCTAAACTCTATGGGAAGCCAATGAAGGGAGGCCAGAACCGGAGAGATATGATCTCTTTCTAGTACCTGTTAAAACTCTTGCTGCAGCATTTTGGATCAGCTGAAGACTTTTTAAAGATGTTTTTGGATAGCCTGATAGTAAAGAATTACAATAATCTAATCTCGAGCTAACAAAAGCGTGGATCAGTTTCTCAGCATCACTCTGAGACAAGATGCTCCTAATCTTGGCAATATTACGCAAATGATAGAAGGCAGTCTTAGAAACAGAAAGTAGTCTTAGAAACAGTTTTAGAATTTGGGCAAACATGTGAGGAGAAAAATTGTACCCTGATCACTTTGTATGACACGTGGAATGCCCAAAACAGAAATGAACTGCAATAGGGCTTTAACAACAGCTTTAGTGGTTATAGAGCGCAGTGCAGCGCCCTGACCATCTGAGGCTGGGGAAAATCTACCACTGCACGCATTTTGTCCGGCAAGGGTATCGCGCCCTCCAGTGAGATGCAGTGGCCCAAAAAGTCGATTACCGTAACCCCGAACTGGCACTTCGCCGGGTTGATTATTAACCCGTGCTCTTCCAGCCTTTGGAAAACCGTCCTGAGGTGGGCTACGTGTTCGTCCTGGGACGCGCTGGCCACCAGAATGTCATCCAGGTAGACGAACACAAACAGAAGATCAGCACCACATCCATCATCAATGTCTGCGCTGGTCCTTTTAACCCAAAAGGCATGCATAAGAACTCAAAAAGACCAAACAGGGTTATTACTGCCGTTTTGGGTATGGCTTCCGCACGCACCGGGACCTGGTGGTAACCACGGACCAGGTCCATCTTGAAAAAAATGCATGCCCCGGTGAGGTGAATGGAAAAATCCTGAATATGGGAGATTGGGTAGCGATCGTGCGCTGTGGCATTATTTAATCTGCGGAAGTCTCCACATGGTCACCACAATCTCTCGGCTTTAGGCACCATATGTAGCGGGGATGCACATGGGCTGTTTGAGCGCCTGATGATGCCCAGCCTTTCCAAGTTGGCAAACTCGCGCGGACTGGCCAGTTTAGCTGCGTCCAGGCGCCGAGGTTGTGTGAAAACGCGCGGCTTCGTGGTGGTAATGAAGTGCTCCACCCTGTGTTTGGTGACAGCCGCCGAAAACATTGGAACCGTGAATGCTGGGAACTGGGTGAGTAGTATATGGAACTTATCCCTGGAGCTGTGACGTTGGCTAGCGTTGTGGACCCGGCTCCTCTAGCTGTACAGGGCAGAGAATCAAAAGACATTGCATTAATCAGGCATCTGTTAGCCGCATCGGCTAATAGTCTGTGTGTACACAAAAAATCTGCGCCCAAAATGGGGAAGTTACATGCTGCTATGACGAATGTCCATTGGTATATACGGCCGTGCAAGGATATAGTCAGGGTCCTCTCACCAAAAGCCTTAATCTCTGAGCCGTTTGCGGCCGCCAGCTCGGGGCCGCTACTTCCCACCAGCCGGTCTGCGTAGGACGGCAGGATGAGGCTCTTTTGGGAGCCAGAGTCCATGAGGAACCGTCTCCTCGAGCGGGAGTCCATCACATAGAGCAGCTTGTTTGTGTCACCGGCGGTCGCAGCTGCTACCGACTGCCGGCCCTAGTGTTTCCAAGCGCTTGAACTGGCACGGTGGCACGCATCAGTGTGCATCTTTTCCAAAGTGGCGGTGGTAGAAGCAGAGCGTGTCCCTCCGGTGCTTCTTGGCCTCTGCTGCGGCCACTGTCGCTGGCTCCTTGCTCCCGCTGGCCATCTCGCTGGGTTCCAATGCCGCTGCATTCACAGCGAAGGTTCTGGTCGCCAGGATAATCCGATCTTCCTCTTGGGCCAGTGCCCGGTAGTTCCGCGTGGCCAGCAGGGGCGAATTGGGAAGGACTGCTCTGGCCGCTGTCAGGAGGTTCCGGAGGAAAAGGTGGGCAAAGAGGAAATGCCCGTCATCTGTGCCCATCAATGCCAACATCTTCATTAATTTGACCGCCGACCTGTCTCCCAACTCAGTGCGCGTCAGGAGCCTTTCCGCTCTCTCGCAGTCTGAGACCATGTAGCGCTGGGTCAGCACAGTCTTGAGTGTCATATTTGTCGTGGCCTGGGGGCTGTTGGAGCAGGCTCACCACCTGCTGTGTTGTGCGTGCATCCAGTGCTGCAACCACGTAGTAGTATTTGGTGTCATCTGCCGTTACTCCATGGAGCGCGAACTGGGCCTCGGTGTGGAGGAACCAAGACTTCGGGTCATGTAGCCAAAAGTCTGGGAGCTTGACCGAAACGGCACACACGGTGCTGGCACCTCCAGTCCGGGTTGTCTCCGGGATGTTTGCCTTGAGTTCCATTATACGTCAAAGGTCACCAGTGTGGAGAAAGGAATGAGCAGGCAAGGCAGTGAGTTGGAGCAGAGTAGACTTTATTCTCTCTCTCTAGCCATCAGTCAACAAGAATAACCCAGGTCGCTGGCATCTCTCTTATACCTTACATTCTGCCTAGCGACCTGGGGGGTTCACATTACAATACATACACTTACAATTACAATTCCCTTTGTCACCCAGCCTGTCGGTGCATTATGCAGTCCGGAGGAGAATGCGTATTATTATGCAGTCCTATGGAGAAAACCACAGTCTGTCCTGCATATCCGTTTAACAGCCTTTTAGCATGTCGTCCTGTGTCATTCAGTCTGAGTGGAGAATGTAATGTCTGGGTCCCCCACAATGTTAAATTGAACAGGCAAATTTGAGAGTTTCATAATTTTCAAAAGACAGAAAAATGGATTTCTTGTAAATGTGACAAGAATGATATGTGGGATTGTTCTTATCAAAGATTTTTATGGTAGGGACAAACGCAAGACTGCACCTGCGCTGCATCTGCAACATACTGCATCCGGAGTCAGTGGAAACCCTGGGTAAGGCCCTTCTCCCCTGATCACTCAGTTTAGACAGCTGGCCAGCTCTATGAAGAGTCCTGGTGGTTCCAAACTTCTTCCATTTACGGATGATGGAGGCCACTGTGCTCACTGGGACCTTCAAAGCAGCAGAAATTTTTCTGTACCCTTCCCCAGATTTGTGCCTCAAGACAATCCTGTCTTGGAGGTCTACAGACAATTCCTCTGACTTCATGCTTGGTTTGTGCTCTGACATGTACTGTCAACTGTGAGACCTTATATAGACAGGTGTGTGCCTGGGTTCCATCCACCTGCAGCGCTCTTCTGCTGCTCAGCCATGACCCTGCCCCGGGGGCCCCGCGAGCGGCGTCGCCTTGCCCCTGCTCACCCCACTCCTCCCGTCAACAACCAAGCCATGCCGGATAAGCCAGTAAGTTAAGTAAAATTGCATGCAAATTAATCACTCTGTGGTGGACTTTTGCCAGTCGGTGCATTGACATGCACTACACAAAGAGCAGAGATAAACAAACCTATCTGGTCAGTCACTGCAACAGATACTGGAATCAGTTTGTCTTGGCCTGTCCTTGCAACTGATAATACCTCTGTCTGCCAAGAATGTGCCGCTAGTCCAGCAAAAGCTATCGGTACTCAAATACTTTGCAAGTAGTTTCATGAAATGGTCAGTCAGAAAGCAACTCATACTGGCTCGGACGTTGCCTGGGTTTGCAGGATTGGGAGTTCCCGGCAGCAGAGGGCGGGGGACAGAGCTGCGTAGAGGAATCTGATCAGACCTAAATGAAACAGTCATTGTCGCCTGCGACAGACTGCTATGATGATGAATATGCTGCTGGGTACCTAGTGGACTGACACATCAGCTAGCTAATATTTAGCTCCAGATTTAGAAGGTGGCAGAGGACCAACACAGTCTGAGTAGGTGTGCAAACGGTTGGCTAACTGCAGGTATTGGATGCAGTGGTACAGGTTTAATAGACTGATTTAGTTTCCCAATAAGCTGACAAACATGACAGGTTTTAATATATACCCTGATGTCCTTCTTTAAGCGAGGCCAAAAGAAATGGAGTACCCTGTCATAAGTATTTCTGACACCAGAATGCCCCGACTGATTGTGAGCCAACTTCATAACCAAATCTCTAAACTTGTGTGGTACTACAAATTAGAAAATGGGTGAACCAATACCATCCTCTCCATGAGGAACCCATTTTCTCATCAAAACTCCTTCCTGGATAAAATATCCATGTGCAGCAACAGCAGACATGGCACTATCAAAAAGAACCCTTAATGAAGAATCATTCTGCTGTTCAATGACCAGATTTTCATGGGAAACAGTGGAAAGTCAGTCAAACACACCAACTGTTCCGAAATTATCCTTTCTCTCTGCAGACTGAGCTGCCATTGCTCAAGTCACAGCACATGCTGAAAACACTGCAACAGTCTCTACACATGATTCAGGACCACTTGAAATTGCTGGTAAGGATGAGACTATAGGATAGGGTGGCACATCAGCCCAAACGCGATCACCGGCCAAACTATTTCCTAAAATAATCTCCACTCCTTCTACTGGCAAAGCTGACCATACACCCATACAAACTTCCCCTTGTACCAAATCAGACCACAGGTGCAGCCTGTGTAATGGCGCAGAAACAACAGCCAACCCCATACCTTTGAGTAGGACTGAATCACCAATGTTAGTTTTATCTGAACATGGTAATGCTGATGACAGAATAAATGAATCCCTTGCACTAGAATCACGAAGAATTCTCACTGGAATCTTTCCACCATGGTCTGCGTTATGGCCCCTTTCTGGGCCAAGGCCAGAATAGCCTATTTTCAGCCTGGGATCGAGTCCATCTCAACTTCTACACCAAGGTGGATGAACCTAGTCATTTTCACCCTTTTCTTAGGCAAGGTAGACATTCACCTTGTCTCTTTTTGCTCACAGCAAGGCAGACCTACATCTTAAATCCCAGGCTGGGATTTGAACCCATGACCTCAACACCTCCTGCTCTACCACTGAGCCAAAGAGGTATTCCTCACTAACAGAGGTGTACTCTATGGTGTCAGGACCTGCACCACTGACCAATTACCCATGGAGGGGGCCATCACACCTCCCCCCCCCCTTAAGGAAGTGGTGCAGGTGTTCAAATCCCGGATGAGCCCCCATTTTCTGTTATAGCCCCTTTCTGGGCCAAGGCCAGAAACGCCTATTTTCAGCCTGGGATCGAGTCCATCTCAACCCCTACATCAAGGTGGACAAACCTAGTCATTTTCACCCTTTTCTTAGGCAATGTAGATATTCACCTTGCCTGTTTTTGCTCACAGCAAGGCAGACCTACACCTTATGTCCCAGGCTAGGATTTGAATCCATGACACTACAATCTCAACACCTCCTGCTCTACCATTGAGCCAAAGAGGAATTCCTCATTAGCACTTGGCCAGTAGCGGAGGTGTACTCTATGGTGTCAGGACCTGCACCACTGACCAGTTACCCATGGAGGGGGGCATCACAGTCTGTAAGAGAAACATAACCAGTTGTTATAAAAGGTGAAAGATTTTTCTGGAATAACTTCTCCACATAAGGTAGATCCAAAGGTATGTTTGAAACTGGGGCGGCAGGAGCTACAGCATTAATATTTTGCTGTTTGTTTTTCAGTTTAAGAAACCAGCAGTCTGCTTCCACATGTCCCCTTTTCCACAATGAATACAGAAGTTATCCTTATCATGCAACCCTTTGGTTTCTTAAGATTCAACCCTGGGAGATTTGAGGGAAAAACAAGTGTTTCTCCACTGTCTCTTAGCTCTTTAAAACCAAAATTGTACAGTTTAGTCAAAACGGTAGGCAAGAACATACTGGTCTGCCAGTCGTGCAGCTTCCAAAACATTTTCTACTTGCTGTTCAGTTAAATATGTGGCAAGATGAACAGGAGTTGAGTTTTTAAACTGCTCCAGTATGACTAAGTCACGCAACCCCTCAAAATCATCTACTTTACAAAGTAGCATACCACCTGTTAAAACTGTTAACCAAGTCATGTGCAAACTCCAAATAAGATTGGGTGTCCTCTTTTCTGCTGTTCCTAAAATGCTGTTGATAGGCCTCAGGCACTATCTCATAAACTTTAAGTACCACAGCTTTAACCTTATAATTAAAACTATCTGTTACTGATAGGGCAGATAATGCTTCTTGTGCTTTGCCTATTCAGACACAGTGGAGTGCTGCTGTTCGGTCAGAATCAGACCAACCCTGAGCATTTGACAATCTCTCAAACAATGAGAAAAATCATTCTGGATCCTTTTCATTAAACTTAGGAACAAAATTAATACTTTTAAGCACATCAGGAGAGCCAGGTAAAACTGAGTCTTCCTCTGAGCTTTGCAAAGTATGCCCATCAGCACTGTGACTTTTTCTACTAAAATGTAGTTTTTCACATTCAAAATTAAGTTTTGCTTGCTCCATTTCATGCTTCATTTTTTCCAACATCATTTGGTTCTCCATATCAATCCGGGTTTTTTTTTCAGTTTCTTGTCTTATTTTTTTTTTTTCAATTTCAATGCGTTGTTTCAACTTTTCTTGTTCCATTTGTAGCAAAATTAATTATTTTTGCTGCTCAAATGTTAATTGAGTACTGTCAGTACTATGTGTTACAGGCTGAAATGCTTTTTCAACAGAAACAGACAAAATGTTAATATTGTGGTGGACACAACACACATGGCACCTCCATCCAGGACAATGGGGTTGGTGGGGGGGATAGTTAGGGATGCTAATGGAGAAAGGTGAGAGGAGCTAAACAGACAAAGATGTGCCTTTCGCCCCCCGTTGTGCCAGGTTCACACCTGAGGATGCAGGGGTGCAAATGTATGGTAGCAAGATCTGCTCTGTGACGTGTGGGTCAATGTCATGCTAATGTGTGTACAGGTCTTTCAAGCCTGTATATTAATGTGTTTACCCTGTGCGCCGGAGGTGGGAATAGAAGTGTATAAAAGAGTTCGCTCAGGCACTCAGAGTAGAGTTTTTGTGTTTTATGTTGGAAGAGGAATAAAGTTCGCATGTTGTGCACCTCGCTGCCTCGTCTGCTTTCATCTTCCACATTGGTGATCCTAAGATGTGCAATAGAGAACGAGCCAAGCACTGCCCCGGAGTCAACCCAGAGGGAGAAGACCAGCGCAGCATGCGCTGTCACAGTCAAGCTCCCAGACTTCTGGCTTCACAACCCGACCGCTTGGTTTCTACATGTGGAAGCCCAATTCGCACTCCGCGGGATCACAACGGGGGGGGATCACAACCTGAGCCACTGCCGGGGGCGGCGGTGGGTCAGGAGGTAGAGTAGGTCGTCCAATAGCCACATGGTTGGCGGTTCGAATCCCGCTCTCCCCGGGTATCCTGCCGTTGTGTCCCTGGGCAAGACACTTTACCCCAATTGCTCCTGGTGGGTCTGGAAGTGCCATGTTAGGAAGCATGCCGCCATCAGTGTGTGAATGCGTGGATAGCAGGATCTGTAAAGCGCTTTGGTCATCAAGAGATGAGAATAAAAGCGTTATATAAGTGAATGCCATTTACAACGGACGACACCAAATATTATCATGTGGTCACTGCGCTGGATGTGCGCACCATGCAGCAAGTGACGAGCCTGCTCCAGGAACCGCCGGCCCAGGGGAAATGACACGCTCAAGCAGATGCTAATTCAGCAGTGTACCCTGTCGGACAGTGAGAGAGCAGACAGTACTTTCACCGTATTTTGACGGAGGGTGCGATTCTGCTGCCTGATAAGGTGCGTGCCATGTCGGACTTTCCACATCCACAGACCGTGAAGGCCCTGCAGGAATTTTTGGGCATGGTTAACTTTTACCACCCTTTCCTCCCCCGAGCAGCCCAGCTGCTGCAGCCATTGTATGCCACACTCAAAAAGAAGCCTGTGGAAAACATCAACTGGACCCCCGAGCGAGTCCAGGCTTTCGCAAACACCAAAACAGTGCTCACTAACGCTGCTTTGTCAGCCCACCCTGCCCCGTCAGTGTGGACAGCACTCACCACTGACACATCTGACGTTGCCATAGGGGCAGCGGTGGAGCAGTACGTTTCCGGTGCATGGCAGCCGCTCACATTTTTCAGCCGTATTTTGTGTGACAACGAACGCAAATACAGTACGTTTGACAGAGAGCTGTTGGCCCTCCACCTGGTGACGCACCACTTCCAGTTTTGGCGGGAAGGGCACAAGTTCACCACGTTCGCTGATCATAAGCCGCTAACGTACCCAATGTCCAAAGTCTTGGAACCGTGGTCGGCCCGGCAGCAGCGACACTTAGCCGCGATCTCGGAATTTACAACTTTATTTATATAACGCCATTTCACAACAATAGTTATCCCATAGCACTTTCAACTGCAGGGGAAACTCCCACAATTGCAGAAAGACCCCAACAATCAGGCGATCCCCTGTGAGCAAGCGCTTGGTGACGGTGGAGAGGAAAAACTCCCTTTTAACAGGAAGAAACTTCCAGCAGAACCAGGCTCAGGGAGGGGCAGTCATCTGCCAACTAGATTGGACCAACTAGAATGACTTCAGTCTTATCTGAATTTAATAGCAGGAAATTACAAGTCATCCAAGCTTTGATTTCCTTAAGACAGGCCTCTAACTTGGCTAATTGATTAACATCTGTCTTCACTGACAGGTACAATTGTGTGTCATCTGCATAACAATGAAAATGTATAGTGATTTCTAATAATGTTGCCTAACGGAAGCATATATAAACTAAAAAGAAGAGGGCCTAGCACAGATCCCTGTGGAACTCCATGGCTGAGCTTTCAGTTGGAAGAAAACTCATTGACGTGAACAAACTGGAACCTATCAGATAAGATCTACACCACTGCAACAAAGTTCCATTAAGTCCAACATAGTGTTTTAATCTATCAAGCAGAATATTATGATCGATGGTATCAAAAGCTGCACTAAGGTCTAAAAGGACAAGTACAGAAACGAGTCCATTATCAGATGTGATAAGGAGGTCGTTAGTGACCTTCACTAAAGCTGTTTCAGTACTGTGATGGATTCTATACCCAGATTGAAACTCTTCAAATAAACCATTTCCCTGCAAGTGGTCAAATAATTGCGTAGCAATAACTCTTTATAAGATTTTTGAAATGAAAGGCAGATTAGAGATTGGTCTATAGTTAGCTAAAACTCCTGGATCCAGCGTTGGCTTTTTGAGTAATGGTTTAATTACAGCAGTTTTAAAAGCCTGCGGTACGTGGCCTAATGTTAATGAAGAACTGATTATTTGAAGAATAGAGCTACCAATAAATGGGAAGACTTTTTTTTTTAAATAACCTGGAAGGAATAGGGTGTAAAAGACAAGTTGAAGGCTTGGATGAGGAAATTATTTTATCTAACTCTAAAAGGTCAATTGGAGTAAACTCATCCAAACATATCAGTTGAAGGAGTTGTAGTAGTTCCTATAAGTTAACGGTGGGAAGAATCTGACTGATTTTATCTCTGATAGATGAAATTTTATTATTGAAAAAGTTCATAAAGTCCTGACTAGTAAGCTCTAAGGCAGGCATGTCAAACTCAGTTTGGCTCTGGGGCTGGATCCAGACTTTCTGTTCTCAGGTGGGCCGGATCAGTAAAAGAATGTCAACTCCAAATATTTAGCTTTGTTTTTCAGTACTATGCTTTATCATTCAGCCTACATTTGTAGCCTACCCTACATATTATACTCACGGATGACAAGGGATCTTTTCTAAGCACAACACATCTATTCACAAACAATGGAAAAAAAGATTTTCATGTTTGGCGGTGAATGTGTTAACAACTGGTTTATTTTAACAGTTGAGTGAATGCAGTTTTACACCTGAACCAACTCACCACACTAAACAAACTCAAGTGGGAGCTATGAAAAAAATATTTTCGCCTTAATTGTCATACTGCTTTGAAATAAATAAAAAAAAATACAAAATTAAATAAATTAAATAAATAAATAAAATAAAAAGTTATAGCAGGGCATGGGCAATAAGATTAGACTACATCAGATCAAACTACTAGGCTGGGCCTACTGAAGCTGAGAATATACTGCACAATATTAATTGTCTTTAATATGAAACCAGATTAATCTTATTTTTAATGATCTGTATTCATGAGTGGAAACAAATTTCGTGTCATCACACTTTTTTTCTCTCTCACTGCACTCCTGCAGTCTACTTGCTGCTGCTGGCTCCTGAAACTTGGCATCTTTCTGCCTTCACAAGTGCATCGATATTAGGTGTGAAATCCTGAGTAGCAGCACATTTAACAATGTCATTCAAGTGTTTATTTGTTAACCTTGAGCGCTGCTTTGTTTTATTATTGTTCATTACGGAGAACACCTGTTCACAAAGATGAGTAGTTCCAAACATGGATAGAACCTTTGCAGCCATGGCTGTTAATTTGGGGTAACCTGGCACGAGATATTGATAAAACGTATCCAATCCCACGGACCCAAATTTATCCTTCATAGCAGAATCGCACTGCAAGTCAATAAGCTCGAGTTGAATGTCAGCTGGCATATCAGAAGGCTTCACTATAAATGGCGAGCGAAAAAAGCCAAATTTGTTCTCAAGTTCACTGAATACCTGAAACCTCTGCTCAAACTCTCGCAGCAAATCTGTTATGTTGTCTTTATATTTATCCAAATCATTATCGGGACGCTCTGGTGCCTTCGGACGCACAGCTGTGAGACAAGAGAAATGCGCGGTGTCACCGTTGGATAGCTGCGACTCCCACAGTGACAGTTTCATCTTGAACGCACTTATGCTGTCGTAATATTGAGTGACAACTCTGTTACGGCCCTGCAATGTAGTGTTAAGTGTATTCAAGTGTTGTGTAAAATCAACCATAAACGCAAGATCCTGCACCCATTCTTTGCATTTAAGTTCCTTTACTGGGCATCCCTTCTTCTCCATGAACTGTCCAATTTCCCCTCGTAGCTCAAAGAAGCGCTTGAGTACTGCACCTCTGCTTAACCACCGCACGTCAGTGTGGTATGGAAGGCCAGCATGAATGTCATTATCACTGAGAAATGTGTCAAACTGACGGTGATTTAGACTGCGCGCTCTGATGAAATTGACAATTTTCACAACCACACTCATAACATGGTCCATTTGCAGTGTTTTGCAACATAACGCCTCCTGGTGCAAAATACAGTGAAATGCCCAAAACTCTTGTCCTCCATTTGCGGTCTGTACTTTGTCACGGAATTTTGTGGCAACGCCTGCCTTTCTCCCGACCATTGATGGCGCACCGTTGGTAGCCAGGCTCACGGCACGGGACCAGTCCGCTCCCACCTTGTCCAGCGCTCCAACGAGAGCGCTGAAAATGTCATCTGCTGTTGTGGTGTCATTCATGGGCACCAATTCAAGCAGCTCCTCGGTGATGGTCAAAGTTTCATCAACACCTCTAATGAATATGGCCAGTTGAGCAATATCTGTGACATTGGTGCTCTCATCTATTGCAATTGAAAATGCGATAAATGACTTGATTTTCTCTTTCAGTTGGCTGCTCAAGTCACTTGAGAGTTCTGTCACCCGATCTGCGACAGTGTTCCTCGTTAGACTAATATTGGCAAAGGCAGGTCGCTTTTCAGGGCACACGACTTCTGCAGCCTTCAGCATGCATGTTTTTACAAACTCCCCATCAGAAAATGGCTTGAATGCCTGCACCAGCTCGTTGGCAATAATGTAGCTAACTCTTACAGCCCCATCAGCAATATCGCGGCTGCGCGTAAAAGTAGACTGCTGTTTCTTCAGACCAGCGACCAATTTGTTTCTCGTCTTTCCTTATTTGTCCTTTCAAGTGGTCATACTTGTCTTTATGATGAGTCTCATAGTGGCGCCGAATATTAAACTCTTTGAACACTGCAACTTGCTGATTACATACCAAGCACACTGGTTTTGCATTCACTTCTGTGAAAAAATACTTCTCAGTCCATTTTTCTTGGAAAACTCTGCACTCCGTGTCCACTTTTCTTTTTTTTGACAGTGCCATTTTGGGAAGGGTGTGTTGACCGATAACTTGTTTAGTAGTGGTGAATGGTGAAGCAAGATTGCCGGTTTATTTTTACTTGGACACATCACGTTGCGAATGTTTATTTCCTATGACTAACTCGTGTCAGTGCCGCATGCTGGACGTGAGCGCTTTTACACATTTACTGCCCTCTAGCGGCTGGAGGGAGCATTTGGTTTGTATTTATTTTAAAAAATCACAACTTTTGATAGAAATGAGCTAGAGACTCGCTGCTTTTTTTGACATATTCAGAAATTTATGCCGGGCCGGATTAAATCTGCTCTAAGGGAATGCTAGGATTGACAGTGTCCTGACTCTTTGTCAGCCTAGCTACAGTGCTGAAAAGAAACCTGGGATTATTCTTGTTCTCTTCTATTAATGCAGAATAATAACTTGTTCTAACTTCCCTAGGAGACTTTTTATAAATTAGATCACTTCTCCAAGCTAAATAGATTTCATCTAATTTAGTGGAGTGCCATTTTCTTTCTAATTGATGAGTCTTCTGTTTTAAGCTACGAGTCTCTGTGTTGAACCAAGGAGTTAGAAATCTCTGATTAGACTATTTCTTTTTTAAAGGGGCCACGATGTCTAGAGTCTGATGCAAAGAAGCTGTAACACTATCTACCATACTATCAATTACAGAAGGGGCAAGCTCTCCATAGCTTATCTCCATTGTGTTGCCACATGGCACAGAGGAAACGATATGCTTAAATTTGGTAACAGCATCATCTGAGAGGCATCTACTGTAGTAATATTTTTCTTTAGGAGCCAAATAGTCAGAAATAGTAAAATCAAAGGTTGGCAGACAATGGTCTGACAGTACAGGGTTATGAGGAGACACTTCCAGATTTTCTATTTCTATGCCATATGTCAGAACAAGATCCAACATGTGGTGGAGATAATGGGTAGAATTTCCTACTTTCTGGAAAAAAAAAAAACCACCATCAAGTCTAATATTGAATTAAATGCCATATTAAGGCAATCACCATCTACATCTACATGTATATTAAAGTCCCCTACTTATTCTATTTGATTTCAGCACTAAATCTGCTAAGAATTCGGCAAATTTGAATAAAAACTCTGAGTAGGCTGAGGGAGGACGATAAACTATGGCAAATAAAATTGGGTTTAACCTAAAATTGCTGACATGCCCAATACTGAGGACCAGGCCCTCAAAGGAATTATAACATGCTTTTTGCTTTACATTAACTAGTAATTTGGAATGGTAAATTGTCACTCCTCCTCCTCCATGACCAGAACTTCTGGGATTTTGAGTTTCATTAACCAGAGGGAGTTGATTCATTTAAACCAACATAATCCTCTTGCCCTAACCAAGTCTCTGTAAGGGATATTAAATCAATCTGATGATCAATTAACAGATCATTGACTAGCAGAGACTTGGGAGTTAGAGACCTAATATTTAATAAACCGCATTTAATTTTTAAATTGAGAAAGAACAGAGGCCAAGTCATTAAATTTAGAGGCTTCATGATTAATTTGAGTTTTACCAACTTTTTGTTTAATCACTTTGGGATGCTTATACATTATTTACTTTGGAGGGAGTAGACAATGATTCTCTGATGGGGAAGACAGGGGTTAAATTGAGGGGTGGCAGATGAAGAGGAGCTGCAGAGAGGTGTGTAAGACTGCGACTCTGTTTCCTGGTCCCAACTCTGAATTGTCAAGGTTTTGGAAATCTGGATAAAAATGATGCCAGATTGTTAGATAAGAGACACACCATCCAAAGTGGGCTAAACATGTCGTCATTGGTCAGATCGGGGAGGGGCCCAGAGAATAGTACAGAGGCAGACATTGTTTTTGCAAAGTCACACACCGATTCCACATTAAGTTTTGACTTCCAACTGCTGGAATTGGATGTCGTTAATGCTGGCATGGATAACAATTGTGGGGTATTTAGTTACTTTTAGCCAGCATTTTCAAATTTGACTCGATGTTGCCTGCTCTGGCCCCAGGAATGCATTTGACTATGGCTGCTGGAGTCTCTAGGTTCACATTTCTGACTACAGAGTTGCCAATGATCAGAGTTTTTTCCTCAGCGGGTGTGTCGCTGAGTGGGGAAAAGCGATTAGAAACATGAACAGGTTGGTGGTGAACCAGGGGCTTGCGGCTATGCTTCCTTCTCACCATCGCCCACCCGTTCTCTCCTGGCTGCTCAGGAGAGGTGGGACCCGGGGGATGGCTAGCAGGCCGCCCTATGCTAAGGTACTCCACTGCAGCTAAGGGGCGTCCGTCATTATTAAATGGCACAGATGGTGTTTCAATGCCGCGGAGCCAGGATTCCAAATTATGCAACCTCGCCTCGAGTGCCTCAAAAAGACAGCATTTATTCATTGGCCTCCGTCGGTCTATGATGACCATGGAAGAGAATCCTAAACGTCTTCTCTGCTGGAATAGCACCGCCTGTGGCTGAACAGGCCGATGCGCACCGGTGTTCTAACTTCCAGCGTTGGGCGTTAGTAGGATTCAAGCCTGGGCAGGAAGATATGGAGGACAAGATGTTACCCATGCAGCATGTCCCCCCTCTCCACGTCACTGATGAATCCAAAGGAACAGCAGGGCTGCTATCGTTTGGCACCAGCGCTGTCGCAGGAGCTGCCAGAACGATGTTGAGCACAGCAGAACTGCCTTAGGAGCTCCGACTCCGGATTTTTCCTCAGGGTTGACTCCCGAAGCCTTTCCCGTGACCAGGTGTGCCGCAAGGCAGCGGAGGTTTGAAATCAGGGTTTACCTTCCCCTAGATGGGCTACCTTCCCAGGTTGACGAGCCACCATCTACCTGAAGCATCTGGTTTTAAGGCGCCAGAGATCCGCCCTCGCCCCTTCTCCTATTGGTAGAAGCAGTTCCGCCGGACTTGGAGACTAAACCACACGGGCAGGCTAGGAGTTGGATTTGGTTGTCAGAGGCTTTCGAGACGCACGCCGTAAGGAGCATTTTATGAGCACTGGGAGCTTAACCCCAGTGCTGCTCCTGGCTATGACAACCTTGGAACCAGCATTTATTACATTTAGCGTTATCACTAAAAGAGGCAGAGGTGTAGCTAAACATCTGACACAGAAAGCACACCAGAGGAGAAGGGGAAGGAGAGCTAGTAGCCATAGCTAGTGGCTAACCCAAAGCTAACACAAACACCAATGAAAGGTGAACAGAAGGCTAAAGAGGGTGATTAGGTGACACTGAGAGCACACACAGGTGCAAGAGGCTTGTTAAACAGAAGTGAGAGGTGACAGTAGATGGAAAAATGGGATTAAAATGAATTAAAGGCAATAATCCTCAGGAGACTGAGGACAGCTAACCACAGACCGACACACAGCCAGCAACACAGGAAGTGGCATCTCCACTCACGCTAGAGGAAACAAGCCAGAGTTTGTATTGTAGTCATCATTATTGAGTACATGGGGCTTTGAAGCTGATGATGTAGGGGTATGATGGCTCTGTTTATGGAGATGATAAAAATGTATGGGCTGTTTTAGAATCCAGGGAAGAGGAAAATGGTGACATGGGGGAGGATGGGGCTCACCCGGCCATACAGGAATATGAGGAGCTAAAAAAGCAGGTGGCAGTGTTAATACAGCAACTTAGCATGATTGATGATAAAGTTAAGGACTTTATTAAAAGCATTGTTAACAGAGAGGCACTTTTCCGAAAGTTCATTGATCGCAGATTGGAAAAATTCATGGAGCAATTGGTAACATTGGAAAAAAATATTGTAAATTGCCTGAGGCGGAGGGACCAACAGTGGGAAAGGCAGCTTAGCCAGTTATGGCTTGCCTCCAGTCCCAAAGCTCAGAAAGCAATTGCAGTCTCTACACCCACTAGTCCTGTAACTCCCATTTTGTCATTGGATCGGCCTGGTGTACCCGCTTACGATCCCAAACCTCCCGTGCACCCAGAAGCTTCCTGCAGTTGGCACCGCTGGGGATGCCGCAGATGTCCACCAACCATGTGATGCAAGTGGGGGGGGGGTGAAAGCACCCAGGTGCACCACCCAGGGGGACACCTGCCTGTACTACACCTTGCCAGCAGGGGGGCCTACCCTATTAGACTTCAACCATAGGCGTGACGCCATCATAGACCGCCAACACCGACTGCCCAGAGGAACCCCTACAAATTGCCCAGGAGTGGCCTACTACCTTGGCAGAAATTGGGGCAGAGCAGGGGAAAGACCAAATGGTTTGTGACCTTAAACAGCACCAGTTGAACAACTCATGGACTTACCATATCCAGTTTGTCATGCATCAGGGGGTGCTGTACTGCCGGGTCTCTCTAAATGACCAAAGAGACGAGCTTCAGTTGGTAGTACCACAGTCCCTCGTCCCGGAATTCATCTGCCACTACCATGTAAAGCCCCAGGGGGGACATCAAGGGCCTTTGAAGACCCTGTTGAGCATACTGGAAGTAGCCTGGTGGCCGAGTGTGTGGAAAGATGTCTGGAAGCATACAAAAACCTGCAGCCGCTGCCGACAGGATAAGAGAGAGCTCGGTAAAACAAGGGGACGGGTGCAGCAATTACCCACGAGCTCCCACCAACTGACTCAGCACCCGGAACACCTTAATGGGACATTAAAGACCAGAAGAGCCTCATTCGTGGGACAGTTCCACAGCCATGGGGACCCAATACTGCCCAACTGTGTACATCAAGAAGAACCCCAGCGGAACGGACCTTGGGCACTAAACTACAGGGACCACTGGAGAGGCTCATCCACCCTCCGCTCTCAAGTGACCAGCGAGCTACATACATCAGGAAGGAACGACAGCAGAAGAGGGCCAAGAGGGTTAAGTGGAGAGTGGGGGTACATCAGGCTGGACCAGCGAAGTTTGATAATTCCCGCTGGAAAGAGGCACACTTGCGACAGAGTAACTTAGTCCAGGCCTGAATACACCTTCTCCCCAAATCCAATAATAACTGCTTGGCCAAGCTAGCGTCTAGGGGAATAGGACCAGCAAAAACTTATAAACGAAGGAGGACTAGTAAAGACAAAGTAGGATGGAGTTCTCCACCTGATATACAGGATAAGTGTGGTAAATCTCAAGAGAAATTAGGGTGTTGACATAGT
The DNA here is from genome assembly GCA_020510985.1 of Pholidichthys leucotaenia. NCBI lineage: Eukaryota > Metazoa > Chordata > Actinopteri > Cichliformes > Pholidichthyidae > Pholidichthys > Pholidichthys leucotaenia. The sequence continues at coordinate 129,814,913 of CM035847.1, forward strand.
AGCCTCCAGCTGGGGGGGGGACTACGTAGCCCTGGCACATATTTAATTGCATCGCCCCTTTATGGAGAAAATGGTACCGCATAAAGGGAGCGCCAAGGTATCTTAATTGATATGATGCAATATTTAAAAATGCTCCATTTCATGTTTGTGCCTTGTGATTAGTAATGTACCTCTTTCTGAATGTATGTATGTAAAAACCTAATTTACCTTTCACTACATCAGCTGGTAATGGGAGTGGCCATCAGCTGATTTTCAGCAGCTGGGAGCGGCGTTATTAGGAAGACGGAAGTCGCTGCGTGACTCACTCACTCACTCACACACAGTCTGACAGGCTCTCTGACAGGGACAGCGGCCGTTGCACGGAGGAATGAAATAAAGGCCTTTTATGGGACCATGGGAGCAACCAGGAGGAGAGCCGGTCTGCTGGGAGTCTACGTGGGACTGGCGGCTGACGGTGCATTCCTTGCCCTGAAATGGCAGGTTGGTTGGCCCGGGAGGTGGACACTGGACCGGGGAACTTGCTGTGTAACCTGAGAGAAGGGCAGCGGACCTAAAGCTGGTGAGATCGTTCCCTCTTGTCTCTCGCTTCATTTTTTCTCTCATACCCATTTTGACTGAGCTCAGGGTTTTCTTGGACAGCCATACAGGAACGTCCTGGTTTGTTTGGGGGACTTCATGGGAACACTTTATTTTTTTCCGTTTGTTATGCTGGCCGGTGAAGATACGGAAATAGTAATGGACAATTGAACACTATATTGAATTATTCTGGTGTGAATGTGAATTGTGTGAATACATTGTGGGGTGGTAATTAAGGTATAGGGAATTCATTGTGGTATAATCATTATTTTGTGCACTTTTGAACTATAATAATAATCCACAAAACCATACAAGCCTGTTCAGAGTGAAATCATTTCAGCCCTTGTTTTTAGTAATATTCTCTATTTCATAGAGTGTTACAGTCTTATCTGAGGAAAACACACACAGATACACAGATGGAGCCACGATCTTGGAATTTACAACCAACATCCAGCACGTAGCCTTTAAGCTTAATGTTGTGGCCGACTGCCTGTTGCACGGATTAGTCTCCCCAGTCTACATGGGAATAGATTTCCCCACCATGGCCAAGGAGCATACGAGGGACGTGGTCATTTGCGTGCTCCAGTCCGCGCCTACTGGGTTAAAACTGGAGAGCAGGGCGGTGCAAGACATCTCCACCAGTCACCCACGCCCCGTAGTTCCGAGCTCTTGGCGCCAACACATTTTTGAGTCGGTCCACTCCCTTTCACACCCCGGCGTGTACGCCTCGGTTAAGCTGGTGGGGGTGAAATTTGTCTGGCTGCACTTACACAAGGACGTGAAAGAGTGGTCTGCAGCATGCATCGCTTGCCAGAGGGCCAAAGTGCACATGCACACCAAAGCCCCCCTTGAGCCCTTCCAAATTCCGGCTAGGAGGTTCGACCACATCCACGTGGATTTGGTCGGCCCCCTCCTGCCGTCACAAGGTTTCACGCACCTTTTGACAATCGTGGACTGCACCATGCATTGGCCTGAAATGGTCCCGCTGGCTTACACCACATCCGTAGAAGTGGCTTGCGCTTTTTTGTCGGCTTGGGTTGCACGGTTTGGATCCCCGTCAGACATCACTTCCAATAGGGGTCCGCAATTCATTTCGGAACTCTGGTCCACGATGGCCCAGAGCATGGGGGTCAAAATCCACTGCACCACCACGTACAACCCTAGGCTAACAGGTTATGCGAGCATTTTCATATGTCGCATAAAGCTCAGAGCTTCACTCACGGATGCAAACTGGGTCGACCGCCTGCCCTGGGTCCTGTTAGGGTTGTGTTCCATGCCTAAGGAGGATCTGGCAGCCTCCCTGGCAGAACTTGTTTTTTCTCAGCCGCTGCGGATCCCCGGGGAATTTTTACCGGAAAACCCTGCACCCGGGACCAACCTTCCTGCACAATTTTTTCATGGTACAGGGCCAGCCCATGTGCCGGGCCCGGCGCACCATTGTTTACCCCACACCTTCCTCCCAAAGAGCTTACAGAGCGCCAAATTCATTTTTGTTAAGCACAACACACACAGAGCCCTGCTGCGCCCACCGTATGACAGACCGTTCAGAGTGCTGGAAACCAGGGCAAAGCATTTTGTGTTAGACTTTGGGGGGCGTAAGGAAACTGTCTGCATTGACAAGCTTAAGCCCACTTATGTGTTGGCAAACGAGCAGGTGGTGTTGGCTCAAGCTCCCCAGCGCAGACGCCCACCTACAGTGGCTCCGCAAGTTGGTGTTCCCCCTGCAGAGAACTGTTGGCAGCACACTAGGTATTTTCCCCTCCCCACCCTTTCCCCCTCCACAGGACTGCACGCCGGAGGCAGAGTTTGTCTCCTGCCCACCTCAACAGCAAGATGCTTCGGCCGGTCCAGCAACTCCACATTACAGCCGTTACGGGCACCGGCTCAAGCTCAAGGCGCCGGAAGGTTAGAGCCCCTTCTGGGTGTTCGGGGGGGAAGGGGAGATGTGTGGTGGACACAATACACATGGCACTCCACCCAGGACAACAGGGTTGGTGGGGGAGAAGATGGTTAGGGATGCTAATGGAGAAAGATGAGAGGAGCTAAACAGACAAAGATGTGCCTTTCACCCCCCCCCCACCCCCCGCCACACCAGGTTCACACCTGAAGATGCAGGGGGTGTGAATGTATGGTAGCAAGACCTGCTCTGTGATGTGTGGGTCAATGTCATGTTAATGTGTGTACAAGTCTTTCATGTCTGTATGTTAATGTGTTTACCCTGTGTGCCGGAGGAGGGAATAGAAGTGTAGAAAAGATTTCACTGAGGCACTCAGAAGAGTTTTTGTTTTATGTTGGAAGAGGAATAAAGTTTGTGTCATTCAGCTCGCTGCCTCGTCTGCTTTCATCTTTCACAATATCTAACAAATTTTCCTTCAAAATGCTTTTGATATTCTGTTTCAATTTTTTTATCATCAATTTCTATGTCATAATTTTCTATTTTTAGCACTTGGTCTTTACTGTAAGAATCCAACAATTCTACAGAAGGATATTTTTTAAAAAAAATCTTCAGTATGAGCAATTTTATTTTTAACCAGTCTGAGAGTGAGACCTTAAACACACCATGTGTAATAAGGGAAGCAAATCCCTCTAAATGCCTACCCCAAGTTAATTAAACTCATCCCTAGTCTTCAGAGGGCTCGGCCAGAAGGAAACCAATAACACCCTTGCAAAAATCTGCATGTTGTATACGTTTTGTCCACTAGATGGTCTAGTAGAGAAAATGAAGTTTCACATGAGGCCTCATCTATGTGAGCCATTTTGATGAAAGGCCTCAAGTCCTCCAGAAAGCCTCATCTGGCCATCACTAGGCTCAAGGTCATGGCAAAAAAGAAGAGGAGAGGAGCAGGATCAAGTTTAACAAATTCAATTTGAAAATATGAACTAGGTACAGAAAACATAAAATGATAATGTCCAATAAAGTCCAGAATTCCAACAGAGCTGCTTAGGTCAGCGCCGGTGTCTGGGAACAGTCTCAACTGAACTAAGGAGGTGGTGAGAGTTTTATAGACCGGCTCAGTACATTGGGCCCAGGTGCTCCCAGTCTCAGACTGATAAGCCAATCCCACCAATCACCTGCAAGAGAAAAAAAATACAGAGGCACAGCAAACTGCCCACACAGGGGCCGTCACATTTGTCATTTTTTTCTGGGTTTACACTGTGTTGGCGATACTGAGAGGAAGCTCTGATAAGGTAGTGTCATACTTAGAAATCTCTTTATTTCTTTTAAATGGCAGTTTAAGAAATGCCATTTTGTTTATATATCTTAAACTGGTAGAAAACACTCAAAAGTAGAATATACAGGTGCATCTCAATAAATTAGAATATCACCGAAAAGCAAATTTATCTCACTAATTCAAATCAAAAAGTGAAATTCATTCATATATTATATAATTCATAACAGTGATATATTTCAATTCTTTCAATTTTGATGATTATGGCTTACAGCTAACTAAAACCTAAAATTCTGTTTCTCAAAAAAAATTGAATATTACATAAGATCAATTAAAAAAAATTGATTCTGAATAGAAATGTTTGCTGACTGAAAAGTATGTCCATGTACACACTCAATACTTGGTTGGAACTCCTTTTGCATGAATTACTGCATCAAACGGGTGTGGTATGGAGGTGATCAGCCTGTGGTACTGCTGAGGTGTTATGGAAGCCCAGGTTGCTTTGATGGTGGCCTTCAGCTTATCTGCATTGTTGGGTCTGGTGTCTTACATCTTCCTCTTGACAATACGCCACAGACTCTCTGGGGTTTAGGTCAAGAAAGTTTGCTGACCAATCAAGCATGGTGACACAAGGCCATTAAACCAGGTATTGGTACTTTTGGCAGTGTGGGCAGGTGCCAAGTCCTGCTGGAAAATGAAATCGGCCTCTCCATAAAGGTTGTCAGTAGGGGAAGCATGATGTGCTCTAAAACTTCCTGGCAGATGGTTATGCTGACCTTGGACTGCACCAGCAAATGACATTGCTCCCCAAATCACCACCGACTTTGGAGACTTCACATTGGACCTCAAACAACTTGAATTCCCTGCCTCTCCACTCTTCCTCAAGACTCCGGGGCCTTGATTACCAAATGACAGGACTTGGCACCTGATTTGAGGAGCCATGCCATCTGCTGGTGTTGGTCTACTGTGTTTTATTTAGTCCAGTCTATTGTATGGGGACTTGGCCCCTGGGGCTTGCCGTAGATGACGCCAGGCAGTCGACGTAATGACATCAGGCGGGCTACGGCCAGTATGTATATTGAGTGTGGATCTCAATAAAGTTCAGTTCGTTGCTCAGTACAACATAGCTCGTCTCACATTATTAACCCTTTGAGTGTGTATGGTGCAGAACTGTGCCATACCCCCTAGTGGTCAAGAGTGGTAAATATTTTTTGTCAATTTAATAGTTCAGCTTTCCAAGGCTATAACTTTCAAGTGGTAAGAGATAATGGCTTACTGTCAATTAGAAAGATGTAAAATATGAGCCAAAGTTTCAGACAGGAATAAATTTACGCATCTAACTTGCATAATGTCGCGGCACCTCTTTAAATTCCATAACTCGGTCAAAACTGGACTTTAGACGTATTTACACAAAGAATGGTTCAGTCTTTTGACACCGTTTTTTGTACAGAGGTACCTCATCATCTTATCTTCAAAGTATATGAACAAGAAATCAGTACATTTAACCCCCCCCCCCCCAGAAATTTCTCACTTACTTTTGACAAAGTCGGTGTGAGAAGGCAGGCGCAGTGCCGCGCTCTGCCACTCGGGGCACGCAAATTCTCACACTCAAAGGGTTAAGACATAACATTTGGCGACATCGGATTAAACCATGGGAGCGTGCATGAAATTACCACCTCTGTTCTTGGAGTCTCCAGGTGTGCCAACTACACCGTGGCACTGTTGGTTTGATGCGTTTGAAGAATACATCGCCTCAGCTGGCCTGGGCGGTGCCGACAAAAAGAGACAGAAGAGCATGCTATTCCACTGCCTCAGTAAGGAAGACCAACGTGTGTTTTGCACACGCTGGGTAGCAAGGACTCATTGAAGGAGTGTCTGGACATGATGAACAATTTCTTTGTTGATCAATGCAACATCACGGCATGAAGACACAGGTTCTTCGACCGCCAGCAACAAACTGAGTCCACCAGTCCAGGAGGACAAAAAAAAACTGAGTCCACCCAACACTTTCTAATGGAGCGCGGTAACCTAGCGAGCACGTGTGCCTTCAGGCTTGTTGATGAAGAGCTAATCCGTGACAAGCTAGCACATAGTACGAGCAACAAGTGGCTCAAAGAGAAGCTAATGCTAACTAAGGATGTCTTCACGATGAAGCAAGTAATTGAAATGACCAGCCAAATAGTCTGCTACCTGGCTAGGCCTACAAGTGCTAGCTAAAGAGAACCTAGCCACCCAAGCTTCCCCTCTGCGTCAGACCACTAGCAGCACAGCTAATTCCTCGGGGCGGACCCTCAAAAGTGGCAGACTGTGGCACAGGCAGGAACGGGGGCTCGGGGACTGTGTGGTGGCTGCGGCTACCCTCGTCACCAGGTGGGCACATCCACTTGCCCTGCCAGAGGGAAGAAGTGCTACAACTGTGGCCATTCTAATCACTGAGCCAGGGTCTGCACCACCGCCAACAAACCAGCGGACTTGGAGCTCGAGGACATGATGTCGGTGTGTGGCGGGCGCTAAGAAGTGGCCGTTAAAGTGGTACGTCTTGTAGCTTGACGGGGTCGATGTGCTGCTTATGATGGACTCGGGCGCTGGTAAATCCATACTGAGCATGGCCATGTTGGGAAGATTTTTCCCGGGAAAAGCCATTAAAGCGGGGGCTGTGAAAATGTTTGGGAACGGTCACACTAAAATTGGCATGGTGGGCATAGCCAGCTTCTCAGTAACATGTGGGTCAAGGACTATTCCCACATTTACATTCCAGGTTTCATGCCAGGGGGCCAATTTGTTCGGAAATGATCTGCTGGACGAGTCAGGATTCTCCATCATGGACCCAGCGGGCTCAGCGGTGCTGACCGTGTCTCCCAAGTGGCAGGCCTGCTGGCTGGCATTATTCGTGGGCCTGGGATGTGTTAAGGCTTTCAACCACCGCCCGATTGATCCAGGTGTTAGTGTTGTAGTTCTCGAAATCGTTTTTTTTCAAGGTCTCGGTCTCGTCTCGGTGTCATTTTCACTCAGTCTTGTCTTGGACAAAACAGTCTCGGGATTTTAAATCAAGACCATTTCTGGTTTATTGTCCACACAATTATTATGATTGCAAACAGATATCCCCCTTAAATGTAGCAGTAATACAATTTGTAAGTTTACTTTTATGCCATTGTGGTGGACCACCAGGAGGTCCACTCTCTCACCCAGTGACTTGGGGAGTAGGGGGAAGGGGCAGGAAATGTAAATGTATGTGCCTGGGGCAGGAGATGTAAATGGGGAAAAATGTATGCGCCTGGGGAAAGAGGTGTATCCACTAAGGCGAATGTAAATATATGTGCCTTGACACCTGGGGCAGGAGGTGTTAATGTATGCGCCTTGGTGCCAAGGAGTCAGTCTTTTTGTTGGAGTGAATAAAGTTCTGAATCGGCAGCTTTCGTGTCTCATCATATCATTCCTCGACACCACCGCTATTAGCCACAACCCCGCCCCTTCACACAAGCGGGAGAAGACGAGAAGAAACGGAGACTGGAGGCTGCGTGGTCGGAGCAGAAATGTCGGAAAACTCTAAAGTTAAGTTTGGTTTTCAACTCCACAAAGTTTGTCTGTAAAAGGACATGTAAACAAACACTCAGCAGTGTACAGATTCTGCAGTACACAGCTAACAGAAATAGCTGGAATGACATCCACCTTCTGTATGAGGAATGAGGGACTGGAATCTCTTCTATCATGCAGCGAACCCTAGAACTATATATACAGACTGACCGTGCCCGCCTGATGTCACATTAGGGGAGGGTACAGCAACACCCACACACACGCATGCACACACATCACACAACATTCCCCTCCCCTTTACAAAAGTGTAAGAGAACACACACAATTGAGACCCTCCCCAGTTTAGGACCCAAATCATGCACTAAGAAAACAGGGAACCATGAACTGTAACAAAATAGCCTATCACATTCTCACAAAAATAACTCAAATTGGACTATGTCTCTAAAATAAGTAAAATAATCGCATAACACACCAACCTTTCACATACACACCAGCACTATATACAATATATACATATTTAGATCAACAGTATTTAAGTAACACCTATGTCCACCGGCAGCCAGAGGTAAAACCAGCCCAGGGGCCCAGGGCAGCTCCAAAGCATGCATGCTCCTGACCGCCGAAGATGAGACCGCCTCAGAGGCCCCAGGCAGCCCCATGACATGTGCACCCCTGGCCGCTGTCTGCCTCCAGGATCAAAACTGACCTCTCCTGCGAAAATGTCTCTCTTCACCACCGACTGCCTCACTCCTTGGGACCCGCAGCGCTGCTGTCTGGCACGCCGTCCCGCCGAGCCTGTTGGTCCACCCACGGCCGCTTTCAACACCACTGTCGTGCCTCCAAACACTCCGGCCCCCTGTGGCTGAATTCTGGGAAGACCCAAAGCCTGCTCATCGGTGCTGCTCGCTGACCCGGGCGTCTCGCCGTAATGCCCAGCACCCTCATCCAGGGCAGCCTGAGCTCCGGCAATGAGACTCTGCCCGACCTCTACAGTGCCCGGCACCTCCCCTTGCGTTGCCCGAGGCGCTCCGCTGTACTGCCTCAGTGCCCAGCTGCTGGTGCTCACCCCCATGGTTCACAGCATCACTTTTGCCGGTGTCGTTCGCCGACCCAGGCACCTCGCCACTGTTCCCAGCACCCTCGTCTCAGGCACTCCGCTGTCTCCGTGCCTGGCTGTAGCTGCTCTCTCCTGGGGCTCTCAGCGTCCCTCTCGTCGGCGACACTCTCCAACCCAGGCACTTTGTCGGTGCTCCCAGCACCCTTGTCCCAGGAGCTCTGCTGCACTGTGTCCATGCCCGGCTGTTGCTGCTCCCTCCCAGGGCTCTCAGCTTCGCTCTTGTCGGCATCACTGTCCGACCCAGGCGCTTCATCGCTGCTCCCAGCACCCTCATCCAAGGCACTCCGCTGCATTGTCTCTGCACCCGACTGCTGCTGCTGCCTCCCAGGGTTCTCAGCCTGCATGTTCCCGCTCTCCCACTACCCAGCCTCCAGCTGTCGGGATGACTCCAGTTGCTGCTCTCCCTCTCCACTGTCGCTCACCGTGCAGTCAAACTCACCAGTGCTATGGTCCTGTACCGTGCTGTGCTCCTTGACTGGCCCGCTGTCTTCAGTGACTGGGGACTCCTCCACTCGTGGCCCCGGTCCCACCTCGATGCCTAGCTGGTAGCCTGGAGCTTGCTTTTGGCGCGCAGTTAGCTTTGTGGCTAACTTGCCCACAGACACTGAGTGGGCCGTTAGCTTCTCCGAGCTAACTAGCCTAGCTCCATTTGGTGCCAACACTCCCGCCACCCACAGCTTCGTGGTACTCGTCTGCTCGGCGAAGTACTCGCCCAGCCGCTCGACTGCATCAGCATAGCACTCCGTTTCACCCAATGTACCGAGAATTCTTCGTCCTTCTGCGCCGTGATGGTGGGCCAGAAGTGCTCGTCTTCATCTCCCATCAAATCTACTTGGGCCTAGCACCCCGATGTAGTCCTCAAACATGGCCACCCACGTAAGCCACAGGATCACTGGCTCTCAAGTGTACTCCAGAAATGGTAGCAGGGATGGAGGTAGCCCATACGCTCCCATAATTTCTCTGTCGTCGCCAAAATGTTATGTATGAGGAATGAGGGCCTGGATTCTTTTCTGTCATGCAGTGAACCCTCTTTATTATGGAGAACAGAACTATATATACAGACAGACCACGCCCGCCTGACGTCATATTAGGGGCGGGTACGGCAACACACACACACCACACAACACCTTCTACCGACACCTTGAAAGGAAACATAAAGAAAGGTAAGCTAATGTTAAATGTAGGCTGACATTAGCAAAGCTAGCTCCCTGTGCTAAAACTCTTAAAGTTCCTCACCTAAAATACAGTACATTGAGCAGAAATTAGCTTATCGACCCCACAATGTATTAGCTAACTTGTGTAGTTTTACAACACATCCTGTGTTTCAGAGCGTGCTAGTACTTGTTAACAGTAATTTGCCCCCTTATTAAACGTTTAAACTAACCTAACTAACCCCAGTTTAAAGGCCAAATGTCACGTAATTTTTTTTTCTAAATGACAACGAATTTAGATAAAATACACATAGCTTAAACCAAATATTCATACCGGAGACCATATCACCCACCTGTATTTACATAATTGCACAAAATACACCAGGTGAAGGCCCCACCTTGCTTGCTGGCTTGTGACAGCCAGTCCAGACCACGCCCATGTTTTTGACATCACCAGTTGTACCCTGGCTGCCCTGCCTATCCACATTCACATTTATCAACACTGGACAATCATGACGGAAAGTGACAGCGATTGTGAACAAATTAGTTTAGTTTTCTTTTTTTTTTGTCAGTGGTTCAGACAGTGACAGAGGCATAGAACCTTACAGGTTCGAGCCGTCCGAGACGGAATCAGATGCTTTGTCTGATGACAACAGTTCCAATGATGACCAGAGAGCAGAACCAGTGGAAAATGTCATTGAACTGGACATTAATCGCCTCCAGAATTGTGAAGCCGGAGGGGGTCTGTTGAGGGCGCCCCATAAATATTGATTTTTTGGAAGCCATTATTATTACAGTGGAGGAGAGCTGCTGCTGTCAAGAAATTGACCAGATCAATATGAAAATGGAGGCGCATACCTGTCAAGGGAGACGTTTTCGCCGTATTTTGGTGCCAAGCGTGGCTGTGGGAGACGGCAGAGTGGTTTGGGACACTTTTCTGGGAAATGTTTTAAATGTAGTTCGTGTTATTGTCAAATATTTTAAGGAAAATACGGGGAAAATGCAATTTTAGCAAAAACGGGCGTATTGCCATTTCTGTACGCCCAAAAGAAAAAATATACTGGAAAAAAAAACTGAGTGTCTTGAGGAGCACTCCTGTGTGTGATCACTCACAGCTGGGGCGGGCTGATCGCTCAGCGGGAGCTATTCTCGCTACTGTTCGAAGTGTGGAGTCACTCATTAGTTTAATTGTCTGGGCGGGCTGATCGCTCAGCGTCAGCTATTCTCACTACCATGAGAAGTCATTAGGACAATGGTTTAACACGTTGAGCTGTGCAGCGGTTGCGGAACAGACAGAGATCCCAGAGAGGTGTGCCTTGTTGCTCCGCCGCTTTTTACGGTGTTGAAGTACGGCGAAAACGTCTCACTTGACAGGTATGAAAACATTTCCCAGAGAAGCGTCCCTTATTACCCAGCTGTCCCTGATAGTCCCGTTTTAAGGTATGGGTGAAATATCCAATTTTTTTTCTTGTTGCTCACTTCAACCTTCCAGTCTCCATATAAACAATCAATTGAAATACCCCAAGCATCAAACTAGGGTGCAATCGATTTCGTCACTTCCGCCTTCTTCCCCAGGCGATTCCAGGGGCCGCGTCAGGCCAAGCGCGGCAGTTTTAAATTAACGAATATTCCGTTGTTACTGAAGCATATGCACCAAGACCCGAACGGATCGGTTCCCTTTTATATCTAGTTTCAAGATATTTAAAGTACCCTGTTACGTGACATTTGGCCTTTAAACTGACATTAGACATATTGATGACTGTGACTGATGTTAGTGGTTTATTGATGTGTCATTAGCAGTGTTGAGTTATAAAGTAACGCATTACTATAACGCCACTACTTTTGCAGTAATGTGCTGTGTAATGAAATCACTGTTTAAAAATTCAGTAATGTGCTACAGTTACTGAAATTTGATCAGATGTGTTACTTGCATTACTCATTTTATTAATATGGATAAATATTTTAGTGCAAACAGACAATTATACAACTTGCAGTTGCTAGACACCCTCCTCTTCAGATGAATACAGTTTCGGTTTTAAAAAAAAGATAAATCACGGAATAGGATTTTATCGTTTTCCAGCATGGAAGGAGAACAACACAGCCCATGTTTCGGATGTAACAAAGAGGCGACATCTGGCCTGGGTTGCAGCAGTGAGAAGACCCAATATAACTTTCAACCACACTACTTTATTAGTGGTGGTTTGTTCAGAGCATTTTCATAAAGGTACGTTATGATTTACTGTATATTCTATACTGTAAATTATACTGTATAGAGCATCCGCCCCAACCGGAGTGGTGGCTCAGTTGGTAGAGCATCCGCCCCACACCTGGGAGGCAGGGGTTCAAATCCCGGCCGGATCATGCCGACGACCATATAAAAGTGGAACTTCCTGCCGTCCAGCTTGGTGCTCAGCAATAATGGAATGGAGGAGGGAAATCTGTGGCAGCGCCTTGCATGGCAGCGGCCCTTCTGATTCTGCTATGGGGGGTGTGATTAACAGAGTAGATAGGTAAAACACAATCTCGTTCTACTGTACATGATTGGTTGTACAGTTGAATGACAATAAGGGTGATTTAATTTAAATATAAGTCTGTTGTTGCTGAGTGGTTAAAACTTGCTTGGTCATAGCTTTTAGCCTACTTTAGCAGTGCTAAGCTAAACAACGCTAAGCTTCTTCTTCTTTTAGATTTGATTGGCGGTTGGCAACCAGCTTACAGATGCATTACTGCCACCTACCCTATATATCACTCTATATCTTCTTCCTCTTCTTCCAGACCCGACTGGCAACCAGCCCACAGGTGTACCACCGCCACCAACCTGACCACCACCACCACTCCACACACAAGGAGTTCCGAACAACTCCCCAGATGTGGAAAAAATTATCCGTCCTTGGACTGCATCTGAGGTGCGTCCGAAGCTAAAGAAAGACTCCGGTATCCGAGTAGCTAGAAAAAGGTACCGCTTACACACGTGTCTAAGTGGGTTTAATTTGTTCTACACCAAAGTATTTTCTTACCGTTTCCTTTGCTTTAACAGGCAGACCAGCTTATGAAATGCTAGACTGTGACCCTGACTGGGCACCTTCTCTAAATGTTGGCCATGCAGAGCTTCAAGCTACCACTCCTGATGGGTTTAACTGCTTATGCAGAAGGATGCGATCACGACAAAAAGAATCGGCAGGGCATGCAAGTGAACCCCCAACACAGACCCCCAGCATCACTGGCCCCATGACTGAGATGGATAATGTAGCTCCTTTATATTCAGGTAGTCTTTTTTTTTTTTTTTATTGGCCTATGTTTTTCTTTCTAAAATGTGTCGGGATTCATTTTGATTACACAATATATTAACTAAAGCAGTATATTGTCCTTATCACCAACAGAAAACACCACACCTTTGGCTGAGATGGAGGAAAGAACATCTGATGAAGCAGCACAGATCCGTCAGGCTGATGATGCTCCAGTGGAAAATATGCAAGAACAGCAGAACTGTAGCATGTGTCACCTGAGGCTTGACCAAATTTTACTCTTGCAAGAGGAGAATAGAATAGGCTTTATTGTCATTGTACAGTAGTACAGCACAAAAAAAATTGTGGGACTGTGGCTTTCTTCAGAAGCTGTCACCGAGAGTCAGTATTGGCAGACCGTGGATTTGATATTAAGGAAAGCATTGCCCTTGTAGACGCCACACTGAAAATGCCTACATTCACCAGGGGCCACAGCCAGCTTGATGCCAGAGGGTGGCCTAAACCCACTCTTTTGTAAAGTGCCTTGAACTAACCCTGTGTTGTGATTTGGCACTAAAAGCAAACTGAATTGAATTGAGAGAGTAAGAGGGTGCATGAGTTCCAAATATACAATACTGAATGACACTATACTTGTGGCCTTTGTGGTACCATGTGAAGGCGACGACATGACTTTACTGGATAAGATTGTTGCTGTAACCTGTCCTTTGACCAATATGCGTCCAAGTGTCGTTATAAAGCCATAGTTTTAGAATGTAGACACGTTTTGGTATGGTTTACCCCTTCAGACATAATATCTTTAACAGCTTTGTAACAATTTGAAAATAAGGTACACAATGGTTTACAAACTCCAGCTCTTTATTTATAAGGTGCAAAATTCTGACTGGAACTTAAGTTGTGAGAAACACTGTACAGAATGTGTGCAAAGCGCAGTCCAAAAATGGGTCTTTTTTTGGCTGTAATACTTTTCAAAAGCTTTGTAAAATGTGGAACACTTTCAAGTCACAAGAGAATAGAATAGGCTTCACTGTCATTGTACAGTTGTATAGTACAACCAAACTGTGGGTGCTCCACCGGGCTACTGCGCAATTAACTATAAGAGAAGGATTAGATGAAACAGAGTTACAGAACACACAATAGAAATAACAACAGCCCAGGATTATGGAAAACCTGTAGTAAAAAAAACACAGGAATATAAAATGACATGCATCAATGTGTTTCACACAATGTTATACTATATAACCAGATTCACGCTATAGTGTTCTAGTGTGCACATGAGGCAAACCACGGCTGCTGTGGGGCTGCTGCTGGACTGAGTCCCACATCCTAGATGGAACCACTGGTTTACACAGTTTTGGTTCTCACAGGAACCATGTCATCCAGCTCTTCTGGCTGCCTGCAAGTCCACCACAACACATTCAGAATTACAATAGATTAAGCAGAAGAGCTATAATCGTAACAAGCTAATTTGTATAATCAAAACAAAGTAAACAATTTGATAAATGTTTTGTATAGATTTAAAACAAATGACAAGTTCATTTTTTTCACAGGATTTGAAAATGATATAATTTCTGTACATTATGAAAAATATTTTCAGAATGCTGCACATTTTAATTTCATCTGGTTGTATAGGGAAAGAACAATGTTTAGCATAACAACAAAGGAAATAATAAAACATATTCAGGTCTGCCTTGTACATCTCCAAGTCATCACCCATCCATCTGTGAACTGCACTTGGACTGCTGCAAAGACCTAAAGTTACTGAAAACTTCCTATGTATATGGACTTAGTTAAAATAAATGAAGGCATGGTCCATGCTCCATGTTGTATGTTGGTAGGGATCCAGCCCGTTAACCCCTTAAAGCCTCGCCAAATAGTGTGCCTTTGCAGTCCTGTTCAGTTTGGCGTAGTACTGTCCCTTTAAATTTTCCTTCAAACGGTCCATTTTGTGATTGTTTTTTCATTCATTCACAAGAAATGTCCAGGCACTGTGTCCTTGCAGTCTGCTTACAATTGCCAGACCTGCTAATCCCAGAATGCATTGCGCGTTTGTCACATGGGCTGGTGAGCTCAATTGGAGGGACAACTGCCATCCCCAGCGTCACCAGCAGCCTCAAGCAAATAAATATAAACTGACCCTACTGTAATTGATGCAGCCATCACACAGTCTCCTCCGTGGGCCCGTGGGCCCGTTTCCTGTCCTGCCCTAGTTCACATCACAACCCAGTGAAGAAATGCTGTGGTGGTGGCGACTTTTCATATCGAACCCTGATCACCTGTTGTCCGAGCAGTAAGTAGCCCCTAACAGCTCCTACCTCTGTGGTTAAACATGGGTATTTTTTTGAGCAAGAAGCTCGCACTTAATGTCTGCATTAAAAGTTTTCTTATGTACAGTGAAAAAGTGACTGATTTCTTGCAGTAAAGAACAGCTTCTTCTAAGCGGTGAACTTTCATTTATCTGTGCTTTCTATTTTATTTTATCTCATTCATTTACATGCTGTTGTGATATGCAACTATTTCATGTAAGTAAATCATCTAAATATGCATTTTTAATGGGCTGGCCCAGGGGTGTCAAACATATAGTTAGTGGGCCAAAAACGGCCCACCAGGGCATCCAAAATTTTCTGTGTGACTTTACAGCTTGATTTCTAGTAAATTTCTGACTTTCTACTGATTACAATAGTTTGTGTAAATCTGAGACATTTTTTCTCTATAAGATGAGACTTTTTTCTCATCAGTTTTCTTTTTCTTCTTTTTTTTTGATGAGAACAAGGGGCCCTTGATCTTGCTGTGTGTGTGCCAGATGATCTAAGTATGCATTTAAAAGTAACGTGAAAGTTACTTTTCCAAGTAACTAGTAACTTTAATCATGCAGTAACGCAAAAATAACTAGTAGTAACTTGCCCAACACTGGTCGTTAGTGACCGAGCTGGGGCTCGGCTCCTGTCTATAATTACCTCCGCCAAGGAGGTTATGTTTTCATCGGCGTTGGTTTGTCTGTCTGTTTGTTTGTTAGCAAGATAACTCAAAAAGTTATGGACGGATTTTCATGAAATTTTCACAGATTGTCAGAAATGGGGTATCCTACAGATGATTAGATTTTGGTGGCGATCCGGATCATCGTCCAGAAGAGAACCGCCATTACGGAAAATGCCATTTTCGTCAATAACTACTGAACCACTAATCCTATCATTGTGAATCCAATTGCTAGTCATATGTTTTCATGGTCAAGGAATCTGAAAACGTACACACAAACACTGTATGGGGGGAACTGTGGCGCTTGGCGGAGGTCTGCGCTCTCCAAGTGCTTTTCTAGTTTTATTTATTTATTTTTTGGTTAATAAAACGTATAATGGTAGAATGATATATTGTGCCAGCAGCAGAAACTCCATTGATCAAGAAAACATATTTCCACTTAAACTTTACTGTTATTTTTCTGTGCAGGTTATTTTGGTTTAATATGTCTTCATTTTAAGTAATATCTAACTGCTACTTGTGTTTAAGTTCATGATACCTTAAAAGGCTCTGCATGTCCCCATATTTAGCTGGGAATAAAAGTGTTCCATTCTGAGTGATTTGATTTTGAATAGTTTATTTTATTTAAGAGACTGTGGCAGCACTGGTGGGGGATTTTCCACCCAGAGAAGGCAGCTGGGATAAGGGGGAACAATGGATCGGAGGAGAAAGTGCCACCGGGGGGTCTCAAGTGGGACAGTATGGACTATGCACCCCCCGGGGAGAGTAGGAACCGCCGGAGCCGCTGGAAGTGAGAAGGGTGTGAGCAGCGGCACCGGCGTTATGATGTTAATGTGCCACACAGGTCTTTGTTCCAAACAGTGGATTATGGTCGGAAGTTCCGGGTCTCAATGCATAGGATTAAAGGTATAAAAGAGGAATGCACAGAGACCCGGGAGCTCTTTTTACTGTATTGTATGTTGGAGATGGATGTCAGGTCAAGCATTGGTTTGCTTGCTACTGGATAACCATGAAAACCAGTACTACCTGTCTCATGTGTCGGGCCATCGGCGACTCAACTGTTATTTCTGTCCTTCCGAGGGCGTGGAGGGTGAAACGGGGCATCCTGGCAGAACAAAAAACAATATCTGCCACAGGTCTGTGGTGGACCACTCCCAGTTACACGGGATGAGACTGGATATCCTGGCAGATAAACACATCTGTCACAAGGTCTGTGGTGGACTGTGCCAGTTGGTGCATCGTGACATGCACTACACAAAGAACAGAGATAAACAAACCTATCTGGTCAGTCACTGCAGCAGATACTGGAGTCAGTTTGTCTTGGCTTGTCTTTGCCACTGATAATATCTCTATCTGCCAAGAATGTGCTGTTAGTCCAGCAACAGCTAGCGGTATTCAAATACTTTGCAAACAGTTTCATGAAATGGTCAGTCAGAAAGCAACTCATAGCGGCTTGGACGTCGCCCAGGTTAATAAGGTCTATGCTGATATGTTCACACTCTGACAGGCAGCGAAAAGTAAGTTAGGAGCAGAAAGAGAAAAGAAGAGGAAAACAGCAGCCTTGTGTGTAGCAGAATGGAATGTATGCACTCTGTTGGACAGATCAACATCACAGCGCCCAGAAAGACAGACCGCGCTTGTGGCCCTGGAAATGAACAGGTACAATGTAGCTACACTTAGTGAAACAAGATTGCCTGAATATGACAGCTCAGAAGACCATGGACACATCTTCTTTTGTAGTGGGAAATCAACTCGAGAAAGGAGAGAAGCAAGAGTGGGCTTTGCAGTTAGAAAGGAGATAGCAGCAATGCTTGATGAGGAACCGGTGCCAAAGACAGGGTAATGACTGAGACTCCCACTACAGCGGAAGGTGTATGCCACACTCATCTGTGTGTATGCCCCAACAATGACCAACACAGAGGAGGTGAAAGAAGAGTTCTACAGTGATTTACGTGAGACTATCAGGCGTGTACCGACTGATGACAGGCTGATACTCGTTGGAGATTTTAATGCTAGAGTTGGTTCGGACACTGAGAAATGGAAAGGAGTGCTAGGCAGTCATGGAGTAGGCAAGTGGAATGCTAATGGAGAACTTCTACTTGCACTATGTTCAGATTACAACTTTGTGATAACCAACACCCTATATAAGCACAAGGACACACACAAGAAAACATGGATGCACCCAAGATCCAAGCACTGGCACTTGTTAGACTACATCATAGTAAGGCAGAGAGACATAAGGGATGTATTGGACACCAGAGCAATGAGAGGTACAGACTGTGGTACTGATCATGTTATGGTGAGATCTAGATTAAGGATTTGCAGATGAAAACAGCACTGCAGGATGGGTGCGAAGCCACCATGGAAGTTAAACACTAGTGCACTGAAAGGCCAAAAGAAGCAGGAAGAACTTAAACAGGAAATGGATGAAAACTTGAAAGACTGGGACAGCAACAACTCAGAGAATGACATAGAAGAGAAATGGGCAACACTGAAGGATATGGTGTATCAGACTGTGAGTGATGTATTAGGCTACCCTGAGAGGAAACATCAAGATTGGTTTGATGAGCATGATGACCATCTGAAGAAACTACTAGAAGCGACAAATACAGCTAGGCAGGAAA
The DNA here is from genome assembly GCA_020510985.1 of Pholidichthys leucotaenia. Lineage (NCBI taxonomy): Eukaryota > Metazoa > Chordata > Actinopteri > Cichliformes > Pholidichthyidae > Pholidichthys > Pholidichthys leucotaenia. The sequence continues at coordinate 129,833,303 of CM035847.1, forward strand.
ATCTACAGTGTAACACAAGGTCGAAGAAGAAGAAATACTCAAAGGCTCAGAGTGAGCTACAGAAGTACACCAGAGAAATGAAGTCCAACTGGTGGGATGAAAAAGTGGAGGAACTTCAAACTGCAGCAGGCAGGAAGGACATGAAAACACTCTTCACAGGTTTGAGAGAAATCTACGGCCCTAAACCAAGAACACTGATCCAACTAAAGGCTATGGATGGTGAAACGGTTTTGCAAGAGAAAGACAAGATCCTGGACAGATTTACAGAACACTTTGACCAACTACTAAACAACCCTGGAGATCTCACTGAAGAGGCTAAAGAAGCTCTAGTGCAGTGACCAGTTGTATCAAGTCTAGATGAACCACCAAATCTTGATGAACTAATGGCAGCTATCAGGACAACACAGGGTGGTAAAGCTCCAGAAAGGGATGAAATTCCAGCAGAAGTGTGGAAATTTGGTGGTGTTCAGCTGACCAACTGCCTGCACAAGCTCATCCAAGAGATATGGGATGCCCAGAAAGTACCTCAAGACTGGAAGGATGCAAGTGTTGTGCCTTTGTTCAAGAAAGGTGACACGAAAGATTGTGGAAATTACTGAGGTATATCACTGCTAGCCACTGCTGGTAAGATTCTCACGTGTACTACTGAACACTCAATGAACATATCTCGCAGGATGTACTACCGGAAACCCAGTGTGGCTTTAGAAGTGGGAAAGTGTCGAATAGAACATGCCGCTTTATGTAGTCTTCACTGACTTCAGTAAAGCATTCGATACTGTATTGCAACAAGGACTTTGGCAGGTACTAAAGAAATATGGCTATACAGAGAAGTCTGTCAGCCTGATCGAGGCGCTCCATACAGGTATGCAAGCAAACGTGACAATGAGTGGTTCAGTGTCTAAAGACTTTTCAGTCAGCAACAGGGTGAAACAAGGGTGTGTGCTGGTGCCTACACTCTTCTTGCTATATCTGGCAACCATGATTGAGGTGGCCTTCAAAGACACTTCAGAAGGAGTATACATTCAAACAAGGAAAGAAGCAGACTTGTTCAATGTGGCACAGTTTAAAGCAAAGAGTAAGACATCGATAAAGGTAGTAAGAGAAATGCTCTTTGCCGATGACAGTGCTCTAGTTGCACAAAGTGCGGAAGATATACAATCTTTGGTGGAGAAATCTGCAAGAGCAGCTAGCCAATTCAGCCTCAAAATCAACATCAAGAAGACAGAGTGCCTTTATCAACCACCAAAGTTCCAGTTATCAGCATCACTACCAGAAGAGATCAGCATTGGTCCAGAGCCACTAGTCAAATGTAAGACTTTCAAGTATCTCGGGAGTACTGTTTCAGAGAATGCTAGGCTGGAGGATGAACTATCTCTCAGAATGGGAAGAGTGAGGGCTGTGTTTGGAAACTTGAGGGAAAGACTGTGGAACAATTGACCATGTGTCTATCCATGTGAAATGCAAAGTGTACAGAGCAACAGTACTGGCTACTCTATTGTACGGTGCTGAAACTTGGACTGTCTGGACTGTTTGGGTGCAGGTAAAGAAACTCCACGCATACGTGGATACCTTTGAGCCATAATGAAAGTCTCATGGAAAGACAAGATAACCAACACAGAAGTGCTGAAACAAGCTGGTCCACCATCAATGGAGGACATGTGAATACAGATGAACCTGAGATGGCTCGGACATGTTGAGAGGATGGATCACCAGCATCTCCCTCGGCAGTTACTTTACTCACAGTTATGCGAGAGTAAACACAATCAGGGTAGACCAAGGCTCAGATTTAAAGACATTGTAAAAAGAAACTTGAAGAAGTTGAATATAGACAGTTCCTGGCAGTGGAAGGTGAAGGACAGAGCTGCATGGAGGAATCTGATCAGACTTAAATGAAACAGTCATTGTCACTCACAACAGACTGCGATGATGATGATGTTGGAAATGGAATAAAGTTCATGTGTCGTTCAGCTCATTGCCTCCCCTGCTTCCTTTCTCCACATTGGTGGCCCTACGACATGCCATGGAAAGCAAGCTGAGCACTGCCCCGGAGACTACCTGGAGGGAGAGCACCAGCGCCGCGTGCGCTGTCTCAGTCAAGATCCCAGACTTCTGGCTTCACAACCCAACCGTGTGGTTCTTGCACATACATAGAAGCCCAGTTCGCACTCAGCGGGATAACAACGGACGATATCAAGTATTACTACGTGGTCGCTGCGCTGGATGCGCGCGCCACACAACAGGTGATGAGCCTGTTCCAGGAGCCGCTGGCCCAAGGAAAATATGAAGCGCTCAAGAGGATGCTTCTCCAGCGCTTTTCCCTTTCTGACAGTGAGAGGGCAGAGAGACTCCTAACACGTTCGGAGTTAGGTGACACATCAGCAGTGGCACTCATGGAGAACATGTTGGCACTGAGGGGGAAGGACGATGAATCTTTCCTGTTCGCCCACTTGTTCCTCAGGAAACTACCAGCTACAGTGAGGGCCATCCTGGCCAACTCGCTGCAGCTGGTTGCTAAGGACTACCGCGCCCTGGCGCAGGAAGTGAACCGCATCATTTTGGTGACCAGAACTCTCAGCATGCAGGCAGTGGCACCGGTATCCATGTGAGACTCCAGCGAGGTCAAGGAGCCATTGGTGGTAGCCGTGACAGACACCAGGAGACGAAGGAACGGGGCAATCTGTTTTTATCATTGCTGTTTCTGCTGGAATACCCAATGCTGCTTGTTGCCATGCCAATTCAAGAAGCCAGGAAGACGGCACGTTTGGAATTCAGTTGAAGCTGTAACCACTGGTGACAGGCACAGACTGCTTTATGTCACGGACACACGTTCGGGGAGACGGTTTTTGGTGGACTCTGGCTCCCAGAAGAGCCTCATCCTGCCGGTCAACGCAGACAGGGTGGCAGGAGGCAGCAGTCCCGAGCTCACGGCCGCCAACGGATCCACCATCAGGACATTTGGCGAATGGATACTGATGATATGGTTACACGGACGCAACTTTCATTGGGACTTTGTGGTAGCTGCATGTTCCACCCCCATTTTAAGTGCAGATTTTTTGTGTGCTTATGGGTTGTTAGTTGATGTTACTGAAAGGAGATGGTGGATGATGTCTCTTTTACCTCACTGCCCTGTACAGCTTGGGGAGCTGGGTCGACAACACTAGCTAACATTATAGCTCCAGAGGGTAAGTACCAACATTTGCTCACACAATTCCCAGCACTCACGGTCCTGACTTTTTCCACTACAATAATGAAACATGGGGTTGAACACTTCATAACGACAAAAGGCCCACCGGTGTTTGCGCAACCTCGGTCCTTGTATGCAGCTAAACTGGCCAGCGCACGAGAGGAGTTTGCCAACTTAGAGTATTTGGGCATCATCAGGCACTCCAACAGCCCGTGGGCATCCCCGCTACACATGGTGCCTAAAGCCGATGGGTCATGGTGACCGTGCGGCGATTTCCGGCGCTTGAATAATGCCACGGAACATGATTGTTATCCCTTTCCGCACATCCAGGATTTCTCCATGCACCTGGCCGGGGCATGTGTTTTTTTGAAAGTGGATCTGGTCCGCGGATACCATCAGGTCCCGGTGCGTGTGGAAGACGTTCCAAAAACAGCAGTAATAACTCCTTTCGGCCTTTTCGAGTTTTTATGCATGCCATTCAGATTAAAAGCCACGGCACAAACCTTCCAGAGGATGATGGCTGCAATGCTTTGCGACTTGTCTTTCGTTTTCGTCTACTTAGACGACATTCTGGTAGCTTGCGCATCCGAGGAGGAGCACATCACCCATCTCAAGACGGTTTTCCAGAGGTTGGATGCGCATGGGCTTATAGTGAACCTGGCAAAGTGCCAGTTCGGTGTGCCTGTGATTGATTTCTTGGGGCACTGCATTTTGCCGGAAGGTGCGATTCCGCTACTGGATAAAGTGCATGCCATGTCAGACTTTTCACATCCGCAGACCGTGAGGGCCCTGCAGGAGTTTTTGGGGATGGTCAATTTTTATAACGTTTCCTTCCCCAGGCAGCCCAGCTGATGTAGCTGTTGTATGCTGCGCTGAAAAAAAAGAAGCCCATGGAAAATGTCGACTGGACTCCCGAGCGAGTCCAGGCTTTCATGAATGCCAAAACAGCGCTTGCGGAGGCCGCGTTGCTAGCTCATCCGGATCTGTCGGCACGGATAGCACTCACTACGGACGTGTCTGATGTTGCCATAGGAGCAGTGGTGGAGCAGTACGTTGCCAGTTCGTGGCAGCTGCTCGCATTTTTCAGTCGGCCTTTGTGAGACAGCAAATGCAAATACAGCATGTTTGACAGGGAGTTGCTGGCTCTACATCTGGTGACATTTCCAGCTTTGGCTAGAAGGGCAGGAGTTCACAGCATTCGTGGACCATAAGCCGTGTACGCAATGTCAAAGGTCTCGGAACCGTGGTTGGCTCAGCAGCAACGGTATTTGGCTGCGATCTCTGAGTTTATGACCGACATTCAACACGTTGCCGGGAAGCTCAATGTCGTGGCCGATTGTCTGTCACACGCGTTAGTCTCCCTGGTCTACATGGGAATAGATTTCCCTGTGATGGCCGCGGAGCAAGCCGGGGATGTGGACATTTGAGCGCTCCAGTCTGCACCTACTGGGTTAAGGCTGGAGAGCAAGGAGGGTTTTTTTTGTTTTTTTTGTCTTATATCCTTATTAGTAGAGCCTTGAGTAATTTTATCGTGTTTATAGTCAGCATCATGTGTGCCTGTGTTTGTGTTCATGTTGAATGTAATTGTGTTTTGTAAATATGTGTCTAAAAGGATGTCACCTGACTGCAAAACAAATCTACCTATGGGTACAAATAAAGGAACCTGAACCTGGTGCAAGAAGGGTGCCCTCCCTTGCTCTGCGACGTCTCCACCGGCCGCCCGTGCCCAGTGGTTCCAAGCTCTTGGCACCGTCGCGTTTTTGAGTCTGTCCACTCCTTTTTGCATCCGGGAGTGTGCACTTTGGTAAAGCTAGTGGGGGCGAAATTTGTCTGGCCGCGCTTGCGCAAGGACGTGAAGGAGTGGGCTGCAGCTTGCGTTGCGTGCCAGTGGGCCACAGTGCACAAGTACACCAGAGCCCCCCTCAAGCTGTTCCAAATCCCGGCCAGGAGATTCGACCACATCCACATGGATTTGGTGGGACTAGACACATGCCACGGCAGTCTGACAGTGAGAGTGAGGAGGAAAATCTTGATGAACACTTGTGAGAGGACACAAATCCATTGGATGATGCAGAGTTACCTTGGCCATCAGGTTAGCGCCTTTCTTGTTTTGCTCACTCCCTACAGTTAGTTCTGAATGATGGCTTGAAGGAGGTTAAGGCCATCTCCCGAACCATAGCCAAAACATCGAGATTCACAACTCTATTACACAGCAGCTCACAATTCAAAGACAAGTTTGAGGCTATGTTTACATGGATAAGAGTATTCCAACAGCAAACTACACTCGCTGGAACAGCACTTTCAAACAAATACAGGCCCTCACAGCTCTGGACCATAAATCCCTGACTGAAATGTGTAGCAAGGACTATGGGGAAGTGGTGTTTACGGTTCGTGAGTGGAACCAGCTAAAGGAACTGACTACAGTTCTTATACCTTTTTCTGAGGCAATTGACTGGACAGAAGGAGAGAGGACAGTTACTATTAGTATGGTGGTTCCAACTGTCCTCGACTTGAACACGCATCTCCTGAAGATGGAGGACACCCAAATACAGTGCCGGCCATTAATAAAGGCCCTCCGCCTGTCTCTGGTGAAAAAATTCTCTGGTATCTACAAAAACAAACATGGTCAAACAGAGCAAAAGAGAGGAACCCTTTAAAACATGATGTGTACTTTTTGGCTACAATGCTAGATCCACAGTTTGGACTGAGCTGGGTGGATCTGGATGTCACTAATGGAGAAAATACAACATCGGTGAAGAAGCTTAGAGATGAACTAAAGACACTGACAAGTTAGTAAAAATTTCACATTCAGTAAAGACGTTTTTCCCCCAATTGCAACTATGAATTTTTAAATGTTATATAGCCTTAAAGTCTTGACATTAGAGCTTTTAATTTCATGTATATATGTTTCATGTTACTGTCATAGAATTTTCATATTTTATCAACTGAACCTCCATCAATCAATCCATTTGAACTTAACAGTGTTTTTGTATTTAACCAGCTATGAACTTGACTGTTGATAAGAGATTGTGAAAATATTTAATGTCTTGCTTACAGGCACAAAATTACTTGACTGCTAGTTCAGTAATTGTGTTTTTTGTTTGTTTTTCAGACATGTTGATCGCCGAGGCCGATAACTTGGTGGACTGTGAAGGAAGTGCTCCCGACTCGGATCCTCCAAATGAAGAATTCCCCAGTGACTCACCACCAGTCAAATGCCCACGCCTTTTGTCTCATTACAAGGCTCACAAGAAGCGCAGATCAGGCCAGGAATCCAGTATTGTTACACAGATAAGTAAATATTTTGATGCCATCCAGGACTCTGACACTGACAGTGTACTTGTGTTCTGGGCCAAAAACCGTGACAGATTCCTACAACTGTGGGAACTGTGGGGCGACTGTGGCACAGGTGTAGTGTGACCGACTACTGATCGGAGGGTCATGGGTTTGATTCCCACTTTGTCTGCAGTCTGCATGTCAAAGTGTCCTTGAGCAAAACACTAAACCCCCCAGTTTCTCCTGGTAGCCAGGCTAGCGCCTGTGTGTGTATGGCAGCTCTGCCGCCATCAATGTTTGAATGTGTGCGTGAATGGGTGCATAGCAGGATCTGTAAAGCGCTTTGGTCATCCAGAGATGAGAAAAAGCGCTATATAAGTGAACGCCATTTACCATTCACAACTTGGCAGTGAAGGTGCTATCTGTCCCTGCTTCCTCAGCACCAGTTGGGAGGGATTTCAGGAGAGGTGGCATTCTCGTGAGACCCCATCGTGCACATTTAGGTCACCAGATGCTGCAGTCTCTCATGTTCCTTAAATGCAACCAAATTCTTGTTTAAACATTTTTCTTTTGATGGGACTTTTAAGGACCTATGGACATTTCATGTTAATTACAGATGGTTAAATTCATTTCTACATCTGTGGTGTTTGTATTTGCTGAAAGAAAAGGAACTGCTTGTTACATTCTCTCATGTTCTGTAAATGCAACCAAAATCTTTCACACTGTATGAAGTTGATGGGACTTTTGAGGATGTCTGTCAATAAAAGATGGTTAAATTGATTTCAACAATCTTGTATTTATTTAGAAAACAAACTAATTTATATATACTAGTGCATCTCAAAACATTAGAATATCAAGAAAAAGTTCTTGATTTTTACACAATTTAATTCTAAAAGGCAAATGTCTATATATGCAAAATTCATCACACATGAAGTGAAATAGCTCAGGCCCATTTTTTTTTTCCACAATATCTTTATTGAACCTTTTTTTTTTTTTTAACAAACATGATACAAACAATCAAACACTAACACTAAAGTACTACAAAAAAAAAAAAAAAAAAAAAAAAAAGGATGCACTAAAAACACCAACAACCACCAGCAAAATCAAATCTTCAACAATGCTCCTCTGTTTAGTCTAGACAATCCAATACATAAGTATACATATTATGTTCACCAGTTTGGAATTTACAAGGTCCACACACATCATTCACCTTCTTCTTCAAAAGTTATGTTTAAATTTTTTACATAATCAATAAAAGGTCTCCATATATTCTCAAACACAATTTCCTTTGATTTCAGTATATATGTTATTCTTTCTAATGGAAGGTTTGTTAACATCTGTCTTAACCACTGAGTCACATCTGGTCTATGAGTCTTTTTCCATAATAGTGCAATACATTTTTTGGCATTAAGCAAACTGAGGTCTATGAATGTTCTTTCACTTTTATTAAAATTATGCTTTTCTGGGTACAGACCCAACAAAAACAATTTAGGATTCAATATGATTTGTTTTGAGATTATTTTTTCAATTGTTACCCTCACCTCTTCCCAAAACATTCTTATTAATCTACATTCCCATACACAATGAAATAGAGTTCCTTTACTTTCCATGCATTTTGTGCATGTATCTGGTATATTTTTGTTATATTTATTTAACTCCTCCGGTGTAACATACATCCGCATTAACCATTTGAAATGTATCAATTTAAGGCGTACATTTATTGATTTGGTTTGAGCTTCTGTACAAGCCAATTCCCATTGTTCCTCTGAAATTTCAGTTTGCAGATCTTCTTTCCAGTAGTTTAATCTTTTCAGTGAATTTTCACTTGAAGATAGTGTCAATGAGTTATAAAACTCTGAAATAATACCCTTTCTTTTACTATCTTTCATCATCATTTTTTCCAAGGATGAATAAATAGGTCGAGTGAGAGCTTTATTTTGATTTGATCGAATAAAGTTTCTAAGTTGAAGATATTTAAAAAAATGTGTTCTATTGAGATTAAATTTGATCCTCAGCTCTTCAAAAGACATTATGTTATCTGCACATGGCAAATATAAATCCTGAATCTTTTGTATCCCTTTTAAATTCCATACTTTAAATACAGCGTCCGCTCTCCCTGGTTTAAAATATTGATTACCCCATATTGGACTAAATTGTGACAGTAACTGTGGTTCTTTTAAATAGTTTTTAGCTTCACACCATATTTTGATCATATGCTTTACAAATGGATTTTTAACTTGTTTTTGTAATTTTTTTGCCGAATCTGAGTATATGAATATGGGAAGAGGTAAAGGTAAATTGTATGATTCCATTTCAGTCCAGTGAGGGAGATCATTTGATGAAAAATAATATGTCATAGACCTCAGTTGTGCCGACCAATAATACAACATAAAATTTGGACATTTCAGACCTCCACGATCAAATGGTAAATATAATAAAGACAGACGTAATCTAGCCCTCCTGTTGTTCCATATAAATTCCACTAACTTTTTTTTTATTCTTGAGAATAAATCTAAAGGTGGTGATAAGGGAATGTATTGAAATAAATAAAGTATTTTAGGTAAAATATTACTTTTAAGTATATTGATTCTCCCGATCATCGACATTGGTAGTGACATCCATCTCTGAGTTAATTCATTGATATCTGTCATTAAGGCTTCATAGTTGACACTGGCGACTGATTCTAGCTTAGGCACAATTTGGATTCCTAAATATTTAAACTGATTTACAACATTGAATTGATTTACCTCAGGGGCTGGGTAATTTCTCTGGGTCTCATTTAGCATTAATATTGAAGATTTAGTTTTATTTATTTTATATCCTGATATTTCCCCAAAATTCTTTATTAAATTCAACAAGGTTGGAATTGATTTTTTTAGATTCGACATAAACAAAATTATGTCATCGGCGTACAGGGAGATTTTATGTTCTGTTGGTCCAACTTTAATTCCATATATTTGTGAATGTAAATGTATCGCTATCGCTAAAGGTTCAATTGCCATAGTAAACAGTAAAGGTGAAAGTGGACAGCCTTGTCGACATCCTCTATTGATTTTTATTGGTTTTGAAATATTGTTATTTGTTAGGATTTCTGCTGTAGCATTATTGTATATTATTTGAACCCATTTTATGAAATTATTTCCAAGTCCAAACCTTTGTAGGACTTCAAAAAGAAAGGGCCATTCAACTCTATCAAAGGCCTTTTCGGCGTCCAGTGATAGGAGAGCTGTATCCGGTGCTTCTTTATTAAAATAAATAATATTAAATAGTCTTCTTACATTATGGAAGCCTTGTCTTCCCTTTATAAAGCCATTCTGATCTCGATTAATAATATTTGGTAAAATTTCTTGTATTCGTCTTGCTAAAATTTTACAGATTATCTTAAGGTCGGCGTTTAATAGGCTTATTGGTCTCATATTTTCACATTTATTAGAGGGCTTACCTGGTTTTGGCAGCAGTATAATTAAGGCATTATTTATGTATGATGGTAAATTATTATTTTGAAATGCTTCTAAAACCATTTCCAAAAAAGGTTTTATTAATTTATTCTTAAATTTCTTATAAAGGTCAACTGGAAGACCATCTGGTCCTGCACTTTTTCCTGATTTCATATTATCAATGGCTAGCCCAACTTCTTCTTGACTAATTTTAGACTCCAATATCTCCCTGTTTTCATTTGGAATACACGGTATAGATAGTTCGTTCAAAAACCCATTTAGTTTTGTTAAATCAAATTCCTTTTTAGTATCATATAATTTTTCATAGTAATCTCTAAAGGCTCTGTTAATTTCTAAAGGATCTATAACTACCTGTCCGTTACTTATAATACTAGTAATTGGTGTTTTAATTTCTAATTGTTTAATCTGCCATGCCAATAATTTTCCTGATTTTTCACCTTGTTCATAAAAAGATTGTTTCAATCTTAGAAGACTCGAGGCAGCTCTATTCGCTGATTTTTTGTCGTATTCAGCTCTCAAAATCAGTAATTCATTCTCCAACCTTGGATCACTTCCTGCATACACTTTTTCCTGAAGACTTTTCATTTTATGTTCCAATTTAGCTCTCTCCTCTCGAGTCTTCTTAGATTTTGATCCTGTATAACTAATAATATGTCCCCTAATAAAAGCTTTGAAAGCTTCCCACTTTACACATGCTGATGTTTGTGTAGTATTGATGTCAAAGTACTCGTCTATCTGTTTTTCTATATACTTGACAAATTCCTCATCTTGAAGCCATTTATGCTGAAATTGCCATCTACCTGATTCCTTTGTCAATTTTTTATCTACATATATTAGACAACAGGGTGCATGATCAGAGATCACGATGTTATCATAAAAGCAGTTTTGAATCTTGGATCTTAATTCTGTGGAAATCAAAAAATAATCAATACGTGAGAATGTCTTGTAGGTACTGGAATAACAAGAATAGGCTTTAACTTGTGGTTTCATTTCTCTCCATATATCTAACAATCTCAATTCTTTCATAAAATGATTAATAGTCATCCTACATCCATTGTGCGTACAATCCAGTCCTGTTGATCTATCTATACCTGGATTCAATGTACAATTAAAATCCCCTGCTATTATATGTTGCCCTGTAAGTGATGATAAAATAAGAAATAAATTAGCAAAGAACTTTTGATCATCTATATTGGGACCATATAAGTTCACAAGATTTATATTTTCTAATAGCAAAGAACCTTGAATGATTACATATCTTCCAAGTTTGTCTCCAATTACATTTTTCACTTGAAAAGGGACTGATTTATGTATGAGAGTCATAACTCCCCTGGCCCGGGATGAAAATGATGAGGTGAATACACTTCCTTGCCATCTACTCCTAATTCTTTTTATATCCTCCTCTATTAGATGAGTTTCTTGTACAAACACAATTTTTGAACCCATGTCTTTTATTTTATTCATAACTTGTTTAAGTTTTTTTAAATTTTGTAGACCTCTGCAATTCCATGAAGTTAAATTAAGATTAACACTTTGGTTTATGATCAATAGAGAGTTTGGGATTACCTTGCAGTGTAAACATGCTCATACAGAGAAGCAAAAACATGAGTGGTTGAACATTCATCCTACAAACTATACACAAACAAATTCCCCCTTCCCACACTTGTGGCGAACCCCCCAAAATCAAAAGAAAAATTCCGTCTCCCGATATAGCCATCGACCGTTCCACATCCACGGGGAACAGCCTAAGCCACTCCTTCTTCATCCTCCCAATCACCCTAACTCTACTGCTTTTAATGACGTAACATTAACTCTCCTCTGTAGTTTTCCAACTTAACTCCAAAATTTTTAACAACTTTGTACATCATAGTTTTTTTTTGTTTGTTTTGTTTTTGTTTTTTTTTAATATATAATACAATCTATATTTTGTAAACTTGCTATTTACTTCAAGTCAGTCAGATGCCTGTGCAAATGCTTAATTATTCTACCTTATATTTTGTTCATGCTTAGCTCCCACCAGTCTCTTCTTCTTCTTTGATCTTCTTGATGAACTCCTGCGCCTCCTCTGGGGTCTTGAAGATGTGGGTTCTGCCCTCATACGTGGTCAACAGTCTCGCAGGATAGATTACACCATGACGAATCCCAAGGTTGCGCAGCTCCTTACGTATGGGATCAAACTGCTTCCTCAATTGTTGGATTCCTGTGGCCAAATCTGGGTAGAACCGCACCTGTTGATCCTGGTGTTTAATCTCTCCTTTAGCTCGTGCAGCGTTGAAGATCTTCATCCTGTCTCTGTTGCTAAGAAACTTCATAATTAAGGTCCTCGGCGGTCCCTTATCTCTCCGTGGGCCAATACGATGTGCTTTTTCCAGAACCACTGCTGATTGCAACTCCTCGCTGCCCAGCACCTCCGGAATCCACTTTTCCAGAAAGGAATATACGTCCCGACCTTCTGATTCCTCTGGAAGACCCACCAGCCTCAAGTTATTCTGTCTCGACCGAGATTCCAAATCCAAAATATTATCTTCTAGACATTTATTTTTTTTTTCCAAAGTACGCACCTTTAATTGAAGACGGGTGACGTCATCTTCAGCACTAGCGAGACGGAGCTCCATCTGCGCCGTTCGTTCTACACAGTCACCCAATTCCTTTCTTATTCCTTCCAACGCTGTCATAATCCCATCAAATCTAGAGGAAAAGTCCGCTCTCATTGAACTCATGGCAGCCATCAGCGCATCTGCGCCACTCCCCGCAGATATCGCACCGTTGCCAGCCTCCTCCGCCATATATGGAGTTTTGTTTGCTGCGTCACAGACCTGAAAGTCCGTTAATTTGGACTGTTTCGGCGGCTCGCTTTTTCCTTTACCTGGTTTTCCAGCCTTAGGCTTCGCCGACATATCCTCGCCCAAACGCTGGGATACGTTCTGTCCCAAATGAGAGAGTTATTTGCCGATTTTTTTCTCCAGGAGCAGAGCAGAGTGAAACACGTCCGTCTTACGTGGCAGCCATAACCGGAAGTCGTTCAGGCCCATTTTTACTTTAATTTTAATTTTTTTTTTTTTTTTTGTTACCTATTTGTACCCGTAGGTAGATTTGGTTTGCAGTCTGGTGACAAACCACCGGCTGCCGGTCGCTGCGTGCGCGAGCGCCCTAAACCTACATGTTTTTTTGGTATGCGGGAGGAAACCCCGGAGTAAACCCACGCAACACGGGGAGAACATGCAAACTCCACACAGCTCACTGTTGGTCGGGGATCGAACCCACGATCTCATGATCCTCGCGATCCCCCGGCCGAGGGTAAACTGTGCTGCCACAGTGCTAAACCACTGCGCCACCGTGCAGCCAATGATTATGACTTACATTATGACTTACAGCTTTTTGAAATAATTTATGAATCATGATTTTCCAATTCTATGAGATGCAGTAGTGTGTGTGTGCATGTATATACATATATACAGTGGGGGAAAAAAAGTATTTAGTCAGCCACCAATTGTGCAAGTTCTCCCACTTAAAAGATGAGAGGTCTCCAATTTTCATCATAGGTATACCTCAACTATGAGAGACAAAATGAGGAAAAAAAATCCAGAAAATCACATTGAATGATTTTTAATGAATTAATTGGTAAATTCCTCAGTAAAATAAGTATTTGGTCAATAACAAAAGTTCATCTCAATACTTTGTTATATACCCTTTGTTGGCAATGACGGAGGTCAGACGTTTTCTGTAAGTCTTCACAAGGTTTCCACACACTGTTGCTGGTATTTTGGCCAATTCCTCCATGCAGATCTCCTCTAGAGCAGTGATGTTTTGGGGCTGTTGCTGGGCAACAGACTTTTAACTCCCTCCAAAGATTTTCAATGGGATTGAGATCTGGAGACTGGCTAGGCCAATCCAGGACCTTGAAATGCTTCTTACGAAGCCACTCCTTCGTTCCCCGGGCAGTGTGTTTGGGATCATTGTCATGCTGAAAGACCCAGCCATGCTTCATCTTCAATGCCCTTGCTGATGGAAGGTTTTCACTCAAAATCTCACCATACATGGCCCCATTCATTCTTTCCTTTACACGGATCAGTCGTCCTGGGCCCTTTGCAGAAAAACAGCCCCAAAGTATGACGTTTTCACCCCCATGCTTCACAGTAGGTATGTTCTTTCTCCTCCAAACACGGCAAGTTGAGTTTTTACCAAAAAGTTCTATTTTGGTTTCATCTGACTATGACATTCTCCCAGTCCTCTTCTGGATCATCCAAATGCTCTCTAGCAAACTTCAGACGGACCTGGACATGTACTGGCTTAAGCAGGGGGACACGTCTGGCACTGCAGGATTTGAGTCCCTGGTGGCGTAATGTGTTACTGATGGTGTGGAGCGTGTAAATAACGAGGCGGATTTGGCTCAGACAGTTTTACACATCTCACACAAGAAGCATAAACAGAATGACAACTCAGCAGAGACTCTTCTCTTAAATAGCATGGCATTCCTCTAGAAGCTTCTAACACACAAAAGGTCACATTGCATTCACTTCCTTAATCCTTTATCATTCCTCTAGAAGTTTCTAACACACAAAAGGTCACACTGCATTCATCCTTCACACCTCCCTGTTATCTCCCAGGGAACCTCTGCTCTTTGTTCTTGTCTAAGATGTTATACAATTATGCACTCCCCATGTGCCGCCATACGACCCCCCCCCCCCCGAGCATCTTGGATAGAACAATAGAATAACAGTCCGTATGCTGTGGTAGAATCATTAAACATCAATCCACATGCTGCTTGGGCTTCAGTCTTCTCCCGTATCTGCTGTAACCAGGATTCACCGCCTCCGCGGCACTGTCATGCTGGGGGGTTGATGTTTGAGGGGTAAAAGTCTGTCCGTGTGGGTGCTCTGGGGAATCTTTTCTCTGGGAAGCTCCCTGTGGGGGTCTTCCATGCCGAGGGGCCCTCGCCAACAGCACTTGCTCGTCCGCCACCACGAAAGCGGGTTTGAGTCTGTCTATGCCAATCTTTTCCCTCCTACCCCCCAAATCTAGCAAAAAATGCTTGTCCCCTGTTTCCAGCACTGTGAACGGTCCATCATAAGGTGGGCGCAGTGGAGGGCGATGGGCGTCGTGTCTGACAAAAACGAACTCTGCGTTTTTCAAAGTTTTAGGCACAAAAATGCGCGGAAAACTGTGGTGGGCAGGGCCCGGCAGCGTGCTTGTGTCTATGCTACGCTGCAACAGCTGAGACGGGGAGCTGCCTGGCGCGGGATTATCTGGAAGAAACTCCCCGGGCAGCCGAAGTGGTTGCGCAAAAACGAGTTCAGCCGGGGAAGCTTCCAGATCTTCTTTAGGCGCAGAACGTAACCCCAATAAAACCCACGGTAGCTTGTCTACCCAATTTGCATCCGTCAGTGAAGCCCTGAGAGCCGCTTTCAATGATCAATGAAAACGTTCGCATAACCCATTAGCCTGTGGATTGTACACAGTTGTGTGGTGAATTGTGACACCCAGGCTGCGGGCCATTGTTGACCAGAGTTCGGAAACAAATTGAGGGCCTCTGTCGGACGTAATATCCGACGGGACTCCAAAACGCGCCACCCATGCTGTTAAAAACGCGCGCGCCACCTCCTCGGCTGTGGTTGCCGCCAGTGGAACCACTTCCGGCCAACGCGTGGTGCGGTCCACCATTGTCAGAAGGTGCGTGCACCCTTGTGATGGTGGGAGGGGGCCCACGAGGTCCACGTGAACATGGTCGAACCTCTTAGCCGGGATGCGAAACGGCTCCAAGGGAGCCTTCGTGTGTCTGTGTACTTTGGCTCGTTGGCACGCCATACAGGCTGCCGTCCACTCTTTCACTTGTTTGCAAAGGCTCAGCCACACGAATTTCTCCCCTACCATTTTGACCGACACCCGCACTCCCGGGTGCGCCAAAGAATGAATCGAGTCAAACACGCGGCGGTGCCACACGGCCGGGACCACAGGACGCGGGCGACCCGTGGAGACATCGCAGATTAGGGGGGGCATGCCGTCTTGCAGCACCCTGCTCTCCAGCCTTAACCCTGTTGGTCCAGACTGGAGCGCGCGCACGTCTGCGTCACTAACCTGCTCCGCGGCCATGGCTGCGTAATCTATCCCCACGCCGACCGGGAGGCAGTCTGCCACTACATTCAGTTTACCCGAGACATGCTGAATATCGGTAGTAAACTCTGAGATCGCGGCCAGCTGTCTCTGCTGCTGGCCCGACCACAGTTCTGAAACCTTGGCCATCGCGAATGTTAGCGGCTTATGGTCAACGAACGTGGTGAAACTGCGCCCTTCCAGCCAGAACTGGAAGTGGCGAATGGCCAGGTGGAGAGCCAGCAACTCCCTGTCGAACGCGTTGTATTTACGTTCATTGTCGCACAAAGTCCTGCTGAAAAAGGCGAGCGGCTGCCAAGCCCCGGCTACGCGCTGCTCCACGACCGCCCCTATGGCCACATCTGAAGCATCAGTGGTGAGCGCTATGCGGGCCGTTGGGTCTGGATGTGCCAGCAATGCGGCGTTTGCCAGGGCTGCTTTGACTTCCGAGAACGCCCGCTCTCGCTCCGGGGTCCATTCGACCTTATCCGCGGGCTTCTGTTTTCTGAGCGCGCCGTACAGTGGTTGCTTGAGCTGCGCTGCGTGGGGAAGGAAACTGTTATAAAAATTCACCATTCCCAAAAATTTTTGTAGCACCCTGACCGTTTGCGGCCGGGGAAAATCTGCTACCGCGCGCACTTTGTCAGGCAGCGGGACTGCTCCTTCGGGAGAGACGCAGTGCCCCAAAAAATCAATCCCCATCACCCCGAACTGACATTTCGCTGGGTTGATTATTAACCCGTGCTCTTCCAACCTCCGAAAAACCGTCGTGAGGTGGTTTTCGTGTTCGTCTTTGGACGCGCTGGCTACTAAGATATCGTCCGGGTAGACGAACATGAAAGGGAGATCGCGCAGCACTGCATCCATCATGTGTTGGAACATCTGTGCAGCTCCTTTAAGCCCAAAAGGCATGCGCAAAAACTCGAATAAACCGAACGGAGTTATTACCGCTGTTTTGGGTATGTTCTCAGTGCGCACTGGGACTTGGTAGTAACCGCGGACCAGGTCTATTTTAGAAAAAAACGCGCACCCCTGCAAGGTGAATGGGAAAAATCCTGAATGTGAGGAACTGGGTAGCGGTCGTGCGCTGTGGCGTTGTTCAACCTGCGGAAACCCCCAAAGGTCACCACGAACCTTCAGCTTTAGGGACCATGCGTCTGTTAGCGACATCTACCAACAAACCATGAGCACATAGAAAATCAGCCCCCAGTATATGGAAATTCAATGCTGCTATGACAAAAGTCCACTCAAATGTACGGCTGTGTAGAGACAAGAGTAGAGTCCTCTCACCAAAGGTCTTAATCCCCGAGCCGTTCGCTGCTGCCATCTCGGGGCTGCTAGATCCTGCCAGCCGGTCAGTGTAGGTCGGCCGGATGAAACTCTTCTGGGCGCCGGTGTCCACGAGGAAATGCCTCCCCGAGCGTGCGTCCGTCAAGTAGAGCAGCTTGTTCTCCTCCCCGAGGGTCGCGGCTGCTACCAACCCCCGGTCTTGGCGTTTCCCGAGCGCTTGAATTGGCACGGTGGTATACATTTGCGTGCCCTCTCTGTGAAGCGGCGGTGGTAGAAGCAAAGCGTGTCTCCCCCATGTTCCTTGGCCCCCGCTGCTGCTGCCGTCAATGGCTCCTCACCTCCTCCGGCCGTCGCGCCGAGCTCCGTCGCTACCGCAATGGTCGTGAACTCCCTGCTGGCGACAATGATCTGGTTAGCTTCCACGGCTAGCGCACGATAGTCCCGCTTGGCCAGCAACGGCGAATTGGCCAGGGTCGCTCTTGCCGCTGACGGAAGGTTCCGGAGGAAGAGGTGGGTAAAAATGAAATGGTCGTCGTCTGTGCCCTTTAACCTCAGCATCTTCTCCATCAGGTCTATGGCCGACCCATCTCCCAACCCGGTCCGAGTCAGGAGTCTCTCTGCTCTCTCACCATCTGAGAGTGTGAAGTGCTGGATGAGCGCAGCCTTCAGCGCGCCGTACTTGTCGTCGGTTGGTGGCTGATCAAGCAGGCTCTCTACATGCTGAGCCGTGCGGGCGTCGAGCGCTGCGACCACATAGTGGAATTTTGTGTCATCTGCCGATATCCCCCGGAGGGCAAACTGCACCTCGACTAGGTGGAACCAGGAGAGCGGGTTGTGCTGCCAAACATCCGGTAGCTTGATCGCAACAGCACATGCGTGGCTGGGGGTTCCCATTGAGGTTGGCTCCGGGGGTCTCTCGTTGTGTTCCATGATTCGTCTTGGGTCACCAGTGTGGAGCGTGTAAATAACGAGGCGGATTTGGCTCAGACAGTTTATTACACATCTCACACAAGAAGCATAAACAGAATGACAACTCAGCAGAGACTCTTCTCTTAAATAGCATGGCATTCCTCTAGAAGCTTCTAACACACAAAAGGTCACACTGCATTCATCCTTCACACCTCCCTGTTATCTCCCAGGGAACCTCTGCTCTTTGTTCTTGTCTAAGATGTTATACAATTATGCACTCCCCATGTGCCGCCATAATGGTAGCCTTTGTTACTTTGGTCTCAGCTCTCTGCAGGTCATTCACTAGGTCCCCCCGTGTGGTTCTGGGATTTTTGCTCACCGTTCTCGTGATCATTTTGACCTCACGGGGTGAGATCTTGCGTGAAGCCCCAGATCGAGGGAGATTATCAGTGATCTTGTATGTCTTCCATCTCTCTGCAGGTCATTCACTAGGTCCCCCCGTGTGGTTCTGGGATTTTTGCTCACCGTTCTCGTGATCATTTTGACCTCACGGGGTGAGATCTTGCGTGAAGCCCCAGATCGAGGGAGATTATCAGTGATCTTGTATGTCTTCCATTTTCTAATAATTGCTCCCACAGTTGATTTCTTCACACCAAGCTGCTTACCTATTGCAGATTCAGTCTTCCCAGCCTGGTGCAGGTCTACAATTTTGTTTCTGGTGTCCTTTGACAGCTCTTTGGTCTTGGCTATAGTGGAGTTTGGAGTCTGACTGTTTGAGGTTGTAGACAGGTGTCTTTTATACTAATGAGTTCAAACAGGTGCTATTAATACAGGTAACGAGTGGAGGACAGAGGAGCCTCTTAACAAAGAAGTTACAGGTCTGTGAGAGCCAGAAATCTTGCTTATTTTACCAAGGAATTTACCAATTAATTCATTAAAAATCCTTCAATGTGATTTTCTGGATTTTTTTTTCCTCATTTTGTCTCTCAGTTGAAGTATACCTATGATGAAAATTGGAGACCTCATCTTTAAAGTGGGAGAACTTGCACAATTGGTGGCTGACTAAATACTTTTTCCCCCCCACTGTGTGTGTGTATATATATATATACAGTATATATATATATAATATATCATGTGAAAAAATTAGGACACCCCATTAAATATTCAGTTTCTTATTAAGAAATGTCCACATATCTATGTCTAACCTTGTTTGTGTTTTTATTTGCATTTTTTAACATTTATTTTAGCCATTGTAAGTGGGAATGAATTGGGGCGGGGGGTCCTAAAAAGATGGCGGGGGGGAGGGGGCTGTCCTAATGTATTCCTCACTTTCTTTAGAATTACATTACAGAAAATTTGAAAAAAAGTATTAAATTCATTTTTAATTGTTTAGTTATATTACATGAATCTCCCAGTATTTTTTTAACATTGATTTTAAATATCCATATGTCCAAATATGTTTTAAAAAAGCACATAGGCTTATACAGGGTGTCCTAATTTTTTTACATGACTGTATGTGGTCTTGGTCTCGAACTCTTAAAGTCTTTGTCTTGGTAATATCTTGGTCTCGGTTAGTGCAGTCTTGACTACAACACTACCAGGCATGACACCCAAGATAAAACCATTGTGGCGGCTTCCCCTCGCCCTGCGGGACGATGTCACGGCGGAACTGTATAAACTGCTTAAAGCCTGCATCATCAAGAAAGTGGATGCCTCACTGTGGATCTTGAACATCGTGGTGGCCAAGAGGAAGACGGGTGGCATTCGGCCATGCATTGACCTCAGGATGGTTAACAAAGCGATTATCCCGGAAAAATACCCATTCCCCATGAAGGAGGAACTCACCACAATGTTCAGTGGCTCAAAGGTGTTCACGAAGCTGGACCTCTGCCAGGGTTATATGCAGGTGCCCCTCCACCCAGCCAGCCAAGACCTGATGGCATTCGTGACCCACATGGGCGTTTTCAGGTACACCCGCATGCCTTTTGGTCTGAGCTCAGCATTGAGTTGTTTTTATTAAAATTATGTCTACAATTCTCGCCGGCCTCAGGGGTGTAGTGGTGTACCTGGACAACATCGTGGTCCACGGCGCATTGCAGGAAGAACATGATGGCCGCTTGAGACAAGTAATGGAGGTGCTGCTGGAGCACAGGGACACGCTGAACGAGGAAAAGTGCATCTTCGCGGCGGATTCCATTAAGTTTGTTGGATTCCGGCTGGCGGCTGAGGGCCTGAGCCCCCTGCACTCGAACATGGAGGCGGTCCTGCGTCTCCCCGACCCCACAACACCCGCACAAATCTCCTCATTTCTGGGCATGGTGAACTTCGTTTCATTCCCCATTATTCAGAGACTATCGAACACCTCCGAGCCCTTTTGAAGCAGGACGCACCATGGCAATGGACTCCAGCCTGCTCAGTGGCGATCGCTAGGCTTAAGTTCCAACTCACCTCCCCACCAGTGTTGGCCGACTTTGATCCAAAATGGCCAACATTTGTGACTTGTGACGCGTCTGGTTCAGCGGTGGGGGCGGTTATGTTTCAAATGCAAAACGGTACCGAGTGCCCAGTGGCGTTCGCGTCGAGGTCCCTCTCACCAGCTGAACAGAAATAAGCCGTGGGTGAGAGAGAGGCACTCACTTGTGTCTGGGCGTGCAAACGGTGGCACATCTTGCTCTACAGACGCCATTTTACCCTGTGAAAGGACCACCGGGCGCTGACGACGATGCTGGGGATGACGGGTTCAGAACACAGGCCCCTACGAATCCACAGGTGGACTAAGTGGCTGCGGGCCTACAATTTCACTACCCAGTTCACCCTAGGCAAAGAGAACGTAGTGGCGGACCTCCTGTCCCGTGCCACGGCCAACACCTTACAACTGGACAACGACGACCCCATGGAGGTGGAGCTAGTCAATGCGCTACACTGACCCCTCTGGGACATGGTGTCTCTCCAGGAGCTCAAGCGGAATTGGAACGAGACCCCACGTTGTCGCAGCTGTGCTCAGTCATCAAGGAGAGTTGGCCCACAAAGGTTCAGGGCGACCTGGTGCCCTTTCACCGTTTCAGGGACAAACTGAGTTGCTGGAATGGTGTATGTGTATGGCAAGGGGGCACTGCACTCTGATTCCAGTGTCGCTGAGATCACGCGTTCTGGCCATGCTCCACGAAGGTCATCTGGGTGTGGTCAGGGTGAAACAATGTTGCAGGGATTTGGTTTGGTGGCCTGGCATTGAAAAGGACATTGAAACAATGATTAAGAGCTATGTTCCATGTTTGGAAAGTGGGAAGACTAGTGTGCCACCCCCCGCCCCCACCCCTGTGACTGTTACCATACCCAGAGGGCCCTTGGAAGCACATCCAATTGGACATTTGTGGTGAACTACACATGACCCCCCAAACGGCTGTTTCTTACTGGTGGTCTATGATCTGTTCTCCAAATGGCCGGAAGTGCTGCCCACTAACTCGGTCACGACGGATGTAGTCATTGGTTTTCTCTCATCGCTGTTTGCTAGGTGGAGGGTCCTGGATGCCATCACAACGGACAATGGCCAACAGTTCACCTCTGGGGGGTCTGAGGAATTTTTGGGTGATAGGGGCGTGGAGCACATCAGAACTGCGTTCTACCACCCCCAAGCCAATGGGGGTGTGGAACGTTTCAACAAGACTCTGAAAAACAGTCTGAGAGCCCATCTGGCGGACATCTTCGCGCTCACTGACGCCCTTCAGAACACGCTCCTCCACTACAGGGTGCTCCCGAGCAAAACTCATGCTGGGGCATGAATCACATCTGCCTCTGGACCGGTTGCGGCCCCCTATGACCTCCCCTTTGGGGGACACAAACCCTCCAGGAGACCAGGTTGTCACCCAGCAGCAGAAAATGAAACCACGTTTCGACAGGAAGCATAGGGCGAGGGTCCATGGACTCGATGTGTCAGACCGGGTCTGGATTAAGAACCCCAATGGCACGCATAAACTGCAGCCTTTCTGGATGGGGCCTCTGCAGATCGTGATGCGGCTGGGCTGGGACACGTTTGAGCTCTTGGACGGGTCATGGTGGCATTCCAGCCACCTCAGGAAGTCGTTGCCAGCCCAGGGTCTGGGAGCTGCAGTGGATTTGACTGATGAGGGTTGGGACTTGCCTGATGGGGGCGTTGGGGATGCTCAGGTGCAGCCGATGGAGCCTGGAGCAGGTCCTCCTCTGGTGAGGCGCTTGGCTAGGACGTGTCGGAGGCCCAGACACCTTGATGACTTTGTAGTTGAAGTAGCCTTAGCTGAAGCGTGTTGGGCATGGGCGGCAGAATAATGCGCTCCAACATGGGAGGGTACCCTGGCAGTCTACCCAGGTGCCCATTTTGCTTATTAGGCCTGTTCTATGCGTGTAAAAAAAAAAGCCAATATGTGAGAAAAAAGTCATGCAATGCATATATGACATGTTCTGTGGGATTCTTTCATGCTAACCTTAATGATGGGGGGGTGCTGTTTTATATGGTGCCTTTCACGTTTTGTAAGGGGGGGAGGAATGTTGTATGGAGATTTGGCCCCTGGGGCTTGCCGTAGCCAATGCCAGGCAGTCGACGTAATGATGTCAGGCGGGCTACGGCCAGTATGTGTATTGAGTGTGGATCTCAATAAAGTTCATTTCGTTGCTTGGTACAACATGGCTCATGTCTCACATTATTAAGACATAACATAGTCGGTGCAGCCATCTACCAGGAAATTTCTGAGCACTTCATGCTTCCCCCTGCTGACAAGCTTTATTGAGATGCTGATTTCATTTTCCAGCAGGACTTGGCACCCGCCCACACTGCCAAAAGTACCAATACCTGGTTTACTGAAAGAACCAAGGTGCTGATGTCTCAGTGCCTGTGGCATGGTAGCATGGGGGACTGTAAAAAAGTCACACTGCCACTTCTAGTGGGTAGCCATAGTTACTACAGTACCTTTTTTGCAGCTGCATTGATGGTAAAGTTAAGTTAAATTTGTGTTTATTTTGAAAATAAAGCTTTATCTGGAAAATGTGGCAAATTAAAAGTCGAAAAAAATACGGTGATACAATGATACAAGCTTTGAGTTACAGTTGATTTAGAGCGGCTGAGCTGAAAAGCTGGTAACATAGACATACAGTGAGGAAAATAAGAATTGAACAGGTCAACATTTTTCTCATTAAACATATTTCTGATGGAGCCATTGACCTGAGATTTTCACTATGTATCAGTAACAACCCAAGTAATTCATACATACAAAGAAATCAAGGCAACTGTGTTCACAAAACAAGTTATATTTAATAAAGTGGAATGACACAGGGAATAAGTATTGAACACATGAAAAAAGGTGCAAAAAGGTACAGAAAACCAAGAAACCCACTGAAATTCATCAGAATTTAGGAAGCCATCCCATCCCCCATCGGTGTAAATTAATTTCAGCTAGTTAAGTCCTGACTGCTAGCCTTTAAAAAGGTCTGTGAATATCAGATTGTCACAGTGCAAAGAACTCATGATAGGTAGATGCAAAGAGCTCTCTCTAGACCTTGGCAACCTTATTGTTGCATAATATAATGATGGCATTGGTTACAGGCACATTTCTAAACTGCTGAATGTTCCAATAAGCATTGTTGGAGCCACCATTCGGAAGTGGAAAGAACATCATTTTATCATAAACCGAACACATTCAGGAGTTCCTGGCAATTTTTCTGACAGACGAATCAAAGAATTATCAGAAGAGTTATCCAAGAGCCAAAGACCACTGATAGACCTCCAGAAAGCCCTGGAGTTAACAGGTACTACTGTTTCAAAGAAAACAATAAGTAATGCACTCAAGCGACATGGGCCCAATGCCTGCTCACCTCACAAGACTCCATTGCTGATGAAAAAGCATGCTGAAGCTCATTTAAAGCTTGCTGCACAACATTTGGGCAAGTCAGCCAAATACTGGGAGAATATAATCTGGTCAGATGAGACCAAAATTGAACTTTTTGGATGCCACAGATAGCATGTTTGGAGGAGAAATGACACTGCTCATCAGCCCCAAAACACCATACCAGCAGTGAAGTTTGGAGGTGGGAGCATCATGGTGTGGGGGTGTTTTTCAGCACATGGTACAGGAAGACTTCATATAATTGAAGGAAAGATGAATGGACAAATGTGCTGAAGATGAAATGAGGGTGGACATTTCAGCAAGACAATAATTCCAATAATCCCAAACACACAGTCAAGGAAACTCAACTGGCCCCAAAGGAAAATAAAGCGGCTAGAATGGCCCAGTCAGTCACCTGACCTGAATCCAGTAGAAAATCTATGGGATGAACTGAAGATCAGAGTTCATAAAAGACACCCACGGAACCTTCAAGATATGACAGGAGTGATTTTAGGCCATTCTTCCCCACAAACTAAGTAATGCGTGTGCCTAGTTTCTCCATACAGGAGAAGCTGTTATTACCAACAAAGGCTTTTCTGCTAAATATTAAAATAAATTTCACCAAGTGTGCTCCATACTTATTCCCTGTGTCATTACACTTTATTAAAAATAACTTGTTTTTGAAAACAATTGCCTTGATTTTGTTGTATGTATGTATGGATTACTTGGATTGTTACGGATATCTGGTGGAAATCTCAGATCAATGGCTCCATCAGAAATATGTTTAATGAGAAAAATGTTGATGTGTTCGACACTTATTTTCACCGCTGTACATACACAGACACATGGAGTGATTACCATATGCCTACTTTACTTTTGCACCGAGGCGTAATGACCATGGTATCATCAAGCCTGACTGGCCAGCAAACTCTCCTAACCTAAGCCCCACAGAGAATCTAGTATGGACAGCTTGCTCTTTCTGTAATTGATAGCATGGTAGATAGTGTTACAGCTTCTCTGCATCAGACGCAAGACATGTTGGCCCCTTTCAAAAAAGTCTAATCAGAGATTTCTAACTCCTTGGTTTAACACAGAAAATCGTAGCATAACAGGAGGCTCGTCAATTAGAAAGAAAATGGCGCTCCACTAAATTAGATGAAATCTATTAAGCTTGGAGAAATCATCTTTTTTTTTTCCACAATATCTTTATTGAACCTTTTTTTTTTTTAACAAACATGATACAAACAATCAAACACTAACACTAAAGTACTACAAAAAAAAATGCACTAAAAAACACCAACAACCACCAACAAAATCAAATCTTCAACAATGCTCCTCTGTTTAGTCTAGACAATCCAATACATAAGTATACATATTATGTTCACCAGTTTGGAATTTACAAGGTCCACACACATCATTCGCCTTCTTCTTCAAGAGTTATGTTTAAATTTTTTACATAATCAATAAAAGGTCTCCATATATTCTCAAACACAATTTCCTTTGATTTCAGTATATATGTTATTCTTTCTAATGGAAGGTTTGTTAACATCTGTCTTAACCACTGAGTCACATCTGGTCTATGAGTCTTTTTCCATAATAGTGCAATACATTTTTTGGCATTAAGCAAACTGAGGTCTATGAATGTTCTTTCACTTTTATTAAAATTATGCTTTTCTGGGTACAGACCCAACAAAAACAGTTTAGGATTCAATATGATTTGTTTTGAGATTATTTTTTCAATTGTTACCCTCACCTCTTCCCAAAACATTCTTATTAATCTACATTCCCATACACATATATTTTTGTTATATCTATTTAACTCCTCCGGTGTAACATACATCCGCATTAACCATTTGAAATGTATCAATTTAAGGCGTACATTTATTGATTTGGTTTGAGCTTCTGTACAAGCCAATTCCCATTGTTCCTCTGAAATTTCAGTTTGCAGATCTTCTTTCCAGTAGTTTAATCTTTTCAGTGAATTTTCACTTGAAGATAGTGTCAATGAGTTATAAAACTCTGAAATAATACCCTTTCTTTTACTATCTTTCATCAACATTTTTTCCAAGGATGAATAAATAGGTCGAGTGAGAGCTTTATTTTGATTTGATCAAATAAAGTTTCTAAGTTGAAGATATTTAAAAAAAATGTGTTCTATTGAGATTAAATTTGATCCTCAGCTCTTCAAAAGACATTATGTTTTCTGCACATGGCAAATATAAATCCTGAATCTTTTGTATTCCTTTTAAATTCCATACTTTAAATACAGCGTCCGCTCTCCCTGGTTTAAAATATTGATTACCCCATATTGGAATAAATTGTGACAATAACTGTGGTTCTTTTAAATAGTTTTTAGCTTCACACCATATTTTGATCATATGCTTTACAAATGGATTTTTAACTTGTTTTTGTAATTTTTTTGCCGAATCTGAGTATATGAATATGGGAAGAGGTAAAGGTAAATTGTATGATTCCATTTCAGTCCAGTGAGGGAGATCATTTGATGAAAAATAATGTCATAGACCTCAGCTGTGCCGACCAATAATACAACATAAAATTTGGACATTTCAGACCTCCACGATCAAATGGTAAATATAATAAAGACAGACGTAATCTAGCCCTCCTGTTGTTCCATATAAATTCCACTAACTTTTTTTTAATTCTTGAGAATAAATCTAAAGGTGGTGGTAAGGGAATGTATTGAAATAAATAAAGTATTTTAGGTAAGATATTACTTTTAAGTATATTAATTTTCCCGATCATCGACATTGGTAGTGACATCCATCTCTGAAGTAACTCATCAATATCTGTCATTAAGGCTTCATAATTGACACTGGCGATTGATTCTAGCTTAGGCACAATTTGGATTCCTAAATATTTAAACTGATTTACAACATTGAATTGATTTACCTCAGGGGCTGGGTAATTTCTCTGGGTCTCATTTAGCATTAATATTGAAGATTTAGTTTTATTTATTTTATATCCTGATATTTCCCCAAAATTCTTTATTAAATTCAACAAGGTCGGAATTGATTTTTTAAGATTCGACATAAACAAAATTATGTCATCGGCATACAGGGAGATTTTATGTTCTGTTGGTCCAACTTTAATTCCATATATTTGTGACTGTAGACGTATCGCCATCGCTAAAGGTTCAATTGCCATAGTAAACAGTAAAGGTGAGAGTGGACAGCCTTGTCGACATCCTCTATTGATTTTTATTGATTTTGAAATATTATTTGTTAGGATTTCTGCAGTAGCATTATTATATATTATCTGAACCCATTTTATGAAATTATTTCCAAGTCCAAACCTTTGTAAGACTTCAAAAAGAAAGGGCCATTCAACTCTATCAAAGGCTTTTTCGGCATCCAGTGATAAGAGAGCTGTATCCGGTGCTTCTTTATTAGAATAAATAATATTAAATAGTCTTCTTACATTATGGGAGCCTTGTCTTCCCTTTATAAAGCCATTCTGATCTCGATTAATAATATTTGGTAAAATTTCTTGTATTCGTCTTGCTAAAATTTTACAGATTATCTTAAGGTCGGCATTTAATAGGCTTATTGGTCTCATATTTTCACATTTATTAGAGGGCTTACCTGGTTTTGGCAACAGTATAATTAAGGCATTATTCATATATGATGGTAAATTACTATTTTGAAATGCTTCTAAAACCATTTCCAAAAAAGGTTTTGTTAATTTATTCTTAAATTTTTTATAAAGGTCAACTGGAAGACCATCTGGTCCTGCACTTTTTCCTGATTTCATATTATCAATGGCTAGTCCAACTTCTTCTTGACTAATTTTAGACTCCAGTATCTCCCTATTTTCATTTGGAATACACGGTATAAATAGTTCGTTCAAAAACCCATGTAGTTTTGTTAAGTCAGATTCATTTTTGGTATCATATAATTTTTCATAGTAATCTCTAAAGGCTCTATTAATTTCTAAAGGATCTATAACTACCTGTCCGTTACTTATAATACTGGTAATTGGTGTTTTAGATTCTAATTGTTTAATCTGCCATGCCAATAACTTTCCTGATTTTTCACCTTGTTCATAAAAAGATTGTTTCAATCTTAGAAGACTCGAGGCAGCTCTATTCGCTGATTTTTTTTGTCATTCAGCTCTCAAAATCAGTAATTCGTTCTCCAACCTTGGATCTCTTCCTGCATATACTCTTTCTTGAAGAATTTTAATTTTATGTTCCAATTGGACTCTCTCCTCTCGAGTCTTCTTAGATTTTGAACCTGTATAACTAAGAATATGTCCCCTAATAAAAGCTTTGAAAGCCTCCCACTTTACACATGCTGATGTTTGTGTCGTATTGATGTCAAAGAACTCATCTGTTTTTCTATGTATTTAACAAATTCCTCATCCTGAAGCCATTTATGCTGAAATTGCCATCTACCTGGTTCCTTTGTCAATTTCTTATCTACATATATTAGACAGCAGGGTGCATGATCAGAGCTCACGATGTTATCATAAAAACAGTTTTGAATCTTGGACCTTAATTCTGTGGAGATCAAAAAATAATCTATACGTGAGAATGTCTTGTAGGTATTGGAATAACAAGAGTATGCTTTAACTTGTGGTTTCATTTCTCTCCATATATCTATCAATTTCAATTCTTTCATAAAATGATTAATGGTCATCCTACATCCATTGTGCGTACAGTCCAGTCCTGTTGATCTATCTATACCGGGATTCAATGTACAATTAAAATCCCCTGCTATATGTTGCCCTGTAAGTGATGATAAGATAAGAAATAAATTAGCAAAGAACTTTTGATCATCTATATTGGGACCATATAAGTTCATCAAATTTATGTTTTCTAATAGCAAAGATCCTTGAATGATTACATATCTTCCAAATTTGTCTCCAATTACATTTTTCACTTGAAATGGGACTGATTTATGTATGAGAGTCATAACTCCCCTGGCTCGGGATGAAAATGATGAGATGAAAACATTTCCTTGCCATCTACTCCTAATTCTTTTTACATCTTCCTCTATTAGATGAGTTTCTTGTAAAAACACAATTTTTGAACCCATGTCTTTTATTTTATTCATAACTTGTTTAAGTTTTTTTAAATTTTGTAGACCTCTGCAATTCCATGAAGTTAAATTAAGATTAACGCTTTGATTTATGATCAATAGGGAGTTTGGGATTACCTTGCAGTATAAACATGCTCAAACAGAAAAGCAAAAAAATGAGTGGTTGAACATTCACCCTACAAACTACACACAAACAAATTCCCCCTTCCCACATTTGTGGCAATCCCCCCAAAAACAAAAGAAAAATTCCGTCTCCCGATATAGCCATCGACCGTTCCACACCCACGAGGATCAGCCAAAGCCACTCCTTCTTCATCCTCCCAATCACCCTAACTCTACTGCTTTTAATAACGTAACATTAACTCTCTTCTGTAATTTTCCAATTTAACTCCAAAATTTTTTAGCAATTTTGTACTTTTTTTTTTTTTTTTTTTAATATGTAATACAATCTATATTTTGTAATCTTGTTATATGCTTCTAATCAGTTAAATGCTCAAATATTCTACCCTATATTCTGTTCATGCTTAGCTCCCACCAGTCTCTTCCTGGATCTTCTTGATGAGCTCCTGCGCCTCCTCGGGGGTCTTGAAGATGTGTGTTCTGCCCTCATATGTGACCAGAAGTCTTGCAAGGTGAATCACTCCATGACGAATCTCAAGGTTGCACAGTTCTTTACGGATGGGGTCAAACTGCTTCCTTAATTGTTGGATTCCTGAGGCCAAATCTGGGTAGAACCGCACCTGCTGATCTTGGTATTTAATTTCTCCTTTGGCCCGCACCGCGTTGGAGATCGTCATCCTGTCTCTGTAGCTGAAAAACTTCATAATTAACGTCCTCGGTGCTGCCTTGTTACCTCTCGGTGGGCCAATTCGGTGGGAGCTTTCCAAGACGACTGATTTTAGCTCCGCGTTGTTCAGCGCCTCCGGGATCCACCCCTCCAAAAAGGAGCATGAATCACGACCTTCGGCTCCCTCCGGTAAACCCACCAGCCTCAGGTTGTTCCGTCTGGACCGGGACTCCAAGTCCAGAACGTTATTTTCCAGATCTTTATTTTTTTTTTTCCAAAGTGCGCACCTTTATTTGAAGTCCGCTGATTTCATCCTCCGCACTTGAAACACGAAGCTCCGCCTGCGTCACTCGCTCCACGCAGTCACCCAACTCCTTTCTCATTGCATCCAACGCTGCCATAATCCCATCAAGTTTAGCGGAAAAGTCTGCTCTCATTGAGCTAATGGCAGCCAGCACTGCACCTGTGCCGTCATCATCAGCAGTTACCGCACCACCGCTAGTTTCATCCGCCATATCCGCAGCTTTTTCTACTGCGCCACAAACTTTAAAGTCCGTTAATTTGGACTGCTTCGGCGATTCAATTTTTCCCCCTCCTGATTTCCCAGCCTTAGTCTTCCCCGGCATATCCTCACCCAAACGCTGGGAAAAGTTCTGTTCCAAATGAGTTATTTGCCGAATCTTTATTTCCAGGAGCAGAGCAGAGTGATACGTGTCCTTCTAGGCGGCCGCCATAACCGGAAGTCGAGAAATCATCTTTTAATTTATAAAAAATCTCTTAAAAAAGCGAACAAGTTATTATTCTGCATTAATAGAAGAGAACAGGAATAATCCCAGGTTTCTTTTCAGCACTGTAGCCAGGCTGACAGAGTCTGGACTCTGTCAATCTGAGCATCCTCTAGAGCACAGGTGTCAAACTCATTCCATGGAGGGCCAAGACCCTACATGTTTTACTTCCACCCAGTGTCTTCAACAGGTGATTTCTCTGAATTTCTTCCCACTGATTGCTGATCACTGAAAACACCTGCTGAAGAGACTGGGTGGAAGTAAAACCTGCAGGGTCTTGGCCCTCCATGGAATGAGTTTGACACCCCTGCTCTAGAGCATACTAGTCGGGACTTTGTGAACTTCTTTAAAAATAAAATTTCATCTATCAGAGATAAAATCAGTCAGATTCTTCCCACCATTAACTTAAACACAGCAACTACTACAACTCCTTCAACTGATACCTGTTTGGATGAGTTTACTCCAACTGACCTTTTAGAATTAGATAAAATAATTTCCTCATCCAAGTCTTCCAACTCGTCTTTTAGACCCTATTCCTACCAGGTTATTTAAAGAAGTCTTCCCATTTATTGGTAGCTTTATTCTTCAAATAATCAATTCTTCATTAATATTAGGCCATGTACCATAGGCTTTTAAAACTGCTGTAATTAAACCCTTACTCAAAAAGCCAACGCTGGATCCAGGAGTTTTAGCTAACTATAGACCAATCTCTCATCTGCCTTTCATTTCAAAAATCTTACAAAGAGTTATTGCTACGCAATTATTTGACCACTTGCAGGGAAATGGTTTATTTGAAGAGTTTCAGTCTGGATTTAGAATCCATCATAGTACTGAAACAGCCTTAGTGAAGGTCACTAATGACCTCCTTATCACATCTGATAATGGACTTGTTTCTGTACTTGTCCTTTTAGACCTTAGTGCAGCTTTTGATACTATCAATCATAATCTTCTACTTGGTAGATTAGAACACCATGCTGGCCTTAATGGAACTTCGTTGCAGTGGTTTAGATCTTATTTATCTGATAGGTTCCAGTTTGTTCGTGTCAATAATGAGTTTTCTTCCAACTGAAAGCTCAGTCATGGAGTTCCACAGGGATCTGTGTTAGGCCCTATTCTTTTTAGTTTATATATGCTTCCGTTAGGCAACATTATTAGAAAGCACTGTATACATTTTCATTGCTATGCAGATGACACAATTATACCTGTCAATGAAGCCAGATGATAGTAATCAATTAGCCAAGTTAGAGGCCTGTTTTAAGGAAATCAAAGCTTGGATGACTTGTAATTTTCTGCTATTAAATTCAGATAAGACTGAAGTCATTCTTGTTGGTCCAAAAAACCTTAGAAATACCTTTCCAAATCAAACTTTCAGTTTGGATGTGGTTACTCTTTCTCTTAATAGCTCTGTGAGGAACCTTGGAATTATTTTTGATCAAGAGCTGTTTTTCAATTCACATATTAAACTTGTTTCTAAAACTGCCTTCTATCATTTGGGTAATATTGCCAAAATTGTCTCAGAATGATGCTGAGAAACTGATCCATGCTTTTATTAGCTCTAGATTAGATTATTGGAACTCTTTATCAGGTTGTCCTGAAACATCTATAAAAAGTCTTCAGCTGATCCAAAATGCTGCAGCAAGAGTTTTAACAGGTACTAGAAAGAGATCATATCTCTCCAGTTCTGGCCTCCCTTCATTGGCTTCCCATAGAGTTTAGAATTAAGTTTAAAATCCTTCTTCTCACTTACAAAGCTCTAAATAATCAGGCCCCTTCTTATTTAAAAGATCTGATACTACCCTATTATCCTAACAGAGCGATA
Organism: Pholidichthys leucotaenia; assembly: GCA_020510985.1. NCBI lineage: Eukaryota > Metazoa > Chordata > Actinopteri > Cichliformes > Pholidichthyidae > Pholidichthys > Pholidichthys leucotaenia. The sequence goes on from CM035847.1 coordinate 129,865,813, forward strand.
TGCTCCCAAAATGCAGGATTACTTGTAATACCTAGAATCTCAAAGTACAAGGTAAAGCCTGCAGTTATCAAGCTCCTCTCCTGTGGAACCAGCTGCCAATCTGGATTCGGGAGTCAGACTCGATCTCTGTTTTAAAGAATAGGGTTAAAACCTTCCTTTTTGATATAGCCTATAATTAGGGAGGGGCCATGTGCCCCTGAACCCTCCCTTAGTTATGCTGCTAACAGGTTTAGACAGCCAGGGGACCTCCAACAATGAACTGGGCTTCACTCCTTTCTTCACTCTCAATGAAATATTTTTGCTGGTCATTAACATCTTTGTTCTCTCCCATAGATTGAGTCTCCGTCATACTGTTTGCTCCCTAAATGTCTGTTCTTTTCATCTTCTCTATCCCCTCACCCCCCAGCCAGTCGCAGCAGATGACTGCCCCTCCCTGAGCCTGGTTCTGCTGGAGGTTTCTTCCTGTTAAAAGGGAGTTTTTCTTCTCCACCGTTGCCAAGCGGTTCTTCACAGGGGATCACCTGATGGCTGGGGTCTTTCTGCAATTGTGGGGGTTTCCCCTACAGTTGAAAGTGCTATGAGATGACTGTTGTTGTGAAATGGCGCTATATAAATAAAGTTGAATTGAATAGTATTGTCAAGTGGAAGATGAGACACCAGCCCCAACAATTCAAATGAGCTGAAGGCCGCTATCAAAGCAACCTGGACTTCCATAACACCTCAGCAGTACCACAGGCTGATCGCCTCATGTCACACCGCTTTGATCTTATGATTAGAATATTATATAAGATTAATTAAAAAAATTAATTTTGAATAGAAATGTTGGCCAACTGAAAAGTGTGTCCATGTAAACACTCAATACTTGGTCGGGGCTCCTTTTGCATGAATTACTGCATCAAATTGGTGTGGCATGGAGGTGATCAGCCTGTGGCATTTCTGAGGTGTTATGGAAGCCCAGGTTGTTTTGACAAGGTTCAGGTTACTTTATTTGTACCCGTAGGTAGATTTGTTTTGCAGTCTGGTGACATCCATATTTACATCCATAGCGACCTTCAGCTTATCTGCATTGTTGGGTCAAGTATTGAGTGTATCCCCGGAGGCTGGGGACACACTCAATTCTTGGTTGTGGTTCTCATTGCATGAATTACTACTGATAAATTCATGCAAAAGGAACCCCGTCCAAGTATTGAGGGTGTACATGGACATACTTTTTGCCAGGTCAACATTTCTATTAAAAATCATTAAAAAAAAAATGATATGTAATCATTTTTTTGAGAAACTGAATTTTGGGTTTTCATTAGCTGTTAGCCATAATCATTAAATTAATAGAAATGGCTGAAATACGTAACCTCTAAACCACCAGAGTGGCGGCCTTGAGGTAGAGCATCTAACCCAAAACCGGAAGGTCGGGATTCAAGTCCTGGCCAGGTCATGCCAAAGACCATATGAAAATAGAATTTCCTGTCGTCCAGCTTGGTGCTCAGCAAAAATGGAAAGGAGGGAAATGTGGGCAACAGTGGCTCAGGAGGTAGAGTGGGTTGTCTAATAACTGGAGGGTTGGCGGGTTGAATCCCGCTCTCCCCAGACATCCTGCCGTTGTCTCCCTGGGCAAGACACTTTACCCTCATTTCCTCCAGTGTCCATGACACTGGGGGTGAATGTATATACACTGGTGTGAAAAAGTGTTTGCCCCCTTCCTGATTTCTCATTTTTTTGCATGTTTGTCACACTTAAATGTTTCAGATCATCAAACAAATTTAAATATTAGACAATGATAACACAAGTAAACACAAAATGCAGTTTTTAAATGAAGGTGTTTATTATTAAGGGTAAACTCCAACCCTACATGGCCCTGTTTGAAAAAGTGATTTCCCCCATTAAAACTTAAATTAACTGTGGTTTATCACATCTTTGGAAAGCAGACTTCAATTTCTCAAGCCACACCCAGGCCTGATTACTGCCACACCTGTTCTCAATCAAGAAATCACTTAAATAGGACTTGCCTGACAAAGTGAAGCAGACCAAAAGATCCTCAAAAGCTCGACATCATGCTGCAATCCAAAGAAATACAGGGACAAATGAGAAACAAAGTAACTGAGATCTATCAGTCTGGAAAAAGTTATAAAGCCATTTCTAAAGCTTTGAGACTCCAGCAAACCACAGTGAGAACAATATCCACAAATGGCGAAAACATGGAACAGTGGTGAACCTTCCCAGAAGTGGCCAGCTGACCAAAATTACCCCAAGAGTGCAGCAACGACTCATCCAAGAGGTCACAAAAAAACCCACAACAACATCCAAAGAACTGCAGGCCTCACTTAAGGTCAGTGTTCATGATTCCACCATAAGAAAGAGACTGGCAAAAATGGCCTGCATGGCAGCATTCCAAGACGAAAACCACTGCTGAGCAAAAAAAACAAAGGCTCATCTCAATTTTACCAGAAAACACCTTGATGATCCCCAAGGCTTTTGGGAAAATACTCTGTGGACTGATCAGACAAAAGCTGAACTTTCTGGAAGGTGTGTGTCCCATTACATCCACCGTAAAAGTAACAGTATTTCAGAAAACAAACATCATACCAACAATAAAACATGGTGGTGGTAGTGTGATGGTCTGGGGCTGTTTTGCTGCTTCAGGACCTGGAAGACTTGCTGTGGTAAATGGAACCATGAATTCTGCTGTCTACCAAAAAATCCTGAAGGAGAATGTCCGGCCATCTGTTTGTGACCTCAAGCTGAAGTGCACTTGGGTTCTGCAGTGGACAATGATCCAAAACACACCTGCAAGTCCACCTCTGAACGGCTTAAGAAAAACAAAATGAAGACTTTGGAGTGGCCTAGTCAAAGTCCTGACCTGAATCCAATTGAGATGCTGTGGCATGACCTTAAAAAGGCAGTTCATGCTGGAAAACCCTCCAATGTGGCTGAATTACAACAATTCTGCAAAGATGAGTGGGCCAAAATTCCTCTGCAGCGCTGTAAAAGACTTATTGCCAGTTCTCACAAATGCTTGATTGCAGTTGTTGCTGGTAAGGAAGGCCCAACCTGTTATTAGGTTTAGGGGGCAATCACTTTTTCCACACAGGGCCATGTAGGTTTGGATTTTTTTCCCATTAATAATAAATACCTTCATTTAAAAACTGCATTTTGTGTTTACTGTGGCGGCACTGTGTGGGGGTTCTCCATCCAGAGTTGGGAGCCAGGGGGAGATGAAACAAAGGACTGAAGGAGGAAGTGACACCGGGGGAAAGGGGGGTCTCAGACATAGCATAAAGGACTATCTGCCCCCCGGGGAGTTCAGGAGGCGCGAGAGGAAGAGAGGGGGTTTATGATGTTAATGTGCTTTGCATGTGTTTATGTATGTACAGTAATGTATTCAACTCCCTGGGTCTCACGAGGGAGAAATAAAGGTTAGAAGAAGGAGGTGCCCAGAGACCCAGTTAGAGATGTTCTGTACTTGATGTTGGAGAGGAACAAAGTTCATGTGCCGTTCAGCTCACTGCCTTGTCTGTTTCCTTCTTCTACATTGGTGACCCCAAGACGTGCCATGGAAAATGAGCCGAGCACCACCCCGGAGACTACCCAGACGGAGAACACCGGCACTGTGTGCACTGTCTCAGTCAAGCTCCCAGACTTCTGGCTTCACAACCTGACCGCGTGGTTCTTGCATATAGAAGCCCAGTTCGCACTCCAGTTCACGCTGGATCACAATGGATGACACAAAATATTACCATGTGGTAGCTGAACTGGATGTGCACACCACACAACAGGTGATGAGACTGCTCCAGCAGCCACCGGCCCAAGAGAAATATCAAGCTGTAGCGGTTTGATTCAACCCTCCCACAACACACAGAGACAGTCAGCTCGCACTCCTGGGTTTTTTCCGCTGCATGCTGCGTTTACAGCTGTGAGGTTAAAGTGTCATCCATGCATTGTGTTCATGCATCCTGTCTGTACCTCTGATATGCAAATGCCCAGATTGACCGCTGTGAATGTCTTTGATGTATCGTCTGAGTTGAGTATATATGCTGCACTGTGCTGTAAATCTGCCTCTCATTCACTCACTCTTCAACTGCTGCTGGACACACGCACTGTGTGTCTGCTCTTCTCTGAGAGCCTGAGGACATCACCTCAGCCCGCAGCACGAGGGCTGGGGAGGTGTTCCGATGAAGGCGGGTGATAATAAAGCTATTTAAAAATCCAACGCTGCCTTTATTTTATCATCCTCTTCACTGGTGACTCCAAGGACGCATACGTTTTGTGCAAACGCAGCCTTCTGATCTGAACAGCCACGCTGGCGACCCGAGACTGAAGAAAATGAGCGGCCAGCGAACGCAGCACCCGGGCATGAATGCTCCGTCGCAGCGGCCTGCCTGGTCTGCCCTCCCTGCTGCCTCAGGGAGACCTCGACGCACAGCCCACGGCGGGCGAGCTGCTCTCAGGACATCAACCAAGACCGGGTAAGCGGCAGAGAACGTCATGGCGCGCCCTCGCCGAGATCAGCACATCCACGCGGGACTGGTTGCGCAGCTCCTCCACATCAGAGCACATGCGGGCGACTCCCATGGCCGACGGAGCACACGGGGACCTGAACGCACCATGACTAGTCTGCAGCCACGGCTCGTCAGGGATGTTTCTCCACCAAGTTTCCGACCCTGATTTCCTCTCCAGCGGGCCCACCCACGCACGGATGTGTATGACTGCCCATTATGGACATGAGGGCGGTGTGTGTGTCCTTTCTTGACATAGTGTGTATGACTGTCCATTATTGACTTAAGGTTGGTGTATGTCCGTTCTTGGGCGTTTCAGGGGGAGTGATGTGGCCTAACATTATGTAGCTCACATATTCCTTGGCAGAGACCCAGACATGAAGGAACTTTGAGCTCACAGTGTGTATTGACATCATGCCCCAGTTGGACATTGAGTCTGGACCCCCTGCGGACTAGAGGAGAAGTGAGAAGATCTGAGAGTGAACCTGAAGAGAAGCCGAGAGGACAATGGGAGGATTAGTTATGAATGGAATTCTGTGTTTGATGTGAATGTGATTTGTGTCTGTTGTAACAGTATAAAGGTTGTGGTTTATCTCAGCTCGCCCTCTTCATTCCCTGGCTGAGAGAGGAGCTGTAGGACTTGATATGGAATAAACCAATACTGAAAAATCATTCAGTCTCTTCATTTCGAGTTTCCTACATTGGTGACCCACACGTGAGAAAAATGGAAAGACCTGGAGGTCGTCTCTCCGACCCCGAACCTGACTCACCGGAGACTGCCCGCACCGGCGTAAACTCCATTAGACTCCCCGAGTTCTGGCAAGAGGACCCGCACTCATGGTTCCAACACCTGGAATCACGGTTCGTGCTTAACGGGGTATCAGAGGATGACATGAAGTTCCACAATGTCATCGCAAGACTTGACAGCCGCACAGCCCGATGTGTGCGGAGCCTGGTGCAGCAGCCGCCCGCTGCTGGCAAATACGACGCCCTGAAAGCTGCCCTCATTCGGAGCTTTGTGCCATCGGCCGAGGTGAGGGCCAGAACACTCCTGGACCTGCGCGACAGAGGAGGACGCAGGCCGACCGTCCTCATGGAGGACATGCTGCAGATGATCGGGGCAGGCAACGATGCATTTTTATTTAAACACATCTTTTTGAGGACCCTTCCAGCGCACATGAGAGGCTCCCTGTCCAGCATGAGGTGTGTGGACCAGCAGGACTTCCGCGCGCTGGCTTTGGAAGCAGAGTGACTCCTGGACGCATGCGGCAAGCAGGAGACGGCAGCGGCAGCAGCGGACCTCGGCATGGCAGCCCAGGGCGACGGAGAACTGGTGGCAGCAGAGCCGACCCCAGCGACAACAGCGGTAGCGCGATCCCGGAGCAGAGGAGAGAACGAGATGTGCTTCTACCATGGACGTTTCGCGCACAGGTGTGTCCCGCCATGCAACTTCAGGAAGCAGGGAAGCACAAAGAGCCGGAGGTCGCTGGCAGCTTCGACCCTCGGCGAACGGAACAAGCTGCTCTACCTGACGGACGCGAGCTCCGGACGGCGATTCCTCGTTGACACCGGAGCACAGAGGAGTTTCATCACCGCGACCTACGCGGATCGGGCGGCCAGTCCCCGCGGAGATGGAGCAACAGCCGCAAACGGCTCGTCGATCAAGAAGTTTGGCGAAAGAACTCTGCGCCTGTCCTTGCACGGCCGCAACTATGAATGGACCTTCATAGTAGCGGCGGTGAGTTTTAACATGTTGGGCGCCGACTTTTTGTGTTCACATGGCTTGTTGGTAGATCTGGCTAATAGACGCTTGGTTAATGCACTCTCTTTTTGTTCTATTCCCTGTGCAGCGCGAGTATCCCCCGCCGTCAGTACAGGCCAACGCCGCTGCAGCAGGAGGTAAGTTCCACACTCTCCTAAACCAGTTCCCAGCACTCACAGTTCCCACGTTTTCAGCTAAGGTGGCGAAGCACGGGGTGGAGCACTTTATAACCACAAGTGGTCCACCGGTTTTTGCGAAGGCTCGGCGCTTGGATGCAGCTAAGCTCTCTATTGCGCGTGAGGAGTTCGCCAACCTGGAAAGGTTGGGCATAATTCGCCGCCCGAAGTCCGCTTGGGCTTCCCCCCTCCACATGGTCCCTAAGGCGGACGGCTCGTGGAGACCGTGCGGCGATTATCGCAGGTTAAACAATGCCACAGCGCAGGACTGCTACCCAATTCCGCATATCCAAGATTTTTCGGTGCATTTGGTCAAGGCACAAATTTTTTCTAAAATAGACCTGGTCCGCGGTTATCACCAGGTCCCGGTCTGATCAGAGGACATTCCCAAGACAGCGGTAATAACCCCTTTCAGGCTTTTTGAATTTTTACGCATGCCTTTTGGCCTTAAAGGCGCTGCGCAAACCTTCCAACGCATGATGGATGCCGTTTTGCGCGACCTCCCTTTTGTTTTTGTCTACTTAGATATTTTAGTCGCCAGCGCCTCTGAGGAGGAACACGAGAGTCACCTCAGAACTGTTTTTCAGCGGTTGGGAGCGCACGGGTTGATAATCAACCCAGCCAAGTGCCATTTCGGCGCAAGCACGTGAAGGAGTGGGCTAGAGCCTGCATCTCCTGCCAGCGGGCCAAAGTTCACACACACACAAAAGCCCCTTTAGAGCCTTTCCACGTCCCGGCTAAGAGGTTTGATCATGTGCACGTAGATCTAGTGGGACCCCTGCCGCCCTCGCAGGGGTTCACACATCTCCTGACAATGGTGGACCGGACCACGCGTTGGCCGGAAGTGGTCCCATTGCAGTCTACCACAGCGGCAGAGGTAACTCGCGTTTTTTTTAACAGCCTGGGTAGCGCGGTTCGGAGTCCCGTCGGACATTACGTCCGATAGGGGTCCGCAGTTCGTTTCAGAGCTATGGTCAGCCATGGCCAGCGGCTTAGGGGCAACAGCTCATCGCACCACCGCTTATCACCCACAGGCCAACGGTTTATGCGAGCGTTTTCACAGGTCGTTGAAGGCAGCCCTCAGAGCGTCGCTCACGGATACAAATTGGGTAAACAAACTACCATGGGTTTTATTGGGGTTGCGTTCGGCACCCAAGGAGGATTTAGATGCCTCACCTGCTGAATTAGTGTTTACTCAACCTCTCAGGCTGCCAGGAGAATTCCTGCCAGCCCATGCAGCACCCGAGCGCCCCCCGGTGTGGGGACCTCTACGCGGCACAGGGGCAGAAATGCTCCTGGGCCCCGCTCATCACACGTTTCCGCGGGTTTTTGTTCCCAAGGCTTTGCAAAACGCAGAGTTTGTTTTTGTCAGGCACGACGCCCAGCGTCACAGTCTCCGCGCACCTTATGATGGTCCGTTCCGAGTGCTGGAAACCGGGGAGAAATATTTTGTACTGGACTTGGGGGGCAGGAAAGAGACAATCAGTGTTGACAGATTAAAGCCTGCTTTTGTGTTACGTGACAAACCTGCACGGCCGGCGGGGGCGCCTCGAAGCGGCAGGCCTCCCAAGGGACAGCCCCAGTTCCCCAGCAGGGGGCAAATAACCCTTCTCCCTCTCATTCCACAGGCGCACCGCAGGACGGCACAACACAGGCTGCGAAGCCTGCGTTCAGCAGATTCGGGAGGAGATTGAAGCCTAAGCAACGGGCAGAGTGAGGTGTATTTGGATCAACCCGTGTAAATTGTGCTGTAGATCCTGCAAAGGGGGGGGGCTGTAAGGGTGTAATGTGTATGACTGCCCATTATGGACATGAGGGCGGTGTGTGTGTGTGTCCTTTCTTGACATAGTGTGTATGACTGTCCATTATTGACTTAAGGTTGGTGTATGTCCGTTCTTGGGCGTTTCAGGGGGAGTGATGTGGCCTAACATTATGTAGCTCACATATTCCTTGGCAGAGACCCAGACATGAAGGAACTTTGAGCTCACAGTGTGTATTGACATCATGCCCCAGATGGACATTGAGTCTGGACCCCCTGCGGACTAGAGGAGAAGTGAGAAGATCTGAGAATGAACCTGAAGAGACTGCCTGACTCCTAGGGTCAGACAGAGAAGCCGAGAGGACAATGGGAGGATTAGTTATGAATGGAATTCTGTGTTTGATGTGAATGTGATTTGTGTCTGTTGTAACAGTATAAAGGTTGTGGTTTATCTCAGCTCGCGCTCTTCATTCCCTGGCTGAGAGAGGAGCTGTAGGACTTGATATGGAATAAACCAATACTGAAAAATCATTCAGTCTCTTCATTTCGAGTTTCCTACATTGGTGACCCACACGTGAGAAAAATGGAAAGACTTGGAGGTCGTCTCTCCGACCCCGAACCTGACTCACCGGAGACTGCCCGCACCGGCGTAAACTCCATTAGACTCCCCGAGTTCTGGCAAGAGGACCCGCACTCATGGTTCCAACACCTGGAATCACGGTTCGTGCTTAACGGGGTATCAGAGGATGACATGAAGTTCCACAATGTCATCGCAAGACTCGACAGCCGCACAGCCCGATGTGTGCGGAGCCTGGTGCAGCAGCCGCCCGCTGCTGGCAAATACGACGCCCTGAAAGCCGCCCTCATGCGGAGCTTTGTGCCATTGGCCGAGGTGAGGGCCAGAACACTCCTGGACCTGCGCGACAGAGGAGGACGCAGGCCGACCGTCCTCATGGAGGACATGCTGCAGATGATCGGGGCAGGCAACGATGCGTTTTTATTTAAACACATCTTTTTGAGGACCCTTCCAGCGCACATGAGAGGCTCCCTGTCCAGCATGAGGTGTGTGGACCAGCAGGACTTCCGCGCGCTGGCTTTGGAAGCAGAGTGACTCCTGGACGCATGCGGCGAGCAGGAGACGGCAGCGGCAGCAGCAAACCTCGGCGCGGCGGCTCAGGGCGACGGAGAACCGGTGGCAGCAGAGCCGACCCCAGCAACAGCAGCAGCGCGGCCCCGGAGCAGAGGAGAGGACGAGATGTGCTTCTGCCATCGACGATTCGCGCACAAGGCTCACAGATGCGTCCCGCCATGCAACTTCAGGAAGCAGGGAAACGCAAGAGCCGGAGGTCGTTGGCAGCTTCGACCCTCGGCGAACGGAATAAGCTGCTCTACCTGACGGATGCGAGCTCCGGACGGCAATTCCTCGTCGACACCGGAGCACAGAGGAGTTTCATAACCGCGACCTACGCGGATCGGGCGGCCGGTCCCCGCGGAGATGGAGCAACAGCCGCAAATGGCTCGTCGATCAAGACGTTTGGCGAAAGAACTCTGCGCCTGTCCTTGCACGGCCGCAGCTATGAATGGACCTTCATAGTAGCGGCGGTGAGTTTCAACATGTTGGGCGCCGACTTTTTGTGTTCACATGGCTTGTTGGTAGATCTGGCTAATAGACGCTTGGTTAATGCACTCTTTTTGTTCTATTCCCTGTGCAGCGCGAGTGTCCCCGCCATCAGTACAGGCCAACGCCGCCGCAGCAGGAGGTAAGTTCCACACTCTCCTAAACCAGTTCCCAGCACTCACAGTTCCCACATTTTCAGCTAAGGTGGCGAAGCACGGGGTGGAGCACTTTATAACCACAAGTGGCCCACCAGTTTTTGCGAAGGCTCGGCGCTTGGATGCAGCTAAGCTCTCTATTGCGCGTGAGGAGTTCGCCAACCTGGAAAGGTTGGGCATAATTCGCCGCTCGAAGTCCGCTTGGGCTTCCCCCCTCCACATGGTCCCTAAGGCGGACAGCTCGTGGAGACCGTGCGGTGATTATCGCAGGTTAAACAATGCCACAGCGCAGGGCCGCTATCCAATTCCGCATATCCAAGATTTTTCGGTGCATTTAGCCAAGGCGCGAATTTTTTCTAAAATAGACCTGGTCCGCGGTTATCATCAGGTGCCGGTCCGATCAGAGGACATTCCCAAGACAGCGGTAATAACCCCTTTCGGGCTTTTTGAATTTTTACGCATGCCTTTTGGCCTTAAAGGCGCTGCGCAAACCTTCCAACGCATGATGGATGCCGTTTTGCGCGACCTCCCTTTCGTTTTTGTCTACTTAGACGATATTTTAGTTGCCAGCGCCTCTGAGGAGGAACACGAAAGTCACCTCAGAACTGTTTTTCAGAGGTTGGGAGCGCACGGGTTGATAATCAACCCAGCCAAGTGCCATTTCGGCGCAGCACAGATCGATTTTTTTAGGGCACTGCGTCTCCCCAGAGGGTGCAGTTCCGCTGCCCTCCAAAGTACGCGCAGTGGCTGAGTTTCCCCAGCCACGAACGGTAAAAGCGTTGCAGGAATTTTTAGGTATGGTAAACTTTTACAACAGTTTCATACCTCACGCGGCGCAGCTCATGCAACCGTTGTATGTCGCGCTAAAAAAAACAGAAGCCCTCCAATGCGATTGAGTGGTCCCCTGAGCGGGAGCGCGCATTCACTGAGGTTAAGAAAGCACTAGCGAACGCAGCACTGCTGGCTCACCCAGACCCGGCAGCCCGAATAGCGCTAACCACAGACGCGTCAGATGTGGCCATAGGAGCCGTGGTAGAACAGCAAGTCGCCGGAGCTTGGCAACCACTCGCCTTTTTTAGCAGAACCCTACGCGATGCTGAGCGAAAATATAGCGCGTTTGACAGGGAACTGCTAGCGCTCCACCTGGCCATTCGCCATTTCCAGATCTGGTTGGAAGGGCGGCGTTTCACTGCTGTTGTCGACCACAAACCGTTAACTTTTGCAATGTCCAAAGTCTCTGAACCATGGTCAGGCCGACAGCAGAGGCAGCTGGCCGCAATTTCAGAATTCACCACCAATATACAGCACGTAGCCGGTAAATTTAATGTTGTGGCGGACTGCCTCTCGCGAGCGGTAACAGCGCCTGTCCGCGCGGATGGGGGCTGTAGCGCCGCAGACGCGGAGCGCGGTAACAGCGCGGACGCGCACGCGGCTCCGGTGCACGTAGGGATAGATTACGCGGCTATGGCAGCAGAGCAGGGCGAGGACACAGACGTGCGCGCGCTCCTGTCTGGACCAACAGGGTTAAGGCTGGAGAACGTAAGTTTACAAACCGGTTCACCCCCGCTTATTTGTGATGTATCCACTGGGTGACCTCGCCAAGTGGTGCCGGCCACGTGGCGCCGTCGTGTTTTTGAAGCGGTGCACTCCCTGGCACACCCGGGAGTACACGCTTCGGTGAAAATGGTAGCAGAGAAGTTTGTGTGGCCGAGCCTGCGCAAGCACGTGAAGGAGTGGGCGCGAGCCTGCATGTCCTGCCAGCGGGCCAAAGTTCACAGACACACAAAAGCCCCTTTAGAGCCTTTCCACGTCCCGGCTAAGAGGTTTGATCATGTGCACGTAGATCTAGTGGGACCCCTGCCGCCCTCGCAAGGGTTCACACATCTCCTGACAATGGTGGACCGGACCACGCGTTGGCCGGAAGTGGTCCCATTGCAGTCTACCACAGCGGCAGAGGTAACTTGCGTTTTTTTTTAACAGCCTGGGTAGCGCGGTTCGGAGTCCCGTCGGACATTACGTCCAATAGGGGTCCGCAGTTCATTTCAGAGCTATGGTCAGCCATGGCCAGCGGCTTAGGGGCAACAGCTCATCGCACCACCGCTTATCACCCACAGGCCAACGGTTTATGCGAGCGTTTTCACAGGTCGTTGAAGGCAGCCCTCAGAGCGTCGCTCACGGATACAAATTGGGTAAACAAACTACCATGGGTTTTATTGGGGTTGCGTTCGGCACCCAAGGAGGATTTAGATGCCTCACCTGCTGAATTAGTGTTTACTCAACCTCTCAGGCTGCCAGGAGAGTTCCTGCCAGCCCATGCAGCACCCGAGCGCCCCCCGGTGTGGGGACCTCTAAGTGGCACGGGGGCAGAAATGCTCCTGGGCCCCACTCATCACACGTTTCCGTGGGTTTTTGTTCCCAAGGCTTTGCAAAACGCAGAGTTTGTTTTTGTCAGGCACGATGCCCAGCGTCACAGTCTCCGCCCACCTTACGATGGTCCGTTCCGAGTGCTGGAAACCGGGGAGAAATATTTTGTACTGGACTTGGGGGGGCAGGAAAGAGACAATCAGTGTTGACAGATTAAAGCCTGCTTTTGTGTTACGTGACGAACCTGTACGGCCGGCGGGGGCGCCTCGACGCGGCAGGCCTCCCAAGGGACAGCCCCTAGTTCCCCAGCAGGGGGCAAATAAATCCGACTGAGATGCTGTGGCATGACCTTAAAAAGGCAGTTCATGCTGGAAAACCCTCCAATGTGGCTGAATTACAACAATTCTGCAAAGATGAGTGGGCCAAAATTCCTCCGCAGTGCTGTAAAAGACTTATTGCCAGTTCTCACAAATGCTTGATTGCAGTTGTTGCTGGTAAGGAAGGCCCAACCTGTTATTAGGTTTAGGGGGCAATCACTTTTTCCACACAGGGCCATGTAGGTTTGGATTTTTTTTTCCTATTAATAATAAATACCTTCATTTAAAAACTGCATTTTGTGTTTACTGTGGCGGCACTGTGTGGGGGTTCTCCATCCAGAGTTGGGAGCCGGGGAGAGATGAAACAAAGGACTGAAGGAGGAAGTGACACCGGGGGAAAGGGGGGTCTCAGACATAGGATAAAGGACTATCCGCCCCCCAGGGAGTTCAGGAGGTGCGAGAGGAAGAGAGGGGGTTTATGATGTTAATGTGCTTCGCATGTGTTTATGTATGGACAGTAATGTATTCAACTCCCTGGGTCTCACGAGGGAGAAATAAAGGTTAGAAGAAGGAGGTGCCCAGAGACCCAGTTAGAGATGTTCTGTACTTGATGTTGGAGAGGAACAAAGTTCATGTGCCGTTCAGCTCACTGCCTTGTCTGTTTCCTTCTTCTACATTGGTGACCCCAAGACGTGCCATGGAAAATGAGCCGAGCACCACCCCGGAGACTACCCAGACGGAGAACACCAGCGCCGTGTGCACTGTCTCAGTCAAGCTCCCAGACTTCTGGCTTCACAACCTGACCGCGTGGTTCTTGCATATAGAAGCCCAGTTCGCACTCCAGTTCGCGCTGGATCACAATGGATGACACAAAATATTACCATGTGGTAGCTGAACTGGATGTGCACACCACGCAACAGGTGATGAGACTGCTCCAGGAGCCACCGGCCCAAGAAAAATATCAAGCATTTAAGCAGATGCTACTCCAGCGCTATACCCTCTCTGACAGTGAGAGGGCAGAGAGACTCCTAACACGCTCAGAGTTAGGTGACAGATTAGCCATGGAGCTCATGGAGAGCATGCTGGCGCTTAGGGGGAACAGCGACAAATCTTTTCTGTTCACCCACTTGTTCCTCAGGAACCTACCTGTTACAGCGAGGGCAATCCTGGCCAACTCGCCGCGGCTGGTTACCAAAGACAACCGCGCCCTGGCGCAGGAAGCATTGAGCATCATTTTGGCAACCAGAGCTCTCAGCGTGCAGGCAGTGGCACTGGCATCCATGAGGGACTCCAGCGAGGTCAAGGAGCCGCTGGTGGTAGCCGGGACGGACACCAAGAGACGCAAGAATGGGACGATCTGTTTCTATCATCACCGTTTTGGTTCGAATGTCCAACGCTGCCTGCCGCCATGCCAATTCAAGAAGACTGCTGGCCATGCAGGGAAGACAGTAGTCCGTAGCAGCTGCAACTGCTGGCAACAGGAACAAGCTGCTTTATGTCACAGACACAGATGGTTTCTGGTGGACTCCGGCTCCCAGAAGAGCCTCATCCTGCCGGTCAGCACAGACAGGTCGGCAGGAGGCAGCGGTCCCGAGCTCACGGCCACCAACGGATCCACCATCAGGACGTTTGGCGAACGAACGCTGATGATATGCTTGCACGAATGCAATTTCCAGTGGGATTTTGTGGTAGCTGCATATTCTGCCCCCCATTTTAGGCACAGATTTTTTGTGCTTATGGGTTATTAGTCGATGTTGCCAACAGACGTTTAGTGGATACTGTCCGTTTTACCTCCCTGCCCAGCTCGGGGAGCTGGGTTAACAACACTGGCTAACGTTTTGCTCCAGGTGGCAAGTACCAGCATTTACTTGCACAATTCCCAGCACTCACGGTCCTGACTTTTTCGGCTACGGTAACCAAACGGGGTCGAACATTTTATAACCACAAAAGGCCCGCCAGTGTTTGTGCAACCTCAGCACCTGGACGTGGCTAAACTGGCCAGTGCGTGCGAGGAGTTTGCCAACTTGGAGCAGCTGGGCATCGTCAGGCACTCCAACAGCCCGCGGGCATCCCCGCTATACATGGTACTTAAGACCGATGGGTTGTGGTGACCGTGCTGCAATTTCCGGTACTTGAACAACGCCACGGAACACCATCTGTATCCCATCCTGCACATCCAGGATTTTTCCATGCACCTGGCCGGGATGCGTCATTTTTCAAAAGCGTATCTAGTCCGCAGTTATCACCAGGTCCCAGTGCACGCGGAGGACATTCCAAAAACAGCGGTAATAACTCTTTTTGGCCTTTTTGAGTTTTTACGTATGCCGTTTGGGTTAAAGGGCGCTGCACAAACCTTCCAGAGAATGGTGGATGTGGTGCTCCGTGACCTTTCATTTTTGTCTACTTAGATGACATCCTGGTGGCTAGCGCATCCAAGGAGGAGCACCTCACCCTTCTCAAAATGGCTTTCCAGAGGTTAGAAGTGCACAAGTTTAGAGTTAACCTGGCAAAGTGCCAGTTTAGTGTGCCAGTGATTGATTTTTTGGGTCACCGCATTTCGCCGAAGGGCGCGATTCTGCTACCTGATAAGGTAAGTACCGTGTCGGACTTTCCGCATCCGCAGACCGTGAGGGCCCTTCAGGAATTTTTGGGAATGGTCAACTTTTATAACCGCTTCCTCCCTTCGACAGCCCAGCTGCTGCAGCCGTTGTATGCCATGCTGAAGAAAAAGAAGCCCGTGGAAAACACTGACTGGACCCTTGAGTGAGTCCAGGCTTTCGCAAATGCCAAAACAGCGCTCGCTGACGCTGCTTTGCTAGCCCACCCTGCCCCGTTGATGCAGATAGTGCTCACCATGGACACGTCTGGCATTGCCACAGGGGCAGTGGTGGAGCAGTACATCTCTGGTTCATGGCAGCCACACGCATTTTTTTGTCATACTTTGTGCGACAACGAACACAAATACAGTACGTTCAACAGAGAATTATTGGCTCTCCCCCTGGCAACGCGTCATTTCCAGTTTTGGCTAGAAGGACGCGAGTTCACTGCATTTGTGGATCATAAACCACTAACGTATGCGATGTCCAAGGTCTCGGAACCGTGGTCAACCTGTCTGCAATGGCATTTGGCAGCGATCTTGGAGATCACGACCGACATTCAACACGTTGCCGGTAAGCTCAATGTCGTGGCCGATTGCCTGCCGTGCACGTTAGTCTCCCCAGTCTACATGCGAATAGATTTTCCTGCCATGGCCGGGGAACAAACCAGGGACGCGGACATTTGCCCGCTCCAGTCCGCGCCTACTGGGTTAAAGCTGGAGACCAGGGTGGTGCAAGAAGGGTGCCCTCCCTTACTCTGCGACGTCTCCACTGGTTGCCCGCCACCGGTGGTTCCGAGCTCTTGGCGCCACCACATTTTTGAGTCAGTCCACTCCCTGTCGCATCCCGGCGTGCGCGCCTCGGATAAACTGGTGGGGGTGAAATTTGTCTGGCCGCGCTTGCGCAAGGACATTAAAGAGTGGGCTGTAGTGTGCGTCGTGTGCCAGCAGGCCAAAGTGCACAAGCACACCAAAGCCCTCCTTGAGCCACTCCAAATCCTGGCCAGGAGGTTCGACCATGTCCACGTGGATTTGGTGGGACCCCTCCCGCTGTCGCAAGGTTTCACACCTTTTGACAATCGTGGACCGCACCACGCGTTGGCCTCAAGTGATCCTGCTTGCTTCCACCACGTCTGCGGAAGTGGCTTGTGCTTTTTTGTCGGCTTGGGTTGCATGGTTTGGATCACCATCAAACATCACTTCTGACAGGGGTCCGCAGTTCGTTTCAGAACTCTGGTACGCGATGGCCCAGAGCCTGGGGGTCAAAATCCACCACACTACCGCCAGGCTACAACCCCCAGGCTCACAGGTTATGTGAACGTTTTCATAGGTCGCTCAAGGCAGCACTCAGAGCTTTGCTCACAGATGCAAATTGGGTCAACCGCCTGCCCTAGGTTCTTTAAGGTTGTGCTCTGCGCCTAAGGAAGATTTGGCAGCCTCCCCGGCAGAACTCATTTTTTCTCAGCCGCTGCGGATCCCGGAGAGTTTTTACCGAAAAACCCCATGCCCGGGGCCGATCCGCCCGTGTAATTTTTGCATAGTACGGAGGCTGTTAACATGCCGGGCCTGGCCCACCATTGTTTTCTCCACACCTTCATCACGAAAAGCTTACAGAATGTCAGTTTTGTTTTTGTCAGGTACGATGCATACCAGACCCCGCTGCGCCCACCGTACGATGGACCGTTCAGGGTGCTGGAAACTGAAGCAAAGCATTTTGTTACATTTTTTTTTGGGGGGGGGGGCATAGGGAGATTGTCTGCCTTGACAGGCTGAAGCCCGCTTTTGTGTTGGCAGATGAGCAGGTGGTGCTGGCCCAAGCTCCCCAGCGCAGACGCCCACCAACGCTCTGCAAGTTGGTGTTCCCTCGGTAGAGACCTGCGCTCGCAAGGCTAACATGTTTTCTTCCCCACCCTTTTTCTTTCCACAGCCTAATGTGCCCACCTGCACACCTCGCCAGCAGGGTGCTTCAACTGGACCAGCGACCCCCCGCTACAGCTGCTATGGGCGCAGGCTCAAGCCCAAAGGATGGGGGGTTAGTGCCCTTTCTCGGTGTTCGGGGGAGGAGGGAGCTGTGTGGTCGCACTGTGGGGGGTTCTCCATCCAGAGTCGGGAGCCGGGGGGAGATGAAACAAAGGACTGAAGGAGGAAGTGACACCGGGGGGTCTCAGACATAACAGAAAGGACTATCCACCCCCCGGGGAGTTCAGGAGGCGTGAGAGGAAGAGAGGGGGGTTTATGATGTTAATGTGCCATGCATGTCTTTATGCATGGACAGTATTGTATTAGATTCCTTCTGTCTCATGAGGGAGAAATAAAGGCTATAAGGAGGACGTGCCCAGAGACCCAGTTAGAGATGTTATGTACTTGATGTTGGAAGAAAAACAAAGTTCATGTGCCGTCTAGCTCGCTACCTCGTCTGCTTCCTTCTTCCACATTACTTGTGTTATCTTTGTCTGATATTTACATTTGTTTGATGATCTGAAACATTTAAGTCTGACAAACACAAAAAAATGAGAAATCAGGAAGGGAACAAACACTTTTTCATACCACTGTTAAATGTTCGGTCGTGGTAGGAGAGGACATTGGCGCAGATTGGCAGTCATGTTTCTGTCAGTTTGCCCCACGGCAGCTGTGGTTACTGTAGTAGCTTAGCACTACCATTGTCTGTGGAGTGAATGAATAATGTATCATTGTAAAGCGTCTGTGTCTATGAAAAGTGCTATATAAATCTGATGTATTATAACAGTGTGTTATGAACCAATATGAGTTTCACTTTTTGAATTACTGAAATAAATGAACTTTTCAGTGATATTCTAATTTACTGAGCTTCACCTGTATTTGAAAAGTATTAACTGTCTTCCACAATAATTGTATGGTTCTAAACTGTGCCCACAGCTGAATTCATCCTTTTTTATATTCTTGCTTTTTCTCAAAAGGAGAACCTATCTGTAATCTAGAATATTAAATTGGTGTACAATATTTAGTCTGACTAAATGAAAATTGAAATACATGACACAGGCAGTCAAGTAAAAAAAGAAAAAAATCTTTATTTTTCTAGAAGAACAGGATGTTCTGGAAGGAGGTGTGAAGGGAAGCTTGGAGAGGCAAAGGCAGCTGAGGAAGAGGGTGGAGTCAGAGAGACCGGAGGCTGGGGACAAACTTGGATTTCTGTGGCTACGCCAGAGCTCCCATTGGGTCCCAGGCAGGAAGTGTGATGTGCTCTTGTTTCATCACTTCGAGGACTTGAGAGGAGAGGAACTTCTTGTCTACTACGACCTCATACACATACTCGGAGAACCAATCATCCGTCATGATCAGGTAACCTGCAGAGAAAGACAGGACAGAAACAACACGTTGCGGTTATTTTTCCTCAACAACAAAAGTCAACAAATTTCTAACAAACCAAGCAAAAACAAAGCAGAAAAATCATGTCAATAGTTCTAATCTTCTGGATTCAAAAATTTTTGCAACTGAATGGTACCTGGAAAAATCTTGGGGGAAAAAAGCACATACAGTGCATCTGGAAAGTATTCACAGCGCTTCACATTTTCCACATTTTGTTATGTTACAGCCTTATTCCAAAATGGATTAAATTCATTTTTTTCCCCTCAAAATTCTACAACACATTACCCTATAACGACAACATGAAAAGTGTTGTTTTTTTAAGATTTTTGCCAGTTTATTAAAAATAAAACTAAGAAATTACATATACAGCGGGGAAAATAAGTATTGAACACGTCAACATTTTTCTCATTAAACATTTCTGATGGAACCAAGTGACCTGAGATTTTCACCAGATATCAGGAACAACCAAAGTAATCCATACATACAAAGAAATCAAGGCAACTGTGTTCACAAAAGTTATATTTAATAAAGTGGAATGACACCGGGAATAAGTATTGAACACACTTGGCGAAATTCATTTAATTGGGTCGCTGTGGTGCAGGTGTAGTGTGGCCGAATACTGATTGGCGGGTCAGGGGTTCGATTCCTGCTCTGTCTGCAGTCTGCATGTCGAAGTGTCCTTGAGCAAGACACTGAACCCCCAGCTGCTCCTGGTGGGTCAGGCCAGCGCCGGTGTATGGCAGCTCTGCCGCCATCAGTGTGTGAATGTGTGTGTGAATGGGTGGATAGCAGGATCTGTGAAGAGCTTTGGTCATCTGGAGAGGAGAAAAAGCATAATATAAGTGAATGCAATTGACCATTTACCGTAATAATTACTAGAAAAGCCTTTGTTGGTAGTAACAGCTTCGAGATGCCTCCTGTATGAAGAAACAAGGCACAGGCATTGCTTAGGAGTGATTTTAGCCCATTCTTCCACACAAACCATCTTCAAATCTTGAAGGTTCCTTGGGGATCTTCTATGAACTCTGATCTTCAGTTCATCCCATAGATTTTCAACTGGATTCAGGTCAGGTGACTGACTGGGCCATTCTAGCAGTTTTAGTTTCCTTCTCTGGAGCCAGTTAAGAGCTTCCTTGGCTATGTGTTTGGGATCGTTGTCTTGCTGAAATGTCCACCCTCATTTCATCTTCAGCATCTTGACAGATGGCAACAGGCTCTTATCAAGGATCTCTGTACATTTGTCCATTCATCGTTCCTTCAATTATATGAAGTCTGCCTGTACCATGTGTTGAAAAACACCCCCAAACCATGATGCTCCCACCTCCCAACTTCACTGTTGGCATGGTGTTTTTGGGTTGATGTGCAGTGCCATTTCTCCTCAAAACACACTGTGTGTTGTGGCATCCAGAGAGTTCAATTGTGGTCTTTTCTGACCAGACTATATTCTCCCAGTACTTTACTGGCTTGCCCAAATGTTGTGCAGCAAACTTTAAACGAGCTTCAACATGCTTTTTCTAAAGCAATGGAGACTTGCGAGGTGATAGAGCATAGAGCCCATGTTAGCTGAGTGCATTACTTATTGTTCTCTTTGAAACAGCAGTACCTGCTAACTCCAGGTCTTTGGCTCTTGGATAACTCTTCTGATAATCCTTTTGACTCCTCTGTCAGAAATCTTGCAAGGAGCTCCTGGTCGTGGCCAGTTTATGGTAAAATGATGTTCTTTCCACTTCCGAATGATGGCTCCAACAGTGCTCACTGGAGCATTCAAATGCACCAGTAACTAATGTTATCATTATGTTTTGCAACAATAAGGTTGCAAAGGTCTAGACAGAGCTCTGTGCTCCTACCCATCATGAGTTTTTTGTGGCGTGACAATCTGATATTCACAGACCTTCTTAAAGGCTAGCAGTCAGGACTTAACCTGTTGCACTTCTGTGTACCGCGGGCGGGTACGTCTCTGCGTCCCAGAGCGCACTGAAAAAAAAAAAAAGCTGCATTTTTGTTCTTCCACTACAGACACAGCTGCGAACAGATTAGATATGATTGACCTCTCATTCGACTAATAAGAGCCTTGAATTGGGTTTCTGAAACCTTGAAGAACCAATGACTGAAAACCTAGCAAGAAGGACCCGCCTACCAACGGCTGCGAATGCAGCAAGCCAATTGAAGCACAGAAGTTCGAAAGCTGTTTTGTGTAAGGCTGGGCGAAGAGAGACTGACTGCTGCAGCAGATGAAAAAAGGACCTGCAGGAAGAACCGCCACAGACCCAGCAGCACGGAGACCACCCACAAGTGCGACCTGTGTGACAGGGACTGTCATTCGCGCATCAGCCTGTTCAGCCACAGGTGGTGCTGTTCCAGCAGAGTAGACGTTTAGGATTCTCTTCCATGGTCATCATAGACCGACGGAGGCCGACAAGAGTTGAGGCATACCTATGATGAAAATTGGAGACCTCTCTCATCTTTTAAGTGGGAGAACTTGCACAATTGGTGGCTGACTACATACTTTTTTTTCCCCACTGCACCTGCCTTGCGTTCAGTTGACAAAACCGTTCGCAACCATTCGGAATTGTTCGTTTGTTTCCATAAATGAACGACACAGTCGCTGCAAATAGTTTTCTCATTGACCGAACTCCTCGGGGAGGTGACTCACATAGCGAACAAAGATGGCAGCTAGGTAAGAGTTTGCCATGTCCTTTTCGTTTTCTTTTTGGAGCAATTCCATCAATTTAAGAGTAGAGGTTATGTCAGTTTGTAAGTAAAACAATACCACACATAAAATATTGTTTGTGGTGGGGGTACAACGGAGAATTCTTTGGTAATATGAAGTTGAAGTAGGTTACAGTCTATGCCGTAATTACCATATAAATATGGCCCTCTAACCGGCTGACAGAGGACCATAGATGATCCTTCACTAAAAAGTGGTGGAAGAGAAAAAAATCTATGTAAACCCATTTATCACATGATTTTGTGACCACTCTTAGCTGCAATTACCGCTAATCTCTTGTTCATCACCTTTCCTTCAACATTCTACTAGTTTGACATTATTTTATAAGTGATTTACTTCCCGAAGTGAGAACTTTGACACCAAACTTTAAGCACGAGTTGAACAGGAAAAACTGTTCACCGAGAACTACCCGTTCATTTAGGTTAGTTCGCCTCGCAAACTATGTTCGGCAAACCATTTTGTGAACTGAACTCGCGTCTGGACTGTTGACTGTGATGTCTGATTGCATGTTAGAGAAATACGGCTAAGTCAAGAGAATTGTCCATAAAGTTCAGAGAAGAGACAATTGATTTGCATAAGCAAGGAAAAGGATGCAAAAACATAGCAAAGGCACTGAAAGTTCCTCCAGATATCCATGGTTAATCATCAGCGGGGATTGTGTGGACAGGGTGTTGAACTTCACCTTGATAGGAGTCCACACTGAGGAGGGCCTGACCTGAAGTGCAAACACCAGTGAGCTGCTATAAAAGGCCCAGCAAAGACTGTACTTCCTGAGGGTCCTAAGGAGGAACAACATCACCCAGAGACCGCTGGTGTCTTTTTATAGATGCACCATCGAGAGCTTAATGACATGCACAGTAGCTCAGAGGAAAACGCTCCAGAAAGTCATGAACATGGCCCAGAAGATTGTTGGCTGCCCTCTTCCCACACTGGAAGACCTACTGTACACAGTTCCCGATGTCTTAAAAAAGCTCAGATTATTATAAAGGACCCTTCCCACCCTGGTCACTCCTTGTTTGAACTGTTGCCATCAGGCAGACAACACAGATCAATAAAAGTAAGGACAAACAGACTCAAAAACAGTTTTTCTTCAATTGCAATAAATATACTAAATGCAGTTGTAAACTAATTAGATGCTGAAGGTGTATTAAGGAACTGTGCAATGGCAGGAATGTATGATTGCATGCATGTATGCCTGTGCTTGTTTTTATACATGTTTATATTGAGCTAAATTTTATATACAGTGCATCTGGAAAGTATTCACAACGCTTCACTTTTTCCACATTGTTATGCTTCAGCCTTATTCCAAAATTGATTAAATTCATTTTTCCTCAAAATTCTACACACAATACCCCATAATGACAACGTGAAAAACGTTTTTTTTTTTTGTTTTTTTTTAGATTTTTACAAATTTATTAAAAATAAAAAACTAAAATCAGATGTACATACAGTGGATATAAAAAGTCTACCCAACCCTGTTCAAATGCCAGGTTTTTATGATGTAAAAAATGAGACCAAGAAAATCATTTCAAAACTTTTTCCACCATTAATGTGACCTATAACCTGTACAACCCAACTGAAAAACAAACTGAAATCTTTTAAGGGGAAAAATGAACCCCCCCAAAAATTAGAATAACCTGCTTGCATAAATATGCACACCATTAAAGTAATACTTTGTTGCGTTACCTTTGGCTTTTATTACAGCACTCAGTCTTTTTGGTTAGGAATCTATCAGCGTGGCACATCTTGATGTGGCAATATTTGCCCACTTTTCTTGACAAAAACGCCCCAACTCTGTCAGATTGTGATGTGCACAGCCCTCTTCAGATCATCCCACAGATGTTCGATTGGATTCAGGTCTGGACTCTGGCTGGGCCATTCAAAACCTTAATTTTCTTCTGGTGAAGCCATTCTTTTGTTGATTTGGATGTGTGCTTTGGGTCACTGCCGTGCTGAAAGATGGAGGTCCTCTTCATCTTCATCTTTCTAGCAGAAGCCTGAAGGTTTTGTGCCAACACTGACTGGTATTTGGAACTGTTCATAATTCCCTCCACCTTGACTAAGGCCCCAGTTCCAGCTGAATAAAACCAGACCCAAAGCATGACGGTGCCACCACTATGCTTCACTGTAGGTATGGTGTTCTTTTGGTGATGAGCAGTGTTGTGTTTGCGCCAATAATACCTTTTGGAATTATGGCCAAAAAGTTCAATCTTGGTTTCATCGGACCATAACACATTTTCCCACGTGTTTGGGAGATTTCAAATGTGTTTTTGCAAAATGTAGCCGGGCTTGGATGTTTTTCTTCGTAAGATAAGGCTTCTGTCTTGCCACCCTAGACGGGAGATTGTTGTCCCATGTACTAAATAGCCAGTACTTGCCAGAAATTCCTGCAGCTCCTTCAGTGTTGCTGTTGGCCTCTTGCCAGGCTCCCTGACCAGTTTTCTTCTTGTTTCATCAATTTTGAAGGGATATCCAGTTCTTGGTAAGGTCACTGTTGTGCTTATGTTCACCACTTGATGACTGTCTTCACCGTGTTCCGTGGTATATTTAATGCCTTGGAAATTCTTTTGTACTTTTCTCCTGACTGATACCTTTGAACAATGAGATTGGTGGTGCTGTCTGCACCACGGCGCCACGTGGTGACACCACTACGTCCCAAACACCACAAAAACCTATATTTGTATATTTAAATATATGTAAACCCACTATAAATTCATTACATACAGTAGTGTGAAAAAATGTTTGCCCACTTCCTGATTTCTCTTTTTTTTTTTGCATGTTTGACACACTTAAATGTTTCAGATCCTCAAACAAATTTAAATATGAGACAAAGATAACGCAAGTAAACACTAAATGCAGTTTTTAAATGGTGTTTATTATTAAGGGTAAAAAAAAATCCAAACCTGCATGGCCCTATGTGAAAAAGTGATTGCTGCCCCCTTCCCCCGGTCAAAACATAAATTAACTGTGGTTTATCACATCTTTGGAAACCTGATTTCAATTTCTCTAGCCACACCTAGTCTGATTACTGCCACACCTGTTCTCAATCAAGAAATCACTCAAATAAGACCTGCCTGACAAAGTGTAGCAGACCAAAAGACCCTCAAAAGTTAGACATTGTTCTGCGATCCAAAAAAATTCAGGAACAAATGAGAAACAAAGTAACTGACATCTATCAGCCTGGAAAAGGTTATAAAGCCATTTCTAAAGCTTTGAGACTCCAGCAAACCACAGTGAGAGACATTATCCACAAATGGTGAAAACATGGAACAGTGGTGAACCCTCCCTGGAGTGGCCGGCCGACCAAAATTACCCTAAGAGTGCAGCGACGACTCATCCAAGAGGTCACAAAAAACCCCACAACAACATCCAAAGGACTGCATGCCTCACTTGCCTCAGTTAAGGTCAGTGTTCATGACTCCACCATAAGAGAGAGACAGGGCTTGGGTATAGTGTCCCATCCTCACCCACACTTTGCATATTAGGTGATTTAAGTGAAATAAATATAGATGCAAGGATGTCACACATGGTTCTCACTGCCTTATGCATCGCAAAGAAAACTATCCTCATGGATTGGAACTCAAGAAATAACTTATGTATGACTTATTATAATAACTTACTATTAGATTATATTAACCTGGAGGGATTGTCAGCCTCCTCAAACAATCAAATGGCAGAATTCAATTCTCTCTGGTCCCCACTTATTAATTCTATAACCTGAGGAGTGGCGGGCGGTGGCTCGCTCTCCTTGGCGCCTCTGGTGGCTGGCTGTGCCCCGACCGCGGGTGTCCTGGGGGCCTGTTCCGGGGTGGCCCTGTGTCTGGCCTAGGGGGTTGGTCGGGGGGGGGGGGGGCTTAGGTACTGTATAAGCTCCTCTTGGCAAAGTAAATCTGTTTTGGCACAATAAGGGTGACAGATCCCTGTTCTGCTTGCCTAACTGCCTGACAGGACAAGGGGGAAAAAAAAAGAAAAAAAAGAGAGACTGGGCAAAAATGGCCTGCATGGCTGAGTTCCAAGACGAAAACCACTGCCGAGCAAAAAGAACATAAAGGCTTGTCTCAGTTTTGCCAGAAAACATCCTGATGATCACCAAGACTTTTGGGAAACTACTCTGTGGACTGATGAGACAAAAGTTAAACTTTTTGGAAGGTGTGTGTCACATTACATCCGGTGTAAAAGTAACACAGCATTTCAGAAAAGAAACATCATACCAACAGTAAAATATGGTGGTGGTAGTGTGGAGCTACTTTGCTGCTTCAGGACCTGGAAGACTTGCTGTGGTAAGTGGAACCATGAATTCTGCTGTCTACCAAAAAATCCTGAAGGAGAATGTCCGGCCATCTATTCATGCCTTCAAGCTGAAGCGCACTTGGATTCAGCAGCAGGACAATGATCCAAAACACACCAGCAAGTCCACCTCTGAATGGCTTAAGAAAAACAAAATGAAGACTTTGGAGTGGCCCTGTCAAAGTCCTGACCTGAATCCCACTAAGATGCTGTGGTATGACCTTAAAAAGGCAGTTCATGCTCAAGAACCCTCCAATGTGACTGAATTACAACAATTCTCCAAAGATGAGCGGGCCAAAATTCCTCCACAGCACTGTAACAGACTCCTTGCCAGTTCTCACAAATGCCTGACTGCAGCTGTTGCTGCTAAGGGTGGCCCAACCAGGTTTAGGGGGCAATTACTTTTTCCACACAGGGCCATGTAGGTTTTGATTTTTTCCCCCTTAATAATGAACACCTTCATTTAAAAACTGCATTTTGTTTCCTCATGTTATTTTTGTCCATCCATCTTCTTCCGCTTAATCCTTTTCGGGTTGTGGGAGGTCTGGAGCCTATCCCAGCATCTTTGGGCGAGAGGCAGGGTACACCCTGGACAGATCGCCAGTCCATCGCAGGGCCAACACAGAGAGACAGACAACCATTCACTCTCACATTCATACCTAAGGACAATTTAGAATCCCCAGTTTGATGCCAATTAACCTAACTTGCATGTTTTTGGCATATGGGAGGAAACTGGAGAAATCCCGGAGTAAACCCACCCAGACATGGGGAGAACATGCAAACTCCACACAGATCACTGTTGGTCAGGGGCTGGGACTGAACCCAGGATAACCTGGCCAAGGGTGAGTTGCTGTGCTGCCACAGTGCTAACCACTCCTCCACCGCGCTGTCCTGTTATCTTTGTCTAATATTTAAATTTGTTTGATGATCTCAAACATTGAAGTGTGACAAACATACAAAAAAATGAGAAATCGCGAAGGGGGCAAACACTTTTTCAACACCACTGTATACTATACTGTATAACTTCCTTATAGATCCATATACTGTATGTCTTACTGTGTGGAGGTGTGGGGAAAAACATAAAACAAATATAAATCCTATTTCTATAATGTAGAAAAGAGCAATAAAGGTTGTGAATAAAGCTAATAATTACAAACACACAAATCATTTATTCATTAAAACAAATGCTCTGAAGTACTTGTTTTTACCTATAGCGCGACCTTGCAACTTTGTCCAATTGCCACAACTTTCCTGTAATTTTGGCCAATCCTCGTCAATTTCCACCAATTTCACCAATCAAATTTGTCTGTAGCTGGTGCTCAAATGCTCAGTCTAACCAATCAAATGTGTCGCTGCACTGCTTTCACTTCCATGTTTACAGTGAGTATTAACAGAACACATCAACAACATGTCTGGAGACATGGAGTCTCAATGGGCCATGTTCTCCACCTCCATTGTCGAAGCGGCTGCCCAGAGCTGTGGCTGCAAGGTTGTCAGTGCATCTTGTGGTGGCAACTCCCGAACCAAGTGGTGGACACCAGTGGTGAGGGGGGCCATTAAGCTGAAGGAGTCCTATTGAGCTTGGTTGGCTTGTGGGACTCCCAAAGCAGCTGAGGTGTACCGGCAGGCCAGGCGGAGTGCAGCTCGGGTGGTTGCTGAAGCAAAAACTCAGGTGTGGGATGGGGCACGGCTGACTTCGACTGGGGATATCGTCAAGGCGGTGGAAGGAATACTTCAAGGATCTCCTCAATCCCACTGACACGTGTTCCACAGATGAAGCGGGGTTTGTGGACGAGGGGGGCGACTTGTCCATCACAGGGACTGAGGTTGCCAAGGTGGTTAAAAAGCTCCTTGGTGGCCGGGCCCTGGGGGTGGACAAGATTCGCCCTGAGTACCTCAAGGCCCTGGATGTTGTAGGGCTGTCATGGTTGACACGCCTCTGCAACATTGCGTGGAGGTCGGGGACAGTGCCTTTGGCATGGCAAACTGGGGTGGTGGTTCCTCTCTTCAAGAAAGGGGACAGGAGGGTATGCTCCAACTTTAGAGGGATCACATTCCTCAGTCTCCCTGGGAAGGTCTATGCCAAGGTACTGGAGAGGAGAGTCAGGTCGTTGGTCGAACCTCGGATACAGGAGGAGCTCTGTGGCTGGGGAGAGGTAAGTCTGGGCTTCTCTGCTTGAACTGCTGCCTCCGTGACCCGGACCCCAGAAAAGCAGTAGTCGATGGATAGATAGACATCAGTAAAAACAGAGTGTGTGATTTAAAAAACCCCCACTCAACCATGAGGTTTCCAACACCAACCCTTCCTCCATCTCTCCCAGCCTGCCAGTGGACATCTTGCCATGTCCCCGTCCTGACCATGTGTATAAAGCGCTGGGTTTGTGTTGAAAAACGTCCACCTGCCCCAAAAGCATCTCATCACGGGAGCGCGCATGAGGACAAACGCCATAAAACCACAAACAAAACGAGCAAATCTAACACTACAGCCAGTGTTTGAACATTTTATACATCTTTAGAGGTAAAATCATGACTACATCTGGTCAATGAGCTTTACAGTGGTGAATCTCTGGTCTGGACACAGACAACCCCCCAATAAATGAAAGCTGTATGTCTGAAGAGACAAACGTGTGTGTCAAGACATGCGGCAGACAGACAGGTAGGAGTTAGGCACGGAAAAAGAGAGAATATTGTCTGTAATTTTTTTCCAGAAAAACAGACTCCAATAGACGATACAGAGCACCAGAATAAATTAATTAATTTTTTTCTCTTCACTCGATACCATGTGGTTGGGGACCGTAGGGAGTTTTCAAATGAAGGTGCTGCCGATAATTTCCAAATCTATACTCCTTAACATGCATTCAATGCAATTTAGCTGTTGTAATGGATACTGTGTTAAAGTCTGTATTTGCTGTTGCACAAAAGAGTTTTTCTGTATAGCATAAGTTTCTGCTTAATTTACAAATCACTGTAATAGGAAATTTTTGACAATCTTGTGCTTTTCTTGTATTGTGATATAGAATATCACTGCAGTAAACTGGAAAAAAAAACATCTGCTTTAAAATTTGCAATTCTTCCCACAACTTTTAGTGCAAAAAAACTCAAACTGCACAACTTTTTTTTTTTAAAAAAAAAAGCTCCTGCAAATTCAGGCTTTTTGGGCCACAACAATCACAAAAACATCCCGCGAAATCCTCGAGAGACTGTACTTGTATGCTTAGTCACTGGAAAAGAGAATCACGAAATGATTGATTTAGTGGTGTGTTTGCAGGTCATGGAACAAATGAAGCTTGATTGCAGTAGGCTCATCTTTACACACTTGCAAACGAGTCTAGCTACAGAACTGTGAAATGAACAAATTGTTTTAGTGATTCAAGTACAGTTTGTTCATCCAAGAGAACAGTTCATTAAATGGATCATTTATGATTTATTAAAGGGTACCTGTAGTGAATTTTAATCAATAGCTACTTCAAAGGATTAAATATGATACTAGTGGTTCCGTCTGGTAATTTTGGTCACGATTCCTTCTCAAACATATGAGTTTCAAGTCACTGCTCTGTCAGTCAGCCATGGCCAGGGACATCTTGTCTCCTCCATGGGCTATTTCAGCACTGGTAGTGATGTACAGTCGTTGCTTCGTGAGACTGACTGGGCTGCAATATTGCAGTCAACGAAGTTTTAATATCAGAATTTTATGTAATTTTTTACAACCATGATTAAGCAAATCTACCTGCATATAATTTAATGAAATAAAATTCTAGTATATCAAGATTTATTCAACGTGTTCTAAAGTTGCTTGAGAACTTGCCAGTTCGTCAGGTCCCCTTCAGATGCTGGTCCCTGGAAGTATCTGCGGATCATGCCATCAATGAAGACCATTTCCAAGGACAGTTTGTGCAGTATATTTGTGCAGATTTTGTGCGGTTTTCAACTCAGATCTTGACCCACTGAGCATCTGCTGAACACATTTACTCGTCTGTGGTAAAGCCGGAATCAACGAGTGTACGTCACTTCCGGTCGGCTATGGCTGCTCCCCATTGGTTTTGACCAAGCAGTTTTCATGTGATAAAATTATTCAGTATACTGACTCTAGGGGGTTATTTTTACTGAATAAACAAATTTTTGGTTAATAAGTAATACCTAAAGCACAATTCATGTTGTTATAATGACCAGTACTCGTTTCCTTTAAGATAAGATTGTGGTATATATGACTCTTATATCCCATATCTACATACTGTATGTTAGAACAAGTGGAAATGTTTTGTGACAGCATATGTAAGGAACTTCACACCTGGAAAGGACAAAGGATCTCCCCCGCCGGGTTAAAGTCAATGGACCTCCCAAGACGCGGCGGCGGAGATGGACTTGACACCTTTACCCCCTAAGGCGAGAGGAGGAGTTCCCATCACCTCCCAAGACAAGGAGAGGAGATAGCAGAACAATGGGGGGGTTAAGATAACGGGGGGATGTCAGCTTTTTCAATGTGGGGCTCTGATGTCAGCTTTTTCAATGTGTGGCTCTATGTGTGCTTGTATTTAACCAGCGAGCTGAGCAGAGATCACTCTCTTGCCTTCTGCCAAGCTCTACACCTGATGAGACTCGATAGAAGAGCTATTCATTAAAAACCCTGTTTTTAATACAAAAATCGCCTCGTTATTTCAGCTCCTCTACACTGGTGAACTTGACGCGAGAATATGGACCAGAGGCGTTCTTCAAGCTGCTCATCCATGGTGACTCGGGCATACGCCAGCGACGACGCAGACGAGGGAACAAGCAGCCAGCTGTTCCCCACGGCAGAGGGCACTGAGAGAACTCAACCGAGCTCCAGCACCGCCGTGAGTGCCGAGGCAAGGCACTCTCACCCGGCGGGCACAACAGTGATGGTGTGCACGAACGCCGTTGCTGTCAACCTGCCAGACTTCTGGCGAGAAGACCCCGCCTCTTGGTTTCAACAAGCTGAAGCCCAGTTTATACTGGCGGGCATCACAGCAGACGATATTAAGTTTTACCATATCGTCTCCAAACTCGACTCCGCCACTTCGAAGTGTGTGCGGAGCTTGGTCCGGCGACCACCAGCCCGGGACAAATATGAGACACTCAAGGCGACCATCGTGGCGAATTATGTCCCGTCAGCGGAGGAAAGAGCCGAGAGGATCTTGGCGGTCTACGGCCACAGAGGGAGCAATCCGAGGACCCTCATGGAGGATTTGCTACAACTCAAGGAGGAGGATAATGATAATTTCCTTTTCCAATTCATTTTCCTCAGCACGCTACCACCGCAGTTGAGAGGGACACTCGCCAGTATGAAGTGCAATAATCATCAGGATTTCCGCACACTGGCCAACGAGGCTTACCGGCTCGTCAACGCCTGCAGAGAACGGACACTCACAGCGGCATCTGCAGATCTGAAAACTGACACCCCGAGCCTTGGAGAGACTCAACCCATGGTGACAGCGGCGCGGCCCAAGCGCAACGAGCAGAACGACGTCTGCTATTATCACCACCGCTTCGCAGAGAAAGCCCGCAAATGCGTTCCCCCCTGCAAGTTTACGATATCGTGGAAACGCCAAAGCCGAGGGCCATTAACAGCAGTGGTTCTCAGCGAGAAGAATAAGCTGTTATACGTGACGGATGGATACACAGGCAAGCAGTTCCTCATCGACACGGGAGCTCAGCTGAGTTTCGTCATGCCCTCCCACGCAGATCGAACCATGGGCACCCGGGGCAACGGAGCAGTGGCAGCCAACGGCTCTGACATCGACACGTTCGGGGAAAAGAGCCTGCACCTCCTCATCTACGGCCGCAGCTACAGATGGACATTTGTTGTAGCAGCGGTGAGCTTTAACTTGTTAGGCGCAGATTTTCTGTGTGCACACGGGTTATTAGTGGATCTTGCAAATAGGCGCCTGGTTAATGCACTATCTTTTGCTTCTATTCCATGTTCAGCTCGAGTTTCTCCACCACCTGTGCAGGCCAACGTCACCACAGCGGGAGGTAAGTTTGAACAACTCCTCACCCAATTTCCAGCACTCACAACCCCCAAATTCTAAGCCACTGTAGCCAAACACGGGGTTAAACACTTCATTCCGACAACAGGACCTCCTGTTTTTGCCAAAGCTTGCCGCTTAGACGCGGCCAAGCTCAACATAGCAAAGGATGAATTTGCAGCTCTCGAAAAATTGGGCATTGTTAGACGCTCGAAGAGCCCCTGGCTTCACCACTTCACATGGTTCCGAAATCCGACGGTTCTTGGAGACCGTGCGGAGATTACCGCAGGCTAAACAACGCTACAGCGCATGACCGCTACCCCATTCCTCACATTCAGGATTTCTCACTACATTTAGCGGGTGCGCGCATTTTTTCAAAAATAGACTTAGTCCGCGGTTATCACCAAGTCCCAGTCCGAGCTGAAGATATTCCTAAAACAGCGGTTATAACCCCTTTCGGCCTTTTTGAATTCCTAAGAATGCCGTTCGGCCTCAAAGGCGCTGCTCAAACTTTTCAACGGATGATGGACGCAGTCCTGCGCGACCTACCCTTTGTTTTTGTCTACCTCGATGACATGCTGGTAGCCAGCTCATCCGAGGAAGAACACGAGCAGCACCTCACTACCGTTTTTCAGAGGCTGGAAGAGCCCGGACTTATAATCAATCCAGCCAAATGCAAATTCGGCGTATCGCAAATTGATTTTTTGGGACATAGGGTCTCCCCGACAGGGGCATTTCCGCTTCCAGACAAAGTTCGTGCGATAGAAGGTTTTCCACGGCCTCAAACGGTTAAATCGCTACAGGAATTTTTGGGGATGGTTAATTTTTACAACCGTTTCCTCCCCCACGCAGCTCAGCTCATGCAACCCCTATATGACGCGCTCAGGAAAATGAAGGCTTCCAACGCGGTCGAATGGACCCCGGAGCGCGAACGCGCTTTCGCGGAAGTAAAAAACGCCTTAGCTAACGCCACAATGTTAGTCCACCCAGATCCCTCAGCCCGCATTGCTCTGACCACAGATGCTTCTAACCTGGCTATAGGGGCAGTTGTAGAACAACTTGTCAGCGGAGTCTGGCAACCTTTGGCATTCTTTAGCAAATCGCTAAACCCAACGGAACGCAAATACAGCACTTTCGACAGAGAGCTGCTAGCGCTTCATTTGTCCATCCGCCACTTCCAGTTTTGGTTAGAAGGGCGGAGTTTCACGGTCTTTGTGGACCATAAGCTGCTCACTTTTGCTATGGCTAAAATTTCAGAACCATGGTCGGGCAGACAACAAAGACAGCTAGCTGCGATTTCAGAGTTCACCACAGACATTCGACACGTAGCAGGCAAACTTAACGTTGTAGCTGACTGTCTCTCTCGCGCTGTGACACCGCCAGAGCACGAGGAGACAGATTACGCCGCCTCAGCAGCGGAACTCTTCACTAACGCACACACATACGCAGCACCTATCCAGGATGGAATAGATTATGCAGCCATGGCGGAAGAACAAAGCAGTGATGCAGACGTGCGTGCGCTCCTGTCAGGACCAACAGGGTTAAGGCTGGAGAAAAAAGGGTTGCACGACGGCGTGCCCCCCCCAATATGCGACGTTTCAACCGGCCGACCTCGCCCGTTAGTACCAGCTGCTTGGCGCCGCCGTATTTTCGACGCAATTCACTCCCTCGCGCACCCAGGTGTGCGCGCCTCGGTCAAAATGGTTGCTGAAAAGTTTGTGTGGCCAGGCCTGCACAAAAACGTAAAAGAATGGGCAAAAACTTGCATTCCTTGTCAACGCGCCAAAATACACAGACACACAAAAGCCCCTCTGGAGCCTTTTCCAATTCCTGCTAGAAGATTCGACCACATTCACGTCGACCTCGTGGGGCCGCTACCTTCCTCCCAAGGTTTCACACACCTGTTAACAATGATAGACCGCACCACGCGCTGGCCAGAGGCAGTCCCTCTAGCGTCAACCACAGCGGAGGAAGTCGCTCGCGTTTTTCTAGCAAACTGGGTGGCACGTTTCGGCGTTCCATCAGACATCACGTCAGACAGAGGGCCTCAATTTATCTCAGAGCTCTGGTCAGCCATGTCTAACAGTTTAGGGGCAACAATTCATCGCACCACCGCTTATCACCCTCAGGCTAATGGGTTATGCGAGCGTTTTCACAGGTCCTTAAAGGCTGCCCTCAGGGCCTCACTAATGGACACAAATTGGGTAAATAAACTTCCCTGGGTTTTATTGGGGTTGCGTGCAGCACCTAAAGAGGATTTAGACGCTTCTCCTGCAGAATTAGTTTTTGCCCAGCCTATCAGACTCCCAGGAGAATTTTTACCAGAGAACCCAGAACCAGGACACCTTCCAGTCCCAAGGTTTTTAGGCAGCAGTGGACCAGACTCCCTCCACGGTCCAGCTCATCACTCTTTTCCACGAGTTTTTGTTCCTCAAACTTTAAAAAACGCTGAGTTCGTTTTTGTTAAGCATGAAGCCATTAAACCAACGTTACGCCCAGTTTACGATGGCCCGTTCAGAGTGCTGGAAAATGGTGACAAACACTTTGTGCTTGATTATGGGGACAGAAAGGAAGTGGTCAGTGTTGACAGACTCAAACCTGCTTTCTTGCTGAGAGACGAACCTGCACAGTTGGCACGAGCACCTCGGCGTGGTAGACCCCCCAGAGGAAAAGTCTCAGCCCCCAGGCAGGGAACAAATAATCTCTTTCCTTCCCACAATGCAGATTCACCACGAGAAGGTCCCAGCGGGACACCTAAGCCAACCTACAGCAGTTTTGGGAGAAGAATAAAGCCCAGACAGCACAGGGACTGATACCAACCACCCCGCAATTATTCACTAATTGTGCTACAACAGTTTAAGGCTACTTATGATTTCACTATGCTGTTATGTTTACCACTGAACTTTCTTAGGAGCATGGCTGCTAGAAAACTTCTCCTGTGGCAACAGTTGTAACAAGTAGTATTTCATAGTTATTATCTTAGACTGTGATTCTTTCTGTGTCCTTTCCTAGTGTTTGGGGGGCCTGTGGTATATATGACTCTTATATCCCATATCTGCATATGTTAGAACAAGTGGAAATGTTTTGTGACAGCATATGTAAGGAACTTCACACCTGGAAAGGACAAAGGATCTCCCCCGCCGGGTTAAAGTCAATGGACCTCCCAAGACGCGGCGGCGGAGATGGACTTGACACCTTTACCCCCTAAGGCGAGAGGAGGAGTTCCCATCACCTCCCAAGACAAGGAGAGGAGATAGCAGAACAATGGGGGGGTTAAGATAACGGGGGGATGTCAGCTTTTTCAATGTGTGGCTCTGATGTCGGCTTTTTCAATGTGTGGCTCTATGTGTGCTTGTATTTAACCAGCGAGCGGAGCAGAGATCACTCTCTTGCCTTCTGCCAAGCTCTACACCTGATGAGACTCGATAGAAGAGCTATTCATTAAAAACCCTGTTTTTAATACAAAAATCGCCTCGTTATTTCAGCTCCTCTACAAGATAAGCCTTTATTAGTCCCACAACGAGGAAATTCCAGGATTACAGCAGCAAAGGGATAGCAGCACTCAGAGCAATAGTAAATAAGATAATAAAATAAGAACTGGTTTGCCAAAGCAGTAAATAAATATACATATGTACACAGTTATTATCCCCCATTCATTATCCCCAAACAATCTTTTATGAATCTTTAGGAAAAAAGCAAAATAAAGTTACAATTTAAGATTTTGGGGTAAATGCAGTGACCCAAAGGTTATGATGCATACCATAAGAGTATGTTGCTACAGAGATACTGGCACTGTATGAAAGCTCCATCAAGTCAACTGGATTCAAGTCTTTTTTTTTTATTTCTGAAATGTGTCACCATTCATACAAATGGCTTCTATATACAACAGCACAAATACAGAGATGTCTTTCTCTCCCCTACTCTTCACCCCATTTCCTGTCTCTCTTGTACTTGTATCTTTTCAATAAAGGCAAAATGCCCCCCCCCCAAAAAAAAGCTTTTCAAGAAAAGTATGCAGCACTTCTTCTCTTTACTTGAACCTGGTAAAACTGGTTCAGTCTTCTTTTCATTAACTGAACAGGGACACTGGGGCTGGAAATCTGATGGCACCACAATCTGATACTTGGGTCATGATACAACATTATCACAATCTTGCGATATGCTCAGTATTACAATACTCATATCATATATTGCAATTTTCCATTCCGATCTCTGTCATGTCCAAATCATGGCTAGATCTTACGAGTCACGCCTTTGCTGTGCTGACCTCATCAGACAGCAAACATTTACCACCATCTAGTGGACTGAAAAGTCAATTTTTTTTACACTAGTACCCAAGAAACAGTTTGTAAATTAATACTTTCATCAAAACATCACAACACCGGCATCTCTGAATCAATACAATATCCATCCATCTTCTACCATTTACCTGGGGTCTGGGTCGCAGGGGCAATAGTCTGCGCTCCTCTACTTGGGACTGCTGCCCAGTTCACATAGCGCCATGATCCCCATGACGCCTTCTACAGGTGGTAAGCCCACTGGACAGCAGACTCATGTATCTCCTTTGAGCGCACTGGACCCTTCCTGAAACTTTTTCATGGAGGTCCACTGGACCACTCCTGATCTGGCAATCACCTGGAACCAATTTGCTTTTGGAGACCCTACCGGGGGCAAGTTGCCCCTGACAACATAGCTCCTGGGATCATTACGGCACACAAACCCCACCATCATGATAAGGTGGTGATCTACACAGAGGCAATATAATACCATCAAAACAAAATATTAAGATACTTCTCCTTTCGGCTGCTCTCTTTCAGAGTCGTCACAGTGGCTCATCACCTGACGTTGCAATGACCTGAATGTTGATTTGGTGAGTATTTTTACACTGAATGCCCCTCCTGATGCTACCCTCCCCATTTATCCAGGTTTGGGACCGGCACAGGGAGTATACTGGCTTGTGCTCCCCCTGTGGCTGGGTAACCAACTTTCCTTCACCCATTCTGTTATACTGAGCACCAAGCTAGAAGGCAGGAAATACCATTTTACATGGTTTTTCCGATGTCTGGAACAGACATCAACAATCATGGCTTTCCATCTTTCTCGGTCACCAGCAGTCTGAAACATGAAGCAGACCGAGGTATCACCTCGGACTGCTTCATGTTATGGGATGACATTAAGTGGAAGAAGATGGATGGATCTTTTAGGCTATGTAAATATGTAATTTGTTGTCTACCTCCGCTCCTTTTGCCTTCTACCTTGCCAGTCAAGACTAAGGGGCAGATTTACTAATGTGCTGCACCATCGCAAAACCCTGTTTTGGCGTTAAAAAACTACTGTTGAGATTTACTAAAGGGCACAGGGCAAAATTAGCGGTGGAAAGGCGTGGACTATGTTAATTTTGCGCCTGGCCTCATTGCATATGTATTTTTGGGAGTTGTCATGTCAATGCGTAAATCTGAGAGAGGGGAGTATTTAAATGACTGGCGCAAGGTGATATACTAAGGTTTGCGGTTGTCAGTATCCCGCTAAGTGCACCAGGATTTAATGTCCCAAAAAAGCTCGTCTTAATTCATCTGTGCCTGATGACAGTGATCCCCGGTACCAGGAGACACCAGTGAGAACCAAGGGCATGTGGCTGAAGAGAGAGAAGCTTCTCCCTGCGCGTGACTCGATTTGGCATGGCAGAACAGATTAATATAAATAAATAAATATATAATAATATTCATATAAATTAATATAAAATAAACACGCTGGTCAATCAATTTATTCATGAGTAGTCCTTAATTTATACATATTAAACAAAGGAGTCTGCCATGAGAAATGAAAATCAAAACTTTGATACTGTGGGGAAAACAAGTATTTAGTCAGCCACCAATTGTGCACATTCTCCCACTTGAAAGATGAGAGAGGTCTCCAATTTTCATCATAGGTATACCTCATCTATAAGAGACAAAATGAGAAAAAAAAAATCCAGAAAATCACATTGAAGGATTTTTAAAGAATTTATTTGCAAATTATGGTGGAAAATAAGTATTTGGTCACCTACAAACAAGCAAGATTTCTGGCTCTCACAGACCTGTAACTTCTTCTTTAAGAGGCTCCTCTGTCCTCCACTCGTTACCTGTATTAATAGCACCTGTTTCAGAATCAGAATCAGATTTATTGCCATTGTTCATGTAGTACACAAACTAGGAATTTGTCTCGGTGCCATGCTGCAACATTAAAAACATGAGATAAAGAGAAACTAAAAAACTAAAGGATTAAAAACGTGCAATAAGTGTAGAAAAATAAGTAATAATAATAATAATAATAATAGTAATAATGAGTAGTACTAGTCAAGGCAGTTTTAAAAAAATTAGCAAGTAGCAGATAATATGGGGTACCACAGTGCAGTTGATAATGCAACAGAAAAAACAGTGATGAATGACTTGAGACTGGTTGAGCTGCTGTACATAGTGCACGAGAGTCAATAAGTCACTTAATGTTCAGCAGTCTGATGGCAGAGGGGAAAAAGCTGTTCATGTGCCGGGAGGTTTTAGTCCGAATGGACCGAAGTCTTCTACCTGAGGGGAGGGGGGCAAACAGTACGTGACCAGGGTGTGAAGGATCGGCTATGATCCGGCCAGCACGCCTCCGGGTCCTGGAGATGTACAGGTCCTGGAGAGATGGGAGTTTGCAGCCGATCACCTTCTCAGCAGTGCGCACGACGCGCTGCAGCCTTAGTCTGTCCCTGGCAGTGGCTCCTGCATACCACACAGTTATGGAGGAGGTGAGGATGGACTCGATGATGGCCGTGTAGAACTGCACTAACATCTTGGTGGGTAGCTTGAGCTTCCTCAGCTGCCGCAGAAAGAACATCCTCTGCTGGGCCTTTTTGATGAGGGAGCTGATGGTTGGCTCCCATTTGAGGTCCCGGGTGATGGTGGTGCCCAAGAAGCGGAAGGAATCTGCAATGGTGATGGGAGAGCCGGTGATGGTGAGGGGGGGCAGGGGGGTTGTGACTTTCCTGAAGTCCACAATCATCTCCGCAGTCTTCAGTGCGTTCAGCTGCAGGTTGTTATGGCTGCACCAGGACACCAGCTGGGCCACCTCTTTCCTGTAGACGGACTCGTCGCCGTTGGAGATGAGCCCGATGAGGGTGGTGTCGTCCGCAAACTTAATCAGCTTAACAGACTGGTGGGAGGAGGTGCAGGAGTTGGTATAAAGGGAGAAGAGTAGGGGGGAAAGTACACAGCCCTGGGGTGATCCAATGCTGATGCTAACAGAGTCCGAGACAGACTTCCCCAGCCGCACATGCTGCCTCCGGTCCGTCAGGACGTCGGTGATCCACCTGCAGAGGGAGTCAGGCACGTTGAGCAGGGACAGCTTGTCCTGGAGCAGATCAGGGCGGATGGTGTTGAATGCGGAGCTGAAGTCCACAAACAGAATCCTGGCGTAGGTTCCCGGGGAGTCCAGGTGCTGCAGGATGGAGTGGAGGGCCAGGTTGACTGCGTCGTCCACAGACCTGTTAGCACGGTAGGCAAACTGCAGCGGGTCTAGGAGGGGTGTGGTGATGGACTTGAGGTGAGACAGGACCAGGCGCTCAAAGGACTTCATGACTACAGAGGTGAGCGCTACAGGTCTGTAGTTGTTAAGTCCAGTAATCCGTGGCTTCTTGGGGACAGGGATGATGGTGGAGGATTTGAGGCAGGTCGGCACGTGACATTGCTTAAGGGAGGTGTTAAAAATGTCTGTGAAGACAGGAGCCAGCTCTTTCGCACAGTGTCTCAGGGTGGAGGGAGACACACCGTCCGGCCCGGGGGCCTTGCGCGGGTTCAGTCTGGAGAACTGTCTGTGCACGTCCTGCTCACTGATGACAAGGGAAGGGGGGGAGGAGGAGGAGGAGGGGGGGGGGGACCGCTTTTGATGAATGAGGGGCTGAGGAGGCAGTGGAGCTGGGTGGAGTGGGTGAGTTGGACACAGCTGACGAGGTGTCAAAACGGGCGTAATGTTGGGACAGTTTTTGACAAAGGGCTTTGTCATCCTGACCTTTAGAAGCCTGAGGCCGATAGTTGGTGATTTGCCTCAGTCCTCTCCACACAGAAGCCGAGTCATTAGCAGTGAACTGCTGCTGGAGTCTCTCAGAATACACAGATTTAGCTCTCCTCAGCTCTCTGTTAAACCGATATTTAACCTCCCTGTAGCAGTCCCTGTCTCCACTTTTCAACGCTGCTTCCTTCTCCTTCCTGATCTGTCTGAGCTTGGCCGTGAACCAGGGCTTATCATTAGAGTATCTCACCCTGGTGTGCGATGGAAGAATGTTCTCCTCACAGAAGTTGATATATGAGTTCACAGTGTATGTGTACTCATTAAGATCATGTGTGGCTCCTTTAAACATGCCCCAGTCAGTTATTTCCATGCATGTGTTCAGTTTCTCTCCAGCTTCACTGGTCAATTTCTTCGTGGTGGTCACAACAGGTTTAGTGAGTTTCAGTTTCTGTCTGTATGTGGGGATGAGGTGGACCATCACGTGATCAGATAGTCCCAGCGCAGCGCGGGGAACAGCGCGATATGCGTCTTTCACTGTAGTGTAACAGTGATCCAGCGTGTTATTTCCTCTGGTTGGACATTTAATAAACTGTTTGTAGCGGGGGAGCTTGTGACTCAGATTGCTCTGGTTAAAGTCGCTCACCACAATAACCAGGGAGTCTGGAAAGTTCCGCTCCGTGAGTTGGATGTGATCCGCGAGCACGCGCTGAGCTTCGCGCGTGTCCGCGTCGGGAGGGACGTACACAGCGACGAGGATGAATGAGGCGAACTCCCGCGGGGAATAAAATGGCTTGCAGTTAATAAAAAGAAATTCCAGGGCGGGAGAACAGTGTTTGGAAATCACCGTTACATCAGAGCACCAGCAGTTGTTAATATAGAAGCGCACTCCTCCTCCAATAGACTTACCGGAGAGCTCTGTGACGCGATCAGCACGAAACAGCTGAAATCCCTCGAGGCTGATCGCGCTATCTGGAATGTTCTCTTTAAGCCAGGTCTCAGAGAAACAGATGACAGACGAGGAAGCGAGGTCCTTAAATCGCATCAGCAGTCTTAATTCTTCTACCTTGTTCAAGAGAGAATTGGCATTGGATAGAAATATGCCAGGCAAGGCTGTTCGCGTGCCTCTCCTTCGCAGCCGAGCGAGAATCCCCCCTCGCTTCCCTCTTTTACGCCGTCTTACTCTTTGAGCCAAACAATGAATCAGATCGGCGGCAGGAGCTAAAAAAACTGGGAGAAGGTCCGTGGGAGTAAGAGTCCTGATATTTAATAACTCTTCACGGGTGTATGAACCGGCAGACGCACAATCAATGAACAAAAACAAACAAATTATAAAAATTAAAGGGCAGCGAAGCACCATGGCGACCGCTGTGGGCGCCATCTTGGAAAAGAAAGAACTCTTTATCAGTATAAAAGACACCTGTCCACAACCTCAAACAGTCAGACTCCAAACTCCACTATGGCCAAGACCAAAGAGCTGTCAAAGGACACCAGAAACAAAATTGTAGACCTGCACCAGGCTGGGAAGACTGAATCTGCAATAGATAAGCAGCTCGGTGTGAAGAAATCAACTGTGGGAGCAATTATTAGAAAATGGAAGACATACAAGACCACTGATAATCTCCCTCGATCTGGGGCTCCACGCAAGATCTCACCCCGTGGGGTCAAAATGATCATGAGAACGGTGAGCAAAAATCCCAGAACCACACGGGGGGACCTAGTGAATGACCTGCAGAGAGCTGGGACCAAAGTAACAAAGGCTACCATCAGTAACGCACTACGCCGCCAGAGACTCAAATCCTGCAGTGCCAGACGTGCCCCCCTGCTTAAGCCAGTACATGTCCAGGCCCGTCTGAAGTTTGCTAGGGAGCATTTGGATGATCCAGAAGAGGATTGGGAGAATGTCATATGGTCAGATATAACCAAAATAGAACTTTATTGTAAAAACTCAACTTGTCGTGTTTGGAGGAGAAAAAACACCATACCTACTGTGAAGCATGGGGGTGGAAACATCATGCTTTGGGGCTGCTTTTCTGCAAAGGGACCAGGACGACTGATCCATGTAAAGGAAAGAATGAATGGGGCCATGTATCGTGAGATTCTGAGTGAAAACCTCCTTCCATCAGCAAGGGCATTGAAGATGAAATGTGGCTGGGTCTTTCAGCCTGACAATGATCCCAAACACACCGCCCGGGCAACGAAGGAGTGGCTTTGTAAGAAGCATTTCAAGGTCCTGGAGTGGCCTAGCCAGTCTCCAGATCTCAACCCCATAGAAAATCTTTGGAGGGAGTTGAAAGTCCGTGTTGCCCAGCGACAGCCCCAAAACATCACTGCTCTAGAGGAGATCTGCACGGAGGAATGGGCCAAAATACCAGCAACAGTGTGTGAAAACCTTGTGAAGACTTACAGAAAATGTTTGACCTCTGTCATTGCCAACAAAGGGTATATAACAAAGTATTGAGATGAACTTTTATTATTGACCAAATACTTATTTTACCAAGGAATTTACCAATTAATTCATTAAAAATCCTTCAGTGTGATTTTCTGGATTTTTTTCCCCCTCATTTTGTCTCTCATAGTTGAGGTATACCTATGATGAAAATTGGAGACCTCTCTCATCTTTTAAGTGGGAGAACTTGCACAATTGGTGGCTGACTAAATACTTTTTTGCCCCACTGTATATGATGAGCAAAAATAAACCATTTTATTGGGGTTTGCGCTTAAACAAAAGCTTAAAAATCTATATTATGCACCTCCGAACTGGCTGTGCCTGTGTTGATGACCTGCTTCCTCATCAGGTGTGCCTGTGGGCAATTTTGCGGTGCTCTTGGTGGTCATTACTGAAATGAAGTGACTGCATCAGTGTTCATAATTTTGCGTGTTGTTAGTAGATCACTGGAAAAAATTGGCCACTCCCTTAGGTGCTCTGTCTAATTTGTGCATTCGCTAATTTGCACTGCCTTAGTAAATCTGCCCCTAAGTTTTCTAATTCATCCTTTCTGATTATGTGTCCAGGAAACTCCAGTTGCCATTTTCTTACAGTCTTCATTAAGCTCCTTTCCCTGCCTGCCATCTCCAAGATCTCTTTGTTGCTTTTCTTTTCCGTCCACGAAATGCGTAGGATTCTTCAGAAAAACCACATTTCAGCGGCTTCCTGGCATGCTTTCAGATCTTTGGAAATAGTTCAACATTCGCATCCATAAAGTTGTACAGACCAGATGTAGCATTTTAGTATGCATATTTTGGTGTTTATGGATACATTTCTGTTCCTGAATATTGCACTCATCTTAGTGAAGGTATGATGATTAATTGTTAAATACACTTATTTAATTTAATTGCTAAATACCTCTTATTGTTCCCTCAATCAATTCTATTGTTCAGAAAGGTATCAGGCCAGAAGTAGTCCACCTCTCATAGCTCTTACTTCCTCACCCTTTGGTGCAGCACATATTCAGCCCTTCTATCAGCTCTGCACGCCCACCCCAATACAACTAAACATTGTTCAATTCCCCCCGTCTCGCTCTGTGCTGTCACACAAGGTCAGGATGAAATAACGTGGGGGGAAAATCATGAAAGTGTACATTGAGCTTATATTGAGGGAGCAATGTTGGGTCAACCTGATCACTTTTTGGATGAGAATGAAGGCCCATGCTGAAATGATTAATTAAAATGAAAGATGCCTGTGTGCGCGTCTTCTGCATAACAGAGGCTAAAAGCTCTGTGAAACCAGAGCAGT
The DNA here is from genome assembly GCA_020510985.1 of Pholidichthys leucotaenia. Lineage (NCBI taxonomy): Eukaryota > Metazoa > Chordata > Actinopteri > Cichliformes > Pholidichthyidae > Pholidichthys > Pholidichthys leucotaenia. The sequence goes on from CM035847.1 coordinate 129,909,155, forward strand.
TCGTTGCACTGAACTGACCCATATGGTGAGCTGGATTAGAGCTGGAAACCAGATCTAACACTGAATTCAAATTATTTTACTTTTCTCCCCCCACAGCTTGCACCACCTTTTACTCAAAATCTTTTTTTCCCTCTTCTTGTGTGTTCAGAGTTGAGCAAACAAGTGCATCCCACCAAATGTCGGGTTGACTTATCAAAGACGTCAGGGTAACCGCAAGGACGTGCGCAGTTCAAAACAATGTATTGGGGTGGCGTATGTGCTGCGTATCCTGGTTCTTCCAAGTACGCAAGTCTTAGATGGCATGCTGCCTGGTTCTCACTGCGGTAACCATGTGTGTGATGGGCTTCCTGGAACCCACGAGTTGGGTGGCATGGTGTGTGTGTGAATGTTGGGCGTTATTTGTTTTTAGGGATCGGCTCAGTGTCTTGTCTCAGAACAGCTGGGTGTAGGGAGGCAAGATAAAAGAGTGCAGGGCAGCAATCTTCAACTTCACCAGCAATTTTCTTAAGACAACAGGGCAGAGTTTGGCAGCCTCTACTATGGAAAAAAAACATTTCAAGCAATTTCTACTACTTTAACCTGAAAATGAAATTTTAAAAAGTCAAGTTATGAGGACCTTTTTTTTTTTTTTTTTTTTTTTTAAACTCTGACACCTTTCTATCATGAATTTGAGATGTTTTCTTTCAAATTTGTGTTCTGACTGCAAATTTGTCATTTACACAAATTGTTTTTCCACAAATTTATGATCTTTTTCCTGTAAATGTGCTACTGTTATCAGAATTAATAATAATAACAATATTAATAACTACTATTATTATTATGGGTTTTTTGGTCCTAAATGTATTAAATTCACAATATTTCATGTCAATATGTGACTTTTTTCCTGGTAAATTTTCTACTTTTTGTGTATTAAGTTTCTTATTAATATGTGCAGTTTTTTTTCTTCTAAATTTGTATTTTCTTTGCAGTTAAATTTGTGACTTTTTCTTGTAATTTTTGGGAGTGGTTCACAAGGAACCAATGGATATGAAAAATTCCACTTACCCCTGCAACAAGAGAATAAAGGAAGTCACATGGTTATTTAGACATGTAAAAATGTCTTTCTCCTTTACAATTTACAAATAAAATTGAATTTCCATCAAAATAAGACCAGTCTTAATGCACTTACTTCTGTAAGCAAAATCTATTTTGGTGGGTGGTGTGTGATAACATGAAAAACAAGAGCACTCTGAGGCGAGTGCAATATCCCCCGCCTCCATTTTCTTTGACGATTCCAATACTTACTGACAGAGAGCAGTTTTGAACTTCTCGACATAATTACTGTGGCAGAACCGAATTATGATAAACCCATCATCCACAAATATACAACAAAGTATACAACCCATAGTTGTAGGGCAGGATCCCGAAGTGAACCCGTGTAGCAAGTTTGGTGACCCCCAGAGAGCTTTACATGTTCTGTGGTAAGTGAGTATAGGGAGTATCAAAGTTGACCTTTGACCCCAAACCTGTAGTCAGAGGTCATGGTCTCAGCGTGAACCTGTGTACCAGGTTTGGTGACCTTAGCTTTCTTTGTTGTTGAGATATAGTTTATAAAGCACTTTAATGTTGACCTTTGACCTTGCAATCCCAAAACCATAGTCACACTTCAGAGTCACAGGGTGAACCTGTATACCAAGTTTGGTGACCCTAACTTTACTCAATGTGCAGTAATAAGACATAGGGAATGTTAACCTAGACCTTTGACCTTTTGACCCCAAACCCATAGTCTGAGGTCAAGAACCCAAGGTGAACCTGTTTAAAAGGTTTGGTGGCCCTAGCTTTATCGATTTTATAGTAATAGTGCAAAGTGTTTGTTGTTGAGATATAGTTTATAAAGCACTTTGATGTTGACCTTTGACCTTGCAATCCTCAAACTATAGTCACACTTCAGGGTCACAGGGTGAACCTGTGTATCAAGTTTGGTGACCCTAACTTTACTTTTACAGTAATAAGGCATAAAGACTGCTAACCCTGACCTTTGGCCTTCTGACCCCAAACCCATAGTCTGAGGTCAAGCTCTTAAGGTGAGCCTGTATACCAGGTTTGGTGGTCCTAGCGTTACTTGATTTATAGTAATAGTAAATGTAGCATTTATCATAGTGCAACTGCAATGTTAACTGTGAACTTTGATCTTTGACCCCAAACCCATAGTTAGGCCAGGGTGTAAATCATCCAAGATGTGTATTAGATACAACTACTGAATCGTTTTGAAAAGCCTACATCATTTCTTTCAGTATTGAGGTGAATTAAGAGGTCATAGGTCAGGGGCTACAACTCCTGCAAAAATCAGCCGATCAGAACCAAATTGCAATATGTGTATCCTCAGTGTATACGAAACCATGGTACCAAGTTTCAAAACAATTGGAACAAAACTGTAGAAGAAGTTGATTTCATAAAAGTGGAACAGACAGATGGACGGACGGACAGTCTGACCCATAACATAATCCCTCTCCAGCCTTTGCCCAAAGAGCTCTTTGACCCCTTTGGGCTTCGTCCGGTGGGGGATAAAACCCCCAACAATAATAAAATTATAGTATTTGCTCCAGTAAAAGTTATCTGCATTGCCTTTAAACACGACAAAATGTGCACACTTATCTGACTTGCAGATTTGACCCTAATTCTTGTGTGTGTGTGTGTGTGTGTGTGTGTGTGTGTGTGTGTGTGTGTGTGTGTGTGTGTGTGTGTTTTAACAACTTGAGTTTCTGGCAGCACAAAAAAACCCCAAAACTGTCAACTTAATACCAAATAAGGCCACAGCAATACTAAGGCCTGATAAAATCCCAATGCTATTAGCTTAGGTTTGGACAGGATATACTGTAGCTGTGTTATACCTTATTTTTTAACCATGTACACTTAGTTTAGTATGTTTGCATGCAAGATTTATTTATTTTTTTTAAATTACAAATTTAGATGTTCGAGAGGTTCAGTGGTTTATCGGGTCTTTTGTCCTTGTGCATACATATTGGACAATATATGACTAAATGACAGCACATGGCACAAGAAAGGTATGGCAGGACTTTAGCTGTCATACTGGAGCCAGTAAAGATGCTTCTATTTATATGAACTGACTTCATAATAAATGGAAGGAATGTGTAAATGAAGTTAAGGGACAGACTGGTGTTTGGATGAAAATCATAGCAATGGGTTAGCTTCAAATTTAAAAGCTAATTTAAAAGCTTTTTTTTTTTTCAAAAAAAAAAAAAGTCAGTCTGCATTATTTTCATCTTCCTATGTTTACACAACAGAATCACATGTAAGAAAAAAAAATCCTGTCAAACAATTTTACATCAAAAATGAAAAAAATAAAGAAAGAATCTCTGCATGTTGCCAGACATTTCTTTTAAACTGTAAATGACTTATGAAATGAGTAGATCCAGAACTGCCATTTGGGGTCTTATAGAAGACATTGAAAAGTGCACCTTTCACAAGACAGCATTTCAGTCTTTGAGAAGATATTTTAAAAAGGCCTACAGGGAAACATATCTTTACAAATATTAAACAGACTCCACTTTTTCCATTCTTTTGCTTCACAAGTTTCTTTCTAATCATTCCAAAACCATCTCTCTATCTTAACTTCTTAGAAACCCATTTCTACCTGAACTTCAGCTCAACCGCAGCTCTCATCCCATCCCTGTTTGTTTGAGTCTTCTCTGCTTGTACTTTCTAGCCAAAACAAACAAAGCCCTCACTTTCCCAAGGGAACTCCACCTCTCAAACCTTTGTTCTCCATAAAACCTTATTAATTTGGCTGTGTTTGGTCTGGGGGCCCTGGCCTTTCCCCATCTGCTGGTGTTTATGGAATAAGATATGTGTGAAAAACATTTGATTTGACTGAGGGGTTTTCACATGTTCTCCAACAGTCACTAAGGTTTGTGGTTCAAGCAAATATTGTGAGTATGTGTACACTCTACAGAGTGTGTGGTACCACAATGCATGACTGACCTTATATACTCTTCAATAATTTGCAGTGGAATGTCAAGTGTGGAGAATGAGAGGACAGAGAGGGAAGATGAGAAACAATGATGAAAGGATATAAAGGGCATAACAGCAGTAATCTGGGCCTGTGGTGGGGAGTAACTGCTGTGTTATGAGGAATAAAAGTATCAGCCCAGCCAATATTAATGGTACACACCTTAAATTTTCCTCTAATGTATCAAGATGTCTTGCTAGTAATTGCAATTCATTTGTTTGAGTTGGGGTTTCAAAAACAAACAAAAAACCCCTGAAAAACAAACAAACAAAAATTACCAGGTTCAGCATTTCCCATCATCCATTGGCTTTCTGGTTCTCAGAATAGACTTGAAAGTTCAAAACTATAAACTATAGTTGTATAGGAGTAGTTTAAGATTCGAATTAAAAAAAAAATGCGGAGCAGACCATCACTGACAGAGCAATTCATTCTGAGCTGATGACATCACCCCAAAATTATATACAACATATAATAAGATAAAATGAGGCATACTTGTTTGTGTCTCCTGACCTCTGACTGGGACCTTGAGCACAACCTGGATGCAGACCCACATGAAGATCATTGTGTGAGAGCTTGGTGAGCATTAGGGGTGCTGCAGCTCATTACAGAACCATCACTTCAATGCTGGCTTGTCCATGAGTGTATTTGGCTTTTACCATAACTACTAGTTTGTGTGTATTATAATTCTCTCTGAAATTGTCCTGTTTGTGTGTGCCTGAGTTGGCTGTGACCTGCACTCAGCCACACACAGGCACCCCGGGAGGAAACGCCTGCCTACAAAATATCCACTCACTATGCACTGACGTCAAGGCACATACCTATTGTCAGAGCAGCATATGCTGTGCAGAATGATGGACTGTGCAATATAAGGCCATTGCAATGTTTTTAGCGGTTCAATGTTTTTATTTGTTTATATTTATTTTCATAAAGGCAACAGCTAGGGCCTTTTTGTGTCGGGTTTTCTTGCTCTCCCCTATGGGCCGCATTACAAGGACGCGGTCGGTCAGTCAGTTGTCACTGACCAGAACGCATTTATGGGCGTCTCCAAGTTCATTTCCTTATCACAACACCGCAGAAACGAATTTTCTGATGGGTGCATGGTGCGAAGAAGCCAGTCTAATTATTCAGAGGTGTGTTTTGGATAATCCAATCCAAAACGCTCCTGCCCATCCTTTTAATGCAAAGACACGCATTAACTAAAGTGAACTCTGATCATGATTGTGTGGGGGTCTGCCGAGGTTTGCGGCTCTCTATCTCAGTCCCTCCCAGGCAGGAGGGAAGAATGAGATCTGGCGCAGCTTCCTGTCCACCGCCGACAAAACACCACGAAGCAAGCCCACTCTCGGCGGCCCCTGACAGGGGCTGATGGGTGGCAGTCGGGGAGCTTGCTGGGGGAGAACCATGACTGTAGGTGAGGTGCTGGAGGCCTCAGCCTTGCTGGAAATCTGGGGGTGTGCGGCCAAGGCAGATATGGATGCATCTCCTGTCTCTATGGGGCATTACAGTGAAAAGTAAAACACTGCACACTCCTTGTTCATTCATTTGTGGGCAGCAGTGGCTCAGGAGGTAGAGCAGGTCGTCCAATAACCTGAGGGTAGGTGGTTTGAATCCTGCTCTCCCCAGTCATCCTGCCGCGGTGCCCCTGGGTAAGACACTTTACCCACCTTGCCTACAGTGTCCATGATACTGGTATGAATGTGTAAAAATGTTTGGCAGTGGTCGGAGAGGCTGTTGGTGCAGACTGGCAACCACGTTTCCATCAGTCTGCCCCAGGGCAGCTGTGGTTACAGAAGTAGCCTACCACTATCAGTGTCTGTCTGGAGTGAATGAATAATAGACTTACTGTAAGCACTGAGATGTCACTTGACATGTATAGTGCCATATAAATCTAACCCATTATCATTATTATTATTATTTATTCCCCCCCCCCAAAAAAATCATACATTAATGCCTAATCTATAGACTCCAACGGTAAGTCTGCAATTAAAATGAGAGTGTGGATAGAATAAGAAAAACTATTTAGTGTGTGATCATATTCTAAATAAAATGACGGGTGATTATATAATGACTGTTACAACTCTCTCCACTAAAATAATAAAGAATCCCGGTGCATGCTGTTTTTTCATGAGCTCAGGAGCTGTGCAATTTCAAAACACGCCACTGAAATAGCATTAAACAATGCACCTCTGATAACAGACCTCTTTTTGCCTGATCAAAAGCAGATCGTCATTAAATGCCCCATAACAGTGATACGCATGAGAATGCACGCCACTACACCTCTTTGAAATGAGCCTCCGCCTCCAAGCACAAAGTGGACACACTGTCTACTGGTAATTAGATGGAGTGATGCAAAGCGTAAAAAAAAACAGACAGTGCACTGACAGAAAAAGACAAAAACACTGGCGTACTGTGGGAAGTCTGGCAGAAAAGTCCGCTGATGACTGTCAAAATAGGGCCCTATGTCTTCCCCTATCCAGCTTCCTCTACCAGTCTAACAACATGCATGCTAGGTTAAATGGCATTAACCTGGGATTCTAAGGGTGCTTTAACACCTAAATTCATTTACTTTGGTCTGAATCAGTTGATGAGTTTGTTACTTTGTACCATTTTCTCCTTGGTTCAGTTCCCCTTCCCACAAGGAAAAATTCAAGCAGACCAAAATATACCACGTCAAATCACACAAGAATCACTGATTGGCCAGATGCTTTTGCCATGGGAACAAGAAAAGTAAACACAGAAAGCAGTTTTCCTTTATAGTTACACAAAAGTCTGTGACCCATCAGAATGTGTGACTGCATAGGGTGGTGATGCACACTGCCTGCATATACACTACTAACAAAAAGTTAGGGATATTCAGATTTCGGGTGAAAATTCAGGATGCACCTAAAATGCACTATAACTTTTACAGGTGAATTTAATTTGACCTTCTCTAACCTTTTGAATGCACATGTCCAACTGTTCAGTGTTTCAATACTTTTTGCATAACTTGCTGTTCTCTAACAAGGTGCTTAACAGCAAAATTCACAACATGTGTTTGACCATGAATCGACCAATAAATTTTCTGGTTCAACTGGTATTTAAACAGTCCTCTTCATCATGCTGTTTCCCATTTTGACATCATGAGACCAAGACGACACCTAACAACTGATCAACAGTACCTTGCCATTGCAAGGCTTCAAACAGGATGTTCTCAGAAGGAAATGGCCACTGAGCTTAGAGTGTCATAGAGTGTAAATCAGCAGGTTGCAACAGAGATACAGAGAGACTGGAAGAGTCACAGAAAGGCATAGAAGTGGAGTCCTTTGGCCACATCTCACGCTGATGACCGCTTCATTGTGAACAGTGTGCCTTGTGGAACCAGATGATGAATGCTACTCAACTCCAAGCACATTTAAGGGCAAGTGTCATGCCAGACCATTCGAAACCATTTACATCAGCATGGTCTGCGTGCTAGACAACTTGCAAGGCTACCTGACCACACCACCAGGCACAGGGCCAGGGAGCATTTACGCTGAACAAGGGACCAGGGGCCTCAGTGCTGTTCTCTGATGAAAGACGATTCCCGCTGAGCAGAAAGGATGGCCGCCAGCGATGTTGGAAATGTCAAGGAGAGCGCTATGCATCAGCCACTGTTGTCACCAGATGAGCCTTTGGTGATGGCAATGTTACAGCCTGGGCAGGTGTGTCTGGTCAATGCAGAACTGCCCTACACCTTGTGAATGGTACAGTGACAAGCCAATACTACCTGAATAACATCATTAATCCAGTCATTGTGCCTTTGCATAAACAACACAGGCCGAATTTCATCTTCATGGATGACAATGCTCCAGCTTATCGAGGTTGCATCATTAAGGAACAGCTGCTGGAGGCTGGGGTACCTCCAATGGAGTGGCCTGCACTTTCTCCAGACCTGAATCCCACAGAAAACCTATGGGATCAGCTGAATCACCGTGTAGAGGCTCATAACCCTGCACCCCACAACCTCAAAGACCTGAGGGCCGCCCTTCAAGAAAAGTGGAATGCCATGCCTCAGCAGACAATAAGTTGGCATGTGACCAGCATGAGACGTCGTCAAGCTGTAACTGATGTTCAAGGGCACATGACAAGTTACTGAGACGTTGATATTTTTTGTTGCGGTATATTCACCACTATTGTTGGCTTTTGTTTCAATAAATTGTTTGAGATGAGGAAATCACCATTGCATGCTTCTACATAAATGCCCTACTTTCATGATATAATATCACTGTAGTGTGAACTTTTTACATTTTCCATAAATTTCACCCGAAAGCCAAATACCCCTTATATTTTGAGTAGTGTATGTGGTTGAAAAATCAGAACAGAAGTGTCTATACTGATTTGAGAGGAAAACGGAGCTCCTAAAAATGATCTTAATGTTTGCGTTATTCATTAAGCAGAAGAAGTGATGAGGTGGCAGACTGTAAGGGGTCACAGATTTTTGTGCAACACTTAAGCCCCCCATTTTATCCAGAACATTTTACACTTCATTGTACTCCTCACAGAGCTTTTTAGAGTTGCTGTAGCTTTGAGCAACTGACTTCTGAATTCCCCTTTCCAACGGACCACGTGTTAAGTCCTTTTCTATATTTTTTGTGCTTTGAATAAATTAAATTAAAAATTAAATTAAATCACCCTTTATTGTCATTCAGCCGTACAACCAATCATGTACAGTAGAACGAGATTGTGTTTTACCTATCTACAGTGTTAATCACACACACCCCAAGTGTAGAATCAGAGGGCCGCTGCCACGCAAGGCGCCGCCACAGATTTCCCTCCTCCATTCCATTAATGCTGAGCACCAAGCTGGACAGCAGGAAGTTCCACTTTTATATGGTCTTCGGCATGACTCAGCCGGGATTTGAACCCCTGCCTCCCGGGTGTGGGGCGGATGCTCTACCAACTGAGCCACCACCCCGGTAAAGTTGCTTTACGTGATCACCAGACAAGTCAGCTTCTCCTCACAACTCCAGATTTGTGTGCGATTCATCCTGCCATGTGTTTTAGGTGTTTGAAAGAAATAAATTAAGATCTGCTCATAATATACAGACGTGGACAAAATTGTTGGTACCCGTCTGTTAATGAAAGAAAAACCCACAATGGTCACAGAAATAACTTGAATCTGACAAAAGTGGTAATAAATAAAAATTCTATGAAAATTAACCAGTGAAAATCAGACAATGCTTTTGAATTGTGGTTCAACAGAATTTCTTTAAAAAATAAACTCATGAAACAGGCCTGGACAAAAATGATGGTACCCTTAGAAGAGATTGAAAATAATGTGACCATAGGGACATGTTCAACCAAGATGTGTCCTCTAATTAACATCACAGGTGTCTACAAACTTGTAATCAGTCAGTCGGCCTATTTAAAGGGTGACAAGTAGTCACTGTGCTGTTTGGTGACATGGTGTGTACCACACTAAACATGGACCAGAGGACGCAAAGGAGAGAGTTGTCTCAGGAGATTAGAAAGAAAATTATAGACAAGCATATTAAAGGTAAAGGCTATAAGACCTTCTCCAAGCAGCTTGATGTTCCTGTGACTACAGTTGCACATATTATTCAGAAATTTAAGATCCACAGGACTGTAGCCAACCTCCCTGGACGTGGCCGCAGGAGGAGACGGATAATACGAATGGTAACAAAAGAGCCCAGAACAACCTCTAAACACATTCATGGTGAACTCCAAAGTCAAGGTACATCAGTGTCAGATTGCACCATCCGTCGCTGTTTGAGCCAAAGTGGACATCATGGGAGATGACCAAGGAGGACACCACTGTTGAAAACAAGTCCTAAAAAAGCCAGACTGGAATTTGACAAACTGCATGCTGACGAGCCACAAACCTTCTGGGAGAATGTCCTATGGACAGACGAGACAAAACTGCAACTTTTTGGCAAGGCACATCAGCTCTATGTTCACAGACGCAAAAATGAAGCATACAAAGAAAAGAACACTGTCCCTACTGTGAAACATGGAGGAGGTTCTGTTATGTTCTGGGACTGCTTTGCTGCATCTGGCACAGGGTGTCTTGAATCTGTGCAGGGTTCAATGAAATCTCAAGACCATCAAGGTATTCTAGAGAGAAATGTGCTGCCCAGTGTCAGACAGCTTGGTCTCAGTCGCAGGTCATGGGTCTTGCAACAGGGTAATGACCCAAAACACACAGCTAAAAACACCCAAGAATGGCTAAGAGCGAAACATTGGACTATTCTAAAGTGGCCTTCTATGAGCCCTGATCTAAATCCTATTGGACATCTGTGGAAGGAACTGAAACATGCCGTCTGGAGAAGGCACCCTTCAAACCTGAGACAACTGGAGCAGTTTGCTCATGAGGAGTGGGCCAAAATACCTGCCGAGAGGTGCAGAAGTCTCATTCACAGATACAGAAATCGTTTCATTGCAGTGATTGCCTCAAAAGGTTGTGCAACAAAATATTAAGGGTACCATCATTTTTGTCCAGGCCTGTTTAATGAGTCTGTTTTTTAAAATAATTCTGTTGAACCACAATTCAAAAGCATTGTCTGATTTTCAATGGTTAATTTTAATAGAATTTTTATTTATTACTACTTTTGTCACATTCAAGTTATTTCTGTGACCATTGTGGGTTTTTCTTTCATTAAGAGAGGCGTACCAACAATTTTGTCCACATCTGTAATCCCTTCTCTTGTTTTTCTCTTGCCTTCTGATTGTTTTTTTTTTCCACAATATCTTTATTGAACCTTTTTTTTTTTTAAACAAACATGATACAAACAATCAAACACTAACACTAAAGTACTACAAAAAAAAAAAATGCACTAAAAACACCAACAACCACCAACAAAATCAAGTCTTCAACAATGCTCCTCTGTTTAGTCTAGACAATCCAATACATAAGTATACATATTATGTTCACCAGTTTGGAATTTACAAGGTCCACACACATCATTCACCTTCTTCTTCAAGAGTTATGTTTAAATTTTTTACATAATCAATAAAAGGTCTCCATATATTCTCAAACACAATTTCCTTTGATTTCAGTATATACGTTATTCTTTCTAATGGAAGGTTTGTTAACATCTGTCTTAACCACTGAGTCACATCTGGTCTATGAGTCTTTTTCCATAATAGTGCAATACATTTTTTGGCATTAAGCAAACTGAGGTCTATGAATGTTCTTTCACTTTTATTAAAATTATGCTTTTCTGGGTACAGACCCAACAAAAACAGTTTAGGATTCAATATGATTTGTTTTGAGATTATTTTTTCAATTGTTACCCTCACCTCTTCCCAAAACATTCTTATTAATCTACATTCCCATAAACAATGAAATAGGGTTCCTTTACTTTCCATGCATTTTGTGCATGTATCTGGTATATTTTTGTTATATCTATTTAACTCCTCCGGTGTAACATACATCCGCATTAACCATTTGAAATGTATCAATTTAAGGCGTGCATTTATTGATTTGGTTTGAGCTTCTGTACAAGCCAATTCCCATTGTTCCTCTGAAATTTCAGTTTGCAGATCTTCTTTCCAGTAGTTTAATCTTTTCAGTGAATTTTCACTTGAAGATAGTGTCAATGAGTTATAAAACTCTGAAATAATACCCTTTCTTTTACTATCTTTCATCATCATTTTTTCCAAGGATGAATAGATAGGTCGAGTGAGAGCTTTATTTTGATTTGATCGAATAAAGTTTCTAAGTTGAAGATATTTAAAAAAATGTGTTCTATTGAGATTAAATTTGATCCTCAGCTCTTCAAAAGACATTATGTTATCTGCACATGGCAAATATAAATCCTGAATCTTTTGTATCCCTTTTAAATTCCATACTTTAAATACAGCGTCCGCTCTCCCTGGTTTAAAATATTGATTACCCCATATTGGACTAAATTGTGACAATAACTGTGGTTCTTTTAAATAGTTTTTAGCTTCACACCATATTTTGATCATATGCTTTACAAATGGATTTTTAACTTGTTTTTGTAATTTTTTTGCCGAATCTGAGTATATGAATATGGGAAGAGGTAAAGGTAAATTGTATGATTCCATTTCAGTCCAGTGAGGGAGATCATCTGATGAAAAATAATATGTCATAGACCTCAGTTGTGCCGACCAATAATACAACATAAAATTTGGACATTTCAGACCTCCACGATCAAATGGTAAATATAATAAAGACAGACGTAATCTAGCCCTCCTGTTGTTCCATATAAATTCCACTAACTTTTTTTTTATTCTTGAGAATAGATCTAAAGGTGGTGATAAGGGAATGTATTGAAATAAATAAAGTATTTTAGGTAAAATATTACTTTTAAGTATATTGATTCTCCCGATCATCGACATTGGTAGTGACATCCATCTCTGAAGTAACTCATTAATATCTGACATTAAGGTTTCATAGTTGACACTGGCGACTGATTCTAGCTTAGGCATAATTTGGATTCCTAAATATTTAAACTGATTTACAACATTGAATTGATTTACCTCAGGGGCTGGGTAATTTCTCTGGGTCTCATTTAGCATTAATATTGAAGATTTAGTTTTATTTATTTTATATCCTGATATTTCCCCAAAATTCTTTATTAAATTCAACAAGGTTGGAATTGATTTTTTTAGATTCGACATAAACAAAATTATGTCATCGGCGTACAGGGAGATTTTATGTTCTGTTGGTCCAACTTTAATTCCATATATTTGTGAATGTAAACGTATCGCTATCGCTAAAGGTTCAATTGCCATAGTAAACAGTAAAGGTGAAAGTGGACAGCCTTGTCGACATCCTCTATTGATTTTTATTGGTTTTGAAATATTGTTATTTGTTAGGATTTCTGCTGTAGCATTATTGTATATTATTTGAACCCATTTTATGAAATTATTTCCAAGTCCAAACCTTTGTAGGACTTCAAAAAGAAAGGGCCATTCAACTCTATCAAAGGCCTTTTCGGCGTCCAGTGATAGGAGAGCTGTATCCGGTGCTTCTTTATTAAAATAAATAATATTAAATAGTCTTCTTACATTATGGAAGCCTTGTCTACCCTTTATAAAGCCATTCTGATCTCGATTAATAATATTTGGTAAAATTTCTTGTATTCGTCTTGCTAAAATTTTACAGATTATCTTAAGGTCGGCGTTTAATAGGCTTATTGGTCTCATATTTTCACATTTATTAGAGGGCTTACCTGGTTTTGGCAGCAGTATAATTAAGGCATTATTTACGTATGATGGTAAATTATTATTTTGAAATGCTTCTAAAACCATTTCCAAAAAAGGTTTTATTAATTTATTCTTAAATTTTTTATAAAGGTCAACTGGAAGACCATCTGGTCCTGCACTTTTTCCTGATTTCATATTATCAATGGCTAGCCCAACTTCTTCTTGACTAATTTTAGACTCCAATATCTCCCTGTTTTCATTTGGAATACACGGTATAGATAGTTCGTTCAAAAACCCATTTAGTTTTGTTAAATCAGATTCATTTTTGGTATCATATAATTTTTCATAGTAATCTCTAAAGGCTCTGTTAATTTCTAAAGGATCTATAACTACCTGTCCGTTACTTATAATACTGGTAATTGGTGTTTTAATTTCTAATTGTTTAATCTGCCATGCTAATAATTTTCCTGATTTTTCACCTTGTTCATAAAAAGATTGTTTCAATCTTAGAAGACTCGAGGCAGCTCTATTCGCTGATTTTTTGTCGTATTCAGCTCTCAAAATCAGTAATTCATTCTCCAACCTTGGGTCACTTCGCCTTCTGATTGTTGCTCTGAGTGTTGCTATCCCTGTGCTGTTGCAATCCTGGAATTTCCCCATTGTAGGACTAATAAAGGCTTATCTTATCTTATCTTTAAACCATGACTTCTAGCTTTTGCTTTGGTTTTAGTTCAGTATGATTTCTCACCTGGAGGACCATACCAGAGTTCGCCAGATGATTCAGATCGAGATCACCTCTTCTAGGTGGTCTCAGTGCAGTTGTTTTGGTGCGCACTTGAGTGCAATTACCATGTTTCTCACTAGACAAAACGAACTGCACTAACGGAGAAAACAAACTCAAGTTCGCTTGAAACAAACTAAAGCCCATAGGTGTGAAAGCACCCTAAATTGTTCATAGTGAAATGTGACAGTGAATTGCTGTGTGTTGCTCTGTGTTGACCCTGTGATGGACTGGCCAATGGTCCAGGGTGTACCATGCCACTGAGCCTACCCCACCCCCCAAACACCAGGGCTGTACACTGTGACATATACAGTGGGGGAAAAAGGTATTTAGTCAGCCACCAATTGTGCAAGTTCTCCCACTTAAAAGATGAGAGAGGTCTCCAATTTTCATCATAGGTATACCTCAACTATGAGAGACAAAATGAGGAAAAAAAAAATCCAGAAAATCACATTGAAGGATTTTTAATGAATTAATTGGTAAATTCCTCGGTAAAATAAGTTTTTGGTCATCTACAAACAAGAAAGATTTCTGGCTCTCACAGACCTGTAACTTCTTCCTTAAGAGGCTCCTCTGTCCTCCACTCGTTACCTGTATTAATGGCACCTGTTTGAACTCGTTATCAGTATAAAAGACACCTGTCCACAACCTCAAACAGTCAGACTCCAAACTCCACTATGGCCAAGACCAAAGAGCTGTCGAAGGACACCAGAAACAAAATTGTAGACCTGCACCAGGCTGGGAAGACTGAATCTGCAATAGGTAAGCAGCTTGGTGTGAAGAAATCAACAGTGGGAGCAATTATTAGAAAATGGAAGACATACAAGACCACTGATAATCTCCCTCGATCTGGGGCTCCACGCAAGAGCTCACCCCGTGGGGTCAAAATGATCACGAGAACGGTGAGCAAAAATCCCAGAACCACACGGGGGGGGGGACCTAGTGAATGACCTGCAGAGAGCTGGGACCAAAGTAACAAAGGCTACCATCAGTAACACACTACGCCTCCAGGGGCTCAAATCCTGTAGTGCCAGACGTGTCCCCCTGCTTAAGCCAGTACATGTCCAGGCCCGTCTGAAGTTTGCTAGAGAGCATTTGGATGATCCAGAAGAGGATTGGGAGAATGTCATATGGTCAGATGAAACCAAAATAGAACTTTATTGTAAAAACTCAACTTGTCGTGTTTGGAGGAGAAAGAACACCATACCTACTGTGAAGCATGGGGGTGGAAACATCATGCTTTGGGGCTGTTTTTCTGCAAGGGGACCAGGACGACTGATCCGTGTAAAGGAAAGAATGAATGGGGCCATGTATCGTGAGATTTTGAGTGAAAACCTCCTTCCATCAGCAAGGGCATTGAAGATAAAACGTGGCTGGGTCTTTCAGCATGACAATGATCCCAAACACACCGCCCAGGCAACGAAGAAGTGGCTTCGTAAAAAGCATTTCAAGGTCCTGGAGTGGCCTAGCCAGTCTCCAGATCTCAACCCCATAGAAAATCTTTGGAGGGAGTTGAAAGTCCATGTTGCCCTGCGACAGCCCCAAAACATCACTGCTCTAGAGGAGATCTGCATGGAGGAATAGGCCAAAATACCAGCAACAGTGTGTGAAAACCTTGTGAAGACTGACAGAAAGCGTTTGACCTCTGTCATTGCCAACAAAGGGTATATAACAAAGTATTGAGATGAACTTTTGTTATTGAACAAATACTTATTTTACCGAGGAATTTACCAATTAATTCATTAAAAATCCTTCAATGTGATTTTCTGGATTTTTTTTTTCTCATTTTGTCTCTCAAAATTGAGGTATACCTATGATGAAAATTGGACACCTCTCTCATCTTTTAAGTGGGAGAACTTGCACAATTGGTGGCTGACTAAATACTTTTTTACCCCACTGTATGTCGCGCATGTGACGTGAAAATTGGTCTGTGCTAAGAATTAATGAACTGACATAACACAGGTGCAATGAGAAACGCACTGGTAAAACTACAATTGACAAGATGCAGTCGTGTTAAATTCATCGCAGATTAGTGGTGGAATACACCAATATATAGAGTTCAATGGTTCCTGCTCTTTGTCCTCCATTACAACGGAGAGGATTGCAAAATGCACCCGACATTCTTTTTCATATCTGCGCTGAATAGGTTTATGTGTTATTTACAAGAACAGACACCATGTGTTTGTGTGCCCAGGCTGCACTTTTGAGTGTCGCATTTAGCAGCACATAAAGTGGGATATGTTTTATTTCGGAAGGGGCTGTCACCAAAAAAAAAGAGCAGATGTGAGTTGAACCAGGATGCATAGATTGCTCCTCACCAACAGGACAGGCTGACCTCTTCTCCGCAGCAGCTGGGGGATGGTCAGAGCTGCTGCAGGCTCTGGGCGTTTTTTTCCCATTTGTTATGGCTTCTCCAAGGCCCACAGTGGGATCATTTCACGCAGGTCTCTAGAATTGGAGTGCAACGGAGAAAGAGGATGTTCCACGGGGCGACGTAGGCTACGGGCTAGTGTAGGGGTGTCAAACATATGGCCCGCGGGCCAAAACTCGCCCATTAGTTTGTATGGTGTGGCGAGTCTGTTTAGGTGGGTGGGATTGATGATTGATGTCAAAATGTATGTAAATTTAAAATAATTTCCAGATCTTAACAAGTCATTTTTAATCATAAAGTGAAGTATTATATTTTTAGTGATTAAACTGCACTATTTGTACAGTGGTACAAAGCAGCAGGGTGGTACAGGGGTTAGCACTGTTGCCTAACAGCTAGAAGGTTCCAGGTTTGAATCCCCAGGCTGGCAGGGGTGGGAACCTTTCTGTGTGGAGTGTGTATGTTCTCCATGTGCAGTGTGGATTTAGTCCAGGTGAGCTTGTTTCCTCCCACAATCCAAAGACATGCATGTTAAGTTAAGTGGCGAGTCTAAATGGTTCCTAGCTAACTGTCTCTTAGAATAGAGGGTTAGTACTAGTGAAGTGCTTTGAGTGGTTTTTGAGACTAGAAAAGCGCTATTTAAGTACAGGTCCTTATCCTTGCAGTCAATTTTAGAGATGTAACAGATGTTTTTATCATGCTACAAGTTTTTGTCTTGGATGACATGACTATGAACCTCTGTAGCACCAGTGCCATGAGCAAAAAAAGTTAACGCACAGCCCTGAACAGGAATAAACTGTAAAGAAAATGAACAACACAGGCAGTAACATGTGTGACCCATACTGGCAAAATGAGTCACTTTGAGGAAATTATCAAAACTGAGGTAACGTTTTTTCCATATTCTGTATTGAAAGACCTTCAAAATGATATTAAATTTGTAAGAAGTTAACAAAATTGGAACTGGAAAAAGCCAATTTGTTTATAATTTGGCTACGTTTAAAACTCATGTTCGATCGGTCGGGAGTTACGTCTTCCACTAAAACATATGTATTTTTAGAAAGTACAATTTCTCAGCTCAACAATGACACCAGGCACTCACGGGGGTTTCCCAGGACTTGCCGCTAGCAAGCAAAGAGTCATGATTTACGACTTCTGCATGTGGCTCGTAATGATGCGGTGCGCATTCCGACTCATATATATATATATATATAAATAAATATAAGTAAATTAATATTTTGATGTCCATAATGAGAAAATCAGAAACTCAGACTGGATGTTTATAATGCTTGCTTTAACTTTTTAATTTTCTTAAACACAGGACTGATCTTTCTTGCAAAATCTGACATTTCAAGACACAAATTGCCATGATCAAGAGACCAGTACATTTTCATTTATGCAGACAAAACAGGAAGTGAATGCTTGATGTGAGCGAGCCCTAGTTTCTATTATCTGAAATGGAGGATGTAGGAGCTACTGTGGTGATCGCATTTGTGGAAAAAAAGAAATGCTGGGGGTTTTTTTCAGTACCACTTGACATGCTAGGTGCACTGGACAAGGAAAAGTTGTCTGTTGGCTCAGGAGGTAGAGCAGGTCATCCAATAACCAGAGGGTTGGCAGTTCAAATCCTGCTCCCCCCACCCTGCTGTTTTTTCCTTGGGTAAGACACTTTACCCACCTTGCCTCCAGTGTGTTCATGACACTGGGGTATGAATGTGAAAAAATGTTCGATGGTGGTCAGAGAGGCTGTTGACGCGCATTGGCAGCAACGTTTCCATCAGTGTGCCCCCGAGCAGGTGTTTGCTACAGAAGGAGCTTAACACTACTTCTGTCTGTAGAGTGAATGAATGATGGAATCAATTTAAAGTGTCTTTGGGTGTCATGCAATGCAATCCATTATTATCCATGATTATTATTGTATTCTGTTTATTCAAACTGTGTACTGCTAATTTAGAATGGCCAAGTTCAGGCCCAGTGCAAACATTTTTGAATAGAAATTCTGATAGATACAAATGTCACTATTTACATTAAATAAAAATAGCAGAAATGCCTCTTTTGAGTAAACTGTGCGCTCTGTATCTGATTTCTCGTTCTTAGGATTAGCTCAGTCAATAAAGGACGTTTATGCAACTGGACCCAGAGGCATTTCATCTTATTAAAAAAAAATTGTTGAAGTTCATTGTGCCTGTGAGTCTTTCTAAAACAGGACACAACCAATTACAAGTTTATAAAGCAGCAACACAGGGGAACCCTTCCATCTCATCCTGTTCTTAATTTAATGGACACAAACAGGAAGCATATGGTTCATCAACAGAACAAGGGCAAAAATTTTCAAAAGCACAGATCAAATAAAATAGACTGTTTCAGATTTAATTAACCAAAGATTTGTGTCTTTTTTTTTTTTTTTTTAAAATTTGCCCAATTCTCAATAAGAATAGATTTTGCTACCTTTGTTCCCACGGTCATCGCCCCAGGAGTTTTCCACCCTCCACTTTTCATAGCCGCCTTTCCCATCCTTAGAGAGTAAAGAAAAGAGGAAATTTGGAGATGAGCATCAGAAACAGAGGCTAGGGGAAAGAAAAGTGTCCTGACAGCTGGGGCTGCTTATAAAAAACTGCAGTGGATTAAGGTGGTGTAAACACACAACAAGAGTTTTTTGTGATAAACTTGGGGAAACTCTGAATGTGTGCATCCATGCTGGACTGTTTGTCTGTTTAGCACACTCATGCGTGCATACACACAGCACATGTACAAACATAACTGTGGCGTATGTTTGAGTGAGCATACCTTGTCTGTGACAGCAGTGAGTATCATAGCATGGGTCATGAGAGAGTCGCCATATATCAGTCTATCTGCCTTTGTAAGGGTCTTCACTGAAATTCCAAATACAAGCTCATGGTTGAACCTGCACACACAAACACAGAATTATATTACACTTCTGATTCTGGGCTGGTATACCCTAAAATTCACATTACAGTATAATTTGATGTATATACTAGAACAGTACATACAGTTAGGCCCAAAAATATTTGGACAGTGACAAGTTTTGTTATTTTAGCTGTTTACGAAAACATATTCAGGATACAATTATATAATCAATATGGGCTTAAAGTGCAGACTCTCAGCTGTAATTTGAGAGTATTCACATCCAAATTGGAGCAAGGGTTTAGGAATTACAGCTCTTTAATACGTAGCTGCCTCTTTTTCAAGGGACCAAAAGTAATTGGACAATTGACTCAGAAGGCTGCAAAAAAAAAAAAAAAAAACAAGGCTGCATGAACTCTTCCCTCGTTAACCTGTCATCAATTAAGCAGTTAAAAAGTCTGGAGTTGATTCCAGGTGTGGCGTTTGCATTTGGAAGCTGTTGCTGTGAACACACAACATGTGGTCAAAGGAGCTCTCGATGGAGGTGAAACAGACCATCCTGAGGCTGAAAAAAAAGAAGAAATCCATCAGCGAGATAGCAGAAATGTTAAGAGTGGCCAAATCAACAGTTTGGTACATTCTGAGAAAAAAAAAAGAGTGCACTGGTGAGCTTGGGAACTCAAAAAGGCCTGGATGTCCATGGAAGACAACAGTGGTGGATGATCACAGAATCCTTTCCATGGTGAAGAACAACCCCTTCACAACATCCACTCAAGTGAAGAACACTCTCCAGGAAGTAGGTGTATCAGTATCTAAGTCTACCATAAACAGAAGACTTCATGAGAGTAAATACAAAGGATTCACCACAAGGTGCAAACCATGAATCAGCCTCAAAAATAGAAAGGCCAGAATTGACTTTGCCAAAAAACACCTGAAGAAGCCAACCCAGTTCTGGAACAGCATTCTTTGGACAGATGAGACTAAGATCAACCTGTACCAGAATGATGGGAAGAAGAAAGTTTGGAGAAGAATTGGAACAGCTCATGATCCAAAGCACTACATCTTCTGTAAAACATGGTGGAGGCAGTGTGATGGCATGGGCATGCATGACTTCCAATGGCAGTGGGTCACTTGTGTTTATTGATGATGTGACAAAAGACAGAAGCAGCCGGATGAATTCTGAAGTGTATAGGGATATACTTTCTGCTCAGATTCAGCCAAATGCAGCAAAGTTGATTGGATGGCGCTTCACCAATGATCCAAAACATACTGCAAAAGCAATCCAGGAGTTTTTTAAAGCAACGAAGTGGAATATTCTGCAATGGCTGAGTCAATCACCAGATCTCAACCCAATCGAGCATGCATTTCACTTGCTCAAGACAAAACTTAAGGCAGAAAGACCCACAAACAAGCAACAACTGAAGACAGCTGCAGTAAAGGCCTGGCAAAGCATCACAAAGGAGGAAACCCAGCGTTTGGTGATGTCCATGGGTTCCAGACTTCAGGCAGTCATTGCCTGCAAAGTATTCTCAACAAAATATTGAAAAGTAACATTTTACTTAGGGTTATATTTATTTGTCCAATTACTTTTGAGCCCCTGAAATGAGGAGTGTTTATATAAAAATAGCTACAATTCCTACATGTTTAATCATATATTTTTGTTCAACCCCTTGAATTAAACCTTAAAGTGTGCACTTCAATTCCGTTGTAGTTGTTTCATTTCAAATCCAATGTGGTGGCATGCAGAGCCCAAATCATGAAGATTGTGTCACTGTCCAAATATTTCTGGGCCTAACTGTATACTGTATATTGCAATATATATTCCATAGTATATAAAATTTAACATATGTTTCTAAATGGGTAATGTACTTCCATCTCAACTGGACTTCCTAGTAAAATAAAGGTTGGTAAAAAAGAACCATCAATGGAGAGCGTAGCTTATAAAATGTAAATAAAAATAAACAAATAAATGCTTAGAATGAAGCCTCAATGACTAAGAACCACAGACAAGTAGTAGAAGATGGATGGACAATTTTCAGTTAGCCTTCAAATAAAGTCATCACATTTATGACAGAAATAGACAGGATTTTCCACAGTATTAACCATCATAAGCTAACAATAATCATGCCCTAAACAACTCACAATAATAGCTGTGTGGTTCTCCACTGGTTTCACTTACACCACAGATTAATTTCTTGCAGGTGGCCATTATTTCTCCTACTCCTCTGCTCCTGCACTCTATGATGTCTAAAAGGTTCATAATTATTAGGTTTTGCTCCCTCATACGAGTACAGACTTCTATTTTCCTCCTCTTCAGAGGTTAAACTACTGCATATTTTCTATCAATAACAGTGACCTACAGCAGTTTTTTTTGATACTATGCTACAAAAAACAGCTTTAATAATAATAATAATAATACATTGGATTTATATAGTCCTTTTCATGGACACTCAAAAACGCTTTACAGTGGATACATTATTCATTCACTCCACAGACAGAAACTGATCTTTAATGAACGTTCATAGGGGAGCTATGGGTGTTCATAGCTATGGCATCATAGGTGCACAGATGTTGCCATGGTTACTGTTGCCAGGCAGACATCATCAAAGATCAAAGGCAGGCATCACTGATGGAGTGGTGACGTCAAAGAACAAAGACGGGTTTCACCATGGTTACTGTTGCTATGGTAACCATGTCAAAGATCAAAGGCGGGCATCACCATGGTTACTGTTGCCATGGTAACAGTAACTTTCTACGGGCATGCAGAAATGCTTGCTTACACTTGCTTTCCACAGGCATGCAGAAATACTTGCTTATACTTGGTTTCTATGGGCATGCACTAGTTGAAATTAATACAGCTACAAACCCCAAGGAGCTCTAATTCTGTTGCAAGGGAGAGGCTCAGTGTGGCCAGGCTTTGTTTGATTAGGAAACTACTGATGTAGCAAAACAAAATATAACAAATATCAAATTCCACATCCTTTTTTCAAAAGTGGATCCAACAGACTCTCATGATAAATTGTATATCAAGGATTCAGTGTCCTCCTCATGGATCGTCACCTTATCGTGGTGGGGGGGTTTGCGTGCCCCAGTGATGCCAGGAGCTATGTTGTCCGGGGGCAATTTGCCTCTGATAGGGTCTCCCAAGACAAACTGGTTCTGGGTGAAGGGCCAGACTAAGAACGATCCAACAGACTCTCATGATAAATTGTATATCAAGGATTCAGTGTACCCCGCCCGGTATGGGGTTACCGGGGCCCCACCCTGGAGCCAGGCCTGGGGGAGGGGCTTGAAGGCTAGCGTCTGGTGGCCGGGTTTCCACCCATGGGACCCGGCCGGGCTCAGCCCAAAGGAGTTACATGGGTCCGCCCTCCAGTGGGTTCACCACCTGCAGGAGGGATCATGGGGGTCCGGTGCTATGTGGATTAGGTGGCGGTCAAAGGCGGAGACCTTGGCGGACTGATCCCAAGCTTTCTAAACTGGCTTTTGGTACGTGGAATGTCACCTCTCTGGTGGGGAAGGAGCCTGAGCTGGTGTACGAGGTTGAGCGATACCGGCTAGATATAGTCGGCCTCACCTCAACACACAGCTCCGGTTCCGGAACCAGTCTCCTGGAGAGGGGCTGGAGCTTGGCCTTTTCTGGAGTTGCCCCGGGCGAGAGGCGATGAGCAGGGGTGGGTATTCTTGTATCGCCCCACCTTGTTGCCTCTATATTGGAGTTTTCCCCGGTGGACGAAAGGGTTGCTTCCCTACGCCTTCGGGTTGGGAAACGGGTCCTGACCATCATTTGTGCCTATGCACCACATGATGTTTCAGAGTACCCACCCTTTTTGGAGTCTGTGACTGGGGTGCTGGAGGGTACTCCTCCTGGAGACTCCATTGTCCTACTGGGGGGCTTCAATGCGCATGTGGGCAACGACAGTGAAACCTGGAGAGGGGTGATTGGGAGGAACGGCCTGCCCGATCTGAACCCGAGTGGTGTTCAGTTATTGGACTTCTGTGCTAACCACAGTCTGTCCATAACGAACACCATGTTCAAGCATAAGGGTGTCCATATGTGCACCTGGCACCAGGACACCCTAGGTCGCAGGTCGATGATCGATTTTGTTATCGTATCATCAGACCTGCGACCGTATGTCTTGGACACCCGAGTAAAGAGAGGTGCAGAGCTGTCAACTGATCACCACCTGGTGGTGAGCTGGATCCGATGGCAGGGGAGGAAGCCATTCAGACCTGGTAGACCCAAACGCATAGTGAGGGTGTGCTGGGAGCGTCTGGCTGAGGCCCCTGTCCGGGAGGTCTTCAACTCCCACCTCCGGAAGAACTTCAACCACATTCCGAGGGAGTCTGGAGACATGGAGTCTGAATGGGCCATGTTCTCCACCTCTGTTGTTGAAGCGGCGGCCCAGAGCTGTGGCCGCAAGGTGGTCGGTGCATCTCGTGGTGGCAACCCCCGAACCAAGTGGTGGACACCAGTGGTGAGGGGGGCCATTAAGCTGAAGAAGGAGTCCTATCAAGCTTGGTTGGCTTGTGGGACTCCCGAAGCAGCTGAGGTGTACCGGCAGGCCAAGCGGAGTGCAGCTCGGGTGGTTGCTGAAGCAAAAACGCGGGTATGGGAGGAGTTCGGTGAGGCCATGGAACAAGACTTTCGGTCGGCTTCAAAGAGATTCTGGCAAACTGTTCGGCGGCTCAGGAGGGGAAAGCAGCTCCCCGTCCACACTGTGTATGGTGCGGATGGGACACTGTTGACTTCAACTGGGGATATCGTCGGGCGGTGGAAGGAATACTTCGAGGATCTCCTCAATCCTACTGATACGCCTTCCACAGAGGAAGCAGGGTTTGGGGACGAGGGGGATGACTCGCCTATCACAGGGGCTGAGGTCGCCAAGGTGGTTAAAAATCTCCTTGGTGGCCGGGCCCCAGGGGTGGACGAGATTCGCCCTGAGTACCTCAAGGCCCTGGATGTTGTTGGGTTGTCATGGTTGACACGCCTCTGCAACATTGCGTGGAGGTCGGGGGCAGTGCCTTTGGCATGGCAAACCGGGATGGTGGTTCCTCTCTTCAAAAAAGGGGACCGGAGGGTGTGCTCCAACTTTAGAGGGATCACACTCCTCAGCCTCCCTGGGAAGGTCTATGCCAAGGTACTGGAGAGGAGAGTCCGGCCGTTGGTTGAACCTCGGATTCAGGAGGAGCAATGTGGTTTTCGTCCTGGCCGTGGGACATCGGACCAGCTCTTTACCCTCTCGAGAATTCTTGAGGGTTCGTGGGAGTTTGCCCAACCAGTTTACATGTGTTTTGTGGACTTGGAGAAGGCATTTGACCGCGTCCCTCGTGGCTTTTTGTGGGGGGTGCTTCGGGAGTATGGGGTATCGGGCTTGTTGTTACGAGCTATTCGGTCTCTGTACGACCGTTGTGAGAGTTTGGTTCGTATTGCCAACACTCGGTCGGAGTCATTCCCAGTGAGAGTTGGACTCCGCCAGGGCTGCCCTTTGTCACCGATCCTGTTCATAATTTTTATGGACAGGATTTCTAGGCGCAGCCAGGGAATGGAGGGTGTCATGCTTGGTGACCACAGGATCTCATCTCTGTTGTTTGCAGATGATGTTGTCCTGTTGGCTTCATCCAGCAATGACCTACAGCTCTTGCTGGGACGGTTTGCCGCTGAGTGTGAAGCGGCTGGGATGAGAATCAGCACCTCCAAGTCCGAGTCCATGGTCCTCAGCCGGAAAAAGGTGGATTGTCCTCTCCGGGTTGGGGACAGGCTCCTGCCCCAAGTGGAGGAGTTTAAGTATCTTGGGGTCTTGTTCACGAGTGAGGGGAAAATGGAGCGAGAGATCGACAGACGGATTGGAGCAGCATCTGCAGTGATGCGGACGTTGTACCGGTCTGTTGTGGTGAAGAGGGAGCTTAGTTCTAAGGCAAAGCTGTCGATTTACCAGTCAATCTACGTTCCTACTCTCACCTATGGTCACGAGCTTTGGGTAATGACCAAAAGAACGAGATCGCGGATACAAGCGGCTGAAATGAGCTTTCTCCGTAGGATTGCTGGACTCACCCTCAGAGATAGGGTGAGGAGCTCAGTCATCCGGGAGAGGCTCAGAGTAGAACCGCTGCTCCTCCACATTGAAAGGAGTCAGTTGAGGTGGTATGGGCATCTGATTAGGATGCCTCCTGGACGCCTCCCACTTGAGGTGTTTCAGGCACGTCCCACTGGGAGGAGACCCCGGGGCAGACCCAGGACATGGTGGAGAGACTATGTCTCCCAGCTGGTCTGGGAACGCCTCGGTATCCTCTCTGAAGAGCTGGAGCAGGTGGCGGGGGAGAGGGAAGTCTGGGCTTCTCTGCTTGAACTGCTGCCTCCGCGACCCGGACCTCCGGAAAAGCGGTAGAAGATGGATGGATGGATGGATGGATTGACGCGTTTACATATACTCACCTAACTAATCAACAAGTGCTATTGATGTTGGCTGGTATAATCAGAATCTCTACCACTGGCTAAATATACATGTGGACCATTTATAACGCCCACCAACCCAGCCACAGGGGGTGCACAAGTCAGTGTACTCCCAGTGCCTGTCCCAAGCCTGGGTAAAAGGGGAGGGTTGTGTCAGGAAGGGCATCCGACGTAAAACCTTTGCCAAATCAAACATGCGGATCATGACGAATGAGACTTTCATACCAGATCGGTCGAGGCCCGAGTTAACAACGACTGCCACCGGCGCTGTTAAGTGACAGGGTGCCGGTGGAAATTGGGTTACTGTTGGTCGAAGATTGAGGAGGAGGAGAGGGGGAAGGTGTGTTAGGAAGGAGAGAGAGAAAAGGAAAAGCAGAAGTGTGGAGGTGAGAGTAGGGACATTAAAAGTAGGGACTATGACTGGTAAAGGCAGAGTTGGCTGATATGATGGACAGAATAAATGTAGATATACGGTGTGTTCAAGAAACTAGATGGAAGAGAAGCAAGGCTAGCATCATTGGAGGGGGATTTAAACTGTTCTACCATGGTGTAGATAGGAAGAGAACTGGAGTAGGAGTAATCTTGAAGGAAGAGTATGTGAAGAGTGTTCAGGGGGTAAAGAGGCAGTCAGACAGAATCATGAGTTTGAAGCAAGAAGTCAGAGGTGTGATGTTGAATGTTGTCAGTGCGTATGCCCCACAAGTTGGATGTCAGGTAGAAGAGGAATTCTGGAGTAAGTTGGATGAAGTGGTAGAGAGTATTCCCAGGGGGGAAAGAGTGGTGATTGGAGTGGACTTTAATGGACATGTAGGTGAAGGGAATAGAGGTGATGAGGAGGTCCTGGGTAGGTATGGTCTTAAGGACAGAAATGTGGAAGGACAGATGGTTGTGGATTTTGCTAAAAGGATGGAAATGGCTGTGGTGAACACATACTTCAAGAAGAAAGAGGAACATAGGGTGACTTACAAGAATGGAGGAAGGTGCACACAGGTGGACTACAGCTTATGCAGAAGGAGAAACCTGAAAGAGATAGGAGACTGCAAGGTGGTGGCAGGGGAGAATGTAGCCAGACAGCATCAGATGGTAGTCTGTAGGATGACTTTGCAAAACAAGAAGAGGAAAACCGTGAAGGCAGAGCCAAAGATTAATTGGGGGAAGTTACAGAAGGAAGAAAGTCACACAGAGTTCAGGAAGGAGTTGATAGAGGCACTGCGTGGTAGGGAAGAATTGCCAGATGACTGGAAAAGTACAGCACAAGTATTGAGGGAAACGGGTAGAAAGGTATGTGGTGTATCCAGTGGACAGAAGAATGAAGACAAGGAGACTTGGTGGTGGAATGAGGAAGTACAGTAAAGTATTCAAAGGAAGCGGTTAGCAAAGAAAAAGTGGGACAGTCGGGGAGATTAAGAAAGTAGACAGGGGTATTTGAAATCTAGGTTGCATGGCAAAGAGAGAAATGGAAAAGGCAAAGGATAAAGCATATAGTGAGTTACATGAGAGGCTGCCCACTAAGGAAGGAGAAAAGAGATCGAGCTGGAAAGGATGTACAGCAGGTTAGGTTGATTAAGGACAGAAATGATAATGTACTAACACATGACGAGAGTGTGTTGAGAAGGTGAAAGGGGTACTATGAAGAGCTGATGAATAAAGAAAATGAGAGAGAGGAGGATGGATGATGGAAAGATAGTGAACAAGGAAGTCCCAAGAATTAACAAGGCGGAAGTGAAGGCAGCTTTGAAGAGGATGAAAAATGGAAAGGCAGTTGGTCCAGATGACACACCTGTGGAGGTATGGAGATGTTTAGGAGAGATGGCAGTGGACTTTTTAACCAGAATGCTTAACACAATCTTGGAGAGTGAGAGGATGCCTGAGGAGTGGAGAAGAAGTGTTTTGGTGTGGCCGCACATGGGGAAAACATAATGTGTAGCATCTTAGATAAGAACAAAGGGCAGAGTTTCCTTGGAGATAACAGGAAGCTGTGAAAGTGTGATCTTTTGTGTGCCAGAGACTGTGAGGGGGATGTTAAGGGATTAAGGAAGTGCATGCAATGTGACCTTTGATGTGAATGCAATGTGACCTTTGATATGTAGAAGGACCTGAGTATTTAAGAGAAGAGTTCTGTCTGAGATGTCCTCTTTCTACTATGCTCATGTGTGAGATGTGTAATAAACTGCCTGAGACAAATCTGCCTCGTCATTTACACACTCCACACTGGTGACCCAAGACGAAGCATGCAACACGAAGAGAGTTCCTCGGAGCCAGCCTTGTTGGAAGCCCCCAGCCAAGCGTATGCCATTACAATCCAGCTACCGGATTTTTGGCAGCACAATCCGCGCTCCTGGTTCCACCTGGTTGAGGCGCAGTTCGTCCTCCGGGGGATATCGGTGGATGACATGAAATTCTACCATGTGGTCACAAAGCTCGACACCCCATGGCTCAGCATGTGGACAGCCTGCTGGACCAGCCACCAACCAGCGACAAATACGGCGCATTGAAGGCCGCACTTATCCAGCACTACACACTCTCGGTTGAGGAGAGAGCAGAGAGACTCCTGATGCGGACCGGGTTAGGAGATTGCACGGCTATTGACCTGATGGAGAGGATGCTGGAATTGAAGGGCTCGGATGACGACCACTTCATTTTTACCCACCTCTTCCTCCGGAACCTTCCGTCAGCGACGAGAGCGGCCCTGGCCAATTCGCTGTTGCTAGCCAAGCGGGACTACCGTGCGCTGGCCCGGGAAGCACACCGGATCATCATGGCCAGCAGAGAGCTCACGACCACGGCGGCAGCGACGGAGCTCGGCGCGACAGCCGGAGGGGGCGAGGAGCCATTGACGGCGGTAGCAGAACCACCGACGACAGCGGCGGCGGGGGCCAAGGAACGCGGAGGAGACATCCTTTGTTTCTACCATCGCCGCTTTGCAGAGAAGGCACGCAAATGTATACCACCGTGCCAGTTCAAGCGCTCGGGAAACGCCAAGACCAGGGGTTGGTAGCAGCTGCGGCCCTCGGGGAGGAGAACAAGCTGCTCTACTTGACGGACGCACGCTCGGGGAGGCATTTCGTCGTGGACACCGGCGCCCAGTTGAGTTTCATCATGCCGTCCTACGCCGACCGGCTGGCAGGTTCCAGCGGCCCCCAGATGGCAGCAGCAAACGGCTCGGAGATTAAGACCTTTGGTGAGAGGACTCTACTTCTGTTGCTACACGGCCGTGCATTTGAGTGGACTTTTGTCATAGCAGCATTGAATTTCAATATATTGGGGGCTGATTTTTTGTGCTCACATGGTTTGTTGGTTGATGTCGCTAACAGGCGCCTGGTTAATGCACTGTCCTTTGAATCTATTCCCTGTACAGCTCGAGCGTCCCGGCCAACAGCACAAGCCAACGTCACAGCTGCAAGCGGTAAGTTCCACACACTGCTCACTCAGTTCCCAGCACTCACGGTCCCGACATTTTCAGCAGCCGTCGCTAAACACGGGGTGGAACATTTTATTACCACCACCGGGCAGCCCGTTTTTGCAAAACCTCAGCGCTTGGACGCAGCTAAACTGGCCATAGCGCGCGAGGAGTTCGCCAACCTGGAGAGGTTGGGCATCATCAGGCGTTCAAACAGCCCATGGGCTTCCCCGCTACACATGGTCCCTAAAGCTGATGGTTCGTGGCGGCCTTGCGGGGATTTCCGCAGGTTGAACAACGCCACAGCGCACGACCGCTACCCAATTCCTCACATCCAGGATTTTTCCGTTCACTTGGCAGGGGCACGCGTTTTTTCCAAAATAGACCTGGTCCGGGGTTACCACCAAGTCCCAGTGCACGCTGAGGACATACCTAAAACAGCGGTAATAACTCCGTTTGGCCTATTCGTGTTTTTGCGCATGCCATTCGGGCTTAAAGGGGCTGCACAGACGTTCCAACGCATGATGGATACGGTGCTGTGCGATCTCCCTTTCGTATTCGTCTACCTGGACGATATCTTGGTAGCCTGCGTGTCCGAAGACGAACACGAAACCCACCTCACGGCGGTTTTCCAGAGGTTGGGAGAGCATGGTTTAATAATCAATCCAGCGAAGTGTCAGTTCGGGGTGACACAGATTGATTTTTTGGAGCACCGCGTCTCTCCCGAAGGAGCGGTTCCGCTGCCTGACAAAGTGCGCGCGGTAGCAGATTTTCCCTGACCGCAAACGGTCAGGGCGTTACAGGAGTTTTTGGGAATGGTGAATTTTTATAACCGTTTCCTTCCCCACGCTGCGCAGCTCATGCAACCACTGTACGCCGTGCTCAAAAAACAGAAACCCGCGAATAAGATTGAATGGTCCCCGGAGCGAGAGCGAGCGTTCTCAGAAGTCAAGGCAGCCCTGGCAAACGCTGCGTTGTTGGCACATCCAGACCCAACGGCCCACATAGCGCTCACTACTGACGCGTCAGATGTGGCCATAGGGGCGGTCGTGGAGCAGCGTGTAGCCGGGGCTTGGCAGCCGCTCGCCTTTTTCAGCAGGACTTTGCGCGATACTGAACGTAAATACAGCGCGTTCGACAGGGAGTTGCTGGCTCTCCACTTGGCCATTCGCCACTTCCAGTTCTGGCTGGAAGGACGCAGTTTCACCGCGTTCGTTGACCACAAGCCACTAACATTCGCGATGGCCAAGGTTTCAGAACCGTGGTCGGGCCGGCAGCAGAGACAGCTGGCCGCGATCTCAGAGTTTACTACAGATATTCAGCATGTGTCGGGTAAACTGAATGTAGTGGCAGGCTGCCTCTCACGCGCCGTGGCGGCCCCGGTCCGCGTGGGGATAGATTACACAGCCATGGCCGCGGAGCAGGTTAGTGACGCGGATGTGAACGCGCTCCAGTCTGGACCAACAGGGTTAAGGCTGGAGAACAGGGTGCTGCAAAACGGTATGCCCCCCCTAATTTGCGATGTCTCCACGGGGCGACTGCGTCCCGTGGTACCGGCCGGGTGGCGCCGCCGCGTTTTTGACTGGATTCATTCTTTAGCGCACCCGGGAGTGCGCACGTCGGTCAAGATAGTAGGAGAGAAATTTGTGTGGCCGAGCCTTCGCAAACAAGTGAAAAAGTGGGCAGCAGCCTGCATGGCGTGCCAACGAGCCAAAGTACACAGACACACGAGAGCTCCCTTGGAGCCGTTTCACATCCCGGCTAAGAGGTTCGACCATGTTCACGTGGACCTCGTGGGCCCCCTCCCACCATCACAGGGGTGCACGCACCTTCTGACAATGGTGGACCACACCACGCGCTGGCCTGAGGTGGTTCCACTGGGGTCAACCACAGCCGAGGAGGTGGCGGGCGCGTTTTTAACAGCATGGGTGGCGCGTTTTGGAGTCCCGTAGGACATTACGTCCGACAGAGGCCCTCAATTTGTTTCCGAACTTTGGTCAACAATGGCCCGCAGCCTGAGTGTCACAATTCACCGCACAACTGCGTACAATCCACAGGCTAATGGGTTATGCGAACGTTTTCATAGGTCATTGAAAGCGGCTCTCAGGGCGTCACTGACGGATGCAAATTGGGTAGACAAGCTACAGTGGGTTTTATTGGGGTTACGTTCTGCACCTAAAGAGGACTTGGAAGCTTCCCCTGCTGAACTCGTTTTTGCGCAGCCACTTCGGCTGCCCGGGGAGTTTCTCCCAGATAATCCAGCACCGGGCAGCTCCCCGTCTCAGCTGTTGCAGCGTAGCATAGACACAAGCACGCTGCCGGGCCCTGTTCACCACAGTTTTCCGCGCGTTTTTGTGCCTAAGACTTTGAAAAACGCGGAGTTCGTTTTTGTCAGACACGACGCACATCGCCCCCCACTGTGACCACCTTATGATGGGCCGTTCAGAGTGCTGGAAACAGGGGACAAGCATTTTTTGCTAGATTTGGGGGGTAGGAGGGAAAAGGTTGGCATTAACAGACTCAAACCCGCTTCTGTGGTGGTGGACGAGCAAGTGCTGTTGGCGAGGGCCCCTCGGCGTGGAAGAGCCCCACGGGGAGCTTCCCAGAGTAAAATTTCCCCAGAACACCCGCAGGGACAGACAAAAGGTTTTCACCCCCAAACAGCAGCTCCCCAGCATGACAGCGCCGCGGAGGCGGTGAATCCTAGTTACAGCAGATACGGGAGAAGACTGAAGCCCAAGCAGCATGTGGATTGATGTTTAATGATTCTGTCACAGCATACGGACGGTTATTCTTTTGTTCGATCCAATATGCTCGGGGGGGTGGTGTGGCCGCACATGGGGAAAACATAATGTGTAGCATCTTAGATAAGAACAAAGGGCAGAGTTTCCTTGGAGATAACAGGAAGCTGTGAAAGTGTGATCTTTTGTGTGTCAGAGACTGCTAGGAGGATCCTTTTTGTGCCAGAGACTGCGAGGGGGATGTTAAGGGATTAAGGAAGTGCATGCAATGTGACCTTTGATGTGAATGCAATGTGACCTTTGATATGTAGAAGGACCTGAGTATTTAAGAGAAGAGTTATGTCTGAGATGTCCTCTTTCTACTATGCTCATGTGTGAGATGTGTAATAAACTGCCTGAGACTAATCTGCCTCGTCATTTACACACTCCACATTGGTACCAATTTTCAAGAACAAAGGTGATGCTCAGAGCTGTAGTAACTACACAGGCATAAAGCTGATCAGCTACACTATGAAGATATGGGAAAGAGTTGTTGAAGTCAGGTTAAGATGAGAGGTGACAATCTGTGAGCAGCAGTATGGTTTCATGCCAAGAAAGTTCTACAGAAGCAATGTTTGCTCTTAAGAGTGCTGATGGGAAAGTCTAGAGAAGGTCAGAAGGAATTGCACTGTGTCTTTCTTGATCTAGAGAAAGCATATGATCGGGTGCCACTGAGGAAGTGTGGTACTGTATGAGAAAGTTAGGAGTGGCAGAGAAGTAAGTGAGGGTGGTGCAGGACATCTATGAGGACAGCGAGACGGTGCTGAAGTAGGAGTGACAGATGGTGCTGCTATGATGTATTGTTTGTTGACGGTGGCGCTGACAAAAAGACAGGAGGTGGAACTGGAGGTGACAGAGTTGAAGATGCTAAGATTTTCATTGGGAGTGACTAGGATGGACAAGATTAGAAATGAGTATATCAGAGGGACAGCTCACGTTGAGCGATTTGGAGACAAAGTAAGAGAGGCAAGGCTGAGACGGTTTGGACATATGCAGAGGAGGGATAGTGGATATATTGGACAAAGAATGTTGAAGATGGAGCAGCCAGGCAGGAGGAAAAGAGGAAGACCACAGAGAAGATTCATAGATGTAGTGAAGGAGGACATGGAGAGGGTTGGTGTTACAGAGGAAGATGCAAGGGATAGGGTGAGATGGAGACAGATGATCCGTTGTGGTGACCCCTAAAAGAAGCAGCTGAAAGAAGAAGATTTATACTGCCACCCCTACCCGTGGTGAAGTGTATGTTCTGTATTATAACAGTTATAAAGTCTATTTTTATTAGAAGGAGCAGGAGAAGAGATGTTAATGCTAAAAATAGTCAAAAACTCTGCCTGGGATTTTGTTCAGGCTGAAAGCCAGCCCACCAATTCATTTCCAGTTTGATCATGTCTGTAGAAATGAGCCGATAATAAACCTCAGCCTCATCTTGATTATAATCTACAAGTACAACAGGAGATCTGTCTGAAAGATGAGTAAGCTCCAGCACAGATGATGCCAGACATTCAGCACCATGCTGCTGTGGTTCAGCGAGCAAATTTAAGCCTGGCGCCACAAGCTCAGACAGGTATACTGCTACACTGTAAGGGCAGAGACAAGCTAAGCTCTTGCTAGGAGAAGAGAATGACACCTCATATGAAGAAATCTGGCCATTAGAAGATATAGCATGCACAAAAATAATTGATCTTAAAATAATGACTCTTAAATCTGTTTTTTTTTTTTTTTTTTGATGCTAAAGATACGATAAGATGAGCCTTTATTAGTCCCACAATGGGGAAATTCCAGGATTGCAACAGCACAGGGATAGCAACACTCACAGCAACAATCAGAAGGCAAGAAAAAACAAGAGCAGCGAGTATACATATGTACA
This sequence comes from Pholidichthys leucotaenia, assembly GCA_020510985.1. Lineage (NCBI taxonomy): Eukaryota > Metazoa > Chordata > Actinopteri > Cichliformes > Pholidichthyidae > Pholidichthys > Pholidichthys leucotaenia. The sequence goes on from CM035847.1 coordinate 129,942,829, forward strand.
TATAAACATAAATATATAGACACACGATGCGGAGCATTGCAGATAGATGGAATAAATATATAGATATATAAACACAGTGCGGAGCATTGTAGCTAGATGGAATAAATATATGAATATATAAACACACACAGTGCAGAGCATTGTAGCTAGATGGAATAAACGTGAATATATAAACACACACACAGTGTGGAGCGCTGTAGCTAGATGGAATAAATACATGAATATATAAACACACAGTGCGGAGCATTGTAGCTAGATGGAATAAATATGTAAATATATAAACACACAGTGTGGACATTGTCGCTAGATGGAATAAATATATAAATATATAAACACACACAGTGCGGAGCATTGTAGCTAGATGGAATGAAACAGCATAACCGTCTACTTAGTTATCCTACATGGTATGATTATGTACCCATAGATATTGTCACCCTCCGTAGCTACTGGTATTTTCCTAGCTGTATACCGGAGGGGACCATTGTATAAGTCTATTGCGTCTTTTGCATTCAATACTATTAGGTTGTCACGTCTTTTTGCTATCTCTGTGAGCAGCCCTGCTTAGGTTATACAGTCTGACAGCCGTTGGTAGGAAGGACCTGCGAAACCTCTCGGTTGTGCACCTAGGATGATGTAGTCTGCTGCCAAATGAGCTCCTCAGTGCATTCAGTATGTCCTGCATAGGGTGGAACTCGGACTCCAGCAGAGATGACAGTTTAGCCACCATCCTTCTCTCTCCCATCTCCTCCACTGGGTCGAGGCGCTGCCCCAGGACAGAGCTAGCTTTCTTGATCAGTTTGTTCAGTCTCTTCCTATCGGCTGCTGTAATGCCACTGCCCCAGCAGACCACTCCAAAAGTGATGGCTGATGCCACCACCGTGTCGTAGAATGTCTTCAGCAGCGCCCCTTGTACACCAAAAGACCTGAGTCTCCTCAGTAGGAACAGCCTGCACTGTCCCTTCTTGTAGAGTGCGTCAGTATTGTGTGACCAGTCTAGTTTATTGTTCAGATGAACACCCAGGTACTTGTAGGATGTCACCATCTCAATGTCTGTTCCCTGGATGTTTACTGGTGCTGTGAGGGGTTGTCCTTGCCTGCGGCAGTCCACCACCAGCTCCTTAGTTTTCCTTGTGTTTATCTGGAGGCAGTTCCGATGGCACCGGTCCACAAAGTCCTGGATAAGCCCTCTGTACTCAGCCTCATCAACGTTGGAGATGAGGCCAACGATCGCAGAGTCGTCAGAGAACTTCTGTAGATGGCAGTGTGTTGTGATGTGTGAGAAGTCCGCAGTATAAAGGGTGAACAGGAAGGGAGCCAAAACCGTTCCCTGGGGGGCCCCCGTGCTACCGATGATCGTGTCGGACACACAGTCCCGGGTTCTCACAAACTGTGGCCGGTTTGTGAGGTAGTCCAGGATCCATGATGACAGGTGCTGGTCCACCCCTGCGCACAGCAGCTTGTCCTTCAGGATCATCGGTTGGATGGTGTTGAAAGCACTGGAGAAGTCAAAGAACATGATCCTCACTGCATTCCCAGGCTTCTCCAGGTGGAACAGAGAACGGTGAAGGAGGAAGATGACTGCTTCCTCCACCCCAATACCATGCTGGTAGGCGAATTGGAGTGGATCCATCGCTGGTCCCACCAGGGGGCGGAGGTGAGCAAGGAGCAGTCTCTCCAGGGTCTTCATCATGTGGGACGTCAGGGCCACTGGTCTGTAGCTGTTCAGATCTTTGGGGTGGGAAGTCTTTGGTACAGGTACCACACAAGATGTTTTCCACAACTGTGGTACCCTCCCCAGCTTCAGGCTCAGGTTGAAGATGTACTCCACAATCCCACACAGCTGGTCTGCACAGGATTTGAGGAGCTTTGCACTAATGCCGTCCGGTCCTGACGCCTTCCTCGCCTTGATCTTCCTCAGCTCCGTCCTCACCTGGGTCTTAGTGAGAGTCAGGTTGGGGGGCTGTGTGTTGGGAGTGGGGGGGTGATGGTGGAGTGGGGAGTGGGCAGCAGGACTTGATGTCTTCAGTGGCAGCAATGGTTGTTGTGCAGTCGGGGGGGAGGGCGGTTGGTCAAACCTATTAAAAACAGATTCAGATTGTTCGCCCACTCCCTGCCACCCGTGGCCTGGGGGGAGGTATGCTGGAGCCCAGAGATGGTTTTAAGGTTTCTCCAGACCCCGCTGATGTTGCTCTGTTGCAGCTTGTCCTCCATCTTCTTCCTTAAGTTGTCCTTGCCTTCTCTGATCTTTCTCCTCAGCTCCCTCTGTACGGACTTCAGCATCTCTCTGTTCCCCGACCTGAAGATCCTCTGCTTCTCTCTCAGAAGTGTTTTTATCTCAGGGTTTGTTGTTTGAGCAACACCGTATGGTCTTGGTGGGAACGGTGTTGTCCACACAGAAGCTGATGTAGTCCGTGATGGTGTGAGTGAGGCCATCGATGTCCTCACCATGTGGATCGCAGAGCTGCTCCCAGGCGGTGGTTTCAAAACAGCCCTTTAGAGTGTCCATTGCCTCCTCAGACCATAACTTCACTGTGCGCATGGCCGGAGGTTGTCTGTGCACTAGGGGTTTGGGGGGAGTTGTGATGAGGTGTACGCCTCCTTAGTGTTTGCGTAGAATAAGTCCAGTGTTTTATTGTCTCTAGTGTGGCATGTGACATACTAGGTAAACGTGGGTGGAATGGGAGACAGTGAAACATGGTTGAAATCGCCTGAGATGAGGAGAAGAGCATCTGGGTGTTCTGTCTGCAGCCTGCCAGTTACTGAGTGGATGACGTCACCCGCTGTCCCAGCGTTCGCCGTCGGATTTGCATAAACAACAATGCAGATCACGTGTGAGTATTCCCTCGGGAGATATGTAGGCCGCATGCTAACAGCTAGCAACTCGATGTCTTTGCTGCAGTGCTGTTGTTTAACAGTGATGTGTCCCGGTCTGCACCAGTTGTTATTAACATAGATCAACACTCCACCGCCCCTTGCTTTGCCAATGTCTGGTGTTCGGTCTGCCCGTATCGCGTGGAAACCCTCCAGCTCAGTGTTAGCATCTGCTACTAGATCAGTTAGCCACGTCTCGGTAAACAAAAGGAGAGAGCATTCTCGGTGTACGCTGTCGTAGCGGGAGATAGCCGCTATCTCATCTACCTTTCCCAATATAGAACGTACATTCCCCATGACAACGGATGGGAGGGTGGGTCTGTACCTTATACTCCTTGTCCGCCGTCTAACACCAGCCCGACAACCACGTCGTTTTCGCCTCATTTCTCTCGGCACGTCGAGTTTTTCCATTAGCACCGAGTGGCGATTAAGTGCAAGCAGCTGTTCCCTGCTGTACCGTCTCCTGCTGTAAACAGTGGCTCTGTCCGCCGGCTCGGGAGACATTTGGGGCGATCTGTGTGTCCATGATGAATAAAGTGTGTAGATAGAGGAAGAAAAAAACTCAGAATTGAGCCGCTGTTGCAAAAAGGCAGCCGACTCGTGTGGCGCCGGAAGTCATCAAATCATAAAGGGTTCATGTGTACAAAACCACACCATCAATGACAGAGTAACTCATTTGACATGATCATCACATTATGAGGTCACCAAGAGCCTTCACTTCTCCCTCTCTATACAGTGGAGATAAAAAGTCGACATACACTTGTTACATAATCAAGTTTTGTAATGTTTAAAAGAAAAAAATCAGACCACAACAAATTATTTCAAAACTTTTCCCACCTTTAATGTGACACATAATCTTTACAATTCAAGTGGAAAACAAATTTGTCAGGGTTTATATATATATTATATATATATATATATAAAATGTGCAAAAAGCTGGTTGCATAAGTTTACACCTTTATACTAATATTTGTTGAAGCCCTTTTTGATTCCGTCTTTTTCGCCAACTGAAGTGATTGATTCACCCCAAACAAAGTTCAGCTGTCCTAATAGGATTTTTTTCTGACATTTATTCAACTGCATCTCACAGCAAAAACCATAGGTTGTAGAGAGTTTTCAAAACATCTATGGCATTATATACACCATAGAACAAAGTAACCACAGTCATCAAAAAGTGGAGAAAATATGGAACAACCATGGTGTTAGAGAACTGAAAGTCCCTCTAAAATTGATGACAAGATGAGATGAAAACACATCAAGGAGGCTGCCAACAAGACAACACTGAAGGAACTGCAGGAATGTGTGGCAATTACTTGTTGTTGACTACATGTGACAACCACCTCCTATATTCTGCATTTCTGGAAGTCTTTTCTTACATCTTTTTTTTTTTTTTTAAATCTGAGTTCTGCAGGATCATAAACATTTGTTTTGGCCTGCCCCCACAGTGACTAATGTCATCAATCGGGGAATTAACTGTACTGTACAGAAAATCCAGGTCTGAGGAAATTTTGCCAAAAATACATCAAGTATCACAAAAGGGTTCACAAAAATGTGTTATACCCACAGGGAAGCATGAAGGAGGCAGCATCATCTTTTGAGCTTGCTTCTCTTCAGCTGGAACTGGGGCTTTAGTACAGGTGGAGGGAATTATAAAGTGTTCTAAATATCAATAAGTGACTTTCGCATCTCAGCTCGCGCAAAGCATCATGGGAATGTGGCTACCAAACATGCTCTATCAATACATTTAATTACCTCCGCCAAGGAGGTTATGTGATCATCGGCGTTGGTTTGTCTGTCTGTCTGTCTGTTTGTTAGCAAGATAACTCAAAAAGTTATGGACGGATTTTCATGAAATTTTCACAGATTGTCAGAAATGGGATATCCTACAGGTGATTACATTTTGGTGGTGATCTGTATCACCGTCCAGAAGAAAACTGCCATTACGCAAAATGCCATTTTCGTGAATAACTACTGAACCACTAATCCTATCATTGTGAATCCAATTGCTAGTCATATGTTTTCATGGTCAAGGAATCTGAAAACGTACACACAAACACTGTATGGGGGGAACTGTGGCGAAAACCGCCATTACGGAAAATGCGATTTTCGTGAATAACTAATGAACCACTAATCCTATCATTGTGAATCCAATTCCTAGTCATATGTTTTCATGGTCAAGGAATCTGAAAACGTACACACAAACACTGTATGGGGGGGGGGGGGGGACTGTGGCGCTTGGCGGAGGTCTGCGCTCTCCGAGTGCTTTTCTAGTTTATGGAAAGTTCCTGATCTACGAGCATATTGTATGTGTAGGGGTCTTCCCGGTTGTACCCGTAAATGCAAGGATAAACTAGTTGCGCTTGCATTCGCGGCCATGCTGCAGAAATTGGCCCCCCTGTATGTATGCTGACATAGCAGATTTTTTGTTGTCAAAGGACCAAGCACCCTTACTTGCGAGACTTTGAAACGACTACAAAGAAGGTAAGCGAGTGGTTTGACAGCTCAACTTTGGTTTTGTCATTTTGAGTAAATTTCACTACAAGGCATAGCCTGCTTACTTTGATCTATAGGTCGATACTACTATAGTTTAAGTACCACACGTTTTCAATGATTTGCAATTTTATTTTATACCATCCTACTTATCAATGGCCTTATGGTCTGAGGAGGCAATGGACGCTCTAAAGGACTCTTTTGAAACCACTGCCTGGGAGCAGCTCTGCGATCCACATGGTGAGGACATCGATGGCCTCACTCACACCATCACGGACTGCATCAACTTCTGTGTGGATAACACCGTACCCACCAAGACCATACGGTGTTGCTCGAACAACAAACCCTGGATCAACCCTGAGATAAAAACACTTCTGAGAGAGAAGAAGAGGATCTTCAGGTCAGGGAACAGGGAGATGCTGAAGTCCGTACAGAGGGAGCTGAGGAGGAAGATCAGAGAAGGCAAGGACAGTTTCAGGAAGAAGATGGAGGACATGCTGCAACGGAGCGACATCGACAGGGTCTGGAGAAACCTTAAAACCATCTCTGGGCTCCAGAATACCTCCTCCCAGGCCACGGGGGGCAGGGAGTGGGCGAACAATCTGAACCTGTTTTTTTAATAGGTTTGACCAACTGCCCCCCCCCCCCCGACTGCATACCAACCACTGCCGCCTCTACCGTCATCGAGACCTGCTGTCCACACCCCACTCCACCAACACCCCCCCACTCCCAGCACACAGCCCCCCAACCTGACTCTCACTAAGACCCAGGTGAGGACGGAGCTGAGGAAGATCAAGGCGAGGAAGGCCTCGGGACCGGACGGCATCAGCGCGAAGCTCCTCAAGTCCTGCGCAGACCAGCTGTGTGGGATTGTGGAGCATATCTTCAACCTGAGCCTGAAGCTGGGGAGGGTACCACAGTTGCGGAAAACATCTTGTGTGGTACCTGTACTAAAGACTTCCCACCCCAAAGACCTGAACAGCTACAGACCAATGGCCCTGACGTCTCACATGATGAAGACCCTGGAGAGACTGTTCCTTGCTCACCTCCGCCCCCTGGTGGGACCAGCGATGGATCCACTCAAGTTCGCCTACCAGCATGGCATTGGGGTGGAGGATGCAGTGATCTTCCTCCTTCACCGTTCTCTGTCCCACCTGGAGAAGCCCGGGAACATGGTGAGGATCATGTTCTTTGACTTCTCCAGTGCTTTCAACACCATCCAACCGATGATCCTGAAGGACAAGCTGCTGTGTGCAGGGGTGGACCAGCACCTGTCATCATGGATCCTGGACTACCTCACAAACCGGCCACAGTTTGTGAGAACCCGGGATTGTGTGTCCGACACGATCATCGGTAGCACGGGGGCCCCCCAGGGAATGGTTTTGGCTCCCTTCCTGTTCACCCTTTATACTGCGGACTTCTCACACAACACACTGCCATCTACATAAGTTTTTATGACTCTGCGATCGTTGGCCTCATCTCCAATGGAGACGAAGCCGAGTACAAAGGACTTATCCAGGACTTCGTGGACTGGTGCCATCGGAACTGCCTCCAGATCAACGCGAGGAAAACTAATCAGAATCAGAAAAAGATTTATTGCCAAGCACATTTACAAGTAAATAACAGGTAAATATACGAGGGATTTGACTTGACACTGAGAACGTCATGAATGACATTATCAATGACGCGGCAGCCATGGAGGCGCCTGTCAACAGGAGGGGAACAGGAAGCAATGGGGGAGAAGGGGGGGGAACACAATAGGAGAGAGAAAAAAGCATTGTTTATCAGAATATAGTTCATATATGACCGATATTATGATTACAAGAAAAAAAACTCTCAATGCACAATTAGCAGACAACAGAATCCACACAATGACACAAAGAGAGCAGTGGATGAATATCTTCAAGTCAGTATAGTGTATCAGTGTGTGTGTGTGAGTGAGTTGAGTGCAATCAGTGGCAATCAGTTGGAGGACAACAAAAGTCTCTTCCCGCAGCAGATGTTATGACTACAGTCTGAAGCAGAGGGCACATGTCCTTGAGCACGGCAGATGGAATGGTTTGCCAGACAGCTGTCCTTGAGAGTCAAATGCTGCCCACCAGTGTTATGAAAACAAATATACTGTAGATTATCTGGAGGACTGAGTGCTGAGGGCACCGAAAGAAACAGGTCGAATAGCACTGACTTCAGAGAAAAAACTTTCTATTCTCTTACAGATTCAGTGCTCCAATCCTTCATGACCAGGCATTGAAATCGATTCATGGACGGCTCTCAGCGTGATCGTGATGTAATCCATCTTCCTGTACAGTTCTCCATTAGCCGCTGTCAGTGTCCTGCCCAGTTGGTCAATTTGATGAGTGAGCCTCGCCGGGTCCGCTTTTTGATAGGCTCTATCCATCTTCTTCAATTTGCGGTACACCAGGACAATCCCAGATCCAATCAGTAGAATTCCGATGACCATTGCTCCGAAAAGGTATAAATCTTCAATATCTTCGATAGAAAGATCACACAGGCACAAGAGTTTCCAATTGCTTGTGTCCTTCAAATAACCCGCAGCAGCTGTTCCTGCGGGGCAGATCGGCTCCCCCGGGCCAGATTTTCTCGTTGAAAAAACAGTGTCAATTGCGTTCAAAGCCCAGCTTATTAAATCCATAATTTTGTTCGATAATCAGCAGTAAGACACGCAGACAGACGATAGCAAGCTGGGATCCAGTCAGTTAGGGAAGGAGAGAGATAAGAAGCGGAGCTGGAGCTGGGAAGAAAAGCGTCTGCTCTCTTTGGAGAGCTGGTGGTGGACTGCCGCAGGCAAGGACAACCCCTCACAGCACCAGTAAACATCCAGGGAACAGACATTGAGATGGTGACATCCTACAAGTACCTGGGTGTTCATCTGAACAATAAACTAGACTGGTCACACAATACCGACGCACTCTACAAGAAGGGACAGCGCAGGCTGTTCCTACTGAGGAGGCTCAGGTCTTTTGGTGTACAAGGGGTGCTCTTGAAGACATTCTACGACACGGTGGTGGCATCAGCCATCGCTTTTGGAGCGGTCTGCTGGGGCAACGGCATTACAGCAGCCGATAGAGACTGAACAAACTGATCAAGAAAGCTAGCTCTGCCCTGGGGCAACGCCTAGACCCAGTGGAGGAGATAGGAGAGAGAAGGATGGTGGCTAAACTGTCATCTCTGCTGGAGTCCGAGTCCCACCCTATGCAGGACATACTGAACGCACTGAGGAGCTCATTTAGCAGTAGACTACATCATCCTAGGTGCGCGACAGAGGTTTCGCAGGTCCTTCCTACCTACGGCTGTCAGACTGTATAACCTAAGCAGGGCTGCTCACAGAGATAGCAAAAAATAATAAAAAAAAAAACCGTGATGACCTAATAGTATTGAATGCAAAAGATGCAACAGACTTACACAAATGGTCCCCTCCAGTATACAACTAGGACAATATCAGTCGCTATGGAGGGTGACAATATGTATGGGTACATATTCATACTATGTAGGGTAACTAAATAGACGGTTATGCTGTTTATTCCATCTAGCTACAATGCTCCACATTGTGTATATATATTTATGTGTACATATGTACATTCACTGCTCTTATTTTCTTATCTTCTAAATTATTGCTCTGAGTGTTGCTATCTCTGTGCTGTTGCAATCCTGGAATTTCCCCATTGTGGGACTAATAAAGGCTTATCTTACCTTATCTTAATTACTTGTGTGTAGAGATCAAGCTTCATAACCAATATACAAAGAACTATATCCTAGATTCAGGCCTGCTTGTCCGTACCTACTACTTCAGGGTTTAGACTTGTGTCAATTAGGCTAGAACTTGAACAATACACAACACTATTTAATTATGTTATAATGTAGACTTACTGCTTTAATCCAACAATTACATCCGTCCAGATCCTTCAGCTCCGTGGGGAATGTATATAATGTGAATGGCGGCGGACATGTGCACACGCTGGTCCCGAAGTTACACCCATGTATGCTGCAAGTTTTCTTTTTCCACTGCTCTAGATGATACATGCCGTTCCCACACTTCACTACGGCACAATGTGCACCTGGCATAACGGTGATTTAAAGCTTGAAGCAGACTTTAAACGGCAATTGTTCAGGTGTGACAGTACTGTCTCTATACAAAAGCAAGGCGGCTACCGGAATGTTTGGTAGTCGTGAACTTTGAACTCACATAGTCCGCACATGCACACTCGTAATGCGAAAGTCGCTTATTCTAGCCAAAAACCTTCAGGTGTCTGCTAGAAAGCTGAAGATGAGGAATTTTACCTTTGAGCACAAAAATGAAGGCAAGGATTCATCCAAATCAATAAAAGAATGGCTTCCCCAGAAGAAAATTAAATGTTTGAAATGGCCCAGCCAGAGCCCAGATATAATTACAATTGATAGTCTGCGAGGTGCCCTGAGGAGGGTTTTGCACAAGATGTAATTACAATCTGACAGATTTGGAGCGCATTTGCAAGGAGGAGTGGGCAAGAATTGCCAAGCCAAGATGTGGCATGCTGATAGATGCATTATTATTATTATTATTGTTATTATTATTGCTGATGGTGCCAACAATGGCCAGCTGTGTGATTAGCCTAATGAGTCCCGGACACAAACCATCACCTATACCCGAGAGGTGCTGCTTTCTCTCAGGGATAATGTTGAAAGACTAGTGTTTAACATCTTCTAATAGGGCGGTCACAAACATCATTAAAACAGCTGTATGTTAGTGCCGTTTCCAAAAAGGCTTGGTCTATTGTTAGTGACGATAACCATCCTCTTTATGCTGAGTTTCAGTTACTCCCTACAGGGCGACAATACCAAGCTCCTTTAGTAAGCAGAAATGTATATAAGGGATCTTTTGTGCCAAATGCAGTTAGGTTACTGAATAAGGAGATGTGAACTTTTTTTTTTTTTAAATGAAGTATCATTCCTTGTTTTGCAGATGTATGTTTTTGATGATGGTTGTAATTTTTATGCTTTTAGTATGTACTGTGATGTGTATGTGGTGAACTGAAGACAAATTTCCACTTGGTGGACAATAAAGTTCGATTCTATTAGTATTTATAATTTTACTATACACATTTCCCACCGTTATCAGTTTATTAATAATTAATCACTGAAACATACTCACACATTCATGTCATTAATGCCCAGCTTGCCATGGAAATGTTTTCCAACATCACAACCAAACCAAACTGCCTAAGAGAAAGAGTAAACAATGATTATTTCTAAAGTGCACTTTTGCAAACATGCCACAGATATGCCCGTTTCATCCTACCTCTCCATCCTTTATGGAGTCAGCTGCCGCCTTTTTAAGCAGCTCGATGGGCTGATTGTTGTACAGGGTGATGCGCCCTCCTACCATGTTCCCCAGGAACTCAACACTGTACAGCTTCCGATAGGGATGCTGAGGCCGTGGGTCATTTACAAGGCAGACCTGAGGATGGGGGTTAAGCATAAAATCTTACAGATTTTTACAACTAAATGTATGTTGTTGTTGTTTTTTTTTTCCTATCTACTGGGTCTAAGAGGCCACACACTTTGTCTTGAATGTTATACAGAGGTTTGACATGTTCCCTGTAGAACTCCTGGGGAGTGAGAGGGCCCACGCGATGGAAGTTCTTATCCTTGTCCCTGTATTCCCAACAGATGGTCTCAGGAGGGCTGCCGAGACAAACACTGGTCACCCGGAACACCTGCACAGCACACAGACATTTTGGACTTCAACTTATCTACTAAACTGCACTCAAGAATTCCAAATCTGGTGTTTACAAACAAATCCACATTATACGTCATATTTACCATACAAGAAGTTAAAAAGGTCAGGCAACACATTTCAGTAAATAAACCATTAAAAACAATTTCCAATTTGAGTAGAGAGGTGATTTTTTTGCCTGAACTCTATAGATAAGAAAATCACTTGTACTTCCATGTTTTGAGTATTAATTTTTCAACTAACACTCTTATGTGCTCATCCACCAGAGTTTGAACTTATTTTGCTAAAGTTTTCTCGACTGCTTTACACCCCTCGAGCTATTCCCAACTCCCCATTTGGACCACACAATCTTTGTCAGCCTACCATGTGTGTCGTCCTGCAGTGCGCAAGTTCACAGTCAGTTCTTGTGGGCTAAATTAGATTGTTTGGACTGGGCTGCCTGTCATACTGGCACTTCTAACCCCTGATACAGCTATCTGTGGAATTTCCTCCCTTGCAGTTTAAAAAAAAAAAAAAAATTACTTCTCCCATCCTTTCCCAGGATGTAGCACAACACATGTCCTATCCAACAGGATTAAGATAGGGTTTGGGAAGTTGAAATTAGGGCTGGGCAATAAATTGACATATATTATTTTATTATATCATAATATAATTTATATAATATATAATATACACTACTCACAAAAAGTTAGGGATATTTGGCTTTTGGGTTTAATTTACTGAAAATGTAAAAAGTTCACGCTACAGTGATGTTATATCATGAAAGTAGAGCATTAAGTAGAAGCATGCAGTGGTGATTTCCTCATCTCAAACAATTTATTGAAACAAAAGACAACAACAGTGGTGGGTATACCACAGCAAAAAATGTCAATGTCTCAATAACTTGTCATGAACCCTTGAGCATCAATTACAGCTTGACAACGACATCTCATGCTGTTCACAAGTCAACTTATTGTCTGCTGAGGCATGGCATTCCACTCTTTTTGAAGGGCGGCCCTCAGGTCTTTGAGGCTGTGGGGTGCATGGTTCCGAGCCTCTACACGGCAAGTCAGCTGATCCCATAGGTTTTCTATGGGACTCAGGTCTGGAGAAAGTGCAGGCCACTCCATTTGAGGTACCCAGCCTCCAGCAGCCGTTCCCTAATGATGCAACCTCGATGAGCTGGAGCATTGTTGTCCATGGTGATGGAATTAGGCCTGTATTGTTCATGCAGGGGCACAATGACTGAATTAATGATGATGTTATTCAGGTAGTAAAGGGACATCTGATAAACATTTCACTTCATCTGTAGTGGCTACTCGGGGTGTCACATAAGAATCTAGAGTCTCATTTTACATGATCCAGACTCTTGCAACCTGCTGATAACACTCTGACACTCTAAGCTCAGTGGCCACTTCCCTGTGAGAACATCCTGTTTGAAGCCTTGCAATGGTGAGGTACTGTTGATCAATTGTGAGGTGTCGTCTTTGTCTCATGATGTCAAAATGTGAACAGCCTGATGAAGAGGACTGTTTAAATACCAATTCTAATTGAACCAGAAAATTTATTGGTCAATTCATGGATCAAACACCTGTTGTGAATGTTTCCATTAAGCACCTTGTTAGAGAACAGCAAGTTATGCAAAAAGTATCGAAACATTTAACAGTTGGACATGTGCATTCAAAAGGTTATAGAAGGTCAAATTAAGTTCACTTGTAAAGGGCATACTACATTTTAGGCGCATCCTGAAATTTCTCCCGAAAGCTAAATATCCCTAACGTTTTGTGAGTAGTGTATAGCTCATTGACAGAAGTTATTTTACTATGGTTTATTATACTCTGATCACGACAGCTCCTTGACCAGTTCACAGAGTGAGCCATTCGGGGGGTTTTCTGTGCTTATTATAGCCAGAAACTGGTTATATCCAATCGACCACTCAAACTACACACCCTTATCCCTGCTAATGCTTTATTTGGGCTGTTATATTCTCTTATTCAGCCATTTTTATTAGTTAGGTCAGGCTGTGTTTGCCACCAGAGCTATTAGCCAACAAGCTAATGTTAGCGTCAAACACAGATCTCAGAAATAAAACTTGAAAAGCACTCAAAGAGCGCATATCTCTGCCAAGGCTCCTTCCGTCCCGCATAGATCACCTCCAAAATGCAATGGGTTCGTGTGTAGGCCACAAGCCAGTTCTGGTGAAAATTGCATCAAAGTCTATCCAGTATTGCTTTGGAGGATTCTTGTTAACACACTGTGAGAAGATAAGAGCTTTGGTGGAGGTATGCGTTCTCGGCTCATCACCAAAATGTTATGGGTTCCTCTCTAGGCCAAGGACCACCTCTGGTGAAAATTTCATCCAAATCTATCCAGTAGTTTTGGAGTATTCTTGCTAACACACTGTGAGAAGATAAGAGCCTTGGCGGAGGCATGCATTCTCGTATCATCACCAAAATGTTATGGGTTCCTCTCTAGGCCAAGGACCACCTCTGGTGAAAATTTCATCCAAATCCATCAAGTACTTTCTGTGTAATCCTGCTGCACAAATACAAACAAGGTCCTTGGAGATATGCACTCTCAGATCATGACCAAAATTTAGTCGGTTCATCCTTGGCCCAAGGGCTACCTCTGGTGAAATTTTCACCAAAATTCATCCAGTAGTTTTTGCATAATCCTGCTAACAGACAGACAGACAAACCACCCCAATTACATAACCTCCTTGGCGGAGGTAATAAGAGGGACTGCAAACTGTGGCTCATTAGCATTAAAGGAGCATGGACTGAAACAGGAGATTGTAAAGAAGCATGTTTAATATGAGTGGAAAATGGTGCTGCAATAATTAAACCTTTAGATGTTTTGACCAAAGGAAGTCACAGATATTTCATTAATACATCTGGGAGCTGTACCAACATGTGGAACAAGGACATACCATATGTCCCCTTTAAGCTGACACCAAGACCCAACTGTACCATCCTCACTCCAGCACTGTCAGAGCACAATAACAAATACATGAAAATAAATAAATTCTGGGCCGTCTCACTCAAACAAACAATCCCTCTTTTATTACCAGAATACGTAAAGGTAGTAAAGACAAGACATACATAAAAATACACACAGACGCTGAGTCAACAAACCTTCAAACTACTTTGTTCACTGTTCAACTACTTTGTTTGGAATGCCACATGGGTGAGAGGGCAGACCGAGTTGTCCATCCACTCGTCTGCTCTGTGTTTACTCAGATGCCTGCTGATACCTGTACAAGATACTTTAGCTAAACCGCAACCTCAGCCATGTTCTGACATTCCTCCTTTAACTCTCTCTTCCTTCCAATATCAACTGTAGTTCTTTCCACTTCGTGCCCTACCATTTAACTGTATGCATCACTCTTTATGCTGAATCAGCCTCATGCCCACTCATCACACCTGGCAAGCAAAGAAGGTGTGAGGAATAAGGCTCAGTGGCATGACAGAGAGAAGACAAACAGCCACAGTGACATCAATACAGGATCAATATTGAAACACCTGCTGGCTCAATGACAGACAGACATGAGTAATGGGAAAACAGGCGGGTGGGAGGGTTATGTGAGATACATGGGGCGGAACAAGTAGAAAGAGCGAAAACAATAACAGCACAGAGTACTGACGTAGTAATCCATTCTCATGCTAGCTATATTTGGTGATCTTATCAATATAAAATGCTTGTTATTTGACAATTTCATAATAAAGATTGGCACTGAATTCATTTTTTTATTTTCTAATTCAACAGCTAAAAAACTTAAGATTACAAGGATCTCTGCCAAAGCCTTCTGGGCTTAGACCTCAATTTGTTCCCTTACCAAACAAGAGTTATTCAGAAAACCTGCAAAACTGGACTGATGTTTAGATTCAGCTTCAACAGGCATGTCATTCAGATCTTAATACTCTAAACATCCGAACTGTTAACAGGCTTCAGGATCCAGCTGTTGTAACTGATTATGATGGAGTTTGTCAACATGCGGCTTTTGTTTCGACTCATCAGTCTGCAGCGGCAGGTCCACCTCAGTTCGGCCTCAGTTTTGTGACATAATGAGTTTGCATGTCTTGCTATAAACAATGAGCCGACTGCACGCTATTGGAGCAAACCATGGCTAATGTTTGATAGCATCTGTGCACCAGAGTTGATGGGCTGGCATCCATCTGCTGTTTATTCCATGATCCAAACACATCAGCTTAAGTTAGTCTGACTCCTAACACATACAAACCCTTTTTGCAAATCACAGCATTTTGTTTTTATTTATTCTTGCCAAGTTTCCAACTTTTTAAAAAAAAATGATTTAAATGCCACATTCAGTTAAAGCCTAGGAGAGCACATAAAATATTTGAAAACAGAAATTTTAAATACTATAGCTGGCATCAATTTCAAAAAGAACTTATGCTACAAACTGGTTTAAACAGAGGAGAAAAATGGCCGTTAAATGAGTGCAAAGAATTTAAAAGCCTCAGAAAATCCAAAGCCATTTTTGCACACACAAAATGAGAAAACCACCATTTAGCTTTCACATATATTCATGTCCATAAGTTGCACTTTATTAAAACAAGAGCACTCATTTAAACAAAAACTAAAGGAAGAAACACTCCAAACATATATCCAAGATGACATGTAAAATCACATAAGGATTGTCATATCCAGTCTGTGTTGTGTTGTTGCCTAGTTTTTTTTTTTGTCACATTTTGTCTTAGCTTTGTTCCGAATTGTAATCGCTCTTGTTTTGTTTTTCTTTTGAATTCTTGGATGGAATATGGGTGGGCAATATAAGCTGCGGCTTCAGCCATCACCCATTTCGGATAACTTATGTTGAACTGTATAATCAGAGGAGTTATTGTTTAATTTGACCTTGTTGGATTTTTTCCCCTTTGTTATATTATTCTTTTTAATCTTTACTTTTAATCTATCCGAAATAAAGATTCATTCATTCATTCATTCATACAAGAGCACTCTGAGTCGAGTGCAATATCCCCCGCCTCAGTTTTCTTTGAAGATTCCAATGTTACTGAAGGAGAGCAATTTTCAACTTTTCCGTGTAATTATACCACATTTCAAATTATTATGCAAATAGGATTTTAGTTTCATAAACATTAAATTTTTTTTGTTTTTCAATTAAACTCATGGATGGTATTGTGTCTCAGGGCTCTTTGGATCATTGATATCAATCTCAGACACCTGTCATAATTAGTTTGCCAGGTGAGCCCAATTAAAGGAAAACTACTGAAGAAGGATGTTCCATATTATTAAGCATGCCATAGGTTTCAAGCAATATGGGAAAGAAAAAGGATCTCTGTGCTGCTGAAAAGCGTCAAATAGTGCAATGCCTTGGACAAGGTATGAAAACATTGGATATTTCACCAAAACTTAAGCTTGATCACTGTACTGTGAAGAAATACAGTATGTGGCTGATTCAGAGCACAGAGGGGTTTGTGTAGATAAAGGCATAATGAGGAAGGCTTCTGCCAGACAAATTCATTGGATTAAGAGAGCAGCTGCTAAAATGCCATTACAAAGCAGCAAACAGGTATTTGAAGTTGATGGTGCCTCTGGAGTCCCACAAACATCAAGGTGTAGGATCCTCCAGAGCCTTGCAATTGTGAATAAACCTACTATTCTGCCACCCCTAACCAATGCTCATGAGCAGAAACGGCTGCAGTGCACCCAGAAATACATGAAGACCAATTTTTCAAACAAACAGTCTTGTTTACTGTTGAGTGCCGTACAACCCTGGATGGTCCAGATGGATGGAGTAGTGGATGGTTGGGTGGATGGCACCATGTCCCAACAAGGCTGCAACGTCAACAAGGAGGTGGTGGAGTCATGTTTTGGGCCGGAATCATGGGGAGAGATCTGGTAGGCCCCTTTAGGGTCCCTGAAGGTGTGAAAATGACCTTGGCAAAGTACATAGTTTCTGACTGACCACTTTGTTTCATGGTACAAAAAGAAGAACTGTGCCTTCCATAGCAAAATTATCTTGTGCTGTGAAGAATACCTCTGTGTCGTTGGCTGCTATGGGCATAAAAGGAGAGAAACTCATGGTGTGGCCCCCATCCTCCCTTGACCTCAACTCTATTGAGAACCTTTGGAGCATCGTCAAGTAAAAGATCTATGAGGCTGGGAGGTAGTTCACATCAAAACAGCTGTGGTGGGAGGCTATTCTGACATCTTGCAAAGAAATTCAAGCAGAAACTCTCCAAAAACTCACAAGTCCAATGGAGGCAAGAATTGTGAAGGCTATATCATTGAAGGGGTCCTATATTAACATGAAACTGGGCCTGTTAGATGTTTGCAACCGATAACACCTTTATCTGTCAAGAATGTGCCGCTAGTCCAGTAAAAGCTAACAGTACTCAAATACTTTACAAGCAGTTTCATGAAATGGTCAGTCAGAAAGCAACTCATACCGGCTCGGACGTCGCCTGGGTTAACAAGGCCAGGAGTTCCTGGCAGCGGAGGGCGAAGGACAGAGCTGCGTGGAGGAATCTGATTAGACCTAAATGAAACAGTCATTGTCGCCCCCAACAGACTGCTATGATGATGATGAGCTTTTGATTTCGGTAAATATGACCTCCCAATGCTGCAAATTCAACAAATGATCATTTTCAATTCTTTACAACCAATAAAATGTTGTGAAACTCTGTTGTGAATAATAATTTGGAACAGTGCATATTGAGTTTTTTTTATTTTTGCAAAAAAACAAGTTATCATTGGGAGGTTTGTTCAATAAAATTTGAATTATGCTCTAACAGTTGATGACTTAAATTCTACTGGCTGTCATTTGCATCGACTATTTAGGAAAATCAGAAACAAATATCATTTGCAGAATAATCTGGAACGCAGTGTATTGGGGCAGAACCAAATTATGATAAGCCTATTATCCATGAATATACAACAAAAATACAGTGGGGGAAAAAAAGTATTTAGTCAGCCACCAATTGTGCAAGTTCTCCCACTTAAAAGATGAGAGAGGTCTCCAATTTTCATCGTAGGTATACCTCAACTATGAGAGACAAAATGAGAAAAAAAAAAAATCCAGAAAATCACATTGAAGGATTTTTAATGAATTAATTGGTAAATTCCTCGGTAAAATAAGTATTCGGTCACCTACAAACAAGCAAGATTTCTCGCTCTCACAGACCTGTAACTTCTTCTTTAAGAGGCTCCTCTGTCCTCCACTCGTTACCTGTATTAATGGCACCTGTTTGAACTCGTTATCAGTATAAAAGACACCTGTCCACAACCTCAAACAGTCAGACTCCAAACTCCACTATGGCCAAGACCAAAGAGCTGACAAAGGACACCAGAAACAAAATTGTAGGCCTGCACCAGGCTGGGAAGACTGAATCTGCAATAGGTAAGAAGGTTGGTGTGAAGAAATCAACCGTGGGAGCAATTATTAGAAAACGGAAGACATACAAGACCACTGATAATCTCCCTCGATCTGGGGCTCCACACAAGATCTCACCCCGTGGGGTCAAAATGATCACGAGAACGGTGAGCAAAAATCCCAGAACCACACGGGGGGACCTAGTGAATGACCTGCAGAGAGCTGGGACCAAAGTAACAAAGGCTACCATCAGTAACACACTACGCCGCTAGGGACTCAAATCCTGCAGTGCCAGACGTGTCCCCCTGCTTAAGCCAGTACATGTCCAGGCCTGTCTGAAGTTTGCTAGAGAGCATTTGGATGATCCAGAAGAGGATTGGGAGAATGTCATATGGTCAGATGTAACCAAATTAGAACTTTATTGTAAAAACCCAACTTGTCAGGTTTGGAGGAGAAAGAACACCATACCTATTGTGAAGCATGGGGGTGGAAACATCATGCTTTGGTGCTGTTTTTCTGCAAAGGGACCAGGACGACTGATCCATGTAAAGGAAAGAATGAATGGGGCCATGTATCGTGAGATTTTGAGTGAAAACCTCCTTCCATCAGCAAGGGCATTGAAGATGAAATGTGGCTGGGTCTTTCAGCATGACTATGATCCCAAACACACCGCCCGGGCAACAAAGGAGTGGCTTTGTAAGAAGCATTTCAAGGTCCTGGAGTGGCCTAGCCAGTCTCCAGATCTCAACCCCATAGAAAATCTTTGGAGGGAGTTAAAAGTCTGTGTTGCCCAGCGACAGCCCCAAAACATCACTGCTCTAGAGGAGATCTGCATGGAGGAATGGGCCAAAATACCAACAACAGTGTGTGAAAACCTTGTGAAGACTTACAGAAAACGTTTGACCTCTGTCATTGCCAACAAAGGGTATATAACAAAGTACTGAGATGAACTTTTGTTATTGAACAAATACTTATTTTACCAAGGAATTTACCAATTAATTCATTAAAAATCCTTCAATGTGATTTTCTGGATTTTTTTTCCCCCTCATTTTGTCTCTCATAGTTGAGGTATACCTATGATGAAAATTGGAGACCTCTCTCATCTTTTAAGTGGGAGAACTTGCACAATTGGTGGCTGACTAAATACTTTTTTGCCCCACTGTAGTTGTATCCAACACATACTGTAGTTGTAGGTCAAGATCCCAAGGTGAACCTGTGTAGCAAGTTTGGTGACCACAGAGAGCTTTAAAAATTCTACAGTAAGACAGAATGCTGTCCTTTGACCTTTTGAGCCCAAACTCACAGTCAGAGATCATGATCTCAGGGTGAACCTCTGTACCAAGTTTGGTGACCCAAGCATTCTTTGTTGTTGCGATACAATTTACATGCCATTTTGATGCTGACCTTTGAAC
Organism: Pholidichthys leucotaenia; assembly: GCA_020510985.1. Lineage (NCBI taxonomy): Eukaryota > Metazoa > Chordata > Actinopteri > Cichliformes > Pholidichthyidae > Pholidichthys > Pholidichthys leucotaenia. Next base: position 129,962,666 of record CM035847.1, read on the forward strand.
TTGCAATAAAAAAAAAACCTATAGTCACACTTCTGGGTCACAGGATGACTGCTGTTGTGAAATGGCGCTATATAAATAAAGTTGAATTGAATTGAACTTTCGGTCAAAGTGGACTTTGGATATATTTACTCAAAGGATTGTTTTGTTTGCTTGGCTTTGTTTTGTTTTTTTTGATATCTTATCTTCAAAATATAAGAACCAGAAAATCAGAAGAATGTAAACAAACTGATAAAAACATCAGACCTACCGCTCATCACGTGTCGCCATGCATGTGTGTGGTCATCCACAGTCCTTATTTTGTCTTCTGTCGGTCATTTTCGCTTTCTCTCCCACATCCAGAAACTCTTGCATTTATCTTCTGATTTATTCCACCTCGATTTTGGTTAGATTATGCTCCCGAACTGGCAGTATTGTCCTCTCAGTCATGTGCAACTTCATCAATGGCAGACAAGAAGTATACATGCTACGGTCCATCTTCTGCTGTCACAGAAGATAAATATTTCCCTTCAGAAGTTAAATAATCCCTTTTAGAATCATAGTTGGCAAAATGTGGAGCAAACGCTTCCTCCCTGATGAAATACAGTGGTGTGAAAAAGTGTTTGCCCCTTCCTGATTTCTCATGTTTTTTTATGTTTGTCACACTTAAATGTTTCAGATCATCAAACAAATTTAAATATTAAACAAAGACAACACAAGTAAAACACAAAATGCAGTTTTTTAATGAAGGTGTTTATTATTAAGGGTAAAAAAAAAATAAATCCAAACCTAAATGGCCCTGTGTGAAAAAGTGATTGCCCCCCATGTTAAAACATAAATTAACTGTGGTTTATCAAATCTTTGGAAAGCTGACTTCAATTTCTCTAGCCACACCCAGGCCTGATAACTGCCAAACCTATTCTCAATCAAGAAATCACTTAAATAGGACCTGCCTGACAAAGTGAAGTAGACCAAAAGATCCTCAAAAGCTTGACATCATACTGCGATCCAAAGAAATTCAGGAACAAATGAGAAACAAAGTAACTGAGAGCTATCAGTCTGGAAAAGGTTATAAAGCCCTTTCCAAAGCTTTGGGACTCCAGCAAACCACAGTGAGAGCCATTATCCACAAATGGCAAAAACATGGAACAGTGATGATCCTTCCCAGGAGTGGCCGGCCGACCAAAATAACCCCAAGAGCGCAACGATGACTCATCCAAGAGGTCACAAAAGACCCACAACAACATCCAAAGAACTGCAGCCCTCACTCCAGACTCCACCATAAGAAAGAGACTGGGCAAAAATGGCCTGCATGGCAGAGTTTCAAGATGAAACCCACTGCTGAGCAAAAAAAACAAAGGCTCATCTCAGTTTTACCAGAAAACATCCTTATCCTTACAGACTGTAATTTACTGTACATACTCTGTTTGTCATTGAATCCTTATTTAAATCCTCCACCTGAACAACGAGAGCAAGTTTTTAGCCAAAGTCAAATTCCTTGTATGTGTTGTGCATACTTGGCCAATAAAGCTGATTCTGATTCTGATTCTGATTATGATCCCCAAGACTTGGGAAAATACTCTGTGGACTGACGAGAAAAAAGTTGAAGTTTTTGGAAAGTGTGTGTCCCTTTACATCCGTCGTAAAAGTAACAGCATTTCAGAAAAGGATCATCATACCAACAGTAAAATATGGTGGTGGTAGTGTGATGGTCTGGGGCTGTTTTGCTGCTTCAGGACTTGGAAGACTTGCTGTGGTAAATGGAACCGTGAATTCTGCTGTCTACCAAAAAAATCCTGAAGCAGAATGTCCAGCCATCTGTTGGTGACCTCAAGCTGAGGCACACTTGGGTTCTGCAGCAGAACAATGATCCAAAACAAACCAGTAATTCCACCTCTTAATGGCTTAAGAAAAGCAAAATGAAGACTTTGGAGTAGCCTAGTCAAAGTTTTGGCCTGAATCCGATTAACCTCTTGCACTCCGGTGTACCGCGGATGGGCACGTCTCTGCGTCCCAGAGCGCACGGGGGCGCACGAGAACGCCCTCGTGCGCTCTAGGACGCACGAGGGTGCTGCGTCCAAGCGCGCACTGAAAAAAAAAAGCTGCATTTCCGTTCTTCCACTACAGACACAGCCGCGAACAGATCAGATATGATTGACCTCTCATTCGACTAATAAGAGCCTTGAATTGGGTTTCTGAAACCTTGAAGAACCAATGACTGAAAACCTAGCAAGAAGGACCCGCCTACCAACGCTGTGAATGCAGCGAGCCAATTGAAGCACAGAAGTTCGCAAGCTGTTTTGTGTAAGGCTGGGTGAAGACAGACTGCTGCAGCAGATGAAAAAAAGGACCCGCAGGAAGAACCTGCCACAGACCCAGCAGCACGGAGACCACCCACAAGTGCGACCTATGTGACAGGGACTGCCATTCGCGCATCGGCCTGTTCAGCCACAGGCGGTGCTTTTTTTTTTTTTTTATTCCAGCACAATAGACGTTTAGGATTCTCTTCCATGGTCATCAAAGACCGACGGAGGCCGCCGACGAAGGTCGTAAATCATTCGCCAAAACCGCAATCATGGAAGCGCAAAACCGCAATAATGGAATTATGTTTTGACCGGGTCGCGAGACCAGAACCACGAGCGGACCAGCGTCGCATTGGTCTGACAATGAGGAAGAGAAGTTCGCCAGGACACTGCTACTGTGAAGAGGTAAGTGTTATAAGTTAAATTATTCTTTATCCCTGAAAATTGTAATCAAAAATGACTTTTGACCGATCGGTAAATTACAACTGTGCGGCGCACGAAGTCTGAAGTCCGTGCACCACGGTACATGGTTCGTGTGCTGCATCCGGACCGTGAACGCCCCCCCCCCCGCGCTACTCTTCTGTAGCGAGGGGGGGGGGAAGCCGCGGTGACTGCGCCGCGGTCGCCACATGAGTCTACTCCGTCATGTAGCGATGGCCGATGTCCGTCCTCTGTAGCGAGGGGGGGGACAACCCCCCCCCCCACACACACACACACAGCCCTGAGTGTCACCTTTCATTAGAGCCCAACATCAAGCTTCTATATTGAATCATTCAAAAGTTACGTTTTTCCAAACTGTGCCATTTGGCACAATTTGGTACAGTTCAAAAACGCCTGGGAACTACCTGAGGAAAAAGCTGTGTAACATATTCATTTTTTGTGGTATTGTTACAAAATTTTGACCTCAGCTGGATAACACTTGGTTCTACATTTCTGTTGCATTTTCCAGCCCGGATCTGAAGCTGTGTGTTATTTGCAAGCATTTGTATCCAAAAAAAACACCCAGGCCAAATTTATTTTGTTCAAGTTCAGTATGTTTAGATGACTGTAACTCAGTGGCCGGAGCACTTAGAGAGATTATGACTGTTTTGCCAAAAAATTCAAAGTGTTTTCTTTTAAATGAGACCAACCCCATGAAGATGTTGCAAAGGGTTGAAGAACAGCTTTCGATTTACTTTGGGTGTGTTATTTTTGGGCGTTTTTAGGGAAATTGACCGGAGTGCAAGGGGTTAAGATGCTGTGGCATGACTTTAAAAAAAAAAAAAAAGGTGGTTTATGCTCGAAAACCCTCCAATGTGGCTGAATTACAACAATTCTGCAAAGAGGAGTGGGCCAAAATTCACCCACAGCGCTGTAAAAGACTCATTGTCAGTTATTGCAAATGCTTGACTGTATTTGTTGCTGCTAAGGGTGGCCCAACCATTTATTAGGTTTCGGGGGCAATCACTTTTTCCACACAGGGCCATGCGGGTTTGGGTTTTTCTTTTCCTTAATAATAAACACCTTCATTTAAAAACTGCTTTTTGTGTTTACTTGTGTTATCTTTGCCTAATATTTAAATTTGTTTGATGATCTGAAACATTTAAGTGTGACAAACATACAAAAAAATGACAAATCAGGAAAGGAGCAAACACTTTTTCACACCACTGTATATGTTGCGCAACTGTTTATTCGTCCCTTCTTCTGTGCCCCAAAAATGATATCAGATTTGAAGAAGTTCTGGTGGACTGAACTGAGTCCTCCAGTGAAGAGCAGTTAGCTATAGGTGTCTGCCATCTAGTGATGTGAAACGCTTGGTACATCTGGGTTTATTTTCATTTTTTTTTCCCCCTCATACTTTTGGACCTATCACGTGACAGGTGCAGATCTGCGACACCAGCCACAGGAGAGGTAGATCACGTAATCAAATTTAATCCTTAAGGAGTTAACCGAGTTAAGTTCTAGTGATCCTGCGATGGACTGGCGATCTGTCCAGGGTGTACCCTGTCTCTCGCCCAAAGATGCTGGGATAGGCTCCAGCCCCCCTGCGACCTGAAAAGGATTAAGCAGAAGAAGATGAATGAATGGAAAAAACAAAAGTTCTAGTGATCTATAACGACTTAATTTTTTTCTGTCTTTTTTGTCATCCCAGTTTATATTAAAGTCACCAAATAAGATGAATTCCTTTTTAGGATTGCAATGATTAAGAAGTGCTTTGAATTGGTCATAGAAATCTGCTTTGGAGGAGGGTTTGCGGTATAAACAAACAACAGAGAAGGTCATATTGACTGACAACTTAATGGTAACTCCTACACATTCTAGATTCATATCTTTTGACCAATCTGATTACATTTTAAGGTGTCTGACATACAGTAGAACTACTCCACCTTTTCCTTGCTCCCTGTCTTTCCTATACACATTATAGCCAGGCATGATAAAAACAGTTTCATGTGACGAGGATGATAACCAGGTTTCAGACAGACCCATAAAATCAATATTGGAGTTCATCAGCAGATGTTCTAATTGTTCATGCTTGGAGATCATACTCTGTACATTTAAGTGCCCCCCAAGCAGGCCTTTTTTTTTTTTTTTTAACTTTGAGGGTCCCAAATTCATTTTGCCTGGTTCGGGGTTTGAAAAACTTTTCGATATCTATGTTTTTTTTAACACAGGATTTCTCTGACGAGTTTTACACTCACCGGCGGCTGGTTGTTGTATTGCCACTACGGTGAGTCTGTGCGCTGGGCTGCTGCAGCAGAGACCGGCCGTTGGGGCGCGTTGAATGGCTGTCTAGTGATGTGGGTTCTCCGTTGCTTCGTGGTGAGAAAGGCACGTTGCTGTGCTACAGGGGTGAGAGTCAATTGCCAGTCCCCCCCGGCTCTGTTCCGCTGTTGGCCCGTGACGGCGCCATCAGGCTGCTCCGCCATGGTGGTGGTGGGCTGCAGGGGCGCTGGTTGGTGTGGGTCGCCTTAGCGCAGCCAGTACCAGTAGTGGGTGCGGCATTAATTCCGCTGGCAAAGGTGCTCATATCCATGTTGTTCCTGTAAACAATTGTGGTCTCGATGCGTCTGCTGTTGATGGTGGCATTAGCCACGCTAGTCCTGTTAGCATTGGTGGCACCGTGGTGAGGAGGGCACACTGCTGTGCTATGGGGACAAGGGTTGATCACCAGCCCATCCTGGCTCTGTTCCGCTGTTGGTCCAGGACAGTGAAGTTGGTGGGCTGCAGGACCTCAGTGGTGTTGGTTGGTGTGGGCTGCCTCAGCGCAGCCAGTACCGGTGTTGTGTGCGACATTAATCCCACTGGCGATTGTGCTCATGTGCATGTTGGTCCTGTAAGCAATTGCTGTCCCGTTGTCTCCGCTGATGACGGAGGCATTAACAGTGCTAGTCCTGTAAGCATTAAAGACATCTGTCCCACACACAGGTCTGTGGCCACCGGTCCTGGGTTTATTTCCACGTCGCTCATGAGGAGAAAGATAACTCTGAGGTGTGAAAATCTCACGAAGCTGTTGACTGTGCAGGATTGCCTGTGGTAAGTTGGCGGTTTGGCCCGTCCTTTGTTCAGGTAACTCATGTACAAAAGGTACTGGCCTCCATTACCTGTGGGGTGGAGCTGTTCTTTTCATCGTGTTGTTGAGAGCCGATGTCGTACTGTACTTAGAATTAAGTACAGGAGTCATGCAGCATTTAACAGGCTTTTAAAATTGCTGTAATTAAACCCTTACTCAAAAAACCGACACTCGATCCAGGAGTTTTGGCCAATTATCGACCAATCTCTAATTTGCCTTTCATTTCAAAAATCTTGGAAAGAGTTGTTGCTGCGCAATTATATGACCATTTGCAGGGAGTTGGTTTGTTTGAGGTGTTTCAATCTGGGTTCAGAGCTCATCACAGCACTGAAACTGCCTTAGTGAAGGTCACTAATGACCTCCTAATCGCATCTGATAATGGACTTGTCTTCTGTTCTTGTTCCTTTAGATCTCAGTGCAGCCTTTGACACCATCGATCATGCCATTCTACTTGACAGATTAGAACACTTTGTTGGACTAAATGGAACTCCGTTGCAGTGGTTTAGACCTTATTTGTCCGATAGATTTCAGTTTGTTCACATCAACGATGAATCTTCTTCCAACTCTAAGCTCAGTCACAGAGTTCCACAGGGATTTGTGTTAAGCCCTACTCTTTTTTAGTTTATATATGCTCCCGTTAGGCAATATCATCAGAAATCACTGTATACATTTTCACTGTTACACAGATGACACAGCTATACTTGTCAATGAAGCCCGATGATTGTAATCAATTAGCCAAGTTAGATGCCCGTCTTAAGGACATCAAAGCTTGGATGACTTGTAATTTTCTACTATTAAACTCTGATAAGACTGAAGTCATTCTTGTTGGCCCAAAACATCTTAGAAATTCCTTCTCAAATTATGCCCTTAATTTAGATGCTGCCACTCTCACTCTGAATAGTTCTGTGAGGAACCTTGGAGTTATTTTTTGATCAAGATTTGTCCTTTAATTCACATATTAAAATTGTTTCTAAGACTGCCTTCTATCATCTGCGCAATATTACCAAGATCAGGAGCATCTCGTCTCTGAATGATGCTGAGAAACTGATTCACACCTTTGTCAGCTCTTGATTAGATTACTGTAATTCGTTATTATCTGGTTGTCCTAAAGTATCCTTAAAAAATCTTCAGTTGATTCAAAATGCTGTTGTTAAGAGTTTTAATTGGTTCTAGAAAAAGAGATCATATCTCCCCGGTTCTGTCCTCCCTTCACTGGCTTCCCATAGAATTTAGAATCAAGTTTAAAATCCTTCTTCTTACTTTCAAAGCTCTTAATAATCAGGCCCCCCAATATATAAAAGATCTGATATTACCTTACCATCCTAATAGAGCATTATGCTCCCAAAATGCTGGCTTACTTGTGGTGCCCAGAATCTCCAAAAGTACAGTGGGAAGCAGAGCCTTCTGCTACCAAGCTCCTTCTCTCTGGAACCAGTTACCACTCTGGGTCCGGGAGTCAGACTCGGTCTCTGTTTTTAAGAACAAGGTAAAATCCTTCCTTTTTCATATAGCTTACGTTTAAGGAGGGATTTTGTGTCTCTTAACCCCACTTTTGTTCTGTTGTTATTTGATCCATACTGCTGGTTGCCCTCCAATAATGTACTTGGCATCTTACTGTTCTTTATGTCTGTCCTCTCCATCCTCCCTATCCCCTCACCCCCAGCCAGTCGCAGCAGATGACTGCCCCTCCCTGAGCCTGGTTCTGCTAGAGGTTTCTTCCTGCCAAATGGGAGTTTTTCCTCTCCACTGTTGCTAAGTGCTTGCTCACAGGGGATCGTCTGATTGCTGGGTTTTTCCTGAGACTGTGGGGTTTTTTCTGCACTGTGGCGTCATGAGACAGCTTCTGTTGTGATGTGGCGCAGTATAAATAAAGCTGAATTGAAATGAATTGAATTGAACTGAACAGGTGGGATTGTAAGAGACAGAGGTTTTGCTGTAGTTTTAGCTATTTTTTTTGAGCTTACATGCAGGACCCGCCAGGCTGTGTGCTCGCTCTGCAGGGTTTCCTCTGGTAACAATTCCCAGTGGCGGCCCGCCATGCTTGTAAATTTCCTGCTGCCACTTTATGAGGAAATATAAATTTAAGAAAAGATATGAACCAATTACAGTCCGCAAGGGCGCACACGAACAACGCGCATGACCGTCATCCATGTGGAGTTCAGAAGCGCCGCATCCGAGTGACTGCTCCAGTCGCCAGGCAAAGTGTCTCGCTCGCGTCACTGTCCAAAAGAAACATGAGCTTATTAAAGTACTTTAAACGCTGAAAAAATTCAGAAGCAGTACGTAAGCAGTGAAGGCATTTATCATGGTTTTAACCTGCTGGTAACGGGAACAATAACGGAAGAGTCGCTTAGCTAACAGATGTGGTTAAGAGCTCGAGTTGGTTCATGTTGTCTTCTTTTTAATTATTAGGGTTTTTTTGTTTTTCTTATTTCAGACAAGAAAAAAAGGAGCTGTTTTTACCTTTACTTTAGTTAATATTAATTAACTAATTTATGTTCACTATTATGTACCTGGCAAGTTAAGATGACAATTCACAAAGTCAATGACTTTAATCCATCAGCAGCCTTCAGACAAACTAAATGTGCCAACATTAGGATTTCAAAATAAGGGAGGTTTTTCCTGCTGTCTCGGTGGTGAGGAGGTTTAAAAAAAGAACAAAAAACTACAAATTGACATAATTACTGGCCCAGGGAACATGCACGCAGGCTCAGGTGAGATTCAAAAGTTTTATTCAACAACAAAGGAGTGTATGAGTGCATGTATGTGGAATGTTAATGGTCTGTGGGTGAACGAGGAGCGTCGGGGGCAGAATGGCACGCCGTGCAGCCAGGCAACCCTATGGGAAGAGCAGACACAGGGGTATGAGTTCACCTTCACCAAGCGAGGTTAATATACTGAAAGTTGCTTACTTGCAGATGGAACGGTGGCTGGCGTTGGCAAAGGATCCCTTGTCTGGGAGACAGCGCCCTGCTGCGCACACGACGAGGAGTGGAAGACAGCGGGGAGGAGATGGCGAAGACGGGAGGAATCCGCCGCCAGGGAATCCACCTGTGCACAGGGGAGAGACTGGAAGACAGGTAAGTGGAGATTCAGCTTACGTGCTGGTGGGAGAAACTGCAGGTCGGGAAGGAACGATCCTGCGGAGGGATTGAGAGCGTAGATACACAGATGGATCCAGACCGATGTTCTGGGCCGCGTGGGTTAAGTAGCCCGTGATTGACGAGGTGCAGGTGTGCGCGCAGCTGAGGCAGATGACTGGGGACAGCGAGTTGTGACAGTACCCCCCCCCCCCCCGAGCAGCGCCTCCTGGCGCTGGCTTATCCAGGTGCGCCCGGTGGAACGCCGTGATGAGATCTTTATCCAGCACAAAGGAAGAGCGCACCCAGGATCTCCACTCTGGGCCGTACCCTTCCCAATCCACCAGGTACTGCAGCTCACGACCTCGACGCCAGGAGTCCAGGATGCAGGCAACCCCCCAAGCCGGGTGGCCGTCGATCATCATGGGAGAGGGTGGTGCCCTAGGAGGAGGACAGAGTGGGTCGGAGATCACGGGTTTGATCTTGGAGACGTGAAACGTGGAGCAAACTTGGAGGGGGGGGGGAGGGCCAAACGCACAGCCACCGGGTTGATTACCTTGGAGATGGTGAAGGGACCGATGAAGCGTGGCGCCAGCTTCTTCTTCTCGGCCTTGAGGTTGATGTCCCGGGCCGAAAGCCAGACCTGTTGGCCCACCTGGTAACCGGGGGCCGGCTTCCTGTGGCAATTAGCCGTGGTGCTGTTGCGCGCCGCCGTGCGTAAAAGGGCCTCGCGCGTCCTGGTCCACAGGCTCCGGCAGCGCCTCAGGTGTGCCTGGATGGAAAGAACAGCCACCTCGCTCTCCTGCTCGGGGAACAACGGGGGGTCGTAGCCCAATGATGCCCAGATGGGGGACATCCCGATAGCAGACGACAGTGTTGCATTGTGGGCATATTCCACCCAGGCCAGGTAAGAGCTCCAGGAGGATGGGTTGGAGGAGGTGACGCAGCGCAGGGCAGCTTCCAGCTCCTGGTTGGTGCGCTCACACTGCCCGTTGGATTGGGGGTGGTGACCGGAGGAGAGACTCACCGTGGCCCCCAGGGCGTTGCAAAAACACTTCTACACTTGGGACACGAACTGGGGCCCCCGATCAGAAACGACGTCCATTGGGATCCCGTGCAGTCTGACCACATGTTGGACAAGGAGATCGGCCGTCTCCCGTGCCGAAGGGAGACCATGGAGAGGCACAAAGTGAGCAGCCTTGGAGAATCGGTCCACAATAGTCAGAACGGCGTTGTAAGAATCAGAAACGGGGAGGCCAGTAACGAAGTCCAGAGTGATATGTGACCAGGGTCTACCCGGGACCGGCAGGGGATGGAGCAGCCCTGCAGGAGGGGAGTTCAGGGTCTTGTTCGTAGCACACTGGGGGCAGGCCCGGACGTAATTGGTGACGTCCTTCTGTAGTCCGGGCCACCAGAAAGAGCGCTGAAGGAAGTCCACCAGTCGGGTAGAAATTAGCAAAGCCGATGAACTGCTGCACCCGTTTCCTGGAAGAGGGAGTGGGCCACTCGACCACCGCTTTGACCTTGGCGGGGTCGGGGAGGATCTGATTGCGGGAGATAATAAAACCCAGGAAAGAGGTAGTTTTGGCAAAGAATTCACATTTCTCTGCTTTGACATATAGTCTGTTCTCTAAAAGCCGCTGCCAAACCCGCCTCACGTGGGCTCGGTGCTCCTCCCGAGACCTGGAGAAGATCAGGATGTCATCTAAGTATACGAATACAAAGACCCCTAGGAAATCTCGCAGGACGTCGTTAATGAGCCGCTGGAAGACGGCAGGGGCATTGGTGAGCCCAAACAGCATAACCAGGTATTCGAAGTGACCGCTGGGCGTTTGAAATGCCATCTTCCACTCATCGCCCTCCCGGATCCGAATGAGATAGTATGCGCTGCGGAGGTCCAGCTTGGTGAACCATGTGGCCCCCTGGAGGGAGTGGAAGGCGGAGTCCATGAGTGGCAGGGTGTATCTGTCCTTCACCGTGATGTCGTTCAGGGCTCGGAAGTCGATGCACAGGCGCAGGGATCCATCCTTCTTGGAGACGAAGAAAAACCTGGCCCCGAGTGGAGACGAGGCGGGGCAAATGATACCAGCGCTGAGCGACTCCCTGATGTATGTGTCCATGGCCTCCCGCTCCGGGGCAGACAGGCTGTAGAGGCGACCGGATGGTAACGGCGCCCCCGGGCGGAGGTTTATGGCGCAGTCATACGGGCGGTGAAGAGGAAGAGACATCGCCTTGGACTTGCTAAAGACGAGCCCCAGATCGTGGAACTCCGGGGGCACCAGGGTAAGGTCCGGAGGAGATGAGACAGGGGCAGGAGGAGGAGAGGATGGGGCACAATCCGCAGACTGGAAACAGGTACCCATGCAGAACGAGCTCCACGAGAGGACACTTTCAGACTGCCAATCAAGCACGGGGTTGTGGAGGCGCAGCCACGGGTAGCCCAAGATGACGGGGGACGCCGAGGAGGACAGGACGAACAGGCTGAGGTCCTCTTGGTGGTTGCCTGAGACAATGACTGGCACCGGCTTGGTGCGATGCATCACTACTCCCAGGGGCGAACGGGAGAGGGTGACGAGATTAAGGGGAGATGGCAACGGTAGACAAGGGATGCCCAAGCGGGTTGCCAGGCTCTTGGAAATAAAGTTTTGTTCTGCCCCCGAGTCCACCAGTGCGTGAGTGAAGTGCCCGGTGGAACTGTGACAGAACCTAATGGGCAGTGAACAGTTTGAGAGGGGATTTGGCTGGTTGGCGTCCGCGAGGCCCCCTACAGTGACTCGCTGACACCCCCCCCCCCCCCCGTTTGGCTTGATCGGGCAATGCTCCACAGAGTGCTGGTTGCCCCCGCAATACATGCAGAGGCCCAACTCCCGGCGGCGTTGTCTCTCCGCCAGGGGAAGCCTGGTTCGCCCGACCAACATCGCCTCAGACTCATTGGCGGACTCCGGAGCGGGTAACGCCAGGGGGCGAGACTGAGAGGCGCGGGCGGGGGATCCGCGCGAGCGGCTGCAGGACTTCCGCTCAGCGGCCCGCTCTCGCAGCCTGTTATCTAAACTGATAGTCCGGGAGATTAATTCAGACAACCGCCCCGGAAGATCCCGGCTAGCCAACTCATCCCGCAGACTAGGACTGAGGCTGCGGAGGAAGATGCTGCAGAGCGATGCCTCGCCCCAGCCAACCTCCTCCGCTGCCACCCAGAAGTCGACAGCGTAATCGGCCGCCGACCGGCTACCCTGGTGAAGGTTAAGGAGCCGATCGGCTAGGACGCTGTCACGATGCGAGTGGTCAAAAACCTCGAGGAAATCCCGCACGAATTGGGCATAGGAGAGGTTCGTGTAGCTGGGCTTCGCCATGACTGCGTAAGCCCAAGCTAACGCTCGCCCCTCCAAGAGGTTAGCCAGGTACCCAATCTGGCTGTGGTCTGAGGGAAAATCCCCGGGAACGCGCTGAAACACCGACTCACACTGCAGGATAAACCCCCGCGCTTCACTGAGCTTCCCGTTAAAGCGCGCGGGAGTGGGGATTGGAGTGAGCCGGGTGGGCGCTCCCGAGCTAGGCTGGCCAGCCACGGGAATAGCGGAAGCTGCTCCGCCACGATGAGCCGGGGGGAACGCCTGCTGAGGGTCGAGGCGATCCAGCCGGTGAGTAATTGTGGTTAATTGGTTGAGTATCACTTGTTGTTGATGAGCGATCAAGTCCACCCGAGTCTCGAGGGTGGGAAGACGGCGTGCGAGCCTGCTGTCCACTGGGCCGCCCTGCTGGAGCCGTACTGACATAATTACTGGCCCAGGGAACACGCACGCAGGCTCAGGTGAGATTCAAAAGCTTTATTCAACAACAAAGGAGTGCATGAGTGCGTGTATGCGGAATGTTAATAGTCTGTGGGTGAACGAGGAGCGTCGGGGGCAGAATGGCACACCGTGCAGCCAGGCAACCCTATGGGAAGAGCAGACACAGGGGTATGAGTTCACCTTCACCAAGCGGGGTTAATATACTGAAAGTTGCTTACTTGCAGATGGAACGGTGGCTGGCATTGGCAAAGGATCTCTTGCCTGGGAGACAGCGCCCTGCTGCGCACACGACGAGGAGTGGAAGACAGGGGGGAGGAGATGGCAAAGACGGGAGGAATCTGCCGCCAGGGAATCCACCTGTGCACAGGGGAGAGACTGGAAGACAGGTAAGTGGAGATTCAGCTTACGTGCTGGTGGGAGAAACTGCAGGTCGGGAAGGAACGATCCTGCGGAGGGACAGAGCGTAGATACACAGACGGCTCCAGACCGATGTTCTGGGCCGAGTGGGTTAAGTAGCCCGTGATTGACGAGGCGCAGGTGTGCGCGCAGCTGAGGCAGATGACTGGGGATGGCGAGTTGTGACACAAATAAGCAGACTCGATCTCTGTTTTTAAGAATCGGGTTAAAACCTTCCTTTTTGATATAGCTTATAAATAGTGTGGGATCAGGTGCCCCTGAACGCTCCCTTAGTTATGCTGCTAATAGGTTTAGACAGCCAGGGGACCTCCAACAATGCACTGGGCTTCATTCCTTTCCTCACTCTCAATGAAATATTTTTGCTGGTCATTAACATTCGTTTGTCCTCTCCCATAGATCAAGTCCCCATCGTGCCGTTTGCTCTCTACATGTCTGCTCTTTTCTTCTTCTTCTCTATCCCCTCACCTCCCAGCCAGTCGCAGCAGATGACTGCCCCTCCCCGAGTCTGGTCCTGCTGGAGGTTTCTTCCTGCTAAAAGGGAGTTTTTCCTCTCCACCGTCACCAAGTACTTGCTCACAGGGGTTCACGTGATTGCTGGGGTCTTTCTGCAATTGTGGGGGTTTCCCCTACAGTTCAAAGTGCTATGAGATGACTATTGTTGTGAAATGGTGCTATAAACTGCATCTTTGGTCATTTAAGTTAATTTATTTCATTAAATACATTTTTTTTCCTTTGAAATCAGAGTTAAATTATTGTTCTGTTCTGGCTCTGCAAAATTATGGTCAAAAATGTAAACTGTTATAAGGAAAAAGTAAAAAAAAAAAAATTACCAGTCTGTTTGAAATTAGTTTAAAAAAAAACCAAACAGTAATTTTATTTTAAAAAAATAGACAAAAATTAGCCATAAAACAATCCACAAATTTATAATAGTCTCAAATGTACAAGAAAAGTCAGTTTTACAAGAGGAAATTACAAAGTTGAGGAAAATGGTTTCAAATTTAGATAAATTTACAGAGAAAAGTAGAAAACTATAAGAAAATTGTTATAAATTTTGGAGGAGACCTCTGATCATATAATTTAAGTATGCATGAGTAAATTACTATTATGAATGTTTTTTTCCCTTCCCTACTCTCTCAATGGAAAAAAAGAAACACTAGAATAAAAACACGAAAAATAAACATATTTTTGTCATTTATGTAAATCATGACAAAAAAAATCCTGCAGGACAAAACATGACACTTGATATTTTCTAACCTGTTTGTATACCACCATAGACAGAGAGAGAACCTGAATTAGACAGAGCTCAGAGAGGGCAAGATTAGACAGAAGAGAGGAGCCAAGGAGAGAAAAGTGTTCAGGCAGAGGGTCCAGGAGAGGTGAGAGCAAAGGAAAGAGAGAAGGAGGACACCACTAAAAAGTCCAAACACAGGACATCTGGGTGGGACCCCAACTGGCCCAATATTCCAACATTCAAGCCTCGGTTGTACAGTACTTCAAATGGTAAGTTCCACACCATATGCAAAGTTACTGTGAAAACTTAAAAAAATAAATAGTATAAAATTAACATATTCCAGTTACAATAGTGCCATGTGTTTTCTGCCCCCCCCCCTCCCGGAAAAATATGTTGCCACCACGCCGAGGTCTTTTAGCCACAGGAAACACTGCTCCGTGTCGGCCATCTTCCATCTCTTGTTACTGCGTTACTGTGCATGACACATAATTAACAGGGTTTTCCCCTCATTCAGAATCAAATATGTACCCCTTTATTTTAGCCTCCCAACAAGGGTCATTTTCACCCAGCTGATGCCAAATTGCCTCATTAGTCCTCTGAAATAAATGTATAACTATTCTCTCTCTAGAAGCTGGACTTGTGAGTATAAGCAAATGACACCATGCAAACAGTTTGGATAAAAATGAGCGAGGTTTTGATGAAACTTTTTTCTTTTATAAACATACAACACATGTGGTCATTGTTAAATTCAACCAATTGTGCAAAGAAAATTAAAAAAAAAATGTAAGTGAACAGCTAAGCAATGGTTATGTCTGCAGCTCCCCAACTATGACAGATATGAAAGAACCCACCCACACTGAACAGAAATCCACTGAGCTGACAATTTACAGGATCAGGTGTCTGAGCTAAAGTGAGAAGGTTCCTCTGCTGGTTGATGGCCATCTTATAAATAAGTCTCGTCTTAAGAATCACACACACTGTATTCAGAGCCAAGACCGGAGTTGCACATGGTGTTTCTGATTCCATGACGCAATGGAGCATGGAGAGGCTAATCGTGGCATGAGGGCAACCATCTGTGTACTGCAAATACACGTTGACTGTACAGTGACTGCACCTATATTTGGGTTTTCCACCTGTTTGTACGAGTGACAGTAAATAGATCAAACACCAATTTAGTAGAGTAGAAAAAGAAAGAGTGGCTTCTACTGAATATGTTGTAAATTACTGTTTTTAAGGACACTGCAAGTTAATGAACAATTGATATCAAATCAATGTAAACTTGCCAGATTGTAGCCAGTGGCTAATTTCCATCTGTAGTCCATGGGTTACAATTTTTCCTTCCCCCATTCTATTATGCCGAGCACCAAGCTAGAAGGAGGGAAGTACCATTTTTATATGGTCTAAGTGTTGTTAAGTGTCTCAGTGGTGTTAAATATTCATCTATGCTGGAGCAATCCCGAGTCATCCTATCAGTATCTGTGACAGAATACTAACTTGGACAATGCCACTGGTTAGCCCAGGCACAGGTTTAAATTTGGCTAGGCCTGCTTTTCTAACATTCTGAGATAAATGTTATGTGCTTGTTTTGAGTGATTGCACCTGAACACAGTTAACAAAAAGAATAGATTCTTGACACGCAAAGTGATTCATTTAAATCGAACGAACACAGGGTACAGTAAGTGGAAGCAGAGACATTGACCCAGGTTTCCTGTCATGTGAGCATGTGTGGGGCTGGGTGATGAAGAACAGGGCATGATTGCAGCCGCCACATAGGGCGGGTGGACATCATCACTAACACACACAACAAAGTAGGACTGACATGGCACTTTGATCGTGAGAAACACATCTGCACACATAGATGCAAATGTATGAGGGCATGTAGAGGAAGCATTAGCGTTCCCATTTGCTGGAAGTCCAAGAAAATCATTGTGTGCAAGGCTAAAAATACACACCACCCTCAGTCTGTAAATACCATTTTGGACATGGAGACAGGTATTTGATGGTCTATGAAATCACTTGTAAATGAGCAAATTCGATCTCCACCAACAGCATTGCTGCTGAGGGAAGAAAAAAAACACTACAGCATCACCACACTCATCACATACACTGTTCCTTTTCTGCATGAGCTTCTAATTATCACTGATGCTGATACCATGATCTGGCAGTAAAGACACTGATGGACTTTTTATATCGGACATAATTCCAAAAGCTAATGTTTAACCATACTGTTGAAACTGAAGGAAAATAAAATGTGAAACTAGAACAACTTGTCATGTTGATCCTTTAGGACCAAATAACTGAGTCAGTGTATGGAAATAAAGGCGCTGCTATGGTTACATCAGAGGATGAGTTAACTGAAAACTAGTACAGTGCCCGCTGGATCCCGTGTGGACTGGTAACATCACAGAAGTGATGTATGCACCAAAGAATTGATGGCAATTATAAAGAACACCTAAGGAGTTCTTATAAGGAGTTTTGAACAGCTCCTTATAAGGTGTTGTTCAGTCATAGAATTCTGGTCACATTTTAATGTGTTAATCGTAGCGCTCTACTTGATGGCTCTCACTGCCACGCAACTGTATGGAAGCTGGGCTGCTGCCTGCGGACACACAGGAACTCATCCAGCTGATCCATCTGATCGACCAACTGTACCCCTGGACTCTTGGAGCCAGTACATCATCTACTCCAACTTGTTGGATGGAGGACGGGCACTTGCTCAAACTAAGCATAACGTGCATCACACACGGAGAGCTGCTCCGACAAAAGTCCAGCGGGATAATGCTGCTTTACTCTGCATTATTTTACTGTTTTGTGGAGACGTTCACCTGAACCCCGGACTGGTGGACGCCCAGCAGCCGCAGCAGGTGACTACAGCAGCAGCAGCACCGGTGACCTGTATCCGAAACGATTCCATCACAATGTTTCAAGGTAACGCACGCCATGTGTCTAAGACGACAAACAACAACAGCTGCTGTAACCAACTAAACTCGTTACAGACGGCCGTTGCCTTCGAACAACACAAAACCAAACTTTTTCAAACTGTCAATCATGCCTCTGTACTGTGGAACCCGCAAACAAAGCCAAAGGGAATATTTGGAGGGCATTTAAACATACGCAGCGTCATTTCAAAAACAGAACAACTGGAACATTTACTCACGGACTCAAATCTGGATTACCTGTGTCTCACAGAAACTTGGATGAATACCATGACTCCTCTATCTGTGTTTACAATCCCCGGATACAATGTTTACAGACAAGACCGAGAGAAAG
This sequence comes from Pholidichthys leucotaenia, assembly GCA_020510985.1. Taxonomy (NCBI): domain Eukaryota; kingdom Metazoa; phylum Chordata; class Actinopteri; order Cichliformes; family Pholidichthyidae; genus Pholidichthys; species Pholidichthys leucotaenia. The sequence continues at coordinate 129,980,281 of CM035847.1, forward strand.
GAAAAGGGGGCGGGGTTTTGATTTACGTTAAAGACTGCATTGACAGACACCTCCGATCAAACTCTGGAATGTGTCGGGGTCACAATAAGGCTATCTCCCCAAATGTCATTCATTGTACTCGCTGTGTATCGGCCACCAAATGCAACTAATGACTTTTATTCTGGTTTGGCCGAAATTTTAAAGAAATATGAAAGAAAGGAAATATTGCTAATGGGTGATTTTAATATAAACTGGCTCAATAAAGTATGAAGAAAAAAGCTGAAAGATATTACCAATTCTACACAAATGACACAATAAATAAATAAACCTGCAAGACTGACTAAAAATTCACAAACTTTGATTGATCTAATTTTTAGTAATAAGCCAGATAGGGTAACCAAAACATATAATTTGATAACAGGTTTGTCAGACCATAATCTTACTTTAGTAGCCAGAAAATTAAACAAACTAAGGTAAAGGGATCAACAGCAAATTAAAAAATCATCTAAAATTTCTCACATTCCAAAGAAAAATCAAATCTTCCTTGAGAATGACTTAAGCAAAATAAACACAGAATTTCAAAATGACAAAACCTGTGACCAGTCATGCAGAAATATTATAACAGCTATAACAGATATTATTGCAAAATATACAGAATTGAAACAGAGAAAGTCCAATAAAATGAGGCTGCCATGGTTTAACACCTCTCTTTGGGGCCTCATGAAACAAAGAGATATGGCCCTCAAAAAATTTCTTAAGTCAGGGCTAACCCCTGATCATTACACTTATAGAAGCTTGAGAAATAAAGTCACTATACAACTTCGAAAAGCAAAAGCTAACTTTTTTCTCAATATAATAAAGGATGCAAAAGGCAACAATAAACTTATTTGGAGAAGCATGGATAAGCTATTGGGAAAAGAAAAAACAAGATGTGATGACTTAAAGCTAAAAATAAATTCTGTTATCCAAAACAACAACACTGAGCTGGCAAAACATTTAAATGATTATTTTATAAACTCTGTGTCACAATTGGCAAAGAGTTTTTCTAAGCCAAACTGCACTCATGAATTCCACTGTGATGCTCATTCTTTTAAATTGAGTAATGTAGATGAAGGGAATATCTCTAAAATCATATCCAATCTTAACAATAGTAAAGCTAAAGACATATTTGGAATGGATACAGCTCTTCTGAAAGAACACAGAAATTTTAACACCAGTATTAACAAAAATTATAAATCAATCCATAAATGAGCGTACCTTTCCCACAATTTTGAAAACAGCCATTGTACAGCCAGTATACAAATCAGGTGATAAGCTTCAGGTCGCAAATTACAGCCCCATCAGCGTACTCCCAACCATTTCCAAAGGCTTGGAGAAAGCTGTAGCACAACAGCTGGTGGACCACCTTGACTCCATGGCAGCACTTAACCCCTTTCAGTTTGGTTTCAGGAAAGAATATTCCACTGAAACAGCATGTTGCTATCTATTAGAAAACGTCAAATCCAGCCTGGATGGGGGAGGGGTAGTGGGGGCTGTTTTTCTTGACCTGCGAAAGGCTTTTGATACAGTCAACCATGAGTTACTTTTAAACAAATTATCACAATTCTCCCTTCATAAAAATACACAAAATTGGATAAGGTCATACCTCAGTGACAGACAGCAGTGTGTAATTGTAAACAATATTACATCTCCCTTAAAAGCATGCAGCATGGGTGTACCGCAGGGCTCTATTTTAGGGCCTTTGCTGTTTACATTATATATTAATGATCTCCCGTCTGTGTGTAATGCAAATATAATTATGTATGCTGACGACACTGTGGTATATACTCATGGTAAAATGACTGAAGAGGTGACTGAAAAATTATATATTAATGATCTCCCGTCTGTGTGTAATGCAAATATAATTATGTATGCTGACGACACTGTGGTATATACTCACGGTAAAACGACTGAAGAGGTGACTGAAAAATTAACACAGGAAATGGAGAAAGTCTCACATTGGTTGAGGAATTCTTGTTTAACCTTAAACGTCGATAAAACTGTGTCAATGTTTTTTACTAATCACTACAAATCCAAGAATTCTGGTCATATCTTGACAGAAGGACAAAAAATTAAGAATGTGACTGAATTTAAATATTTAGGTGTTACACTTGACTCAAATTTAAGCTTTAAAAAACACATTAAAAAGATGACAAACACGGTCAAATTTAATTGTGCTAATTTCAAATATATCAGAAATTCACTGTCTACTGAAGCATCAAGTATGTATCTAAATGCTATGATAATTCCACATTTTCTTTACTGTATGACCAGTTGGTCACAGGCGTGTAAATCTGCCCTGAGGTCTCTGGAATCATTATACAAATATTCTATCAAGATTCATGACAAGAAAAGACGAACATTCCATCACTGCCCAATCCTGTCCAAATATTACCTGTTGAGCTTTGAAAATCTAATCATGTATACAAATGTGTCTTGTTTAAGGTAATCCATAACTCTGCTGCTCCTCCCTTAAAAAGGTTTGTTTCATTAAGTTCTGTAAATACATCTCGGACAACTCGATCAACAGCACGCGGCGAGTGCAGGATTCCTAAGCACAAGACAACATTAGCAAATTCAACATTTTCATGTGTGGCTATGCGACAGTGGAACATGTTACCAACGGAGTTACTTGCAGTAACAGACTATCACACATTTTCACGCTTGGTGAAAAAACAGTTAATCTCTAAGCAAATCTGTGTCCATAATGTACTGTGATGTAAAGATGTTAGAGTGTGTGATGACGACAGTGGGACCAATAAGAGTCAGTGGTTGGATGTGAAAAATTGTTTATATGGATGGAGTTATAAAAATGTATTATTGTATGTTTTAGTTCTTATCGGTGTTTTGGGTTCTTATCAATGTTATTAATGTCTGTTTTAGTTTTTAGCAATGCTTGGTTTTAGTTTTTTTAATCAATGTTTGGTTTTAGTTTTTTTTAATCAATGCTTACTTGTAGTTTTAGTAAATGTCTGCTTTTATTAATACTAACACCAGCCTGCCCAGGGACTACAGGTGGAAATTAGCACTTGTGCTATAACCTGGTACAATGCATCTTTCCTCTAAGGCCAATGTATATTGTGCATGTCCCTGCATAAATAAATAAATAAAACAAAACAAAACAAACAAAACATGACCATACCTTATCTTATAAGGAGTTCTTATAAGGAGATCTGAACAACTCCTTATAAGGTCTTCTCAGGACCCAGTTCAGGAGCTCGGATCGGGCCCAAATTTTTATCCCACCGGCCTCCAGATCCTAGCGCCCCTATGGACGTTCAATAAAGATTTCCCCTCCTAAACTTCCACATATCCAGGGAGGCTGAAATTTACAGGGGTTATTGGGCTTAATATTATAGCCATCTATCAATAAATGCAAGGATTCTCTGTGTATCTGTCTGTCTGTTCCTTGCATATCTCTCAAATCATTTGTTAGACTGACCTCAGATTTGATACATGCTTTGTTGAGGTTATGAGAGTGTGCATTCCCAAATTTCAGCCTCCCCAAAAATGTGGAAGTTTAGGAGGGGAAATCTTTAATGAATGTCCATAGGGGTGCTATTAAATGAAGCCAGAGGTGGAAAAGGTATAACCACTGGGATATGGAGGCTGAAAATTTGTCTATGATGCCACCAGTCCATACGAGTTTATACGGGCACTGCACTAGTAAATCCAAACACTCTCATTACCTCAGCAAAGCATGTATCAAATCTGAGGTCAGTCTGACAAACGGTTCGAGAGATATGTGAGGAACAGACAGACAGACAGACAGACACAAGAATCCTTGCATTTATAGCTTGTTCTTCACTGAGATTTTTTTTTCCAGCTGTGACAGAAAAATCTGAAGACTGTATCATGTTTACAGATTACACTGAGGTGATCTAATTAAACTCAGTTGGAGTGGTGGTCTAGTTGATAGAGCATCCGCCCCACAACCGGGAGGTTGGGGGTTCAAGTCCCAGCCGGGTCATACCAAAGACGATATAAAAATAGTACTTCCCGCCTTCTAGCTTGATGCTCAGCGTAAAAGAATGGGGAAAGGAGAAGTTGTTTGTGGCGGCACCTTGATTGGCTGTGTGGACTGAATGACAATAGACAATGTTCTTCTAAAATGACTAATAATCGAGTAATAATCAATTATGACAGAATTTTTACAGTACTGTCTATCCAAAGGACAAAAAAAATAAATAAATAAATAAACCACAACCCCTGGGATACATATCATATAAAACGGGTTTTAAATCATTATTTGTTCCATATTAATAACATTTATGACAAACTTCTGCTGATAATCACTAGAAAATACAAAATAAATAAATGGTTTCTCCATAAATGGAAAAACAATATCCGTCAAGTTTAAGAAGCTGTGATCAGCAGTTTTCCTAATTTTTTTTAAAATCTTGATTCACTCGAGAGTACAGCAACTAGGCATTAACATTTATGATTTTTGCAGATTAATATGATCATTGCACTTTGTTTGGTTGTCTGTTAGCAGGATTATGCAAACATCTACTTGGTGGATTTTGACAGAAAACCAAACAGAGGTGACCCTTGGCCCCATGATGAATCCAATAGATTTTTTGGCAAATATGATTTAGTTTGCATATTATGGACACTAAATCCCCCCCCCCCTTTTTGAAACATGTGATGAAACATTTTCATCACATTATAACTGGTGGAGAAACAGCCTTGCCGTAGGTATGCACTCCAAGTGCCCTCAAGTTAATTGTGACTTAATAATTTGGGGTATGGAAAAAAATCTGCCTGTAAATACTATTGTATGTTTAAAAAGAAAAAAACAAACAAACAGAAACTGACAATCATTCATGACTTCAGTTATAGAGATTTGGAAAAATATAAACATTCAAAGGATTAAACTACTGTGTGATATTGTAGGTATTCAATTAGAAAGCTACAGTTAATTTAAAAAAAAAAAGCTAATTTTGTTTCAATCCTTCTTTTGACATGTTGTAGAAAACAAGAAAACACCTTCCTGGTAGACATATAAAAGCAGTTTGCTGCCTTTCCACACTGTCGTGCAGTCCTGACTGCTGCAAAAACGTGTGTGTGAGCACACACACATCTTTGTATCCGTGTTGTCACAGCCAAGCACCTATGGAGGTGCAGTGAGACACAAGAGACTGTTTAAACAAGCAACTAGTCAGCCCCACAAAGCAACTCAACAGTCAACAACAAAGGCCGCCTAACTACAGCCCTCTACTGTCACCAAATATTTCAAAGGGAGACTGACTGACATACTCACAAAAACACACATACACTGAACAAAGCTTCACACCTACACAGCACACCTGTCCAGTCTGCATGAAAACTGTACAGCACATGGCTATAATCACTGGATTCATCCAATACATGCACACGCGTACACTTGTCATGCACGTTATATTGCGCGTGGATCCATTTACCCGTATGCACATATGTTCATCGTAACAGTGGATGCTTTGGAGGTCAAAGTGTCTTCAACATTTGGCTTCACGTGCGAGACTGTTCCGTCAACAAGATTACCATCTTCACATCTGTGTCATATGTAGCTGTGTGAGAGTGAGGTTTAATTAAGCAATATTACACAAGAGGGAGTACAGTATCAATGAACATAGTAACTGCGGGTGTGATACGTCTAATGCCCTCGAATATCACACCCGTAGTTAGTATATTCATGATACCGTAATGACCTCGAGTGTAATATTGCTTTTATACAACAGTTCTGCAAGCACAATTTATTAAATGACAGCAATCCTGGACAAAATATTATGATTTGTTTGTTTAACCAGTTATTTTGCGCAGCTGAGGAAAAAAAAAACAAACTAGTCCCTTCAAAATGTAGCCAGTAACTGTTGCTAAACATCTCAATCAGCATGAAGACGTCTACTGTATATTCGCTACTGTCAAGTGCAAAAGTAAATGCTTATAAAACATACAGTCATGGGAAAAAATTAGGACACCCTGTACAAGCCTGTGTATTTTTTAACATATTTGGACATATGGATATTTAATATCAATGTTAAAAATACTGGGAGATTTGCGTAATACAATTAAACAATTAAAAATGAATTAAAGACTTTTTTCAAATTTTCTGTAAAATTAATTCTAAACAAATAGTGGGGAATAAATTAGGACACCCCCCCCCCCCATATATTTTAGGACACCCTCACATTCATTCCCACTTACAATGGCTAAAATATATTTTAAAAAATGCAAATAAAAACAAAAACAAAGTTAGAACTAGATACGTGACCATTTCTTTATAAAGAACTGAATATTTAAAGGGGTGTCCAAATTTTTTCACATGTCTGTATATCTGTTGAGTCAGTACTGCAGAAGACCCGAGATCAAAATGTAGCCAGTGCCGGTAGCTAGTAGTAGTAGCATGCTAGTGATTTGGCACACTTCGCTCACTTTTCTTCACATTTTCAGATGAAACAAAGAGTCCATCACCACAAAGATATTGTGGTTTGTTAATAGAGACGATAAATCCAACTCTCGCATAGTGCTGTGACAGTATATATCAGATGACAATATAAAAACATCTATTGTTTCATAGAATACTCTGTTGTTTAAATCGTGATTTAAAATGCACATACTCCCGTTTCTTCAGTAAAGCTCCTCACGCAACACTCGTCAGCACCCTACTTCTCACCCACAATGCGTGCAGCAGAATAGGTGTGTGCTGGGTGGCTAGGCTTCAGTCCGGTGGTTGCTCACTCCAAACTACCAGTTTGGTCAAATAGCAACAACTTCTGTTTGCTAGTGATGTAGGACTGTTTTCCATTCTGCTGCGTCAGAGAGGATAGCCCTTTAACCTCATCTTAACAGGAGGTAAGTAACGTTAACACCATGTCTAATTATAAAACAGCAAATGCTAAATGATGATGCCAAGTTGTGCTAATTCGGACCATTACAGAGTATCAGACCATTGTTTCTTTGATTTAAATTACTGCTCAGTTTCTTAGTTTTGTCTGAAAAAATTTATTAAAGCTGCAAAAATGCATGATGGCAATAATGCATCGGATTTATATAGCGCTTTTCATGGTCACTCAAAGATGCTTTACAAAGGATACATGATTCATTCGCTCCACAGATAATGGACTACTGTAGCCACAGCTGCCCTGGGACTGATGGAAGCATGGCTACAGAACATTTGTACACATTCATACCCAGTGTCATAGACCGTTATACAAATGACAACGTAAAACAGAGTGGAAAAAGTATAAGCTCCTCTCACCAAAAAATAGACCCCCTCATCAGATATTTAAATCTGAACTGAATCTGATCAGAAATGTAACAGGAAAACAGGATAAGACCCCTTCCAAAAATAAATGGAAGCCCTCGTATGTGTCTGAAAATTGAATGTGTCCACAGTACTGTTAAATTAAAGCTTCTGTATAAACTTGAAGTCAATCTGATCAGAAATGTAGAAACTAAGGTGGGGACATGTTGTCCAACGAATGAACGGGTCAAAAACATTACACTAGAGGTCTGGGCAATACGGCCCCACAAAAAACAGATTTTTTTTCACGTCACATTCGATTCTCGAGTCAATGAAGTGTCTCCACTAGGGCCCTTTCTTGTTGTATGGGGTACTACGTTAAAATGAAGCTGCTAACATTACTTGCTCTGTGGCTGGTGTTTTCGGGCTATTTTCTCATTCAGCACTAGCTTGCAGTGCAACACACTGCCCCCAATCGGTGGAGTTGTTCTTTTAAGGATGTTGAAAAAGGTTTGTCGGGGCACTGTCTTTAGTTGCCACTGCCTTTGAACAGACTTTACAGTGGGGTGAGAAATTGATTCAGTCCATTTTCATTAAAAAAAAAAAATCCTTCAAACAAAAGTATTAATATACTGATTTAAAACCAATTTAAAATTGATTTATTGCCCAGCTCTACATTATACCATTATACTACATTACTCACAGCACTGATCAGCTGTTTGATATTATTTTAAACAGACTGAGGAAATGCAATAAAAACATACGGTGAAAGTTTTTGTGGAGTCAATCATCTGTGTTCTTTTAACAGTGAATATCTGCTGACTTTTATTCCTCAAGGAAAATGAGTGAAAAAGATTGTTCACAAGTCCCAAATTGTGTGTCCAAGTCAAGTCTGAAGGGTGGCTCAAGTCCCCATTCTCTACCGTATACCATACTGTACATCACTATGGTTTTGGTGTATCTGTATCTTTATAAGCATAACTACAATACAATGATAAAAAGCTTTCTATACACTGGTTGGCAGCATGATATAATAGACTAGTGCTCACGGCTAACATGTTGACGGCAAATTTAGGCACCTTAACTGTACTGGATATAGTCCTGTTGATAGCTCTTAGAGCATTGTGATAACGGGATATCCAAATAATGGTTTGTTGTATTTATTGTTATCGTGTGTGTGTGTGTGTGTGTGTGTGTGTGTGTGCGTGTGTGTGTGTGTACAGCCGTGGACAAAATTGTTGGTACCCCTCTGTTAATGAAAGAAAAACCCACAATGGTCACAGAAATAACTTGAATCTGACAAAAGTGGTGATAAATAAAACTTCTATTAAAATTAACCAATGAAAATCAGGCAATGCTTTTGAATTGTGGTTCAACAGAATTTCTTTAAAAAATAAACTCATGAAACAGGCCTGGACAAAAATGATGGTACCCCTAGAAAAGATTGAAAATAATGTGACCATAGGGACATGTTCAACCAAGATGTGTCCTCTAATTAACATCACAGGTGTCTACAAACTTGTAATCTGTCAGTTGGCCTATTTAAAGGATGATAAGTAGTCACTGTGCTGTTTGTTGACATGGTGTGTACCACACTAAACATGGACCAGAGGACGCAAAGGAGAGAGTTGTCTCAGGAGATTAGAAAGAAAATTATAGACAAGCATGTTAAAGGTAAAGGCTATAAAACCATCTCCAAGCAGTTTGATGTTCCTGTGACTACAGTTGCACATATTATTCAGAAATTTAAGATCCACGGGACTGTAGCCAACCTCCCTGGACGTGGCCGCAGGAGGAGACAGATAATACGAATGGTAACAAAGGAGCCCAGAACAACCTCTAAACATATTCATGGTGAACTCCAAGGTCAAGGTACATCAGTGTCAGATTGCACCATCCGTTGTTGTTTGAGCCAAAGTGGACTTCATGGGAGACTACCAAGGAGGACACCACTGTTGAAAACAAATCATAAAAAGTCAGATTGGAATTTGACAAACTGCATGTTAATAAGCCACAAAGCTTCTGGGAGAATGTCCTAAGGACAGACGAGACAAAACTGCAACTTTTTGGCAAGGCGCATCAGCTCTATGTTCACAGACGCAAAAATGAAGCATACCAAGAAAAGAACACTGTCCCTACTGTGAAACATGGAGGAGGTTCTGTTATGTTCTGGGGCTGCTTTGCTGCATCTGGCACAGGGTGTCTTGAATCTGTGCAGGGTACAATGAAATCTCAAGACTATCAAGGTATTCTCGAGAGAAATGTGCTGCCCAGTGTCAGACAGCTTGGTCTCAGTCGCAGGTCATGGGTCTTGCAACAGGATAATGACCCAAAACACACAGCTAAAAACACCCAAGAATGGCTCAGAGCCAAACATTGGACTATTCTAAAGTGGCCTTCTATGAGCCCTGATCTAAATCCTATCGAACATCTGTGGAAGGAGCTGAAACATGCCGTCTGGAGAAGGCACCCTTCAAACCTGAGACAACTGGAGCAGTTTGCTCATGAGGAGTGGGCCAAAATACCTGCTGAGAGGTGCAGAAGTCTCATTGACAGTTACAGAAATCGTTTGATTGCAGAGATTGCCTCAAAAGGTTGTGCAACAAAATATTAAGTTAAGGGTACCATCATTTTTGTCCAGGCCTGTTTCATGAGTTTGTTTTTTAAAATAATTCTGTTGAGCCCCAATTCAAAAGCATTGTCTGATTTTCACTGGTTAATTTTCATAGAATTTTTATTTATTACCACTTTTGTCAGATTCAAGTTATTTCTGTGACCATTGTGGGTTTTTCTTTCATTAACAGAAGGGTACCAACAATTTTGTCCACGTGTGTATAGCTGAAATGCTATAAGTTATAATAAGTAATATGGAACATTATGAAGACAAATTTTAAGTGTATACTTAAAATAAATATTATTAACATTACACTTAAGTGTAATGTAGTTTTGGTTTTTGGGTTGTTTTTTTTTTAAATGATACTTTCAGTAACGATGATTCCTTTGCACAGCCTCTCACTTTTTTTGTTTTAATCTTTGTTATGTCTCTTCTTCTAATCTCTGCTCATGATTTTTATTTCCCTGTATCGGGTCTTGGGAGACACACATACAGTACATACTGTACATACATTTCCCCCCCCCCAGTGAAGAAGTGTACAGGGTTTCCTCTGGTAACATTTCGGGTGGTGGCCTGCCACGCCTGAAAATTTTCTGACACTATGAGGAAATATAAATTTATTAAGAAAAAAACTGAAGGAATGACGGTCTGCAAGCGCGCACATGAACAATGTGTGTGACCATCATCAGCGTGGAGTTCAGAAGCGCCTTGCCCGCGTATTCCAGTCAGCAGGCAGAGTCTCAAATGTACAAGAAAAGTCAATTTTACGAGAGGAAATTAGAAATTTGAGGAAAATGGTTTCATATTTAGATAAATTTACAGAGAAAAGTAGAAAACAATAAGAAAATTGTTATAAATTTTGGAGAAAAACCTCAAACCCTCAACTGAAGTCATTACTCCAATTTTAAATGGGTGCTCTTTGTACTCTTAACTAGAAATTTTTGGTTGTCTACTTTTAATTTACATGACATTTAATATTTTCTAACCTGTTTGTATACCACCATAGACGGAGAGAGAACCTGAATTAGACAGAGCTCAGAGAGGGCAAGATGAGACAGAAGAGAGGAGCCAAGGAGAGGAAAGTGTTCAGGCAGAGGGTCCAGGAGAGGTGAGAGCAGAGGAAAGGGAGAAGGATGACATCAGTAAAAAGTCCAAACACAGGACGTCTGAGTGGGACCTCAACTGGCCCAATATTCCAACATTCAAGCCTCGGTTGTACAATACTTCAAATGGTAAGTTCCATATGCAAAGTTACGGTGCAAAATTTTAAATAAATAAATAAATAGTATAAAATTAACATATTCCGGTTACAATAGTGTCATGTGTTTTCTGCCCCCCGGGAAAATATGTTGTCACCGCGTCAAAGTCAGAGGAAACACAGTGTAGAAATTTTCAATATTTGTTATCCTCTAAAACACTATAAGCATTAGGTCAATATTTGTCTTATTCTGTTGACAAACAAGGAGAAAGAAAAAATACTTTAAAAAAATCACTTGCATATGGGCAGTGGTGGCCTAATGGTTAGAGATGTGGATTGGTTGGTGAGCGAAAGGTCGCCGGTTTAATCTCTGGACTGGCAGGATCAGATCTTGGTGGGACAGATAACGTAGCAATGTTTGCCCCACTGTCCTTAACTCTACTGTGGTGCCCTTGAGCAAGGCCCTTAGACTCAATTGCTCCTGTGGAGCTGCTCAGTGGCCACAGGTCAGTCTGTGGTTGTACTGGTCAGTTTCCAGGTGTGAATGCGCGAGTGTGAACAGGGCGTCCTTGAAAAAGAGAGGTTGCCGCTCAGTGGAACTCCCCCGTATAAATAAAGGTTAAATAAAATTTTTAAAAAAAATATATACAGGAGACAATCCTTTAGAGTTGCTACCTATTTGTTGCTATTGTTACTATTATTATTATTATTACTACTACTGCAACTACTATTGTTAGTAGTAGTAACTATTATTAGTATTGCTATTATTACTATTGTTATTATAATAGTAGTTGTAATATTAGCATTATTAACAATTATTTTTATTATAAATAAGCTCTTCTCAAATCATCTACCCTATGTGTTTGGACTTGGCATCCTCACAGTTACAATTTTGTGAATGAGACTCACTATAAAAAGCATATGACCACATGAAAAAAGAAAAACATTTAAAAATCACTTGCATACACAGGAGACAATCTTGAAAGGTCGGCTATTTGGGTGCTGAAAATTGTTACATCAGTATTTAAATCAGTAACGTTTTTAAAACCGAACATCTTTTCTTCTTCTGCTTCTAGCTATTCCCATGTTCTGGTGGGGTTGCTGTGGCAGACACCAATGTACATCTGCCATGTCCATACAGGCTGAAGCCGAGTTTTATGCTGGATGCCGTTCCTGACGCAACCCTGTCCATTTTATCTGGGCTTGGGACTGGCACAGGGAGTACACTGTCTTGTGCACCCCCTATGGTTGGGCAACCAACATTTCCCTCGTCCATTCCATTTTTGCTGAGCATCAAGTTGGAAGGCAGGAAGTTCCATTTTTATATGGTCTTTGGCATGACCCAGCCGGGATTCGAACTCCGACCTCCTGTGGGGCAGATGCTCTACCTCTAGGCCACCACTCCAGTAAAACCGAACATCTTTTATTTTTCTTAATTTTCTAGCATAATCAGGATTTGTACATTACAACAAAAGTTGTTTATTTCATATAATATTCTCCTTCTTCAGCCAAAATGAAGAAAATGCATTTCTTATCAGCACCAATATGGCATCCGTACTTGGCTACCTAAAACTAACCTGGTGGCTAGCGATGAGCACTCTAGCTTATTATATCTCTGTGGTTCGCAGGTTTTATGGAAAAAAGTCAGTAAAACTGCAAAGAATCACTGTTAAATTAAGTCAGCATAAAAGTATTTCTGATCTTAACACATGATGGTTCCCGCTTTTTACCAAGTTGATTAAAATGCAAAATAAAGTGAATGTATGCTGGTTCATACAGTTAGACCCAGAAATATTTGGACAGTGACAATCTTCATGATTTGGGCTCTGCATGCCACCACATTGGATTTCAAATGAAACAACTACAACGGAATTGAAGTGCACACTTTAAAGTTTAATTCAAGGGGTTGAACAAAAATCTATGATTAAACATGTAGGAATTGTAGCTATTTTTATACAAACGCTCCTCATTTCAGGGGCTCAAAAGTAATTGGACAAATAAACATAACCCTAAGTAAAATGTTACTTTTCAATATTTTGCTGAGAATCCTTTGCAGGCAATGACTGCCTGAAGTCTGGAACCCATGGACATCACCAAACGCTGGGTTTCCTCCTTTGTGATGCTTTGCCAGGCCTTTACTGCAGCTGTCTTCAGTTGTTGCTTGTTTGTGGGTCTTTCTGCCTTAAGTTTTGTCTTGAGCAAGCGAAATGCATGCTCGATTGGGTTGAGATCTGGTGATTGACTCAGCCATTGCAGAATATTCCACTTCGTTGCTTTAAAAAAAAAACTCCTGGGTTGCTTTTGCAGTATGTTTTGGATCACTGGTGAAGCGCCGTCCAATCAACTTTGCTGCATTTGGCTGAATCTGAACAGAAAGTATATCCCTATACACTTCAGAATTCATCCAGCTGCTTCTGTCTTTTGCCACATCATCAATAAACACAAGTGACCCAGTGCCATTGGAAGCCATGCATACCCATGCCATCACACTGCCTCCACCATGTTTTACAGAAGATGTAGTGCTTTGGATCAAGAGCTGTTCCAATTCTTCTCAAAACTTTCTTCTTCCCATCATTCTGGTAGAGGTTGATCTTAGTCTCATCTGTCCAAAGAATGCTGTTCCGGAACTGGGCTGGCTTCTTCAGGTGTTTTTTGCTAAAGTCAATTCTGGCCTTTCTATTTTTGAGGCCGATTCATGGTTTGCACCTTGTGGTGAATCCTTTGTGTTTACTCTCATGAAGTCTTCTCTTTATGGTAGACTTAGATACTGATACACCTACTTCCTGGAGAGTGTTCTTCACTTGAGTGGATGTTGTGAATGGGGTTGTTCTTCACAGGAAAGGATTCTGCGATCATCCACCACTGTTGTGTTCTGTGGACGTCCAGGCCTTTTTGAGTTCCCAATCTCACCAGTGCACTCTTTTTCTCAGAATGTACCAAACTGTTGATTTGGCCACTCCTAACATTTCTGCTATCTCTCTGATGGATTTCTTCTTTTTTTTTTTTTTTTCTCAGCCTCAGGATGGTCTGTTTCACCTCCATTGAGAGCTCCTTTGACCGCATGTTGTGTGTTCACAGCAACAGCTTCCAAATGCAAACGCCACACCTGGAATCAACTCCAGACCTTTTAACTGCTTAATTGATGACAGATTAACGAGGGAAGAGCCCATGCAGCCTTGTTATTTTATTTTTTGCAGCCTTCTGAGTCAATTGTCCAATTACTTTTGGTCCCTTGAAAAAGAAGCGGCTACGTATTAAAGAGCTGTAATTCCTAAACCCTTGTTCCAATTTGGATGTGAATACTCTCAAATTACAGCTGAGAGTCTGCACTTTAAGCCCATATTGATTATATAATTGTATCCTGAATATGTTTTCGTAAACGGCTAAAATAACAAAACTTCTGTCACTGTTCAAATATTTTTGGGCCTAACTGTATCATTCTGACATTAAATCTTAAAAGTGTCCAGTAGACAAAGTACTAAGTACCAAATTTAAACAAAGAAAAAAAAATGTAACTCTCATATTTACCTCTGAATGGTATAATTTTGTCGGCCTGTTGTACATGTGAACAAGTGGCAATTAAAGGCAGCACTGCTCCATTTTTGGTTGCATCTCTGGAAGTTACTAAAATCAGCCACCAAACAAACTTTAATGTTTAAAAGTGACATAATCAACTGTATCCCTGCTAAAAAATAAAAGTGGTACTACTGTGAGGTAAGATTTCAGGCCAAACGTTCCTCATGTTAGTTTTCATGTATTATTTGACAGCTCCCTCTTCTGGTAAAAAGCGAACATCGTTACAAATCAAAATAAATTTTTACCTGTCAGTACCATGCTCTGATATACATAATCATTAGACTGTAACATTATTTTAAAACACCACTATTCGATGCATTATGTGTTCAATTTATAAGAGATAACTGCTTAGATTTTGTTTTTTTCTCATCAATAAACTCAAACTACTAAACAGTAGGACGTAAACTCAGGAACAACTAGAAACTTCTGATCTTTTAACCCCTTTTGTTTTCACTTCAACAGAACAACCACAAAGGGCCGTATTACAACGACACGGTCCATAATCGGTTGTCACTGACGCAGAACATGTTAAAGGGCGTTTCAAAGTTCATTTCCTTATCACAGCAATGCATAAACGAATTTTCCGGTGGGCGCATGGGGTAAAAGAGGCTGGTCTACTTATTCAGAGGTGTGTTTTGATTAATCCAATCCAAACTGCTCATGCCCATCCCTTTAATGCACAGAGGTGCATTATCTAAAGTGAACTCTGATCATGATGGCTTGTTTGGGATGGGTTTTTGTGCTGGCCAAAGGGTGTGTGCGTGAGCCAAAATGCATGAGATAGTAACTCTGCTTGGTAATAAGGAAGACATCAATCACAGTTGATGCCCAGTTAATTATTTTAAAGAATAAACAGGTAATATTATGCTGGGCTGAAAAATCAGCTGAATGGTTTAACATAGTGCACACGGATGCAACACAGACATAAATGGGTTTGAAACTTCAGGAAAAAAGGATGATGCCTGCGTAAACTTTCATAAAAGGATTATTAATGGTGGTGTGGGAGTCACTCCCGGCCAATGGGGATATGGAGGGCTCCTTCTCCTTTGCTTTTGCCAACCAAGGGTCTTCCCTGCCTCATGTGTGGGTCTGCCGAGGTTTGTGGCTCTCTGTCCCAGTCCCTCCTGGGCAGAAGGGAAGGAAGAGATCCAGCGTGGCATCCCATCCACTGCTGACACCTGCCACGAAGTGTGCCTGCTCTCGCTGGCCCCTTTTGGGAGCTGACGGGTGGCTGTGGAAGCACCCGCACCTTGAGAACCCCAACTGTAGGAGTGTGGTTTAGGTGGCCTCGGCCTGGCTGGAAACCACAGACAGATGTGGACGCATCTCCTGTCTCTCTGGGGAGTTACAGTGAAAAGTAAAACCTGTTTATTCATTCATTCTCCAAAAAATAAACACATTAATGCCTAATAAGCCCATGATGAAAACAAAAATGTGGACAGAATAAAAATCTTCAAACTGGCACGCCTCCCCCCATATGCCACATTCATACCAAAATGCACATATGCCCCATGTTCATTCATTCAAAGATTTTTATTTCTCAATACTTCTACTACATATGTACAGGACATACAGGAGAATCAAAATGCTGTTTCCCTCTCGCTCTCTCTCGATGAGAGTGGCAGCCTAGTTGGTAGAGCCTCCACCCCACAACCGGGAGGTTGTGGATTCAAATCCCGGCTGGGTCATACCAAAGACCATATAAAAATGGTACTTTGAACCTTCTAGCTTGGTGCTCAGCATAATAGAATGGGTAAAGGAAAGTTAATACGCAGAGCTATCAGAGGACTGACCCCTCCCCCCCCCCCCACTGTAGCTTTCACAACTTACAGTAGCTGTGTGGCCTAGGGTCAGAGAAACAGGGATAGGCACCACCCCTGTACACCACCTGGTGTCCCACATGCTGTGGAAGGGAATTAACTAACTTAATTCTCTTGGTAATGTGCATAATATATAAGAAAAGAAGGAGCAAGGATGAAAACAACAGCAGTCTATGTAGAGTAATGCTACCCACAGTGCAAATGAAGATTAAAAAAAGAAGCAGCACAGCAATCTTATTTACAGTAGTATAGTAATACCTATAGTGCAAGTTCAATGCGGTGGAGGAGGTGCAAACAGTGACAGTTTGGAATGCACATGATCAGTAGTGCAACAACAGACAGCAGCAGGTGTGGCATTTATGCAAATGATTGCAGTAAGGTGCAAAGAAATACAGCAAATGGTTACAGTAAGGTGCAAACACAGAGCAGCAGATGTTCAATTCAATTCAACTTTATTTATATAGCACCATTTCACAACAACAGTCATCTCATAGCACTATCAACTGTAGGGGGGAACCCCCACAGTTGCAGAAAGACCCCAGCAATCAGGCGATCCCCTGTGAGCAAGCACTTGGCGACGGTGGAGAGGAAAAACTCCCTTTTAACAGGAAGAAACCTCCAGCAGAACCAGGCTCAGGGAGGGGCAGTCATCTGCTGCGACTGGCTGGGGGGTGAGGGGATAGAGAAGAAGAAAAGAACAGACAGATGTGGTACCCTTTGTGTGCCGAGTCTTTCTGTGTGAACAGCTGAGGTAGGGTTATTGTCTGGGTGAGTGCGTTACAGTCCGGGGGGGGGGGGGGGGGCAAAGTTCAGGGTCCTGATGGCCTGGTGAACAAAGCTGTTTAGTAGTCTTGTGGAGAGGGCCCGGAGGCATCGGCACCATCTCCCTGAGAGCAGGAGGCTAAAGAGGGAGTGGGAGGTGTTACCTGCGATGGTGATGGCTCTGTGGGTGAGGCAGGTGTCCGAGAGGGAGGGCAGAGGGGCACCAATGATCTTGCTGGCTGCTTTCACTGTGCGTTGTAGTGTCTTCCAGCAGGAGGCGGTGCAGCTTCCATACCACACCGTGATGCAGCGGATGAGGATGCGCTCAATGGCGCCCCGGTAGAATGGGCACATGATGTGGGGTGAGACTCGTGCTCTCCTCAGTTTGTGGAGGAAATAGAGGAGAGTTTGAGCTTTCTTGGCCAGTGATGTGGTGTTGTTGGACCAGGAGAGGTCCTCAGAGATGTGCATCCCCAGGAACTTGGTGCTGCTCACCCTCTCCACAGTTGCTCCATTGATAAGAGGAGGATGCTGTGTGTGTCCTCTCCTGAAGTCGACCACAATCTCCTTTGTTTTTCCCACATTCAGGAAGAGATTATTGTCTTTACACCACTGGACCAGTTGGCTCACCTCATTTCTGTGGGTAGCCTCTTCATTGTTGGTGATGAGGCCCATCACCGTTGTGTCATCCGAAAAACTTGATGACGTGGTTGGTGCTGTAGGCTGGTATGCAGTCATGGGTCAGTAGGGTGAAGAACAGCAGGCTGAGCACACAGCCTTGTGGGGCCCCTGTGCTCAGTGTGATGGTCTTGGAGGTGTTGCTGCCGACCCGCACATTCTGGGGCCTCCCTGTGAGAAACTCCAGCACCAGTTACAGAGAGAGGTTTTGAGTCTCAGTAGCCACGGTTACATGGGCAAAATTTCATCAATCTGATTACAATTCAGATCAGAATTTTATTGTTTACATGGATCCTGAAAAAGCTGATCCGATTAGGATGTGCGTTTCCATGTGTCACACGTTTGAACGGAACAAGTCATTTTGACATGTGCACGTCGACATTTCAACATTCCGAAAATAGTAGAAGAAGCAGCAACTTCCGGTGTTAGCAAGCCCCGCTTCGTGTTGAAATTGACCTGTACTGTGTTATTCAGACTGTACTTTTGCTTCTGCTGGTCTCCGTAATGAAGCTACAAGTTCATACTTCTGCATATGACGAACAGAGGGAGACAGCAGGACGATACAGACCAGTTTTGTTTTACTCCCGCTATGTTTTCCGCTAGCTGCTGCTAAGGCGGAAATAAGTCATGTCGACATGCAGCTGGTGTACAGACATGCGCAGTAAACATATTTTCTGTCCTACGTTCGGAATAAGTGTTGTCATGCGCACCATTCGGATTAACAATCGGCATAACCCACCCCTCTCAATCGGAATGAAATTTTGATCTGAATGAGCGTGATCGGGTTAGAATATTCAGACTGGTGTGTTTACATGAAGCATTTTTATTCCGATCAGGCTTTTAATCCGGTTACTTGCGTCCATGTAAACATAGCCACTGTCCGACTTTTTGTTTTAGGTGCGCTGAATGGTTGCGCTGAATGCTGAACTGAAGTCCAAAAATAGCATTCGCACGTAGGAGTTCTTTTGAGTCCAGGTGGGTGAGGGCTGGATGGACAGCAGCAGAGATAGCATCTTCTGTGGATCTGTTTGACCTGTATGCAAACTGAAATGGGTCGTGGGAGGGAGGGAGGATGGACTTCATGTTCTGCATGACCAGCTGCTTGAAGAACTTCATTATGATGGAGGTTAGTGCTACTGGTCGGTAATCATTGTAGCTGGATGGACAGGCTTCTTTGGGACTGGTATTATGGTAGCAGTTTTGAAACACATGGAGACAACAGCTTGACTCAGGACATTCTTGAGGTCCTCTGCACAGTCCTTCAAAACGTGAACTGGTATGTTGTCTGGTCTAGCTGCCTTGCGTGGGCTACGTAATCCTAGAAAGAGTCCCATTCACGCTGGCTGGATCCAGACTTATAGTCTGCTCATCTGGTGGAGGAGTGGTCTTCTGTGCTGATGTACCGTTTTGTGCTTCAAAGTGGCCAAAGAAGTCATTTAGGTTGTTAAGCAGTGTGATGTCAATCGTGTAGGTCTGAGGTGGAGGTATGTAGTTGGTGAGGGTCTGTATGCCACGCCAGAGAGACTGTGCATCTCTGGTGTTGCTGAAGTGTCCTGATATTTTCTTGCTGTACTGTCGTTTTGCTTCATTGATACCACGGGACAGGTTGGCCCTAGCTGTTGTCAGTCCTGCAGTGTCACCGGCCCTGAAGGCTGCATCCTGAGCCCTCAGGAGCCTGTGCACCTCCGCTGTCATCCATGGCTTCTGGTTAGCACAAACAGTGACGATTTTGCAGTGTGTGACATCATCAATGCATTTAGCTATGCATGGTAGCTAGAAGAGCCTCAGTATACTCCTCTATATTTGTGTGTTCATTGTGAGTGGCTGCATGTTTGAAAATGTCCCAGTCTGCAGTGCTAAAGCAGTCTTTCAGAGCATAGGAGGCCCCCCTCTGGCCTCACACTGCCTTTTTTGTTGGCCTGATAGCTTTCTTCTTCTTCTTCTTTTAGATTTGATTGGCGGTTGGCAACCAGCTTACAGGTGCATTACCGCCACGTACTTCCCTCTATATCATTACTATCTGATCAGGAGCTGTACTGATAGCTCTCACTCTGGGTCTGTATGCAGGCCTTAGCAAGATGGTGATGTAATCAGAGAGACCAAGGTGGGGGAGGGGGAGGCCTTGTCTGCTCTCTTGTGAGTTGTGTACACCAAGTCCAGGAAGTTGTCTCCTCTTGTTGGAAAGTCCACATGTTGGTGTAGTTTTGGTAGGAGGGCCTTTACATCTATGTGGAGTTTGTATGTTTCTGCGTGGGTCTACTCCGGTTTCCTCCCACAGGCCAAAGACATGCAGGTTAAGATAATTGGAGACTCTAAAGTGGCCCTAGGTGTGAATGTGTGTGAATGGTGAAGGGACTGGCGCTGAACCGTGGCTGCCTCATCCAGGTGTATGCCCTGAATTTCACTCTGGGATTAATGAAGTATACAAAAATAAATAAATAAATAAAAATTTATGTACTCCACTCTCTATGACTGGAATGGACTTCAAAAATCATTCAAACTTCAGGCCCTATTTACCTTCCTGATTTTAAAACTGATGTCACAGACTTTTTAACAGTAGATATGGGAGTGTGCAAATGCTTTGCAGCATGATTTACACATTTGACATTCTTTAGCATAGTTCATGGTGTCTTGCTTCTGCAATTGTGGGGTTTCCCCTACATTTGAAAGTGCCATGAGATGACTGTTGTTGTGATATGGCGCTATATAAATAAAGTTGAATTGAATTGCTTGTGCTTTTATGTGTTTTATCAATGTTGTGTATTGTGTAATGTACTGTCCTGTGTAAATACTGTCATCTTGGTCAGGCTGAGCTCGTAAAAAAGATCATTTTGATCTCAAGCATTTGCCTGATAAAATAAAGGCTAAATAAATAAATAAAACAAGAGTACTCTGAGGCAAGTGCAATACCCCCCGCCTCAGTTTTCTTTGAAGATCTCAATACTTACTCACGGAGAGCAGTTTTCAACTTTTCAGTGTAATTAATGTGGCAGAACTAAATTATGATAAGCCCATCATCCATGAATATATAACAAAATATACAACCCATAGCTGTAGGTCAGGATCCCAAGGTGAAGGTGTGTAGTAAGTATGGTGAGACTAGAGAGTAGGGCTGTACGATATGATGATACATCGATATAAAAACATCAATCGTTTCATAGAATACTCTATCATTTATATTGTTATTTAAAATGCACATACTCCTGTTTATTCAGTAAAGCTCCTCACCACTACCTGTCAGTGCCCTGTCTCTCCTCTGCATTGCGCACAGCGGAACAGATGTGTCATAGGTGGCTAGGCTTCAGTCCGGTGGATGCTAAAGCCAACTCCAAACTACAGGTTCAGATAGCTGCTACTCCTGTTTGCCAGGGATGTGGGACTATTTTCTATCATGTTGCATCATAGAGGATAGTTCACTAACCTCGTTTCAATAGGAGGCAAGTAATTACTGCAGAGTTTTAGTTTTGTCTGAAATTTTGTTTTATTAAAGCTGCAAAAGTGCATGATGATGGCACATACACGCAAAATAAATAATAAATACATTAAAATGGGTCAGAGGAGCAAGTTGGCTCTGAATGTAGTTTATTTAATTTATAATCATTTTAATTAGTTAAGTAGTGATCATGAATAAAGTTAAAGTCATCACGTGTATTTTATTATATTACCTTTTGTGTCTTTTGATTTTCACATCATGACCAATCTGAAATATTTTTACTCAGAAGCAAACGGGTTAAATCAGGCCAGAACAGCAGGCTACAGGGCTACACTTAAATTTTCAGTGATTTAAACTAACAGCTAATTTATATCTGTAGGTGACAGCCATGGGTAATTTTCTCATTTTCAGACATTTTTTATGTTATGTGGCTCTGGGTTTTTTGCTATTCTCCTCTGGCTCAGGAAATATTTAACTTATTGATGTTTACTTTTTATTCATATATGATTTAGAAGAAAAACCCGAAATTTATGAGACTCAAATCTCAAATGCACATAAAAAAAAAAAAAAAAACATTTTATAACTACACTGCAAAATTATGAGGGAAAACGGTAGATGTAAAAAAAAAAAAAAAAAAAAATTAAAAAGATGGTCCTTTTTATGATTATCTAAAATGTAGAATTTACAGAAAAAGTGTATCGTGATACAAGACGACTTATAACGTGATATGAATTTTTTTGTCATATCGCACAATCCTACCCTGGACGTATGCTTCTGTGTCACAGCGACACCGCTGCAGCGAATCCAACACAGTTGTGACATTGTTGTCCACTGAGTTGCCCGACGTGCACCTCTCCAGAGATATAACTACATGTCACGGTGATGCACATCACAAGAGCTGTGATTGGTCCGCTTTATCTCCTCCTTCACATTTCCGGGTTCTAGTCTCTGCTCATTCACCGTGGCCCCACTTCCAAAGTGAGCTGGATAAACAACGGTGCAAATTCAAAAAAATACTGAGGAAGTTACCAGATATAGAACATTTGTATGAATTGTCCTAACCACATTAATGACACAGACTGTCAAATGATGACACCAGCGATGGTCGTACATACCATTTTCTTTGTCTTTTCTTTTTATCTGTTGCAATGATCATATGAAAAGTTTTTTTTGTTTTTTTTTAACATTTATCAGCTCCAACTCCATCACAATCTGCTCTTGTCAGTCACTATTTAATAAATAAAAACACATGATGAACACAAATCACTCTACACATCAGCAGAAACCCATTTTGGCATTCAGCCAAGAACCGGTACTAAATACTGGTTCTCAATACTTATCCTCACAGATTAGTAGTGATTAAATTACGTCCGTGCGCATAAACTTACATGCCTTCTGCTGTACAATGTAACATCTATGTCCCATGTGCAACGTGAAAATTGGTCTATGCGAGGAAAGAATGAATTGAAGTAGCATCGGTGTGATGAGAAACAGAACTGTTTGTGTGTATAGCCGCTTTCAAATTACAATTAAGCTGCTTTAAAACTACAGTTGATGAGCTGCAATCGTGAGGCCATTAGCATAAATTCACACCCCAATAATCTCCCACAGATAACGGCACATTTCTCTGGGATATCAAGTTTAATGTCCTCACATTGCCGATCACACTAGTCAGCCCGGAAGCTGGTGATGCAGGCTGCTATTGAGAGTCACTGGCATTTTTACAAGTCTTAATTTTGTCACGCTGCGTCAGTCTCAGTGCAGATCAGTGGTGGAATCCACCGAGGGAGTGACTGAAAAAAATACTGTTACAAAGAAACATATTTTTCTGTTTCTTCTGGCTTTTCCTGTAGTGTGCCAACAGTAGAGTCCAACTCCGCTTGGGTTCATTTTGTGTGGGTCTCTGGAGGAGATTATCAATGAAACTTCCCTTTGAACAATAGCTGTTGACACATTCAAGGTAGGGCTGGGCGATACACCGCATACATTTGCTGTATCGGTACATTTGGTGGCCTGCGATACATATTTCATTATATTGCCCATACTCAAATATTTATCACATTAATATGAGTTGCTGCTGCAAGACAGGCTTGTCTGCAGCTTGGGTAGGCTCACTTTAAGCACAGAAAATGGGGGGAGCCAGGAGAAGAGAAACATTTTGAGTCTGAGCTCTGCACATTCATTTGCTAAGTGAACAAACCTTCAAAATTAAAGTTCTTATACGGTCTTGCAATCCTTCAAAATAAGAACGAGTGGCTTGCCAAATAACCAACTGATGTAGACACATAAAAACAATAAGCAAAAAATTATACTTCTGTCACTTATTAGACTGCCAAGTATTAACTAAGTGTAGTAAACTGAAACATTTCTGCCCATGTGGACAAACTGGATCACTTGATAATGTGAGTTCTGGTAAGCAAAGGAAAAAAGACACTTTGCTCAGTTACATGTTATTATGATGAATTTTCTCTGACACAAGTTTTCATTTTATTTTATTATTCAGCTTTTTCCATGTGAAATGAATATACATATATATATAAATTTCTAATAAAAATGTAAGTAAAACCAAATTTTAAAGGACATTCAGTACACAAAATATGTATCGCGATACGTATCGTGTATCGCGACACAGGGAAAAATGTGTTGAGATACATTTTTTTAGCTATATCGTCCAGCCCTAATTCAAGGTTAATCCAAGTCAGTCCCTCCAGGATTTTGCAGGATATTTTTATGATTGTTGCGGGCCAAAAAGCCTGAATTTGCGGGAGCTTTTTTAAAAAGTTGTGATAAAAGTTGCGATGTTTTTAAGAGTGGTTTTTTGCACTAAAAGTTGTGGGGAGAATTACAAATTTTGAAGCAGATGCTTTTTTCCAGTTTACTGCAGTGATATTCTATATAACAATACAAAAAAAGCACAGGATTGTCAAACATTTCCTATTACAGTGATGTGTAAATTAAGCAGAAACTTCTGCTATACAGAACTCTTCTGTGCAACAGCAAATACAAATATTAACACAATATCCATTACAACTGCTAAATTGCATTGAATGCATGTTGAAGAGAAAAGATTAGGAAATTATTGGCAGTAAGTTCATTTGAAAACTCCCTATGGTTCCCAACCACTCGGTACCAAGCGGAGAGGAAAAAATAAATAATTAATTCTGTTGCTCTGTATTGGCTATTGGTGTCTGTGTTTTTCTAAAAAAAAAAATAAAATAAAATAAATAAATACAGAGAATATTCTCTCTTTTTCCATGCCTACCTGTCTGCTGCACGTCGGTCTTCACACACACACACACACACACACACACACACACACACACACACACACACACACACACACACACACACACACCCCTTTCATTTACAGTGGGACGGCGAGGGTGGGTGGATGGGGGTGTGTATTTGTCCGTCCACACTGGAGACTGAGTTTTAAAGCTTCAATGGCATCCACGGGCAGGCTGGGGAAGACGGAGGAAGGAACGGTGTTGAAAACCTCGCGGGTGAGTGTTTTTTTAAATCACGCACTCTGTTTGCTGATGTGTTCCGTTAGTCACTGTAAACTATAAACTCACTAATCACTGTAAACATGGAAGTAAACACGGTGCAGCGATGCCCGCTTCAGCACCAGTTAGAGACAAATTTGATTGGTGAAACTGGCGGAAGTTGACGAGGATTGGCCAAAATTGCAGGAAAGTTGCGGTGATTGGACAAAGTTGCAAGGTTGCGCAGATTGGCTGATTTTGCATGCATTGGTGCGATCCCAACATCACAAAATCCTGGAGGGACTGCCAAGTCCACTCTGAAACACGCAACCCTAAAAAAATCCCAGAATGCTCAGAAATGCTCCTCCTCAACGACAGACCTTTTGGCACCAGTAACTATTGAAGAGGGACTGCACTTGTGTATGCAGTTGGTCAAACTTTAACAACACTGGTGCATGTTCTAATTCAGTCTTACCTCCTCGATCATACAGTCCATAGCTTTAGATAGTTCAGCATTAGAAGCATCCCTGTTCACCATGGCCCTCAGCGTATGGCAGTATTCTCTCAGCTGTAACAAACCACAAGATTTAAAAAAAAAAAAAAAAAAGTTCAGCCCTGCCTCACTATTGAGGAGAATCTCATAAACCCTGATTGAAATGAGTTAAAACTGTAAAAGTACCTTATGATTAAGGATGTCGTTCATTCGGCGTGAAGCTTCTGAGCTGTGTGACTCTGGAAAGCATTTCTTTGGAATGACGCCATACTTTTCTGAAGTATTAAAAAAATAAATAAATAAATAAATCAACCAAATATGATTATAGAGCTGACACAGACTAATCAATAATTAACCAATGGCCTGTGTGACAGTGAGAAACTAACCAATGAGATTGACCAGCATGTCCCACTGTCCTCCATCATTGGTTGGATTGGATAGGAGGAACTGCACCAGGCGTCCGTCCACCGGCTCCTTCCTCTGTGCTGTCTCCACAAAGGCCTGCAGGAAGTAGTAGCAGCGCTCAACCTGAAGGAGTGAGAAGAAATCTCAACTAAGGATGTCTGCAATTAAAAAATAGAAGATTGAGGAAAAACATTTAAGAATTCCACCTAATTAATACCTTACTTTAAAGGGCCCATATTATGCAAAATGGTAATTTTGCGGGTTTTAACATAAAATATGTTCATGAGTCACATGTACAATATATCACAGAAATATAAAATGCTCACTTTGGAAAAAAAAATACACACTGCTTTTATTTGGCTAAAGCCCCAGCCACAGAGGGTGGACACAAGTCAGTGTACTCCCAGTGCCGGTCCCAAGTCTGGGTAAATAGGGAGGGTTGTGTCAGGAAGGGCATCTGACATAAAATCTTTGCCAAATCAAACATGCGGATCATGACGAATGACACTTTCATACCGGATCGGTCGAAGCTCGAGTTAACAACGACCACCACTGGTGCTGTTAAACGACAGGGTGCCGGTGGAAATTAGGCTACTGTTGGTCAAAAATGGAGGAGGAGGGGAGGGGGAAATCTTAAAGTGCTGATGACACGATTTTGACATTTTTTAGGATGTTGTGTAAACCCAAAAGTCATTGTCAATGATCAATATAACATTTACAACCGCGCCTGCATAAACTAGTTATCATCAAAAAACAGCAGCCGCTGACTGGACTGTGGTGCCGCCCACCGAATTAAGGGCGGCATCCCCATGACATAAGCGGGAGAATGGGGTTCTCCAGGGTGTATAAGAGGAGGAGAGGAGGGGGAGTACAGGGCACTGGTAGACAGATTTGTGGAGTGGACGGAGCAGAATCACCTGAGGTTGAATGTCAGCAAGACCAGAGAGATGGTGATTGACTTCAGGAAGAGGAAGGCTCCTTCTCAGCCACTGTAGATTAGGGGGAAGGATGTGGGAGTGGTTGAGGACTACAAATATCTGGGCATCAGGATCAGCAGCGGGTTGGACTGGAGATCCAACACCGATGCTGTACACAAGAAGGGGATGAGCAGACTCTACTTCCTGAGAAAGCTGAGATCCTTCAACGTGTGCAGCAGGATGCTGGAGCTTTTCTACCAGACTGTTGTCGCCAGCGCCATCTTCTTTGCTGCGGTCTGTTGGGGTAGCAGTATAAGGGCCAGAGATACCAACATTGGTCTCAGACCGGAGACCTTTGAGACAGTGATGGAGAGGAGAACACTAAATAAACTGCGATCCATCATGGACAATCCTGATCACCCCCTCCACCACACACTAGATAGCGAAGCACTTTCTCCAGTAGACTGCTACAGCTTCGTTGTCGAACGGCCAGGTACAGGAAATCTTTCCTGTCACATGCAATTTCACTGTACAATAACTCACTATGATGTTGCATTCTGGCATAGCTATGCTGCCACACTGCACCTTACAGACTAACTGGTACATCACTTTTCACTCTGCCCCTGATAGTCCTTCTTTGTGCAATGGAATGATTCACGTGTTTATACAGGTCATCATATATTAAGCTATGATATACGTATATAGGTTTTATAGTCGTGTTAGTTTTTACTTTCCATGGGTAATCCCTTTGTCTGTCATATGTGTGTTTCTCTTGTTTGGTTGTCAACTGTCATGCTGCTGTTACACTGTAATTTCCCAGTTTGGGATCAATAAAGTACATCTATCTAATTTTACAGCTGTGCCTTCGCGTTGTGTCGCAGGCTTAGCTAAACATCAAACCATGAAAGACCACATCACACGCTTCAGCTCCAACTGTCATAAGCCTCCTCCTGCATAAAAGCGCATGAGGAGCGCAAGAGGAGGGGAAGGATTAATGGATTTACACGCAGCTTTGACCTACTTTCTGTGATCCCATGCTCACATCTCGCCGGTCCGGCCACGTCCCCTCTATCACTGATGATAGAGGGGACGTGGCCGGATTCTTCTTCCGGCTTTCAGAGAGAGCAGTCGCATTTTCTCCTCCTCTCCTCCTCCGCCTCCCTGACTGATCCCAGCTTGCTGCGTCTTGTCTATGTCTATGTCTCGCTCTCCTTCTCGCGGATCTCAATCCAAACGGAAAAATGGAAAAAATAGAATTTCGGGCTTTAAATGCAATTGACACCACCTTTTCAAACAGAAAATCGGGCCCGGGGAAGCCCAAATGTGTGACTCATGGGGCAATTGGAACTCATGTGTCTGTGTGATTCGATTGAAAATGTGGAAGACATCCATCTGTTTGGCTTATGATCACAGGATTTCTACTGTTTGGCTCCGGAGTTTCCTGGTGTATGGGAAATTAAAGAAGTTGGAAGAGCTGGTCAAAATGCGGATCCCGGTGAAGCTCCTTCAACAATTCGACCAGCATGGGAGGGCTCTGATAGTGGCAAATGGTGAACTGATTGTCGAACTGAATCAGGAGGTTGGTAACATCTTGAGCCGCTGGGTGCTCTCCAGGGAATGTTTTTAAGCCTGTGAATTGAATTAACTGTGATGCACAGAATCGCATGAGAGTGGAAATTACTATGCTCTAAGTGACTGTGCTCATCAGGCCTTGATTCGGCGTCCTTGGGAACTCATTCCTCCAGGTGCAGAGATTATGCAGGAAGGGAGTTTTTGCTTCTCTTTAACCCAAACAATTAAACAATTGCTGTTGTTCAGCAAACTGATCTCTTCAAGGACAGTGTTATCATGTGTCTAATACAGAACTGCACGGGCTGCACGGTGGCGCAGTGGTTTAGCACTGTGGCAGCACAGTTTACCCTCGGCCGGGGGACCGCGGGGATCATGAGATCGTGGGTTCGATCCCAGCCCCTGACCAACAGTGAGCTGTGTGGAGTTTGCATGTTCTCCCCGTGTTGCGTGGGTTTACTCCGGGATTTCTCCAGTTTCCTCCCGCATACCAAAAACATGTAGGTTTAGGGCGCTCGCGCACGCAGCGACCGGCAGCCAGTGGCTTGTCACCAGACTGCAAACCAAATCTACCTACGGGTACAAATAAGTAACAAAAAAAAAAAAAAAAAAAAAAAAAAGAACTCTACCATCTGGCATGCACGAAGAGAGATGGACTCTGGACATGCTTATCTATGTTTAGAATACATGAACATAACATCCATTCATTGCCTAGGAGATGCTCCTTTGTTGTGCACCAGCAAATGATACACCCACACTGCATTCATACTGATTACATGACTGACTACACACACTGGTCTCTCTCTTGCTTTTGTTTTGTTAATGTGTGATATTTTGTCTGCTAATTGTGCAACTGAGGGTTTTTTTTCTGTGATCACAATTTTGCTCATTCGAGCACTATTTTGAAAACTTTGTTTTTTTCTCTCTGCCCAAGGTGTTCCCTCCCCTTCCCCCTTCCCCTCTTTACCCCCCACTGCTGACAGGCGCCTTGTATGGCTGCCGCGTCATTAGGAAGCGCTTATCAAGCGTGCCTAATGACAGGTCAAATTCCTCGTGTGCGTAAACATGCTTGGCAATAAAGTTCATTCTGATTCTGATCATTATTACCAGCTGATTCAAACTCCCACTGCTCATGTTTCCCAGTACTCACCCAGGTGCTTTTCATCACACCATCACCAGCAGTGCGTGTACTTCGCGGCCATTTGCCAGTCATGCACTGATGGTCCATAGTATTGTCATCTGTGCTGTTTGTCTGCCAGTATTTTCAGCACTCTCACAACGCGCTAGTCACTCCATGTTCGCCGTGGCTCTCGTGTGTCCTTGAAGTGATGTCCTTTGGGGCGCACCTGTGGCAAACACGTCTCCTCTCATTCGTTTACTGGGCGATGCCGGCCCCTGAACGCCATCAGCAAGTGTGTCTGTGTTTCTTGTACGTCTTCACCTTTCAGGGAACTGTCTGTCTTTCTGTATTAAATGTGCTGTGGTGAACACTGCGCGCAAATCCTCGTTATTTCATCCTCCCTCTCCCTGCCCTGTGTAAGAGTGCACGGAAGTTCATGATGAATGGATTTACGCGCAGAATTCACCACAGCACATGTATTGAACACAAGAATGATGACAACAGTTCCCAAAAAGGTGAAGACCCACAAAAATAAACAGAAACACCACAGCTGGCATTCAGGTCCGACATTGCCCAGCGAACATGGAGAGGAGACGTGCTAACCACTGTTGCACCCCAGGGCCGACATCGCTTCAAGGGGCGCAACAGAACCACAGCTGTGTGGAGCGGCCAACACGTCGTGATAGCGCTGGCAACACTGGCTGGCTGACAACACGGCAGATGATGCACACAAACCATGAACAGCTGACTGTCAAAGAGAGAGGGTGCGTGTGTTCGGACTGGCAAATCTTGGAGAGTGCCCACCTGAAAACGGCTCAAAACGCACATAAAATACATGTACAAAACAAAAACAACAAGAACTCAACATATAATCCATAATAAACCCAATGCATGAGCCACAGAGAATACACTGCTATGATTTTACTGAAAAATCGGGTTTAAATAAATTATATTTATGAACAAAAAATCTGTTGCAACATCTGTAACAAAAGAATAACACTCGGTGTTCCCCTGCCGTGTGTTTGTCGCTGCTGCTGTGGTGGGCATGTGTGCCTCTCCACCGTCACTCTCTTGAGTGTGAGTCGCTTGGCACAATGCCCGCTTGGCATGGCTCAAACCTATACGGTCTGATGCCCCCAGATTCTTCATCGTCATCCCATTCTTCGGAACTATAATCGTCTGAAGATTGGACAACACAAACCAATTCCAGACTACATGTGCTGGAACCACTGTCGATGTTTTCAACTGCTTCCATCCTGTGTGTACAATGAGCAGCCAAGCGCTGTGTTCTGTCGATGATGTGACTACATGGCAGCGGGGTTTTCCAGCCATTGACGTAATTGGTGACGTGGCGCTCATGAAAACGTCGGATATTTGTGTGAAAAAAAAGCCTGTTTGACTTACAACTGCACAGACCAACCTATTTTGTCATATTGTATTATGTGTTGAAAAATTAGAGAAAGCCAAAAACGTGTCATCAGCACTTTAAGGACAGAAATAGTAATGTACAAACAAGTGACGAAAGTGTGTGAAGAAGATGGAAGGAGTACTTTGAGGAGCTGATGAATGAAGAAAAAGAGAGGAGGATGAAAGAAGGAAAGATAGTGAACAAGAAAGCCCTGAGGACTAGCAAGGCGGAAGTGAGGGTAGCTTTGAAGAGCATCAAGAATGTAAAGGCTGTTGGTCCAGATGACATACCTGTGGAGGTATGGAGATGTTTAGGAGAGATGGCAGTGGACTTTTTAACCAGATTATTTAACACAATCTTGGAGAGTGAGAGGATGCCTCAGGAGTGGAGAAGAAGTGTTTTGGTACCAGTCTTCAAGATCAAGGGTGATGCTCAGAGCTGTTCAATTCAATTCAATAAAAAAAAACTTTATTTATCCCCGAGGGGCAATTTAAAAGGCACAGTGGAGCAGGCAATAACAACACAAACAATACAAGTACCACAGAACGACATACAATTAACACACAATAAAAAGAAATAATGAATACACATAAATATGTGCAAGGTAGGGTGTTGGGTTTGAATATTAAATAATAAAACTAAATAAGTAACTCACTCACAAACCAAGAGAGCAGTAACGTATCCATTGTTCTGAAAATGAAAAGTGAAAGAGACTCAAATCTGTAGGGGTCTGAGTTTATGGGGAGACGGAAGAAATGTAAGTATCTGAGATACAGTGGATATTAAAAATCTACACACCCCTGTTCAAATGCAAGGTTTCCGTGATGTAAAAAAATGAGACCAAGATAAATCATTTCAAAACTTTTTCCACCATTAATGAGATTTCTCCAGTTTCCTCCCACATGCCAAAAACATGCAAGTTAGGTTAACTGGCATCAACTGGGGATTCTAAATTGTCCTTAGTATGAATGTGAGAGTGAAAGGTTGTCTCTCTGTGTTGGTCCTGTGATGGACTGGCAATCTGTCTAGGGTGTACCCTGCCTCTCGCCCAAAGATGCTGGGATAGGCTCCAACCCCCCACGACCCAAAAAGGATTAAGCGGAAGAAGATGGATGGATGGACGGATAAATGTGAACTATAACCTGTACAACCCTATTGAAAAACAAACTGAAATCTTTTAAGGAGAAAAATAAAAAATAAAAAACTTACAATAACCTCGTTGTATAAATATGCACACCCTGAAACTAATACTTTGTTGCAGCACCTTTGGTTTTTATTACAGCACTCAGTCTTTTCTAGTAAAAATAGCATTTTAGTTTTTGGACTTCAAAATGATGCATCTGTGTCCTTAAGGATGTCAAAATGTAAAAGCAATCTCTGGACAAAGCACAATATGGCACCTTTAACTTGTAAGAGTTGTACCAGAGTTAAAATATGAATAGTGATACTAACACACCCAGAATCCAGCAGTGTTTACACTAGAATAACAAGACCTGCAGTAATTCAAAAACAGACTAACAACAGTACTTTGCCTTTTAAATGAAGGGACTGTGCCTTGATATTCTGCTGAAAACCTACTTTCGCAGACTCCAGACTTCATATAGTCTTGTTCCAAAATATCAAAACAAATCTAATGCCTTTGATTAATCAAGGCTCAAAGGCTCAAACCCTTTGATTAATCTAGGGCACATGTGTCAAACTCAAGGCCTGCAGGCTGAATCCGGCCTGCTATGTCGGTTTATGTGGCCTGCAGGAGCTTAAAAATGATATGGTTATCTTAAAAATACGATTCTATGCTGCATTACAGTAAAGTGACAATAAACTACATGCCACACAATGTGTTGTGGTTCCGTCTTCCTTTCACTGACACCATCTAACCACACTGGGTAGCAGTTTGATATCAGTTATTAATCTGCGTGGCGGGCCACCACCCATGAAACTGTGTCGCCATGCTAAGAGGAAAAAAAAATGAAGGAATGACGCCGCCCGCGTGCCCGTTCCAGTCAGCAGGCAGAGTGTCTCTCTAGCATCGCTGTTCGTGAGAACCATGAGCTTATTAAAGTACTTTAAACAAGGAAAAAAAGAAGAAGAGGTATGTAAGCCGTGGAGGCATTTATTGTGGTTTTAACCCGCTGGTAAAGGGAACAATGAGTCGCTTAGCAAATGGGTTCAACAGGCTTCATATGCAGGGAAAGACAAGGGTGACTGATGAATTGCTAAGGATTTACTTCACCCACCACTACAATATTAACTAATTTATGTTCATTATTATGTACCTGGCAAGTCAAAATGACAGAAATTCATGAAGTCAGTAACTAATCCGTCAAAACCCTACAGCCTTCAGAAAAACTAAACCTGCCAACATTTGAATTTAAAAATAAGGGAGGTTTTTCCTGTTGGTGAGGAGAGTTGTAAAAAACTGTAAATATATAGAAATATTATAGCAGAAATAACTGCACCTTTGGTTATTTTAGTTAATTTATTTCTTTAAATATAATTTTATTAATTATATTCCTTTGAAATCAGAGTTGAATTATTGGTCTATTCTGGCTCTGCAAAATTATGGTCAAAAGTTTAAATTGTATGAGGAAAAAAGGTAAAACTTATACAACATTCGGTTTCAAATTTACAAAAAAAACAGCAATTTTATAAAAAAATAGACAAAAACTAGCCATAAAATAATCCACAAATTTATAATAAAGTCTCAACTGTATAAGAAAAGTCATAATTTTGCAAGAGGAAATTACAAATTTGAGGAAAATGGTTGCAAATTTAGATAAGATTTACAGAGAAAAGTAGAAAACTATAAGAAAATTGTTATAAATTTTGGAGAAAAACCTCAAGCCTTTTGTACCTTAACTAGAAATTTTGGGGTATTTACTTTTAATTAATTTCATAAGATAACACTGCTTTTACAAGAGTAAAATTTCAGACTACACACGTGGACAAAATTGTTGGTACCCCTCTGTAAACGAAAGAAAAACCCACAATGGTCACAGAAATAACTTGAATCTGACAAAAGTGGTGATAAATAAAAATTCTATGAAAATTAACCAATGAAAATCAGACAATGCTTTTGAATTGGGGTCCAACAGAATTATTTTAAAAAACAAACTCATGAAACAGGCTTGGACAAAAATGATGGTACCCTTAATATTTTGTTGCACAACCGTTTGAGGCAATCACTGGAATCAAACGATTTCTGTAACCGTCAATGAGACTTCTGCACCTCTCAGCAGGTATTTTGGCCCACTCCTTGTGAGCAAACTGCTCCAGTTGTCTCAGGTTTGAAGGGTGCCTTCTCCAGACGGCATGTTTCAGCTCCTTCCACAGATGTACAATAGGATTTAGATCAGGGCTCATAGAAGGCCACTTTAGAATAGTCCAATGTTTCGCTCTTAGCCATTCTTGGGTGTTTTTAGCTGTGTGTTTTGGGTCATTATCCTGTTGCAGGACCCATGACCTGCGACTGAGACCAAGCTGTCTGACACTGGGCAGCACATTTCTCTCTAGAATACCTTGATAGTCTTGAGATTTCATTGTACCCTGCACAGATTCAAGACACCCTGTGCCAGATGCAGCAAAGCAGCCCCAGAACATAACAGAACCTCCTCCATGTTTCACAGTAGGGACAGTGTTCTTTTCTTGGTATGCTTCATTTTTGCGTCTGTGAAAATAGAGCTGATGTGCCTTGCCAAAAAGTTGCAGTTTTGTCTCGTCTGTCCATAGGACATTCTCCCAGAAGCTTTGTGGCTTATCAACATGCAGTTTGTCAAATTCCAGTCTGGCTTTTTTATGATTTGTTTTCAACAGTGGTGTCCTCCTTGGTCGTCTCCCATGAAGTCCACTTTGGCTCAAACAATGACAGATGGTGCGATCTGACACTGATGTACCTTGACCTTGGAGTTCACCATGAATGTGTTTAGAGGTTGTTCTGGGCTCTTTTGTTACCATTCGTATTATCCATCTCCCCCTGTGGCCACGTCCAGGGAGGTTGGCTACAGTCCCGTGGATCTTAAATTTCTGAATAATATGTGCAACTGTAGTCACAGGAACATCAAGCTGCTTGGAGATGGTCTTATAGCCTTTACCTTTAACATGCTTGTCTATAATTTTCTTTCTAATCTCCGGAGACAACTCTCTCCTTTGCGTCCTCTGGTCCATGTTTAGTGTGGTACACACCATGTCAATAAACAGCACAGTGACTACTTATCATCCTTTAAATAGGCCAGCTGACTGATTACAAGTTTGTAGACACCTGTGATGTTAATTAGAGGACACATCTTGGTTGAACATGTCCCTATGGTCACATTATTTTCAATCTTTTCTAGGGGTGCCATCATTTTTGTCCAGGCCTGTTTCATGAGTTTGTTTTTTTAAAATAATTCTGTTGAACCACAATTCAAAAGCATTGTCTGATTTTCACTGGTTGATTTTCATAGAATTTTTATTTATTACCACTTTTGTCAGATTCAAGTTATTTCTGTGACCATTGTGGGTTTTTCTTTCATTAACAGACGGGTACCAATAATTTTGTCCATGGCTGTATATCCACCTCTGATCATATAATTTAAGTTTGCATGAGTAAATTACTATCATGAATGTTCTTTTCCCCCCTTCCCTTTCTCAATGGAAAAAAGAAACACTATAATAACTAGAAAAGCACTCATAGAGCACATACCTCCGCCAAGGCTCCTTCCGTTTCTCATGGATCACCTCTAAAATGTAATGGGTTTGTGTGTAGGCCTACAGCGAACTTGTGGTGAAAATTGCATCAAAGTCTGTCCATCAGTTTTGGAGTATTGTTGCTAACACACAGAGAAGATAAGAGCCTTGGCTGAGGTATGCATTCTCAGATCATCACCAAAATATAATGGGTTCCTCTGTAGCCCAAGAACCACCTCTGGTGAAAATTTCATCCAAATCCATCCAGTAGTTTTTGTGTAATCCTGCTGCACAAATACAAACAAAGCCCTTGGTGGAGGTATCCACTCTCAGATCATCATCAAAATCTAATCATCTGTCCCCCGTGCCATTACACACCTTTCCTGAAAATTTGGTCAAAATCTGTTCATAACTTTGAGTTATGTTGGTAACAGACAGACAAACAGACAAACCCCGGTAAAAACATTACCTCCTTGGCGGAGGTAAAAATACAAAAAAATGTACATATTTGTGTCGTTTATGTAAATCATGACAAAAACAATCCTGAAGGACAAAACGGGACACTTGGTATGTTATTTTCTAACCTGTTTGTATACCACCATAGACAGAGAACCTGAATAAGACAGAGCTCAGAGAGAGAAAAAAGGAGCCAAGGAGAGGAAAGTGTTCAGTCAACGAAAGGAGAGAAGGATTACATCCATCCATCCATCTTCTTCCGCTTAATCCTTTTTGGGTCACGGGGGTGGGGGGGGGGTGGGGGGCTGGAGCCTATCCCAGCATCTATGGGCGAGAGGCAGGGTACACCCTGGACAGATCACCAGTCCATCGCAGGGCCAACACAGAGACACAGACAACCATTCACTGTCACATTCATACCTAAGGATAATTTAGAATCCCCAGTTGACGCCAATTAACCTAACTTGCATGTTTTTGGCATGTGGGAGGAAACCGGAGAAATCCTGAAGTAAACCCACGCAGACACGGGAAGAACATGCAAACTCCACACCGTTGGTCAGGGGCTGGGATCAAACTCAGGATCCCCCGGCCAAGGGTGAGTTGCTGTGCTGCCGCAGTGCTAACCACTCCACCACCGCGCTGCCCAGGAGAGAAGGATGACACCAGTAAAAAGTTCAAACACAGGACATCTGGGTGGGACCCCAACTAGCCCAGTATTCCAAGATTCAAGCCTCGGTTGTATAGTACTTCAAGTGGTAAGCTCCATGTGCAAAGGTACTGTGCAAAATTTTAAAAAGAAATACATAGTATAAAATTAACATATTCTGGTTATAATAGGGTCATGTGCTTTCTGACCCCCCCCCCCCCCGAAAAATGTTGCCACCGCATCAAGTCCTTCAAGCCAGAGGAAACACTGAAAGCTGAATACATGTTTGTGGTGAAGACACATGTATTAATTTGACTCAACACGTGAAGCCTCACCCGGCCCAGACACGGAAAGGATTGACAGATTGACAGCAGCGAGGCCTTGCAGCTCAAGAAAAACAATTTACATTAGCATTTTGAAACATGGTGCGTATGCTTTAGCCACCAAGAAAAGCAACAAAAGGCCCAAGAATTAAAAAGCAGACTACAGTTGCTGCTGAATATACTTGCAAAGGTTTCATGACAAAATGATGCAGGTGTAAAGGCTGCTTTATTGTGGCTGAGAAATTCTCTCGAGCTTTAAAGTGTTTTTCAGAAAACACATTTTCAAAGCAATGTATGTTAAAGGCAAGCAGGTGTGCCCTGATCAGAAACAGACAAAGTCAGCCTGTCAAGAAATACTTTTGCAGACTGAGTTAGGGAATTAGTAGCAAATCTAATGACAAGGCTGCTTTCTGAATCAATTTTATTTTTGTTTTATGCATTTCTTACAATTTGATACTTATTCATGTTTCATATTTTTTATATTTTAGTACATTTTTTTCATGTATATATTTTTAACTTTCTCTTGTCTTTGTATCCCCAAGGGACCAGTTTGTTTGTTTGTTTGTTTGTTTTTGGGGGGGACATGCAACATATACTGTAGTCTTACAGTTACAAAAGAGTCTTTGAAAGCTACCATTAGGCCGATGAGGCCCAGGATGAAAATGAGTTTGGCACCCCTGATCTAGGTTATGGCAGTCTTCAAGATCAACAATTTCTCCTTCTTTCACTGTAATATACCACAGGGAAACTCCATAACCACAACTGTCACAAAGAAAAAAAAAAACATATTAATGATACAACCAAAAAACAGAAGGCAAAGAGAGAAAGAATTAGAGCTATTACAAAAAAGAAGGCAAGAAAGAAAGAAATGTAGCGTGGTGTCACTGTGGCATCAGCCCTGGAAGTGCACCGACCACATCTCACAAAGGAGGGTTTTAGGTAAACAATGAGTATATAGTAGGAGAGCGCTGCACAATAACACTGCCCCAGTGCACATGCCTGCACACAGAGTCCTGATTGCAAAAAAACAAAAAAAAAAACAACAGAAACATCCATTTGCCATAAAGTTACAAAAGCTCACAAGTAAAACCTGCTTTTCATAAATAAATAAAGCAAATTATGATGAGTGAGTCATTCAGTGTCTTACCTTGTCCCAGAAAAAGAGATAGGACTGACTAAACTCAAACTCTTCTATATTAAACTTCTTCATGAAGGGAAGTCGCATGACGTTGAGGCACGAGAAGATCCAACATCTCCCTTTTCATAAAAAGAAAACAGATCAAGAAAATGCAGGTTAGTAATGGTGTTAGTCAAACAATTGTGCCACTTAGGTTTAAAAGCATCTATAAATAATCACGAACACACCCAAACCTGGAAGACTAGAACCACTTATTCAGTAGTTGCATTATAGTCTCATGTGGGTGTATTTGAAAACTTTAACAGCAGGTTGAGAATCCATGGGTCTTGGAGGGTGGGTAAAGATATAATAAACATTTTCCAAACTCTCTTCAAGATGCCCAAAGTACGTCTTTCCCCCCCCCCCCTTTCAGTTTTAAAACTTCAGTATTTGTAGCCCAAAATATGCCCACCAACACGAGTCATTCTTCTGACGCTACTTATAGTAGCAGGAAGCTGGCGAAATCCACCAAAAAAAAAAATAAATAAATAAAAATATATATATACGTATATCAATCACTTTATTTCAAACACAGGTCCATATTTTACATATATGTGTGTGTGTTTAAAAAAAAACCCGTAACAATAATAAAAACATTACAACAACAATAATTAAAACACATAAGGCAACTATTCCAAAGCTTCCAAAGGCAGGACATACAGTGGGGCAAAAAAAGTATTTAGTCAGCCACCAATTGTGCAAGTTCTCCCACTTAAAAGATGAGAGAGGTCTCCAATTTTCATCATAGGTATACCTCAACTATGAGAGACAAAATGAGGAAAAAAAATCCAGAAAATCATAGTGAAGGATTTTTAATGAATTAATTGGTAAATTCCTCAGTAAAATAAGTATTTGGTCACCTACAAACAAGCAAGATTTCTGGCTCTCACAGACCTGTAACTTCTTCTTTAAGAGGCTCCTCTGTCCTCCACTTGTTACCTGTATTAATGGCACCTGTTTGAACTCATTAACTCCGCCAAAGGGGGAGGTTATGTGATCATCGGCGTTGGTTTGTTTGTTTGTTTGTTAGCAAGATAACTCAAAAAGTTATGGATGGATTTTCATGAAAATTTTAGAAATGGGGTATCCTACAGATGATCACATTTTGGTGGTGATCCGGATCACCGTCGAGAAGAAAACCGCCATTACGGAAAATGCCATTTTCGTCAATAACTAATGAACCACTAATCCTATCATTGTGAATCCAATTGCTTGTCATATGTTTTCATGGTCAAGGAATCTGAAAACGTACACACAAACACTGTATGGGGGGGAACTGTGGCGCTAAACCGCCATTACGGACAATGCGATTTTCGTGAATAACTACTCAACCACTAATCCTATCATTGTGAATCCAATTGCTAGTCATATGTTTTCATGGTCAAGGAATCTGAAAACGTACACACAAACACTGTATGGGGGGAACTGTGGCGCTTGGCGAAGGTCTGCGCTCTCCGAGTGCTTTTCTAGTTATCAGTATAAAAGACACCTGTCCACAACCTCAAACAGTCAGACTCCAAACTCCACTATGGCCAAGACCAAAGAGCTGTCAAAGGACACCAGAACCAAAATTGTAGACCTGCACCAGGCTGGGATGACTGAATCTGCAATAAGTAAGCAGCTTGGTGTGAAGCCGGTTTTTCACCGGAGTGGTGGCTCAGTTGGTAGGGCATCCGCCCCACACCCGGAAGGCAGGCGTTCAAATCCCTGCCAGGTCATGCCGAAGACCATATAAAAGTGGAACTTCCTGCCATCCAGCTTGGTGCTCAGCAAAAATGGAATGGAGGAGGGAAATTTGTGGCGGAGCCTTGCATGGCAGCGGCCCTCTGATTCTGCACTTGGGGTGTGTGTGATTAACACAGTAGACAGGTAAAGCACAATCTCGTTCTACTGTACATGATTAGTTGTACAGTTGAATGACAATAAGGGTGATAAAAGAAAAAAGAAAGAAATCAACTGTGGGAGCAATTATTAGAAAATGGAAGACATACAAGACCACTGATAATCTCCCTCGATCTGGGGCTCCATGCAAGATCTCACCCCGTGGGGTCAAAATTATCACGAGAACGGTGAGCAAAAATCCCAGAACCACACGGGGGGACCTAGTGAATGAAGGCAGGGGTTCAAATCCCTGCCAGGTCATGCCGAAGACCATATAAAAGTGGAACTTCCTGCCATCCAGCTTGGTGCTCAGCAAAAATGGAATGGAGGAGGGAAATTTCCCAGAGGGTGAGGGTGTGCTGGGAGCGTCTGGCTGAGGCCCCTGTCCGGGAGGTCTTCAACTCCCACCTCCGGAAGAACTTCAACCACATTCCGAGGGAGTCTGGAGACATGGAGTCTGAATGGGCCATGTTCTCCACCTCTGTTGTTGAAGCGGCAGCCCAGAGCTGCGGCCGCAAGGTGGTCGGTGCATCTCGTGGTGGCAACCCCCGAACCAAGTGGTGGACACCAGTGGTGAGGGGGGCCATTAAGCTGAAGAAGGAGTCCTATCAAGCTTGGTTGGCTTGTGGGACTCCCGAAGCAGCTGAGGTGTACCGGCAGGCCAAGCGGAGTGCAGCTCGGGTGGTTGCTGAAGCAAAAACCCGGGTATGGGAGGAGTTCGGTGAGGCCATGGAACAAGACTTTCGGTCGGCTTCAAAGAGATTCTGGCAAACTGTTCGGCGGCTCAGGAGGGGAAAGCAGCTCCCCGTCCACACTGTGTATGGTGCGGATGGGACACTGTTGACTTCAACTGGGGATATCGTCGGGCGGTGGAAGGAATACTTCGAGGATCTCCTCAATCCCACTGATACGCCTTCCACAGAGGAAGCAGGGTTTGGGGACGAGGGGGATGACTCGCCTATCACAGGGGCTGAGGTCGCCAAGGTGGTTAAAAATCTCCTTGGTGGCCGGGCCCCGGGGGTGGACGAGATTCGCCCCGAGTACCTCAAGGCCCTGGATGTTGTTGGGTTGTCATGGTTGACACGCCTCTGCAACATTGCGTGGAGGTCGGGGGCAGTGCCTTTGGCATGGCAAACCGGGGTGGTGGTTCCTCTCTTCAAAAAAGGGGACCGGAGGGTGTGCTCCAACTTTAGAGGGATCACACTCCTCAGCCTCCCTGGGAAGGTCTATGCCAAGGTATTGGAGAGGAGAGTCCGGCCGTTGGTCGAACCTCGGATTCAGGAGGAGCAATGTGGTTTTCGTCCTGGCCGTGGCACATCGGACCAGCTCTTTACCCTCTCGAGAATTCTTGAGGGTTCGTGGGAGTTTGCCCAACCAGTTTACATGTGTTTTGTGGACTTGGAGAAGGCATTTGACCGCGTCCCTCGTGGATTTTTGTGGGGGGTGCTTCGGGAGTATGGGGTATCGGGCTTGTTGTTACGAGCTATTCGGTCTCTGTACGACCGTTGTGAGAGTTTAGTTCGCATTGCCAACACTCGGTCGGAGTCATTCCCAGTGAGAGTTGGACTCCGCCAGGGCTGCCCTTTGTCACCGGTCCTGTTCATAATTTTTATGGACAGGATTTCTAGGCGCAGCCAGGGAATGGAGGGTGTCATGCTTGGTGACCACAGGATCTCATCTCTGTTGTTTGCAGATGATGTTGTCCTGTTGGCTTCATCCAGCAATGACCTACAGCTCTTGCTGGGACGGTTTGCCGCTGAGTGTGAAGCGGCTGGGATGAGAATCAGCACCTCCAAGTCCGAGTCCATGGTCCTCAGCCGGAAAAAGGTGGATTGTCCTCTCCGGGTTGGGGACAGGCTCCTGCCCCAAGTGGAGGAGTTTAAGTATCTTGGGGTCTTGTTCACGAGTGAGGGGAAAATGGAGCGAGAGATCGACAGACGGATTGGAGCAGCATCTGCAGTGATGCGGACGTTGTACCGGTCTGTTGTGGTGAAGAGGGAGCTTAGTTCTAAGGCAAAGCTGTCGATTTACCAGTCAATCTACGTTCCTACTCTCACCTATGGTCACGAGCTTTGGGTAATGACCGAAAGAACGAGATCGCGGATACAAGCGGCTGAAATGAGCTTTCTCCGTAGGATTGCTGGACTCACCCTCAGAGATAGGGTGAGGAGCTCAGTCATCCGGGAGAGGCTCAGAGTAGAACCGCTGCTCCTCCACATTGAAAGGAGTCAGTTGAGGTGGTATGGGCATCTGATTAGGATGCCTCCTGGACGCCTCCCACTTGAGGTGTTTCAGGCACGTCCCACTGGGAGGAGACCCCGGGGCAGACCCAGGACTCGGTGGAGAGACTATGTCTCCCAGCTAGTCTGGGAACGCCTTGGTATCCCCTCTGAAGAGCTGGAGCAGGTGGCTGGGGAGAGGGAAGTCTGGGCTTCTCTGCTTGAACTGCTGCCTCCGCGACCCGGACCTCCGGAAAAGCGGTAGACGATGGATGGATGGAGGGAAATTTGTGGCGGAGCCTTGCATGGCAGCGGCCCTCTGATTCTGCACTTGGGGTGTGTGTGATTAACACAGTAGACAGGTAAAGCACAATCTCGTTCTACTGTACATGATTAGTTGTACAGTTGAATGACAATAAGGGTGATAAAAGAAAAAAGAAAGAAATCAACTGTGGGAGCAATTATTAGAAAATGGAAGACATACAAGACCACTGATAATCTCCCTCGATCTGGGGCTCCATGCAAGATCTCACCCCGTGGGGTCAAAATTATCACGAGAACGGTGAGCAAAAATCCCAGAACCACACGGGGGGACCTAGTGAATGAAGGCAGGGGTTCAAATCCCTGCCAGGTCATGCCGAAGACCATATAAAAGTGGAACTTCCTGCCATCCAGCTTGGTGCTCAGCAAAAATGGAATGGAGGAGGGAAATTTGTGGCGGAGCCTTGCATGGCAGCGGCCCTCTGATTCTGCACTTGGGGTGTGTGTGATTAACACAGTAGACAGGTAAAGCACAATCTCGTTCTACTGTACATGATTAGTTGTACAGTTGAATGACAATAAGGGTGAT
Organism: Pholidichthys leucotaenia; assembly: GCA_020510985.1. NCBI lineage: Eukaryota > Metazoa > Chordata > Actinopteri > Cichliformes > Pholidichthyidae > Pholidichthys > Pholidichthys leucotaenia. The sequence goes on from CM035847.1 coordinate 130,023,219, forward strand.
AAAAGAAAAAAGAAAGAAATCAACTGTGGGAGCAATTATTAGAAAATGGAAGACATACAAGACCACTGATAATCTCCCTCGATCTGGGGCTCCATGCAAGATCTCACCCCGTGGGGTCAAAATTATCACGAGAACGGTGAGCAAAAATCCCAGAACCACACGGGGGGACCTAGTGAATGACCTGCAGAGAGCTGGGACCAAAGTAACAAAGGCTACATCAGTAACACACTACGCCGCCAGGGACTCAAATCCTGCAGTGCCAGACGTGTCCCCCTGCTTTAGCCAGTACATGTCCAGGCCCGTCTGAAGTTTGCTAGAGAGCATTTGGATGATCCAGAAGATGATTGGGAGAATGTCATATGGTCAGTTGAAACCAAAATAGAACTTTTTGGTAAAAACTCAACTTGTCATGTTTGGAGGAGAAAGAACACCATACCTACTGTGAAGCATGGGGGTGGAAACATCATGCTTTGGGGCTGTTTTTCTGCAAAGGGAACAGGACGACTGATCCGTGTAAAGGAAAGAATGAATGGGGCCATGTATCGTGAGATTTTGAATGAAAACCTCCTTCCATCAGCAAGGGCATTGAAGATGAAGCGTGGCTGGGTCTTTCAGCATGACAATGATCCCAAACACACCGCCCGGGCAACGAAGGAGTGGCTTCGTAGGAAGCATTTCAAGGTCCTGGAGTGGCCTAGCCAGTCTCCAGATCTCAACCCCATAGAAAATCTTTGGAGGGAGTTGAAAGTCTGTGTTGCCCAGTGACAGCCCCAAAACATCACTGCTCTAGAGGAGATCTGCATGGAGGAATGGGCCAAAACACCAGCAACAGTGTGTGAAAACCTTGTGAAGACTTACAGAAAATGTTTGACCTCTGTCATTACCAACAAAGGGTATATAACAAAGTATTGAGATGAACTTTTGTTATTGACCAAATACTTATTTTACCGAGGAATTTACCAATTAATTCATTAAAAATCCTTCAATGTGATTTTCTGGATTTTTTTCCCCCCTCATTTTGTCTCTTATAGTTGACGTATACAAATGATGAAAATTGGAGACCTCTCTCATCTTTTAAGTGGGAGAACTTGCACAATTGGTGGCTGACTAAATACTTTTTTGCCCCACTGTATATACAGTATATTGTATCACTGAGTGTAGGCCGGGTTAACATCATTATAATCACGTTATCAGACTCAATAGACACATACATTTATTTACAAATTTGTGTGTTATAAATTTATTTTATTTATAGAGAAAGAGAGACCGTATATATTGTGTTCTTGTGGTCAGATTCAGCATTTCTCTGCCTCCAAGCACAATCAGTCGAGCTGATGCCAAAGAGCTCAATTTTGGTCTCATCTGACCACCCCAAAATCTTCCCAGCCTTCTCTGAATCACCTGTTTCAGAATCATTAAAAGTTATAACACCTGCAGCCATCACCAATAACGTCAGGATGGTCAAAAAATAATTTGTTTTTTAATTTTTGCTGCTCCACAAAGCTGCCCTCATTTCTAATAATACAATACAGAAATGATGAAATTCTGAAAAGCTTGGATGGCACTCCTTTACCAAAAATTATTCCATCAATGCGGTGTGGTATGGAGACAATCAGCTTAAGGCATTGCCAAGATGTTATTAAAGCCCAAGTTACAAGTGACAGAAGCATTCGGCTCATTCATATTGTTGGGTTGGGTGTTTTTCATCTTTCTCTTGACTATACACCATACAGAATCTTATGGGGTTCAGGTCAGGTGAGCTGGCTGGCCAGTCAAGCACAGTAATTATGTATTTCACAGTAGTTTTGGTGTTGTGGGCTGGGGCTGACTACTGCTGGGAAAGGACATTGGCATCTCCATAAAGCTTCTCAGCAGATGGAAGCATGAAGTGCTTTAAAATTCCCTGGCAGACAAGAGAGTTGACTTTGAACTTGATAAAACACAATGGACCAACACCAGCCAATGACATGACACCCCAAACCATCAAAGACTGTGGATGCTGCACCCTATACCTAAACATAATTGTGTTGCCTCATCATGCATTATATAATTAATTGTGCTATCAAATGTTGCTGTGAAAACAAATAGATTAGACATAACGCTGAAGATTTGGTTAAATTTATTATCTTGCCAATGTTGCAGGAGTGATCATGATGGTAACTGCACTACTTCAGGTCGTACCTGAGTTTTTCTGGTTGGTGATGGGCTTGCCCTCTGTAGGGATAGAGTGCTGGAAGATGTGCACGGTATCCTGCACGGTCTGCCGGTGAAGACAAACCTCCAGCGGGTCAATGCAGGTAGACACATTCTGGGCCAACATGTAACGTGGCTCGGCCCGCAGCCGCTTAAGAAAGCCAGCTACTTTCTCTTGACTCAGACCTTTAGGAACAAGAAAAAATTAAGTAAGGAGAAGGAGGACGAAGATGAGGAGGAATACACAAGACAGTGAAATAGATTTAAAGCCAATTTATAAGAACACTTTGACAGTTGGTCATTTCAGACATACTATGAGAGGGGAGGAATTTTTTCCACAATTCCCCTGACTCATCTGTGCACTTTAGGCTTACACACTTCCTACTTCAGACTAGATTTATGAGCACTTAAAACAATCGAATGTCACAATAATGCTTGGAAAATACCAGATCAATAAACAAACCAGCAACAGCACATCCATTATTTTATACTACCACTTATGTCTTATGCTTCCTTATTCTCATCATCCATACACATATTGTACCAAACAATAGCCTATGAGAGATAATGAATGAAGATTTTAATTATTTTGTTATCTTTTGGTTGGTAATGATCATTCTGAGAATATAGGGGATCCTAGGAATTGTCAAAGCTTTCTGGTACAACAAGTTATGCAGTTTGATCAAAGCCGGCTGCCAGAAATAAAAGAGGTATCCACGCCAAAATTTTTGACAGAATCAAACTGACACTGGGGTGCTGTTTGTAATACCATCAAATAATAGTGTAAAGCAATTAAACATTGGGAGCCATATTGCCTAGTCATGCATGTTGCTTAGAATTTGACCACGTAAACACAGACACACTCTCTCAGTTGTGCTGTTATTTTCCATTGACACAAAGCTCAAATGCACCAATGGCTGCAGATTAGGACAGTGTCTAACTTAATTATGTTACAGAAAAAAAAAAAAAAAAAAAAAAAAAGAAAAGCAGCAGCAGTCCTAGGGTAGATACTATTCTGCAAGCAGGATTGTGTGTGGTTTTATATCAACAATTCTTTAGCCTCCTGATGGAGATTTTTTTGACACTGATGAACATAGATGTATCAAAGGGGAAAGACGGAGTGACAAGAGGTTAAGTTTGAAAGTTTGTGAGCCTACAGCTTTCCAAGTTTTTTTAAAAACACTCAACTGGGTTTAAAATTAGTATCATCAGGAGTAGGGGTGTGCCATATCGTATCGTTCACAATAATACCGGTATAAATTTTAATATCGGTGTAAAGATGAATATCGCGATATTTGGGGTCCGCTGCATAGCAACGTCAGACTGCATAGAAATGACAAAACAAACAAGGCGAGAAGCTGCAGCTCCGAAGTCAGACTGTCTCCAGTTGAGCGGAAATATTTAAGATTCACTCTCTGTTTCAGACTGCTGTCGTGTTAAAAAAAACAAACAAAACAAAAAACAAACGGCGCAGCAGTGTTGATAATCTGCCTGAATTTTTTCCTGCACGTCAACAACACCGCTGGAGCGGTATTAACATTGGACAATGTGCAGCTCGAAGTGGCTGCAGATTTTTACTTCCATTTTGGCCGCTTCATCTTGATTTTATTCAACCACCCGAAGAGAGAGAGAGAGAAAAAAAACAAAACAAACAAACATCTGTTCAGTGCAGCAAGAGCCAAAAAGCCCCAGGTCCATGCAAAGGGAGTACTGCAGGTAAAGTGAATTAGCATAACACCCAACCTCTGTGTGCAGTTAAAATGTAACGGTTTAGATTATTTTCTTGTAATATTTGACACAGAACTAAAATATTTTAAACTAAATCTCAGCTGCTGTTTATAAAATGGAGAAATAAGAGTTTATGTTGAAGGTAAATAATGCTGGCCTGTGAAACTGTCCGTTTTGCAAAAATTTAAAAGAAAAACATGTATTCTGTAATATTGTGAAAAATATCATTACTGTGAAAATTCATAGCAATATTGTGATATCATTTTTAGGCAATATTGTCCACCCCTAATCAGGAGTGACTTCACTAATACTGTAACTGAGCTCTCTACAGGACTGTAAAAGCCAGTGCTTCCTCTGTGGAAGATGAAAAAAGACGAGACAGCGAGCTGGACAACACACAAACTTTATTCACCTTCCAACACAAAACATAGAAACAAAACATATAAAAGGAGGCAGCCAGAGACCCTGGGAAGAGTTTTTTTCTATCACTTTATTTCTGCCCCATGAGACCCTGGGAGCCAAAGACAATGCACACAGTGCATAAAGCCTGTCTGGCACATTAATATTACAGAACACAAACCCTGCTTCTCACTCCCTCACTCTCATACTCTAGCGAACTCCGGTGTCTCCTGACTCCCCCAGGTGCGGCTAGTCCTTTCTGTTACATCTGAGAAAGCCCGGACTCGCTCGGGGGTCCAGTCGATGTTTTCCACGGGCTTCTTTATTTTGAGCGTGGTGTACAACGGTTGCAGCAGCTGGGCTGCTTGGGGGAGGAAACTGTTGTAAAAGTTGGCCATGCCCAAAAATTCCTGTGGGGCCCTCACGGTCTGCGGACACAGAAAATCCGACACAGCGTGCACCTTATCAGGCAGTGGAATCGCGCCCTCTGGCAAAATGCGGTGGCCCAAAAAAAAACAAAAACAAAAAAAACAATCGATACCACACCAAACTGGCACTTTGCCGGGTTAACGATAAGCTCGTGCGCTTCCAACCTCTGGAAAACTAGCTTGAGATGGGCGAGGTGCTCCTCCTCGGACGTGCTAGCCACCAAAATGTCATCCAAGTAGACAAAAACGAAAGGCAGGTAACGGAGCACCGCGTCCATCATTCTTTGGAAGGTTTGCGCCATGCCCTTTAACCCAAACGGCATGCGTAAAAACTCGAAAAGGCCAAAAGGAGTTATTACCGCTGTTTTGGGAACATCCTTCGCATGCACCAGGACCTGGTGGTAACCGCGGACCAGGTCCACTTTTGAAAAAAAACACAAGTCCCGGCCAGATACACGGAAAAATCTTGGATGTGCGGGATGGGATACCGATCGTGTTCCGTGGCATTGTTCATGCGCCAGAAATGAGCCTGGAGCAGGCTCGTTACTTGCTGTGTGGCATGCACATCCAGCGCAGCGACCACATGATGGTATTTGGTATCGTCCGTGGAGATCACGCGGAGTGTGAATTGGGCTTCCACATGTAGAAACCAAGCGGTCGGATTGTGAAGCCAGAAGTCCGGGAGCTTGACTGTGACAGCGCATGCTGCGCTGTTGTTCTCCCTCTGGGTTGTCTCTGAGGCAGTGCTCAGCTCGTTCTCCATTGCACGTCTTAGGGTCACCACCAATGTGGAAGATGCAAGCAGACGAGAAAGTGAGCTGGACGACACACAAACTTTATTCACCTTCCAACATAAAACACAGAAAAAACTCTTCCCGGGGTCTCTGGTCGCCTCCTTTTACACCACTATATTTCTGTCCCATGAGACCCTGGGAGCCAAAGACAATACACACAGTGCACAAAGCCTGTCTGGCACATTAATATTACAGGACACGAACCCTGCTTCTCACTCCCTCTCATACTCTAGTGAACACCTGTGTTTCCTGACTCCCCGGGGTGCAACTAGTCCTTTCTGTTACATCTGAGACTCCCCCGGTGCCACTTCGTCCTTCAGTCCTCTATTCCATCTCCCTCCCCGGCTTCTGACTCTAGGTGGAGAAGCCCCCACTCAGTGCTACCACACCCCTACCATTACATTGGGGGGGGGACAGACCCCCACCTCCCAAGAGTGTCAATTTTATTTTAATATATAGCGTGAGATCACAACGTTTTAAGATGCATTCACTGTAGAACAAGTCTTTACCTTGTCCTTTTATTAAACAAATTAAATATCCTTATGTTATTTATCTTATTTACACAACAGCAGCTCATTTTTGTCTCTGCTATGCACTATGGTATCATGCAGCAGGGCGGAACTCTGCTGCACGTAACGTGCGCTTGCACACTAGGGCTGCAACGATCAAAGTCATCGACAACATCAATCATAAAAATTTGTCGACGCAGATTTTTATTGTCGATGAAATGTTTAATTTTAAAGTTTATATGCATGCCGCGGAAATGTTCAGTTTAACTGTTCCAGCGAAGAAGGAGAGGAGCGCATCATAGCAACACAGAAGAGAGAAAATCATGGAGAAGAGGCCAAAACTTTCCAAAGTATAGGAGCATTTTACCAAAAATAAACAAATGAAACAAGTTAAATGCAAGTGATTGAATGATTGAAGTTAGGCCACTTACAAACACCGCACTGGTATGGTTAGTAAGTTTTAGAGAGTAAATTTAGTACTTATTTTCAATGAGGGACTGTCTCAGCTTTAGAAAACTCATTAAACTGCTAGCATGTGCTGCTTATGTTAATTTACCTGTCGGACAATAATCTCTCTTGGATGATAGTTGCTGACGGCTGAGCCGTTTCAGTTCTGCTAGCTAACATGTTAAGTGCACTAAATTAGTGAATTACAGGAGTGGTTTACTCTCTTATCTTCCCTCTTTTTGTTGTGGTAATATCAGCCCTTATTCTGAACATTAGTGCATCTATCTATAAATGCAAGGATTCTCTGTGTATCTGTCTGTCTGTTCCTCGCATCTCTCGAACCGTTTATCAGACTGACCTCAGATTTGATACGTGCTTTGCTGAGGTTATGAGAGTGTGCATCCCCGAATTTCAGCCTCCCTGGATATGTGGAAGTTTAAGAGGGGGAATCTTTCATGAACGTCCATAGGGGAGCTATTAAATGAACACAGAGATGGAAAAGGTATAACCGCTGGGATTTGGGGGCTGAAAATGTGGCTTTATGGCTATAATATTAAGCCCAATAACCCCTGTAAATTTCAGCCTTCCTGGATATGTGGAAGTTTAAGATAAGATAAGATAAGATAAGCCTTTATTAGTCCCACAATGGGGAAATTCCAGGATTGCAACAGCACAGGGATAGCAACACTCAGAGCAATAATTAAGAAGATAAGAAAATAAGAGCAGTGAATATACACATAAATATATACACACAGTGCGGAGCATTGTAGCTAGATAGAATAAACAGCATAACCGTCTATTTAGTTACCCTACATGGTATGAATATGTACCCATACATACTGTATTGTCACCCTCCATAGCGACTGATATTGTCCTAGTTGTATACTGGAGGGAACCATTTGTATAAGTCTATTGCGTCTTTTGCATTCAATACTATTAGGTTGTCAAGTTTTTTTTTTTGCTATCTCTGCAAGCAGCCCTGCTTAGGTTATACAGTCTGACAGCCGTAAGTAGGAAGGACCTGCGAAACCTCTCGGTTGCGCACCTAGGATGATGTAGTCTACTGCTAAATGAGCTCCTCAGTGCGTTCAGTATGTCCTGCATAGGATGGGACTCAGACTCCAGCAGAGATGACAGTTTAGCCACCATCCTTCTCTCTCCTATCTCCTCCACTGGGTCAAGGCGTTGTCCCAGGACAGAGCTAGCTTTCTTGATCAGTTTGTTCAGTCTCTTCCTATCGGCTGCTGTAATGCCACTGCCCCAGCAGACCACTCCAAAAGTGATGGCTGATGCCACCACCGTGTTGTAGAATGTCTTCAGCAGCGCCCCTTGTACACCAAAAGACCTGAGCCTCCTCAGTACGAACAGCCTGCGCTGTCCCTTCTTGTAGAGTGCGTCGGTATTGTGTGACCAGTCTAGTTTATTGTTCAGATGAACACCCAGGTACTTGTAGGATGTCACCATCTCAATGTCTGTTCCCTGTATGTTTACTGGTGCTGTGAGGGGCTGTCCTTGCCTGCGGCAGTCCACCACCAGCTCCTTAGTTTTCCTTGCATTGATCTGGAGGTAGTTTCGATGGCACCAGTCCACAAAGTCCTGGATAAGTCCTCTGTACTCAGCTTCATCTCCGTTGGAGATGAGGTCGACGATTGCACAGTCGTCAGAGAACTTCTGTAGATGGCAGTGTGTTGTGTTGTGTGAGAAGTCCGCAGTATAAAGGGTGAACAGGAAGGGAGCCAAAACCGTTCCCTGGCGGAGCCCCCGTGCTACCGATGATTGTGTCGGACACACAATTCCGGGTTCTCACAAACTGTGGCCAGTTAGTGACGTAGTCCAGGATCCATGATGACAGGTGCTGGTCCACCCCTGCGCATAGCAGCTTGTCCTTCAGGATCATTGGTTGGATGGTGTTGAAAGCACTGGAGAAGTCAAAGAACATGATCCTCACCGCGTTCCCGGATCATGTTCTTTGAAGAGGGGAAATCTTTATTGAACGTCTGTGGTGGAGCTATTAAATGAACACTGAGGTGGAAAACGTATAACCACTGGGAGTTGGGAACTGAAATTCACAGGGCAGGCTCTAGAGGTCGGTGAGATAAAATTAAAAAAAAAAAAAGATTGGGCCCGATCTGAGCTCCAGAAATGAGTTTTCCTTAGATCCTGGTCCCCCCTCCCTCCTCTCCTAAAGGTTCTTATTTTTCTATTACTTCTGTGGTTGACTAGAGCCCTGGGCAGTATCAAACTATTGCTGCAAGTTCCTCTAATTGCTCTGTGATTGAAAAAAACTGCTTTCACTGTCCAAGCGCTGACCACCATAAACTCTTTGTAACACACTCTTCTTATAATTCCTTGGCAGTCCTTCATGAAATTAAAAAAAAAAAATATATATATATATAATAAAGAAAATCATACAAACCTGCTTTAGGTTTACTTCTTCTTTGTTATTACTCTGTACCCATTTTATAATCAATTTGGCTCCAATATCTGTTTTTTCATTGTGAAGTGTGTTTTGTAGGGCTATTCTGATTACCAATTTCTGGGCTCTGAATATTCAGTAGTAATCCAGAGCAAATGTCTCGGGAACTGAATATTTGAGTATAGTCTAAGTGTTATGTTTGTCTATTTTTATCCATTTATTGTGCATACTCAATATCAATGAATTTTCAAGTTTAAAATTAATCCAAGTTTAGAATTAATCAAAGTGGTGGATGTATATAGCAGAGAGTAATTTTGTCACCTGGTCAAGCTGACATTTATGAAGAAAGGCATACATCAAGGTGGATTTCTATAGAGATGCTATGACTCAGGCTAGAATGACTTGCAAATGCATAAATCAGTGAATGTACAACTCCCTTTTGTATTAACTCATCATTGTATTTGGACAGTTACTATTCCATGCACAAGGGGCCAAACTACAGCTGGAACAAAGCCCTAAAAATCATGCTTGATAGTTAGTTACTTTACAGCTGTACTGAGGTGCTTGTTTTGGTTAAACCTTAACCATGCTGCTGTATAAATGAGAGCTGTTGGAGATCTCAAGGGTCCAAAGTCAAAAGCTTTCCAACCAACACAAGAAAGTCATAAAACCTGACAGAAAAAGCAGTAAATTCATTTGATTTTGGCTGGTTGAAAGCTTGAAACATTATTAGCCATCATAGTTATGAAACATGCACATTTCCTTACGGGTAAAAGCGGATCTGCCACACGTCAAAAATCACCACCACTCTGAAGAGTTTTCCAGGTTCAGTGATTTTCATGAAAGCTAGCTACATGGGCAACCATTTCCAGTTCGTATGCAACATGTTCAAACTAGTAGGTCAATGCTTTTAGCTGTCTAATCTTCGGTCTTATTGTCGGTACGGTGCTGACAGCAAGAACTATCATCTTCACACACACGAACTGATGGCACAGTCATGCTAGCAGGCTGCTATGCTAACGCAGCTGTTAACCCCAATAGCTGCACTCTAGTTGCTAAATATGGACAGTTGCTGTCTGCCAAAAACACTGGCTGCCGGAACACAGTGACACTCAGCCTACCGGTGTCCATGATGTCGAGGAGCTTGGGAAACGTTGCGTGCAGTCCTGAAACGTCAGCAGCTCTTTGTTTATCTCAGTCAGCACACAGTCTGTCAGTGGGGACTGCCCTCATTCCCCGTTCCTTCCCGGTCGTCTTCGACGTGGCGGCGGGGCGGAGTGTATTTATTTAGATATTCATAAGTTTTCGATCACGTGACTTCCGATGGTGCCGAATAAGCTCACCGGCCATGTTGGGGAGGGGAGGATAATTACAGCGCAAAATGGGACAAAAAAATGTGAAACGTCCGAAATTGGTTATGAAACTCTTGATAGTGACAGACCGGTATGACGACAAATTAGTTTTAATTGAGAAGCAGGCCCCCGATCTCATTTCAAAGCAAAACTGACCAAAAGACACCGAGAAGTGGGCTCGCATCACCTATCCAGACATGTACAAAGCTAAATATATTTCTTGATCTTCATAACACTTATCATGCATATTTATCCACATCAGCCCATAAATTATTCACAGAGTCCTCAACTTCATTTCTCCTGTTTGTTTTTCTCTGTTTTTGCTCCGTTTCTTTTGATATGTTATGGCGCATATTTAGGGCGCATATATTGTATCCATATTCCCCACATATACCTAGTAGGCATGACGGTGCATATTCTGGAAGCTTCACGTTTTAATGGACAAAGAGGACCTGACCCTGCAGAGACCTATGGAAGGTGTGAAGTTGGTCTTGCAGGAGATGGGAAGTTGGAGAGAATATCCCAGCAGGAGCCCCGGAGGCTAGAAGGATAAGAGACAATGGAGACGCCAAGGAGCCTCGGAGGCTGTATGTTTACTAAAGGACTGTGGGTTGGGGGTGTGTCATTTGATGTTGGGGGTTTGTGACTTTGGAGAGTATAAGAGCTGTGGAAGATGACTGTTCTGCCTCTTTTGAGATTCTGTGCTTGATAGAGGATGTGACCTCTCAATAAACCAATCCTGAGAAATAAACTCAGTCTCGTCTGTGAAAGGCATCCTCTACACTGGTGACCTACGACAAATTATGGCCGGTGGCGACGATCTTCCCGCACCGGACTCTTCAGGAGCCAACCGGGTTAACGCAGCTACCACACTACAGCTGCCCGATTTCTGGCAACATAACCCGCGCTCCTGGTTTACCACTGTGGAGGCGCAGTTCCACCTTCGGGGAATCTCAGCAGACACAATGAGGTTCTACCATGTCGTCGCGAAGCTGGACAGCCTCACAGTGCAGCGGGTGGAGAGCCTGACCAACCACCCGCCCCAGGACGACAAGTATGGCCCACTGAAAGCCGCCCTCATTCGAGCCTTCACCCCCTCGCAGGGAGAGCGAGCAGAGAAGCTTCTGGCGCTAACAGAAGGCGAAGCAGACAGGCCGGCAGATCTGACGGCGAGGATGATGAACCTGAGAGGCGAAGATGACGACAATTTTATCTTCGCCCACCTCTTTGTCAGAACACTACCGCCAGCAGTGAGAGTCACCCTGGCCAGCTCACAGCTGCTCAACAACCGTGACTACCACGGGCTGGGCCAGGAGGCGCAGCGGCTCGTCGACGCCCATAGACGACACGCAGCCACGACGGCGGCAACGGAGCTGAACGCATCCCCGCGAGACGAGGGGGGACCAGAGGCCGCAGCACCGGACCCACTGACGTCAGCAGCGACAGAGACCAGGAGAAGCGGAGTGGACGGCACCCTCTGCTTTTACCATCGACGTTTCGCCGAGAGGGCGCGCAGATGCATCCCTCCGTGCCGATACAAGCGCCAGGGAAACGCCAAGACCGAGAGTCGGTAGCAGCTGCTGCTCTCAGCGCAAAGAACAAGCTGCTTTTCGTGACGGACGCGAATTCGGGGAAGGATTTCCTGGTGGACACAGGCTCCCAGCTGAGTTTTGTCAAGCCTTCCTACGCGGACCTGCTGGCGCCTTCCAGCGGACCCCTGGTGCTAGCGGCAAACGGCTCGACGATCAAGACCTATGGGGAGAAGACGCTCCTCCTATCCTTCCACGTTCGCACCTTCGAGTGGACTTTCGTCGTAGCTGCAGTTAGCAACAACATGCTAGGTGCTGATTTTTTATGCTCAAATGGTTTATTAGTTGATCTTACTAATAGACGTATGGTAAATGCACTGTCTTTCCACTCTATCTCCTGTACAGCTCGGGTGGCCCCGCCTTCTGCACATCCCAATGTCACAGCTGCGGGTGGTAAGTTTCATGCACTACTCAATCAGTTCCCAGCACTCACGGTCCCAACATTTTCAGCGTCAGTAGCCAAACACGGGGTCGAGCACTTCATAACTACCTCTGGCCCCCCTGTTTTTGCGAAAGCTCGGCGCTTGGACCCAGCTAAACTGGCCATCGCGCGTGAGGAATTCGCCAACTTGGAAAAACTGGGCATCATTAGGCGCTCTAACAGCCCTTGGTCTTCACCGCTGCACATGGTTCCTAAGGCCGACGGCTCGTGGCGGCCTTGCGGTGATTTCCGCAGGTTAAATAATGCTTCAGCACACGACCGCTACCCGATTCCGCACATCCAGGATTTTTCGGCACATTTGGCGGGGGCGCGCATCTTTTCCAAAATAGATTTGGTGCGCGGTTATCACCAAGTTCCAGTCCACGCTCAAGACATACCCAAAACGGCAGTAATAACCCCCTTTGGGCTTTTCGAATTTTTGCGCATGCCTTTCGGCCTCAAGGGCGCCGCACAGACGTTCCAACGCATGATGGATGCGGTGTTGCGAGGCCTCCCTTTTGTGTTCGTCTACTTGGATGATATTTTAGTAGCCAGTACATCCGAGGACGAACACGAACGCTACCTCACAGCAGTTTTTCAGAGGCTGACAGAGCATGGGTTAATAATTAACCCAGCGAAATGCCAGTTTGGGGTAGCGCAAATCGATTTTTTGGGGCACCGCGTTTCTCCTGAAGGAGCGGTCCCACTGCCCGATAAAGTACGCACGATAACGGAGTTTCCCCAACCGCAGACAGTTAAAGCATTGCAAGAATTTTGGGGGATGGTCAATTTTTATAACCGTTTCCTCCCCAGCGCGGCACAGCTCATGCACCCACTGTACGCGGCACTAAAGAAACAAAAACCTGCAAATAAGGTCGAGTGGTCCCCGGAACGGGAGCGTGCTTTCTCCCAGGTCAAGTCGGCCCTGGCGAACGCTGTGTTGCTGGCACACCCGGTGCCAGCAGCTCGCATGGCGCTAACCACGGACGCTTCCGACGTAGCAGTTGGGGCAGTTGTCGAGCAACTGGTAGCAGGGAGCTGGCAACCGCTTGCGTTTTTCAGCAAAACATTGCGCAATAACGAGCGGAAATACAGCACGTTCGATAGGGAGCTTTTAGCCCTGCATTTGGCCATCCGCCACTTCCAGTTCTGGCTGGAAGGGTGCCGTTTCACCACGTTTGTAGACCACAAACCATTAACATTTGCAATGGCCAAGATTTCAGAGCCTTGGTGGGCCGACAGCAGAGACAGCTGGCCGCGATTTCGGAGTTTACCACCGACATTCAACACGTGGCGGGCAAACACAATGTAGTGGCAGATTGTCTCTTGCGCGCAGTTGCAACGCCAGGCCCCCAGGGGGCAGACACGGTGGCCGTGGACGCGGGCCAGGTTTGCGGCGCGGAAGCACTCGCAGCCCCGGTCTGCGTGGGCTTAGATTACGCAGCCATGGCCGCCGAGCAGGTTAGCGATGCGGATGTGTGCGCGCTCCAGTGTGGGCCAACAGGGCTAAGGCTGGAGCACAGGGTGCATCAGACAGGTATGCCCCCTCTAATCTGCGATGTCTCCACGGGTCGCCCCCGCCCCGTGGTCCCAGCTGCGTGGCGCCACCGCGTTTTTGATTTAATCCATTCGCTGGCACATCCGGGAGTTTGCGCATCGATCAAAATGGTGGGAGAAAAATTCATTTGGCCGGGCCTGCGTAAACAGGTCAAAGAATGGGCCGCAGCCTGCGCAGCGTGTCAAAGAGCAAAGATACACAAGCACATGCGGGCCCCTCTAGAACCTTTTCACATCCCGGCCAAACGCTTCGACCACGTGCATATCGACTTGGTGGGACCCCTCCCGCTGTCGCAGGGGTTCACACACCTTCTAACCATGGTGGACCGCACCACGCGCTGGCCAGAAGCGGTCCCCCTGGCGTCAACTACAGCAGCAGACGTTGCCCACGCGTTTTTAACGGCTTGGGTCGCGCGTTTTGGAGTCGTTTTGGGTCCCCAATTCGTTTCTGAGCTCTGGTCAGCCATGGCACTCAGTCTGGGGGTGAAAATTCACCGCACTACCGCATATAATCCCCAGGCCAATGGTTTGTGCGAACGCTTTCACCGGTCATTGAAAGCAGCCCTCAGAGCGGCTCTCACAGACACAAATTGGGTTGATAAACTTCCATGGGTTTTGTTAGGGTTGCGTTCGGCACCTAAGGAAGATTTGCAAGCCTCTCCGGCTGAGCTAGTTTTTGCCCAACCCCTCCAGTTACCGGGCAAATTCCTTCCAGAGAACCCCGCACCAAATTGCCCCCCCGCTCAGCTGCTGCAGAGCGACACGGGAACAAACACCCTCCCCGGCCCAGTTCATCACAGTTTCCCACGCGTTTTTGTGCCTAAAAACTTAAAAAACGCAGAATTTGTCTTTGTCAGACACGACGCTCAGAGGCCAGGTTTAAGACCGCCTTATGATGGACCGTTCAGAGTGTTGGAAACTGGGGAAAAACATTTTTTGCTCGATTTGGGTGACAGGAGGGAATTAGTCTGAATTAACAGACTCAAACCCGCTTTTGTTTTGGCCGATGAACAAGTGTAGTTAGCTAGGGCCCCCCGTCGCGGCAGGCCGCCGGGGAGACACTGTCCTAAGCCTTCACAAGGATGTACTAACGACTCTAATCCACAGATGCAAGAAACGGCTACAGGCAGATCGAAACCTGGTTACAGCAGATATTGCAGGAGGTTGAAGCCCAAGCAGTCGGAAGTGTGATACGTTGTGCCATTTTGCTGTTCTGTGTGATATGACATGATTCTATGCATATTGGGGTGTACTTTGTCCTTATTTAGACGTTTGGGGGGGTTATATGGCGCATATTTAGGGCGCATATATTGTATCCATATTCCCCACATATACCTAGTAGGCATGACGGTGCATATTCTGGAAACTTCACGTCTTAATGGACAAAGAGGACCTGACCCTGCAGAGACCTACGGAAGGTGTGAAGTTGGTCTTGCAGGAGATGGGAAGTTGGAGAGATTGTCCCAGCAGGAGCCCCGGAGGCTAGAAGGATAAGAGACAATGGAGACGCCAAGGAGTCTCGGAGGCTGTATGTTTGCTAAAGGACTGTGGGTTGGGGGTGTGTCATTTGATGTTGGGGGTTTGTGACTTTGGAGAGTATAAGAGCTGTGGAAGATGACTGTTCTGCCTCTTTTGAGATTCTGTGCTTGATAGAGGATGTGACCTCTCAATAAACCAATCCTGAGAAATAAACTCAGTCTCGTCTGTGAAAGGCATCCTCTACAATGTGATCTAATTTGATTTTGCATTAGCTAAAAGCTGACTTCATTCAGCACACTCACCTTTCCAGGTGCTTTCAGATGACGTTAGACATGGTTGTCTTGGTGTCTAATTGTTATCCCTTATTGATAACAATAAGCTGTTGATTTGTAGACTCCCACGTACTTGTAATAATCCTCAAAGCCACAGGTTAATTAGCCGGTGTTCTGCCATTTTGGCATCAGAAGAGCAAACCTTGGGTTACTACCCCGTCACTTTCTTCAGTTGTTGTTCAGAAGAATTAAGACTTCCCAAGTGAGTGACACTCTTGAATGTTGATGAAGTTTGGATCTCAGCATCCTTCTCGAAAAGCCTTAACTCCAGCTAAGGTTACTCCATCTAGCTACAATGCTCCGCACTGTGTGTGTTTATATATATATTTATATATTTACTCTATCTAGTAAATATATATTTATATATATATATAAATATATAATATATAAATATATATATATATATATAGTATACTATATACAGTATATATATATATTTGACAAAGCCCTTTGTCAAAGACTGTCCCAACATTATGCCCGTTTTGACACCTCGTCAGCTGTGTCCAACTCCCCCCCTACCCCCAGCTCCACTGCCTCCACGGTCCCTATTTCATCAAAGGCAGCCCCCCCCTCCTCCCCCCCACCCTTGTCATCAGTGAGCAGGACGTGCTCAGACAGTTCTCCAGACTGAACCCGCGCAAGGCCCCCGGTCCGGACGGCGTGTCTCCCTCCACCCTGAGACAGTGAGCGAAAGAGCTGGCTCCTGTCTTCACAGACATTTTTAACACCTCCCTTAAGCTATGCCACGTGCCGACCTGCCTCAAATCCTCCACCATCATCCCTGTCCCCAAGAAGACACGGATCACTGGACTTAACGACTACAGACCTGTAGCGCTCACCTCTGTAGTCATGAAGTCCTTTGAGCGCCTGGTCCTGCCCCACCTCAAGTCCATCACCACTCCCCTCCTGGACCCGCTGCAGTTTGCCTACTGAGCCAACAGGTCTGTAGACGACGCAGTCAACCTGGCCCTCCACTCCATCCTGCAGCACCTGGACTCCCCGGGAACCTACGCCAGGATCCTGTTTGTGGACTTCAGCTCTGCATTCAACACCATCCGCCCCGCTCTGCTCCGGGACAAGCTGTCCCTGCTCAACGTGCCTGACTCCCTCTGCAGGTGGATCACCGACTTCCTGACGGACCGGAGGCAGCATGTGCGGCTGGGAAAGACTGTCTCAGACTCTGTTAGCATCAGCACCGGATCACCCCAGGGCTGTGTACTTTCCCCCCTACTCTTCTCCCTTTATACTAACTCCTGCACCTCCAGCCACCAGTCTGTCAAGCTGATCAAGTTTGCGGACGACACCACCCTCATCGGGCTCATCTCCAACGGCGACGAGTCCGCCTACAGGAGAGAGGTGGCCCAGCTGGCGTCCTGGTGCAACAACAACAACCTGCAGCTGAACGCTCTGAAGACAGTGGAGATGATTGTGGACTTCAGGAAAGTCACAACCCCTCTGCCCCCCCTCACCCTCACAGGCTCTCCCATCACCACTGCTGATTCCTTCCGCTTCCTAGGCACCACCATCACCAGGGACCTCAAGTGGGAGCCGACCATCAGCTCCCTCATCAAAAAGGCCCAGCAGAGGATGTTCTTCCTGCGGCAGCTGAGGAAGCTCAAGCTACCCACCAAGATGTTGGTGCAGTTCTACACAGCCATCATCGAGTCCGTCCTCACCACCTCCATAACCGTGTGGTACGCAGGAGCCACCGCCACGGACAGACTAAGGCTGCAGCGCGTCGTGCGCACTGCTGAGAAGGTGATCGGCTGCAAGCTCCCATCTCTCCAGGATCTGTACATCTCCAGGACCCGGAGGCGTGCTGGCTGGATCATAGCCGATCCTTCACACCCTGGTCACGTACTGTTTGCCCCTCTCCCCTCAGGTAGAAGACTTCGGTCCATTGAGACTAAAACCTCCCGTCACATGAACAGCTTCTTCCCCTCTGCCATCAGACTGCTGAACACTAAGTGACTTATTGACTCTCGTGCACTATGTACAGCAGCTCAACCAGACTCATGTCAATCATCACTGTTTTCTTTTTGCATTACCGACTGCACTATATGGTTCTCCACAATATCTGCTGCTCGCTAATATATTCAAACTGCTGACTAGTATTACTCATTCTTATTCTACACTTTTTTGCATGTACAGTTTATTTCTTTTATTTTATCATGTTTAATGTTGCAGCATTGCACCGAGACAAATTCCTAGTTTGTGTACTACATGAACAATGGCAATAAATCTGATTCTGATTCTGAAAAAAAAAAAAAAAGCTCCACACTGTGTGTTTATATTGTAACGTCGGGGCCATGTTAAGGGGGGCAGGGATTTCCCAGCATGCTTTGCCAGTTGGAAACGTTACTGTGTGTGTGTATTAAATGTGTTATTACTGAGTTACTATACTGCTGTGTCATTATAACTGTGTTATAATGACCCAGCAGTGTTTATAGGCAGGATTAGGGCAAGATGTATCATGAGTGTGTAACCATGATTGAACCGGAGGTCTGGGAGAATGACCTCCCCTCCTGTCTGTGCTCAGAAGTAGTTGGGGTCGGGGGTGTGTGAATAAAGCCTGTTCATCACAACCATCTTGCTCCTCCTCTTTGTGTGAACCTCGCATATGTCACACTGGTGTCAGAAGTGGGATGGAGCAAGATGAGGATCCAGGCGGAGGTCCAGCGGCCGGGGCGGTTCATCGCTCGGCTGGGAATGGAGCGTAGAGCTGAGACGCCGGCCCCCGGAGTGGCTCGCCGCGATGGACGGAGCAGCGGACCCGACGGGACTGCTCTGCCTTTTTCAAGGCAGAGCAGTCCCCTGCTGGGTCCACTGCTGGGTCATTATAACTGCTGGGTCATTATAACTGCGTTATAATGACCCAGCAGTGTTTATAGGCAGGATTAGGGCAAGATGTATCGTGTGCGTAACCATGATTGAAACGGAGGTCTGGGAGAATGACCTCCCCTCCTGTCTGTGCTCAGAAGTAGTTGGGGTCGGGGGGGGGGGGGCGGTGTGTGAATAAAGCCTGTTCGTCACAACCATCTTGCTCCTCTTCTTTGTGTGAACCTCGCATACGTCACAATATTTATTCCATCTAGCTACAATGCTCCACACTGTGTGTGTTTATATATCTACATATTTATTCCATCTAGCTACAATGCTCCGCACTGTGTTTATATATTCATATATCTATTCCACACTGTGTGTTTACATATCTACATATTATTCCATCTAGCTACAATGCTCCGCACTGTGTGTGTTTATATATTTACATATTTATTCCATCTTGCTACAATGCTCCGTACTATGTGTGTTTATATAAATACATATTTATTCCATCTAGCTATAATGCTCCGCACTGTGTGTTTATATATTTACATATTTATTCCATCTAGCTACAATGCTCCACACTGTGTGTTTATATACTCATATATTTATTCCATCCAGCTACAATGCTCCGCACTGTGTCTATATATATATATTTATATGTACGTATGTATACTTGCTGCTCTTGTTTGTTTTTTTTTGTTTTTTTTTTTGATTGTTGCTCTGAGTGTTGCTATCCCTGTGCTGTTGCAATCCTGGAATTTCCCCGTTGTGGGACTAATAAAGGCTTATCTTATCTTTAGCAGCTAGCCTGTTCCAGCACAGTGTCCCAGCTTTGCTGGTTTCCTGCCAGAAGCCTCAAGAATAAAGTTGTGTTGTGGTGACCCACCACAATCTACATGGACATTCAGCCGTCACACTCAGCTAGGTGGCAGGAAGCAGAAAAATTTAAGATAAGATAAGATAAGCCTTTATTATTATTAGTCCCACAATGGGGAAATTCCAGGACTGCAACAGCACAGGGATAGCAACACTCAGAGCAACAATCAGAAGGCAAGAGAAAAACAAGAGCAGCGAGTATACATATGTACATATAAATATAAATATATATATACTGTATATAGACACACAGTGCGGAGCATTGTAGCTAGATGGAATAGATATATAAATATACTAGAAAAGCACTCGGAGAGCGCAGACCTCCGCCAAGCGCCACAATTCCCCCCATACAGTGTTTGTGTGTACGTTTTCAGATTCCTTGAGCATGTAAACATATGACTAGCAATTGGATTCACAATGATTATTTGTTTATTTGACAGGGACAGTGCAATAAACACACAATTAATCAATGACAATCAATCTGATAGTGATAGGATTAGTGGTTTAGTAGTAAAAGCATTGCCTCCTTGGCGGAGGTAATAAACTGAAGTGTTGCTGTTGTGTCTATCTCCTCCACTGACGGATGCAAATTGGGTAGACAGGTTGCCGTGGGTTTTATATTATATTATTTTGGGGTTGCACTCTGCGGCAAACGAGAATTTAGAAGCTTCGCCGGCAGAGAGCTCATTTTTGCGCAGCGCCTATGGCTGGCTGGTGAATTTCTGCCAAATGCGCAGCTCCTATGGCTGGCCGGGGAATTTCTGCCAAAGAATCCGTCGGCGGACAGCTGGCCGTGTGAGGTTTTGCAGTTGCGCGCAAACACAGGCACGCTGGCGGGCCCAGGCCAGCAGTGTTTTCCGCGTGCTTTTGTGCCTAAAACGTTGAAGAACGCGGAGTTTGTGTTGCAGACACGACGACCAGCGCCCTCCATTGCGCCTGCACACATGTTGAAAATGGCTGTATGTCACAGTGTTGAAAAATGCTTTAAAACATTCCTGTATCCAGACGGTGATCACCCCCAAAATTTAATCAGTTCTTCCTTGTACCATTTCCAACAACGCCTGAAAGTTTCATGGAAATCTGTCCAAGACTTTTTGAGTTATCTTGCTAACCTGCAACACCGCTGCACGGTGGCGCAGTGGTTAGCACTGCGGCAGCACAGTTTACCCTTGGCCGGGGGATTGTGGGGATCGTGGGATCGTGGGTTCGATCCCAGCCCCCGACCAACAGTGATCTGTGTGGAGTTTGCATGTAACTTTAGGCATAGGCCTGTAACGATAACGGCTAACACGATTAAACACACGAAAAGGAAAAAAAGCGCCACAGTTCCCCCCATACAGTGTTTGTGTGTACGTTTTGAGATTCCTTGACCATGAAAACATATGACTAGCAATTGGATTGACAATGATTGTCACGCCTCGCCGCTCATCTGCGGCACCAGCTGCACGCACACCTGCACATCATCAGCGGCGAGGGATTTAAGCCGCCTCGCCCTGGGCTTCGGCCTGAAGCCGTCAGACTTCACTCGTCACGATTGCTGTGAGTAACCTCTACCACTTCAGCAAACATCTCGGTAAGAAGCCCTTACCTTTTTCCTCTCCAAGTCTGCTCCCCTGTGCACAAGTGGATTTCCCGGCGGCGGACCATTCCTCTCCGTCTCCACTCCCTCGCTGCTGCACCGGGCTCTCCAGGTCGCTGTCTACCGGACCTCGTCCTTGCTGTGCCAGCCACCTGCTACTCCAAGTAAGCTTATCACTATTTTAACATCTCCTATGTTGGTGTGTGCCCGTCACCCTTCTCCCTGTGCTTCTCCCATAGGGTTGTCCGGCTGTACGGTCTCCTGCCTCCGTGCCCGACGCAGACGCCACCACCAATACATGCACATCTCGCAGACACACATTCATACACACTTGTTGTTAATAAAGCTATTGGATCTACTTTGAGCCTGCGTGTGCGTCTCCTGAGCCGTGCATTATGTCAATGATAGGATTAGTGGTTCAGTAGTTATTCACGAAAATGGCATTTTCCGTAATGGCGGCCACAGTTCCCCCCATTACAGTGTTTGTGTGTACGTTTTCAGATTCCTTGACCATGAAAACATATGACTAGCAATTGGGTTGACAATGATAGGATTAGTGGTTCAGTAGTTATTGAAGAAAATGGCATTTTCCGTAATGGCGGTTTTCTTCTGGACAGTGATCTGGATCACCACCAAAATGTAATCATCTGCAGGATACCCCATTTCTGACAATCTGTGAAAATTTCATGAAAATCCGTCCATAAGTTTTTGAGTTATCTTGCTAACAAACAAACAAACAAACAGACAAACAGACAGACAAACCAACACCGATGATCACATAACCTCCTTGGCGGAGGTAAATATATAAACACACACAGTGCGGAGCATTGTAGCTAGATGGAATAAATATGTAAATATATAAACACACACAGCGTGGAGCTTTGTTGCTAGATGGAATAAATATATAAATATATAAATGACATGTTTCAGGACCCAGGAGACAGACACAGACACGGGCAGATACGAACAATTATTCTTTATTAAGAGTGAGAGAGTGTAGCGCGTGTGTGAGTGCAGATATGGCAGCCTGGTCAGCGGAGCTGAGCAATTCAGATGACGACCTGGCAACCCTGGAACACACAAGCAGAAACAGTTAAGGCTGTTCAGCGATAATGGACAATTGCAGGTGTGAAGCTTACTTGAGAAAACCGCAGGTTGTATTCTGCTGACTCCAAGTGTCCGTGTGATGTGGTGGTGTTTGTGCTTGTAGCTGTGGTGGTGGTTGCTCCTGTAGCTGTGATGATGGTCTTGGCGAGGGTGGTAATAGTACCTGCAGCTGTGACGATGATTGCTCCCGTAGCCGTGGAGGTGATAGTGTTTGTAGCTGTGGTGATGATGGCTCCTGTAGCCGTGGAGGTAATTGTACCTGCAGCTGTGGTGGCGATAGTACCTGTAGCTGAGGTGATGGTTGTACCCGTAGCTGTGGTGGTAAGGAGGAGCTCCGAGAAGGAGAGGGAGATGCCCCGTTGGTCGGGGAAGCTGGTCCGCCGCCTGGGAGGTCCACCTGTGCACAGGGGTTAAGATTTGGAGTAGAATAGCAAAGGGTATTCTTACGTGGCTGGTCTTGATGTGACGTTCTTGGCTTGGCTGTAGAACGAAGCTCTGGCTCATACTCAGGCGAGGAAGACAGACGACTCCGTGCCGGGCTATCAGCGACACTGGCTTTTAACAGCCGCTGATTGGCACCTGCTGGTCTGTGCGCAGCTGGAGCTGATGAGACAGATGACGGCCCAGCGGCCGTCATGACAATAAAAACACACAGTGCGGAGCATTGTAGCTAGATGGAATGAAACAGCACAACCGTCTACTTAGTTATCCTACATGGTATGATTATGTACCCATACATATTCTCACCCTCCATAGCAACCGGTGTTTTCCTAGTTGTATACCGGAGGGGACCATTGTGTAAGTCTATTGCGTCTTTTGCATTCAATACTATTAGGTCGTCACATCTTTTTGCTATCTCTGCAAGCAGCCCTGCTTAGGTTGTACAGTCTGACACCCGTAGGTAGGAAGGACCTGCAAAACCTCTCGGTTGTGCACCTAGGATGATGTAGTCTGCTGCTAAATGAGCTCCTCAGTGCATTCAGTATGTCCTGCATAGGGTGGGACTCGGACTCCAGCAGAGATGACAGTTTAGCCACCATCCTTCTCTCTCCCATCTCCTCCACTGGGTCAAGGCGCTGCCCCAGGACAGAGCTAGCTTTCTTGATCAGTTTGTTCAGTCTCTTCCTATCGGCTGCTGTAATGCCACTGCCCCAGCAGACCACTCCAAAAGTGATGGCTGATGCCACCACCATGTCATAGAATGACTTCAGCAGCACCCCTTATACACCAAAAGACCTGAGTCTCCTCAGTAGGAACAGCCTGCGCTGTCCCTTCTTGTAGAGTGCGTCGGTATTGTGTGACCAGTCTAGTTTATTGTTCAGATGAACACCCAGGTACCTGTAGGATGTCACCATCTCAATGTCTGTTCCCTGTATATTTACTGGTGCTGTGAGGGGTTGTCCTTGCCTGCGGCAGTCCACCACCAGCTCCTTAGTTTTCCTTGCGTTGATCTGGAGGCAGTTCTGGTGGCACCAGTCCACAAAGTCCTGGATAAGCCCTCTGTACTCAGTTTCATTTCCGTTGGAGATGAGGCCAACGATCGCAGAGTCGTCAGAGAACTTCTGTAGATGGCAGTGTGTTGTGTTGTGTGAGAAGTCCGCAGTATAAAGGGTGAACAGGAAGGGAGCCAAAACCGTTCCCTGGGGGGCCCCCGTGCTACCGATGATCATGTCGGACACACAGTCCTGGGTTCTCACAAACTGAGGCCGGTTTGTGAGGTAGTCCAGGATCCATGGTGACAGGTGCTGGTCCACCCCTGCACACAGCAGCTTGTCCTTCAGGATCATCGGTTGGATGGTGTTGAAAGCACTGGAGAAGTCAAAGAACATGATCCTCACCGCATTCCCGGGCTTCTCCAGGTGGGACAGAGAACGGTGAAGGAGGAAGATCACTGCATCCTCCACCCCAATGCCATGCTGGTAGGCGAACTGGAGTGGATCCATCGCTGGTCCCACCAGGGGGCGGAGGTGAGCAAGGAGCAGTCTCTCCAGGGTCTTCATCATGTGGGATGTCAGGGCCACTGGTCTGTAGCTGTTCAGATCTTTGGGGTGAGAAGTCTTTGGTACAGGTACCACACAAGATGTTTTCCACAGCTGTGGTACCCTCCCCAGCTTCAGGCTCAGATTGAAGATGTACTCCACAATCCCACACAGCTGGTCTGCACAGGACTTGAGGAGCTTTGCGCTGATGCCGTCCGGTCCTGACGCCGTCCTCGCCTTGATCTTCCTCAGCTCCGTCCTCACCTAGGTCTTAGTGAGGGTCAGGTTGGGGGGCTGTGTGTTGGGAGTGGGGGTGTTGGTGGAGTGGGGAGTGGGCAGCAGGACTTGATGTCTTCAGAGGCAGCAGTGGTTGTTGTGCAGTCGGGGGGGAGGGCGGTTGGTCAAACCTATTGAAAAACAGATTCAGATTGTTCGCCCACTCCCTGCCCCCCGTGGCCTGGGGGGAGGTATTCTGGAGGCCAGAGATGGTTTTAAGGTTTCTCCAGACTCCGCTGATGTCGCTCTGTTGCAGCTTGTCCTCCATCTTCTTCCTGAAGCTGTCCTTGCCTTCTCTGATCTTTCTCCTCAGCTCCCTCTGTACGGACTTCAGCATCTCCCTGTTCCCCGACCTGAAGATCCTCTGCTTCTCTCTCAGAAGTGTTTTTATCTCAGGGTTGATCCAGGGTTTGTTGTTTGAGCAACACCGTATGGTCTTGGTGGGAACGGTGTTGTCCACACAGTAGCTGATGTAGTCCGTGATGGTGTGAGTGAGGCCATCGATGTCCTCACCATGTGGATCGCAGAGCTGCTCCCAGGCGGTGGTTTCAAAACAGTCCTTTAGAGTGTCCATTGCCTCCTCAGACCATAACTTCACAGTGCGAATGGCCGGAGGTTGTCTGTGCACTAGGGGTTTGTACACCGGCCGGAGATGAACCAAGTTGTGATCCAATCTCCCGAGTGAGGGGAGTTGTGATGAGGTGTACGCCTCCTTAGTGTTTGCGTAGAATAAGTCCAGTGTTTTATTGTCTCTGGTGTGGCATGTGACATACTGGGTAAACGTGGGTAGAAGGGGAGACAGTGAAACATGGTTGAAATCGCCTGAGATGAGGAGAAGATCATCTGGTTGTTCTGTCTGCAGCCTGCCAGTTATTACTGAGTGGATGACGTCACGCGCTGTCCCAGCATTCGCTGTTGGATTTGCATAAATAACAATGCAGATCACGTGTGAGTGTTCCCTAGGGAGATATGTAGGCCGCATGCTAACAGCTAGCAACTCGATGTCTTTGCTATGGATTTGCATCTGTATTTGCATATGGACAGAGAGCCCCTAGGAGACAATCAGAACAATGGCTATTGTTATACATCCCTGGATTAAGGAGAGGAAGTCCGGGCCCAGTTAATCACGCGACTGATATGTATTGACTGATATGTATATCAATATGCAAATGTGCCATGCATTCTCTCTTGTCTGTATAAAAGAGCTTACTTTACATGCCACAGACACACAGGACACACAGCCACAGCGCTACAGTGTGTCTCGTGATGGAGGAAATAAAACTCTGAAACCTTCCAGCTCATCGCATCTCGCCTGAACTTATTTGTTCCTCCACAGTGTTATTTTTCTCCTCTTTGGAGCTTTCTGTAGTGATCCCGAGCGTGGGTCGTTTCTGCGCTCAAGTCACTTATGATTTTCCTCTTTTTCTCCCTGTTTGTTTAGTCTCTTTATGGGGTTTGTTTGTGTTTTAATTTTGACAGCGCCGCGGCAGCACTTCCGCCTGTCAATCTGCTGGCGGGCTGTCACAGCTGCGGGCACTTATTTATCATTATTTTTGCACACCTGTTTGCTGTTTAGTTAACTATTTAAGATTGCCAGCGGGGTTTATTCCTCACTGCGACCTCGCCCCATCCAGACTGGTTTCCCTACATCCGAAGCCAGTCCTTTTCAGCGTTAGGTTTTGCCCTCGCTATTTTCATGCAAGTGTTGTATTTGACTTTTTATTTCTCTTCTGTTATTCACCCTCCGGGGTCGTATGTATAGTGCTTGTGTTTTGCCCCTCGTGGCACATTATTTTGTACTTTTGTTAATCAAATAACAAACTCACTGCTGGCTTCTGGTGCCTCAACTTTGCCCTGCAAGGGGCAAACATAACAATAGGTCGCAGCCAAAGCAGGTGCCAGCCACAGTGAGTGTTGTTTTGGCTCTGAATTTTTTTTCCTTTTCCGGGTGCCAGTGTTTTGGGGAATTATGGCATCATTCACCAGGTGGTATCCTATGAGCCTGGGTTTTGAGCTCGTCCAGGCTCTAATGGAAATAGATGACCTCCTGGCCATAGCTCATGATCGTTCCCTCCAAGAAGCATTATGGTACCTGGGCCTCGCGGAGGCAGCTGCTAAACGTCATCCTCGCCTTGCTGAGCACACTGAGGGCAGGGAGAGGATGGCTGAGCTATCGATGCTCCAACAGAGGAACCGTCAACTGGACCAGAAATCCTCCAGTAAGCCTAAGAGGGGGCCAAAGGTGAAGAACTCCCATTCCTTGGCTCGTGAGGAGGTTCCTGCTATGGCTCCAGTTCCCGTGGCTCCATCATCGAAGAACCGTCTTCCAGTGCACCGGAGGAGGAGGGCAGCCGGGGTTCCCAGCAAAGATGTACAGTGGACAGCTGATTTCATCGGGGACCGGATGGCTGAAGCTCTCTCTTCCGTTAACCTGGGCAAAGTTCTGAAGAGCGTGGTGGCAGCAGTTTGGGTTGTGGAGGCACATCCTGGGTTGGACAATTATCCAGAGTTCACTGAACTACTAGCCACTGTTTCCGCTCGGCAGCGGTGTTTTCCTAATCTGACATTAAGCTCGTCTCCAGCCAGAAGACACCGCCGTCCTGCACTGAACCCCTCTCCTCTCTGCAACACAGCTGTTCCGAAGCTGAGGGAGGAGAATCACTGGGTCAACCCACCACGAGGCTCCCGTTTGGATCCAGCTAAGAGCTGCCAGAAAGATTCCTTCGCCTCCCAGCCAGCCGTTTTTACATCGCCACTACAGAGAGATAGGACAGCAGCTTCAGCCTCCGGGTCTTTTTTGTCAGCTGTTTCACCAGCTCCTCTACCCCAGACTGCCTCAGCTGCTACTCCCTCCTCTATGGCGCCTCCTCCAGCTGCTATGAGCCCAGATGATTCTTCTCCAGCTGCCTCTGTCATTGATCCACCAGGAGCGAGCGGCTCCTCTTTGTCTTCCCGAAGGGCCCACCTTTTTTGCTACAATGGGAGAGGGAAGAATAGAGCCTACTGCAGCAGTGACCACACCAGGAAAACAGGCAAGTGCTTTTTCATTCTCTTTCTCTAAACGATGAATTACCTTGTCTGATTCCTGGGGGTGAGGCTCAGGTCCTGCAGTCCCCTGAGTTCTCACCACCTGCTGCAGCCATAAATTCTCTACCTGCTTCCTCTGTGTCTCCTCATATATCCACCAAGTGTCCGCCGGTGCCAGGATTAACCGCCGGACGGAGGAGGGGCCTGTGGCCCTGGTGAACCTGGTTCCAGCCCCACAGCCACATTATGGACAGAGGAGGAGGGCTGTCTGCCAGTTGGAGTCTGAGTCAACAACGAAGCGTCCCCGTGTCTCCCCTGAGCAGAGTTCGTTTCCAGCTGAGAGTGGATCTCTGGTCGCCACACAGAGCGAGCCATCCATGTGGGCTGCAGCACCAGGGAAGGGTCCAGAGACTGCCGTGACCATCAAGCCTGCTGTTGGGGCCGCTGCAGCGGAGTTGGAGTCAGACCTCCAGGAGGCAGGGCCAGTTGGATTGCCATTCGGATCGACGGAGTCCTGGACAGTGGTGGAACTTGAGCTCAGGCAAGTGCTCTCCTTTGTTTTCAAAGCAGCACAGTGGTGCAGTGGTTAGCACTGTTGCCTTACAGCTAGAAGGTTCCTGGTTCGAATCCCCAGGAT
This sequence comes from Pholidichthys leucotaenia, assembly GCA_020510985.1. Lineage (NCBI taxonomy): Eukaryota > Metazoa > Chordata > Actinopteri > Cichliformes > Pholidichthyidae > Pholidichthys > Pholidichthys leucotaenia. The sequence goes on from CM035847.1 coordinate 130,051,170, forward strand.
GGCAGGGGTTGGAACCTTTCTGTGTGGAGTTTGCATGTTCTCCCTGTGCTGCGTGGGTTTACTCCGGGGGCTCCGGTTTCCTCCCACAATCCAAAGACATGCATGTTAGGTTGATTGGCTGTTCTAAATTGTCCCTAGATATCTGTTTCCTATAGGCCCTTAGAATAGAGGGTTAGTACTAGTGAAAGCGCTTTGAGTGGTCTTTGTGACTAGAAAAGCGCTATATAAGTGCAGGTTAGTTAGTTAGTTAGTTAGTTTTCATTGTTTCTGTATTGGAGAGATCTTGTCTGGCTCTTGGGGGCGAGAGCCTGGCGCTGCCATCGGCAGCATCTGAGCTCGCCTCGCCGGGTTCCACTGCTGCCGGTGAGCCTGACCTTGTTCCTGTGCCCCTTGTTTCTGAGCCTTTTCTCAGGGTCACCGAGGAACTTCCTGCGATGTTAGAGGTCTCCATGGGTTCCGGTCCGCTGCCCGAGGTCTTTGTGGGTCCAGTTCCACCAGCTGAAGACGTAGTGGATACGCCTCAGTCCTGGGCCACCGAGGGTGCAGCCACGCCTCAAGCCGAGGCCACCGAAGGTGCTGCTACGCCTCAAGCCGAGGCCACTGAGGGTGCTGTGCTGGTGCTCAAGGCTGCTGTGAGTCTGCTACAATCTTCTGGTTCCATCGTGGTTCATTCCTTGCCAGGGGTCTGCAGGGGTTATCCGTCTCCTCTTCTGCCTTCTGGGGGAGGTGAGTGGGGTTCCATGGTCCGCTGGCCTAGTGATGCGGGGAGGCCATCTGATGGACCTTTTTACCTGTCCTGGTATTTCTGGAGGTCTGGTAGGCCACCCAACATTTTCCTGGTGATGGCAGGTGGAGCTGGGACTCTGGGAGGCCACTGGAACAGTTCTCCTATCGGACTGGTGATGCTTAGTTCTTTGCTTCTCTTTTTCCTGCATTACCACCATCTAAATTACTATTAGTTGTGCTGTACTGTTTATTAACTATAAGTATGAATGTTCAAGAGTCCTTCTGCCCAGATTTCTATCCTGGTTTGACTTTTCCGGGAGAAAAGAAAAGGAGAAATTCTCATTTGTACTCTTAGTTGTGGCTTTGGCTATTTTTTTGTGTTTTAGTACATTGAGGATTGTTTACTTTTACTTATGTTCTAGAGTCTTCCTGTAAAGCATTTTTGAGCTTATTTTCTTTCCAATGTCTTTCCCTCCAGGCCTGTACTCCCCCTCTGCCCTCCCAAGGCTGGTTTTGATAGTTTTTCTGTTTGTTTGTTTGTTTGTTTTTTTTGGGGGGGTCCGTTTTTTCGCCTTGATGTTATGCTGGGATGCCTGGAATTCATCCCTTAAAGCGGGGGCACTGTAGTGATCCCGAGCGCCGGTCGTTTCTGCGCTCGAGTCACTTATGATTTTCCTCTTTTTATCCCTGTGTAGAGGATGCCTTTCACAAACGAGACTGAGTTTATTTCTCAGGGTTGGTTTATTGAGAGGTCACATCCTCCAACAAGAACAGAATCTCAGAAAAGAGGTAGAACAATCATCCTTCACAGTTCTTATACCCTGCAAAGACACAAAACCCCCAACATCAAATAACACCCCCCCAACCCACAGTCCTTGAGCAAACATACAGCCCCCGAGGCTCCTTGGTGTCTCCATTGTCTCTCTCATCCTTCTAGCCTCCGGGGCTCCTGCTGGGACATTCTCTCCCACTTCTCGTCTCCTAAGCAACTAACTTCACACCTCCCGTAGGTCTCTGCAGGGTCAGGTCCTCTTTGGCCATTGAGACGTGAAGCTTCCAGAATATGCACCGTCATGCCTACTAGGTATATGTGGGTGAATATGAATGCCATATATGCGCTCTAAATATGCGCCATACCTGTTTATTTAGTCTCTTTATGAGGTTTGTTTGTGCTTTTATTTTGACAGCGCCATGGGAGCACTTCCGCATGTCAGTCTGCTCACAGGCTGTCACAGCTGCGGGCAGTTATTTATCATTATCTTTGCACATCTGTTTGTTGTTTAGTTAACTATTTAAGTTCGCCAGCGGGGTTTATTCCTTGCTGCGATCTTGCCCTATCCAGACTGGTTTCCCTACGTCCGAAGCCAGTCCTTTTCAGTGTTAGGTTTTGCCCACGCTATTTTCATGTAAGTGTTGTATTTGACTTTATTTCTCTTCTCTTATTCACCCTCCGGGGTCGTATGTATACTGCTTGTGTTTTGCCCCTTGTGGCACATTATTTTGTACTTTTGTTAATAAAATAACAAACTCACTGCTGGCTTCTGGCGCCTCATCTTTGCCCTGCAAGGGGCAAACATAACACTTTCTTTCATGAGAAAGGAAACAGGAGGTGAGCAGGATCCAGGTGTGGCGAACATGCTTCACCCTTGGGTCTGTATGGCGGTCTAATCAGCTGGAATGATAAGAAGCACCTGCATAGTTGAGCGGAAGGAGACATTTTCTGTCTTGCCTGTGTGGACACAGCTGATGGTACAGACTGCAGTCAAAGGCAAAAATATAACAAGGAGTATGGAGGGCTAAGCAGTGATTTGGATCTTCATAATATCCTGTAGCTTGAAAGTGTGACATTTAAGTTGGCTCAGATAGATCCCTGATAGGTCCCATTAGACGAACAAGTACATTTGTTTAGCTGTGTGTGTTGCTGTTTTCGGAACGTTCACTCCCTCCCTCCCTACTTGCTATATAGTGAGGTGGCACTGTGGAGGAGTGGTTAGCACTGCAGCAGCACAGCAACTCACCCTTGGCCGGGGGATCCTGGGTTCGATCCCAGCCCCCGACCAACAGTGATCTGTTTGGAGTTTGCATGTTCTCCCCGTGTCTGCGTGGGTTTACCCTGGGATTTCTCTGGTTTCCTCCCACATGCCAAAAACATGCAAGTTAGGTTAATTGGCATCAAAACTGGGGATTCTAAATTGTCCTTAGGTATGACTGTGAGAGTGAATGGTTGTCTGTCTCTCTGTGTTGGCCCTGCGATGGACTGGCGATCTGTCCAGGGTGTACCCTGCCTCTCGCCCAAAGATACTGGGATAGGCTCCAGCCCCCCCGCGACCCGAAAAGGATTAAGCGGAAGAAGATGAATGAATGTGAACTATACATTAAACTCAATATTGTGGTGACCCAGCACACTGCGGACGGACATTATCTCACACCCATCAGGGCTGGAGGAAGGATAGGACAATTAATATACGGACAAAGAGCCCCGGGGGGCAATTAGACTGGACTGTTAATTATGCACCCCCCAGGACAGAAACCAGAAGCAGCGGCCAAAGCGGTGCCAGCTAATGTCATGCTAATGATGTGTATTGACTGACAATCAGTATGCTAATGTGCCATGCATTCTCTCTGTCTGTATAACATGTATAAAAGAGCTTGTTACACATGTCTCAGCAGCACAGTAGCTCACACACGCTATGAAGACTGTGTTTTTTTTAATCGACATAGTCAAGACTTTGGAAGCCAAGACTCTCCAGTAAACAGCCTGTTTCACTGTGCCATCTGGTGGACAAATCAGGAATATTTACCTTTTTCCTTTGCAGTGGAATTTATGCCTTATGGACAAATGAACTAATCCATATTCTTTCTTTTAAGACAGCAGCTCCTACAGAAGATATGATTGAACTCTGGGACGGACAATGTGGTTTCAAATGCTTTTATTGACATGATTCGATTTGATACGATTGTGATATGTTCTGCTATTTTCAGGAAGAAATTAATGTTTGCATGCTTATTATCACAAGTTAATTACAGTAGATGTAGATGCATTTTATGCACCTTTATTGAGTAGAATATCTTAGATTAGATTAGATTCAACTTTATTGTCATTACACATGTATGAATACAAGGTAACGAAACACAGTTTAGCATCCAATCAGAAGTGCAAAGGACAGCAGTGCAGTATATACGGTAATTAACAGTATGTGCAATTTAAGCAAATATATGCAAATATATGCAGCAGTGCAGAAAGTTAAGAGTACTGTTATGTGCAAATAATGTACAATAAGTTAGATGTAGTTATGTAGTTATGCAGTTATGTACAGGTGAGGATGGTAAAAGATGATTGTAAGAGAGTCAGCGGGGAACTAAGTTCAATAACGTGACAGCTGTTGGAAAGAAACTGTTCCTAAACCTGCTGGTTCTAGTCCGAAGGCTTCTGAAACGTCTTCTGGAGGGGAGAAGCTGGAACAGTCCATGAGCAGGATGGTTGGAGTCCCTAAGAATGCTGCGTGCCCGGCGCAGACATCTTTTCCTGTAGACGCCCTCTATAGCTGGAAGTGGAGTCCCTGTGATGCGTTGGGCGGTTTTCACCACCCGCTGCAGCGCCTTGCGGTCAGCTACAGAGCAGCTCCCATACCAGAGTGTGATACAGTTGGTCAGGGTGCTCTCTATCACGCAGCGGTAGAAGTTGCCCAGGATGTCAGTTGACAGATGGTTCTTCTTCAATGTCCTCAAGAAGAAGAGGCGCTGATGGGCCTTCTTGATCAGGGTGGTGGTGTTAACTGACCAGGACAGGTCCTCCGAGATGTGGGTCCCCAGGAATTTGAAGCTGGGGACACGTTCAACAGCTATGCCATTGATATGGATGGGGTCATGTGTCTCTTCCCTCTCCTTCCTGTAGTCCACTATGAGCTCCTTGGTTTTGCTGGTGTTAAGGAGCAGGTTATTGTCAGCGCACCAAGTAGCCAAGTGCTCAACCTCTGCCCTGTAATCTGACTCGTCGTTGTCCCTGATGAGTCCAATCACCGTGGTGTCATCTGCGAACTTTATGATGGAATTGGATCCATACATAGGCCTGCAGTCATGGGTGTAGAGGGAGTAGAGGAATGGGCTGAGCACACAGCCCTGTGGTACACCAGTGTTGAGTGTGATGACGGAAGAACGATTGGGGCCTGACCTAACATGCTGGGGTCTGTTGGTCAGAAAATCCATGATCCAGTTGCAGGTGGAGGTACTGATTCCCAGGTCCCCAAGTTTGGTGAGCAACTTGGAGGGGATAACTGTGTTGAATGCTGAGCTGAAGTCAATAAACAGCATTCTTGCGTAGGTGTTCTTGTCATCCAGGTGTGAGAGTACATAGTGCAGCGCTGTAGAAATCGCATCCTCTGTACTCTTGTTGCTCCGGTAGGCGAACTGATGAGGGTCCAGTGTAGGGGGCAGGCCTTTTTTGAGCTGTGCCAAGACCAGTCACTCAAAGCACTTCATGACTATGGGCGTCAGTGCCACAGGGCGATAGTCATTTAGGCACGATGGTGTTGAATGTTTCGGCACTGGTACTATTGAAGTGGTCTTGAAGCACGCTGGTACCACGGCCTGGGCCAGGGACAGATTGAAGATGTCTGTGAAGACCCCTGCCAGCTGCTCAGCGCATGCCCTCAGCACACGCCCAGGAATGCCATCAGGGCCAGCAGCCTTACGTACGTTGACATGACTCAGTGCATTACGGACGTCGGTGTGGGTGAGTGTGAGGTGGTGGAGGTCATCAGAGGGTGGGAAATTGATGTTCTTTTCGTTGTTGTCCTTGTCAAAACGAGCATAGAAGTTATTTAGCTCATTGAGAAAGGGCACAGTCATGGCTATAGGTATGGAGTTGCTGGGCTTATAATCAGAGATAGCTTGAATGCCCTGCCACATACGTCGGGGGTCAGAGTCCCCAAAATGTTCCTCCACCTTCAGCTTGTAGCTGTGCTTGGCCTTCTTGATGCCCCTCTTCAGATCTGCCCTGGATGAACTGTAGGCCTGTGCATCACCAGATCTAAAGGCATTGTTACGTGCTTTTAGCAGAAGTCGCACTTCTCTGTTCATCCACGGCTTAGTTCATCCACGGCATCTTAGTCACTAAAGTTAAAGAATTTATGCTTTATTCAGCAACATGTGTCTTAAAGGGGGATCTCACTCTCAGATCAAATGTCTCTCTCTCCCCCTCCTCTCTCCTCTGTTCTGCAGGAGTCCATAGCGGCACCTTAACTGGCTAATAGAGTTCAAAGCTTCATTGCATTTTCCTTTCTAGGTCGAGTTTATGATCCTTGTTGGAAGAAGCTCAAATACAATTGGGCCACCTCAGCTCTCATGAAGTTTTGGGACCACCCTGCAACACTAGAGAAAACTTAAGTTTTATTGCTCTTTGTTCAGGGTCTGCTCAGGTGTGGTTGGCAAAAGCTGTGAGCAGCTTTCTCTGCTTCTCCAATTTTTCTCCTATCTTTTTAAGAAGGGCCCAGAGCCTGTCATGCTCTGTGTCAATCCTGTTTCTTTTCTTTAAAATTCATTTTTCTTATTTTCTTTTTCTTTTTCTTTAAATCATTGAGCAAGAAGGTTTTGTTTAATTTTTTTAAAGCTTGAACCCACTCATTTGTGTCACAATGGGGTGAAACGCCGGCTCGGCGCTCAGCCCATGCTCCCTCTCATCCCTGCCTCTCATTGGGCAGCGTCTCAGCTGGCTCCCAGCTGTCAGTGTCACGGGACGGCTGGGGCCAATTAATCCTCATCAGCTGGGGCGCTGCTAATGAGGATAAAAAGGAGCAGCCTCGATCACTCGAGGCTGCGACATAAGCACTGCTAGGCTGGAGCCCCTTCGTCTGGTGCCAGTCCCTGCCTCATCTTCAGCACAACTCGTAAGTGTCTTCCCGTAAGGAGTATTGTGCCTTTGTACCCCCATGTCCGGTGCTAGCCTGCTACTGGCCTTACTGTGTCACTTGGGAGTACCATCCTGTATGAGTGTTCTGTGTATTGGAGTCCTTTGCCCAGTGCCAGCTCTTTACTCTTCTGGCTGCTAAACCCGTGAGTGTTACCCGCTGTGAGCTCTCTTGTTGTGTACCCCTACGCCCGGTGCCAACGGTTATCTCTGTCGCTGTACTGCTCATGAGTGTTATTGTGTATGAGCATCTGTGCTTTCCTCATCCCTCCCCCTTACCTTCAATAAAACATCACTACTCATTGGCTTGCCCTTGGCTCTCATTGTGTGTGGCTCCCCAGAGCCACACGTGCCAGTATATCGCAGCCAGACGAGTTGCCGGCGGCCATGAGTTTGTGTGGACTCGTACCTTCCTGTCCGGGTGTCAGCGCCGTTAGCATGCCGTCTCCCAGGAGTCATGTCCGACGCCAGGGTGACGAGCTGAGGTCCATCCCGGAGGCTGTCGACAGGACGCTCTTCACCCTGCACGACGCCTCCAACTCGAGACGCTGGCATCCGGGCTGTGCTGAGGATCTCCTGGACAGTCACCCTCGTTCTTTGTTCCATCTCGAGGTCAGTGCCAGGATTGACGCCACAGTTACACAGTGAGAGAAGCTCCGCGGGTTGGATGGAAACCCCGGCAGGACGCCGAAGTAGATGACTTTGCCCCCCGCTTCAGGATCCCGTTCCTGCTTTCATTCCAGCCCGGGAGTTCGCACCACCCAGAGGGCTTCCCCCGTTCTGCACCACGTCACTCGGGATTCCCCCCAAGGAGCCGCAGCTGACAGCAGTTACGTCCGGGGCCGAGCGGCTGTCGCGAACTCCGCTGTGCATCCAGTCACCATCTTCAGGCATGTGGCGGCGGCAGTGAGATTGGTGGAGAGGACTCCAGGGCTACGAAGCTTTCCCGTGTTCGACGCCTTCCTCGCCTCGATCTCCGATCAGGAGCGGCGATTCCTGGGTTCCCCCCTCACTTCGCTCCCTGGGAATAGCCATCATAACAACGCCCAGGCGCCTCAGCACGAACCCCGTCCGGATCCAGTTCCGGGTTGCCGCCAGGACCTTTTCCCCCACGCAGCTGTCACCTCTTTGTCTCGTCAGCATGGAGATTTCACAGCCCCGTTCCCTGAGCCTCATTCCCCCGCTGTCATCCCAAGGCATTCGGGCTGGCTCATCCCGGCTGTTATCTCCTCCTCCTCGAAGTTCTTCCTGACTGCTGTGTGTGCTTGGAATCCTGACCTGGTGAGCCCTCTTCTGGAGACGACACGAGTGATCCCCAGACGACTTCCCAGGGGTCCTCCGTTATCGCCCGGCGGGGAGAGGAAGAAGCGATGTCCACCACAGCAGGAGCCATCCAACCTCCAGGAAGCAGGCAAGTCCCAGTTTATTTACATCAGTCTTATGATTTGCTCTGCTATACTCCTGGGGGTGGAGTTCGGGGTCCGCAGCACCCTGAACTCCCACCACCTGCTGTAACCTGTGTCTTTAATCCTGCACCCTCTGTGTCTCTCTCCGCTGAGCAGTCCCCGGCTTCGGGTCTATGTCGTGGGACGAGGAGAGGGCCTGCGGCTCCACAGCTATGTTGTGGATGGAGGAGGAGGACTGACTGCTACATGGAGTCTGCGCCGACGACCAAGCGTCCCCGGGTCTCCACGGAGGTGCGGTTCGGTCCAGCGGGACGTGGTTCTCCTGCCATCACGCCGCGTGGACCGTCGGCGTGGTTACCAATGCTGGAGGAACCTCAAGCTGCGCTGACCATCGTGCCGGCTGCGGGGCCCGACGCAGCCGAGTGGGAGCCTGACAACGACCTCCTGAAGACGGATCCTGGATCTTCACAGTCCTGGACGGCGTTAGAACCCGAGATCAGGCGAGTGCTCTCCTTTCTTTCCTCTCTTCTTATCTGTGAGCACTTTAGCCTGTCTCTAGGGGAGATGAGCCGGGCCCAGCCGCCTGCTGCGTCTGAGCTCGTCTCGCCGGGTTCTGGCGCTGCCGGTGATCCTGATCCCGGTTCTGTTTTCTCTTCTGAGCCTTCTTCCAAGGTCGCCGGCGAGGAGTTGCCGTTCCTCGTGGTGCTGAAGGGTCCAGGTTCAATGTTGGAGGTCGGTTCTGGTGCGGTGCCGACCCAGTTGGGGTCCGTCGTGGGTGCTGCTCCAGCGGTGTCCAACGTGGGCTCGCCTAAGGCCCATTCGGGGTCCGACGTGGGTGCTACGCCAGTATTGTCCAGGTCCGGTGAGGAGGTGGCTGTTTTCCTGCAGCCTGACGCTCGTCTATCTCGTCATCGGCTCTCCCCTAAGCCTCTTCCTCTGGGGTCCGCTCTGACCCTTCGTCCGTCTCAACGGTCCTGGTGGTTGAGTGATGCGGGTCGACGGCTCGACCTGCAAGACTTCCTGTTCGGCGATCTGGTCCAACCCCCCGACGAAATGTGTTGCTTCTGGGTGGCCTGGTACGGCTACCGGTGGACTGGTTTCTTGGGACCTGGGTCTGGAGTTGGCCGTCCGAACCTTTTTTCTTCCCCGGCTCGCCAACTGAACAATGGGCGGGGCGACCACCAGAACAATTTCGACCGTTTTGGACTCTGCCTGCCGTCTCCTCGGGTGTCGCTTACCTTTTTATTATTAAGGTCACTCGGGTCTAGCTTTTTGTCCTTAGGGGAATATATGTTGTTAGCGCTGTGTATTGTGTTTCTTTTATTAACCATACTCAGCATTTTGCCTTATTGTTATCCTGTTGTCCTGTCACCTTTGTTCCTCTCTAGGTGACCCTCCTCATATTTAGCGCTGTGTATTACGATTTCTTGTTATCCTTACTCAGCATTTTCATTAGCCTTAGCCTTGTCGGTGTATCATGGAGTATGTGTGTGGGTTCCTTTGTGACCGTACTCTGTGATCACCTTATCTCTCCTTGTTATCTTCGTGGGGGGCTTTCCCTAGCCCCGACTTAGACATTGACTACGTGTTTTTGTATGGAGATATGTGTTTTGTTTTCCACTTTACCGTACTCTGTGTTTGCCTTATTTTGTTTCATATTGCGCTGTGTATTCTCTATCACCTGTACTCAACGTTTTTGTCCTTTTGGGTCCTGCTCATAGCCTTGTTTTTTGCGTTATGGAGTAGTGTGTATTGTTCCCCTTTTATATTTCTGGCGCTGTGTATCGTGTTTTTCTTTATTATCCTTACTCAGCGTTTTTCATCATCTTTGCCCCGGTCTACACTTTTTTTGTATGTTTTGGGTAGTGGGTTTTGCCCGTAACCACATCTAGTTTTCTCCCTATCTGTGCCCCGGTTATTATTTTCTGTGGATACAGGGTGTTGTATTTGGGTTTTTCGTTTTGTCTGCCTTGCACTCTGTATTTGTTCATGGTCTGTTTTTCTTTTTCTTTTTCCCTCTCTGCTTCTCTCCCTCCGGTCCTGCCTCCCTGCCGCCCACCCTAGGTGGAGGGGGGGGGGGGGCTGGGATGTTCCTGGTTGTTCGGAGCCCGACCGTGAGGGGGAGGCTCTGTCACAATGGGGTGAGACACCGGCTCAGCGCTCAGCCCATGCTCCCTCTCATCCCTGCCTCTCATTGGGCAGCGTCTCAGCTGGCTCCCAGCTGTCAGTGTCACGGGACGGCTGGGGCCAATTAATCCTCATCAGCTGGGGCGCTGCTAATGAGGATAAAAAGGAGCAGCCTCAATCACTCGGGGCTGCGACATAAGCACTGCTAGGCTGGAGCCCCTTCGTCTGGTGCCAGTCCCTGCCTCATCTTCAGCACAACTCGTAAGTGTCTTCCTGTAAGGAGTATTGTGCCTTTGTACCCCCATGTCCGGTGCTAGCCTGCTACTGGCCTTACTGTGTCACTTGGGAGTACCATCCTGTATGAGTGTTCTGTGTATTGGAGTCCTTTGCCCAGTGCCAGCTCTTTACTCTTCTGGCTGCTAAACCCGTGAGTGTTACCCGCTGTGAGCTCTCTTGTTGTGTACCCCTACGCCCGGTGCCAACGGTTGTCTCTGTCGCTGTACTGCTCATGAGTGTTATTGTGTATGAGCATCTGTGCTTTCCTCATCCCTCACCCTTAACCTTCAATAAAACATCACTACTCATTGGCTCGCCCTTGGCTCTCGTTGAGTGTGGCTCCCCAGAGCCACACGTGACAATCTGGACCACCAACACCGAAAGAAACGAGTTTGTGATGTAATTTGACTTTCTGATGAGACTTTGCACAATAAACCAATTCCTTCTTCAGTGCATAAGAGAGGACCTCGCCCAGTTTGCTGGAGACCAGCACTTTGTGATCCTGGGAGGAGGCCCTAACAATGGTATGGAGTCTCCCCACAGACCCACGCTGGTCCAGTGAAACAGAATTCAGTGGACCCGCCTGCTACCCATTGGGACGCAAAGTTTCTGCGGCTGACGGTCTGTTATGTAATTTACACTTGTCTTCAGAATATTCCTGGTATAAGTTCTTTGAACCTAATTTTATGCAAACACCCATCAGAATCTCAAAATGCATGTTGTCTTTCATTAATCTGTTTTCATTTTCAGAGTAAAACAAATTTTCTAATTTTTTTTATATAAAGTTAATTATCATTTTCTTATAAAATCGCATCCACTTTTCTCAACCAATGCTGTTTTATGGTTTTCCAATTTCCAGTATACTGACAAATTAAACACTGCTTCATGTGATTCCACAAAGTATACAAAATCAAATCAAATCAAATCAAATGCTTGATTCATAAGTAACTCAGTAACAGTTTATGATGCCCATGATACATGTAAATTCTCTGTTTTAAAGTTATGCAAATATGTTAACCTATTCTGACATTCCTTATTAAATCACTGAAAGACAATGGGAGTTATTGTTTGATTTCATGTCCATCTCCTTTATCATCAGAGACAAGAACTCACACAAGGGTTTATTATGAGACTGATCAAATATTTTCAATAGGATTATTAACTAAGGCTTAACTTACCAATTGCTAAATTCTTAAGCTTAAGTCTTTGTGCATAAGAGTTTCCACCTCTATAAAACGTGGATGGTGCCCAAACGAAGAACTGAGTGTGATGAAAGTAAATCTTCATTCCTACCCACATTCATATTTACACTAATACGTGTACCAACATTAAATTACCTAAAAAACCCTTTAATTTCACTACAGTGATATATCTCACACACACACACACACACACACACACACACACACACACACACACACACACACACACACACACACACACACACACACACACATTATTTTGTTAGAGTTATAATCTTTCATACATCTCCTGTCTGGCTTCTAGTTATAGAAGTTAGTTATAGTTATAGTCTACTCTCTCGCTGCATCCGCGGAGAGAGAGCTTAGACTTTCTGCTGCACATTCACCAACCAACCATAATGCTCTGCACTGTGTGTCTATATATATACATTTATAGTAATATGGACATATGTTTACTAGATGTTGTTTTTTCTTGCCTTCTGATTGTTGCTCTGAGTGTTGCTATCCCTATGCTGTTGCAATCCTGGAATTTCCCCATTGTGGGACTAATAAAGGCTTATCTTATCTTATCTTATCTTAGTTAGTGAACATGGTATATGATGATACACAACATGGTGTATGATGATACACAAAAACAATGATGTTATGTCTGGAAACCTGGAATGACCAATGGAGACTGATGCTGATTCAAAACACAAACTTTATTACAAGTAGTTATAGTTACACCATTTGTTTACTGTTGGGCTGTGCACTGTATAGCCTGGAGCCGAGAGAGGCCTAAGATGGCCGACTCTCCTCTTTTATCGGCTTGGCGTGACAACATCACCATACGGCTGCGTCGTCACACTGGTACCCATTAACCCTGTAGTTCCCTTACACTACATTCACTCCCCCCTTGGAAAAACAAAGAACAACATATATTCAAATTGACCCTCCCCAGATGACCCAATTTTGACCCAACTGAGTGGGTTATTCTGCCACTATCCGTAGGCAGCCACGCCCCCTAGCTACTGTAAACAGTCCTTCTTTCTTCTTCTTTTCCATGAGGAAGGCAGTCCAGTTGGAGGGGCCTTGTGGTGAACCCATGGTGGACACGCCCCTGGGGATGCGGGGCCCACAGACTGGGATTGTTTCTCACGAAACCCCAGTTCGGTTCCCACACTGTGCGAGTCGTCTCCCACGAAGCCCTGTCATCCGGGGTTGCTGTTTGAACCCGATGGAGATGGTTGGCGTGCCACGTCGAACCATCAGTCAGTTTGAAGGTCGCTGGGCCCAGTCGCGCAATGATCCTGATGGGTGTCAGTGGTGGTGGGGGCTGTGTTGGTGCCGACTGTGGGTCTGGCTGTTTGGTTCTGCAGACCTGAACACAGTCCATTACTGCAAGCGGCATTTTGTTTGGCTGTACATGACACTGAGGCTGTGCTGACGTAGCTCTTACATCTGTTGCAGGGCATCCACCAGGCTGTGATGGTTCTGCTGTGCCCTGCTGGGTCACAGACTCTTCATCCTGCATCTCAGCAGCGGTTCCTGGAGGCTCGTGTCAGTCGTGGATTCGGAAGCTGTCCAGTGGCTTTGTTGTATTTTGTTTGGTTGCGGACTCTTGATCCAGCAGCTCAGCGGCAGCTCCTGTAGGCTGGTGCTGTGCGTAGATTCAGGAGTAGTCCGGCCCCTTCTCCCCCCCCCCCCCCACCTGGGGAGTCCAGTCGTGGTGATGTGTTGCTATCCTTGTTGTTAGAATCTGCGCCGGGTTGTTGTGTCCTGGGGTTCCCAATAAACATGGGCTCCCTCTCCTGCAACTCTGCAGCAGCTCCTGGGGGCTCATGCTGGGCGAGGATCTGAGGCAAGTCCGGTTGTTGCCCCTTCTCTGGGCAGTGCTCCTCCTGTGGGCATGGGATGGCTGTATCTTCATCGTCGTCATCTGGGTGTGTTGCGTCCCACTCATCGCCATTGGTCAAACGGAGTCCGTTACTGTCCGTTACTGACCTGTCGCAGATGGAGAAGCTCATTTGATAAAACAAGTCACATCCTAATATGACCCCTCATGGATCGTCACCTTATCGTGGTGGGGGGGTTTGCGTGCCCCAGTGATCCCAGGAGCTATGTTGTCCGGGGCAATTTGCCTCTGATAGGGTCACCCAAGACAAGCTGGTCCTGGGTGAAGGGCCAGACTAAGAACGATCCAACAGACTCTCATGATAAATTCTATATCAAGGATTCAGTGTACCCCGCCCGGTATGGGGTTACTGGGGCCCCACCTTGGAGCCAGGCCTGGGGGAGGGGCTCGATGGCTAGTGTCTGGTGGCCGGGTTTCCACCCATGGGACCTGGCCGGGCTCAACCCGAAGGAGTTACATGGGTCCGCCCTCCAGTGGGCTCACCACCTGCAGGAGGGATCATGGGGGTCCGGTGCTATGTGGATTAGGTGGCGGTCAAAGGCGGAGACCTTGGCGGACTGATCCCAAGCTTTCTAAACTGGCTTTTGGTACGTGGAATGTCACCTCTCTGGTGGGGAAGGAGCCTGAGCTGGTGTACGAGGTTGAGAGATACCAGCTAGATATAGTCAGCCTCACCTCAACACACAGCTCCGGTTCCGGAACCAGTCTCCTGGAGAGGGGCTGGAGCTTGGCCTTTTCTGGAGTTGCCCCGGGCGAGAGGCGTCGAGCAGGGGCGGATATTCTTGTATCCCCCCACCTTGCTGCCTCTATATTAGAGTTTTCCCCAGTGGATGAAAGGGTTGCTTCCCTGCACCTTCGTGTTGGGAAATGGGTCCTGACCATCATTTGTGCCTATGCACCAAATGATGTTTCAGAGTACCCACCCTTTTTGGAGTCTGTGACTGGGGTGCTGGAGGGTGCTCCTCTTGGAGACTCCATTGTCCTACTGGGGGACTTCAATGTGCATGTGGGCAACAACAGTGAAACCTGGAGGGGGGTGATTGGGAGGAACGGCCTGCCCGATCTGAACCTGAGTGGTGTTCAGTTATTGGACTTCTGTGCTAACCACAGTTTGTCTATAACGAACACCATGTTCAAGCATAGGGGTGTCCATATGTGCACCTGGCACCAAGACACCCTAGGTCGCAGGTCGATGATCGATTTTGTTATCGTGTCATCAGACCTGCGACCGTATGTCTTGGACACTCGGGTAAAGAGAGGTGCAGAGCTGTCAACTGATCACCACCTGGTGGTGAGCTGGATCCGATGGCAGGGGAGGAAGCCATTCAGACCTGGTAGACCCAAACGTATAGTGAGGGTGTGCTGGGAACGTCTGGCTGAGGCCCCTGTCAGAGAGGTCTTCAACTCCCACCTCCGGAAGAACTTCAACCACATTCGCAGGGAGTCTGGAGACATGGAATCTGAATGGGCCATGTTCTCCACCTCTGTTGTTGAAGCGGCGGCCCAGAGCTGCGGCCACAAGGTGGTCGGTGCATCTCGTGGTGGCAACCCCCTAATCAAGTGGTGGACACCAGTGGTAAGGGGGGGCCATTAAGCTGAAGAAGGAGTCCTATCAAGCTTGGTTGGCTTGTGGGACTCCCAAAGCAGCTGAGGTGTACCGGCAGGCCAAGCGGAGTGCAGCTTGGGTGGTTGCTGAAGCAAAAACCCAGGTATGGGAGGAGTTCGGTGAGGCCATGGAACAAGACTTTCGGTCGGCCTCGAAGAGATTCTGGCAAACTGTTCGGCGGCTCAGGAGGGAAAAGCAGCTCCCTGTCCACACTTGGTATGGTGCGGATGGGGCGCTGTTGACTTCGGCTGGGGATATTGTCGGGCGGTGGAAGGAATACTTCGAAGATCTCCTCAATCCAACTGATACGCCTTCAAAAGAGGAAGCAGGGTTTGTGGACGAGGGGGTTGACTCGCCTATCACAGGGGCCGAGGTTGCCAAGGTGGTTAAAAATCTCCTTGGTGGCCGGGCCCCGGGGGTGGACGAGATTCGCCCTGAGTACCTCAAGGCCCTGGATGTTGTAGGGCTGTCATGGTTGACATGCCTCTGCAACATTGCGTGGAGGTCGGGGACAATGCCTTTGGCATGGCAAACCGGGGTGGTGGTTCCTCTCTTCAAAAAAGGGGACCGGAGGGTGTGCTCCAATTTTAGAGGGATCACACTCCTCAGCCTCCCTGGGAAGGTCTATGCCAAGGTACTGGAGAGGAGAGTCCGGCCGTTGGTCGAACCTCGGATTCAGGAGAAGCAATGTGGTTTTCGTCCTGGCCGTGGCACATCGGACCAGCTCTTTACCCTCTCGAGAATTCTCGAGGGTTCGTGGGAGTTTGCCCAACGAGTTTACATTTTATGGACTTGGAGAAGGCATTTGACCGCGTCCCTCATGGTTTTTTGTGGGGGGTGCTTCGGGAGTATGGGGTATCGGGCTTGTTGTTACGAGCTATTCGGTCTCTGTACGACCATTGTGAGAGTTTGGTTCGTATTGCCAACACTTGGTCGGACTCATTCCCAGTGACAGTTGGACTCCGCCAGGGCTGCCCTTTGTCACCGATCCTGTTCATAATTTTTATGGACAGGATTTCTAGGCGCAGCCAGAAAACACTAGCAACAGCCACGGGTTGCTAGTGTGCTCAGCCAACTCGTCCCACACCATTTAGTCCTCCAACAAATCAAACCTGCACACGTTAGCTAGGTGGTGAAGGTCCACGATGAATTGTTGTGTCGTCTCTCCAGCCTTCTGTCACCGTTGGTGGAACCTAATATGCCACGTCAACACGTTGTCTGGTGTAGCAAAGTAACTAGCTAGCTTTAAGTTCTCTGTTAGGAGTCTTGGCGTTGTCTTTGACCAAGATATGTCTTTTAACTTTCATGTACAGCAAACCACTAAGACTGCCTTCTTCCATCTGTGTAATATTTCTAAAATCAGGTCCATCCTGTCTCAAAGATGCAGAAAAACTTGTCCATGCCTTCATCACCTCTAGGCTACACTAATGTAATTCACTTTTATCAGGTTGTCCTAATAAGTCCATAAAGTTTCTCCAACTCATTCAGAATGCAGCTGCATGTATCCTGATGAGAACAAGGAGAAGAGATCACATTACCCCAGTTTTAGCTTCTTTACTTTGGCTCCCAATAAAATATAGAATTGAATTCAAGACATTACTCCTAACTTATAAAGCCCTTAATGGTATGGCTCCTTCTTACCTGCAAGAACTCAAAGTTCCCTATCATCCAACCAGAGCTCTGCGCTCCCAAAATTCCAAACTACTGGTGGTCCACAAGTTCTCCAGAAGTAGATTGGGAGGTAGCGCTTTCAGTTATCAAGCTCCCCTCCTGTGGAACCATCTTCCCAGTTTAGTTCGGGAGGCAGACACTCTCTCTTTATTCAAGAGTAAGCTGAAATCTTTTCTCTTTGATAAGGCCTATAGTTAAAAATGTTGCTGCTGCCAGGCCTTCACTCGCACGTGGAGCCTAACCCTGCTTAATACTGGAATGTCTGGCTGTAAATGTTCATGTTGAATTGTATTTATGTTTGTTTTGAATGTAGCTACTGCCAAGCCTCCTATTTTGTACTTCTTTTATCAACCCAGCCGGTCGAGGCGGATGGTCGTCCTCTATGAGCTATGGTTCTGCTCAAGGTTTCTGCCCATTAAAGGGAAGTTTTTCCTTGCCTGTGTCACCAAGTGCTTGCTCTTAGGGGTCTCTGCTGGGTTCTATAAATTTGAGAGCGTGGCCTAAACCCACTCTTTTTTTTTTGTAAAGTGCCTTGAGATAACTTGTGTTGTGATTTGGCGCTATATAAATAAATTGAATTGAATTGTCTGATGAGGATAAGAGTCATTTTAAACAATGGAGGGTTCCACATATCTCACTGGTCAGACCCAAACACATGGACTGGAAAAATGTTGGACATTTTGTCACCTCTGCTGAGGAATATAGCCATCCATGGGAAGCCAACATCTGACCTTAAGATAGAATATTCTCCTAAATTAGAAACATATGCATTGTTACTTAACTGGGTAACCACAGCACAAAAAGCTGTGCACACTGACACCCAGAAATCTCTTACATGACCAATTTTAACATTAACAGAAGAGAGGATGAGAAAATTTGAAGCAAATTCCAAATTCATTATAGTAAAAAGATGACAGATGTTGGTCTGATAAAAGGAAGCAAAATATGTCACCATAACATCAAAGTCACAATATCCTCTCCGTCTAGAAGCTCAAAAAGTTGTTAAACAGGTCATAAAAGAGCTAAAAAAGCAGCAGATGTTATAGTGTCATGCTCAGCCTCCTCATTCCTGTAGGAAACACCCTGATGATGCAGGACCTGCAGGAATTAACAAAGCTATAATACTTTGTGCTTATTGTGTACCAGGATCACACATATTGTTGAATGAACTAGAACTCCAAACGCGATTTTTCACAGTGGTAGTCATTAGTAATGCATTTTTGGCATACTAGCACACACAGATCATCAATTCTGGTTTGCATTCATATCTGAAAACAAAAAGTATACACTCACCAGACTACCACAGGGGTACTGGGAGTCTCCTACAATTTTTCCTTAGTCAATGTCAGCAAATCTTGCACATTTTATACCTCCTAATAGAAACCAATTGTTCCTATGACATATTGCTGGCATCTCGTGATGAAGAAATATGCAAACAAAACATATCTCCGCAGGTTGGAGTCTATAAGTGATTAAATAAAGGTGCTGTGTTTAATCAAGGTTCCCAAATTTATACCTGACCAAAGAGTAAACCCATCATCCCACAAAAATTATTTCACTATGTTGCTACTTGAACACATAGACTTTGTCATGTGTTCAAGGGAGGGATGGTGTTATTAGATATTAGCTATCACAGCTTATGAAAAGCCTCTGGCTTTGAAAATTTTGCAACAAAATTTTTCCAGTAATGTATAATTTGTGCACAAAATAATGCTCAGGGCAATGTCAAAATGTCAAGACCAGAGAGGGGTAGTTTTCCGTCATCAACATACCCATTTCAGAACATTTGCATGGACTTCATTGAGCTAACCAAATGTGAAGGAAAGAGATATTGTTTAGTTATGGTGGATATGTTTACAGATTATTTCACATTTAGTGGAAAGTGCTGAATAGTGATTTGAAACACCATGCAGCATATCACCCACAGTCTCCAGGATTAGTAGAACACCATAACTGGACCATTATAGAAAGATTAAGAAAACAATGGCACAAACAGGGCAGGATCAGATTTATTGTTTACCTTGATACTATTTTATATGAGAACAGTGCTTGCAAAAGAAGGGTTATCTCCATTTAAAAGTTTACATGAAAAGATTTAATTAGTACCCCTGCTTAGACCATTCAACCCAGAAGATGAACAGATTTGGTTTAGCAGATTACATGTTAATTAATTAGTTAAATGTTGACTCAAAAAGATTCTGTTCATGCTATTCTTCCTAGGAATGAACACAAAGGAGGAATCATCACCATAAACCTGGAGACCAAAGCCTTACAAAGACTGTTAAAAGAAGACCTGGTCAGAAGCCCCCTTGGCAGGAGCCATATAAGGTAATATTGTCAATTCCAACAGCTGTAAAAGCACAAGGCAGAGACACTTCTGTACAGCTTACTCACTGTAAATTATTGTCAAAACAAAACAAACCATAGGAGCTGTAGGAGGAAAGCCATAGAGTGTTGCTGTTGTGGACGAAGTCTGACGATACAAAGGGAGTGAGGTATTTTAGCTGACCTGGCTGTCTCAAACCTTGGTGAAGAAATTAAGAGTCCACAGCAGGTAGAGTACACTCAAAATGGCTAACAATGAAAGACCCCTTAGAGACTACTGACGTAGATTCCAGTTTTTTGAATGGCTCACATGTGTGTTCCTCGTGCTTGTCCTTGTCGTAGTCCTCCTGATACGGTTGTTGTGCAGCTCAGTTACTATTTTAAAAGGTAACTGACAAATCAATAAACATTGACATTAAGGATAAAGGGATACCACCCACCATAACTTGCACTGAAGATAAAGCTTGTGTAGTCGAGTTTAACTATTGTGATCCATCCATCCATCCATCCATCTTCTACCGCTTTTCCGGAGGTCCGGGTCGCGGAGGCAGCAGTTCAAGCAGAGAAGCCCAGACTTCCCTCTCCCCAGCCACCTGCTCCAGCTCTTCAGAGGGGATACCAAGGCGTTCCCAGACTAGCTGGGAGACACAGTCTCTCCACCGAGTCCTGGGTCTGCCCCGGGGTCTCCTCCCAGTGGGACGTGCCTGAAACACCTCAAGTGGGAGGCGTCCAGGAGGCATCCTAATCAGATGCCCATACCACCTCAACTGACTCCTTTCAATGTGGAGGAGCAGCGGTTCTACTCTGAGCCTCTCCCGGATGACTGAGCTCCTCACCCTATCTCTGAGGGTGAGTCCAGCAATCCTACGGAGAAAGCTCATTTCAGCCGCTTGTATCCGCGATCTCGTTCTTTCGGTCATTACCCAAAGCTCGTGACCATAGGTGAGAGTAGGAACGTAGATTGACTGGTAAATCGACAGCTTTGCCTTAGAACTAAGCTCCCTCTTCACCACAACAGACCGGTACAACGTCCGCATCACTGCAGATGCTGCTCCAATCCGTCTGTCGATCTCTCGCTCCATTTTCCCCTCACTCGTGAACAAGACCCCAAGATACTTAAACTCCTCCACTTGGGGCAGGAGCCTGTCCCCAACCCGGAGAGGACAATCCACCTTTTTCCGGCTGAGGACCATGGACTCGGACTTGGAGGTGCTGATTCTCATCCCAGCCGCTTCACACTCAGCGGCAAACCGTCCCAGCAAGAGCTGTAGGTCATTGCTGGATGAAGCCAACAGGACAACATCATCTGCAAACAACAGAGATGAGATCCTGTGGTCACCAAGCATGACACCCTCCATTCCCTGGCTGCGCCTAGAAATCCTGTCCATAAAAATTATGAACAGGACCGGTGACAAAGGGCAGCCCTGGCGGAGTCCAACTCTCACTGGGAATGACTCCGACCGAGTGTTGGCAATGCGAACTAAACTCTCACAACGGTCGTACAGAGACCGAATAGCTCGTAACAACAAGCCCGATACCCCATACTCCCGAAGCACCCCCCACAAAAATCCACGAGGGACGCGGTCAAATGCCTTCTCCAAGTCCACAAAACACATGTAAACTGGTTGGGCAAACTCCCACGAACCCTCAAGAATTCTCGAGAGGGTAAAGAGCTGGTCCGATGTGCCACGGCCAGGACGAAAACCACATTGCTCCTCCTGAATCCGAGGTTCGACCAACGGCCGGACTCTCCTCTCCAGTACCTTGGCATAGACCTTCCCAGGGAGGCTGAGGAGTGTGATCCCTCTAAAGTTGGAGCACACCCTCCGGTCCCCTTTTTTGAAGAGAGGAACCACCACCCCGGTTTGCCATGCCAAAGGCACTGCCCCCGACCTCCACGCAATGTTGCAGAGGCGTGTCAACCATGACAACCCAACAACATCCAGGGCCTTGAGGTACTCGGGGCGAATCTCGTCCACCCCCGGGGCCCGGCCACCAAGGAGATTTTTAACCACCTTGGCGACCTCAGCCCCTGTGATAGGCGAGTCATCCCCCTCGTCCCCAAACCCTGCTTCCTCTGTGGAAGGCGTATCAGTGGGATTGAGGAGATCCTCGAAGTATTCCTTCCACCGCCCGACGATATCCCCAGTTGAAGTCAACAGTGTCCCATCCGCACCATACACAGTGTGGACGGGGAGCTGCTTTCCCCTCCTGAGCCGCCGAACAGTTTGCCAGAATCTCTTTGAAGCCGACCGAAAGTCTTGTTCCATGTGATATATATATCACTATTGTGATATATATATATATATATATATATATATATATATATATATATATATATATATATATATATATATATAATTGTGACCACTCCATGCAGTATGAATCTGAGTCTGTACTACATATATGAAAAGAGTCATAAGTACATGTGCACTTCTCCATGTAACTGGGCTGATGTGTTCAGTCACACAGGACCCAATGACTCTTAAACTGGACAATATTATACTGGAGTATATGTACTTGGAAAAGACCCCTTAGAGAGCGTAGGCATGGTCTACTATTCATCCTAATCCTAATTGTGAAACAATAATACTATAGCCAAAAACACACACCAAGATATGTAGAACAAGTATTCACAACTAACTATTGGTGGGGATATGCAGAATTCCTTGCTAGTAGGACAAACAAAAGCGACCCCTCTGATTCTAGATGTGATTATCATTGTACATAAGATAAATGTAATTTCATTCTACTGTACATGATTGACTGTATGGATTGAATGACAATAAAGTTGGCTTTACCTTTAAAACAAATTTCTCCTGCTCAGAACTTAGGAACATTTCAACAGTTCCTCCAAACCATCCTCTGCAGTTGTAGTCCCAGCATCAATGGCGCCAGGGAAGAACAACACCTTTAAACTAAATGGAGGACTTCCAACTTCCGGCAGTCGGAAGTCACAAAACTTTTTTTTTTAAATATTTTATTTACACATTTTAACAGGCTCATATATAAACACACAAATATACAAAAACATAAACAGACACATACTGAAACCAGTAACAAAAAACAAACAAAAAAACTACACATATGGATATATATATATACACATACACATATACAAATTACATGTACGTATATATAATAAATCTGCCAGTGTTGCACTGTTGTGTCACCAGGTGGCCATAGGTGCCCATTCATTAACGTTGACTTAACTCAAACCTTTAGGCCTTGCAATTATCAAAGTGAGTGATAAAGGGACCCCAAATATCAGAGAATTTTTGCAGTGAGTTGTTTCTTATATACCTGAGTCTTTCCATCTGTATAACGTTCATCATGTCCATCAACCATTGAGAAAAGATGGAGAGGAAGTGGCTTTCCACTCCTTCAAAATATGTCTCTTGGCAACAGTCATGCCCAACATCAATGACTGTTGTATAGATTTGCAAAAACGTTGAGTAAGTTGGGAACAGCCGAAGATAGCGAGAATTGCATCGAGGGGAAGAGTGATTTGATAAGCCGTAGAATACCAATCAAACACTCTAGACCATAAGTCAAAAAGCAAGGGACAGAACCAAAAAGCATGGAACAATGTACCCACTGACATTTGACATCTGTCACACAGTGATGAAATAGAAGGATAAATTTTATGCAGTCGGTGCTTTGAGTAATGAAGGCGGTGAACCACTTTATATTGGATCAGCTGGTGTCTACTATTGACCGAGCAATCCTTAACTGCTGACAGACTTCTGTCCCAAATGCCTCCAGACAATTCAATTCCCAACTCCTCCTTCCAAGCTGTCCTGATCGTCTCAGAAAAGGCAGTGAAAACACTGTCAAACATATTCACAAATTTAGAGACTAGATGCCTGGAGCGAGGGGGGTTCTTAATAAGATCAAAGAAGACATGTTTTCCCAGAACTGCACCAGATTCATTAACTATGGATTGAACATAATGTCTGATTTGTAGATATTGAAAAAAATGTGAATGAGGAAGACCAAATTTTTCTCTAAGCAAACTAAATGACGCTTAACTCCCCTCAATATACAAGTCCCCAATGGATACCAAACCCCTCTCCCTCCAGGCATGGGAAGTTTTATCCGATCATGGGGGTAAAAATGAATGGTTATAGCAAATTGGTGTATCTGCTGAGGTCTCTGGTAAATGCAAAAATGCCCGTACCTGATTTAAAATTTTAACCAAATTTCTTATTGTGAAACTTAAACATTTCAGAATTTTCAAGTCATCCAATTTATTGAACAGCGGGTGGGCAAAGAAAAGTTAGTGACAGAATCAGATTCCATGTGCAACCACAAGGGGGAATCAAATGCCACATTATCCACAGCAGCATGTGACCAAAACATTAGTGATCTGACATTGGCGGCCCAGTAATAATGCTTGAACGATGGCGGGCCCAGTCCACCTTCCAGTTTAGGCTTTTGCAAGTGGGATTTAGAAATCCCATGATTTTTATAGTTCCAAACACAAGATAATATAATTGTATCCAATTCCTTGAAAAAAGCTGATGTGAGAAATATAGGAAGGTTTTGACAGAGATAAAGAAATCTAGGGAGAGAGACCATCTTGATTGAGTTTGTTCGACCAATCATAGACAAAGGTAGGATTTTTCAATTGTCTACGTGTCGCGTAAGGTCTGCAATAAACTCACCAAAATTTAATTCAAGTATCAATTTAGGATTTTTAGGTATAATTAGGCCAAGGTATTTAATATGATCATTAACTATTCTAAAAGGCGCATTTTTCAGAAAACCTGGTGAAAAAACATCTGAAAGAGGCATAAATTCACTCTTGGACCAGTTTATAGTGTAGCCTGACAGTCTACCAAAAGAAATTATCCGGTCCAGGAGAGGGGAAATTGATTTTTCTGAATTGTCTAAAAATAATATCACATCGTCCGCGTACAAACTGATGAGGGATTCAACTCCTCTAACCTTCAGGCCTACAATATTCTGATTATTTCTTATGCTTAAGGCGAGGGGCTCAAGTGCAACTGCAAAAAGGGCTGGTGATAAAAGGTAGCCCTGCTGAACTGAACGGTGTAGAGAGAATGGAGTTGACCTGTCACCATTTGTTAACACAGAACACATTGGATTGTCATATATCAATTTCACCCAAGCTATAAAAGAGCCACTGAACCCGAATCTCGTTAATGACTCTAACATATAGGTCCACTCGACCTGATCAAAAGCTTTTTGTGCGTCCAGTGAAAAAATTGCTGCTCCTTTAACTTTACTGTGATCAGCATAAATGTAGTTAAGTCGTCTTACATTAAAAAATGAACATCTGCCCGGGATGAACCCTGTTTGATCAGGATGGATAATTGATGAAAGATATTTGTTTAGCCGAATAGCCGGCAATTTAGTAATTACCTTCCTATCAAAATTCTGAAGTGAAATGGGTCTGTAACTGGCCGGGTCCATCTCATTTTTCCCTTTCTTTAAGATTAATATGATGTTGGCCTCATTTAATGTTTTAGGTAGGGACTTGTTTGCCTTTGACTCGTATATCATTCTAAGTAGAAGAGGAACAAGAATATCACAAAACTTTTTACAAAATTCACAACCAAAACCATCAGGTCCTGCTGCTTTACCAGATGGAAATGACTTAATGGCAGATTTTATCTCGTCCAATGTGAAATCAGAATCTAAATCTTTCCTAGCTATATCTGTAAGTTTGGGTAATATAAGGGAATCAAAAAAATCGTTTAAATCAGAGTGAGAGGGGGAACATTTGGAACTATAAAGTTCACTGTAAAATTCTTTAAAACAACCATTTATATCTTTGGGGTTGGTTAATAATGTACCTGTCTTTGATTTAATACAATGAATAAACCTTGATGCCTGAACACCTTTAAGCTGTCGTGCTAGAAGGTTTTCAGGCTTATCCCCCAGTTCAAAGTGCTTCTGTTTTAGTTTTAGGAGGAGCTTATTTACCTGACCACCCAAGATACAGTTATATTCATATGTGAGTTTCATAATCTTATTTTAATCTACCATGGAATTTGAAGCCTGATACGTCATTTCAAGGGTGGGGAGGATGCTTTCAATCTCTTTTAAGCGCCCCTCCCTTTCTTTTTTAACACCAGATTCGTAAGAAATTATACACCCACGAACAACCACTTTGAGCGTTTCCCAGAGGATGGCATCTGTCACCTCACCATTGTCATTTATTTCCATGAAATCTTTTAACCGAGTGGTAATATAATTTGTGCGACCTGTGTGACAGGGACTGCCATTCGCGCATTGGCCTGTTCAGCCACAGGCGGTGCTGTTCCAGCAGAGTAGACGTTTAGGATTCTCTTCCATGGTCATCATAGACCGACGGAGGCCGACGAATATAATTTGTGAATTTTTCATCTGAAAGTAATGATGGATTGAAACGCCAAGAATAAATTTGTTTAGAAAGGGAGAATTTCAAGGAAATTGTCACAGGACTATGATCTGAGATCAGAATATTATGATATTTTGAATTAGTAACATGAGAAATCAGCTGAGAGTCCACCAAAAGATAATCTATTCTGCTGTATGATTTATGAACATGGGAGTAAAATGAGTAGTCTTTCTGAGTGGGATGTTGGATTCTCCAAATATCGACCAAATTTTTAGATTTGAGCAGGTTATTTAGGACCTGTACTGAAGCTATATTTGGGGGAGGGCGAGAAGACAGCCTGTCCAAATAAGGATCCAAGTAACAATTTAAATCACCACCGATTATTATATTTGAACTACCATCGTCTGGGAGCAGCTCAAAAACATTCTTGAAAAAATTTGGATCATCTATATTTGGACCATAAATGTTTAAAAACGTCAATGGAAATGAATTTATACAGTGGGGCAAAAAAGTATTTAGTCAGCCACCAATTGTGCAAGTTCTCCCACTTAAAAGATGAGAGAGGTCTCAAATTTTCATCATAGGTATACCTCAACTATGAGAGACAAAATGAGAAAAAAAAAATCCAGAAAATCACATTGAAGGATTTTTAATGAATTAATTGGTAAATTCCTCGGTAAAATAAGTATTTGGTCACCTACAAACAAGCAAGATTTCTGGCTCTCACAGACCTGTAACTTCTTCTTTAAGAGGCTCCTCTGTCCTCCACTCGTTACCTGTATTAATGGCACCTGTTTGAACTCGTTATCAGTATAAAAGACACCTGTCCACAACCTCAAACAGTCAGACTCCAAACTCCACTATGGCCAAGACCAAAGAGCTGTCAAAGGACACCAGAAACAAAATTGTAGACCTGCACCAGGCTGGGAAGACTGAATCTGCAATAGGTAAGCAGCTTGGTGTGAAGAAATCAACTGTGGGAGCAATTATTAGAAAATGGAGGACATACAAGACCACTGATAATCTCCCTCGATCTGGGGCTCCACGCAAGATCTCACCCCGTGGGGTTAAAATTATCATGAGAACGGTGAGCAAAAATCCCAGAACCACATGGTGGGACCTAGTGAATGACCTGCAGAGAGCTGGGACCAAAGTAACAAAGGCTACATCAGAAACACACTACGCCGCCATGGACTCAAATCCTGCAGTGCCAGACGTGTCCCCCTGCTTAAGCCAGTACATGTCCAGGCCCGTCTGAAGTTTGCTAGAGAGCATTTGGATGATCCAGAAGAGGATTGGGAGAATGTCATATGGTCAGATGAAACCAAAATAGAACTTTTTGGTAAAAACTCAACTTGTCGTGTTTAGAGAAGAAAGAACACCATACCTACTGTGAGACATGGGGGTGGAAACATCATACTTTGGGGCTGTTTTTCTGTAAAGGGACCAGGACGACTGATCCATGTAAAGGAAAGAATGAATGGGGCCATGTATCGTGAGATACAACTCTTGTCCAGGGATAAGAGTTGCAAATTAGCTAATAGCTATACACTCTTTGTGCAACACATTAGATTGATTGTCATTTGATTAATTGTCTATGTTTATTGCACTGTCCCTGTCAAATAAACTAATAAAATAAATAAAATAAAATAGATTTTGAGTGAAAACCTCCTTCCACCAGCAAGGGCATTGAAGATGAAACGTGGCTGGGTCTTTCAGCATGACAATGATCCCAAACACACCGCCCGGGCAACGAAGGAGTGGCTTCGTAAGAAGCATTTCAAGGTCCTGGAGTGGCCTAGCCAGTCTCCAGATCTCAACCCCATAGAAAATCTTTGGAGGGAGTTGAAAGTTCGTGTTGCCCAGCGACAGCCCCAAAACATCACTGCTCTAGAGGAGATCTGCATGGAGGAATGGGCCAAAATACCAGCAACAGTGTGTGAAAACCTTGTGAAAACTTACAGAAAACGTTTGACCTCTGTCATTGCCAACAAAGGGTATATAACAAAGTATTGAGATGAACTTTTGTTATTGACCAAATACTTATTTTACCGAGGAATTTACCAATTAATTCATTAAAAATCCTTCAATTTGATTTTCTGGATTTTTTTTTTCTCATTTTGTCTCTCATAGTTGAGGTATACCTATGATGAAAATTGGAGACTTCTCTCATCTTTTAAGTTGGAGAACTTGCACAATTGGTGGCTGACTAAATACTTTTTTACCCCACTGTAGCACCCGACACCCTGATGTATCTACCATGGGAGTCTGTTGTCATGGACATAAATTGAAATGGGATATTTTTCTTGAAAAGGATAGCCACACCTCGAGCATGAGATGTAAAGGATGACTGGTAAACTGGTGATATCCAACAACACCTCAATCTGCGTTGCTCAGTTGCTTTGATATGAGTTTCCTGCAGAAAAATCACATCAGCAGCGAGGGATTTAAGGTGTCTGAAAACTTTCTCTCTCTTAACGGCATGGCCAAGCCCCTTAACATTCCACGAGACCACTGTGACATCCCTTCCCCCTAGATTTGCTTTACCAAGAGACCTCTGCATCCAAAATGTACAAGGCCCACATTCCATCCGACCAACCTGGCACACCGTGTGTAATATTTGTCAGACAAGAGACAAGTAAAACAGTGAAAAAAACCCCAGAAGAACAACTATACATGATAAAACAAAAAAACAAAAAAACAAAAAAGCAAGACACACACAAAAAAAACCCCCAAAAACTACTTGAGCCATAACAGAACATATATTCACCCCCCACCCCGCTTCACATGTCCCTAAACCAGACACAAAAATCCCCATTTTCCATCTAAACAGGAGCTACCGGGCAAGAAACTAACTTCACCATCAAGGGCTGCCCTCTTCGAGAAAAAAAAAAGAAAAAAAATTAATACCGTCATAGCTATGATATGTGGGGGATTTTACACCCGCTAACAAAATAAACATTCAAACATAAGGTGCTATATATTCTTCTCAGTTTAACATGAAAAATCTTTTCAGTCAACAGTGCCAGTACTGGCTCCCCAACCATTCCACAGCAGGTCAGCTGGAGTACCATTTAGTTGAGCTACCAGTGGGTGTATGTGAGTCTACTCCCCCCGTTCTGCGTTAATCTTTTCCAGAGAAAATGCTGCTTCTTTTGGATCGCTAAAAATCACAGGTGCTTCCTTCTCTTGTTGGTAAATATGCAGCCTAGCCGGGTACCGCAGAACGTGTTTAATTCCTCTGTTCTGAAGCAGCTGCATCACATCCCGAAAGGCACGTCGTTGCATCATCACCTCATTAGTATAATCTGGAAAAATTAAGACTTTGTTACCTTTATACTGCATAGCGTTCAGCCTGCTGTAGCGCAGAATCAACTCTTTATCTTGAAAGTGGTGGATGCGCGCCAGGATGGTGCGCGGTCTGCCTCCAGCTGCTGGCTTCGGCTGAAGAGAGCGATATGCGCGGTCCACTTTGACCGGGTGCGAAAAACACTTGTCTCCGAGCAGTTGAGGTAATAGCTGTGAAATGAACTCTGTGGGTTTACCTCCTTCCTCGCTCTCTGGCATCCCCACGATCTTAATGTTGTGTCTCCAAGAACAAGCCTCCAGGTCCAGCACCTAGCTTGGAGCTGTTTGTTTTGGCTGGCGAGCTCTGAGCACGTAGCTTCGAGCTCCTGCATCCGCATTTCGAGGTCGCTGGTTGCTAGCTCATAGTTAGCCACACAAGCTTGAAGGTCGGCTTGAGTAGTCACTAATGACTGAAGGCTGATTTGGAAGGCATAGAATCGCTCATTGATAACACGTAGAATTGAATTGGACATCTGCTGGCAAAGTTCTTTACACATTTCATACGTTTTGCAAATTGTCCAGGCTGGAGGGTGGATTAGCAGACCCATCTTTAGCATGAGCCGAGGCTCCAGTAACTTGAACATCAGCAGATTTCGATTTGCTGGTCGCCTGTGGCTTTGGCATCTCACAAGCAGTTGATTTAAGCGTGGAGTAGACAAGGTTTATGCACCTGTATGTCCGTTTTTATATGGCATTATTGCACTTTTTTTTCCCACAATATTTTTTATTGAACCTTTTTTACAAACATGGCACAAACAATCAGACACAAACACAAAAGTAATTTAAAAATTAAAAAGAACAATAACAAAAAAAAAAGGTGTAATAAAAACAACAGCCATTAACAAAAACAGGTCAACAACAATGCTCCTCTGTTTAGTCTAGGTAATCTATGACATAAAAATACATAATACACATTTCACCAGCTTGGAATTTGCAAACGCCACACATAACATTCACCTTCTTCTTCAGAAGTTATGTTTAATTTCTTTACATAATCAATGAAAGGTCTCCATATATTCTCAAACACATTTTCCTTTGATTTCAGTATATATGTCATTCTTTCTAGTGGAAGGTTTGTTAACATCTGTCTTAACCACTGAGTCACATCTGGTCTATGAGTCTTTTTCCACAGTAGTGCAATACATTTTTTGGCATTAAGCAAACCGAGGTCTATGAATGCTTTTTCACTCTTATTAAAGTTATATTTTTCTGGATACAGACCCAACAAAAACAGTTTAGAGTTCAATGTGATTTGTTTTGAAATTATTTTTTCAATTGTTACCCTCACCTCTTCCCAAAACATCCTGATTTTTCTACATTCCCATAAACAGTGAAATAGGGTTCCTTTACTTTCCATACATTTTGTGCATGTATCTGGTATGTTTTTGTTATATCTATTTAATTCCACTGGTGTAACATACATCCGCATTAACCATATAAAATGTATCAGTTTAAGACGTACATTTATTGAGTTGTTTGAAGTCCTGCACAAGCCATTTCCCATTGTTCAATTCAATTTTCAATTCAACTTTATTTATATAGCGCCATTTCACAACAATAGTCATCTCATAGCACTATCAACTGTAGGAGGAACCCCCACAGTTGCAGAAAGACCCCAGCAATCAGGCGATCCCCTGTGAGCAAGCACTTGGCGATGGTGGAGAGGAAAAACTCCCTTTTAACAGGAAGAAACCTCCAGCAGAACCAGGCTCAGGGAGGGGCAGTCAACTGCTGCGACTGGCTGGGGGGTGAGGGGACAGACAAGATGAAAAGAACAGACATGTAGAGAGCAAACAGCACGATGGGGACTCAATCTATGGGAGAGAACAAACAGATGTTAATGACCAGCAAAAAAAAAATTTCATTGAGAGTGAAGAAAGAAGTGAGGCCCAGTGCATTACTGGAGGTCCCCCGGCTGACTAAACCTATTAGCAGCATAACTAAGGGAGGGTTCAGAAACACATGATCCCTCCCTAATTGTAGGCTATATCAAAAAAGTAGGTTTTAGCCCTATTCTTAAAAACAGAGATCGAGTCTGACTCCCGAATCCAGATTGGCAGCTGGTTCCACAGGAGAGGAGCTTGATAACTGAAGGCTCTGCCTCCCATTGTACTTTTGGAGATTCTAGGTATTACAAGTAATCCTGCATTTTGGGAGCGTAGTGCTCTGTTAGGATAATACGGTAGTATCAGATCTTTTAAATAAAAAGGAGCCTGATTGTTTAGAGCTTTGTAAGTAAGAAGAAGGATTTTAAACTTAATTCTAAACTCTATGGGAAGCCAGTGAAGGGAGGCCAGAACCGGAGAGATATGATCTCTCTTTCTAGTACCTGTTAAAACTCTTGCTGCAGCATTTTGGATCAGCTGAAGACTTTTTAAAGATGTTTTAGGACAGCCTGATAATAAAGAATTACAATAATCTAATCTCGAGCTAACAAAAGCGTGGATAAGTTTCTGAGCATCACTCTGAGACAAGATGCTCCTAATCTTGGCAATATTACACAAATGATAGAAGGCAGTCTTAGAAACAAATTTAATATGTGAATTGAAGGACAGATCTTGATCAAAAATAATTCCAAGGTTCCTCACAGAGCTATTAAGACAAAGAGTAACCGCATCCAAACTGAAAGTTTGATTTGGAAAGGTATTTCTAAGGTTTTTTTTGACCAACAAGAATGACTTCAGTCTTATCTGAATTTAATAGTAGGAAATTACAAGTCATCCAAGCTTTGATTTCCTTAAGACAGGCTTCTAACTTGGCTAATTGATTACTATCATCTGGCTTCATTGACATTGCTGCTGCACGGTGGCAGCACAGTTTACCCTCGGCCGGGGGATCGCGGGGATCATGAGATCGTGGGTTCGATCCCAGCCCCCGACCAACAGTGAGCTGTGTGGAGTTTGCATGTTCTCCCCGTGTTGCGTGGGTTTACTCCGGGATTTCTCCGGTTTCCTCCCTCATACCAAAAACATGTAGGTTTAGGGCGCTCGCACACGCAGCGACTGGCAGCCAGTGGCTTGTCACCAGACTGCAAACCGAATCTACCTACGGGTACAAATAAGTAACAACAACAAAAAAAAAAAAGTATAATTGTGTGTCATCTGCATAACAATGAAAATGTATACAGTGCTTTCTAATAATGTTGCCTAACGGAAGCATATATAAACTAAAAAGAATAGGGCCTAGCACATATCCCTGTGGAACTCCATGACTAAGCTTTGAGTTGAAAGAAAACTCATTATTTACATGAATAAACTGGAACCTATCAGATAAATAAGATCTAAACCACCGCAACGAAGTTCCATTAAGTCCAACATAGTGTTCTAATCTATCAAGTAGAATATTATGATCGATAGTATCAAAAGCTGCACTAAGGTCTAAAAGGCCAAGTACAGAAACCAGTCCATTATCAGATGCGATGAGGAGGTCGTTAGTGACCTTCGCTAAGGCTGTTTCAGTACTATGATGGATTCTAAACCCAGATTGAAACTCTTCAAGTAAACCATTTCCCTGCAGGTGGTCAAATAATTGCGTAGCAACAACTCTAAGATTTTTGAAATGAAAGGGAGATTAGAGATTGGTCTATAGTTAGCTAAAGCTCCTGGATCTAGCATTGGCTTTTTGAGTAAGGGTTTAATTACAGCCGTTTTAAAAGCCTGCGATACATGGCCTAAAGTTAATGAAGAATTGATTATATGAAGAATAAAGCTACCAATAAGTGGGAAGACTTCTTTAAATAACCTGGTAGGATTGTTCCTCTGAGATTTCAATTTGCAGGTCTTCTTTCCAGTCATTCAGTCTTTTCTGTGAGTTTTCACTTGAGAATAGTGTCAATGAGTTATAAAACTCTGAAATAATACTCTTTCTCTTACTATCTTTCATCAAAATTTTTTCCAAAGATGAATAAGTAGGTCCGGTGAGAGCATTATTTTGATTTGATCGAATAAAATCTCTAAGCTGAAGATATTTTAAAAAGTGTGTTCTATTAAGATTGAATTTAATTCTCAGTTCTTCAAAAGACATTATATTATCTATTTGGGCTGCACGGTGGCGCAGTGGTTAGCACTGCGGCAGCACAGTTTACCCTTGGCCGGGGGATTGGTGGGATCGTGGGTTCGATCCCAGCCCCCGACCAACAGTGATCTGTGTGGAGTTTGCATGTTCTCCCCGTGTTGCGTGGGTTTACTCCGGGATTTCTCCGGTTTCCTCCCACATGCCAAAAACATGCATGTTAGGTTAATTGGCTGTTCTAAATTGTCCCTAGATATCTGTTTCCTATAGGCCCTTAGAATAGAGGGTTAGTATTAATGAAAGCGCTTTGAGTGGTCTTTGTGACTAGAAAAGCGCTATATAAGTGCAGGTTAGTTAGTTAGTTAGTTATCTGAGTGTGACAAATATAAGTCTTGAATCTTTTAAATCCCATACTTCAAATACAGTATCCGCTCTCCCTGGTGTAAAATATTGATTACCCCATATTGGCTGAATTGCTACAGTGAGTGTGGTTCTTTAAAATATTTTTTGGTTTCACACCATATTTTGATCATGTGCTTTACAATTGGATTTTTAAGATAAGATAAAATAAGATAAGATATGATAAGATAAGCCTTTATTAGTCCCACAATGGGGAAATTCCAGGATTGCAACAGCACAGGGATAGCAACACTCAGAGCAATAATTAAGAAGATATGGAAGATATAAATAAGAGCAGTGGATATACATACATACACATCAAAATATAAATATATATACAAAGTGCGGAGCATTGTAGCAAGATGGAACAAACAGCATAACCATCTACTTAGTTATCCTACATAGTATGAATATGTACCCATACATATTGTCACCCTCCGTAGCGACTGATACCGTCCTAGTTGTGTATACTGGAGGGGACCATTGTGTAAGTCTATTGCGTCTTTTGCATTCAGTACTATTAGGTCGTCACGTTTTTTTGCTATCTCTCCGAGCAGCCCTGCTTAGGTTGCGCACCTAGGATGATGTAGTCTGCTGCTAAATGAACTCCTCAGTGCGTTCAGTATGTCCTGCATAGGGTGGGACTCGGACTCCAGCAGAGATGACAGTTTAGCCACCATCCTTCTCTCTCCTATCTCCTCCACTGGGTCAAGGACAGAGCTAGCCCCAGGACAGAGCTAGCTTTCTTGATCAGTTTGTTCAGTCTCTTCCTATCAGCTGCTGTAATGCCACTGCCCCAGCAGACCACTCCAAAAGTGATGGCTGATGCCACCACCGTGTCATAGAATGTCTTCAGCAGCGCCCCTTGTACACCAAAAGACCTGAGTCTCCTCAGTAGGAACAGTCTGCGCTGTCCCTTCTTGTAGAGTGCATCGGTATTGTGTGACCAGTCTAGTTTATTGTTCAGATGAACACCCAGGTACTTGTAGGATGTCACCATCTTGATGTCTGTTCCCTGTATGTTTACTGGTGCTGTGAGGGGTTGTCCTTTCCTGCGGCAGTCCACCACCAGCTCCTTAGTTTTCCTTGCGTTGATCTGGAGGCAGTTCCTATGGCACCAGTCCACGAATTCCTGGATAAGTCCTCTGTACTCAACTTCATCTCCGTTGGAGATGAGGCTGACGATTGCAGAGTTGTCAGAGAACTTCTGTAGATGGCAGTGTGTTGTGTTGTGTGAGAAGTCCGCGGTATAAAGGGTAAACAGGAAGGGAGCCAAAACCGTTCCCTGGGGGGCCCCGGTGCTACCGATGATCGTGTCGGACACACAGTCCCAGGTTCTCACAAACTGAGGCTGGTTTGTGAGGTAGTCCAGGATCCATGAAGACAGGTGCTGGTCCACCCCTGCGCACAGCAGCATGTCCTTCAGGATCATCGGTTGGATGGTGTTGAAAGCACTGGAGAAGTCAAAGAACATGATCCTCACCGCATTCCCGGGCTTCTCCAGGTGGGACAGAGAACGGTGAAGGAGGAAGATCACTGCATCCTCCACCCCAATGCCATGCTGGTAGGCGAAATGGAGTGGATCCATCGCTGGTCCCACCAGGGAGCGGAGGTGAGCAAGGAGCAGTCTCTCCAGGGTCTTCATCATGTGGGACGTCAGGGCCACTGGTCTGTAGCTGTTCAGGTCTTTGGGGCGGGAGGTCTTTGGTACAGGTACCACACAAGATGTTTTCCACAATTGTGGTACCCTCCCCAGCTTCAGGCTCAGGTTGAAGATGAGCTCCACAATCCCACACAGCTGATCTGCACAGGACTTGAGGAGCTTTGCGCTGATGCCGTCCGGTCCCGACGCCTTCCTCGCCTTGATTTTTCTCAGCTCCGTCCTCACCTGGGTCTTAGTGAGGGTCATGTTGGGGGGCTGTGTGTTGGGAGTGGGGGGGTGTTGGTGGAGTGGGGTGTGGACAGCAGGACTCGATGTCTTTAGAGGCAGCAGTGGTTGTTGTGCAGTTGGGGGGGAGGGCGGTTTTAACTTGTTTCTGTAATTTTTTAGCCGAGTCTGAGTTTATGAATAAGGGAAGAGGTAAAGGTAAATTGTATGATTCCATTTCAGTCCAATGAGGAGGATCATTTGATGAAAAATAATATGTCATAGACCTCAGTTGTGCTGACCAGTAATACAACATAAAGTTTAGATATTTCAGACCTCCACGATCAAATGGTAAATATAGTAAGGACAAACGTAATCTAGCCTTCCTATTGTTCCATATAAATTCCACTAACTTTTTTTTAATTCTTGAGAATAGATCTGAAGGTGGTGGTAAAGGGATGTTTTGGAATAAGTAAAGTATTTTTGGTAAGATATTACTTTTAAGTATATTAATTCTCCTGATCATCGACATTTGTAGTGACATCCATCTCTGAAGTAACTCATTAATATCTGTCATTAAGGCTTCATAGTTGGCATTGGCGACTGATTCTAGCTTAGGCAAAATTTGAATTCCTAAATATTTAAACTGATTTACAACATTGAATTGGTTTACCTCAGGAGCTGGGTGATTTCTCTGGGTCTCATTTAACATTAATATTGAAGATTATATTTTGTTTATTTTATATCCTGATATATCCCCAAAATTCTTTATTAAATTTAACAAGATCGGAATTGATTTTTTAAGATTCGACAGAAATAAAATTATGTCATCGGCATATAGTGAGATTTTATTTTCTGTTGGTCCTACTTTAATTCCATATATTTGTGGATGTAAACGTACTGCCATCGCTAAAGGTTCAATTGCCATAGTAAACAATAAAGGCATTATTGCACTTTTAACAGAACTCGAAGAGGTGTGCAGCCGAAACACGTCCACCCCCTTCACATGCTCACTAGCATCCCCGGAAGTCACAAAACTTAACGTGGAATTGGTGTGTGACTTTGCAAAAACAATGTCTGCCTCTGTAGTATTCTCTGGGTCCCTCCCCAATCTGACCAGTGATAACATGTTTAGCCGCTTGTCATCCTTCAACCGCTGGCTGTCTGTGTGGTGTCCTGCAAACAATGTGGGCCACATAGACAATGGGAGCTCATTTTGGGGAAAACCTGGTCTTATTAGACGAGACGGCATCCATCCCACTTTGGATGGTGCATCTCATTTATCTAACAATCTGGCATCATTTTTATCCAAATTTCCAAAACATTGACAACTCAGAGTTGGGACCAGGAAGCAGAGTCGCAGTCTTACACATCTCTCTGCAGCTCCTCTTCATCCGCCACCCCTCAACTTAGCCCCTGTCTTCCCCATCAGAGAATCATTGTCTGCTCCCTCCAAAGCAAATAAAAATATAATGTATAAGCATCCCAAAGTCCATCCATCCATCCATCCATCTTCTACCGCTTTTCCGGAGGTCCGGGTTGTGGAGGCAGCAGTTCAAGCAGAGAAGCCCAGACTTCCCTCTCCCCAGCCACCTGCTCCAGCTCTTCAGAGAGGATTCCAAGGCGTTCCCAGACCAGCTGGGAGACATAGTCTCTCCACCGAGTCCTGGGTCTGCCCCGGGGTCTCCTCCCAGTGGGACATGCCCGAAACACCTCAAGTGGGAGGCGTCCAGGAGGCATCCTAATCAGATGCCCATACCACCTCAACTGACTCCTTTCAATGTGGAGGAGCAGCGGTTCTACTCTGAGCTTCTCCCAGATGACTGAGCTCCTCACCCTATCTCTGAGGGCGAGTCCAGCAATCCTACGGAGAAAGCTCATTTCAGTCGCTTGTATCAGCGATCTTGTTCTTTCGGTCATTACCCAAAGCAAAGCAACCCAAAGTGATTAAACAAAAAGTTGGTAAAACTCAAATTAAACATGAAGCCTCTAAATTGAATGATTTGGAATCTGTTCCTCCTCATAATTTAAAAATTAAATATAGTTTTTTTTAAATATTAGGTCTCTAACTCCCAAGTCTCTGCTAGTCCATGATCTGTTAATTGATCATCAGATTGATTTAATATCCCTTACAGAGACTGGGTTAGGGCAAGAGGATTATGTTGGTTTAAATGAATCAACTCCCTCTGATTATTTAAACTGTCAAAATCCCAGAAGTTCTGGCCATGGAGGAGGAGTAGCAATAATTTACCATTCCAAATTACAAGTTAATGTAAAGCAAAAAACACATTTTCATTCCTTTGAAGGCCTGGTCCTCAGTATTGGGCATTTTAGCATTTTTAGGCTAAATCCAATTTTCTTTGCCATAGTTTATTGTCCTCCATCAGCCTACTCAGAGTTTTTATCCGAATTTTTCAAATTCTTAGCTGATTTAGTGCTGAAATCAGATAGAATAATTATAGTAGGGGACTTGAATATACATGTAGATTTAGATAGTGATTGCATTAATATGGCATTTAATTCAATATTAGACTTGATGGGGTTTTCTCAGAAAGTAGGAAATTCTAACCATTTTCTCCACCATACGTTGGACCTTGTTCTGACATGGCATAGAAATAGAAAATCTGGTAGTGTCTCCTCATAACCCTGTACTGTCAGACCATTGTCTGTTAACCTTTGATTTTATTATTTCTGACTATTTGGCTCCTAAGGAAAAATATTACTACAGTAGATGCTTCTCAGATGATGTTGCAGTCAAATTTATGCAGATTGTTTCCTCTATGCCATGTGTCAACACAACAGATATAAGCTATAGACAGCTTGCTCCTTCTGTAATTGATAGCATGGTAGATACTATAGTGTTACAGCTTCTCTGCGTCAGACTCTAGACATGGTGGCCCCTTTAAAAAAGAAAAAGTCTAATCAGAGATTTCTAACTCCTTGGTTCAACACAGAAACTCGTAGCTTAAAACAGAAGACTCATCAATTAGAAAGAAAATGGTGCTCCACTAATTTAAATTAAATCTATTTAGCTTGGAGAAATCATCTTTTAATTTATAAAAAAAAACCTCTTAGAAAAGCTAGAACGAGTTATTATTCTGCATTAATAGAAGAGAACAAGAATAATCCCAGGTTTCTTTTCAGCACTGTAGCCAGGCTGACAAAGTGTCAGGACTCTGTCAATCCTAGTATTCCCTTAGAGCTTACTAGTCAGGACTTTATGAACCTTTTCAATAATAAAATTTCATCTATCAGAGATAAAATCAATCAGATTCTTCCCACAGTTAACTTAAATACAGTAACTACTACAACTCTTCAATTGATACCTGTTTGGATGAGTTTACTCCAATTGACCTTTTAGAGTTAGATAAAATAATTTCCTCATCCAAGCCTTCAACTTTTCTTTTAGACCCTAATCCTACCAGGTTATTGAAAGAAGTCTTCCCATTTATTGGTAGCTTTATTCTTCAAATAATCAATTCTTCGTTAACTTTAGGCCATTCACCGCAGGCTTTTAAAACGGCTGTAATTAAACCCTTACTCAAAAAGCTAACGCTGGATCCAGGAGTTTCAGCTAACTATAGACCAATCTTTAATCTCCCTTTCATTTCAAAAATCATAGAAAGAGTTGTTGCTACGCAATTATTTGACCACTTGCAGGGAAATAGTTTATTTGAAGAGTTTCAATCTAGGTATCGAATCCATCATAGTACTGAAACAGCCTTAGTGAAGGTCACTAATGACCTCCTTATTGCATCTGATAATGGACTTGTTTCTGTAGTTGTCCTTTTAGACCTTAGTGCAGCTTTTGATACTATCGATCATAATATTCTACTTGATAGATTAGAACACTATGTTGGACTTAATGGAACTTTGTTGCAGTGGGTTAGATCTTATTTATCTGATAGGTTCCAGTTTGTTCATGTCAATAATGAGTTTTCTTTCAACTCAAAGCTTAGTCATGGAGTTCCACAGGGATCTGTGCTAGGCCCTATTCT
The DNA here is from genome assembly GCA_020510985.1 of Pholidichthys leucotaenia. Classification (NCBI taxonomy): domain Eukaryota; kingdom Metazoa; phylum Chordata; class Actinopteri; order Cichliformes; family Pholidichthyidae; genus Pholidichthys; species Pholidichthys leucotaenia. Next base: position 130,090,280 of record CM035847.1, read on the forward strand.
TTTTAGTTTATATATGCTTCCGTTAGGCAACATTATTAGAAAGCACTGTATACATTTTCATTGTTATGCAGATGACACACAATTATACCTGTCAATGAAGCCAGATGATAGTAATCAATTAGCCAAGTTAGAAGCCTGTCTTAAGGAAATCAAAGCTTGGATGACTTGTAATTTCCTGCTATTAAATTCAGATAAGACTGAAGCCATTCTTGTTGGTCCAAAAAACCTTAGAAATACCTTTCCAAATCAAACTTTTAGTTTGGATATGGTTACTCTCTTAATAGCTCTGTGAGGAACCTTGGAATTATTTTTGAACAAGATCTGTCTTTCAATTCATATATTAAATTTGTTTCTATGACTGCCTTCTATCATTTGTGTAATATTGCCAAGATTAGGAGCATCTTGCCTCAGAGTGATGCTGAGAAACTGATCCACGCTTTTGTTAGCTCGAGATTAGATTGTTGTAACTCTTTATTATCAGGTTGTCCTAAAACATCTTTAAAAAGTCTTCAGTTGATCCAAAATGCTGCAGCAAGAGTTTTAACAGGTACAAGAAAGAGAGATTATATCTCTCCGGTTCTGGCCTCCCTTCATTGGCTTCCTATAGAGTTTAGAATTAAGTTTAAAATCCTTCTTCTTACTTACAAAGCTCTAAACAATCAGGCCCCTTTTTATTTAAAAAATCTGATACTACTGTAGAAGAGCTTGGAAATGAAGAGGCGATTTGATTTATAAACCAAGTTTAATAATCAGCATAATCAGCTCTTCTAACAAGTCTCATCTGGTGCAGAGAGTGGCAGAAGGGAAAAGAGACAGAATGTCTCCAGCTCACTGACTTTATACTGGCACACAATAAAAGACATGCATAACAAAGGCTGACATCCCTCATTATCTTAGTCCCCCCATTGTCTTGGTATTTCCTCTCCTCGCCTTGGGGGGTGAGGGTGGCTCCTCCGGTCTCCTCCGCCGCGTCCGGGAACGTCTTTGTTCTTCACTCGGCGGTTGAGAGCCCTTTGTCCTTTCAGAGGTGTGAAGTCCTTTACATATGTATTACCAAACATTTCCACATGCTTCAACATATGTAGGTTATGGAATATATGGTTAATATAGACCACAGGCCCCCCAAACAACTAAGAAAGGACAACAGAAAGGTTCACAGTCTAAGATAGTTATTATGACATACTAAGTGTTACATCTGTTGCCACAGAAGAAACTTTCCAGCAGCCATGCTCCTAAGAGAGTTCAGTGGTAATCATAACAGCATAGTAAAATCATAAGTCAGTCCTAAACTGTTGCAGCACAATTAGTGAATAATTGTGGAGTGGTTGTATCAGTCCCTGTGCTGTCTGGGTTTTAATCTTCTCCCAAAGCTGTTGTAGGTTGGTTTAGGCGCCCTGCTGGGACCTTCTTGTGAGGAATCTGCAGTGTGGGAAGGAGAGAGGTTAACTGTTCCCTGCTGGGGGGCTGAGTCTTTTCTCTTGGGGGGTCTACCCCGCCGAGGTGCTCTCGCCAACTGTGCAGGCTCGTCTTTCAACAAGAAGGCAGGTTTAAGTCTGTCAATGCTGACTGTTTCTTTTCTATCCCGAAAATCAAGCACAAAGTGTTTATCACCATGTTCCAGCACTCTGTATGGCCCATCGTATGCTGGGCGAAAGGTAGGTTTTAAAGCTTCATGCTTAACAAAAACGAACTCAGCGTTTTTTAAAGCCTGAGGGACAAAAACCCGTGGGAAGGAGTGATGAGCTGGACCAGGGAGAGAGTTCGGTCCGTTGTTGCCTAAAAACCTTGGGACTGGAAGGTGCCCTGGCTCTGGGTTCTCTGGTAAAAATTCACCTGGAAGCCTGAGAGGTTGTACACAGACTAATTCTGCGGGAGAGGCGTCTAGATCCTCTTTAGGTGCAGCACGCAACCCCAATAAAACCCAGGGAAGTTTATTTACCCAATTTGTGTCCGTTAGTGAGGCTCTGAGGGCAGCCTTTAAAGACCTGTGAAAACGCTCGCATAACCCATTAGCCTGAGGGTGATAAGCGGTGGTGCGATGAATTGTTACCCCTAAGCTGTTGGACATGGCTGACCAGAGCTCTGAGACAAATTGAGGCCCCCTATCGGACGTGATGTCCGATGGGACGCCGAAATGTGCCACCCAGTTTGTCAAAAAAAACGCGAGCGACTTCCTCCGCTGTGGTTGCCGCTAGAGGGACTGCCTCTGGCCAGCGCGTGGTGCGGTCTATCATTGTTAACAGGTGTGTGAAACCTTGGGAGGAAGGTAGTGGCCCCACGAGGTCGACATGAACGTGGTCGAACCTTCTAGCAGGGATTGGAAAAGGCTCCAGAGGGGCTTTTGTGTGTCTGTGTATTTTGGCGCGTTGACAAGAAATGCAAGTTTTTGCCCATTCTTTTACGTTTTTGCGCAGGCCTGGCCACACAAACTTTTCGGCGACCATTTTAACCGAGGCGCGCACACCTGGGTGCGCGAGGGAGTGAATTGCGTCGAAAATACGGCGGCGCCATGTAGCTGGCACTAACAGGCGAGGTCGGCCGGTTGAGACATCGCATATTAGGGGGGGCACGCCATCGCGTAAACCCTTTTTCTCCAGCCTTAACCCTGTTGGTCCAGACAGGAGTGCGCGCACGTCCGCGTCACTGCTTTGTTCCTCCGCCATGGCTGCATAATCTATCCCTGCATGGATAGGTGCTGCGTATGTGTCTGCGTTAGTGAAGATTTCTGCTGCTGAGGCAGTATAATCTGCTCTGGTGGTGTCACAGCGCGAGAGAGACAGTCCGCTACTACGTTAAGTTTGCCTGCCAAGTGTCGAATATCTGTGGTGAACTCTGAAATCGCAGCTAGCTGTCTTTGTTGCCTGCCTGACCATGGTTCTGAAATTTTAGCCATAGCAAAGGTGAGCGGTTTATGGTCTACAAAAGCCGTGAAACTCCGCCCTTCTAACCAGAACTGGAAGTGGCGGATGGATAAATGAAGCGCCAGCAGCTCTCTGTCAAAAGTGCTGTATTTACGTTCAGTTTGGTTTAGCGATTTGCTAAAGAATGCTAAAGGTTGCCAGACCCCGCTGACAAGCTGTTCTACAACTGCCCCTATAGCCAGGTCTGAAGCATCTGTGGTTAGTGCGATGCGGGCCAAGGGATCTGGGTGAACTAACAATGTGGCGTTAGCTAGGGCGCTTTTTACTTCCGCGAAAGTGCATTCGCGCTCCGGGGTCCATTCGACCGCGTTGGAAGCTTTCTTTTTTTTGAGTGCGTCATATAGGGGCTGCATGAGCTGAGCTGCGTGGGGGAGGAAGCGGTTGTAAAAATTAACTATCCCTAAAAATTCCTGTAGCGATTTGACCGTTTGTGGCCGTGGGAAACTTTCTATCGCGTGAACTTTGTCTGGAAGTGGAACTGCCCCCTTCGGAGAGACTTTGTGTCCTAAAAAATCAATTTGTGACACGCCGAATTTGCATTTGGCTGGATTGATTATTAGCCCGTGCTCTTCTAGCCTCTGAAAAACCGTAGTGAGGTGCTGCTCGTGTTCTACCTCAGACGAGCTGGCTACCAGCATGTCGTCGAGGTAGACGAAGACAAAAGGAAGGTCGCGTAGGACCGCGTCCATCATTCGTTGAAAAGTTTGAGCAGCGCCTTTGAGGCCGAAAGGCATTCGCAGGAATTCAAAAAGGCCGAAAGGGGTTATTACCGCTGTTTTAGGAATGTCTTCTGCTCGGACTGGGACTTGGTGATAACCGCGGACTAAGTCTATTTTTGAAAAAATGCGCGCACCTGCCAGATGTAGTGAAAAATCTTGAATGTGAGGGATTGGGTAACGGTCATGCGCTGTAGCGTTGTTTAATCTGCGGTAATCTCCGCAAGGTCTCAAAGAACCGTCGGATTTCGGAACCATGTGAAGTGGTGAGGCCCAGAGGCTCTTCGAGCGTTTAACAATGCCCAATTTTTCAAGAGTTGTAAACTCGTCCCGTGCTATGTTGAGCTTGGCCGCGTCTAAGCAGCGAGCTTTGGCAAAAACGGGAGGTCCCGTTGTGGGAATGAAATGTTCAACCCCGTGTTTAGCCACAGTGGCTGAGAATTTGGGAATTGTGAGTGCTGGAAATTGGGTGAGGAGTTGCTCAAACTTACCTCCTGCCGTGGTGACGTTGGCCTGCACAGGTGGTGGAGAAACTCGGGCTGAGCAGGGAATAGAAGCAAAGGACAGTGCATTAACCAGGCGCCTATTTGCTAGATCCACTAATAACCCATGTGCACACAAAAAATCTGCGCCTAATAAGTTAAAACTCACCGCTGCTACAACAAATGTCCATCTGTAGCTGTGGCCGTGGATGAGGAGGTGCAGGCTCTTTTCGCCGAACGTGTCGATGCTAGAGCCGTTGGCTGCCATGGCTCCGTTGCCCCGGGTGCCCGTGGCTCGATCTGCGTGGGAGGGCATGACGAAACTCAGCTGGGCTCCTGTGTCGATGAGGAACTGCTTGCCTGTGTGTCCATCCGTCACGTACAACAGCTTATTCTTCTCGCCGAGAACCGCTGCCGTTAACGGCTCTCGGCTTTGGCGTTTTCCCGAAATCGCAAATTTGCAGGGGGGAACGCATTTGTGGGCCTTCTCGGCAAAGCGGTGGTGATAATAACAGGTGTTGCTCTGTCTGCTAAGTTTGGGCCGTGTCGCTGTCACCGTGGGCTGGGTCTGCTCAGTGGGTTGTGGCTCCCCGTGGCTCGGGGCATCAGCTTTGAGGTCTGCGGATGCTGCTGTGGGTGTCCGCTCCTTGCAGGCGTTGACGAGCCGATGAGCTTCGTTGGCCAGTGTGCGGAAGTCTTGGTGGTTGTTGCATTTCATGCTGGCGAGTGTCCCTCTCATGTGTGGCGGCAGCGTGCTGGGGAATATAAACTGGAAGAGGAAGTTGTCATTGTCCTCCTCTTTGAGCTGTAGCAAATCCTCCATGAGGGCCTTCGGTTTGCACCCTCTGTGGCCGTAGACCGCCAGGATCTTCTCGGCTCTCTCTTCCGCTGATGGGACGTAGTTCGCCACGATGGTTGCTTTGAGCGTCTCATATTTGTCCCGGGCCGGTGGCCGCCAGATCATGCTCCGCACACACTTTGAAATGGCGGCGTCGAGTTTGGAGACGATATGGTAAAATTTGGTATCGTCAGCCGTGATGCCCGCCAGAGTAAACTGGGCTTCAGCCTGCTGAAACCAAGAGGCGGGGTCTTCTTGCCAGAAGTCTGGCAGCTGGACAGCGACGGCATTCGTGCATACCATCACTGCTATGCCCGCCGGGTGAGAGTGTCTTGCCTCGGCTCTCACGGTGGTGCTGGTGCTCGGTTGAGCCCTCTCAATCTCTTCTGCCGGGGGGAACAGTTGTCCGTCTGTTCCCTCGTCTGCGTGGGTTGCCACGGATGAGTCGATTGCGGGGGTATGCCTCAGGACCATACTCGCGTCAGGGGTCACCAGTGTAGAAGAGCTTGGAAATGAAGAGGCGATTTGATTTATAAACCAAGTTTAATAATCAGCATAATCAGCTCTTCTAACAAGTCTCATCTGGTGCAGAGAGTGGCAGAAGGGAAAAGAGACAGAATGTCTCCAGCTCACTGACTTTATACTGGCACACAATAAAAGACATGCATAACAAAGGCTGACATCCCTCATTATCTTAATCCCTCCATTGTCTTGGTATTTTCTCTCCTTGCCTTGGGGGGTGAGGGTGGCTCCTCCGGTCTCCTCCGCCGTGTCCGGGAACGTCTTTGTTCTTCACTCGGAGGTTGAGAGCCCTTTGTCCTTTCAGAGGTGTGAAGTCCTTTACATATGTATTACCAAACATTTCCACATGCTTCAACATATGTAGGTTATGGAATATATGGTTAATATAGACCACAACTACCCTATTATCCTAACAGAGCACTACGCTCCCAAAATGCAGGATTACTTGTAATATCTAGAATCTCCAAAAGTACAATGGGAGGCAGAGCCTTCAGTTATCAAGCTCCTCTCCTGTGGAACCAGCTGCCAATCCGGATTCGGGAGTCAGACTGGATCTCCGTTTTTAAGAATAGGGTTAAAACCTTCCTTTTTGATATAGCCTACAATTAGGGAGGGATCATGTGTCTCTGAACCCTCCCTTAGTTATGCTTCTCAAAGGTTTAGACAGCCGGGGGACCTCCAATAATGTACTGGGCTTCACTCCTTTCTTCACTCTCAATGAAATTGTTTTTTTGTTTTTTTGCTGATCATTAACATCTGTTTGTTCTCTCTTATTGAGTCCCCATCGTGCTGTTTGTTCTCTACATGTCTGTTCTTTTCATCTTCTCTATCCCCTCACCCCCCAAGTCAGCTGCAGCAGATGACTGCCCCTCCCTGAGCCTGGATCTGCTGGAGGTTTCTTCCTGTTAAAAGGGAGTTTTTCCTCTCCACTGTCGCCAAGCGCTTGCTCACAGGGGATCGCCTGATTGCTGGGGGTTTTCTGCAACTGTAGGGGTTTCCCCTACAGTTGAAAGTGCTATGAGATGACTGTTGTTGTGAAATAGCACTATATAAATAAAGTTGAATTGAACTGAATTGAGTCAAGAGAGGAAAATTGTTATAATAAATAAATAGTGAAGATTAGTTAATTAGATGTTACACAAAGTGTTTGCATACACATATCTCTTAGATCCACACACACATACACAGACATGCAAAGTCAAACCCATACATATACACCATTCACACATAATACACACATACTGAAGGCTTACTGGGGTTTTCCAGGAACGGCTGTGGTGCCTCACGCACGCTTCCATGGTTTAACTCATGTCACAAATGTTATGTCTGGAAACCCAGAATGACCAACAGAGAGTGATGCTGATTCAGAACACAAACTTTATTACAGGATGTTATAGTTGCACCACTGGTTTACTGTTGGGCTGTGCGCTGTATAGCCTGGAGCCGAGAGAGGCCTAAGATGGCCAACTCTCCTCTTTTCTTGGCTCGGCATGATGACGTCACCATATGGCTGCGTCATCACACCAGTGCCCGTTAACCCTGTAGTTCCCTTGCACTACAAGTGACAGCTTGGATTTAATATTTTGCTTATACCAAAACAACAACAGCTTCTTTTTCTCAAATTCAAACAGTGCACAGAGGTTGATTGACAATGCAACCATTAAAGAAAAACATCTGCAACTAGCTGTCTTAACCAGGGCTGGACTGGGACAAAAAAAAAATCAGCCCTGGCATTTTTGGTTCAATTTGTTAAGTAGCAACATTCAACCATCACACATAGGGAAGATTTACTAAGGTAGTGCAAATTAGCGAGTGCACAATTTAGACCGAGTGCCTAAAGGAGTAGCCAATTTTTGCCAGTGATCTACTAACAACATGCAAAATTATGAACACAGATGCAAACACTTCATTTCAATAATGGCCAATCATCCACCAAGAGCACTGCAAAATTGCGCATAGACACAGCTGATGAGGACGCGGGTCATCAACATAAGTGCAGCCAGTTTGAAGGACCATAATATACAGACGTGGACAAAATTGTTGGTACCTCTCTGTTAATGAAAGAAAAACCCACAATGGTCACAGAAATAACATGAATCTGACAAAAGTGGTAATAAATAAAAATTCTATGAAAATTAACCAATGAAAATCAGACAATGCTTTTGAATTGTGGTTCAACAGAATTACTTTAAGAAACAAACTCATGAAACAGGTCTGGACAAAAATGATGGTACCCCTAGAAAAGATTGAAAATAACGTGACCATAGGGACATGTTCAACCAATGTGTCCTCTAATTAACATCACAGGTGTCTACAAATTTGTATTCAGTCAGTCAGCCTATTTAAAGGGTGACAAGTAGTCACTGTGCTGTTTGGTGACATGGTGTGTACCACACTAAACATGGACCAGAGGAAGCCAAGGAGAGAGTTGCCTCAGGAGATTAGAAAGAAAATTATAGACAAGCATGTTAAAGGTAAAGGCTATAAGACCATCTCCAAGCAGCTTGATGTTCCTGTGACTACAGTTGCACATAATATTCAGAAATTTAAGATCCACAGGACTGTAGCCAACCTCCCTGGACGTGGCCGCAGGAGGAGACGGTTAATACGAATGGTAACAAAAGAGCCCAGAACAACCTCTAAACACAATCATGGTGAACTCCAAGGTCAAGGTACATCAGTGTCAGATTGCACCATCTGTCGTTGTTTGAGCCAAAGTGGACTTCATGGGAGACGACCAAGGAGGACACCACTGTTGAAAACAAATCATAAAAAAGCCAGACTGGAATTTGCCAAACTGCATGTTGACAAGCCACAAAGCTTCTGGGAGAATGTCCTATGGACAGACGAGACAAAACTGCAACTTTTTGGCAAGGCACATCAGCTCTATGTTCACAGACGCAAAAATGAAGCATACCAAGAAAAGAACACTGACATGGAAGAGATTCTGTTATGTTCTGGGACTGCTTTGCTGCATCTGGCACAGGGTGTCTTGAATCTGTGCAGGGTGTAGTGGAGCTGAAATAACGAGGCGGTTTTGTATTAAAAACAGGGTTTTTAATGAATAGCTCCTCTATCAAATCTCATCAGGTGTAGAGCTTGGCAGAAGGCAAGAGACAGAACTCTGCTTCGCTCGCTGGTTAAATACAAGCACGCATAGCACCACTCATTGAAACAGCTGACGTCAGAGCCACTCATTGAAAAAGGTAACATCTCCCCGTTATCTTAATCCCCATTGTCCTGCCATCCCCTCTCCCTGTCTTGGGAGGTGATGGGAACTCCCCCTCTTGCTTTAGGGGGGTAAAGGTGTTGAGTCTGTTGCCATGGCGTCCTGTGACGTCATGAGTCTTCACACGGCGGTGAGATTCCTTTGTTCTTTCAGAGGTGTGAAGTTCCTTTGTATATTCTGTCCCAAACATTTCCACATGCTCTAACAAATGTAGGTATGGAATATATGAGTGATATATACCACAGGCCCCCCAAACAACTATGAAGGAACACAGAAAGATTCACAGTCTAGGGTAATTACTAAGACATACTACGTGTTACAGCCGTTGCCACAGAAGAAACTTTCAAGCAGCCATGCTCCTAAGAGAGTTCAGTGAAAACATAACAGCATAGTATAATCATAAATCAGTCCTAAACTGTTGCGGCACAACTAGCGAAAATTTGCAGAGTGGTGTAATCAGTCCCTGTGTAGTCTGGGTTTCAATCTTCTCCCAAAGCTGCTGTAGGTCGGTTTAGGCGTCCTGCTGGGACCTTGTTGTGAGGAATCTGCAGTGTGGGAAGGAGAGAGATTATCTGTTCCCTGCCTGGGGGCTGAGACTTTTTCCTTGGGGGGTCTACCTCGCCGAGGTGCTCGAGCCAGCTGTGCGGGTTCGTCTCTCAACAAGAAGGCAGGTTTGAGTCTGTCAATGCTGACCGTTTCATTTCTATCCCCATAATCAAGCACAAAGTGTTTGTCACCATTTTCCAGCACTCTATACGGGCCATCGTATACTGGGCGTAACGTTGGTTTTAGAGCTTCATGCTTAACAAAAACAAACTCAGCGTTTTTTAAAGTTTGAGGAACAAAAACTCGCGGAAAGGAGTGATGAGCTGGACAGTGGAGAGAGTCCGGACTGTTACTGCCTAAAAACCTTGGGACTGGGAGGTGCCCTGGTTCTGGGTTTTCTGGTAAAAATTCACCTGGGAGTCTGATAGGCTGAGCAAAGACTAATTCTGCAGGGGAAGCGTCTAAATCCTCTTTAGGTGCCGCACGCAACCCCAATAAAACCCAGGGAAGTTTATTTACCCAATTTGTGTCCATTAATGAGGCCCTGAGGGCGGTCTTTAAGGACCTGTGAAAACGCTCGCATAACCCATTAGCCTGAGGGTGATAAGCGGTGGTACGGTGAATTGTTGCCCCTAAACTGTTGGACATGGCTGACCAGAGCTCTGAGACAAATTGAGGCCCCCTATCTGACGTGATATCTGATGGGACGCCGAAACGTGCCACCCAATTTGTTAGAAAAACGCGAGTGACTTCCTCCGCTGTAGTTGCCGCTAGAGGGACTGCCTCTGGCCAGCGTGTGGTGCGGTCTATCATTGTTAGCAGGTGTGTGAAACCCTGGGAGGAAGGCAGCGGCCCCACGAGGTCGACATGAATGTGGTCGAACCTTCTAGCAGGGATTGGAAAAGGCTCCAGAGGGGCTTTTGTGTGTTTGGGTACTTTGGCGCGCTGACAAGGAATGCAAGTTTTTGCCCATTCTTTTACGTTTTTGCGCAGGCCTGGCCACACAAATTTTTCGGCAATCATTTTGACCGAGGCGCGCACACCTGGGTGCACGAGGGAGTGAATTGCGTCGAAAATGCGGCGGCGCCAAGCAGCTGGTACTAACGGGCAAGGTCGGCCGGTTGAAACATCGCATATTAGGGGGGGCACGCCGTCACGCACCCCTTTTTCCTCCAGCCTTAACCCTGTTGGTCCAGACAGGAGCGCGCGCACATCCGCATCACTACCTTGTTCTTCCGCCATGGCTGCATAATCTATCCCTTCATGGATAGGTGCTGCATATGTGTTTGCGTTAGAGAAAAGCTCAGCTGCTGAAGCAGTGTAATCTGTCTCCTCGTGCTCTGGCGGTGCCACAGCGCGAGAGAGACAGTCCGCTACTACGTTAAGTTTGCCCGCTACATGTCGAATGTCTGTGGTGAACTCTGAAATCGCAGCTAGCTGTCTTTGTTGTCTGCCTGACCAAGGTTCTGAAATTTTAGCCATAGCAAAAGTGAGCGGCTTATGGTCCACGAAAGCCGTGAAACTCCGCCCTTCTAACCAAAACTGGAAATGGCGGATGGACAAATGAAGCGCCAGCAGCTCTCTGTCAAAAGTGCTGTATTTGCGTTCAGTTGGGTTTAGCGATTTGCTAAAGAATACTAAAGGTTGCCAGACCCCACTGACAAGTTGTTCTACAACTGCCCCTATAGCCAGGTCTGAAGCATCTGTGGTTAGAGCAATGCGGGCTGAGGGATCTGGGTGGACTAACATTGTTGCGTTAGCTAGGGTGCTTTTTACTTCCACGAAAGCGCGTTCGCGCTCCGGGGTCCATTCGACCGCGTTGGAAGCTTTCTTTTTTCTGAGCGCGTCATATAGGGGTTGCATGAGCTGAGCTGCGTGGAGGAGGAAACGGTTGTAAAAATTAACCATCCCCAAAAATTCCTGTAGCGACTTAACCGTTTGAGGCCATGGAAAACTTTCTATCGCACGAACTTTGTCTGGAAGCGGAATTGCCCCTGCCGGGGAGACCCTATGTCCCAAAAAATCAATTTGTGATACGCCGAATTTGCATTTGGCTGGATTGATTATAAGTCCGTGCTCTTCCAGCCTCTGAAAAACGGTAGTGAGGTGCTGTTCGTGTTCTTCCTCGGATGAACTGGCTACCAGCATGTCATCGAGGTAGACAAAAACAAAGGGTAGGTCGCGTAGGACTGCGTCCATCATCCGTTGAAAAGTTTGAGCCGCGCCTTTGAGGCCGAATGGCATTCTTAGAAATTCAAAAAGGCCGAAAGGGGTTATAACCGCTGTTTTAGGAATATCTTCAGCTCGGACTGGGACTTGGTGATAACCGCGGACTAAGTCTATTTTTGAAAAAATGCGCGCGCCTGCTAAATGTAATGAAAAATCCTGAATGTGAGGAATGGGGTAGCGGTCATGTGCTGTAGCGTTGTTTAGCCTGCGGTAATCTCCGCACGGTCTCCAAGAACCGTCGGATTTCGGGACCATGTGAAGTGGTGAAGCCCAAGGGCTCTTTGAACGTCGGCAAATGCCTAATTTTTCAAGAGCTGCAAATTCGTCCCTTGCTATGTTGAGCTTGGCCGCGTCTAAGCGGCGAGCTTTGGCAAAAACGGGAGATCCCGTTGTTGGAATGAAGTGTTTAACCCCGTGTTTGGCTACAGTGGCTGAGAATTTGGGGGTTGTGAGTGCTGGAAATTGGGTGAGGAGTTGCTCAAACTTACCTCCTGCCGTAGTGACGTTGGCCTGCACAGGTGGTGGAGAAACTCGAGCTGAGCATGGAAAAGAAGTAAAAGATAGTGCATTAACCAGGCGCCTATTTGCAAGATCCACTAATAACCCATGTGCACACAGAAAATCTGCGCCTAACAAGTTAAAGCTCACCGCTGCTACAACAAATGTCCATCTGTAGCTGCGGCCGTGGATGAGGAGGTGCAGGCTCTTTTCCCCGAACGTGTCGATGTCAGAGCCGTTGGCTGCCACGGCTCCGTTGCCCCGGGTGCCCATGGTTCGCTCTGCGTGGGAGGGCATGACAAAACTCAGCTGAGCTCCCGTGTCGATGAGGAACTGCTTGCCTGTGTATCCATCCGTCACGTATAACAGCTTATTCTTCTCGCCGAGAACTGCTGCTGTTAATGGCCCTCGGCTTTGGCGTTTCCACGACCTCGTAAACTTGCAGGGGGGAACGCATTTGCGGGCTTTCTCTGCGAAGCGGTGGTGGTAATAGCAGACGTCGTTCTGCTCGTTGCGCTTGGGCCGCGCCGCTGTCACCGTGGGTTGAGTCTCTCCAAGGCTCGGGGTGTCAGTTTTCAAATCTGCGGATGCCGCTGTGGGTGTCCATTCTCTGCAGGCGTTGACGAGCCGGTAAGCCTCGTTGGCCAGTGTGCGGAAATCCTGATGATTATTGCACTTCATACTGGCGAGTGTCCCTCTCAAATGCGGTGGTAGCGTGCTGAGGAAAATGAATTGGAAAAGGAAATTATCATTATCCTCCTCCTTGAGTTGTAGCAAATCCTCCATGAGGGTCCTCGGATTGCTCCCTCTGTGGCCGTAGACCGCCAGGATCCTCTCGGCTCTTTCCTCCGCTGACGGGACATAATTCGCCACGATGGTCGCCTTGAGTGTCTCATATTTGTCCCGGGCTGGTGGTCGCCGGACCAAGCTCCACACACACTTCGAAGTGGCGGAGTCGAGTTTGGAGACGATATGGTAAAACTTAATATCGTCTGCTGTGATGCCCGCCAGTACAAACTGGGCTTCAGGTTGCTGAAACCAAGAGGCGGGGTCTTCTCGCCAGAAGTCTGGCAGGTTGACAGCAACGGCGTTAGTGCACACCATCACTGTTGTGCCCGCCGGGTGAGAGTGCCTTGCCTCGGCACTCACGGCGGTGCTGGAGCTCGGTTGAGCTCTCTCAGTGCCCTCTGCCGTGGGGAACAGCTGTCTGCTTGTTCCCTCGTCTGCGTCGTCGCTGGCGTGTGCCAGAGCCACCATGGATGAGCAGCTTGAAGAATGCCTCCGGTCCATATTCTCGCGTCAGGGTCACCAGTGTAGTGGAGCTGAAATAACGAGGCGGTTTTGTATTAAAAACAGGGTTTTTAATGAATAGCTCCTCTATCAAATCTCATCAGGTGTAGAGCTTGGCAGAAGGCAAGAGACAGAACTCTGCTTCGCTCGCTGGTTAAATACAAGCACGCATAGCACCACTCATTGAAACAGCTGACGTCAGAGCCACTCATTGAAAAAGGTAACATCTCCCCGTTATCTTAATCCCCATTGTCCTGCCATCCCCTCTCCCTGTCTTGGGAGGTGATGGGAACTCCCCCTCTCGCTTTAGGGGGGTAAAGGTGTCGAGTCTGTTGCCATGGCGTCCTGTGACGTCATGAGTCTTCACACGGCGGTGAGATTCCTTTGTTCTTTCAGAGGTGTGAAGTTCCTTTGTATATTCTGTCCCAAACATTTCCACATGCTCTAACAAATGTAGGTATGGAATATATGAGTGATATATACCACACAGGGTACAATGAAATCTCAAGACTATCAAGGTATTCTAGAGAGAAATGTGCTGCCCAGTGTCAGACAGCTTGGTCTCAGTCGCAGGTCATGGGTCTTGCAACAGGATAATGACCCAAAACACACAGCTAAAAACACCCAAGAATGGCTAAGAGCGAAACATTGGACTATTCTAAAGTGGCCTTCTATGAGCGCTGATCTAAATCCTATTGAACATCCGTGGAAGGAGCTGAAACATGCTGTCTGGAGAAGGCACCCTTCAAACCTGAGACAACTGTAGCACTTTGCTCATGAGCAGTGGGCCAAAATACCTGCTGAGAGGTGCAGAAGTCTCACTGACAGTTACAGAAATCGTTTCATTGCAGTGATTGCCTCAAAAGGTTGTGCAACAAAATATTAAGTTAAAGGTACCATCATTTTTGTCCATGCCTGTTTCATGAATTTGTTTTTTAAAATAATTCTGTTGAACCACATTTCAAAAGCATTGTCTGATTTTCAATGGTTAATTTTCATAGAATTTTTCTTTATTACCACTTTTGTCAGATTCAAGTTATTTCTGTGACCATTGTGGGTTTTTCTTTCATTAACAGAGGGGTACCAACAATTTTGTCCACGTCTGTATAAAGCTTTTTTAAAGCTTTTGTTTAAGCGCAAACCCCACTAAAATAGTTATTTTTGTTCATTATATTTCAAAATTTAGATTTTCTTTTAACATGGCAAACTTTTTTGTTTAATATGTAGAAATGAAGTACTTGTATCTACTGTAAAAAATGACTACTCATCAATGAATTGATTTTTTTGGCCGTGTTTATTTTATTAACACAAGAACCATCATGGTCTGATGGAGACGCTGGAGTTTTAATATGTGAATAACTGTTTTAACAAAATCTACAGGTCTCCCAGTTCACAACGTTTGATAAATGCCATTGAGTTACAGTGTTGCAGTTTCGGGGGACGTTTCTGTGGATCTGTGCACTCTTTTTGTTAATAATCTCATTGTTGTTTTCCTCCTATATTGTGTATCCTGAACTGGGAGAGAGAAATAGAAAGAAGAGGGAACTAAAATACCGTTTTATGCACAGCAAAAAGAAATACTGTAAATATAGAAATATAGATAGAGGAAAAAAATGAAGAAAATTGACAATGTGGAAGATTTTGCTTCAAGAGTGAGGGGAAGCTGATAGGAGAGGAAAACTCCTGAGTCCGAGTCTGAACAGCTGCAGAAAAGAGAAAAAAAAAGTCACTATCGGCTGACACCATCTGTATGTCCACTGCAGGTAGGAAGGGTTCCTATATCCTATTTTCCATCCATCCATCCATCCATCCATCTTCTACCACTTTCCCGGAGGTCCGGGTTGCGGAGGCAGCAGCTCAAGCAGAGAAGACCAAACTTCCCTCTCCTCGGCCACCTGCTCCAGCTCTTCAGAGAGGATGCCAAGACGTTCCCAGGCCAGCTGGGAGACATAGTCTCTCCAGCGTGTCCTGGGTCTGCCCCGGGGTCTCCTCCCAATGGGACGTGCCTGAAACACCTCAAGTGGGAGGCGTCCAGGAGGCATTTTGATCAGATTCCCAAACCACCTCAACTGGCTCTTTTCGATACGGAGGAGCAGCAATTCTACACTGAGCCTCTCCCAGATTACTGAGCTCCTCACCCTATCTCGAAGGGTGAGTCCAGCAATTCTATGGAGAAAGCTCATTTCAGCTGCTTGTATCTGCAATCTCATTTTTTCCGTCATTACCCAAAGCTCATGACTGTAGGTGAGGGTAGAAACGTACAGTTAGGCCCAAAAATATTTGGACAGTGACATAAGTTTTGTTATTTTAGCTGTTTACGAAAACATATTCAGGATACAATTATATAATCAATATGGGCTTAAAGTGCGGACTCTCAGCTGTAATTTGAGAGTATTCACATCCAAATTGGATGTGCCTGCATGGGCTCTTCCCTCGTTAACCTGTCCTCAATTAAGCAGTTAAAAGGTCTGGAGCTGATTCCAGGTGTGGCGTTTGCATTTAGAAGCTGTTGCTGTGAACACACAACATGCGGTCAAAGGAGCTCTCAATGGAGGTGAAACAGACCATCCTGAGGCTGAAAAAAAAGAAGAAATCCATCAGAGAGATAGCAGAAATGTTAGGAGTGGCCAAATCAACAGTTTGGTACATTCTGAGAAAAAAAGAGTGCACTGGTGAGCTTGGGAACTCAAAAAGGCCTGGACGTCCACGGAAGACAACAGTGGTGGATGATCACAGAATCCTTTCCATGGTGAAGAACAACCCTTCACAACATCCACTCAAGTGAAGAACACTCTCCAGGAAGTAGGTGTATCAGTATCTAAGTCTACCATAAAGAGAAGACTTCATGAGAATAAATACAAAGGATTCGCCACAAGGTGCAAACCATTAATCAGCCTCAAAAATAGAAAGGCCAGAATTGACTTTGCCAAAAAACACCTGAAGAAGCCAGCCCAGTTCTGGAACAGCATTCTTTGGACAGATGAGACTAAGATCAACCTGTACCAGAATGATGGGAAGAAGAAAGTTTGGAGAAGAATTGGAACTGCTCATGATCCAAAGCACTACATCTTCTGTAAAACATGGTGGAGGCAGTGTGATGGCATGGGCATGCATGGTTTCCAATGGCACTGGGTCACTTGTGTTTATTGATGATGTGACAAAAGACAGAAGCAGCCGGATGAATTCTGAAGTGTATAGGGATATACTTTCTGCTCAGATTCAGCCAAATGCAGCAAAGTTGATTGGACGGCACTTCACCAATGATCCAAAACATACTGCAAAAGCAACCCAGGAGTTTTTTAAAACAACAAAGTGGAATATTCTGCAATGGTCGAGTCAATCACCAGATCTCAACCCAATCAAGCATGCATTTCACTTGCTCAAGACAAAACTTAAGGCAGAAAGACCCACAAACAAGCAACAACTGAAGACAGCTGCAGTAAAGGCCTGGCAAAGCATCGCAAAGGAGGAAACCCAGCGTTTGGTGATGTCCATGGGTTCCAGACTTCAGGCAGTCATTGCCTGCAAAGGATTGGACTCTCCTCTTCAGTACCCTGGCATAGACCTTCCGAAGGAAGCTGAGAAGTGTGATTCCCCCTAAAGCTGAAACACACCCTCCAGTCCCCCTTTTTACAAAGAGGAACCACCATCCCAGTTTGCCAAACTGGGATGGTTGTAGGGTTGTCAACCATGACAACCCTACAACATCCAGGGCCTTGAGGTACCCAGGATGAATCTTGTCCATCCCCGGAGCCCGGCCACAAAAGAGTTTTTTAACCACTTCGGCAACCTCAATCCCCGTGACGGGCGAGTTGCTCCCCTTGTCCTCAAGCCGTGCTTCCTCTATGGAAGGCGTGTCAGTGGGATTGAGAAGATTCTCAAAGTATTCCTTCCACTGCTCGACAATGTCCCCAGTCAAAGTCAGCAGCGCCCCATCCACACCATGCACAGTGTGGACAGGAAGCTGCTTCCCTCTCCTGAGTTGCTGGACAGTTTGCCAGAATCTCTTCGAGGCTGACCAAAAGTCTTGTTCCATAGCTTCACCAAACTCCTCCCACACCTGAGTTTTTGCTTCAGCAACCACCTGAGCTGCACTCCCCTTGGCCTGCCAGTACACCTCAGCTGCTTCAGGAGTCCCACAAGCCAACCAAGCTCGATAGGACTCCTTCTTCAGCTTGATGGCCCCCCTCACCACTGGTGTCCATCACTTGGTTCGGGGGTTGCCACCACGAGATGCACCAACAACCTTGCAACCACAGCTCTGGGCAGCTGCTTCAACAATGGAGGTGAAGAACATGGCCCATTCAGACTCCATGTCTCCAGACTCCCTCGGAATGTGGTTGAAGTTCTTCAAGAGGTGGTAGTTGAAGACCTCCCGGACAGGGGCCTCAGCATGATGTTCCCAGCACACCCTTGTTATGTCCATAACTGATGGTAAATGAGCACACGGTTGTTTATAGTTTTACGGAGCTTTATTACATAAATAGTCATGTATATAAAGAGGCTTACGGCATCCACCCTGCTGACCAGGTGGCTCCCCGACAAAAGAGGCAGAGCCTCTTCCGCCCACACCTTTATACTAGGGGCAGCGTCACCACCGGAAACCGGCAGTAGCCACCCCGGTCTAACTCATGACCAACCCGGCCGCCATCTTACTGATACAGCCTGTTTACATATACAACATTTCCCCCCACTTCAAAAATGCCAAGCACACAGACAGATCCCCCCCCCCCAAAAAAATATTGTATTCCGACTCACGCACTAAAATACAATAATCACAAAACACATAAACGATCTATCCATGCACACAACAAACTGGGGGGCCGGGTAGACTACTGGTACCCCCACACAACTAGGCAGATTATTCTGCCGCCGAACACAGAACTGAGTCGTGCACCTAATAGAATAAAACAAAATAAAACCAAAATAACCCCAGAACAGCTCCATATACTGTATATCACACAAACATAAGACAAAGACTAGCTACTGGCGCCCCCCCCCAACACCCCCCCACACACTGGGTACTATATAACTGTTGGTTATGTAAACCAATTAACAAGGTCAATTTCTAATCACAAAAACAGCACATAATTTACTCAAATAAATTTACACAGATGAATCTACATGGATGAGCCCCACTGGTCAAAATCACACAAATAAGAACCATAATTACAATCAAACAATTTACCATACCAAGAGCTCATATTTCCCAGATTCCCATAATTTTCATACTCTCACATTTTCTGAATTTCCACAGGGTACCAACCAGTAACAGACAAAAACTGGGAAAAGAAAATAACTGGACTGAGCAGAAAAGACACAGACAACTAAAATAAAATAATTTTCTCAGTCCTCCGGCGGGTCTTTCCTGTGACGCCTCCGTCTCTTGATCTCTGGGCTCCCCCCGCGTCGTCCCGTCTCCTCCACCTTGCGCAGCTCATTCGGGTGCATCCAGGTCTGGTCAGACAAGCGCAGAAACCCGTTGCTCTGTACGGCCTCCACTCGAAGCCTCCTCCTCCCGTCGTGCTGCTCTCGTGAACCTTTTTTTCCTCTCATCCGGGCCTCAACGTCGCACCAGATTGCTGACCTGCAGGGAGGCCCGTGACTTCTTCCTCCGATGATGATGGGTCTGACTGGTCTCCACCAATGGTACGGTCGACTCTTGGGCCCATCCGTGTTATCCATGGTTGACCGATCTCCCAAGGGATGAAACAAACTGTTCACTCGTCCCACTCTTTGTGGATCCAGCGTGGGTGTCTCGTCCTTACAGGCTGCCCGTGAGGTCCCGTCGTGCTAGTCCGCACCCTCAGTTTGCGCATCAGACAGCCCGGCATCAGGTCCTACCCACGGCATCCTCGCATAGTGCCAAATGCGCTCTCCTTCTTGACACATGTCCAACCAGTCCGATTCCCTCATCTTCATGCTGTCCGTTGGCGAAGTCAGCTGGTTCCACAGTCTGCAGCCTGACCTCACCCAACACACTGGCAACCGAAAAACCCAGGCTATAAAGTAGGTTACACCCCATGATGTTGACGCCCTCAGCGGTAACATGAATGCAGGCGTGGGGCACCATGACTGACCCGTAACGGGCTTGTACCTCCATAAAGACCATCACAGCCAGTCTATCCAGTCCATAGCCGTAATAGTCTCTCTCTGGTGGATAAATGGCACAATGAGGAAACAGACTGTTCACAGTCGTCATGTTCAACACTGAGATGACAGCACCAGTGTCAATCAACAACGGAAACACAACACCATCGAGCATGACATCACAACCGATCATCCCCGTGGTCGCTGGGGAGACCATATGCATGATGGTGGGAGACTTCTTCGCAGCACCTGGGTATCTCCTACGGCTCCTGCGTACAAAGTTGTCGCACATCCTGGCGAAGTGGCCACGCAGACCGCACTTGCCACACCGCTTTCCTGCCACTAGGCACACACTGGCTTTATAGCAATGAACAGGGGACCCACACCCATAACAATGGGGCGTGCCAGGGTCAGACCGTATCTTTACTACTGTGGCATACGAGTCACCTCCGGCGTCACTGTCGTTAGGATCCCAATTTGGTGCCTTCGCGCGAGCATCATCTTTGCTCCGAAAAGCCTCATCAGGCAGGCCCCTTGCAATGATCTCCACTGCCTCAAAACGCTGGGTGAGCTCAACAGCCGTGGTCACCGTTAACTGTCCTGGGAACTTCAACAACCTGGACCAGATCGCTTCACTGTGAGCGTGTTCCGCTAACTGGTCCCAAATCATTTCTTCTTCTAGGTGTCCAAACTCACACCGCTTCTTCAGCCTGCGGAGCCCGGCCACGAACGTTGATACTGGCTCCCCCAGACGCTGGCGGCGCTGTCGAAAATGGATGCGTCGGACCGTGACGCTATCATCATCATCATCATCATCATTGCAGCAGTCTGTCGGGGGCGACAATGACTGTTTCATTTAGGTCTGATCAGATTCCTCCACGCAGCTCTGTCCTTCGTCTTCCACTGCCAGGAACTCATGACCTTGTTAACCCGGGCAACGTCTGAGCCGGTATGAGTTTCTTTCTGACTGACCATTTCATGAAACTGCTTGCAAAGTAACTGAGTACCACTAGCTTTTGCTGGACTAGTGGCTCATTCTTGGCAGATAGAGGTATTATCAGTAGCAAGGACAGGCCAAGACAAACTGACTCCAGTATCTGTTACAGTGACTGACCAGATGATAGGTTTGTTCATCTCTGCTCTTAGCGCGAAAATGGCGTGCCATTAATTCCACCACGCCGTCGAAACTGTCGGCCCCATCCAGACTGTCCAACACTTTCTGCCCCTTGGTGCCCAACATATGGATTAACACTGACCTCGCACGGAGCCTCTCATGCTCACTGAGGTCCAAGACCACGAGGTAGTTGGTAAAAGACGAGAACCAGCGAGGCCATGGCACAGGTGGCGTGCCCGGGGCCTCCAGAAATGGCCGAAGTTCAGCACAAACGATATCCATTCCCGCTTTTACCTCGTTGCCAAATGTTATGTCCATAACTGATGGTAAATGAGCACACGGTTGTTTATAGTTTTACAGAGCTTTATTACATAAATAGTCAATGTATATACAGTGGGGCAAAAAAGTATTTAGTCAGCCACCAATTGTGCAAGTTCTCCGACTTAAAAGATGAGAGAGGTCTCCAATTTTCATCATAGGTATACCTCAACTATGAGAAACAAAATGAGAAAAAAAAATCCAGAAAACCAAATTGAAGGATTTTTAATTAATTAATTGGTAAATTCCTCGGTAAAATAAGTATTTGGTCAATAACAAAAGTTCATCTCAATACTTTGTTATATACCCTTTGTTGGCAATGACAGAGATCAAATGTTTTCTATAAGTCTTCACAAGGTTTTCACACACTGTTGCTGGTATTTTGGCCCATTCCTCCATGCACATCTCCTCTAGAGCAGTGATGTTTTGGGGCTGTTGCTGGGCAACACGGACTTTCAACTCCCTCCAAAGATTTTCTATGGGGTTGAGATCTGGAGACTGGCTAGGCCACTCCAGGACCTTGAAATGCTTCTTACGAAGCCACTCCTTCGTTGCCTGGGCGGTGTGTTTGGGATCATTGTCATGCTGAAAGACCCAGCCACGTTTCATCTTCAATGCCCTTGCTGATGGAAGGAGGTTTTCACTCAAAATCTCACGATACATGGCCCCGTTCATTCTTTCCTTTACACGGATCAGTCGTCCTGGTCCCTTTGCAGAAAAACAGCCCCAAAGCATGATGTTTCCACCCCCATGCTTCACAGTAGGTATGGTGTTCTTTCTCCTCCTAACACGACAAGTTGAGTTTTTACCAAAAAGTTCTATTTTGGTTTCATCTGACCATATGACATTCTCCCAATCCTCTTCTGGATCATCTAAATGCTCTCTAGCAAACTTCAGACGGGCCTGGACATGTACTGGCTTAAGCAGGGGGACACGTCTGGCACTGCAGGATTTGAATCCCTGGCGGCATAGTGCGTTACTGATGGTAGCCTTTGTTACTTTGGTCCCAGCTCTCTGCAGGTCATTCACTAGGTCCCTCCGTGTGGTTCTGGGATTTTTGCTCACCGTTCTCGTGATCATTTTGACCCCACAGGGTGAGATGTTGTGTGGAGCTCCAGATCGAGGGAGATTATCAGTGGTCTTGTATGTCTTCCATTTTCTAATAATTGCTCCCACAGTTGATTTCTTCACACCAAGCTGCTTACCTATTGCAGATTCAGTCTTCCCAGCCTGGTGCAGGTCTACAATTTTGTTTCTGGTGTCCTTTGACAGCTTTGGTCTTGGCCATAGTGGAGTTTGGAGTCTGACTGTTTGAGGTTGTGGACAGGTGTCTTTTATACTGATAACAAGTTCAAACAGGTGCCATTAATACAGGTAACGAGTGGAGGACAGAAGAGCCGCTTAAAGAAGAAGTTACATGTCTGAGAGAGCCTGAAATCTTGCTTGTTTGTAGGTGACCAAATACTTATTTTACCAAGGAATTTACCAATTAATTCATTAAAAATCCTTCAATGTGATTTTCTGGATTTTTTTTTCTCATTTTGTCTCTCATAGTTGAAGTATACCTATGATGAAAATTTGAGACCTCTCTCATCTTTTAAGTGGGAGAACTTGCACAATTGGTGGCTGACTAAATACTTTTTTGCCCCTCTGTAAAGAAGCTTACTTGTCCGCACTATGATGACAGGACTTGCTGCTAACCTCAAGGACATCAGCGACACCAGGAAGACTGCCGTCATCAATAATGAGCTGAAGAGACTGGAAGTGGATATCGCCACTCTCCAGGAAACACGGTTGGCTGACGCAGGCAACATGGGGAACACGGAGTGGGCTTCGCAGTGAAGAACACCTTGCTGAAGATGGTGGAACTGGGCAGCAATGGCTCTGCACGACTCCTCACCCTCCGCCTCAACACCACTCAAGGCCCAGTCACCCTCGTCAGTGTGTATGCCCCAACACTGACAGCCACACCAGAGGCAAAAGACGAGTTCTACGAGAATCTCGCAACAACTGTCAGGATCATCCCCAACTCTGAACAACTCATTCTCCTTGGAGACTTCAATGCCAGAGTGGGTGTTGACCACGACTCCTGGCCTTCCTGTCTTGGACCATTTGGCGTGGGCAGAATGAACGACAACGGACAGCGGCTGCTCGAGTTCTGCACATATCATGATCTGTGCATCACAAACTCGTTCTTCAAGACCAAGCCCCAACACAAGGTTTCCTGGCGACATCCGCGCTCAAAGCACTGGCACCAGCTGGACTTGATCCTGACCAGGCGCACCTCACTGAAGAACGTGCTAATCACCCGTTCGTTCCAGAGTGCAGATTGTGACACAGACCATTCATTGGTGTGTTGCAAGGTCAAGCTGCAGCTGAAGAAATTCCATCGTACCAGCCAGCCTGGAAAGGCACGGATTGACACCAGCAAGATGGCCCAACCAGAACTTGTTGAGCAGTTTGCCTTCACCTTTGAGAAGGAACTTGGTGTACCACAAGAAGGAGAATCTGCAAAGCAGAAGTGGGAAGAGCTGCGAAACACCATCCACTGCACAGCCGTGGCTACCTTTGGGAGGAAGACCTCGAAGTCACAGGACTGGTTTGATACCAAGTTGACCGAGATGACCCCCGTCATTGAAGTCAAGTGCTCAGCACTTGCTGAGTACAAGAAGTACCCAAACGAGAAGAATCTCCAGATTCTCAGGGCTGCGAGAAGCAAAGTTCAGCAGACTGCTCGGCACTGCGCCAACGAGTACTGGACTCAGCTCAGCCAAGACATTCAAATCGCTGTCATAACAGGGAACATCCGTGGTATGTACGACGGCATCAAGAAAGCACTTGGTCCGGCTCAGAGCAAGACGGCCCCCCTCAAATCCTCCACTGGGGAGATGATCACAGAAAAGAACAAGCAGATGGAGAGATGGGTGGAACACTACTCCAACCTCTACTCCAGACAGAACACCGTGACACCGTCAGCCCTTGATGCAATCAACTGCCTGCCATCCATGGACGAACTTGACGCTGAGCCAACCATCGATGAACTCAGCAAGGCCATTGACAGCTTGGCCGCTGGCAAGGCACCTGGCAACGACGGCATACCCCCCAACCTGATCAAGCACTGCAAGACCGCCCTACTGCTGCCATTGCATGACGTCCTCTGCCAGTGCTGGAAGGAAGGTGCCATACCACTGGACATGAGGGACGCCAAGATCATCACCCTCTACAAAAACAAAGGGGAGAGAAGTGACTGCAACAACTACAGGGGCATCTCCCTCCTCAGCGTTGTTGGCAAAGTCTACGCACGAGTTGTTCTCGTTCGTCTACAGAAGCTTGCCGAACGTGTCTACCCCGAGTCTCAGTGTGGCTTCCACGCTGAGCGATCGATGGTAGACATGATATTCTCCATCCGCCAACTCCAGGAGAAGTGCAGAAAACAGAGCATACCCCTGTACGTCGCCTTCATCGACCTCACCAAAGTGTTCGATCTGGTCAGCAGAGAGGGCCTTTTCAAGATCCTGCCAAAGATAGGATGCCCACCAAAGTTGCAAAGCCTCATCGAATCGTTTCACACCAACATGCAGGGGATAGTGCAGCACGACGGCAACGTCTCAGAGCCATTCAACATACGCAGCAGAGTGAAACAGGACTGTGTACTTGTGCCAACCCTCTTTGGGATTTTCTTTGCTATGCTCCTGAGGCATGCCTTCAGCACAGCAACAGAGGGAATCTACCTGCACACAAGATCTGACTGCAGGCTTTTCAACCTTGCCCGCCTGAAAGCCAGAACCAAAGTACGCAAGGCTCTAATCAGAGACATGCTGTTCGCAGACGACGTTGCAGTCGCGACCCACACACAGCAGGAGCTTCAGACCCTGATGGACCGCTTCTCCCAGGCATGCAAGGACTTTGGGCTTACCATCAGCCTGAAGAAGACTAACATCTTGGCGCAAGGCACGGAAGCACCACCAACCATCACCATCGATGACTACGAGCTGGAGGTCGTGAATCAGTTCACGTACTTGGGGTCCACGATCAGCAGCAACCTCTCCCTTGATACAGAGATCAACAAGAGGATTGGAAAATCAGCCTTCACACTCGCTCGCCTCACCATACGAGTGTGGGAGAATCCCAAACTCCCTGTCAAGACGAAGATGGCAGTGTACAACGCCTGCGTCATCAGCACACTGCTCTATGGGAGTGAGACGTGGACAAGATACGCCTGGCAGGAAAAGAGACTGAACTCCTTCCACTTGCGCTGCATTCGTTGCATCCTGGACATATCCTGGCAGGACAAAGTGCCCAACACAGAAGTTCTGTCCCACGCCAGCCTTCCCTCCATGTTCACTCTACTCAGGCAGTGCAGGCTTCGCTGGCTAGGCCACGTTCACCGTATGGAGGATGGCAGAATCCCCAAAGACGTCCTCTACGGAGAACTGGCGACTGGCAGTAGAGACGTTGGCCGCCACAGCTGCGCTTTAGAGACGTCTGCAAGAGAGACCTGAAGGCCCTGGAGATCAACACAGAGTGCTGGGAGGAGCTTGCAATGGACCGCTCCAAATGGAGAGGCACCCTGACCAGACAGCTCAAGGCGGGCAAAGAGAGACTGACTGCTGCAGCAGATGAAAAAAGGACCCGCAGGAAGAACCGCCACAGCTCCAGCAGCACGGATACCACCCACAAGTGCGACCTGTGTGACAGGGACTGCCATTCGCGCATCGACCTGTTCAGCCACAGGCGGTGCTGTTCCAGCAGAGTAGACGTTTAGGATTCTCTTCCATGGTCATCATAGACCGACGGAGGCCGACGACATAAAGAGGCTTACGGCATCCACCCTGCTGACCAGGTGGCTCCCCGACAAAAGAGGCAGAGCCTCTTCCGCCCACACCCTTATACCAGGAGTGGCGTCACCACCGGAAACCGGCAGTAGCCACCCCGGTCTAACTCATAACCAACCCGGCCGCCATCTTACTGATGCAGCCGGTTTACATACACCACAACCCTCACTATATGTTTAGATCTACCGGTTCTGAGTGGCGTCCACCCCTGCCATTGGATCCAACTCACCACCAGGTGGTGATCAGTTAACCACTTGCACTCCGGGCAATTTTCCTAAAAATTCCAAAAAATAATGTGCCCAAAATAAATCGAAAGCTGTTCTTCAACCCTTTGCAGCATCTTCATGGGGTTGGTCTCATTTAAAAGAAAACACTTTGAATTTTTTGGCAAAAAAAACATAATCTCTCTACGTGCTCCGGCCACTGAGTTACAGTCATCTAAACATACTGAACTTGAAGAAAAAAAATTTGGACACAGTGTTTTTTTGGATACAAATGCTTGTAAATAACACACAGCTGTCCGATCCGGCTGGAAAATGCAACAGAAATGTAGAACCAAGTGTTACCCAGCTGAGATCCAAATTTGGTAACAATACCACAAAAAATGAATATTTTACACAGCTTTGTTCTCAGGCTGTTCCCAGGCGTTTTGGAACTGTGCCAAATTGTGCCAAATGGCACAGTTTGGAAAAACGTCTGTAACTTTTGAATAATTCAGTGTAGAAGCTTCATTTTAGGCTCAAAGGAAAGGTCACACTCAGGGCTGTGTCTGTGTGTGTGTGTGTGTGGGGGTCGTCCCCCCCCCGCTATCAAGGACAGAGTTCGGCCCTCGCTACATGACAGATTACACTCGTTGCATGTTTCCACAGCAACGCTGTCACAGCGGCTCCCCCCCCCCGCTACTGTGTGTGTGTGGGGGGGGGGTTGCTCCCCCCCCCCGGCTCGCTAGGGAGGATGGACTTTAGCCATCGCTACACAACGGATTAGCCTTATGTGGTGATGTAGGACAGCAGTGCAGTCACCGCGGCTCCCCCCCCCCTCGCTGCAGAAGAATAGCGGGGGTGGGGGGGCGTTCACAGCCTGTACACTGAAAGCAACCCCTTGTACCGCGGCGCACGAACTTCAGACTTCATGAACCGCACAGCTGTAATTTACTGATCGGTCAAAAGTCATTTTGGATTACAATTTTCAGGGGTAGAGAATAATTTAGCTTATAACACCTTACCTCTTCACAGCGGAGTCTGGGCGAACTTGTCTCCTCATTGTCAGACGAACGCGACGCTGGTCCGCTCTGGTTCTGGTCTCGCGACTCGATCAAAACATAATTGCATTATTGCGGTTTTGTGCTTCCATGATTGCGGTTTTTGGCGAACGATTTTTCAAAACAAATAACAGTAGTAATTAAAAAAAGACTGGCGAAGGCGTGTGTGTCACTCAGCCTTCGTCGTCAGCCTCCGTCGGTCTATGATGACCATGGAAGAAATCATAACGTCTACTCTGCTGGAACCAATACAAAATAAGCACCGCCTGGAGCCGAACATGCCGATCCACGAATGGCACTCCCTGTCACACAGGTTGCATTTGTGGATGGTCTCCATGCTGCTGGGTCTGTGGAGCTCTTCCTGTGTCCTTTTTTGATCCGCTCCAGCAGTCAGTCTTCACCCAGCCTTAAAAAAAAACAGCTCACGAACTTCTCTGCTTCAAATGGCTCACTGCATTCAAAGCGTTGGGAGGCGGGTCCTCCTTCCTAGGTTTTCATTCATTGGTTCGTCAAGGTTTCAGAAACCCAATTCAAGGCTCTTATTAGTCGAATGAGAGGTCAATCAGATGAACTAATCTGTTCGCGGCTGTGTTTGCAGATTTTTTTTTCAGTGGCACTTGGAGGGCACACCACCTACACCATCACCATCAATATCCTTATCATGCATCATGTGCACGAGGGCGCACGAGCGTGCTCTCGTGCGCCCTCGTGCACCTTAGGACGCAGAGACTTGCCCGCCCGCGGAACAACGGAGTGCAAGTGGTTAACAGCTCTGCACCTCTCTTTACCCGAGTGCCCAAGACATATGGTTGCAGGTCTGATGACATGATAACAAAATCAATCATTGACCTGCAGCCTAGGGTGTTCTGGTGCCAAGTGTGTTATGTCGGTAAAAGGGAGCCAAGGACAAGACTGAGCATTGAACTGGACACAACTTTATTAGTGACTCACTCTCACAATACAGGCGCTCCCGTCAGGCTGAGAGGAGGCCAAAGAGACCACCCCTCCTCCTCACAGACCTCTTATACCCCAGGTGGTAGCGGAACCGGAAAGGTGGAGCCACCACCCGTGTCACACAATAATGTGTCCCCATAACAACACAACAAAGTGTACATATGGACACCCTTATGCTTGAGCATGGTGTTCATTATGGATAAACTGTGGTTAGCACAAAAGTCCAATAACTGAACACCACTTGGGTTCAGTTCAGGCAGGCCGTTCCTCCCAACCACACCTCTCCAGGTTTCACTGTCATTGCCCACGTGTGCATTGAAGTCCCCCAGTAGAAAAACAGAGTCTCCAACAGTGAGCACTTTCCAGCACCCTAGTCAGAGACTCCAAAAAGGTGGGTACTCTGAACCATCATTTGGTGCATACTGTAGGCACAAATGATGATCAGGACCTATTTCCCAACCTAACGGCACAGGGAAACTATCCTTTCGTCCACCGGAAAGAACTCAAATATAGAGGCAGCAAGGTGGGGGGATACAAGAATACCCACCCCTGCTCGCTGTTTCTTGCCTAGAGCAACTCCAGAGTAGGCCAAACTCCAGCCCCTCTCCAGGAAACTTGTGGGGTACACCGAATCTTTGATTTTTCATCCATAATGTAAGTCCTCTGTCTTTACTTCATATTTTCTGTCAACAGATTAAAGTGACACTCTGCCCAAAATCGAGTTTTGTTTTTCTTGTTAGTATGTCTGTAACATGTTTTTTATGACTTACAAGACATATCTACAATGAATCAAATGTGTCATGTCTGTGCTTTGTTTTACTGTGAAATTCTAGTTAAGCTCCATCTCTTGGTAAAAGGCAAGTTTAGACGGACCTGTTATAGTTATGTCACTATAACAGGTCTGTAGTGTTGAGCCATTTAGGACTAAGAACTGTCTCTGGCCTCAGGGGAAGAGGGCAGAACTCAAGACTGAGATTAGCTTCCAGGGCCAATTAGCATTTTTGGACAACTGCTTTGAAAACTTAATTGAAATTAAGATGGGTTTTACCATTAAACTGTTTGCAGTTTCTGTCATTATCCTAGGCCACTCGGTAAGTCTTTTTTTTAAATCAGGATTTATTCTGTGTAATGTAGTGCTAATCACCATTAGCCTTTAATGTGCCTGATAATGGTAGCCTACTAACATATTTTATGTGCAGTAAATGTCAAATGGAAAAGGAGGAGGAGAGAATTGTATCAGGCAAACAATCATCTAACACACGTCGCTTGCTTGTAGATACTATCTGCTCAAGGCAGTATACCTGAACAAGCCAATGTTAAATCATCAAAGAGCACTTCCTTATAAACGCTGGCTCAGCAGAATCAGCAGGTGCGTCGGATGAGGTAATTGCAGGAGAGCAGAGGAACAGGATGGTGGGGGCGAGTGCTCACCAGACATGACAAAGCCTGGATATATGTAGATGCTGCATGCGTTGATTTATTTGTCCAGACTTTTTTTGAGAGATCCTGCTGCACGTTAAAGACAGGAAGAGAAAAGCAATATAATTTGATGTAATGTCTGACAGTCAGTGCAGCAAAGTGAAATACTTTTGGAGTATATTGAGATCATGCAGAGATGATTGTGCATAGAATAAATGCATAGTATTGCTTGGTAACCAGAGGTGAAGTTTTCGCGCACCAGTGGGGACTGCGATGTGCTCGCCGTGCTGCTTTGCTGGGGTGTTTGTGTGTTCCGCAAGTGCTGAGTGGTTGTTTGGAAACTGCATAGTTAAGGCGGCATTGTATTATAATTTGAATTCTAACCTACTGAAAACAACTCACCCAAATTTCAAGTCAAAATATCATCATTTAGAGCATTTATTTACAGTAAATGACAATTGGCCAAAACAACTTTTTCCACATTTTAACAGTTCACATGTCTTAATGAAGTGTTTGTGACATATTTTGTTCACATTTTATTTAATTTTTTAATTATTGAAGCAAATTTGCTTTTCTAATTTTTCCTGGCTTCCTTGACATGCTCTGATTTAAAGCCCGTTACTTTAAGAAACATCCTTGAGCTGTTCAATTCTGCCCTACCTCTTACGTCAGTTAGCCATTAGCTGAGTAGCTTCTAGCCTCCTAGCTTGGATGAGCAGTGCTGGTTCACTGATCCACAGTTGATTGTGTATCTTGCGTCATTCCAGCCCATCTCCCAACAACCTCGCCGGGATGCCACAACAAATCACCATCACCGTGTGCCAGACGATCCACCGATCGCCACAACCTGTGGCCACTGACCAAGTCGAGCTGCTGGATCTCAAAGTGCAGTGTCTCGCTCAGCGGGACTCTGCTCCTCTCCCACGGCCAGCTGGGGGATGCGCCATCACGAAGCTGCTCCCCAACTTTGCCTGTGAGAGTAGAGCGGGGTCGCGCGGAGCACCAGAGGGTGGTGGGAGAGCAGCCTCGAGTCACGCCGTAGGTGGTTGCTGTGACCGGCATGACGGCGCTAGCTGTGGAATCACGGCGAAACCACTGGGAGATGGGCCATAGCGACTGTTACGTCTGTAAAACAGTGTCCAAAGGCAGAGGCGAGGGTGATAGTAGAACTCACTTTATTAACTATATACAGGTGCCAACAGGAGTCACTCCGTACATGACAAGGGATCTACAGCCTTTTATTGAGTTTTTAATCTCTTTGACTTAGTTTTTAACTTTTTTAATATGACCCTTCTCTCTTCTCTCTTTGTTTTTTCTCTTATCTCTTTGTCTTATGTCCTGATTGGTGGAGCCTTGAGTACTTTTATCATGTTTATAGTCAGCTTCATGTGTGCTTGTGTTTGTGTTCATGGTGAATGTAATTGTGGTTTGTAAATATGTGTCTAAAAGGATGTCATCTGACTGTAAAACAAATCTACCTACGGGCACAAATAAAGTAACCTGAACCTGAACAGCCAGAAGAGACTAGCCAGCTTCCGCTGTAACCCTTTATACTCCCTGTGACGCCACCACCGGAAAGGCGGGGCATCACCTCCTACTTCACTCAGGATGCCGTCATATTAGTTCACCCAGTTTAATATCTCACACCCCCCACCCCCGTAGAAAAATGTGCAGACACACCAATTAAATCCTCCCAAAATTTATAACCTCACTCACACGCAAAGCATTAAAATAGACAACATAAATATACATAATCTATCCACACACCACAAAACAACTCTAGAGGGGTCAGGTGGACTACTGACGCCCCCTACACGGCCCAGCGGATTATTCTGCCGCATCAACCATTTAGAGTCCAGGAAAACAAAATGGCTTAAAGAAAAATAATCCCCAACACATATACATATATTATCATAACACAGCAAACAGTAAACACCAGTAAACAATATATACACAAGTACCTAATGGCGGCCCCCACCCCAACATTCCCACCCCACAACATGGGCAAATCA
This sequence comes from Pholidichthys leucotaenia, assembly GCA_020510985.1. Classification (NCBI taxonomy): domain Eukaryota; kingdom Metazoa; phylum Chordata; class Actinopteri; order Cichliformes; family Pholidichthyidae; genus Pholidichthys; species Pholidichthys leucotaenia. Next base: position 130,121,554 of record CM035847.1, read on the forward strand.
AACAAACAGTGTTTGGAAATTCCCATTTCACACAAGCTCCCTTTTTTTCCCACACACACAGGGAAACAACACAGTCCCATTTACAGGTTAAGCGGCTTCAGAAAAATAAAACTAGCACTCTATGCACACCAACAAAACATGCTGCTACCCCCCCTTTAAAGTCCCATTATGGACCCCGATGGAGACCCACCCTAGGATGTCCGTCTGGCGGTTCCCTCCCTAAGTGTCTTCGTCTCTTCTTTGCTGGAGACAAGCTGCACTGGCGTCTGTCCTCTCTCACACGCCACAGCTTGTTAGGGTGCCTCCTGGATCCATCAGACAGCTCTAAATAGCCGTCCTGGCGGGTTGTCACTACCTGCAGTCGCCCCGGTCATCTCTCTGTTCCCGTGATCTGTGGATTCCCCTGAGCCGAGCTTCAACCCTAGGGCGGACCTCATTGTCAATATGTAGGGGAGCTCTAACTGGCTTCTTCAATCCATCACGTCGTGACCTGGCTTTCTTTTGGTGTCGGAGAGTCCCGCCAACCCGGTCCGAGATATGCCCTGGATCCTGCTTGTAGGTGCATCTGGGAATCACACCTCTCGGTCTTGCCCCGCTCTCTTTCATTTTGTGTGCCGAATCAGCCATGGCTGGGTCCCGTTCTTCGGTACCACTTGGCTGGACTCCGGAATCCGGAGGTGCCTGCCTGCTGGCTCTGTCTGCCATCACAGGTGTTCCTCCCTGCCGTTTGGTTCCCTCATCCAGGGCAACTCGAACTCTGGTGCCGGGATCACCCCGCAGTGACGCCCCATAGTGCTGGTCCGGCCCATCTTCTGTTGTCCCAGGCCAATTGTTGTCCCACACTTCATCATCTTCCACCGTTGGAAAAGGCCAGTCCCACAGCCCACAGCCAGGCCACTCTTCACCAACGCCGCTGGCTATCGAGAAACCAAGCCCATAGAACATATCACATCCCATTAGGTTCGACCCTTTGGCAGACACCACAAAATGGACGTCACACATCCCCGCAGACCTGTATCTCACCGACAGCCGCAGTGAGCCCACGATGTTAAATGGGCTACCACTGTAGCCATAGCAGGTCGCTTTTAACTTGCCCACTCTGTAGTGTGGAAACAACCTCTTCACAGTAGCCAAATTTAATATGGAAATCGCTGATCCCATGTCCACTAACAATGGTATCTCGACTCCGTCCAATTCAACACTACAGTAGATCCGTCCATCCGTATCCAGTGAGATTGTGTGGACTACCATAGGTTCTTTTGAAGAGGAGCCCCCCTCTGGTCTCTGGACTCCTCGTTCAAAGTTTTTGCAGGTCTGTGCTAAGTGATGAAACAGACCGCACTTTTCACAGCACTTCCCCTTGGCTGGACACTCTCTTGCTTTGTATCGGTGCCTAGTGGACCCGCAGCCATAACACCTTGGCATTCCTGGGATGAACCTAACTTTTACAGCGGCAGCATATTCTTCATCACTCATGCCGGCATCGCTGTCCGAGTCCGCGGCCAGCACCTTCCACTGTTGTTCACTCTTCTGTGGCACTTCCTTTTCGCCGAGATTTTTGGCCAGCCTGTCTGCTACCTTGTACTGTTGTACCAACTCCACAGCCGTGGTCAACGATAGTTCTACGGTGAATGTCAGGAGCCATTCTCTCACGGAGGAACTAAGGATGTGCTCCGCTAGTTGGTCGTGGACCCTTTCCTCCTCCAAAGCTCCGAATTGGCACTTCCCCGCCAGCCGGTGCAGGTTGGCCACGAAGTGTTGTACCGACTCGCCTTGCCGCTGGTGGTGCCTCCGAAACTGAATTTGCCACACAATGATGTTTTCCAGGGTGTGAAAATAACGCGCCATTAGCTACACCACTTGGAGGTGCTGATTCTCATCCCAGCCGCTTCACACTCAGCGGCAAACCGTCCCAGCAAGAGCTGTAGGTCATTGCTGGATGAAGCCAACAGGACAACATCATCTGCAAACAACAGAGATGAGATCCTGTGGTCACCAAGCATGACACCCTCCATTCCCTGGCTGCGCCTAGAAATCCTGTCCATAAAAATTATGAACAGGATCGATGACAAAGGGCAGCCCTGGCGGAGTCCAACTCTCACTGGGAATGACTCCGACCGAGTGTTGGCAATACGAACCAAACTCTCACAACGGTCATACAGAGACCGAATAGCTCGTAACAACAAGCCCGATACCCCATACTCCCGAAGCACCACCCACAAAAATCCACGAGGGACGCGGTCAAATGCCTTCTCCAAGTCCACAAAACACATGTAAACTGGTTGGGCAAACTCCCACGAACCCTCAAGAATTCTCGAGAGGGTAAAGAGCTGGTCTGATGTGCCACGGCCAGGACGAAAACCACATTGCTCCTCCTGAATCCGAGGTTCGACCAATGGCCGGACTCTCCTCTCCAGTACCTTGGCATAGACCTTCCCAGGGAGGCTGAGGAGTGTGATCCCTCTAAAGTTGGAGTGAGAGATCGACAGATGGATTGGAGCAGCATCTGCAGTGATGCAGACGTTGTACCGGTCTGTTGTGGTGAAGAGGGAGCTTAGTTCTAAGGCAAAGCTGTCGATTTACCAGTCAATCTACGTTCCTACTCTCACCTATGGTCACGAGCTTTGGGTAATGACCGAAAGAACGAGATTGCGGACACAAGCGGCTGAAATGAGCTTTCTCCGTAGGATTGCTGGACTCACCCTCAGAGATAGGGTGAGGAGCTCAGTCATCCGGGAGAGGCTCAGAGTAGAACCGCTGCTCCTCCACATTGAAAGGAGTCGGTTGAGGTGGTATGGGCATCTGATTAGGATGCCTCCTGGACGCCTCCCACTTGAGGTGTTTCAGGCACATCCCACTAGGAGGAGACCCCGGGGCAGACCCAGGACTCGGTGGAGAGACTATGTCTCCAAACTGGTCTGGGAACGCCTTGGTGTCCCCTCTGAAGAGCTGGAGCAGGTGGCTGGGGAGAGGGAAGTCTGGGCTTCTCTGCTTGAACTGCTGCCTCCGCGACCTGGATCTCCAGAAAAGTGGTAGAAGATGGATGGATGGATAGCTACATCACTTTTTGGAAACTATCACCACCTCCCAATGTACCCAGGATCCTCTGGCCCTCCATTCCGAGACTGTGAACCAGAACTGCCTTTGCACGCAGCTTTTTGAGCTCACCCAGGTTGAGAGCCACTAGGTAGTTCTCAAAAGTCACGTACCACCTGGTCCATGGCATGGGTGGCTCCCCGGGAGCTTCCAAAAATGTCCAAAAAGCAGTGGCAGCTCGTTCCATACCTTTTCTCCTCGTCGCCAAATGTTACGTCTGTAAAACAGTGTCCAAAGGAGGAGGCAAGGGTGATAGTAGAACTCACTTTATTCACTATATCCAGGTGCCAACAGGAGTCGCTCTGTACATGACAAGGGGTCTACAGCCAGAAGAGACTAGGCCCTTCTGCTGTAACCCTTTATACTCCCCGTGATGCCACCACCGGAAAGGCGGGGCGTCACCTCCTACTACACCCAGGATGCCGCCATATTAGTACACCCAGTTTAATATCTCACAGCGACGCGAGGTATATTGTGGACTGGTGAACCAGGTGCTAACAGGGATGGTTATTAGGGTAACTAAGATCTGAAGAAAATAACAATAAAAGCTGCACTTGGTTCGAGCTTCCTGGTATTAGTTTGGGGGCTAATAGCTCAGGGGCTAATAGGCTACCTTTAGCACCCCTCCATCTCCATGACAGACAGCTAGATGGGCTAATAATAGAGCAGTGGGTAGGTCTCAAGGATGGCAGTGGGTGGGCATTTTGAACACTTGACTAAAAGAATTAACAAGAAGAGTCAAAAATCATTTTGGGGAGTTTCTTTGAGAGAAAAACACGATAAAGGCAGTGTGCTTTATTTTGGATCGGTGACTGGAAAGTTTTTGGCTAATTTATTTATTTATTTCATAATCCTTTATTAGTCCCACAATGGGGAAATTACAGGGCATCCACCTGGATGGAGGAGGCAGCAACAGTGGGGCGCCAATCCCTTCACACATTCCCACCTAGAGCCACTTTACAGTCTCCAATTAACCTAACTTGCATGTTTTTGGCCTGTGGTAGGAAACCGGAGTACCTGGAGTAAACCCACGCAGACTCTACACAGAAGAGCCACTGATGGTCAGGGGATGGAATCGATCCCATGACCTTCTTACTGTGCTACCACAGTGCTAACCTCTGTGCTACCAAGCCGACCAGTTGACAGTTGAGACAGTTAAAACCTAAAAACACACCATTTTTTAGTCCATGACCCCTTTAACTTAAGAAGAACTCAAATCTGTATTTGTGTAATAACTCTGATTTTTATTCACAGCTTTCATTCGTCTTACTGTACTTAGATGTTGAACATGATAAATTTTGCTCTTAACACTTGTTCCGCTTGCTTGAAGTTCATAAGTTATGCAAGTGCAGGGTTGGTTAAGGAATTCATACAAGTGGAAACACAGAAACCCAACTAACTCACGTTAATACTAGGACTGGGGTTGGTTTCTGTTCCTCTCATAATAAATGAGCTCCATGAAACTAACTCCTTTTCTGTTCCAAACTATATTTCTGTTTATGGTCCTTGTTTTCCTGTAACTGTGTGTCTATGGTCTGAGACAGATTAGTGAGTCATTTCCTTCCCTTTCCACTGCCTATTCATGAGCAGCAGCTGCAGCAGAACGAAAGAAGTTGGTTTACTTATTGGGAGAAAAGGAAAGTGAGAAATTAGAAAGCCAATGGACTCCCACAAACTGACATTATTTTGAACTTTTTTTCCCTCAAGAAAACCCATGTACCGGCAAGTCTGACAGCCTGTTTTGAGACGCCTTAGCATGTAGATTCATTCTGTACTGGGGAAGTGAAAACGTCCTTGGCTAACAGTTTCAGTCAGACATGTATCGCCATCTCCTCAGTGTCATCAACTTTGTCTGCATCCTTTATGCTGGTAAGTGCCATGTTTTGGCTAAATCAATTCTGAAAATATATTCATGTTCTTAGCAAAGGCAAAATGTACTGCATACAGGCTGTGTTCCAGGAAACTCACAGGCTAAAAGTAAATTTAACTTTGTTTCTGCATGATTTTAAGAAGTGTCGACACAATTTTGCTCTAGTTTTATATTATTTGGGATGTTAAGTTTTTCATGTCCACAGGTTTTGAGTGCATTTTGAAACATTTAATTAAGTTTATTTTTTAAAGTGTGTCAAATTATATACAGTACCGTATATTTTTAAAATGTGACAAGTGTGTCTATTTTGACATTCAAATACTGTATGTTTTATTAATTTAAGTTTCAGTTGTGTTAATTGTTTCACCTTAAATATTTTGTTTTTAGTTTTATTTTAATTTCTAATACTTTGAGTTTTGTTTTGCTATAATGAACATAGCAGATCAGAACTGATTCTATTGATTCAAATGTGTGGTGCAATTTACGATTCACCTCAGTAAACAAATTCACTAAAAATATCCTGACAAATCTGTCTGACTAAATTTAAACTTAACCTAAATTTCTGTGTATTTTAATTGTAATTTCATTTAGTTTTGTATATAGCAAACAGATTTATTAATTATTGTCACATTTATTACAACATTTATTTTGTTTGCTTGTATTATCTTATATTAACTGTGGTCTTCATTTGTTAACTGATTTTAATTTACATAGATCCTTATGAAGTCTGACATTATATACTTGAAGTGTGCTGGAGAGGCAGATGACAACTTACTAAGGGACACAAAGAAAGCTTAACGATTATGAAGGACTCAAGTTGACTTTGAATTTGAATTTATCTTAGGAAAAAATACTTGGATTCACTATAATTTTAGCTACAGTCATTTCGGAATTGTAAATTTGAGTATATGAAGCACTTGAGTTATTGTTGTGTTAAATATGTCAAAAACATTGCCTGAATTATTAGTAATTCAGTTTTATGCACAGTCCCATTGTTAATTCTGTAATGTAGTTATACATCTGCACCAATAGGTGGCAGTCACGCTACAGATTGTTCTTTACCTTGAACTGCGGCCATTGGTCAAGTGTGCTTTTTTTTTTAATGAGGCTCTCTGATTTGAGCCACTGAACAAGACACAAATGGTGCTTTGTATGTTTGCTGCATTGACCTTTTTGAGGTAAATAAAATAACTCATTTTTCTACACCAAGTTGTCCTAGAGTGGTATAACATTTTGGAGGTCCCACCGAGATTGATATTTTTGGATAACCTGCAATGTTTGTTATGTGGAGTGTGTAAATGACGAGGCGGATTTGACTTAGACAGTTTATTACACATTCTCACACAGAAGCATAGCCAGAAAGAGGACATCTCAGACAAGACTCATCTCTTAAATACTCAGGCCTTCCTACAGCAGCTTCTCACATCAAAGGTCACATTGCATTCAGTTACAGCAGCTTCTACACATCTAAGGTCACATTGCATTCACTTCCTTAATCCTTTAACATCCTCCTAGCAGTCTCTGATACACAAAAGATCACCCTGCATTCATCCTTCACAAGTCCCTGTTATCTCCAAGGAAAACTCTGCTCTTTGTTCTTATCTAAGATGTTACACATTATGTCTTCCCCATGTGCCTCTACAGTTATTTACTTATAACAAAGACACTCAGTCTTAATCACCATGTCAGCAAGACATGCTGCCTTTTTATTTTCTCTTCCGGTTCACATGTTTTACCACTTCCTGAATCTACCTGCTATCTCATGTGATCATACTGCCACCTTGTGGTAACACCTATCAGTACATCCCCTTTCCTGAGCAGGTTAGTATAACTTGATAACACATATACAGCATTTCAAGACTGCAACTGAATAAACCTTCTTACTAACATTCAAGATGTCTTCATGCTGTACACAGAAAACTTTTCCTTTTTTCACAAATACACTGCGTACTGATAACCAAACAAAACAAGAAAGCCACAACTATTCCATTTGTAACAAATAACATGTAACTGTCAACTCTTTTTTTTTTTTTTTTTTTTAAAAAACAACTTCAGCAGTTCACTGTTCTATGAGTCTCTGAGGTGGATTTCTGTTACTGGTGGATCGTCTCAGAGCTGGAGTGACAACATCTGGGGAAGATGAAGGAGGCTCAGTGTGCTGCAAATCTAGTGTCACATTAACATCCTTTCCAGACGCAGTTTCCTGAGGTTGCCCTTCAGTGTCCTCCAGAATCTTCAAAAGGCTCTTCCTGTTTCTTCTGAACACTTGTCCATCCTCTGTTCTCACCGTATAGGATCTGGGACCCACCTCACTGAGAACTGTTGCCTTTCTGGTCCAAGTATTAGGATCTTCAATTCTCACAATGTCCCTTTCACAAAGAGGTTCCAGTCTCCTTGCTGATCTGTCATAGTTCATTTTCTGTTTGAGTTTCAGTTTCTTCCTCTTGTTAGTCAGTTCTCTGTTGTTGTCCTTGTCTTTCTCTGTGATAATGTGTGGTAAAGTGGTGCACAGCCTACGACGCATTAGCAGCTCTGCTGGTGATGCACCACACTCTAGTGCTGCTGACCTATAACTTAGCAAAGCAAGATATGGGTCAGTATTGCTCTCTTGCTTTTTTCAAAAGTCTTTTTACAATTTGGACTCCTTTTTCAGCTTGTCTGTTAGCCTGTGGATACAGTGGGCTAGATGTAGTGTGATAAAATACATACTGCTTGGCAAACTCCCTGAATTCTGCACAGTTGTACTGGGGGCCATTGTCACTAACCACACACTGTGGGATTCCATGTCTAGAAAAGAAGCTTTTTATGTGTGTGATGACAGACTGTGCTGATGTACTAGTGAGCTGGGCTACCTCAGGGTAGTTTGAATAATAGTCTATGACTAAGACATAGTCCTTGTCATGCAAATGGAAGAGACCAGTGCCCACTTTTTGCCATGGTGCAGTTGGTTGCTCTGCAATCAGCATTGGCTCTTTTGTCTGTTTGTAGTGGTGTGTGAGACGTGTTACATTTCCCTATCATGTTCTCAATATCCATATTGATACCTGTCCAATAAACTGCTTCTCTGGCTCTCCTTTTGCATTTTTCTATTCCAAGATGCCCTTCATGGATACAATGCAGCATGTCCTGGTGCATAGACTGAGGAATAACAATCCTGTTCTGTCTCAGCACAAGGCCATTTGCCACACTCAGATCTGCTCTCACTGAGTAGTACTGTGGGCAGCTTCCCTTTGCCCAACCTCCAAGAATCTGCTGGACAACCTTTTGCAGCACAGGGTCCTTTGCCGTTTCCTGTGCAATTTGCTCTAGCATTACATCTGATGCAGGGAGTGAATCTGTCACCATGGTGACATGCGTTTCCACATCATCTATTGTGGAGATGGACTCTGTGCAGCTGCTTGATACAGGTGCCCATGACAAAGTATCCGCTAGCACTATATATTTGTCTGGCGTGTAGATTAGCTCAGTCATATAAGATAAGATAAGATAAGATAAGCCTTTATTAGTCCCACAACGGGGAAATTCCAGGATTGCAACAGCACAGGGATAGCAACACTCAGAGCAACAATCAGAAGGCAAGAAAAAAAACAAGCAAGCAAGAGCAGCTAATATACATATGTACATATTACTATAAAATATATATATACACACACAGACACACAGTGCAGAGCATTGTAGCTGGATGGAATAAATATGTAAATATATAAACACCCACAGTACGAAGCATTGCAGCTAGGTGGAATAAATATATAAGTATATAAACACACACAGTGCGGAGCAATGTAGCTAGATGGAATAATATGTAGATATATAAAAACACAGTGCGGAGCATTGTAGCTAGATGGAATAATATGTAGCTATATAAAAACACAGTGCGGAGCAATGTAGCTAGATGGAATAATATGTAGATATATAAAAACACAGTGCAGAGCATTGTAGCTGGATGGGATAAATATATGAGTATATAAACACACAGTGCGGAGCATTGTAGCTAGATGGAATAAATATGTAAATATATAAACACACACAGTGCAGAGCATTGTTGCTAGATGAGATGAAACAGCACAACAGTCTACTTAGTTATCCTACATGGTATGATTATGTGCCCATACATATTCTCACCCTCCATAGCGACCAGTATTTTCCTAGTAGTATGCCGGAGGGGACCATTGTGTAAGTCTGTTGCATCTTTTGCATTCAAAAAACTATTAAGTTGTCACGTCTTTTTGCTATCTCTGCGAGCAGCCCTGCTTAGGTTGTACAGTCTGACAGCCGTTGGTAGGAAGGACCTGCGAAACTTCTCGGTTGTGCACCTGGGATGATGTAGTCTGCTGCTAAATGATCTCCTCAGTGCATTCAGTATGTCCTGCATAGGATGGAACTCGGACTCCAGCAGAGATGACAGTTTAGCCACCGTCCTTCTCTCTCCTATCTCCTCCACCGGATCAAGGTGCTGCCCCAGGACAGAGCTAGCTTTCTTGATCAGTTTGTTCAGTCTCTTCCTATCGGCTGCAGTAATGCCACTGCCCCAGCAGACCACTCCAAAAGTGATGGCTGATGCCACCACCGTGTCATAGAATGTCTTCAGCAGTGCCCCTTGTACACCAAAAGACCTGAGTCTCCTCAGTAGGAACAGCCTGCGCTGTCCCTTCTTGTAGAGTGCGTCAGTATTGTGTGACCAGTCTAGTTTATTGTTCAGATGAACACCCAGGTACTTGTAGGATGTCACGATCTCAATGTCTGTTCCCTGTATATTTACTGGTGCTGTGAGGGGTTGTCCATGCCTGCGGCAGTCCACCACCAGCTCCTTAGTTTTCCTCGCGTTGATCTGGAGGCAGTTCCAGTGGCACCAGTCCACGAAGTCCTGGATAAGCCCTCTGTACTCAGCTTCATCTCCATTGGAGATGAGGCCAACGATCGCAGAGTAATCAGAGAACTTCTGTAGATGGCAGTGTGTTGTGTTGTGAGAGAAGTCCGCAGTATGAAGAGTGAACAGGATGGGAGCCAACACCGTTCCCTGGGGGGCCCCCGTGCTACCGATGATCGTGTCGGACACACAGTCCCGGGTTCTCACAAAATGAGGCCGGTTCGTGAGGTAGTCCAGGATCCATGATGACAGGTGCTGGTCCACCCCTGCGCACAGCAGCTTGTCCTTCAGGATCATTGGTTGGATGGTGTTGAAAGCACTGGAGAAGTCAAAGAACATGATCCTCACCACATTCCCGGGCTTCTCCAGGTGGGACAGAGAACGGTGAAGGAGGAAGATCACCGCATCCTCCACCCCAATCCCATGCTGGTAGGCGAACTGGATTGAATCCATCGCTGGTTCCACCAGGGGGCGGAGGTGAGCAAGGAGCAGTCTCTCCAGGGTCTTCATCAAGTGGGACGTCAAGGCCACTGGTCTGTAGCTGTTCAGGTCTTTGGGTTGTGAAGTTTTTGGTACAGGTACCACACAAGATGTTTTCCACAACTGTGGTACCCTCCCCAGCTTCAGGCTCAGGTTGAAGATGTACGTCACAATCCCACACAGCTGGTCTGCACAGGACTTGAGGAGCTTTGCGCTGATGCCGTCCGGTCCGGACGCCTTCCTCGCCTTGATCTTCCTCAGCTCCGTCCTCACCTGGGTCCTGGTCAGGGTCAGGATGGGGGGCTGTGTGTTGGGAGTGGGGGGGTGTTGGTGGAGTGGGGAGTGGGCAGCAGGACTTGATGTCTTTAGAGGCAGCAGTGGTTGTTGTGCAGTCGGGGGGAGGGCGGTTGGTCAAACCTATTGAAAAACAGATTCAGATTGTTCGCCCACTTCCCTGCCCCCTGTGGCCTGGGGGGAGGTATTCTGGAGCCCAGAGATGGTTTTGAGGTTTCTCCAGACCCCGCTGATGTCGTTCTGTTGCAGCTTGCCCTCCATCTTCTTCCTGAAGCTGTCCTTGCCTTCTCTGATCTTTCTCCTCAGCTCCCTCTGTACGGACTTCAGCATCTCCCTATTCCCCGACCTGAAGATCCTCTTCTTCTCTCTCAGAAGTGTTTTAATCTCAGGGTTGATCCAGGGTTTGTTATCGCTGGAGTTTCATCATCATGCGCTGTATTCTCGGAGACATGTCATTGAGGTTTTTCTTTACAGTTGACACCAGTGGTTTGTGATCAGTCTCTGCAGTAAAGGTTGGCAAACCATAGACATAACTGTGAAACTTACTACACCCAAACACTAAACCCAGAGTCTCTTTTTCAATTTGGGCATAGCGTTTTTCCGTCTCCGTCACTGATCTTGACGCGTATTCAGGTTCAGGTTCAGGTTACTTTATTTGTACCCGTAGGTAGATTTGTTTTGCAGTTGGTGACATCCATATTTACAAGCCACTAATTACATTCAACATAGACACAAACACAGGCACACATCTTACAAAATAGGTAAATATAAAATATGTACAATGAAGCGGCATGAAAAAATAAGCAGCAGTGCTGTGGTTTTAAGCAGGTTTTATTATATCATGTCGCCTTCCCAGGATCCCCTCTCCGGTGCATAGTGGAGCAGCCCGGAGCGGGATCCCTAAGCTCTCAGAGAAGGAGAGGCGGACACGTGTGTGTCTACCAGTTGCAGGATCAGAGTGAGAGAAGAAGAGAGAGATTGCGTTACAGAGTTGCACCTTAAATACTTGATCATAACAATACATCAAAAAGACATACCCCACAGTCTAGAATGATCAAAGGGACAACAGAACAGGCAGGAGGTATTTGCATTTGTAAGCCATACATCACAATGGGCAGATTAGCTAGACCTCGCTCTAAGTGCAAGACAAAGAGGCTAACAAGCACATCTACATATTGATCTGAGTCTCTAGGTCACAGTAAGGACAGGACGCATGAGTACAAAGGATGAAAGGCATCGATTAACATCACATAGGTGAGACAGAAGAAACTCGTCTACCTGTAGACATTAATACACCAAAGCACATCTAAGATGCTCAGAAAAAGCACAGTAAGGACAAGCCATATGCACACTATAGAGAATGGCGCATTACATCACAACACATGCATGTTTGCATCACAAATACATGAATGGCACATTGCTTCTCAGTAATGCAGCAGAAAAACAGAGAAAAGAGGGCTGAGTGTCCTTAGTCTGTTGTGGGGTTAAAACGAACCGCCACATACAATATAATTTTTATAGCTTGTTCAACTCTTTGACAGCAGCAGGGACAAAGCTGTTTTTGTAGCGCTGGGTTCTACTTTTTGGGACAGCAAACCTCCGTCTGGAGGGAAGAAGCTGAAAGTTGCAGTGCAAAGGGTGGGAGTCATCATTTAAAATCGAGTCGGCCATCCTCTGTACTTGTCTGGTGTACAGGGATGTCAGGCTCAGCTGTGACTCACCAAGCAAACGACTGGACCATCTGACTACCTGATCCAAGGATTTCCTCTGTTTCAGTTTTATCTGACCAAACCATGACATTCAAGAAAAGGATAAAACAGATTCAATAAAAGCCCGATAGAACATAGTCATTATGGTTCGGTCAATTTGGAAGCGTGCAAGTTTCCTCAAACAATACAAATTTTGCTGTCCCTTTTTGCACACCCTTTCACAGTTCACGTCAAAGTTCAATCCACTATCAATAATTGTCCCAAGATATTTGTACGATTGTACACATTCGGTGGTCTGGCCTTTTAGTATGGTGACTTTGTGCCTGGGAGTTTTCCTCCTAAAGTCAATAATCATATCTTTCGTTTTTGTTGTATTCAGCTGCAGGTAGGAATCCTCACACCAGTGAACAAAGTCATCAACTACTGGGCCGTGGCCACTCTCACCATCCTGGAGGAGACTGACAATGACTGAGTCATCAGCATACTTTATAATGTGTCTGTTGTCATGTCTGCTCCGACACATGTTTGTGTACAGGATGAAGAGTAGTGGTGACAACACACACCCCTGAGGAGAGCCAGTAGAAGAACACTTTTGGTCAGACAATGTACCATTGACCCTTACTCTCTGCGTCCTGTTGGTTAAGAAATCCAGAATCCAACCCACCAGATTATTGCTTAAATCAAATTGTTGCAGGAGCCTTTCAACTAAAATATGAGGTTGGATTGTATTAAAGGCAGAAGAAAAGTCCACAAATAAAAGCCTGGCGTGTGTCCCATTAAAATCCAGATGTTTAAAAAGCATGTCAAACAGAGTGACAGTGGCATCCTCCACTCCTCTGTGAGGCCTATAGGCAAACTGCAGAGGATCCAATGCATGTTCAGTCTGCCTTAGGACCTCACGTCTGACCAGTTTTTCAAAAATTTTCATTAAAATTGAAGTCAAAGCAACTGGTCTAAAGTCGTTTACCGTTTTAGGACAGCTGGATTTTGGAACGGGAACAACCACGGCATCTTTCCAGATCTTAGGCACATGTTGTGTCTGTAAGGACATATTGAAAATATAATGAAATATAGCACTCAGTTCATGTGCACAGGACTTTACCAGGCGTCCACATATATTATCAGGGCCCTGACTTTTGTTCACTTTTACAGCGCAGAACTCCCTTTTAACATCCTGCATCTCAATATTAAAGTGCTGATTGTCTTTGAGTTTCTGTTTCAAATCTTGGATTTCTGTGCTAAAATCAAAGGAGTCAAAACGACCATAAAAACAATTAAGAGCATTAGCCAGCTCTGTGTCTGAACTAAAACCATCTAAAAACACACGATTACTGCGCTCTGTGCTCTGAAGGCCTGCGATAGTTTTCATACTGGCCCAGGCCGAACCAAGTTTATTTGCTGCCATCTTGCTTTCCAACTCTGATTTATAATTCTGTTTTGCTCTTAAAATTTCGGCCTTCAGCTCCTTGGTGGCAACCTGCAGCTCAGAAACAGACCCCTGTTTAAAGGCAAGAGCTTTCCTCTGTAAGCAGGATTTAACTGATTTAGTTACCCATGGTTTGTTGTTGGGGTATATTTTGACACGTTTACGTGGAACAATCTTATTTTGACAGTAAGCCATGTATGAGCATGTGAGCTCAGCCAGAGAGTCCAAGTCATCCCCGCAGGCCATTATGAACATCTTCCAGTCTGTACAGTCAAAGCATTCCTGGAGGCTGTGCTCTGAATCTTCTGTCCACACATCAATGTCTCTCATCTCCACCTTGCCTCTTCTGAGAGCAGTTTTATATGTGGGCAGCAAATGAACACAGTTGTGATCTGAGGATCCTAAAGGAGGAAGGGGGAGTGATTTATAGGCCCTCTCTATGGATCCATAGCACAGGTCCAATGTCTTTTTTCGCCTGGTTGGGCAGGAGACATACTGATGAAAGTTTTTAAGTGTCTTCTTTAACGAAACATGGTTAAAATCCCCAAGAATGAAGTTTGGCGCCTCTGGAGAAATTGACTGCAGCCGCTGCACCACATCAGAGATGGTGCTGGAGGCGGAGTCAGCGTCTGCCCTCGGATGAATGTACACAACTGTGATGAAAAGTTGGGGAAACTCTCGAGGCAAATAAAAGGGGCGTAGTGACACAGACAGGAGCTCCACATGGGGTGTACAGATGCGCTCTCTGACCGTGACAGATGTGCAGTACTGCTTATTAATGTATAAGCATACTCCGCCCCCCTGACGCTTCCCAGTTACCTCTTCCTGCCGATCCGAGCGCAGCGGAGCTCCAAAGCCGTCAATCCACAGGTCTGCATCCCGATCATGCGCAGTAAGCCAAGATTCAGTGAAAGCCATGACACAGCAGTTCTTAAAATCCTTCTGGTAACGTGCATTGCCTTGAATTTCCTCCACCTTGTTTCTCACAGACTGTGCATTCCCAAAAACGATCGAAGGAAGAGGAATGTAGCGTATGCTACTGGCTGCCATTTATCCCCTGTAGCTTGAAGCAGAACAGTTCCCAAACAATCCTTTGAAGCATCAGTGGAGATCTTTGTTGGTTTTGAGGGGTCAAAGAATGTGAGGACAGGCTCTGTGGTTAGAATTTCCTTTAGCTTATTCCATTCTTTTTCATGTCGTTTTGACCACTCAAATTCCTTGTTATGTTGGAGCAACTCTCTGAGGCATGCTGTTTTGGAAGAAAGATGAGGAATGAATTTTCCAAGGAAGTTGATCATTCCCATGACTCTCAGGACTCCTTTTTTAGTGGGAGCAGGCATGTCCAGTATAGCCTGCACTTTTGACTGATCAGGCTCAACCCCTTCACCTGAAAGTCTGTCTCCCAAAAAGATAATTTCTGTGACGCCAAACTGACATTTTTTTCTGTTCAGTATTAGTCCACTGTCCTGAACCCTGTTAAGGAGTTTTTTTAGTCTTTCATCATTTTGCTGGCGTGTCGCTCCCCAGACCACCAAATCATCAATGTACTGTACACTCTTGTGTCCTCCAGACCCTCAATTATGGACTCCATAGCTCTGTGGAAAATCTCTGGAGCTGAGATAATACCAAACGGAAGCCTCAGAAAACAGTACCGCCCAAATGGTGTGTTGAAGGTGCAGTACCTGCTACTTTCTGGATCCAGCTTCAGCTGCCAAAATCCCTGTGAGGCATCCAGCTTGCTAAAATATTTAGCACCTGCCATTTCACTGGTTATCTCATCTCGTGTTGGGATTGGGTAGTGTTCTCTTTTAATATTCTCATTCAAATCATTAGGATCAAGGCAAACTCATAACTCTCTATTCTGTTTCTTGGTACATGTGATGGAATTCACCCAATCAGTGGGCTCCTCCACTCGCTCAATAACACCCAGTTGTGTCATTCTGTCCAGCTCTTTTTTCAAGCCAGCTCTAAGCGTTGCTGGCACTCTCCGTGGGGCGTGCACTACAGGCTTGGCATTACTCTTGAGCTGAAGCTTGCAGGTGTATTTTAATGTTCCATGTTCTTTGAAGACAGAGGGGAACTGTTTTACAATGTGTGCAGCTCCTTCATATTGCAAGTGTTGTATTTCTTGGTTATGATTGTCCATCTTTATGTTTTCACTGTTTATCTGGTAGACCCTTTTAACCAAACCTAGGTCCTCTGATGCTTTATCCCCTAGGAGTGATTCATGTCCATTAGGTACAATGACAAACAACAGGCTGTGTTGCTTGCCTTTCACTTTCACAGTAAGTTTACATCCTCCTAATGTCTCAATTGGCTGACCATTGTATGCAGTCAGTGTTGCGGTCTTGCTGGTGATTATTTTAGGCTTTATTTTTAGTGCATTGACATCATTCTCATTTATTAGGTTAGCTTTTGCTGCTGTGTCAATCCTGAATGGCACAATTGTCCCATTTACCCACAGTGGTGCAATCCACTTATCGCTTTTGACTGTACTCACTGTCTGACCAGTGCCTCTAGTCTGCGTGAGTTGTGCACCTTCATCATTGTTACTGCATGACACCATCTTGATGAAAAATGTTTCACTTAGGTCATCACTGTCATCCATTTCTGCCGCTGTGTGCACTTGTCCTTTTTTAATGTCTCTAGTGTGACACATTTTTGCATAATGGTTTTTTCCTTTGCACTTTGTGCATATTTTTCCATAAGCAGGACATTGTCTCTGTTTGTGTTTTTCACCGCATCTCTTACAGGAATATGCCTCTTTTTCATTGCTTTTAATTCTGCCCTGCTCTTTCCCTTTCACGGACAAAGCATGGACTTTCTCTTCACCTTGGCTCACTGCTCCCAAAGCAGGTTCATCAAAAGTCATTACAAGTTGGCATGCTAGCTCACTGGCTTGACATATTTTTATAGTATTTTCCAACGTGAGCTCTGTTTCTCTCAGTAGTTTCTCTCGGAGCTTCGTATCTTTTGTTCCAAACACTATCTGATCCCTTATCATAGAGTCTCTGAGATCACCAAAATTGCAAGACTGAGCTTTTAATTTAAGGTCTATCAGAAAGTTATCAATGTTTCTTCTTGGTGCTGCATACGTGAGCGGAAGACATACTTTTCATAAGTTTCATTTTTCTTTGACAGACAATGCTCATCAAACTTTTTAAGGACTTCTTCAAACTTGTCTTTGTCCTCTAGCTGAGCAAACACAAAAGTATTGAAGACTTCTAACTACTAACTAACTAACTAACCTGCACTTATATAGCGCTTTTCTAGTCACAAAGACCACTCAAAGCGCTTTCATTAATATAACTAACCCTCTATTCTAAGGGCCTATAGGAAACAAATATCTAGGGACAATTTAGAACAGCCAATTAACCTAACATGCATGTTTTTTGGCATGTGGGAGGAAACCGGAGAAATCCCGGAGTACACCCACGCAACACGGGGAGAACATGCAAACTCCACACAGATCACTGTTGGTCGGGGGCTGGGATCGAACCCACGATCCCACGATCCCCACAATCCCCCGGCCAAGGGTAAACTGTGCTGCCGCAGTGCTAACCACTGCGCCACCGTGCAGCCCACTTCTATGGCTTCTTTGCCGGCGACAGTTAGCAGCACGGCTATTTTTCTCTCATCTGCCCGTCTATCCACTCCGACAGCCGAAAGATACAGCAGAAATTGCTGCTTGATAGCCTTCCAATTTGCATCCACGTTTCCAGTCAGTTTCAACGTCCCTGGCGGTTTCAATGCATCCATCATTATTTTGTGTCACTCCTGACAAAGTTTACCCGTCCTGGTACCGTGTAATGTTTGTTATTTACTTATAACAAAGACACTTAGTCTTCATCACTATGCCAGCAAGACGTGCTGCCTTTTTATTATCTCTTCCAGTTCACGTTTTACCACTTCCTGAATCTACCTGCTATCGCATGTGATCATACTGCCACCTTGTGGTAACACCTATCAGTACATTGGATTACCTCATGGAGAGAGACTGAAAAAGACAACGGAGACGGTAAAGAATGCCACATTTCCACTATATAGTTCTGCGCTACTCTTTTCTTTTCTTTACTACTTGTTTCTCCCGCGGCTGCGCCTCCATCACAACCGCGGAAAGACGAGTATTGCTGGGGTGGGCGGGATCGAGGTGGCGCTACACTGCTGACGTATAAAGGACGAGACTGACTCCTCAACAACACAGAAAAAAATAGCGGATTACGAGCGGAGGATTTCCACGGTTTTTAACACAATGAATGTCTTTAACGAGACAAGAGAATTTTATAGGAGAAGACGACGTGGATTGAGACAACACACGTTGGAGCAGGAGAGGAGAATAGCGGTTGCCCAGGAGGAATCTGAGGCAGCTGCATATGAAGCAGAGATCATTTCATTTGTTCAGTGTTCATGTGCATACATATGTCAAACGTGTTTTTTAAATAAAATGTTGTGCACTTTTAAACTACGTCGCCTCTGTTGTTCAAAACGGTTAAATGTTAACAGACGGTTAATTAAATGCTGAAACACCGGGGTAATTTAAGATAATGCAGAAGCTTAATCCTAAACCCCTTTAACTTACCAAATAATTTATAATATTATAAAAAAGCCAATCCAAATCTAGACCCATTTTGTATATTGTGTAATAATGATACACTGATGATAAACTGACTTCCCAAAAAAAGCAGCAGCTATACAACGCACTTTTGGTTTGATGGAATTGCCAATTGACCTTGGAATTATATGTGGAAACTTGTTATACTTCCAGTTAACTTACAAAATAATTAAAAATATTATAAAAAAAAGCCAATCCAAATCTAGGCCCATTTTTTGTATTGTGTATGGCTGTGTTGTGAGACATGTATATGTTGCACACTGCATATGTGATTTAACCACGATGAAGGAGAGCCAGCCCCCTGCGGTGCGGAGCCACAAAGCCTGGACCCCCTGCGGAGGACAGGGGACAGAAGACTTCCTGACCACTGAGGCTCGAGAAGAGAGAAGGGGGAGTTATGTAAATAAAAGGCTAATGAATGTGAATAAAGAGATTTTGAGAGAGATGTGTGATTTCCCCCGCGAGGGAAATGGTTTGATGTCAGAATGTTTAAATGAGAGAACTTTGGTGTGTTCACTCTCTTTTTGTTTGCTGCTCAAGAATGAGAGCAGATGGTGGAATGATTACTTGAATAAACTGGAATGAAAGACCATTCGGTTTCGTTATTCAAGTCTCCCCACATTGGTGACTGACGACGTTGAGAATGAACGAAGAAATTCTCAGGGTCCCGGACTCACAGCGCTCAGAGCTGGCGAGCGCAGTGGCCGTTAAGCTGCCTGATTTCTGGCAGGATAACCCACGGTTGTGGTTTCTGCAAGCAGAGTCGCAGTTCGCGCTCGCAGGAGTAACGGTGGATGACACTAAGTTCCACCATGTCATCGCTAAACTGGACAACAGCACAGCTCGGTGCGTGCAAAGCTTGGTGGAGCAGCCACCCGCGACCGACAGGTACGGCAAGCTGAAATTCACCCTCATCAAGTTTTTCACCCCCTCGGCTGAAGTGAGGGCAAGGAGGATCCTGTCTTTGCTAGACCAAGGTGGACACAGGCCGAGCGCCCTGATGGAGGAGATGATACAGCTGAGAGGGTTGGACAACGATGATTTCATTTTTCAGTTCATCTTCCTCTCCAACCTCCCGGCGCATGCGAGAAGCACGCTGGCCGGCAAAAAGTGTCACACCCTGGAGGAGTTCCGGGAGCTGGCCCAGGAGGCAGATGGGATCCTGGACGCCTGCGGCGGGCAAGCAACCACAGCAGCGACCCGAGACAGCGGGGAGCCAGAGGCGGCAGAACCAGACTGGCCGACGACGGCGGCAACACGGCCGCGACGAGGGGGAGCCAATAGCCCGGCGGCAGAGGCGCGGGCACGACACAGCGGAGGAGAAGATCTCTGCTTTTACCATCGGAGGTTCGCAGAGAAGGCACGCAGGTGTGTGCCGCCCTGCATCTTCAGGAGTTCGGGAAACGGCAAGACCGGGGGTCGCTAGCAGCTTCGACCCTCGGAGAACGCAACAAGCTGCTCTACATCACGGATGCGCGCTCCGGACGAGAGTTCCTAATCGACACCGGAGCACAAGTGAGCTTCATCACCCCAACATACGCGGACCGGGTGGCTGGACCCCACAGTAGCGGAGCTACAGCGGCAAATGGCTCGAACATCAACACCTACGGGAGAAGGACCTTGCCTTTATGCTTACATGGCCGCACATATGAATGGACTTTTGTGATAGCGGCGGTGAGTTTCAACATGTTGGGCGCAGATTTTTTGTGTTCACACAATCTGTTAGTTGATCTTGCTAATAGACGGCTGGTAAATGCACTCTCTTTTTACTCTCTCCCCTGTTCAGCTCGAGTGTCCCCGCCACCAGTACAGACCCACGTCGCTACAGCAGGTGGTAAGTTTCACACACTCCTCACCCAATTTCCAGCGCTCACTGTGCCCACTTTTTCAGCGACGGTCGCGAAGCACGGGGTGAAACACTTTATCCCCACTTCTGGTCCTCCCGTGTTTGCAAAAGCTCGGCGCTTGGATGCAGTTAAGCTCGCCATTGCGCGCGAGGAGTTCGCCAGCCTGGAGAGGCTGGGCATCGTTCGTAGGTCGAAGAGCCCGTGGGCTTCGCCGCTGCACATGGTACCGAAAGCCGATGGCTCCTGGAGACCGTGCGGGGATTACCGCAGGCTAAACAACGCTACGGCGCACGATCGTTATCCCATCCCGCACATTCAAGATTTTTCGGTGCACCTGGCGGGGGCGCGCATTTTTTCAAAGATTGATCTAGTTCGCGGCTATCACCAAGTCCCGGTCCAACCGGAGGACATTCCTAAAACAGCGGTAATAACCCCGTTCGGACTTTTCGAATTTTTACGCATGCCGTTTGGTCTCAAAGGGGCGGTGCAAACATTTCAGCGGATGATGGATGCCGTGTTACGCGATCTCCCTTTCGTGTTTGTGTACCTCGACGACATTTTGGTCGCGAGTACTTCAGAGGACGAACACGAAACGCACCTCACAGCAGTTTTTAGGAGGCTGGGAGAGCACGGCTTAATAGTTAACCCAGCCAAGTGCCAGTTCGGCGTCGAGCGGATCGATTTTTTGGGTCACCGCGTCTCCCCGGAGGGAGCGGTTCCGTTACCAGAGAAAGTACGCGCGGTAGCGGATTTTCCCCGTCCACAAACGGTCAAATCACTACAGGAATTCTTGGGGATGGTGAATTTTTATAACCGATTCCTGCCCCACGCAGCTCAAATCATGCAACCGTTATATGCCGCGCTCAAAAAACAAAAACCGACCCAGGCGGTCGAATGGTCCCCGGAGCGGGAGCGCGCGTTCACAGAGGTTAAAAAAGCCTTGGCTGACGCTGCGCTCTTGGCCCACCCAGACCCTGCAGCACGTATCGCGCTGACGACAGACGCTTCAGATATAGCCATAGGGGCCGTTATTGAGCAACAGGTAGCCGGAGTTTGGCAGCCTTTGGCTTTCTTTAGCAAATCTTTAAGCGCGGCTGAACGAAAATACAGCGCGTTTGACAGAGAACTGTTGGCGCTGCATTTGGCTATTCGTCATTTCCAGTTCTGGCTGGAAGGACGGTGCTTCACCGCTTATGTGGACCACAAGCCGCTCACATACGCCATGGCCAAAATTTCAGACCCGTGGTCCGGCAGGCAGCAGAGGCAGCTGGCCGCAATCTCGGAATTTACCACTGACATTAGGCACGTCGCGGGCAAATTCAATGTAGTAGCGGATTGTCTCTCACGCGCGTTCACGACCCCAACACGCGCAGAGGCAGAACGGGCCACCGTGACCGCGCCGCAGGAGAGCGGCACGGTGGCGCGCGCAGCCCCGGTGCACGTGGGTATAGATTACGCAGCCATGGCAGCGGACCAGGGGGCGGACGCAGACGTGCGCGCGCTCCAGTCTGGACCAACAGGGTTGAGGCTGGAGAGCAAGTGTTTACAAACCGGTATGCCCCCCCTGATCTGCGACATGTCGACGGGGCGCCCGCGTCCGGTGGTTCCGGCCACGTGGCGCCGCCGTGTTTTTGACTCGGTCCACTCACTGGCGCACCCGGGGGTGCGCGCGTCGGTGAAACTAGTGGCGGAAAAGTTTGTTTGGCCATGCCTGCGCAAGCACGTGAAGGAATGGGCAAAAACCTGCATTTCCTGTCAACGGGCCAAAATTCACAGGCACACAAGAGCCCCGTTAGAACCGTTCCGCATTCCGGCCAGAAGGTTCGACCATGTGCACGTCGACCTTGTGGGCCCCCTACCGGCATCACAGGGGTTCACGTATCTTTTGACAATGGTGGACCGCACCACACGTTGGCCGGAAGTGGTCCCACTTGCGACGACCACGGCCGCGGAGGTGGCTCGCGTTTTTTTAACGGCTTGGGTGGCGCGCTTCGGGGTTCCGTCGGACATTACGTCCGATAGAGGACCGCAATTCATCTCTGAGCTGTGGTCAGCGATGGCCAACGGCTTGGGAGCCAAAATTCACCGCACTACGGCTTACCACCCTCAGGCCAATGGTTTATGCGAGCGTTTTCATAGGTCTTTGAAGGCAGCACTCAGAGCGTCGCTCACGGATGCAGATTGGGTGAATAAACTTCCATGGGTTTTATTAGGGTTGTGTTCTGCGCCTAAAGAGGACTTAGACGCCTCCCCAGCGGAGCTGGTATTCGCACAAACTCTGAGGCTGCCGGGTGAGTTTTTACCAGAGCACCCAGAGCCCCCACCTCTCTCGGCTCTGGGACCGTTAGTCGGCACGGGGGCAGACACGCTCCCGGGTCCGGTTCATCACGCTTTACCACGAGTTTTCGTCCCCAAGGCTTTGAAAAATGCCGATTTCGTTTTTGTCAGGCGCGAAGCCCTAAAAGCAACGCTCAAACCACCTTACGAAGGGCCATTTCGAGTGCTGGAGGCAGGTGATAAGCAATTTGTGCTAGATTTTGGAGACAGAAAAGAGACAGTCAGTATTGACAGACTAAAACCTGCTTTTGTCATGAAGGACGTGTCTGTACCGGTCGCAGTGGCACCCCGACGAGGCAGGCCCCCGCAGAGGGCAATTAATCACTCTCTCCCTCAGTCAACAGACCCGAAGCAGACCCGAAGCAGAATCGCACCGCAGGCAAGGCGGGGCCAACGCACAGCAGATTCGGCAGACGACTGAAGCCCAAGCGGCGCACAGACTGAATGTTGGTGTTGATTATTCAGTAGTGAGTAAAGTGCTATTTAATTTTAGGAATTAGTCTGTTCTTCATCGTTTGGGGGGGGTTATATGGCTGTGTTGTGAGACATGTATATGTTGGACACTGCATATGTGATTTAGCCACGATGAAGGAGAGCCAGCCCCCTGCGGTGCGGAGCCACAAAGCCTGGACCCCCTGCGGAGGACAGGGGACAGAAGACTTCCTGACCACTGAGGCTCGAGAAGAGAGAAGGGGGAGTTATGTAAATAAAAGGCTAATGAATGTGAATAAAGAGATTTTGAGAGAGATGTGTGACTTCCCCCGCGAGGGAAATGGTTTGATGTCAGAATGTTTAAATGAGAGAACTTTGGTGTGTTCACTCTCTTTTTGTTCGCTGCTCAAGAATGAGAGCAGATGGTGGAATGATTACTTGAATAAACTGGAATGAAAGACCATTCGGTTTCGTTATTCAAGTCTCCCCACATTGTGTATCATTTGAGTATCATTGTACAATCTATTGTTATTTATAAGGGTTATCTGTTCAGTGGTGGCTAATTACACACTAAAACAACGTAGAAAATGACTGCAAAGAAAATGCTGCAGCTACACAACTCACTTTTGATTTGATGGAATTGCCAATTGACCTTGGAATTATATGTGGAAACTTGTTATACTTCCAGTTAACTTTAACTTACCAAATAATTGATATTATAAAAAAGCCAATCCAAATCTAGGCCCATTGTGTATCATTTTTCCCCTCTATTGTTATTTATAAGGGTTATCTGTTCAGTGGTGGCTAATTACACACTAAAACAACGTAGAAATGACTCCAAAAAAAAAAAATATGCTGCAGCTAGACAACTCACTTTTGGTTTGATGGAATTGCCAATGAACCTAGAAATTTTATGATGAAACTTTTTTTAATCCTACTAAATACACCGACATTGTCACACTGCCCAACACCAAATTATAATTTTCTTTTTCAAACCAAAGATCACTATGGATCTATTGAATCACAATAGCATAGGTTTATCATATACATGTCAACGTTTACAACATCGAAAATGTTATATTTGGGTTTACATGTATGGGTATTTTTGCTTTATATTATACTAGACTGCTTATAATTTATTGGAATTCTCAGAATTTGGAATGCCGATATAACATTCAATTCACATGTACTTACCTTTTACCCAATTTGTGGTATATATCACTCAGATATTCCATACCTACATTGGTTAGAGCATGTGGAAATGTTTGGGACAACATATACAAAGGAACTTCACACCTCTGAAAGAACAAAGGAATCTCACCGCCGTGTGAAGACCCATGACGTCACAGGACGCCATGGCAACAGACTCGACACCTTCACCCCTGAGAGAGGAGAAGGTCTTCCCATCACCTCCCAAGGCGAAGGGAGGAGTTAACAGGACTAATGGGGGGATTTAGATAACGGGGAGATGTTACCTTTTTCAATGAGTGGACTCTGATGTCAGCTGTTTCAATGAGTGGTGCCATGTGTGCTTGTATTTAACCAGCGAGCAAAGCAGAGATCTCTCTCTTGCCTTCTGCTAAGCTCTGCACCTGTTGAGATTTGATAGAGGAGCTATTCAATAAAAACCCTGTTTTTAATTCAAAGCCGCCTCGTTATTTCAGCTCCACTACACTGGTGACCCTTACGCGAGAATATGGACCGGAGGCGCTCTTCAAGCTGCTCATCCATGGTGGCTCTGGCACACGCCAGCGATGACGCAGACGAGGGAACAAGCAGACAGCTGTTCCCCGCGGCAGAGGGCACTGAGAGAGCTCAACCGAGCTCCAACACCGCCGCGGGAGCCGTAGAAACGCACTCTCACCCGGCGAACACGACAATGATGGTGTGCACGAACGCCGTCGCTGTCAAGCTGCCAGACTTCTGGAGGGAAGACCCTGCATCTTGGTTCCAGCAAGCCGAAGCCCAGTTTATACTGGCGGGTATCACAGCAGATGATACCAAATTTTATCACATCATCTCCAAGCTCGACTCCGCAACTTCGAAGTGTGTGCGGAGCTTGGTCCAGCAACCACCAACCCGGGACAAATATGAGACACTCAAGGCAACCATCGTGGCGAATTATGTCCCGTCAGCGGAGGAAAGAGCCGAGAGAATCCTGGCGGTCTACGGCCACAGAGGGGGCAATCCAAGGACCCTCATGGAGGATTTGCTACAACTCAAGGAGGAGGATAATGATAATTTCCTTCTCCAATTCATTTTCCTCAGCACGCTACCACCGCATTTGAGAGGGACACTCGCCAAGATGAAGTGCAATAACCATCAGGATTTCCGCACACTGGCCAACGAGGCTTACCGGCTCGTCAACGCCTGCAGAGAACGGACACCCACAGCGGCATCCGCAGATCTGAGAACTGACACCCCGAGCCTTGGAGAGACTCAACCCACGGTGACAGCGGCGCGGCCCAAGCGCAACAAGCAGAACGACGTCTGCTATTATCACCACCGCTTTGCAGAGAAAGCCCGCAAATGCGTTCCCCCCTGCAAGTTTACGAGGTCGGGAAAACGCCAAAGCCGAGGGCCATTAACAGCAGCAGTTCTCAGCGAGAAGAATAAGCTGTTATACGTGACGGATGGATACACAGGCAAGCAGTTCCTCATCGACACGGGAGCTCAGCTGAGTTTCGTCATGCCCTCCCACGCAGAGCGAACCATGGGCACCCGGGGCAACGGAGCAGTGGCAGCCAACAGCTCTGACATCGACACGTTCGGGGAAAAGAGCCTGCACCTCCTCATCCACGGCCGCAGCTACAGATGGACATTTGTTGTAGCAGCGGTGAGCTTTAACTTGTTAGGTGCAGATTTTCTGTGTGCACATGGGTTATTAGTGGATCTTGCAAATAGGCGCCTGGTTAATGCACTCTCTTTTGCTTCTATTCCATGCTCAGCTCGAGTTTCTCCACCACCTGTGCAGGCCAACGTCACTACGGCAGGAGGTAAGTTTGAGCAACTCCTCACCCAATTTCCAGCACTCACAACCCCCAAATTCTCAGCCACTGTAGCCAAACACGGGGTTAAACACTTCATTCCAACAAACGGACCTCCCGTTTTTGCCAAAGCTCGCCGCTTAGACGCGGCCAAGCTCAACATAGCAAGGGACGAATTTGCAGCTCTTGAAAAATTAGGCATTTGCCGACGTTCAAAGAGCCCTTGGGCCTCACCACTTCATATGGTCCCGAAATCCGACGGTTCTTGGAGACCGTGCGGAGATTACCGCAGGCTAAACAA
Organism: Pholidichthys leucotaenia; assembly: GCA_020510985.1. Classification (NCBI taxonomy): domain Eukaryota; kingdom Metazoa; phylum Chordata; class Actinopteri; order Cichliformes; family Pholidichthyidae; genus Pholidichthys; species Pholidichthys leucotaenia. The sequence continues at coordinate 130,147,812 of CM035847.1, forward strand.
CGCTACAGCGCATGACCGCTACCCCATTCCTCACATTCAGGATTTTTCATTGCATTTAGCAGGTGCGCGCATTTTTTCAAAAATAGACTTAGTCCGCGGTTATCACCAGGTCCCAGTCCGAGCTGAAGATATTCCTAAAACAGCGGTTATAACCCCTTTCGGCCTTTTTGAATTTCTAAGAATGCCATTCGGCCTCAAAGGCGCGGCTCAAACTTTTCAACGGATGATGGACGCAGTCCTACGCGACCTACCCTTTGTTTTTGTCTACCTCGATGACATGCTTGTAGCCAGTTCATCCGAGGAAGAACACGAACAGCACCTCACTACCGTTTTTCAGAGGCTGGAAGAGCACGGACTTATAATCAATCCAGCCAAATGCAAATTCGGCGTATCACAAATTGATTTTTTGGGACATAGGGTCTCCCCGGCAGGGGCAATTCCGCTTCCAGACAAAGTTCGTGCGATAGAAAGTTTTCCACGGCCTCAAACGGTTAAGTCGCTACAGGAATTTTTGGGGATGGTTAATTTTTACAACTGTTTCCTCCTCCATGCAGCTCAGCTCATGCAACCCCTATATGACGCGCTCAGAAAAAAGAAAGCTTCCAACGCGGTCGAATGGACCCCGGAGCGCGAACGCGCTTTCGCGGAAGTAAAAAGCGCCCTAGCTAACGCCACAATGTTAGTCCACCCAGATTCCTCAGCCCGCATTGCTCTAACCACAGATGCTTCAGACCTGGCTATAGGGGCAGTTGTAGAACAACTTGTCAGTGGGGTCTGGCAACCTTTAGCATTCTTTAGCAAATCGCTAAACCCTACTGAACGCAAATACAGCACTTTTGACAGAGAGCTGCTGGCGCTTCATTTGTCCATCCGCCACTTCCAGTTTTGGTTAGAAGGGCGGAGTTTCATGGCTTTTGTGGACCATAAGCCGCTCACTTTTGCTATGGCTAAAATTTCAGAACCTTGGTCAGGCAGACAACAAAGACAGCTAGCTGCGATTTCAGAGTTCACCACAGACATTCGACACGTAGCAGGCAAACTTAACGTAGTAGCTGACTGTCTCTCCCGTGCTGTGGCACCGCCAGAGCACGAGGAGACAGATTACACTGCTTCAGCAGCTGAGCTTTTCTCTAACGCAAACACATATGCAGCACCTATCCATGAAGGGATAGATTATGCAGCCATGGCGGAAGAGCAAGGTAGTGATGCGGACGTGCGCGCGCTCCTGTCTGGACCAACAGGGTTAAGGCTGGAGGAAAAAGGGTTGCGCGACGGCGTGCCCCCCCTAATATGCGATGTTTCAACCGGCTGACCTCGCCCGTTAGTACCAGCTGCTTGGCGCCGCCGCATTTTCTAACTAACTAACTAACCTGCACTTATATAGCGCTTTTCTAGTCACAAAGACCACTCGAAGCGCTTTCATTAATACTAACCCTCTATTCTAAGGGCCTATAGGATATCTAGGGACAATTTAGAACAGCCAATTATTTTCGACGCAATTCACTCCCTCGCGCACCCAGGTGTGCGCGCCTCGGTCAAAATGGTTGCCGAAAAGTTTGTGTGGCCAGGCCTACGCAAAAATGTAAAAGAATGGGCAAAAACTTGCATTCCTTGTCAACGCGCCAAAGTACACAAACACACTAAAGCCCCTCTGGAGCCTTTTCCAATCCCTGCTAGAAGGTTTGACCACATTCATGTCGACCTCGTGGGGCCGCTGCCTTCCTCCCAAGGTTTCACACACCTGCTAACAATGATAGACCGCACCACGCGCTGGCCAGAGGCAGTCCCGCTAGCGGTAACCACAGCGGAGGAAGTCGCTCGCGTTTTTCTAACAAATTGGGTGGCACGTTTCGGCGTCCCATCAGACATCACGTCAGATAGGGGGCCTCAATTTGTCTCAGAGCTCTGGTCAGCCATGTCCAACAGTTTAGGGGCAACAATTCACCGTACCACCACTTATCACCCTCAGGCTAATGGGTTATGCGAGCGTTTTCACAGGTCCTTAAAGGCCGCCCTCAGGGCCTCATTAACGGACACAAATTGGGTAAATAAACTTCCCTGGGTTTTATTGGGGTTGCGTGCGGCACCTAAAGAGGATTTAGACGCTTCCCCTGCAGAATTAGTCTTCGCTCAGCCTATCAGACTACCAGGTGAATTTTTACCAGAAAACCCGGAACCAGGGCACCTCCCGGTCCCAAGGTTTTTAGGCAGTAACAGTCCGGACTTTCTCCACGGTCCAGCTCATCACTCCTTTCCACGAGTTTTTGTTCCTCAAACTTTAAAAAACGCTGAGTTTGTTTTTGTTAAGCATGAAGCTCTAAAACCAACGTTACGCCCAGTATACGATGGCCCGTATAGAGTGCTGGAAAATGGTGACAAACACTTTGTGGTTGATTATGGGGATAGAAATGAAACGGTCAGCATTGACAGACTCAAACCTGCCTTCTTGTTGAGAGACGGACCTGCACAGCTGGCCCGAGCACCTCGGCGAGGTAGACCCCCCAAGGAGAAAGTCTCAGCCCCCAGGCAGGGAACAGATAATCTCTCTCCTTCCCACACTGCAGATTCCTCACAACAAGGTCCCAGCAGGACGCCTAAACCAACCTACAGCAGCTTTGGGAGAAGATTGAAACCCAGACTACTCAGGGACTGATTACACCACTATGCAAATTTTCGCTAATTGTGCCGCAACAGTTTAGGACTGATTTATGATTATACTATGCCGTTATGTTTTCACTGAACTCTCTTAGGAGCATGGCTGCTTGAAAGCTTCTTCTGTGGCAACAGCTGTAACACGTAGTATGTCTTAGTAATTACCCTAGACTGTGAATCTTTCTGTGTTCCTTCATAGTTGTTTGGGGGGCCTGTGGTATATATCACTCAGATATTCCATACCTACATTGGTTAGAGCATGTGGAAATGTTTGGGACAACATATACAAAGGAACTTCACACCTCTGAAAGAACAAAGGAATCTCACCGCCGTGTGAAGACCCATGACGTCACAGGACGCCATGGCAACAGACTCGACACCTTCACCCCTGAGAGAGGAGAAGGTCTTCCCATCACCTCCCAAGGCGAAGGGAGGAGTTAACAGGACTAATGGGGGGATTTAGATAACGGGGAGATGTTACCTTTTTCAATGAGTGGACTCTGATGTCAGCTGTTTCAATGAGTGGTGCCATGTGTGCTTGTATTTAACCAGCGAGCAAAGCAGAGATCTCTCTCTTGCCTTCTGCTAAGCTCTGCACCTGTTGAGATTTGATAGAGGAGCTATTCAATAAAAACACTGTTTTTAATTCAAAGCCGCCTCGTTATTTCAGCTCCACTACAAATTCGACTTTTACCTTTATCAGTGTCTACTGCTGAATGTAAATTACACCTGTGCAACTGCTTACAATTTTACTTAAAAACTGTACCCAATGTAGAGCAATGGATACAGCAGTGGTAATATTTATTAAATTTAACAATAACAATTACATTACCATTAAAAATCTTGACACCTTTATGGCTGAACAGCAGGATTAGGGTCATATGAGGCAATGGAATGTGTATGTAATTATTCGCCTTTATCATCCAGTGTTATAATATACAAACCACACTTTTATCCAAAAGACTAACATTTTATTACATTACAAATATTCCCAAAACATGTTAACAAATGGGGAGCTTTCAGTACTTCAACCAGACTGCCAAAATGGTTTAGGAAGGATCCGTGGAAGGAAGCCGTCTCTGTCAGCTCATCCCTTCTTAATGCGGCTAACTGCAGGTGTCTTTCGCGCTGTTCGAGCATCCTTTCATGGATCCGCATCTCCTCAGCATGATTCTGGGCCATCAGTGATGCAAGGTCTGCAATGTTGCTGGACCTCTTCAGCTTGCCTATATGAAAGACAGAAGTCATTGTATTTAGATAACACCGGATCAAAACATGTCAGAAAAAATATTATGGAATTAAACTGTTGAAAGCCTGTGGTAGGATGCTTCGTTGCTGTATTTAAGCTCAACTGTCATGTCGTTGCCCCGCAGTAGAGTGGACTATAAGCAACTTCTGTGGTGATGTGGTTAGGCCCCCCTTCATTTCAAAAAGGATTTATTGTAAAAAGTATTTTGATTTAATGGGTTATTTTTAAAAGAATTTCTTTGTGCTGTGGCCTCATAAATCAGAATGGGTTAATAGTGTTAGCTGACTTGAAGAATTTCAATCAAGCATTTTGATTTGAAGTCGGTACATGTGCTCCTTTTTTTTTGTGAAAATACAACAGTATTTCACCACCAACACACCTATAACACTGGGCCACTGTGGCTATGAACACCCCTGAATCTAGCATTTTTATAAACGTAGAAAGACATTTTAAATTCCTTGTTATGCGTCTATAGAAAACAATCACATATAAAAACAACCGGGTGGTAATTTTCAGTTTGTTGTGCCTTACCAGCACTTGACCGGGAGATGCCGGGGCAGTCCAGTGAGGCGGACCCCAAGGGATTTGAAAACTGTGTATAGAAGGAAAAAAACACACAATAAAGCTCACAAACAAAGTGCAACATGTACCGCAAACACAAAACTTTTTAACCAGAATACAATAAGCTTACGTCAGCGTTTTGTTCACGTGAATACTGAAATAAAAGCGCGATTCAGCAGCTTGATGCGAGGTAGCAGCAAGGTACAGAGGTAGCTAGCTATTAGCGGGCTAGCCATCACCACAATTGCCCACAATCAAACAACTTTCTTTATTGCTAAAATAAAGTGCGCTTTTGACCGAAAGGCAAGAAGACGGACAATAACAAAACAACACTCACCGTCACTGTTTTCCAACTGCGTGGCCGTGTCGAGTCCAAATTCTCTGCCAAAATAGCAGGCCGGACACTTCCTGGTATATTTTTTCATTGCAAGTTGCCCCACCAACTCGCTCTGGATGTAGTCATCGGCTACGAGGGACAGAAAAGTCCGCACCTCCTCGTTTGTTCATGGAATAAACTTGCGCGTGGACATCGTTATATTAACACAATTGTGAATCCAGTCACCGCAGTTACTCGCTGAAATTACAAATGGCGGACGTGTAGCTTCAACAGAAAACAAAACGGACGCGTTTGGTGACGTTACGCCCTGACCAATCAGCGTTTAGCAGTCGATTGACGTCAATTCACACCTCGCTTTTCGCTCGCCTGTACCCTGCCTCTGAACAGGCACGAAAATCGTAACGGTTAAACCGTGAGGACTTGGGTGGAAATGGCGAAAAACCGAAACAAGTAAAAAAAAGTAAAGCCAAGGTGATACTAGTGGAAATGGGGCTGAAGTGTGCCAGAGCGAGAGGTTGACGCTAAGATACAGCTTGAGTCTAGCTAGTGCAACACAAACCGCATAGTTTTTTTAGTCAAATCCAGTGAAAAAGCCAATTTTGCAAGCACGTCTGAGCATCACGAAGATTTTTTGTTGAAGCTGGAACAGAAATTATGCAACCTTTTTGTGAAAGAACTGCCAAGAGTATGTGAAGTGTGTTGTAGAAGAGCTTGGAATAACGAGGTGATGTGACTTATAAACCAAAGTTTATTATCAGCTTCGCTCCTCTAACAAGTCTCATCTCAGTGCAGAAGCAGAAGTAGAATAAGAGAGCGAACACATTCAGCTCTACATACTTATACCTACACATAACAAAAGACATGCATATCAAAGCTGACATCCCGCATTATCTTAATCCCCCTCCTTTGTCTTCGTACTCCTCCACCTGACCCTGGGTGGTCAGGGCGATCGATCTGGTCTCCACCGCAGCGCCTCGGATGCTCTTTGATCTTCGCTGGCGGTTGAGACCTCTTGTCCTGTTCTGAGGTGTGAAGTCGTTGTACATATGTAATCACCAAACATTCTCACATGCTTATACATATGTAGGTTATGGGATATATGATTAATATAAACCACAGCCCCCCCAAACAACTAAGAAAAGGACAATAATAAAAAAATTCACAGTTTAAGATAATTACTATGACATACTAACTGCTAAACCTCTTGACAAGGAAGAAACTTTCCAGCAGCTATGCTCCTGTAGAGAATTCAGTGGTAATCATAACAGCGTAGTAATATCACAAGTCAGTCTTAAACTGTCACAGCACAATTAGTGAACAACTTTTGAGTAGTTTGCATCAGTCCCTGTGCCGTCTGGGTTTTAATCTTCTCCCGAATCTGCTGTGGGTCCGCTTGGGTGTCCTGGTGGGACCTTCCTGTAAGGAATCTGCAGCTTGGGGAGGAGAGTGATTATTTGTTCCCTGTAGGGGGGCTGAGTCTTTTCTCTTGGGGGGTCTACCCCGCCGAGGTGCTCTCGCCAACCGTGCAGGTTCGTCTCTCAACAAGAAGGCAGGTTTAAGTCTGTCAATGCTGACTGTTTCTTTTCTGTCCCCTAAATCAAGCACAAAATGCTTATCACCAGGTTCCAGCACTCTGAATGGTCCATCGTATGGTGGACGGAGGGTTGGTTTTAAAGCTTCATGCCTAACAAAAACGAATTCGGCGTTTTTTTAAAGCTTGGGGGACAAAAACCCGTGGAAAAGAGTGATGTGCCGGTCCGGGGAGAGTGTCAGGTCCGTTGCTGCCTAAAAGCCTCAGGGCTGGAAGATGCCCCGGCTCTGGGTTCTCTGGTAAAAATTCACCTGGGAGTCTGAGAGGTTGTGCAAAAACTAATTCTGCTGGGGAGGCGTCTAGATCCTCTTTAGGCGCAGCACGCAACCCCAATAAAACCCAGGGAAGTTTATTCACCCAATTTGTATCCGTTAGTGAGGCTCTGAGGGCGGCCTTTAAAGATCTGTGAAAGCACTCGCATAACCCATTAGCCTGAGGGTGATAAGCGGTGGTACGGTGAATTGTCGCCCCTAAGCTGCTGGCCATGGCTGACCAAAGCTCCGAGACAAATTGAGGCCCCCTATTGGACGTGATGTCCGATGGGACGCCGAAACGTGCCACCCAGTTTGTCAAAAAATTGCGAGTGACTTCCTCTGCTGTGGTTGACGCCAGAGAGACCGCTTCAGGCCAGCACGTAGTACGGTCTATCATTGTTAACAGGTGTGTGAAACCTTGAGAGGAAGGTAGTGGTCCCACGAGGTCGACATGAACGTGGTCGGACCTTCTAGCTGGGATTCGAAAAGGCTGTAGAGGGGCTTTTGTGTGTTTGTGTATTTTGGCGCGCTGACAAGACATGCAAGTTTTTGCCCATTCTTTTACATTTTTGCGCAGGCCGGGCCACACAAACTTTTCGGCAACCATTTTAACCGAGGCGTGCACACCGGGGTGCACTAGGGAGTGAATTGAGTCGAAAATACGGCGGCGCCATGCAGCTGGGACTACCGGGCGAGGTCGGCCGGTTGAGATGTCGCATATTAGGGGGGGTACACCGTCGCGTAAACCCCTTTCCTCCAGCCTTAACCCTGTTGGTCCAGACAGGAGTGCGCGCACGTCTGCGTCACTACTTTGCTCCTCTGCCATGGCTGCGTAATCTATCCCTACGTGGATTGGGGCCGCGTATGTGTCCGCGTTGGCGAAGAGTTCTGCGGCTGAGGTAGTATAATCTGTCTCCTCGCGCTCTGGCGATGTCACAGCGCGAGAGAGGCAGTCTGCTACCACGTTAAGTTTGCCTGCCACTTGTCGAATGTCTGTGGTGAACTCTGAAATTGCAGCTAGCTGTCTTTGTTGCCTGCCTGACCATGGTTCTGAAATTTTAGCCATCGCAAAGGTGAGCGGTTTGTGGTCTACAAAAGCCGTGAAACGCCGCCCCTCTAACCAGAACTGGAAGTGGCGGATGGATAAATGAAGCGCTAGCAGCTCCCTGTCAAAAGTGCTGTATTTACGCTCAGTTTGGTTTAACGGTTTGCTGAAAAATACCAAAGGTTGCCAGGTTCCGCCAACGTGTTGTTCTACAACCGCCCCTATGGCCAGGTCTGAAGCGTCTGTGGTTAGCGAAATGCGGGCCGAGGGATCAGGGTGAACCAACAATGTGGCGTTAGCTAGGGCACTTTTTACTTCCGCGAAGGCGCGTTCGCGCTCCGGGGTCCATTCGACCGCGTTGGAAGGCTTTTGTTTTCTGAGCGCGTCATATAGGGGCTGCATGAGTTGAGCTGCACGGGGGAGGAAACGGTTGTAAAAATTAACCATTCCCAAAAATTCTTGCAGCGATTTGACCGTTTGTGGCCGTGGAAAACTTTTTACTGCACGAACTTTGTCTGGCAGTGGGACTGCCCCCTTCGGTGAAACTCTGTGTCCCAAAAAATCAATTTGTGACACGCCGAATTTGCATTTGGCTGGATTGATTATTAACCCGTGCTCTTCTAGTCTCTGAAAAACCATAGTGAGATGCTGTTCGTGTTCTTCCTCCGACGAGCTGGCTACCAGCATATCGTCGAGGTAGACGAACACAAAAGGGAGATCGCGTAATACCGCGTCCATCATCCGCTGAAAGGTTTGAGCAGCGCCTTTGAGGCCAAAAGGCATCCGCAAAAATTCGAAAAGACCGAAGGGGGTTATTACAGCTGTTTTAGGAATGTCTTCCGCTCGAACGGGGACTTGGTGATAGCCACGGACCAGGCCTATTTTAGAAAAAATGCACGCACACGCCAGATGTAGTGAAAAATCTTGGATGTGAGGAATTGGGTAGCGGTCATGCGCTGTCGCATTGTTTAATCTGCGGTAATCGCCGCACGGTCTCCAAGAACCGTCGGATTTCGGGACCATGTGTAGTGGCGATGCCCAGGGGCTTTTTGAGCGTCTGATAATGCCTAGTTTTTCAAGAGTGGTAAACTCGTACCGAGCTATGGCGAGCTTGGTCGCGTCTAAGCGCCGAGCTTTGGCGAATACGGGTGGGCCCGTTGTGGGAATAAAGTGTTCAACCCCGTGCTTAGCCACTGTAGCTAAGAATTTGGGAATTGTGAGTGCTGGAAATTGGGTGAGGAGTTGATCAAACTTACCTCCTGCTGTAGTAACGCTGGCCTGCACGGGTGGTGGAGAAACTCGAGCTGAGCAGGGAATAGAAGCAAATGACAATGCATTAACCAAGCGTCTATTTGCTAGATCGACTAATAGCCCATGTGCACACAAAAAATCTGCACCCAACAAGTTAAAACTCACCGCCGCTACAATAAATGTCCATCTGTAGTTGCGGCCATAAATGCAGAGGGGCAGGTTCCTTTCACCATAAGTGTCGATGATGGAGCCGTTGGCTGCCATCGCTCCATTGCCCCGGGGGCCCATGGCCCGGTCTGCGTGGGAGGGCATGATAAAACTCAGTTGAGCTCCAGTGTCAATTAGGAACTGTTTGCCGGTGTGTCCGTCAGTTACATAGAGAAGCTTGTTTTTTTCACCAAGAACCGCAGCCGTTAACGGTTCTCGGCTTTGGCGTTTCCCGAACTCTTGAACTTGCAGGGGGGAATGCATTTGTAAGCCTTCTCGGCGAAACGGTGGTGGTAATAACAGACGTTGCTCCGTCTGTTGCGTCTTGGCCGTGTCGCCGCCATGGTGGGCGGGCTCTGCTCAGTGGTTTGTGGCTCCCCGTTGCTCTGGACATCAGCGCTGAGATCTGCGGATGCTGCTGTGGCCGTCTGTTCACTGCAGGCGTTGACGAGTCGCTGCGCTTCGCGAGCCAGCGCGCGGAAGTCTTGCTGGGTGCTGCATCGCATGTTGACAAGCGTCCCTCTCATGTGTGGCAGCAGAGTACTGAGGAAGATATATTGGAAGAGGAAGTTGTCATTGTCCTCTTCCTTGAGCTGCAGCATGTCCTCCATGAGGGCCTTGGGTCTGCATCCTCTGTGGCCGTAGATCGCCAGGATCCTCTCTGCTCTCTCCTCGGCAGAGGGGACGAAATTCTCCACGATGGTCACCTTCAGTTCTCTATATTTGTCCTGGGCCGGCGGCCGCTGGATTATGCTCTGCGCACATCTCGAAGTGGCAGCGTCGAGTTTGGCGACGATGTGATAAAATTTTGTGTCGTCAGCCGTTATGCCCGCCAGTGCAAACTGAGCCTCAGCTTGCTGAAACCACGAGCTCGGGTCTTCCTGCCAGAAGTCCGGCAGCTTGATGGTGACGGCGCTTGTGTGGGCCATCCCTGATGTGTCCGCAGGGTGAGAGTGCCTTCCTTCGGCTCTCGCGGCGGAGCTGGTGCTCGGTTGAGCCCTCTCTGTAGCTTCTGCCGTGGGGGAACGTTGTCCATCTGTTCCCCTGTCTGCATGGGCGCCGGCGTCTGCCTGGTTCGCCTCTGATGAGTCAATCGTGGGAGAACGCCTCTGGTCCATCCTCGCGTCGGGGTCACCAGTGTAGAAGAGCTTGGAATAACGAGGCGATGTGACTTATAAACCAAAGTTTATTATCAGCTTCGCTCCTCTAACAAGTCTCATCTCAGTGCAGAAGCAGAAGTAGAATAAGAGAGCGAACACATTCAGCTCTACATACTTATACCTACACATAACAAAAGACATGCATATCAAAGCTGACATCCCGCATTATCTTAATCCCCCTCCTTTGTCTTCGTACTCCTTCACCTGACCCTGGGTGGTCAGGGCGATCGATCTGGTCTCCACCGCAGCGCCTCGGATGCTCTTTGATCTTCGCTGGCAGTTGAGACCTCTTGTCCTGTTCTGAGGTGTGAAGTCGTTGTACATATGTAATCACCAAACACTCTCACATGCTTATACATATGTAGGTTATGGGATATATGATTAATATAAACCACATGTGTAATATTACCAGAAAAGACAATGAAGATATTTCAAGCAAAACTCGCAGAGCTCTTGTTAAGCTCATTATTCAGTTTTGTGAATGAGATGAGTGTTTGCAAAGTGAAGATGAAGGCATGTCTGTGCTTTTGGAGTTAAACGATGTGCTAGACTCGCTCATAGAGGCACGGTCATTGGCTGTTGGCGCAGAAATGGCGGTCCTGTCTTCATCCATGGATGCGGCGGTGGCGGCGGTGATTACGCGCCCTGAGCAGCCCGCGGCAGTGGGACAGGACCAGACACCAGGAGAGGACCTTGTACCGTCAGCATCGGAGGCATTGCTGGAGCATCAGGCGGCCCCGAGGACAACGCTGGACGGCGGGACTCAGCGCAGAAGGAGAGACTCCACCAGCAACAGCTGCTGCAATGCTTCTTCAGTTGGATTCAGAAAAGATTTCAAGATAAATGGTCACGTGGGTGAGTCAACGTCAAAAGACACCTTGAGCTTGAGTAGCTTGGAGCATCAGATTGAAAGTGGCTTAAGAAAGGGCTACTCTGAAACTGAAATAGTGGAAGCTGTAGTCCGTGCCATAAGCCCTGGACTGAAGCTAAGGAGCTATTTAGAAGGAAAAGCAGATCTCACCTTGACCAACCTGAGACAAATACTAAGAGCCCATTAGGCGGAAACAGATGCCACTGTGTTGTATCAACAACTGACCAAAGAACACAGGGAACAAATGAAACACCCCCTGAGTTTCTGATTAGAGTACTGGATTTGCGTCAGAAAATCCTCTTTGCATCAGAGCGTACTCAGTCTAGCCTGAAGTACAACAAAGAGCTAGTTCAGTGTCAATGCTTTCAGTCAATTATGACCGGACTGTTAAATGACAATGCCAGAGCATAAATGAGGATGTACTTACAGGATGAAAATAGCAGTGATGAGCTCCTGTTACAGAAAATGCAAACCACACAGTACAATGAAAGTGAAAGAGCTCTAAAGACAAAGGCAAACAAGTCAACTCTCAGAGCAGGACTAAATGTAGTTGAACAGACTGAAACACTGAATGACCCCTGCATAGGCCAACCTGTAGCTAAGCCAAACAAACCAGCCAAAGACAACTTGCTATTCTCTAAAATAGAGTAATACTGCAGTCAGAGAGCTTATAGGTCAGGTAGCCTCACTTGTGCAGACTGTTCAACGTGACATAAAACATGAGAGTGACAAGCAAACCAAATCTTACAAAAAGTCAACTCAGAGACAGAAAAGACAATGTGGTGCGTGTTAACAAGAGAACAAGGACTGTAGCGTTGCTTCAAATGTGGCAGTGACTCTCACTAGGCAAAGGGATGTAGAGTAGGGGGGAGTCAGAAGCAGGGAATCCGGCGGGGGCTGTGACTGAGGGACAAGCCACAGCTCCAAAACCAAAGTCCCAAAGTGATAAAATCCCCAAAGCTCAAAACTCACCCCATGTCCAACCAATAGAGTTAAGCCAGAACAAGCAGAATGTGTTACAAAGTACGGAGACAATAAATGACAAAGCTAGAGTCCAACCACCTAACATGTTTAATCTTGGTGCAAAACGCAAAAGAGTAGCACATCTTATAGGCAAAAAGTGTCTAGTTTGGTGTAAGATGAATAAGTGTAAAACTCAAGCACTGTGGGACACAGGTGCCCAAGTTTCAATAATGAGTGCACTGTGGAAGTCAAATAACTTACCTGATTTGACAGTCCACCCAATCAGTGATTTACTAAGTAGTGATGAACTTTTAGATCTGAGAGCTGTAAACGGATCTGAAATCCCCTTTCAGGGCTGGGTAGAAGTTAGCCTTAGCCTTTGTGATCCAAAAGGGAAAGCCACAGCTCAGGATGAAGTTGTAGTTCCAGTCTTAGTGAGTCGTGATATCATGCAAAAACCAATAATAGGGTTTAATGCCATTGAAGAACTAATAAAGCAGAATCCTACTCAATCCAGTGACAGAGTGTCCTTACGCAGAAGTTCACTAAAAGTTGGAGCAGGCAAAGTAGAGGCGCTTTTGAACCTTATCCACACAGCTAAGAGTGAGACAGCTACTTACCTAGTCAGAACAGGACGCACAGTGGTTGTAGTGCCAAGCGGACAAATACACTGCATTAGCTGCCCTATTAAAACAGACCTAAAAGTACAGACAGAAATGCTTTTTGAGCCAGATGAAAACTTATCTTTAGATGAAGGACTAAAGTTTAACTGCCAGTTACTAAGTATATCAGGCACTACCCGTAGAGCTAAGATTTATGTCACTAATACTACAAAGCATGACATAGTTCTGCCAGCGAAGACCGTTATAAGTAGCATTGAGAGAGTAACCCACTGCTACTCGATGAATCTGAACCAAAGTCAGATTAGTTCTGTTGAAGCTGAAAACTGTCAAAACTCACCTAACCCATCTGGAAAGACTTGGGACCCACCTGTCAATTTGGGTCACCTCACCACAGAACAATAAGCTGCTGTCATGGAGATGCTTAGGGAGGAATCAAGTACATTTGCCAAGCATAAAGATTCAATTCAATTCAACTTTATTTATATAGTGCCATATCACAACAACAGTCATCTCATGGCACTTTCAAATGTAGGGGAATGTAGGGGAAACCCCACAATTGCAGAAAGACCCCAGCAATCAGGCGATCCCCTGTGAGCAAGCACTTGGCGACGGTGGAGAGGAAAAACTCCCTTTTTAACAGGAAGAAACCTCTAGCAGAACCAGGCTCAGGGAGAGGCAGTCATCTGCTGCGACTGGCTGGGGGGTGAGGGGATAGAGAAGATGGAAAGAACAGACATAAAGAGAGCAAACATTAAGATGAAGTAGGCTACATTAAAAATTTGAAAATGGACATTAAACTGACTGATGAGATTCCTGTAGCCAAAGCCTACAATGCAGTCCTTCATGCTCTCTATGAAGTTAAAAATCTTATCCAGGACTTGTTGAATAAAGGTTTTGTTCGCAAATCAACCTCACCTTATGCCTCTCCAGTGGTGTGCATAAGGAAACATGATGGAAGCCTAAGACTGTGTATCGATTATAGGGGCCTTAATAAAAAGACCATCCCAGACAGGCACCCGATACCACGCATCCAGGAGATACTTGATGGACTTGGCGGCAACATGTGGTTTAGTGTGCTTGACCAAGGCAAAGCATACCATCAAGGTGAAATCAGTGAGGACTCAAAGAAATACACAGCCTTTACAATGTCTTGAGGGTTGTACGAATGGAACAGAATTCCATTCGGTCTCACCAGTACACCCTCAGCAATTCAGCACAGTATGGAGGAGAGTCTGGAAGGACTAAAGCACAAAATATACACTCCATACCTGGATGATGTTTAGTGTACAGTCGGACATTTGAACAACACATTGAGGACTTAAGATCTGTTCTCAAACTTCAGCAAGCTTGGGGAATAAAACTAAGACCCGACAAATGTGACTTGTTCAAAAATGAGGTCCGCTATGCAGGCAAAATTATTTTGGCAGAAGGTTACAAAATTGACAATAAAGAGGTACAAGCAGTACAAGCCCTCAAAAACACCCCTCCAACCAACATCAAAGAACTCCACAAGCTGTTAGGGTTTTTAGGGTATTACAGGAGTTTTCGAGACATGCAAAGTGTTTGTATGATTTGCTCTCAGCTGACCACATTCAAGACTCTAACTCACAACCGCAGGTACGGTCAGCTAAGGCGGGGCAACCTTCACCCACCCAGAAAATCATATGGACTGACACTCTCCAAAAAGCACTCGACTACTTGGTTGATGTTTTGACTAATCCACCTGTGATGGCTTACCCTGGGTTTGAGGACCCATTTATTCTGCACATACAGTAGATGCATTGGAGGAAGGGCTTGGTGCAGTTTTGTACCAGAGACAGGAGAGTAAACTAAGAGTAATCGGATATGGATCAAGGACACTAACATCGGCTGAGAAAAACTATAGGCTGCATTCAGGGAAACTTGAGTTTCTGACACTTAAGTGGGCCATTATGGAGCGCTTCAGAGACTACTTGTTTTATGCCCCCTCAGTGACAGTCTATAGCGATAACAATCTTGTGACCTATGTTTTAAGTACAGCCAAGCTAAATGCAACGGGACATAGATAGGTTTCCGAGTTGGCTGACTTTAACACTGAAATGCCAACCTGGAAAAAGTAATATTGATGTAGACTTTTTGTCCAGAACACCTGCCAGTATGGACTCGTATATGTCAGAGTGCACTGAGCAGTGTTCACCTGAAGTGTTAAGTGCAATATTAAATGCCGTCAAGACACAAAAAGAACAAAATGTGGACTGGATCTTCGCTATAACTTGCAATCCACAAGTAAATGAGATCATTGCTGACCATCAACCGGACGTGAAAACTACAAAACAGGAACTGTTACAAGTTCAGTTGCAGGACCCAGCCATAGCTTATGTCCTCAACCTAAAGAAAACAGGAGAAAACTTTGACGAAACACCAGTGAATAAAGACTTTAAGGTAAAACAACTACTACACGAGTGGAAAAAAACTTTTTATTTCTGATGAAGGGTTGTTAATGCGCAAAACTGTAACTTATACTCAAATTGTGCTTCCAGATTAGATAGATAGATAGATAGATAGTTTATTTCGAACACAAAAATATAACAAATACAAGCAAATGGCAAATGCAATAAAGTAACAGTATACACTGTTCGAAAGGGAGAAGGAAGAAGTGAACACTTATTAATTCCATCTCCTCTTTTCCATAGATACACCCATGTGAATTTTATACAAATTACCACCTTTAAGACCCCAAGTAAACAATTTACTGTATTTTTTACAAATCAACATTAACACCCATCCATTCTAACATACAATGATGTCCATACATCAAAACCAGCCTCAAACAACATGGTGCTTATACCTCTTTTTGAATTGATTTCTGTTTGTACATAGTTTCAGTTCCGGCTCCAGACTGTTCCACAAATCCACCCCACAGACAGATATGCACATACTTTTCTTGGTTGTACATATCTTGGGTTTTGTAAAGTTTAAGTCTCCCCTCAAATTATGATCATTGTCTCTTTTTTTAAATATTTTTTGTATATTAGTTGGTAGTTGATTATTAATTGCCCTGTACATTACTTGTGCTGTCTTAAATTTAACTAAATCGATGAACTTTATGACATGTGACTTTAAGAACAACGCATTGGTATGGTCTCTATATCCTGCATTGTTTATTATCCTTATAGCTCTTTTTTGTAATGTGCATATTGACTGTAGGCTGGTCTTGTAGGTGTTTCCCCAGACTTCTACACAGTAGTTAAGATAAGGTAAAAACAGTGAATTGTACAATAAGACCAATGATTTATAGTCCAAGAAGTGTCTTGTCTTCCCCAGTATGCCTATACATTTTGCTAATTTGGCCCGGATGTGACTGATGTGAGGTTTCCAGCAGATTTTATTGTCTAGCGTCACCCCCAGAAACTTATTTTCCTGTACTGTTTCTATTCTGGTATTATCTATCGTTACCATTATTTCATGATTTATTTTATAATTTCCAAACAACATAATCTTTGGTTTTTTTTAGATTTAGAGATAATTTATTTTTGTTGAACCACTGCGTTAATTTTTCCATTTCAGTTGTGACCACCTCTAAAACCTGCTGCAAATTCTCACCAGTGCAAAGGATATTTGTGTCATCTGCAAACAAAATAAATTTCAGAATTTTTGATACTTGGCATATGTCATTTATATACAAAATAAAGAGTTTGGGTCCCAAAACTGACCCCTGGGGCACACCACAAGTGATGTCCATGAAGGGTGATTTGTGCTCTCCAATTTGTACAAATTGTTGTCTGTTACTTAAATAACTTTCCACCCAACTCAGTCCAACCCCTCTTATCCCATACCTTTCCAGTTTCTTTAGTAGTATTCTGTGGTCAATGGTGTCAAAAGCTTTCTTTAAATCTATAAATACTCCTACAGCAACCTTTTTTTTTTATCTATACAGCTAGTAATTTCTTCTATAAGTTCGATCAGTGCCAAAGATGTAGATTTATCTGCTCTAAAACCATACTGTCTATCTGTAAGGAGGTTGTGTTTTTCAGTGAAATCATCCAGTCTCTTAGTGAAGATTTTTTTCAAGTATTTTGGAGAATTGTGAGAGTAAAGAGACTGGCCTGTAATTTGTGAAGCGATGACTGTCTCCTGTTTTGTATAGAGGTATTACTTTTACTATTTTCATTTTGTCTGGAAATGTACCAGTTTGAAATGACAGGTTACAGATGTGGGTGAGTGGCTTAACAATTCCCTCAATTACTTTTTTCACTATTGTCATGTCAATTTCATTCCAGTCCGTTGATTTTTTGTTCTTAAATTTACTCACAGTCTCGGCGAGGGGCCAATTGCTTCACCAGCTACTACTGGCAAATTCTCCTTATTTCTCACGAGTAGGTTCACACTCCAGCGGCAGCATCAAAAAAAGCTCAAAACGCCAGCTCCAAACTGCGTTCTAACTGAGTTTATCTGCCTTTTAAACAGAAGCGAACTGGGAGATTCATACAAAGAACTTGTGTACAAATACCTTCACTGTGAAATGGGTCACTTAGGGGTAGACTGTGTAATGAACTTGGCAAGAAATAGGTTTTACTGGCCTAACATGCAGAAAGATACTGAGTTTTTCATTACTCAGGTATGTTAATGTAACATTCAGAAGAAACCTACGGTTCAGGGTAGGGCCCCTATGTGCCATGTACTGTACCTGCTACTGCACCCTTTGAAATGGTTTCTAAAGACCATCTTCACCTTGAAAAAAGCAGGGGAGGGTATGAGTATATTTTGGTGTTATATGACAACTTTACTGTTTGCCCAAGCTTACCCTACTCATAACAAATCTGGCAAAACTGCAGCAGATAAGATTTTTAATGACTTTTCTCTGAAAACTGGTTTTCCTGGTAAATTACACCATGACCAGGGCAGGGAATTTGAGAAGCATTTATTCAAACAACTGCAGAAGTACACAGGAATAGTCAATTCAAAAACTACACCCTACCATCCACAGGGGAATCCAGCAGAAAGATTCAATCGTACCTTGCTTTCTATGCTGCAGACCCTGGATGAGAAAAAGAAAGGAAACTGGAGTGACTGTAAACAAAGTTGTTCATGCTTATAACTGTACAACTAGTGAATCAACAGGTTACTCACCCTTTTACTTACTTTTTGGTAGACACCCATGTCTTCTTATTGATTTAATCTTTGGACTTAATGAGACAAATGGATGTAAAACACATGGGGGTCAAAAACACATGCTCAAAAATGGCAACAACAAATGATAAGATAAGATAAGATAAGATAAGATAAGCCTTTATTAGTCCCACAACGGGGAAATTCCAGGATTGCAACAGCACAGGGATAGCAACACTCAGAGCAACAATCAGAAGGCAAGAAAAAAAAAAAAAAAAAAAAAAAAAAAAAAAAGCAAGCAAGAGCAGCTAATAAACATATGTACGTATTACTATAAAATATATATATATACACACACACACAGACACACAGTGCAGAGCATTGTAGCTGGATGGAATAAATATATGAATATATGAACACACAGTGCAGAGCATTGTAGCTAGATGGAATAAATATGTAAATATATAAACACCCACAGTACGGAGCATTGCAGCTAGGTGGAATAAATATGCAAGTATATAAACACACACAGTGCGGAGCAATGTAGCTAGATGGAATAATATGTAGATATATAAATATATAAACACCCACAGTACGGAGCATTGTAGCTAGATGGAATAAATATGCAAATATATAAACACACACAGTGCAGAGCATTGTTGCTAGATGGAATGAAACAGCATAACCGTCTACTTAGTTATCCTACATGGTATGATTATGTGCCCATACATATTCTCACCCTCCATAGCGACCGGTATGTTCCTAGTTGTATGCCGGAGAGGACCATTGTGTAAGTCTATTGCATCTTTTGCATTCAAAAAACTATTAGTTTGTTACGTCTTTTTGCTATCTCTGCGAGCAGCCCTGCTTAGGTTGTACAGTCTGACAGCCGTTGGTAGGAAGGACCTACGAAACCTCTCGGTTGTGCACCTGGGATGATGTAGTCTGCTGCTAAATGAGCTCCTCAGTGCATTCAGTATGTCCTGCATAGGGTGGAACTCGGACTCCAGCAGAGATGACAGTTTAGCCACCGTCCTTCTCTCTCCTATCTCCTCCATCGGATCAAGGCGCTGCCCCAGGACAGAGCTAGCTTTCTTAATCAGTTTGTTCAGTCTCTTCCTATCGGCTGCAGTAATGCCACTGCCCCAGCAGACCACTCCAAAAGTGATGGCTGATGCCACCACCGTGTCATAGAATGACTTCAGCAGCGCCCCTTGTACACCAAAAGACCTGAGTCTCCTCAGCAGGAACAGCCTGCGCTGTCCCTTCTTGTAGAGTGCATCAGTATTGTGTGACCAGTCTAGTTTATTGTTCAGATGAATACCCAGGTACTTATAGGATGTCACCATCTCGATGTCTGTTCCCTGTATATTTACTGGTACTGTGAGGGGCTGCCCATGCCTGCGGCAGTCCACCACCAGCTCCTTAGTTTTCCTCGCGTTGATCTGGAGGCAGTTCCGATGGCACCAGTCCACGAAGTCCTGGATAAGCCCTCTGTACTCAGCTTCATCTCCATTGGAGATGAGGCCAACGATCGCAGAGTCATCAGAGAACTTCTGTAGATGGCAGTGTGTTGTGTTGTGTGAGAAGTCCGCAGTATAAAGAGTGAACAGGAAGGGAGCCAGCACCGTTCCCTGGGGGGGCCCCCGTGCTACTGATGATCGTGTCGGACACACAGTCCCGGGTTCTCACAAACTGAGGCCGGTTCGTGAGGTAGTCCAGGATCCATGATGACAGGTGCTGGTCCACCCCTGCGCGCAGCAGCTTGTCCTTCAGGATCATCGGTTGGATGGTGTTGAAAGCACTGGAGAAGTCAAAGAACATGATCCTCACCATATTCCCGGGCTTCTCCAGGTGGGACAGAGAACGGTGAAGGAGGAAGATCACCGCATCCTCCACCCCAATGCCATGCTGGTAGGCGAACTGGAGTGGATCCATCGCTGGTTCCACCAGGGGGCGGAGGTGAGCAAGGAGCAGTCTCTCCAGGGTCTTCATCAAGTGGGACGTCAAGGCCACCGGTCTGTAGCTGTTCAGGTCTTTGGGGTGGGAAGTTTTTGGTACAGGTACCACACAAGATGTTTTCCACAGCTGTGGTACCCTCCCCAGTTTCAGGCTCATGTTGAAGATATACGTCACAATCCCACACAGCTGGTCTGCACAGGACTTGAGGAGCTTTGCGCTGATGCCGTCCGGTCCCGGCGCCTTCCTCGCCTTGATCTTCCTCAGCTCCGTCCTCACCTGGGTCCTGGTCAGGGTCAGGATGGGGGGCTGTGTGTTGGGAGTGGGGGGGTGTTGGTAGAGTGGGGAGTGGGCAGCAGGACTTGATTTCTTTAGAGGCAGCAGTGGTTGTTGTGCAGTCAGGGGGGAGGGCGGTTGGTCAAATCTATTGAAAAACAGATTCAGGTTGTTCGCCCACTCCCTGCCCCCTGTGGCCTGGGGGGAGGTATTCTGGAGCCCCGAGATGGTTTTGAGGTTTCTCCAGACCCCGCTGATGTCGCTCTGTTGCAGCTTGTCCTCCATCTTCTTCCTGAAGCTGTCCTTGCCTTCTCTGATCTTTCTCCTCAGCTCCCTCTGTACGGACTTCAGCATCTCCCTGTTCCCCGACCTGAAGATCCTCTTCTTCTCTCTCAGAAGTGTTTTTATCTCAGGGTTGATCCAGGGTTTGTTGTTTGAGTGACGCCGTATGGTCTTGGTGGGAACGGATTTGTCCACACAGAAGCTGAGGTAGCCCGTGAAGGTGTGAATGAGGCCATCGATGTCCTCACCATGTGGATCGCAGAGCTGCTTCCAGGCGGTGGCTTCAAAACAGCCCTTTAGGGTGTCCATTGTCTCCTCAGACCATAACTCCACAGTGTGCATGGCCGGAGGTTGTCTGTGCACTAGGGGTTTGTACACCGGCCGGAGATGAACCAAGTTGTGATCCGATCTCCCGAGTGGGGGTAGTTGTGATGAGGTGTACGCCTCCTTAGTGTTTGCGTAGAATAAATCCAGTGTTTTATTGTCTCTAGTGTGGCATGTGACATACTGGGTGAACGTGGGTAGAATGGGAGACAGTGAAACATGGTTGAAATCGCCTGAGATGAGGAGAAGAGCATCTGGGTGTTCTGTCTGCAGCCTGCTGGTTACTGAATGGATGACGTCACGTGCTGTCCCAGCGTTCGCCGTCGGATTTGCATAAACAACAATGCAGATCACGTGTGAGTGTTCTCTCGGGAGATATGTAGGCCTCATGCTAACAGCTAGCAACTCAATGTCTTTGCTGCAGTGTCGTTGTTTAACAGTGATATGTCCCGGTCTGCACCAGTTGTTGTTAACATACATGATCACTCCACCGCCCCTAGCCTTGCCACTGTCTGGTGTTCGGTCAGCTCGTATCATGTGAAAACCCTCCAGCTCAATGTTAGCATCTGCTGCTAGTTCAGTTAGCCACGTCTCAGTAAACAAAAGGAGAGAGCACTCCCGGTATGTGCTATCATAACGGGAGATAGCCGCTAGCTCATCTAACTTTCCCAGTATCGACCGTACATTTCCCATGACAACAGATGGAAGGGAGGGTCTGTACCTTATATTTTTTGTCCTCCGCCTTACTCCAGCCCGGCAGCCGCGGCGTTTTCGCCTCAGTTCACTCGGTATGTCGAGTTTTTCCAATGGGACCGGGTGGCGGTTGAATGCTAGCAGCTGTTCTCTGCTGTATCGTATCCTGCTATAGACAGTGGCTCCGTCCACCGGCTCAGGAGACATTTAGGACGATCTGTGTGTCCGTGATATAAGTGGGGTGAAAAAAAAAGACGGATCAAAAGAGAGAGGAAGGGAAAAAGACTCGGAATCGAGCCGCTGTTGCAAAAGGCAGCCGACTCGTGTGGCGCCGAGAGAAAAAAAAAAAAAAAAAAAAAAAAAAAAAAAAAAAATGAAAGAAGCATATGACATTGCTGCCAAAAACATTAAAAAGACTCTTGCAAGGGGAAAGTCACAATATGACCAAAAGAGTCAAAGTGCTGTACTCTCACCTGGGGACAGGGTTCTTGTCAGGAACATGTCAGAAAGGTGAGGCCCAGGAAAGTTACACTCATATTGGGAGGACCAGGTTTGTGTGGTGGTCTCTCAAAACGGGGGCAACAGCTCTGTTGATGAGGTAAAACCTCACCGTGGCACAGGACATAGTCGGATTCTTCATCGCAACATGTTAATGCCTTGTAATGCTTTGCCACTTCCCCAAGTAACCAGGACTGAGCCAAGTAGTAGTAAACCAAAACACAGGCCAAAAGACAAAAACCTGAGCAACACGTCTGAGTATGCAGAGAGCTCAGATGATGATGAGGAACAATGCTGGACTCAAAGAGTAAGGTGCAACCACCACCATCAGTCTCCAGAGGACTCTGTGGTACCTGTACCTCCTACCGGACCTGACCAAACCAATCAATCAGCATCCTGAGGATACTCAGGAACAGACAATGGACGCTCACAAGCTCAGGGCAGACGCTGAGGAGCTTCAAGTGGGTATTGTAAAAGGACAGGACAATACTGAAATGGACATTCCAGAACCAACAGAGACCGTTTCCTCTCCAGCCCAGCCCAGTGGTGTGGACACAGAGCTGTCAGACACTGTGCTGAGGAGGTCTCAGAGAGACACCCAAGAGAAACACTAATTTATGATGCACTTGGTCAACCAGTTCAGAGAGTAATTGGTCTTACTGCCAATCCACTGTATGCCAGTGCAGTAACCCCATTCTATGGACAGTATGGAGTACCTTGGATAGCTCCATAAATGCCTTACTACCCAGCTTATGTGCCTGTGAGTTATTATTAAACTGTGACACAGATCACCTGTTTGATATTGTTGGAGATGTGAAATGTATTGGTACTTACAAGGTTAAAACCATTATTGTGACATAAGTATTTGATACTACATACTATTGAGATGGTATATACTGTAACAAAATCAGTTTGAGGGACATTTGGTCAATTTGATATGTCCAAGTAAGGTTATTATTTAAGTGTAAAGACTCCGGAGTACATGAAGTGATAGTAACATGTGTTAGAGTAAATTGTTAATACTTGTACTGTTGGGAAAACTACTCCACATGGTTATGAGCTTCATGCTTATTTGAGTAATGAGTTACACGTGATTGTATGCCAAAGTGATCTTAATGCACTGTGAAACATTTACTCTATTCCAATTGTATTCCATTTTGATAACGTCACATGCATTTCTGGTTCATATTTGGCCAATGTTGAGGACAACTTTTATTTAGCAGGGGAGAATTGTAGTACTTGAGTTAGTGTTGTGCTAAATATGTCAAAAACATTGCCTGAATTTATTAATAATTCTGTTTTATGCACAGAGTCCCATTGTTTATTCTGTAATGCAGTTATACATCTGCACCAATAGGTGGCAGTCACTCTACAGATTGTTCTTTACCTTGAACTGCGGCCATTGGTCAAGTGTATGTTTTTTTAATGAGGTTCTCTGATTTGAGCCACTGAAGAAGACACAAATGGTGCTCTGTATGTGTGCTGCATTGGCTTTTTAGAGGTAAATAAAATAACTCGTTTTTCTACACAAAGTTCAGGTTCCTTTATTTGTACCTGTAGGTAGATTTGTTTTGCAGTCTGGTGACATCCATATTTACAAGCCACAATTACATTCAACAAACACAAGCACACATGAAGCTGACTATAAACATGATAAAAATACTCAAGGCTCCATCAATCAGGGTATAAAGACAAAGAGATGAGAGAAAAACCAGAGGTAAGAGAGAAGAGTCATATTAAAAAGTTAAAAACTAGTCAAAGAGGTTAAAAACTCAAAGGTCTAAAACCCAATAAAATATTTAGAACCCAAATTAGATCCTACAAAAATAAGTAAATATAAAATGGAGTTAATAAATAGGTACCTAAATTATGTGCAATATATTGTTACAACTTGTTCAACTCTTTGACAGCAGCAGGAACAAAGCTGTTTTTGTAGCGCTGGGTTGTACTTTTTGGGACAGCAAACCTCCGTCTTGAGGGAAGAAGCTGAAAGTTGCAGTGCAAAGGGTGGGAGTCATCATTTAAAATGGAGGTAGCCATCCTCTGTACTTGTCTGGTGTACAGGGATGTCAGGCTCAGCTGTGACTCGCCAAGCAAACGACTGGACCATCTAACTACCTGATCCAAGGATTTCCTCTGTTTCAGTTTTATCTGACCAAACCATGACACTAAAGAAAAGGATAAAACAGATTCATTAAAAGCTTGATAAAACATTGTCATTATGGTTCGGTCAATTTGGAAGCGTGCAAGTTTCCTCAAGCAATGCAAATGTTGCTGACCCTTTTTTCACACCCTTTCACAGTTCTCTTCAAAGATTAAATTACTATCAATAATCATCCCAAGATATTTGTAGAATTGTACACATTTGGTGGTCTGGTCTTTTAGTACGGTGACTTTGTGCCTGGGAGTTTTCCTCCTAAAGTCAATAATCATACCTTTAGTTTTTGTCGTATTCAGCTGCAGGTAGGAATCCTCACACCAGTGAACAAAATCATTGACTACTGGGCCGTGGCCACTCTCACCATCCTGGAGGAGACTGACAATAACTGAATCATCAGCATACTTTATAATGTGTCTGTTGTCATGTCTGCTCCGACACATGTTTGTGTACAGGATGAAGCGTAGTGGTGACAACACACACCCCTGAGGAGAGCCAGTAGAAGAGCACTTTAGGTCAGACAATGTACCATTGACCCTTACTCTCTGCATCCTGTTGGTTAAGAAATCCAGAATCCAACCCACCAGATTATTGCTCAAATCAAATTGTTGCAGGAGCCTTTCAACTAAAATATGAGGTTGGATTGTATTAAAGGCGGAGGAAAAGTCCACAAATAAAAGCCTGGCGTGTGTCCCATTAAAATCCAGATGTTTAAAAAGCATGTTAAATAGAGTGACAGTGGCGTCCTCCACTCCTCTGTGAGGCCTATAGGCAAACTGCAGAGGATCCAATGCATGCTCAGTCTGCTTTAGGACCTCACATCTGACCAGTTTTTCAAAAATTTTCATTAAAATTGAAGTCAAAGCAACTGGTCTAAAGTCGTTTACCGTTTTAGGACAGCTGGATTTTGGAACGGGAACAACCACGGCTTCTTTCCAGATCTTAGGCACATGTTGTGTCTGTAAGGACTTATTGAAAATGTAATGAAATACAGGACTCCGTTCATGTGCACAGGACTTTACCAAGCGCCCGCATATATTATCAGGGCCCTGACTTTTGTTCACTTTTACAGCGCAGAATGCCCTTTTAACATCCTGCACCTCAATATTAAAGTGCTGATTGTCTTTGAGTTTGTTTCAAATCTTGGGTTTCAGTGCTAAAATCAAAGGAGTCAAAATGACCATAAAAACAATTAAGAGCATTAGCCAGCTCAGTGTCTGAATTAAAACCATCTAAAAACACACGATTACTGCGCTCTGTGCTCTGAAGGCCTACAATAGTTTTCATACTGGCCCAGTCTGAACCAAGTTTCTTTGTTGCCATCTTACTTTCCAATTCTAATTTATAATTCTGTTTTGCTCTTAAAATTTCGGACTTCAGCTCTTTTTGGCAACCTGTAGCTCAGAAACAGACCCCTGTTTAAAGGCAAGTGCTTTCCTCTGTAAGCAGGATTTAACTGATTTTGTAACCCATGGCTTGTTGTTGGGATATATTTTGACACGTTTACGTGGAACGATCGTATTTTTACAGAAAGCCATGTATGAGCATGTCACGTCTACCAAAGAGTCCAAATCATCCCCGCAGGACAGTGTGAACATCTCCCAGTCTGTACAATTAAAGCATTCCTGGAGGCAGTGCACTGAATCTTCTGACCACACATCTATGTCTCTGGTCTCCACCTTGCCTCTTCTGAGAGCAGTTTTATATGTGGGCAGCAAATGCACACAGTTTTGATCTGAGGATCCTAAAGGAGGAAGGGGGAGTGATTTATAGGCCCTCTCTATGGATCCATAGCACAGGTCCAATGTCTTTTTTCGCCTAGTTGGGCAGGAGATATACTGATAAAAGTTTAAGTTGTCCTGGAGTGGTGTAACACTTTTATTAGAATGCAGACGCTGGAATAATCATCTCAGACTGGATGCAGAGAGTAAACAGATGAGGACAATAGGTATTGAGATGGGAGAGATTATGATGCGGTAGCAGGAAGGAGTAGCTGGGGGACAGTGGGGAGAGAAGGGTTGAATGTATTGTGATGCGAGATGTCATGCAGATGTGAGATGGGCAGATGATATAAAAGGAGAGACCCTGGTGTATTGAAGCTATGCTTTTTCTGTGTATGACTGATGTGAGAGTGAATAAAGTCGCCTGCTGCACGAGTCTGACTCCGTTATTTGCACTTTCCACACTGGTGACCCTTGACGAATTATGAAACACGAGGCAAGAACCCCGGAGTCGGCCTGGACGGGAACCCCCAGCAACGCGACGAGCATCCCAGAGGTGGCCCGGATGGAAAGCCCCAGCAACGTGTGCGCTGTTTCAGTCAAACTACCGGACTTTTGGCTGCACAACCTGTGGTCTTGGTTCCACCACACCGAGGTTCAGTTCGCCCTCCGGGGAATAACGGCAGACGACACCAGATATTGCTATGTGGTTGCAGCGCTGGACGCTCGCATGACTCAGCAAGTAGCGAGCCTGCTCCAACAGCCTCCAGCCCACGACAACTGCGGGGTTCTCAAGGCTGCGCTGACCCGGCGCTACATGCTCTTGGACTGTGAGAGAGCAGAGAGGCTCCTGAGGTGCTCCAAGTTAGGAGATGGGTCGGCGGTTGAACTGATGGAGAAGATGTTGGCGTTGATGGGCACGGACAACGGGCATTTTCTGTTTGCCCACCTTTTCCTCTGGAACCTCCCAATAGAGGCAATAGCGGTCCTTGCCAATTCGCCATTGCTGGCCGCGCGTGACTACCGTGCGCTAGCCCAGGAGGCAGATCGGATCATCCTCACCAACAGAGCCCTCACAGTGAATGCGGCGGCGTCGGAACCCAGCGAGACGACCAGCGGAGGCGAGGAGCCGGCGACGGTGGCGGCAGCGGGGGCCAGGAAGCGCCAGAGAGACACGCTTTGCTTTTACCACCGCTGCTTTGGAGAGAATGCACGCAGATGTGTGCCACTGTGCCAATTCAAGCGTTCGGGAAATGCCAAGGCCGGCAGTCGCTAGCAGCTGCGACCGCTGGTGAAGAAAACAAGCTGCTCTACGTGACGAACTCGTGCTCGGGGAGACGGTTCCTCGTAGACACCGGCTCCCAAAAGAGCCTCATCCTGCCGTCCTACGCCGACCGGCTAGCAGGAGCTAGCGGCCCCCAGCTGGTAGCCGTAAACAGCTCAGACATTAAGACTTTTGGTGAGAGAGCACTGACTATCCCTACATGGCCGTATGTACGAGTGGACTTTTGTCATAGCGGCAGTGAGTTTCCCAATTCTGGGAGCTGATTTTCTGTGTGCACACGGGTTGCTAGTCGATGTTGCTAACAGATGCCTGGTTAATGCAATGTCTTTTGATTCTCTCCCCTGTACAGCTCGAGGGGCCGGGCCAATAACACAAGCCAACGTCACAGCTCCAGGTGGTAAGTTCCACACATTGCTCACTCAGTTCCCAGCATTCACGGTCCCGACGTTTTCGGCGGCCAGCACTAAACACAGGGTGGAACACTTTATCACCACCACTGGGCTGCCCGTTTTCGCACGACCTCGGTGCCTGGACGCAACTAAACTGGCCATAGCGCACGAGGAGTTTGCCAACTTGGAAAGGTTGGGCATCATCAGGCACTCAAACAGCCCATGGGCATCCCCACTACACATGGTCCCTAAGGCCGAGGGATCGTGGCGACCGTGCAGAGATTTCTGCAGGTTGAATAACGCCACAGCATACGACCGCTACCCGATTCCCCATATTCAGGATTTTTCCCGTTCACCTCGCATGCATTTTTTCAAAAATAGATCTGGTCTGTGGTTACCACCAGGTCCCGGTGCGTGCGGAGGACATACCCAAAACAGCGGTAATAACTCAGTTTGGCTTGTTTGAGTTTTTACGCAAGCCCTTCGGATTAAAAGGCGCGGCACAGACATTCTAATGCATGATGATGCGGTGTTGTGTGATCTGCCGTTTGTGTTTGTTTACCTGGATGATATCCTGGTGGCCAGCACGTCCGAGGACGAACACGTAACCCACCTCAGGATGGTTTTCCGGAAGTTGGAAGAGCACGGGTTAATAATCAACCTGGCGAAATGCCAGTTCAGCGTGATAGGGATTGACTTTTTGGGGTACCGCGTCTCACCGGAGAGAGCAATACCCTTGCCCGACAAGGTGCGCACAGTCGCGAATTTTCCCCGGCCTCAGACGGTCAGGGCGCTGCAAGAGTTTTTGGGGATGGTTAACTTTTATAACCGGTTCCTCCCCTGCGCAGCTCAGCTCATGCAGTCATTGTACGCCGCACTCAAGAAACGGAAACCGGCGGACAGAGTCGAATGGACTCCGGAGCGGGAGCAGGCATTCTGAGGTTAAAACAGCCCTGGCAAACGCCGCACTGTTGGCACACCCTGACCCGGCGGCCCAGATAGTGCTCACTACCGATGCCTCGGACGTGGCCATAGGGGCCGTTGTGGAGCAACGCGTCGCCGATTCTTGGCAGCCGCTTGCTTTTTTCAGCAGGGCTTTGTGCGACAGTGAGCGTAAATACAGCGCGTTCGACAAGGAATCGTGGACCACAAGCCGCTAACATTTGCGATGTCCAAGGTTTCGGAACCATGGTCGGGCCAGCAGCAGAGACAGTTGGCCGCGATCTCGGAGTTTACAACCGATATTCAGCATGTGTCGGGTAAACTGAATATGGTGGCGGACTGCCTCTCACGCGCAGTAGTGGCCCCGGTCTGCATAGGGATAGAGTATACAGCCATTGCCGCAGAGCAGATTGGCGATGCGGACGTGTGCATGCTCCAGTCTGGACCAACAGGGTTAAGGCTGGGGAGCAGAGTGCTGCAAGACGGTAGCCCCCCCCCCCCCCCCAATCTGCAACATCTCCACAGGACGCCCGCGCCCGGTGGTCCCAGTTGCTCGGCGCCGCCGAGTGTTTGAGTCAGTTCACGCTCTGGAGCACCAAGGAGTGCGCACGTCAGTCAAGATGGTGGGAGCGAAGTTCGTTTGGCCAGGCCTGCACAAACAAGTGAAAGAGTAGGCGGCAGCCTGCGTAGCGTGCCAACGAGCCAAAGTACACAGACACACGAAGGCTCCTTTGGAGCCGTTTCGTGTACCGGCTAAGAGGTTCGACCATGTTCACGTGGACCTCGTGGGCCCCCTCCCGCCATCGCAAGGGTGCACGCACCTTCTGACAGTGGTGAACTGCACCACACGCTGGCCAGAAGCAGTCCTGTTGGTGGCAACCGCGTCCACGGACGTGGCGCGCGCTTTGACGACATGGGTGGCACGTTTTGGCATCCCGTCGGACATAACGTCTGATAGGGGCCCGCAGTTTGTTTCCGACCTCTGGTCCACGATGGCCCGTAGCCTGGGTGTTGCAATTCATTCCACAACCGCGTACAACCCACAGGCCAATGGGTTATGCGAACGTTTCCATAGGTCACTAAAAGCAGCGCTCAGGGCTTCGCTGACGAATGCAAATTGGGTAGACCAGTTGGTGTGGGTTTTGTTGGGGTTGTGTTCCACACCAAAAGAGGATTTGGAGGCTTCCCCAGCGGAGCTTGTTTTTTCTCAGCCACTGCGGCTCCCCGGGGAATTTTTGCCAGATAATCACACGCCGGACAACTGTCCGTCTCAGCGTTTGCAGCATAGCACAGATGCAGGCACGCTGCCGGGCCCGACCCACCACTGTTTTCCACGGGCTTTTGTGCCAAAAACTTTGAAGAACGCGGCGTTCGTGTTTGTCAGACACGATACCCACCGCCCCCCATTGCGCCCACCCTACGATGGCCCATTCAGAGTGCTGGAACCAGGGGACAAACATTTTTTGTTAGACTTGGGGGGTCGTAGGGAGAAAATATGTATAGACAGACTTAAGCCCACCTTTGTGGTGGTGGACGAGCAAGTGATGTTGGCTCAGGCCCCTCGGCGTGGAAGACCCCCACGGAGAACTCCCCAGGTAAGCGATTCATCAGAGACACACTCCCAGGAGCCCCCCACCGGCACAGCAGCGCCGCGGAGGCGGAGAACCCCTGTTACCGCAGATACAGGAGGAGACTGAAGCCAAAAGGACATAAGGACTGAAACTCGGTCTGAGATTCTGGGGGGGGGGGGGTGTAGACACTGGAATAATCATCTCAGACTGGATGCAGAGGGTAAACAGATGAGGACAATAGGTATTGAGATGGGAGAGATTATGGTGCGGTAGCAGGAAGGAATAGCTGTCATAACTCTGGCTCTCACGAGCCAGAAAGGAGATACGAGGGCGACCAGTGAGTTAGCGTAATTTATTAACACAAAACACACACTACACTAAATAACGAACAGCAAAGTAAAGAGCCACGTGGGGCTAAAACACACACAGAACTAAGGGTAACATACCACCCAGGGAGAAAGGCTAGAGAGGCGGCGAGGGAAAAACACACGGCGAGTCGCAACACTTACTTTGGGTGAAGCGCCGAGGTAACGGCGAACTGAAGCTAGTCGTAGGAGCTAACAGTCGTGGAAAACACAAAGGCACGTCTTTCCATAGCGAGGTCGCAGCGACGAGTAACTCTCGGCTGCTCGCTTAAATGGGGGAGATGATTGGGAATAGGAGACAGCTGTCCCAGCGCAGCTGAACTAGACAGCTGGCAATCAGCTGGGTGCTGTCAAAGAGCGGGCCATGGAAGACCCGGCACGGACTACCCCGGAGCAGGAGCGACACTGGACAACCTGAACGCAGAGAAAGAGCGTTCAGGTCGTGACAGTACTCCTCCCCCGAGCCGCGCCTCCTGGAGCGGGCTAACACCCCCCCCCCCCCGAGGGAAGACCAGGGAGGGCGGTGGGGGCCAGATCTGGGAGAAAGGGAGGGACCAGACAAAGGAGGCAGGGAAGAAAAAAAAACCTAGATACAGTATAGGGTCAGATACCATAATAATTTCAAACACAAAAGAAAACCATCACCCCCTCCTCTGCAGAGGCCAGACGGTCTGTGCAGGTGACCACAGGAGGTGGGGAGAACAACCTGCAGAAATAAAGCGACAGTCACGAAAAAAAAAAAAAAAAAAAAAAAGGTTCACAATGACTGTGGGCGAGGACAAAGCAAAACTCAGTGAACATAAAGTCAAAAAAGATTTACCAATGTAACCTCGGCCAAGACAGAATATACAAAAAAAAAATAATCCGGGCACAAGCCCTGAAAACAGAGCCAGGAGCTACCGATTGGCATATAAACACAAAAGAAGCCACTCCTCGATCATGAATCAGTACAACAGATATCACCAAACAGTGTGGAGGAGGATAAAAATGCAGAAAAACAAGACTACTCGGAATGAGGCCAGGCAATGTGAAGCAAATGCTACTTAAGGGAGAAATTAGAATAGGATCATACTGGGATTATAAAACAAAGAAAATAGTTCAAGGAAATTTTAACTGGGATAACCCCACAATAAGGACTCTAGGGCAGAGAGTTCTTTGATGTCCTGAAAAGTATTAAATTAGGGAGGACAATCAAACGCAAGGCAACAAACAGTCAGTAAATTCTTCCAGGACGTCAGCAGGTGGAGCGGGGCAGGCGATGACAGCTTGTCCGGCGGGCGGCCCGAACTCCACCAGGCCAGGAACCACAACACCAGTTCGGGTGGCCTACCTGAGTCCCAGGCTAGGAGACACAGTTTCTCCGGAGGCTGACCCAGACCACCGAACCAGCCAGATGGCTTCCCGGGCGGTCGTCCCGTGACCTCAGACCACGGAGAGCTGAGGGAGAAGTCTTGGTGCAGCTTCCTCCCTGAGGGAAAAGGCAGGAGGAAACTGACCCAGGTGAGAAAAACCCCCACAGTAGTAGGGGGAGAAGAGATGGAGGCCAGGGGCAAAGTTAGCCTGCCATCAAATGGCAAAAAGGGTAGGGGGAAACTGGCCCGGGTGAGAGGAACCCCAACAGCGGCAGGAGGAGAAATGATGGAGGCAAGGGACGAAGTCAGCCTGACGTCAGGTGAACACAATCCTCCAGCTCCCACACTAACTGTTACCCGGACCGGCGCAGCACCCCCGGTGGACCCCGATCGGGCCGGCGCAGCACCCCCGGTGGACCCCGATCGGGCCGGCGCAGCACCCCCGGTGGACCCCAGCTGGACCGAGACAGCACTCCCGGTGGACTCCAGCTGGACCGAGACAGCACTCCCGGGCGCAGCATCTGAGGCGAACACCGTGCAGGGAACCGGAACCTCCGAGATGGCACCCAGAGTAGGTTCGTCTCCGGTGACCCTGGGGAGAGGCTCAGAGGGACAAAAGGAACCGGGATCAGGATCACCGGCAGCGGCAGAGCCCGGCGGAACAGGCTCGAGCGCAGCAGACGGCTGCACCCGGCCCGCCCCCCCCCAAGAGACAGGCAATAATGCTCCAGAATAGAGAAGAGAAAAACAAAATAGAGCACTTGCCTGATCTCGGGTTCTACCGCCATCCAGGACTTCGATGCTCCGGGCTCAGCGTGCAGGACTCCGTCCTCCGGCTCCAACTCGACTGCGAATGGCTCCGCAGCCGGCATGATGGTTTCCACAGTCAAACGACCTCCAAACGCCGAAGACCGCGTCGACAGCCCACCTGCCGTGGAGGCAGGAGATCTGGACTCTGCTGGGCCGAACCATTCCTCCGTGGAGACCCGGGGACGCTTAACCGTCGGCGCTGGCTCCAACAGGCAGTTCGACCTTCTCCTCTGCCCATAACGTGGCTGCGGGGCTGGGGCAAAACCCTCCAGGGCCGCAGGCCGCCTCCTCCTCGCGCAGCGGTGTACACCTGGCACCGGGGCACACTCAAGGGGAAGAGACACAGAGGACGCAGGTTCATATTCAGTTTTTGCAGCGGGAGGAGAGAGCTCAGGGGACTGTGAACCCTGAACTCCTCCCCCAGGAATCAAACAAGGCAATTCACTCATAATGGGAGGAGAATGAAAGGACACTTGCCTGATTCCCGGAGGGCCGGTGGAACCCGCTACAAGGGACTTGAGTCTCTCTTTTCCCAACCGGATAGAAGTGGGGAACGCCCCGGACAGATGAGGTGGTGCTACCCGCACCGGATCGGGACCTGGAACACCTGGAGATGAATTTGCGCTTCTCCCAGCAGCCGGAGTGAATGACGAAGAGGGGGATGAAACAGCTGAGGAGAGCTGGGGGCCCAAAGCTGACGGGACAGCGGGGAGAGCGGGCCCAGGAGCGGGAGCAGCTGATTCACTTCTTCGGCGAGACACGGGAGCAACAGCA
The DNA here is from genome assembly GCA_020510985.1 of Pholidichthys leucotaenia. Taxonomy (NCBI): domain Eukaryota; kingdom Metazoa; phylum Chordata; class Actinopteri; order Cichliformes; family Pholidichthyidae; genus Pholidichthys; species Pholidichthys leucotaenia. The sequence goes on from CM035847.1 coordinate 130,181,063, forward strand.
GGCTGGGAGGCAGAATTCGTGTGGTTTCCTGGAGCGGGATCCGGACGGGACTCTCACTGAGATGAGTGGGGAATTTGGGAGCGACGTCTTCTGAACGTGAGGTCGGGAAAACGCCGCTCCTGTGCGATGAGCGAAGCCAACAGGTCAGCGTATTCCGGATAATCGTTCAGCTACGGGTTCTTCTCGACCAGCCTGACCGCCGCAATCACGTTCTTCATGGCCACGGGGGGAACGGCGGCGGAAGAAGCGGCTGCCACTCGATCCGCAATGCGCATCGCTGTCACTCTCATCTTCTCCGGGGGAAACCCGGTTGACGTCACTCTATCCTGGGGATCACCCCTGGGTGAGGCGAGCTCCTGGACTGGATCGGCGGCAGGAGCGGGATTCCGAAGCGAGGAGCGATGGCGTCCTGTCCTCGGCTTCCTGCCGGAGTTCTCCTCCAGCCTACGGAGCCTCTCCCAGGCCACAGAGATGTCTGCCCTCCTCGCCTTAACCTCGGGGAGAAGGAAGTAGCGAGAAAAGCAGTTAAGCATACCCTCGGCGAGCTCCAGGCGCCAGCGTATCTCGCTGGGGGCATCGTAGAGGTCCGTGGTGAACAACGTTCCGTCCACAAGGTCCAGAGCCTCCGAGAGATCGTGGCCTGGGTGCCGCATGCGTCTCTTGGAGGGAGACATGATACTGGCTCGCCCGCACCCAGAGGAAGGGAAAAAAAGGCGTCGAGTCCTTACAGCCAACTCACGGTCGCGGCCGTCTCACTATGGCTGCGACCTACTGTGGATAACTCTGGCTCTCACGAGCCAGAAAGGAGATACAAGGGCGACCAGTGAGTTAGCGTAATTTATTAACACAAAACACACACTACACTAAATAACGAACAGCAAAGTAAAGAGCCACGTGGGGCTAAAACACACACAGAACTAAGGGTAACATACCACCCAGGGAGAAAGGCTAGAAAGGCGGCGAGGGAAAAACACACGCCGAGTCGCAACACTTACTTTGGGTGAAGCGCCGAGGTAACGGCGAACTGAAGCTAGTCGTAGGAGCTAACAGTCGTGGAAAACACAAAGGCACGTCTTTCCATAGCGAGGTCGCAGCGACGAGTAACTCTCGGCTGTTCGCTTAAATGGGGGAGATGATTGGGAATAGGAGACAGCTGTCCCAGCGCAGCTGAACTAGACAGCTGGCAATCAGCTGGGCGCTGTCAAAGAGCGGGCCATGGAAGACCCGGCACTGACTACCCCGGAGCAGGAGCGACACTGGACAACCTGAACGCAGAGAAAGAGCGTTCAGGTCGTGACAGTAGCTGGGGGACAGTGGGGAGAGAAGGGTTGAATGTATTGTGATGCGAGATGTCATGCAGATGTGAGATGGGCGGAAGATATAAAAGGAGAGACCCTGGTGTATTGAAGCTATGCTTTTTCTGTGTATGACTGATGTGAGAGTGAATAAAGTCACCTGCTGCACGAGTCTGACTCCGTTATTTGCACTCTCCACAAGAATTAAATATCCACAAGATCTGCAGCCTGTTACTTTTACTGAAGCAGATAATTTTATTGAGGTACCTGTCATAATTGCCTATCAAGGCAGGGAAAAATGCACTAAACGCCAGCTGAGTTTACAGATTTATTGACAAAACAAAACTGAATAACAAAAACTTGTGGTGAAAAAGAAGCACAGGTCAGCAAGGATAACTGAGGCTAAGGCGAGGGCATCGCTGGCTAAACCTGGAGACTAATCTCTAATAATAGGCAAGCAAATTAGCCCAGCTAAGGCGAGGGGATCGCCGACTAAACTGGGGACAAATAGCAAACACGTAGCACAACAATAAATGACTTACGTGTAGGAGCGAGAAGAAAGTGGTCATTGATAGTAGGGTGCTGTGCTGAACAAAAATGCACAGCCCCTTAAATAATGAACAGAACCATTAACCCTATACACAACAGGTGTGGGTACCTGAATGGGCAGGAGAGAGTGAGGATAAATGATTGGGATCAGCTGAGGCAGAGAGAAGGAAGCAAACCAAAACTGACAGCTGACAGGGCACACCCACATAACCAGCCCCTGACAGCTGTCAACAGTAAAGGGGAAAACTTAATCAATTGCAGACTAGATAATAATTACAAGTGAAATAAAACAGGACCGATACAAACTGAAACATAAACAGAAAAATAGAAGTATAACAACTCAAAAAGGCACAAAATATAACAGATAAATATAAATACAGAGAAGTCTGGCAAAACATCCAGAACTCAGTTCGTGACAGAGCCCCCTTCAAGGGGTGGAACCCAGACACCCCAAGGTAACACCAAAAGAATAAGACAAAAGCTGCCCCCCACCCCCAGGCAGGAGCACAACAATAACCCACCCCAGTCAATGATTCCCCCCTCCCCCCAGACCAAAGAGCTGGAAAAAAGTTCAGGAAGGCGACCAGGGTCCCAGACCTGGTGGACAGCGAGATGGTCTGAGTCAGGTGGCCTGCCGGAGAGCATGGGCCACCCAACTCAATGGCTCAGCCTGTCAGGTGGCTGACCAGAGTTTTTAAACCACCTGAACAGTAAAGGGTGGTCCAGGGGGCAGCTTCCCATCTGGAGGAGTCAAAGGTGGGCAGGATGGATTAGTCGGAGGAACCAGGGCGACGTTGGGCACAGGAGGTGAGAGCACAATGGTGTCCAGCACAGGAGAGGGAACCACAACGGTGTCTGGTGAAGGAGGGGGAAACAACGCCCTTGATCAGCAGCACTCTCGGTGGACCTGGGCAGGAGCGGAGTTGCACCCTCGGTGGACCCGGACTGGGCCATGGCTACACCCTCGGTGGCCCTTGGGCTGGGACATGGCTGCACCCTCGGTGGCCCCTGGGCTGGGGCGAAACGCCCATAGCGGGCCCCCACTGGAGCGCAGCACCCAAGTTGGACTGAAGCTGGGGCGTAGCACCCACAATTGTCCCCGACTGGGACACAGCACCCACGGAGACCTGGACAGGAGAAGAACTGCACCCATGGAGGATCCGGACTGGGCAAAAGCTGCACCACGGGGGTCCTGGACTGGGACAGAGCACCCGCGACAACCTCAGCGGGGGGAGTTGGACCCATGACGACCTCAGGCGGTGAGCCTTGGCCCACAGAGACATCTGGCACAGGTGGTTCTTCCCTGGCGACCCTGGAAGAAGGCTCAAAAAACAGGCAGAGAAACAGGGTCAGGGTCAGTGGCAGCGGCGGAGCCCGGCAAGGTGAGCTCAGGCAAAGCTTATTAAATTTGTTTCTAAGACTGCCTTCTATCATTTGCGTAATATTGCCAAGATTAGGAGCATCTTGTCTCAGAGTGATGCTGAGAAGCTGATCCACGCTTTTGTTAGCTCGAGATTAGATTATTGTAATTCTTTATTATCAGGCTGTCCTAAAACATCTTTAAAAAGTCTTCAGCTGATCCAAAATGCTGCAGCAAGAGTTTTAACAGGTACTAGAAAGAGAGATCATATCTCTCCGGTTCTGGCCTCCCTTCATTGGCTTCCCATAGAGTTTAGAATTAAGTTTAAAATCCTTCTTCTTACTTACAAAGCTCTAAACAATCAGGCTCCTTTTTATTTAAAAGATCTGATACTACCGTATCATCCTAACAGAGCACTACGCTCCCAAAATGCAGGTTTACTTGTAATACCTAGAATCTCCAAAAGTACAATGGGAGGCAGAGCCTTCAGTTATCAAGCTCCTCTCCTGTGGAATCAGCTGCCAATCTGGATTCGGGAGTCAGACTCGATCTCTGTTTTTAAGAATAGAGCTAAAACCTACCTTTTTGATATAGCCTACAATTAGGGAGGGATCATGTGTTTTCTGAACCCTCCCTTAGTTATGCTGCTAATAGGTTTAGTCAGCCGGGGGACCTCCAGTAATGCACTGGGCCTCACTCCTTTCCTCACTCTCTATGAAATATTTTTTTTTTTTTTTGCTGGTCATTAACATTTGTTTGTTCTCTCCCATAGATTGAGTCCCCATCGTGCTGTTTGCTCTCTACATGTCTGTTCTTTTCTTCTTCTCTATCCCCTCACCCCCCAGCCAGTCGCAGCAGATGACTGCCCCTCCCTGAGCCTGGTTCTGCTGGAGGTTTCTTCCTGTTAAAAGGGAGTTTTTCCTCTCCACCGTCGCCAAGTGCTTGCTCACAGGGGATCGCCTGATTGCTGGGGTCTTTCTGCAACTGTGGGGGTCCTCCCTACAGTTGATAGTGCTATGAGATGACTGTTGTTGTGAAATGGCGCTATATAAATAAAGTTGAATTGAATTGAATTGAAAGCTGATGGCTGCCTCGGCTCTCCTCACCAAGAGCCAGAGAAGACCTCTCCAAAACAGATATGAGGGAAAACAAAGGAGAGCACTTGCCTGAGCTTGAGCTCCACTGCCGTCCAGGACTCCATTGATCCAGACGACGGTGCTCCAGGCTCGGTTTTCTGGAGGTCCAGCTCTGACTCCGCTGCTGTGGCTCCTACAGCAGGCATGGTAGATGGTGCAGTCTTTAGACTCCCAGGTGAAATGACGTGTCCTCAATGGACTGAGGACACGTCACTTGTGGTAACGTATCGTCACTTCCTGTATTGCTGTTTGTCCGTGTGGTTTGCTTTCCTCACTCTGAGGATTTTGTTTTTAATTGTATTTTAACCACTTTTTTCCCCATCTACCATTAGTTCTCATTTCTGTTTATCAAGCCTCTTGCACCTGTGTGTGCACTCAGTGTCACCTAATCACCCTCTTCAGCCTTCTGTTCACCTTTCATCGGTGTTTTTGTTAGCTGTCGGTTAGCCACTTGCTATGGCTACTAGCTCTCCTTCCTCTCCTCTGGTGTGCTCTCTGTCAGATGTTTAGCTACACTTCTGCCTCTTTTAGTGATAACGGTTAATGTAATAAATGTCTTTTTGAGGCGCTCGAGGCGAGGTTGTCTGATCTGGAATCCCGGCTCCGCTGCATTGAAACACCATCTGCGCCGGTTAATCTTGATGGACGTCCCCTAGCTGCAGCGGAGCTCGCTAGCATAGGCCCTGCTAGCGGTCCTCTGGTCCTCCTCAGCAACGAGGAGACTGGGTGGGTGACGGTGAGAAGGAAACCTAGCCGCAGAGCCCCAGTTAACCACCAACCTGTTCACGTTTCTAATTGTTTTTCCCCGCTCAGCGACAAACCCACTGAGGAAAAAACTCTGATCATTGGCGACTCTGTAGTCAGAAACGTGAACCTAGAGGCTCCAGCAGCCGTAGTCAAATGCATTCCTGGGGCCAGAGCAGGCAACATCGAGTCAAATTTGAAAATGCTGGCTAAAAGTAACTGTAAATACTCCACAATTGTTATTCACACTGGCATTAATGACATCCATTAATGACTTGCTTGCTTTTTTTTTTTTTTTTTTTTTTTTTTTTTTTTTTTCTTGCCTTCTGATTGTTGCTCTGAGTGTTGCTATCCCTGTGCTGTTGCAATCCTGGAATTTCCCCGTTGTGGGACTAATAAAGGCTTATCTTATCTTATCTTATCTTATCTTATCTTATCCATCTCCGGCAGTCGGAAGTCACAAAACTTAATGTAGAATCAGTGTGTGACTTTGCCAAAACAATGTCTGCCTCTGTAGTGTTCTCTGGGCCCCTCCCCAATCTAACCAGTGATGACACGTTTAGCCACTTGTTATCCTTCAACCGCTGGCAGTCTGTGTGGTGTCCTGCAAACAACATGGGCTACATTGACAATTGGAGCTCATTTTGGGGAAAACCTGGTCTTATGAGACGAGACAGTGTCCATCCCACTTTGGATGGTGCATCTCATTTATATAACAATCTGGCATCATTTTTATCCAAATTTCCAAAACCTTGACAACTCCGAGTTGGGACCAGGAAGCAGAGTCGCAGTCTTACATGCCTCTCTGCAGCTCCTCTTCATCCGCCACCCCTCAACTTAGCCCCTGTCTTCCCCAGCAGAGAATCATTGTCTGCTCCCTGCCAAAGCAAATAAAAATAATGTATAAGCATCCCAAAGTGATTAAACAAAAAGTTGGTAAAACTCAAATTAAACATGAAGCATCTAAATTGAATGATTTGGCCTCTGTTCCTCCTCATAATTTAAAAATTAAATGCGGTTTATTAAATATTAGGTCTCTAACTTCCAAGTCTCTGTTAGTCCATGATCTGTTAATTGATCATCAGACTGATTTAATTTCCCTTTCAGAGACTTGGTTAGGACAAGAGGATTCAATTCAACTTTATATAGTGCCATTTCACAACAACAGTCATCTCATAGCACTATCAACTGAAGGGGGAACCCCCACAGTTGCAGAAAGACCCCAGCAATCAGGTGATCCCCTGTGAGCAAGCACTTGGCGATGGTGGAGAGGAAAAACTCCCTTTTAATAGGAAGAAACCTCCAGCAGAACCAGGCTCAGGGAGGGGCAGTCATCTGCTGCGACTGGCTGGGGGGTGAGGGGATAGAGAAGAAGAAAAGAACAGACATGTAGAGAGCAAACAGCACGATGGGGACTCAATCTATGGGAGAGAACAAACAGATGTTAATGACCAGCAAAAAAAAAAAAAATTAATTGAGAGTGAGGCCCAGTGCATTACTGGAGGTCCCTTGGCTGACTAAACCTATTAGCAGCATAACTAAGGGAGGGTTCAGAAACACATGATCCCTCCCTAATTGTAGGCTATATCAAAAAGGTAGGTTTTAGCCCTATTCTTAAAAACAGAGATCGAGTCTGACTCCCGAATCCAGATTGGCAGCTGATTCCACAGGAGAGGAGCTTGATAACTGAAGGCTCTGCCTCCCATTGTACTTTTGGAGATTCTAGGTATGACAAGTAATCCTGCATTTTGGGAGCGTAGTGCTCTGTTAGGATAATACAGTAGTATCAGATCTTTTAAATAAAAAGGAGCCTGATTGTTTAGAGCTTTGTAAATAAGAAGAAGGATTTTAAACTTAATTCTAAACTCTATGGGAAGCCAATGAAGGGAGGCCAGAACCGGAGAGATATGATCTCTCTTTCTAGTACCTGTTAAAACTCTTGCTGCAGCATTTTGGATCAGCTGAAGACTTTTTAAAGATGTTTTAGGACAGCCTGATAATAAAGAATTACAATAATCTAATCTAGAGCTAACAAAAGCGTGGATCAGTTTCTCAGCATCACTCTGAGACAAGATGGTCCTAATCTTGGCAATATTACGCAAATGATAGAAGGCAGTGTTAGAAACAAATTTAATATGTGAATTGAAGTACAAATCCTGATCAAAAATAACTCCAAGGTTCCTCACAGAGCTATTAAGAGAAAGAGTAACCGCATCCAAACTGAAAGTTTGATTTGGAAAGGAATTTCTAAGGTTTTTTGGACCAACAAGAATGACTTCAGTCTTATCTGAATTTAATAGCAGGAAATTACAAGTCATCCAAGCTTTGATTTCCTTAAGACAGGCTTCTAACTTGGCTAATTGATTACTATCATCTGGCTTCATTGACAGGTATAATTGTGTGTCATCTGCATAACAATGAAAATGTATACAGTGCTTTCTAATAATGTTGCCTAACGGAAGCATATATAAACTAAAAAGAGTAGGGCCTAGCACAGATCCCTGTGGAACTCCATGACTAAGCTTTGAGTTGAAAGAAAACTCATTATTTACATGAACAAACTGGAACCTATCAGATAAATAAGATCTAAACCACTACAACGAAGTTCCATTAAGTCCAACATAGTGTTCTAATCTATCAAGTAGAATATTATGATCAATAGTATCAAAAGCTGCACTAAGGTCTAAAAGGACAAGTACAGAAACTAGTCCATTATCAGATGCAATGAGGAGGTCGTTAGTGACCTTCGCTAAGGCTGTTTCAGTACTGTGATGGATTCTAAACCCAGATTGAAACTCTTCAAGTAAACAATTTCCCTGCAGGTGGTCAAATAATTGCGTAGCAACAACGCTAAGATTTTTGAAATGAAAGGGAGATTAGAGATTGGTCTATAGTTAGCTAAAGCTCCTGGATCCAGCGTTGGCTTTTTGAGTAAGGGTTTAATTACAGCCATTTTAAAAGCCTGCGGTACATGGCCTAAAGTTAATGAAGAATTGATTATATGAAGAATAAAGCTACCAATAAGTGGGAAGACTTCTTTAAATAACCTGGTAGGAATAGGGTCTAAAAGACAAGTTGAAGGTTTGGATGAGGAAACTATTTTGTCTAACTCACAAAGGTCGATTGGAGTAAACTCATCAAGACAAACATCAATAGAAGGAGTTGTAGTAGTTACAGTATTTAAGTTAACTGTGGGAAGAATCTGATTAATTTTATCTCTGATGGATGAAATTTTTATCTCCTTGGTGGCTGGGCGCCGGGGGTGGACGAGATTCGCCCTGAGTACCTCAAGGCCCTGGATGTTGTTGGGTTGTCATGGTTGACACGCCTCTGCAGCATTGCGTGGAGGTCGGGGGCAGTGCCTTTGGCATGGCAAACCGGGGTGGTGGTTCCTCTCTTCAAAAAAGGGGACCGGAGGGTGTGCTCCAACTTTAGAGGGATCACACTCCTCAGCCTTCCTGGGAAGGTCTATGCCAAGGTACTGGAGAGGAGAGTCCGGCCGTTGGTCGAACCTCGGATTCAGGAGGAGCAATGTGGTTCTCGTCCTGGCCGTGGCACATCGGACCAGCTCTTTACCCTCTCGAGAATTCTTGAGGGTTCGTGGGAGTTTGCCCAACCAGTTTACATGTGTTTTGTGGACTTGGAGAAGGCATTTGACCGCGTCCCTCGTGGATTTTTGTGGGGGGTGCTTCGGGAGTATGGGGTATCGGGCTTGTTGTTACGAGCTATTCGGTCTCTGTACGACCGTTGTGAGAGTTTAGTTCGTATTGCCAACACTCGGTCGGAGTCATTCCCAGTGAGAGTTGGACTCCGCCAGGGCTGCCCTTTGTCACCGATCTTGTTCATAATTTTTATGGACAGGATTTCTAGGCGCAGCCAGGGAATGGAGGGTGTCATGCTTGGTGACCACAGGATCTCATCTCTGTTGTTTGCAGATGATGTTGTCCTGTTGGCTTCATCCAGCAATGACCTACAGCTCTTGCTGGGACGGTTTGCTGCTGAGTGTGAAGCGGCTGGGATGAGAATCAGCACCTCCAAGTCCGAGTCCATGGTCCTCAGCCGGAAAAAGGTGGATTGTCCTCTCCGGGTTGGGGACAGGCTCCTGCCCCAATTGGAGGAGTTTAAGTATCTTGGGATCTTGTTCACGAGTGAGGGGAAAATGGAGCGAGAGATCGACAGACGGATTGGAGCAGCATCTGCAGTGATGCGGACGTTGTACCGGTCTGTTGTGGTGAAGAGGGAGCTTAGTTCTAAGGCAAAGCTGTCGATTTACCAGTCAATCTACGTTCCTACTCTCACCTATGGTCACGAGCTTTGGGTAATGACCGAAAGAACGAGATTGCGGATACAAGCGGCTGTAATGAGCTTTCTCTGTAGGATTGCTGGACTCACCCTCAGAGATAGGGTGAGGAGCTCAGTCATCCGGGAGAGGCTCAGAGTAGAACCGCTGCTCCTCCACATTGAAAGGAGTCAGTTGAGGTGGTATGGGCATCTGATTAGGATGCCTCCTGGACGCCTCCCACTTGAGGTGTTTCAGGCACGTCCCACTGGGAGGAGACCCCGGGGCAGACCCAGGACTCGGTGGAGAGACTATGTCTCCCAGCTGGTCTGGGAACGCCTTGGTATCCCCTCTGAAGAGCTGGAGCAGGTGGCTGGGGAGAGGGAAGTCTGGGCTTCTCTGCTTGAACTGCTGCCTCCGCGACCCGGACCTCCGGAAAAGTGGTAGAAGATGGATGGATGGATGGATGGATGGATGGATGAAATTTTATTATTGAAAAAGTTCATAAAGTCCTGACTAGTAAGCTCTAAGGGAATGCTAGGATTGACAGAGTCCTGACTCTTTTTCAACCTGGCTACAGTACTGAAAAGAAACCTGGGATTATTCTTGTTCTCTTCTATTAATGCAGAGTAATAACTCGTTCTAGCTTTTCTAAGAGATTTTTTATAAATTAAAAGATGATTTCTCCAAGCTAAATAGATTTCATCTAAATTAGTGGAGCGCCATTTTCTTTCTAATTGACGAGTCTTCTGTTTTAAGCTACGAGTTTCTGTGTTGAACCAAGGAGTTAGAAATCTCTGATTAAACTTTTTCTTTTTTAAGGGGGCCACCAAGTCTAGAGTCTGATGCAGAGAAGCTGAAACACTATCCACCATGTTATCAATTACAGAAGGAGCAAGCTGTCTATAGCTTATTTCCGTTGTGTTGACACATGGCATAGAGGAAACAATCTGCATAAATTTGGTAACAGCATCATCTGAGAGGCGTCTACTGTAATAATATTTTTCTTTAGGAGCCAAATAGTCAGAAATAGTAAAATCAAAGGTTAACAGACAATGGTCTGACAGTACAGGGTTATGAGGAGACACTAGTAATTTGGAATGGTAAATTCCAAATTACGGATTATGTTGGTTTAAATGAATCAACTCCCTCTGGTTATTTAAACTGTCAAAATTCCAGAAGTTCTGGTCGTGGAGGAGGAGTAGCAACAATTTACCATTCCAAATTACTAGTTAATGTAAAGCAAAAATCATGTTATAATTCCTTTGAAGGCCTGGTCCTCAGTATTGGGCACTTTAGCAATGTTAGGCTAAACCCAGTTTTATTTGCCATAGTTGATCATCCTCCATCAACCTACTCAGAATTGTATTCGAATTTGCCGAATTCTTAGCCGATTTAGTGCTGAAATCAGATAGAATTATAGTAGAGGACTAATATACATGTAGCTGTAGATAGTGACTGCCTTAATGTGGCATTTAATTCAGTATTAGACTCGATGGGGTTTTCTCAGAAAGTAGGAAATTCTACTCATTATCTCCACCATACGTTGGACCTTGTTCTGACATATGGCATAGAAATAGAAAATCTGGTAGTGTCTCCTCATAACCCTGTACTGTCAGACCATTGTCTGTTAACCTTTGATTTTACTATTTTTAACTATTTGGCTCCTAAAGAAAAATATTGCTACAGTAGATGCCTCTCAGATGATGTTGTTACCAAATTTATGCAGATTGTTTCCTCAATGCCATGTGTCAACACAACGGAAATAAGCTATGGAGAGCTTGCTCCTTCTGTAATTGATAGCATGGTAGATAGTGTTACAGCTTCTCTGCGTCAGACTCTAGACTTGGTGGCCCCTTAAAAAAGAAAGTTTAATCAGAGATTTCTAACTCCTTGGTTCAACACAGAAACTCGTAGCTTAAAACAGAAGACTCGTCAACTTGAAAGAAAATGGTGCTCCACTAATTTAAATGAAATCTATTTAGCTTGGAGAAATCATCTTAATTTATAAAACATCTCTTAGAAATGCTAGAACGAGTTATTATTCTGCATTAATAGAAGAGAACAAGAATAATCCCAGGTTTCTTTTCAGCACTGTAGGCAGGTTGACAAAGAGTCAGGACTCTGTCAGTCCTAGCATTCCCTTAGAGCTTACTAGTCAGGACTTTATGAACTTTTTCAATAATAAATTTTCATCCATCAGAGATGAAATCAGTCAGATTCTTCCCACCGTTAACTTAAATACAGTAACTACTACAACTCCTTCAATTGATATCTGTCTTGATGAGTTTACTCCAATTGACCTTTTAGAGTTAGACAAAATAATTTCCTCATCCAAGCCTTCAACTTGTCTTTTAGACCCTATTCCTACCAGGTTATTTAAAGAAGCCTTCCCATTTATTGGTAGCTTTATTCTTCATATAATTAATTCTTCATTAACTTTAGGCCATGTACCGCAGGCTTTTTAAACGGCTGTAATTAAACCCTTACTCAAAAAGCCAACGCTGGATCCAGGAGCTTTAGCTAACTATAGACCAATCTCTAATCTCCCTTTCATTTCAAAAATCTTAGAAAGAGTTGTGGCTACACAATTATTTGAATACCTGCAGGGAAATGGTTTACTTGAAGAGTTTCAATCTGGGTTTACAATCCATCATAGTACTGAAATAGCCTTAGCGAAGGTCACCAACGACCTCCTCTTCAGATCTGATAATGGGCTTGTTTCTATACTTATTCTTTTAGACCTTAGTGCAGCTTTTGATACTATTGATCATAATATTCTACTTGATAGATTAGAACACTCTGTTGGACTTAATGGAACTTCGTTGTAGTGGTTTAGATCTTATTTATCTGATAGGTTCCAGTTTGTTCATGTCAATAATGAGTTTTCTTTCAACTCAAAGCTCAGTCATGGAGTTCCACAGGGATCTGTGCTAGGCCCTACTCTTTAGTTTATATATGCTTCCGTTAGGCAACATTATTAGAAAGCACTGTATACATTTTCATTGCTATGCAGATGACACACAATTATACCTGTCAATGAAGCCAGATGATAGTAATCAATTAGCCAAGTTGGAAGTCTGTCTTAAGGAAATCAAAGCTTGGATGACTTGTAATTTCCTGCTATTAAATTCAGATAAGACTGAAGTCATTCTTCTTGGTCCAAAAAAACCTTAGAAATACCTTTCCAAATCAAACTTGCAGTTTGGATGCCGTTACTCTCTCTTAATAGCTCTTTGAGGAACCTTGGAGTTATTTTTGATCAAGATCTGTCTTTCAATTCACATATTAAATTTGTTTCTAAGACTGCCTTCTATCATTTGCGTAATGTTGCCAAGATTAGGAGCATCTTGTCTCAGAGTGATGCTGAGAAACTGATCCACGCTTTTGTTAGCTCTAGATTAGATTATTGTAATTCTTTATTATCAGGTTGTCCTAAAACATCTTTAAAAAGTCTTCAGCTGATCCAAAATGCTGCAGCAAGAGTTTTAATAGGTACTAGAAAGAGAGATCATATCTCTCCGGTTCTGGCCTCCCTTCGTTGGCTTCCCATAGAGTTTAAAATTAAGTTTAAAATCCTTCTTCTTACTTACAAAGCTCTAAACAATCAGGCCCCTTTTTATTTAAAAGATCTGATACTACCGTATTATCCTAACAGAGCACTACGCTCCCAAAATGCAGGATTACTTGTAATACCTAGAATCTCCAAAAGTACAATGGGAGGCAGAGCCTTCAGTTATCAAGCTCATCTCCTGTGGAACTAGCTGCCAATCTGGATTCGGGAGTCAGACTCGACCTCTGTTTTTAAGAATAGGGTTAAAACCTTCCTTTTTGATATAGCCCACAATTAGGAAGGGATCATGTGTTTCTGAACCCTCCCTTAGTTATGCTGCTATTGGGTTTAGTCAGCCGGGGGACCTCCAATAATGCACTGGGCCTCACTCCTTTCTTCACTCTCAGTGAATTTTTTTTTTTTTTTTTTTGCTGGTCATTAACATCTGTTGTTCTCTCCCATAGATTGAGTCCCCATCGTGCTGTTTGCTCTCTACATGTCTGTTCTTTTCATCTTCTCTATCCCCTCACCCCCCAGCCAGTAGCAGCAGATGACTGCCCCTCTCTGAGCCTGGTTCTGCTGGAGGTTTCTTCCTGTTAAAAGGGAGTTTTGCCTCTCCACCGTTGCCAGGCGCTTGCTCACAGGGGATCGCCTGATTGCTGGGGTCTTTCTGCAACTGTGGGGGTTCCCCCTACAGTTGAAAGTGCTATGAGATGACTGTTGTTGTGAAATGGCGCTATATAAATAAAGTTGAATTGAAATTGAATTGAAGTGACCCATGCAGGAGGCTCGTCCGGCTTGGTGGCTGGGGGTCGGCTCACCGTTGTCACCGGACTCTGCGCAGCCAAAGCCAGGGGGCGCTCTGTCATCAGAGCTGACTTCAGGTCACTGAAGGCGTTCTCCCTCAGTCCATGGTGTGGCTGCAGGGAGGGAATCTGGTCCTCCAGGGGTACAGGCTCCTCCACCATCCGGTGGCTCTGTTCTGGGGCTGGCGGACACTCCGGGACAGTAGGAGGAAACATGGAGAGGGCAGGTGAGCAATTAATGATCACAGCAGGTGGGGAGAACTCAGGGGACTGCACGCTCTGAGTCTCCCTACCGGGAATTAGGCAAGGTATATCATCATAAAAAGAAGTAGAATGAAGTGACACTTGCCTGTTCTCCCGGAAAATGATGTTTCCTGCTGGAGACGGTCTAAAGTCACCCCTCTCCGTGGCTACAGTGGACCTGGGCCCCTCAATGGATTGTGGAGCAGCCGCCCCTGTCGACACGGAGACAGGCAGAGCCAGGAAGGATGCAGTGGGCCTCCCAGCAGCGGGAGGAATCACCAAGGGGAGGCAGGGAGCAGTAGCTGCGCAGAGGGAAGAAGCTGAGGATTCAGCCGGGGAAAAAGGACGCTGCACTGCTGTGGGATTCTTCTGCCTCAACGAAGGAGGGGCTGCTGGCAAGGAGGAGGCGTTTTTCCGGCAGTCTGAAGGGTGGCGTTGAGGAACTGGTGATGCGAGAGCTGAAGGTGACGCTGGCAAACCTGGAGGGGTGATGGACATCTGCCATGGAGGGCATCTCCGTGTTGGCTTTGGCTCTGCTGGAGACGGCCCCATCCTCAGCCCGGAAAATGATCGTTGCAGTGCGGAAACTGAATAACAGTTCCACGTACTGGGCATATTTCCACAGGCCGGGGTGTGCCTCCAGGATGCCCATCGCTCCATTCAAACTCTCCCAGGTCTTTTTGGGTCCGTGGGCAGTGAGGGCTTCATCCACAAAACTTTGGATAAAGTTTGCCACCCACTCCTCCTCCAGACTCGGGGACCCTGCTGTCGATCTCCCTTTGCTATGTGGAGGCCGATGTGCCGGGGACATAATTGGCTCCAAAAAACAGGTGAGTGAAGAGAAAAAAAACAGACTGCAAACACACAGCTGCGGGTACCTGCACTGGCAGCACCCTTCTATCATAATCGCCTATCAAGGCAGGGAAAAAGGCACCAAATACCGGCTGTGAGTTTGCAAATTTATTGACAAAACAAAACTGAACAACAAAAAACTTGTGGTGAAAAAGAAGCACAGGTCAGCAGCAAGGATAACTGAAGCTAAGGCGAGGGCATCGCCGGCTAAACCTGGAGACTAATCTCTAATAACAGGCAAGTAAAATAGCCCAGCTAAGGTGAGGGGATCACCGACTAACCTGGGGACAAACAGAACCATTAACACTATAGACAACAGGTGTGGGTACCTGAACGGACAGGAGAGAGCGAGGATAAATGATTGGGATCAGCTGAGGCAGTGAGAAGGAAGCGAACCAAAACTGACAGCTGACAGGGCACACCCACACAGGCTTCAACCCCTGACAGCTGTCAAACATGGCCGATACAAATTGAAACAAACAGAAAAATAGAAAGCAGTATAACAACTCAAAAAGGCACAAAATACAACAGATAAATATAAATACCGAGAAAATGCCACGAGACTGAGTCTGGCAAAACATCCAGAACTCAGCTTGTGACGGCACCTATAAAAATACTTTTACTCAAATACATTTGATCATACTCTTCTATTATTTTGGATTTCACCTACTGTGGCGTGAAAAAGTGTTTGCCTCCTTCCTGATTTCTCATTTTTTTGTATGTTTGTCATACTTAAATGTTTCGGATCATCAAACAAATTTAAATATTAAGATAAGATAAGCCTTTATTAGTCCCACAATGGGGAAATTCCAGGATTGCAACAGCACAGGGATAGCAACACTCAGAAGGCAAGAAAGAACAAGAACAGCTAGTATACATATATACATATACATATGTACACACACACACACACACACACACACACACACATATATATATATATACACACAGTGCGGAGCATTGTGGTTGGTGGATGTGCAGCAGAAAGTCTAAGCTCTCTCTCCGCGGATATTAGACAAAGATAACACAAATAAACACAAAATGCAGTTTTTTAATGATGGTAATTATTATTAAGGGGAAAAAAAATCCAAACCTGCATGGCCCTGTGTGCAAAAGTCATTGCCCCTCCCATGTTAAAACGTAAATTAACAGTGGTTTATCACATCTTTGGAAAGTTCAGTTCAATTTCTCTAGCCACACCCAGGCCTGATTACTGCCACACCTTTTCTCAATCAAGAAATCACTTAAACAGGACCTGCCTGACAAAGTGAAGTGAACCAAAAGATCTTCAAAAGCTAGACATCAATCTGTGATCCAAAGAAATTCAGGAACAAATGAGAAACAAAGTAACTGAGATCTATCAGTCTGGAAAAGGTTATAAAGTCATTTCTAAAGCTTTGGGACTCCAGCGAACCACAGTTAGAACCATTATCAACTAATGGCGAAAACACGGAACAGTGGTGAACCTTCCCAGGAGTGGGGCCAACCAAAATTACCCCAAGAGCGCAGCGACGACTCATCCAAGAGGTCACAAAAGACACCACAACAACATCCAAAGAACTGCAGGCCTCACTTGCCTCAGTTAAGGTCAGTGTTCATGACTCCACCATAAGAAAGAGACTGGGCAAAAATAACCTGCATGGCAGAGTTCCAAGACGAAAACCACTGCTGAGCAAAAAGAACAAAGGCTCGTCTCAGTTTTGCCAGAAAACATCTTGATGATCCAAGACTTTGGGGAAAAAACTCTGGACTAACGAGACAAAAGTTGAACATTTTGGAAGGTGTGTGTCTCATTATATTTGGTGTAAAAGTAACAGAATTTCAGAAAAGCAACATCATACCAACAGTAAAATATGGTGGTGGTTGTATGATGGTCTGGGGCTGTTCTGCTGCTTCAGGACCTGGAAGACATGCTGTGATAAATGGAAATATGAATTCTGCTGTCTACCAAGAAGTCAGTTGTCAGTGGTTGTCAAGTCAGGCATTAGTTTGCTTGCTACCGGATAACCATGAAAACTGGTACTACCTGTCTCATGGGTTGGGCCGTTGGCGACTCAACCGGCAACCCCACCCTTTCGAGGGCGTGGAGGGTGAAACTGGGCATCCTGGCAGAACTAAAAACAATATCTGTCACAGGTCTGTGGTGGACCACTCCCAGTTACAGGGGGTGAAACTGTACATCCTGCAGATAAACACATCTGTCGCAAGGTCTATGGTGAACTTTTGCCAGTTGGTGCATCATGACATGCACTACACAAAGAGCAAAGATAAACCTATCATCTGGTCAGTTTGTCTTGGCCTGTCCTTGCCACTGATAATACCTCTGCCAAGAATGTGCCGCTGTCCAGCAAAAGCTAGCGGTACTCAAATGCTTTGCAAGCAGTTTCATGAAATAGTCAGAAAGCAACTCTGGCAGCGGAAGGCGAAGGACAAAACTGCATGGAGGAATCTGGTCAGACAAATGAAACAGTCATTATCCCCCCCGACAGACTGCTATGATGATGACCAAAAAATCATGAAGGAGAATGTCCGGACATCTGTTCGTGACCTCAAGCTGAAGTGCACTTGGGTTCTGCAGCAGGACAATGATGCAAAACACACCAGCAAGTCCACCTTTGAATGGCTTAAGAAAAACAAAATGAAGACTTTGGAGTGGCCTAGTCAAAGTCCTGACCTGAACCCAATTGAGATGCTGTGGCATGACCTTAAAAAGGCAGTTCATGCTTGAAAACCCTCCAATGTGGCTGAATTACAACAATTCTGCAAAGAGGAGTGAGCCAAAATTCCTCCAAAGCACTGTTAAAGACTCATTGCCAGTTACCGCAAATACTTGATTGCAGTTGTTGCTGCTAAGGGTGGCCCAACCAGTTATTAGGTTTAGGGAGCAATCACTTTTTCCACACAGGGCCATGTAGGTTTGGATTTTTTCCCCTTAATAATAAACACCTTCATTTAAATACTGCATTTTGTGTTTACTTGTGTTATCTTTGTCTAATATTAAAATTTGTTTGATGATCTGAAACATTGAAGAGTGACATACAAAAAAAAAAGCGAAATCAGGAAGGGGGCAAATACTTTTTCACAACACTGTACTTAACCATTGGTTCACAATGTACTTCTTTGTATTGTAATAACGTGCACTGTTAAACATTACAAGGGGTGCTGCCAGTAAGTTAGTGTAATTTAGAATTACAGTCCAATACTGTAATTCAATTACAGTACTATACTGTAATTGAAAACAATTCCTTCTTTAAATGAAGGCTTATTAATCTAAATATCATCAGCAACACAAAAATGATAAATGACTTTGAATTAAAATCTTTGTACGGACTACTGTTTAATTAAAAAATGTGTGCCAAAGCCGTTACAATAGGCCAAATACAGTAAAAGTGCATTTGCAAGAAGTACAGTAACTGTGGCTTATATTAATCATATATTCCATACCTACATATGTATAGACATATTAGAATGTTTAGTGATTACATATGTGGAATGACCTCAAGCCTCAGAACAGGACAAGAGGTCTCAACCGCCAGCGAGGATCAAAGAACAGACAGAGTCGCAGCGGTGGAGACCGGATCGATCTCCCTGACCACCCAGGGTCAGGTGGAGGAGACGGAGGACAATGGAGGGGGGATTATGTAATGCGGGATGTCAGCTTTGATATGCAATGTCTTTTGTTGAGTGTGGGTATAAGTATGAAGGTCTGACTGCGTTCGACCTCTTATTCTGCTTCTGCACCGAGATGAGATGTTAGGGAGGTGAAGCTGATATTAAACTTTGATTTATAAAGCCAGATCGCTTCTTCATTTCTAACTCCCTACAGTAACGTACAATAAATGACTGGATGTTACAGCTAAATTCAACAAAAATTCCCATAATGCAACAGAAATTTCAGCAACTCCCTGGAAAAAACATTTTACAGCATCATACTGGGTGAAATTTGATATGTACAACAGGGTAAATAAGTACTGATCATGTCAACATTTTTCTCATTAAACATACAATATTTCTGATGGAGCCATTGACCTGAGATTTTCACCAGATATCAGTAACAACCCAAGTAATCCATACATACAAAGAAATCAAAGCAACTGTGTTCACAAACAAGTTAAATTTCACAAAGTGGAATGACAGAGGGAATAAGTATTTAACACATGAAGAAAAAGAGGTGCAAAAAGGCATAGAAAGCCAAGAAACCAGCTGAAATCCATCAGAATTTAGGAAGCCATCCCATCCCCCATCAGTGCAAATTAATTTCAGCTGGTTAAGTCTAGACTGATAGCCTTTAAAAAGATCTGTGAATAGCAGATTGTCACACCACAAAGAACTCATGATGGGTAGAAGCAAAGAGATTTCTCTAGACCAGGGGTGTCCAATCATGTGCCATGGAGGGCCAAGACCCTGCAGGTTTTCTCTTCTCCCTAGTCTCTTCAGCAGGTGTTTTCACTGATCAGCAATCAATGGGAAGAAGTTCAGTGAAATCTGCTGCTGAAGACACTGGTTGGAGGTAAAACCTGCAGGGTCTTGGCCCTCCATGGCACATAATTGGACACCCTTGTTCTTGGCCTTCGCAACCTTATTGTTGCAAAACACAGTGATGGCATTGGTTACGGGCACATTTTCTAAACTGCTGAGTGTTCCAGTGAGCACTGTTGGAGCCATCATTCAGAAATGGAAAGAACATCATTTTACCATAAACTGGCCATAACCAGGAGCTCCTCACAAGATTTGTGACAGATGAGTCAAAAGAATTATCAGAAGAGTTATCCAAGGGCCAAAGACCACTCGTGGAGAGCTCCAGAAAGACCTGGAGTTAACAGGTACTGCTGTGTCAAAGAAAATAAGCTATGCACTCAACCAACATGGGCTCTATGCCCGCTCACCTCACAAGACTACATTGCTGAAGAAAAAGCATGTTGAAGCTCGTTTAAAGTTTGCTGCACAACATTTTGGGCAAGCCAGTAAAAAACTGGGAGAATATAGTTTGGTCAGATGAGACCAAAATTGAACTTTCTGGATGCCACAACACACAGCATGTTTGGAGGAGAAATGGCACCGTACAACAGCCCCAAAACACCATACCAACAGTGAAGTTTGGAGGTGGGAGCATCATGGTGTGGGGGTGTTTTTCAGCACATGGTACAGGCAGACTTCATATAATTGAAGGAAAGATGAATGGATAAATGTACAGAGACATCCTTGATAAGAATCTGTTGCCATCTGCCAAGATGCTGAAGATGAAATGAGGGTGGATATTTCAGCAAGATAATGATCCCAAACACATAGCCAAGGAAACTCAACTGGCTCCAGAGAAGTAAAATAAAGCTGCTAGAAATGCCCAGTCACCTGACCTGAATCCAACTGAAAATCTATGGAGCAAACTGAAGATCAGAGTGCATAAAAGACACCCACGAAACCTTCAAGATTTGAAGACAGTTTGTGTGGAAGAATGGGTTAAAATCACTCATGAATAATGCCTGCG
Source organism: Pholidichthys leucotaenia (assembly GCA_020510985.1). Lineage (NCBI taxonomy): Eukaryota > Metazoa > Chordata > Actinopteri > Cichliformes > Pholidichthyidae > Pholidichthys > Pholidichthys leucotaenia. The sequence goes on from CM035847.1 coordinate 130,201,365, forward strand.
CATAGTTTCTCCATATCAAATCAACCTTTGTCATATTGCTGTACATACAACTGTAGTGCAGGCAAGATGAAATTGCATTTCTCTCGGCATCCATGTAAGTAGAAGAACATGATTTAAGACACACTCACACATATCTTCACCCCCCCCTTCCACAGGAGGCATCTGGAAACTTATTACCAACAAAGGCTTTTCTACTAAATATTAAATGAATTTCACTAAGTATGTTCAATACTTATTCCCTGTGTCATTCCACTTAAATATAACTTGTTTTGTTAACAGTTGCCTTACTTTCTTTGTATATATGGCTTACTTGGGTTGTCACTGATATCTGGTGAAAATCTCAGGTCAATGGCTCCATCAGAAATATGTTTAATGAGAAAAATGTTGACGTATTCAATACTTTTCCCCGCTGTAATTGTAGAAATTGCAGCCATGTCTAACTGTATTCTTGCCAGAAATGACTGCATCTTTAATCTTTTTTTGTGAATTTTTAATTTAGTTTAATTGAAATCAGAGAAAAATATTTCTATTCCATTTCGGGAAATATATAATTTATATTTGTTATTTTCCTTAGACAAACATTTAATAATTTATTCATAATTAGAAAGATTAAACCTAATCAAAGTTACTCACCACTCAAGTAACTTTTTTTTTAGTATTCTCTCTTTTTCTTCAAAAATATTTTGGTGACTACTCACTATTTGACATAAGGTTTACTTGAGAACAATTTCTGGATAGTTTACCCACCTCTTGTTGCCTCACTGTGACTTGCTTGATCAGAGCAGTAACATAAGCAATAACTTGTTTGCTTTTGAATACAAAAACAAATGTCAGTGCTTTTTTATCCTCCACTGATCGAAGCCCAAAGGGGTCGAAGAGTCCTTTGGGCGAAAACCGAAAAGGGATTATGTTATGGGTCAGTCTGTCCGTCCCACTTTTGTGAAATCAACTCCTCCTATAGTTTTATTCCAATTGTTTTGAAACTTGGTAACAGGGTTTGATATATACTGAGGATGCACATATTGCAATTTGGTTCCGATTAGATGATTATTGCAGGAGTTGTAGCCGTTGACCTATGACCTCCTATTTCACCTCACTTCATAGACAGTAATTGTCTTGTGAAATCAACTCCTCCTACAGTTTTGTTCCAGTTGTTTTGAAACTTGGTACCAGGGTTTGATATACGCCGATCCATCCATCCATCCATCTTCTACCACTTTTCTGGAGGTCCGGGTCACGGAGGCAGCAGTTCAAGCAGAGAAGACCAGACTTCCCTCTCCCCAGCCACCTGCTCCAGCTCTTCAGAGAGGATACCAAGGAATTCCCAGACCAGCTAGGAGACAGTCTCTCCAGCGAGTCCTGGGTCTGCCCCGGGGTCTCCTTCCAGTGGGACATGCCCGAAACACCTCAAGTGGGAGGCGTCCAGGAGGCATCCTGATCAGATGCCCATACCACCTCAACTGACTCCTTTCAAAGTGGAGGAGCAGCGGTTCTACTCTGAGCCTCTCCCAGATGACTGAGCTCCTCACCCCATCTCTGAGGGTGAGTCCAGCGATCCTACGAAGAAAGCTCATTTCAGCCGCTTGTATCCGCTATCTCATTCTTTCGGTCATTACCGACCGTAGGTGAGGGTAGGAACATAGATTGACTGGTAAATTGACAGCTTTGCCTTAGAGCTCAGCTCCCTCTTCACCACAACAGACTGGTACAACGTCCGCATCACTGCAGATGCTACTCTAATCCGTCTGTCAATCTCACTACCGCTCGTGAATAAGACCCCAAGATACTTAAACTCCTCCACTTGGGGCAGGAGCCTGTCCCCAACCCAGAGAGGACAGTCCACCTTTTTCTGGCTGAGGACCATGGACTTGGAGGTACTGATTCTCATCTCAGCCACTTCACACTCAGCGGCAAACCGTCCCAGTAAGAACTGTAGGTCTTTGATGGATGAAGCCAGCAGGACAACATCATCTGCAAACAACAGAGATGAGATCCTGTGGTCACCAAGCATGACACGCTCTGTTCCCTGGCTGCGCCTAGAAATCCTGTCCATAAAAATTATGAACAGGATCAGTGACAAAGGGCAGCCCTGGCGGAGTCCAACTCTCACTGGGAATGAGTCTGATCGAGTGTTGGCAATTCGAACCAAACTCTCACAACGATTGTACAGAGACCGAATAGCTCGTAACAACAAGCCCGATACCCCATACTCCCGAAGCACCCCCCACAAAAAAAAAAACCATGAGGGACATGGTCGAATGCCTTCTCCAAGTCCACAAAACACATGTAAACTGGTTGGGCAAACTCCCAAGAGCTGGTCCGATGTGCCACGGCCAGGACGAAAACCACATTGCTACTCCTGAATCCGAGGTTTGACCAATGGCCGGACTCTCCTCTCCAGTACCTTGGCATAGACTGTTTATAGCAGGATACGATACAGCAGGGAAGAGCTGCTAGCATTCAACCGCCACCCGGTCCCATTGGAAAAACTCGACATACCGAGAGAACTGAGGCGAAAACGCCGCGGCTGCCGGGCTGGAGTAAGGCGGAGGACAAAAAATATAAGGTACAGACCCTCCCTTCCATCTGTTGTCATGGGAAATGTACGGTCGATACTGGGAAAGTTAGATGAGCTAGCGGCTATCTCCCGTTATGATAGCACTTACCGGGAGTGCTCTCTCCTTTTGTTTACTGAGACGTGGCTAACTGAACTAGCAGCAGATGCTAACATTGAGCTGGAGGGTTTTCACATGATACGAGCTGACCGAACACCAGACAGTGGCAAAGCAAGGGGCGGTGGAGTGATAATGTATGTTAACAACAACTGGTGCAGACCGGGACATATCACTGTTAAACAACGACACTGCAGCAAAGACATTGAGTTGCTAGCTGTTAGCATGCGGCCTACATATCTCCCGAGAGAACACTCACACGTGATCTGCATTGTTGTTTATGCAAATCCGACGGCGAACGCTGGGACAGCGCGTGACGTCATCCATTCAGTAACCAGCAGGCTGCAGACAGAACACCCAGATGCTCTTCTCCTCATCTCAGGCGATTTCAACCATGTTTCACTATCTCCCATTCTACCCACGTTCACCCAGTATGTCACATGCCACACTAGAGACAATAAAACACTGGATTTATTCTACGCAAACACTAAGGAGGCGTACACCTCATCACAACTCCCCCCACTCGGAAGATCGGATCACAACTTGGTTCATCTCCGGCCGGTGTACAAACCCCTAGTGCACAGACAACCTCCGGCCATGCACACTGTGGAGTTATGATCTGAGGAGACAATGGACACTCTAAAGGACTGTTTTGAAGCCACCGCCTGGAAGCAGCTCTGCGATCCACATGGTGAGGACATCGATGGCCTCATTCACACCTTCACGGGCTACCTCAGCTTCTGTGTGGACAAATCCGTTCCCACCAAGACCATACGGCGTCACTCAAACAACAAACCCTGGATCAACCCTGAGATAAAAACACTTCTGAGAGAGAAGAAGAGGATCTTCAGGTCGGGGAACAGGGAGATGCTGAAGTCCGTACAGAGGGAGCTGAGGAGAAAGATCAGAGAAGGCAAGGACAGCTTCAGGAAGAAGATGGAGGACAAGCTGCAACAGAGCGACATCAGCGGGGTCTGGAGAAACCTCAAAACCATCTCTGGGCTCCAGAATACCTCCCCCCAGGCCACGGGGGGCAGGGAGTGGGCGAACAACCTGAATCTGTTTTTCAATAGATTTGACCAACCGCCCTCCCCCCTGTCTGCACAACAACCACTGCTGCCTCTAAGAAATCAAGTCCTGCTGCCCACTCCCCACTCCACCGACACCCCTCCCACTCCCAACACACAGCCCCCCATCCTGACCCTGACCAAGACCCAGGTGAGGACGGAGCTGAGGAAGATCAAAGTGAGGAAGGCGCCGGGACCGGACGGCATCAGCGCAAAGCTCCTCAAGTCCTGTGCAGACCAGCTGTGTGGGATTGTGACGTATATCTTCAACATGAGCCTGAAACTGGGGAGGGTACCACAGCTGTGGAAAACATCTTGTGTGGTACCTGTACCAAAAACTTCCCACCCCAAAGACCTGAACAGCTACAGACCGGTGGCCTTGACGTCCCACTTGATGAAGACCCTGGAGAGACTGCTCCTTGCTCACCTCCGCCCCCTGGTGGAACCAGCGATGGATCCACTCCAGTTCGCCTACCAGCATGGCATTGGGGTGGAGGATGCGGTGATCTTCCTCCTTCACCGTTCTCTGTCCCACCTGGAGAAGCCCGGGAATATGGTGAGGATCATGTTCTTTGACTTCTCCAGTGCTTTCAACACCATCCAACCGATGAGCCTGAAGGACAAGCTGCTGCGCGCAGGGGTGGACCAGCACCTGTCATCATGGATCCTGGACTACCTCACGAACCGGCCTCAGTTTGTGAGAACCCGGGACTGTGTGTCCGACACGATCATCAGTAGCACGGGGGCCCCCCAGGGAACGGTGCTGGCTCCCTTCCTGTTCACTCTTTATACTGCGGACTTCTCACACAACACAACACACTGCCATCTACAGAAGTTCTCTGATGACTCTGCGATCGTTGGCCTCATCTCCAATGGAGATGAAGCTGAGTACAGAGGGCTTATCCAGGACTTCGTGGACTGGTGCCATCGGAACTGCCTCCAGATCAACGCGAGGAAAACTAAGGAGCTGGTGGTGGACTGCCGCAGGCATGGGCAGCCCCTCACAGCACCAGTAAATATACAGGGAACAGACATCGAGATGGTGACATCCTATAAGTACCTGGGTGTTCATCTGAACAATAAACTAGACTGGTCACACAATACTGACGCACTCTACAAAAAGGGACAGCGCAGGCTGTTCCTGCTGAGGAGACTCAGGTCTTTTGGTGTATAAGGGGCGCTGCTGAAGTCATTCTATGACACGGTGGTGGCATCAGCCATCACTTTTGGAGTGGTCTGCTGGGGCAGTGGCATTACTGCAGCCGATAGGAAGAGACTGAACAAACTGATTAAGAAAGCTAGCTCTGTCCTGGGGCAGCGCCTTGATCCGATGGAGGAGATAGGAGAGAGAAGGATGGTGGCTAAACTGTCATCTCTGCTGGAGTCCGAGTTCCACCCTATGCAGGACATACTGGATGCACTGAGGAGCTCATTTAGCAGCAGACTACATCATCCCAGGTGCACAACCGAGAGGTTTCGTAGGTCCTTCCTACCAACGGCTGTCAGACTGTACAACCTAAGCAGGGCTGCTCGCAGAGATAGCAAAAAGACGTAACAAACTAATAGTTTTTTGAATGCAAAAGATGCAATAGACTTACGCAATGGTCCCCTCCGGCATACAACTAGGAAAATACCGGTCGTTATGGAGGGTGAGAATATGTATGGGCACATAATCATACCATGTAGGATAACTAAGTAGACGGTTATGCTGTTTCATCCCATCTAGCAACAATGCTCTGCACTGTGTGTGTTTATACTGTATATTTACATATTTATTCCATCTAGCTACAATGCTCAGCACTGGGTGTGTTTATATTTATATATCTATATATTTATTCCATCTAGCTACAATGCTCAGCACTGGGTGTGTTTATATTTATATATCTATATATTTATTCCATCTAGCTACATTGCTCCGCACTGTGTGTGTTTATATACTTGCATATTTATTCCACCTAGCTGCAATGCTCCGTACTGTGGGTGTTTATATATTTACATATTTATTCCATCTAGCTACAATGCTCTGCACTGTGTGGCTGTGTGTGTGTGTGTGTATATATATATTTTATAGTAATATGTACATATGTATATTAGCTGCTCTTGCTTGCTTGTTTTTTTCTTGCCTTCTGATTGTTGCTCTGAGTGTTGCTATCCCTGTGCTTTTGCAATCCTGGAATTTCCCCGTTGTGGGACTAATAAAGGCTTATCTTATCTTATCTTATCTTAGACCTTCCCAGCGAGGCTGAGGAGTGTTCTCCACATATGCCAAATATCAGTTATACCTACGTAATCACAGCAACTTTATGGTATAATTTTGTAAGCATTAAATCTTCAATATTATCTTCTTCTAGTCAAATTTGTCACTTTTCGCTTCCTTGTTTTGTTCACAGTGCACTGTGGTTATTGATGCCATGATGTTGCATATTATCCAATCAGTACGGAGTCAGTGCAAAACCCTGACCACACCTCTAGAAGCCAGAGCATGAGGAGATAGCAATGACTAAACTTATCAAAATTACCTATTTTGACTGAACAACTCCATACTCGGAGATGCACACCCTCGTAACCTCAGCAAAACACGTATACAATCTTAGGTCAGTCTGACGAACGTTTCAGGAGATGTGTAATGTGTAGGCTGAGGGTAGTTAATTAAAAACATCTTTCAGGTTCTTTAAAACCAGGTGAAGCGTCACAGGTAGCAAAGGGGAAACTTTAAAGAGGATGTTTAAAGGAGTTTATTTACATAAAATATATATAAATGCCCACTAAAAAATAAAAAAGCCTAAACTAAAGCCCAAGTTAAAAAACTAAAGGCTAAAAGTGGGCTAAAAACAAATTTAAAAAAAAAAAGGTCCTTAAAAGCTGAGGAGGAGGGTCTACACTTCCAGGCCAGGTTTTGTCTGCCACCACGACACCGATGCCCTCAGGAAGCCTGTAGAGGGGAAGACACTTGCCAGCAGTATATCCATATTTTTGTTGTCATCAACATCATCATCATGGGCATGGGGTGCTGCTATCTGGGAACCAGATACTTACAGTGAAGGCAGAGCTCCTCACTCTGCCTCTTGCCGTCTCTCGCCTGCAGTCCCCCAACTGCTCCACATGGAAGTGTCCTCCCCCAAATGACGGCATCGTGGTGGTCCTGGCCATTACTGTTCATCCTCCTTAGTCATGCCCTCCTTTAGCCACCATCCTGGGACTAGCAGCCTCCTCCTGTCCTGGCAGGGCTCCTATCCAGGGCTCATGCTGCACGGTGGCGCAGTGGTTTAGCACTGTGGCAGCACAGTTTTACCCTCGGCCGGGGGACCACGGGGATCATGAGATCGTGGGTTCGATCCCAGCCCCCGACCAACAGTGAGCTGTGTGGAGTTTGCCTGTTCTCCCCGTGTTGCGCGGGTTTACTCCGGGATTTCTCCGGTTTCCTCCCGCATACCAAAACATGTAGGTTTAGGGCGCTCGCGCACGCAGCGACCAGCAGCCGGTGGCTTGTCACCAGACTGCAAACCATGTCTACCTACGGGTACAAATAAGTAACAAAAAAAAAAAAAAAAAAAAAATTCCTCCTCGCAAAGCTCTCATCTGGCAGGGCCCCCACCTGGGGCCCTCTCCTCAAGCAGGGCTCCTTCATCCTGGCAAAAACTCTTTCTTCAGAGTTTAAATGGCGGGAGGCAACCAACTTTAAGGTGCATTACCGCCACCTATGTTGGAGTGTGGACCAAAGATAAATGTGGAAAAAAACAAAACACCAACTAGATCCTTTTTATTAGCTCCGTTTCTATCAAATACTTAAAAAGACCATCCAAACCCATACTTAACAAATTCCCCAAATTAAAGTCTTTTATTCCTACAGTTTCTGATGCCCTCTTTAAACTCTCACGCTCTCGGGAGAACTTTGAACAATGAAAAACCACATGATCAACTGATTCCACTTCTTGACAGTAACTACATAACCCAGTGGGGTGCTTGCCAATTAAATGAAGTGATACATTAAGCCTGGTGTGACCTACTCTTAACCTAGTTATGATATTTTCCTCCTTGATGCTTCTCCTAAGTGCTCTTGTTATATGAACCTGCTGCTGAAATGCATACAAGTGGCGTCCTGTACAGCCTGAATCCCAACTATGCTGCTGTTCTTGAACAATGTTTCTTTTAATTATTGCTTTTGCTTCTGATCTACTGAATGCTATATTCATAACTAAATCATTTAGAGCCTGCTTGGCCAATTTATCCACCAATTCATTACCCTTTATTCCTCTGTGTGCTGGTATCCACGTAAACTTAACCTTGATGCTCATATTGCATAATCTAAAGAGACCCTCATATATCTCATTAACTAAATCCTGTCCGCTACATGAAGAAAATGACTGAATAGAAAACAGTGGCAGTTGAATCAGAGCAGAGAACAGCATTTTCAGTTTTCATCTCCTCTACCAACTGCAATGCTTTTGCAATTGCAAGCATCTCAACTGTATAAACAGCCAGATGGTCTGATGTTCTTCGTTTCACGGCAACTTGCTTAGTTGGAATACTGACTGCAAATCCCGTTCTTCCCTAGTCAGGATCTTTGGACCCATCCGTATAAACTGGAATATAGGTTTGGTATAGAGTTCTTAACCTATCATCAACCAAAACTGCAGCATTTCCAAGACTTTTAGTGACCTGTGTCTTTTCCAGAAAAGATAGATCCACAGTACTCAAGGAAAAAACAAAAAACAAGGAGGGGTCACTGACAAAGGCACTGTTTGGATATCAGGTCTCATTAATTATCACGTCTTTTGCCAATTTAGCACTTCTCCGAGCCAAACCGTGCTTTTTAGCACGATCACTTTCACTCTCCCAACTTGGAGAAAGGATTAACTGAGTGCAGTTCTTCAGAATGCCACTGAAGGTTAACCCAGTAGTTCATCAATAATTGTTTTCTTAAGTGCCGCGGCATTTCACCCATCTCAACCTGAAGGGCTGCCACAGGAGTCGTTTTAAAAGCACCACAGCAAAGTTTCAGAGCTTGAGTCTGTACTACCTCCAACTTTTTAAGTGATGTTTTAGCAGCAGAGTCATAGACAACACATCCAAACTCTATAACTGATCTAACCAGGGCAATGTATATACATCTCACACTTCTGCTTGCCCCCCACTCAGTTCCTGATAAACATCTCATCACATTCAATATCTTTTTACATTTGTTGACTATCATACTAATATGATCATTCCATGTTAATTTTTCAACAACTGAAACTGCTTGCAAAGTATTTGAGTACTGCTAGCTTTTGCTAGGACTAGCAGCACTTTCTTGGCAGATAAAGGTATTATCAGTAGCAAGGACAAGCCAAGACAAACTGACTCCAGTATCTGTTGCAGTGACTGACCAGATGATAGGTTTGTTTATCTCTGCTCTTTGTGTAGTGCATGTCACAATGCACCAACTGGCACAGTCCACCACAGACCTTGCGACAGATGTGTCTATCTGCCAGGATGTCCAGTCTCACCCTGTGTAACTGGGAGTGGTCCACCACAGACAAACAGAACCCCTAAAAATCTGAGGACTCTTGCTTGCTCCATTACCTGACCATATATTTTAACTTGTACGTTTTTATTTGTTGTCCTAGAAAAAAGCATTACCTTGGTTTTCGCCAGAGAGAATTTGAAGCCCCATAAATATGACCATTTTTCAACAGTGTTTATAGTCTCTTGTATTTTCCTCTCAATATGATGAATATTTTTCCCCTCTTTTCCACACTGCTCCGGTCATGATTCCGAGCACGGGTCAGTGCCGTGCTAGGGTCTCTACATTTCGCTGGTGATTTTCTGTTTATGTATTTGTTCTTGATTTTCATCCATTATGGTTTGTGCTTTTATTTTGACAGTGCCGTTATGCTACTTCCTCCTGTCAAATCTTTTGCTGGTTGTGACAGCTGTTTAGTTGTCTTTAATTACTTTCTCACTCATGCATCCACACCTGATTCACATTTGGGTTTCCCCTTATTATTATTTAAGCTCGCTTGCGGGGTTCATTCCTCGCTGTGACCTCACCTTGTGCTGACAGGAATCGCCCCATCTGACCCCGGTTGATTCTCAGCTCAGTCCTCAGTGATGGGCAGATGAGGCTTTTCGTCAAAATGGCTCATATAGACGAGGCCTCATGTGAAACTTCATTTTCTCTACTAGGCCATCTAGTAGACAAAACATATACAACATGCAGATTTTTACAAGGGTGTTATTGGTTTGTGTATTTTTTCATTGTCTTTTAAGAAATATCAGTGATCATAAGGGAAAAAAATAATAAAACTGAGGCAACTACAGTGAATGTGCTTGTGCTACTTATCCATTTTTATTAATATCTATTCAACAGTCTTATACTGTCTTTCCCAGTACATTCATCTCTGTCCTTATTGTCATGCAGGGCACAATAGTGCCTCAGCATAAGGATGTGTTATTGTTTAATCCAAGTTTTTTTGAAACAACAGATGCTTCACCTTGCAAATAAAAATAAATTATAAGAATAACCCCACTGGGACTTAACCCCCAGCTCTCCAGATGCAAGACAGACATTTTGCCTCTAGGCTACCACTTAGTGACAGCCAGATAGGGCTTTCTTGAGGACTTGAGCCTTCCCATCAAAATGGTTCATATCGACAAAGCCTCATGTGAAACTTGATTTGCTCTACTAGGCCATGCAGTTGACAAAAAGTATACAGCATGCAGATTTTTACAAGGGCAATATTGGTTTTGTGTGTATTTTTTCAATTTCAATAAATGTGCTGTCTTAAGAAATATCAATGATCATAAGGGAAAAAAGAAATAATGAAACTGGGGTGAATGTGCCTGTGTTATTTTGTGTGCTTGCACTACTTATCCAATTTTATTAAGAAATAATAAATTTTCAACAGTGGTATACTGTCTTTCCCAGTATATTCAACTCTGGCCTTATTCTCATGCAGGGCACAATGGCAATAGTGCCTCAGCATAATGATGCGTAATAATGATCCAAGCTTTTTGAAACACAACAGACACTTCACCTTATAAATAAATATAGAATTACAAGAACAACCCAACTGGGACATATGTCAGCAATACCTGCCTCGAAACACACTTCGCCAAATATTTCCTGGATAAGCTTGGAGCACCCTTGAAGCTCCTGAGCTTGCCATCCCATCACTAGTTCTCAGCTTCGTCTGACTGTAAGTTACCTTTCGTGGTTCTCATTTGTCGCCTTTTTGTATGTTACTCCTCATAGTTATTTTGGTTCATCATCATTAAATGTGCAAACTCACAGCTGGCGAGTGGAGTCTTGATTTCTGCCCTGAAAGGGCCGATTTTGACAGCTCCATCAGCAAATAGAGATTGTCCTATATCACCCTGAATCTGACCAAGGACATCATCCTTGCAACATTTTAAAGTTAATAGATGTACATGATCAAGACATCAGTTTAGTTACAGAATTCAAATATCTTGGCATTGTACTAGATCCTCAATTCAAATTTAATCTTCATATAAAGAAAATTTCTAAAACAGTAAAAAAAAAATCTGAACTGCTTTAAATTAATTAGATATTACATACCATACCAAGCAGCTGTACTGTATATGCATTCAATGGTTTTTTCTCATATATCATACTGTTTGACAGTCTGGGCTCAAGCAGCTCCTTCCACAATAAAACATAGATTCATTATATAATCAAACTCTAAAAATCTTGGATAAAAAGCCCATTAGGTGGCATCACTGTTATATTTAAAAAAAATACAATCTATTGAGTTTTGAGAGTTTCATTGACCTCTGTTTTCTGAAATTAATTTTCAAATGTTTCCATAAATCAGCGCCAGAGCCACTTGCTGGTTTCATCCAAAGACAGGACAGCAGCAGAGCCACCAGGAGTTCTGTCTACAATAACTGTAAAATATCCCACCGCAGAACCACATTTGGACAAACAGCTTTCTCTATAAAGGGCAGTCATATCTGGAACACAATGCCAAATGAAATTAAAATAATAACGGACTTTAAAACATTTACTACAAAGGTTAAAAACTGGCTGAAAAATAAACAAGAATGTACCCATGTATGAAATGATTGTCTGCAGGGTGAGAGTGAATGAAGGGAAGGAATGAATGTGTTTGTTTATAGTGAGTGACGAAGGGAGGGAGACCTGAAATAGGCAAATGTGAACCAGGTTTTTATATTGTGTATTTATAATCTTGTTTGCATTGATGTATGTGGTATTGTTTATTCTGTTTTCATTTTTTTCTTTTCCTTCTTTCTTTTTACCTGTTTCTCCTTTCTAAAGCCCATCCAGGGACAAGAGTTGCAAATTAGCTAATAGCTATACACTCTTTGTGCAACACATTAGATTGATTGTCATTTGATTAATTGTCTATGTTTATTGCACTGTCCCTGTCAAATAAACAAATAAAATAAATAAATGATCATAATTGATAATAATATTGGACTGATTACGCTGCCCTGCGGGGTGCCATTGTCTACCCTATATCTTTGTGATAAACTTGAGCCAATTCTAACTTGAATAAAACCTTCCAAATAAAAACTCTTTAACCCAATTAAATACCCTGCTTGTTATACCTATCATATTCAATTTGATCAACAGACCCTCTTTCCAAACCATGTCATATGCTTTTTCCAAGTCAAGGAATACCACCATCACATATTCCTTATTTACTTGGGCTTTCCTGACTTCTGTTTCCAGACAATTGGATCCATAACTCCTCTGCCTCTTCTAAATCCACTCTGATAAGGTACTCAAATGCCTCTACTCTCCAGATAAAAACTCAGTATTTCAGTGATCATTTTCTCCATTATCTCACCAACATGGGATGTCAGCGCTATCGGCCTGGCTTCCTAATGATAGCCTCTTTCCAACTTACTGGAAGTATTCCCTCCTTCCATACTTTATTATAAAACATAAGAGGCTTCTTAGATGCAAGAGGGCCTAGATGTTTAATCATTTCATAACAGACCTCATCCTTTCCCGGAAAAGTCAAACCCAACCTTACTATAGCCCTCTTCATCTCTGCTAAAGTAAAAATATCCATTGCACTATTAGTATTACCTCTTCTCTCAAGAACCCCAGGATGAGCTCCTCTTGTCTATTACCTTCCTCTCCTGCCTTCTTCTGTTAAATTGTTAGAACTATGAATTTGTACAAACGATTTTGCTATCATTTCTGCCTTTTCCTCGTACGATACAGCCACTTCATCCCCATTTTTGAGCCCTGGATATTTCCAGTCTCTCCTGATTCCTCTCACTTTCCTAATCATTCCCCAAACATCTCCCACGGGTGTTGATCTACCAACTGTTTTACAAAATTTTTTCCAATACTGCCTTTTTGCATTATGGACAATTTTCCTAACCTTTTCTTGAGCCTGCTTATATTTTATTAAATTCTCAAAATTATGAGTTCTTCTTAATAATTTGAGAGCTTTATTTCTTTCACTATTTTGTTACACTCAAACCATCAGGGAACAGCCCCTCTCTTCATACTTCCTTTGGTTTTAGGTATTGACTGTTTAGCAGCTCCAAGCAGAATTGACCTAAAGTTATTGTCTGTTGATTCAATCTCCTCATTAAAATCTATTTTAACTATTTCAGTTTCACATATGTTTAAATATATCCCACTTAGCACGACTGAACACCCATTTCCCTGGTACTTCCCCTTGTCTCATATCTTTGTAAAGGTATGTTACACCAGACCAGAAAATGATCACTACCAATTGTATCCTCTGAAACACCCCATTCACATTTTCCTGCTAAATTTGCAGAGACTAAAGTTAAATCTAGAGTTGAAGAATTCCCTGTATGAACATCAATCCGAGTGCCACTCCCATCATTTAAACAGACAGAATTCACCTCTTCTAATAGAGCTTCAATAACCTCACTGTCCCCATCTGTTTTTAGACCACCCCATAAAGTGCTGTGTGCGTTAAAATCCCCACATATCAACACCCTGTCACCTTCGAAACCATTCACTTGTGCCAATTGATCCAGTTCCAACTTCTTACAAGGGTAATAATAATTGACAACTATTAAAGCTCCTTCTCTTGTCCATATCTCTACAACCACATATTCTTAGTCTCTCCCTGTACTAATCTCTCTAAACGATGTCATCCTCGATAAACGTTGCACAGCCACCTTCCATCCCATCCTTTCTATCACACCTGACAGATGAATATTCACTAACTCTAAAATCTAAATTCGGCTTTAACCATGTTTCTTGAATGCAGATAATATCTGGCTTGCTAGGTAAGTCATCAATATACTTTTAAACTCTTGCCCATTGGTCAACAGACTTCTTGCATTCCATTGTACCACATAGATCATACATACGCTTATCTTGTCTGCGCTTGCTCTAGACCTGCTGGACTACTCAGATCACTCCTCACCTCCTCCCATGTCAAACCCTTGATATCTAAGTGATGGACTGCTGCCTTTACAGTTATTTGTATCCTCTGGCTTAGATTTCACTCCCATTGTAGAATTCACAACCCCAGCTATAAATGTGACTAATTTCTTTAAATCTACCATAACCTTCCCTTCACTTGACTGATCCAATGCACTTGTCATCTGCATTCTTGAGTTATTCCTGTTCTCAACTGCTCCTTTCTGATTAACTCTTAAAAGAGAGATCATATCTCTCCGGTTCTGGCCTCCCTTCATTGGCTTCCCATAGAGTTTAGAATTAAGTTTAAAATCCTTCTTCTTACTTACAAAGCTCTAAACAATCAGGCTCCTTTTTATTTAAAAGATCTGATACTACCGTATCATCCTAACAGAGCACTACGCTCCCAAAATGCAGGATTACTTGTAATACCTAGAATCTCCAAAAGTACAATGGGAGGCAGAGCCTTCAGTTATCAAGCTCCTCTCCTGTGGAATCAGCTGCCAATCTGGATTCGGGAGTCAGACTCGATCTCTGTTTTTAAGAATAGGGCTAAAACCTACCTTTTTGATATAGCCTACAATTAGGGAGGGATCATGTGTTTCTGAACCCTCCCTTAGTTATGCTGCTAATAGGTTTAGTCAGCCGGGGGACCTCCAGTAATGCACTGGGCCTCACTCCTTTCCTCACTCTCTATGAAATATTTTTTATATATATATTTTTTTTTGCTGGTCATTAACATTTGTTTGTTCTCTCCCATAGATTGAGTCCCCACCGTGCTGTTTGCTCTCTACATGTCTGTTCTTTTCTTCTTCTCTATCCCCTCACCCCCCAGCCAGTCGCAGCAGATGACTGCCCCTCCCTGAGCCTGGTTCTGCTGGAGGTTTCTTCCTGTTAAAAGGGAGTTTTTCCTCTCCACCGTTGCCAAGTGCTTGCTCACAGGGGATCGCCTGATTGCTGGGGTCTTTCTGCAACTGTGGGGGTCCCCCCTACAGTTGATAGTGCTATGAGATGACTGTTGTTGTGAAATGGCGCTATATAAATAAAGTTGAATTGAATTGAATTAACCATCTTCACAGCTTCTGCATATGAAATCTTGCTCCGAGCTCTTACCTGCTGAATCTCTTTCTCTCTTCTCATTGACAGACAACCCCCATAGGCTACGTTATGATTGCCGCCACAGTTGCAACACTTTGGCACCTCGCGATCACACCGTTTGTACCTGTGATCCTCTCCACATCTGGATACCTTCTCCTACCTTTACACACTTTAGCAGTGTGCCCAAACCTTTGGCAGTTGTAGCATCTCACTGGTTTAGGAATGTACTCCCATATTATAGCTCATGAAGCCTAGTGTCACTCTCTTGGGGAGCACCTCCTCTTCAAAGTCAAGCACAATATACTCAGTCTCCCTCCTCTCTCCCTCGCGAGTTATCTGTAGTCTATGGGCACCTCTCACTGTTCCGCTTTTCAGATTTGCTTATATTTCCACTGACACCCCAATCAGCACTCCCCAAATCACACCCCTATTCCAATACGGCTAGCACTCTCCACTTTAAACCACCCTATCTCCTTCAGTTTTTCTGCTCACTCTCTCTGACCTCGCTTCTACAAACTATGAGCAGATTCCCATCCCTCAAGATCTTAGCCATATGTACATCCCCAACCTAATTTTTCAAAATACTGGTTAGTCTCTCTGGGTTAATTGAAGACACACACCCCTCCACACCAAACCGCAGTATTACCTTAAACTCCAAACTTTGCTCATTTTCCTCCGAACTTTCTCTGTAACCGCCATTACCCCTATTCTTTTTCGCACTCCCTTCACTAGAATTATTTCCTCTTTTATTTACCTTTCCACTGCCTTGGCATATCTCCATCTGTCATCTTCTTCACAATTACCTTGCTCTGGTCCATTCACTAGTGATGGCAAAGTCGAAACAATGTTTTAGCACGTACCGAAACCTAGGTGGAACTTCTGAATCGAACCACTGTTCCGAGGTCTGTATCAGAAAGAGGATGTCGCGTGACTGTTCCATGTCACGTTCCATTACGTCACCGACTGTTTTGAAATGTCACCGTTGTTTTATGCGGTGATTTTGTTATCCCATTTCTAAAATGGAATAATAAATAAAATACTACCATTACACAATATGAAAATGCCTATTCTATGCACAATATATGTATTATAGATATACTTTATATGTAAAATAATAATTTCTCGTGTCCTTGCCTGACTGGCTGTTGATTCATCACCCCACATGCCTAAAAAATTTAAAAGCTCCTCTAAAGTGCAGTTTGTTTGCGAAGTCTTGCCTCTCTGAGTGTCTTGTACTGAGCGTGCTTTTGGATTTACACCATTTGGAAATGGATGGGGGTAGAAAGCGTCCCAGGTCAGATGTCTGGGATCACTTCGACCTTCTTGAGGGGAAAAAAAAAGTTTAATGTATGCAACATCTTGCATTTTGTAATAATACAAGAAGTATGTGGCGACACCAACGGACATAACATCCTGATGCCTGCATTCCTAGCACAACACAACCTGAATCAAGCCATGGCCAGTATAGGTGTTTATAGTATGTATTCATGGTCTTTTAATTTTTTTTTTGTTACTTATTTGTACCCGTAGGTAGATTTGGTTTGCAGTCTGGTGACAAGCTACCGGCTGTCGGTCGCTGCGTGCGCGAGCGCCCTAAACCTACGTGTTTTTGGTATGCGGGAGGAAACCGGAGAAATCCCGGAGTAAACCCACGCAACACGGGGAGAACATGCAAACTCCACACAGCTCACTGTTGGTCGGGGGCTGGGATCGAACCCACGATCTCGTGATCCCCGCGATCCCCCGGCCGAGGGTAAACTGTGCTGCCACAGTGCTAAACCACTGCGCCACCGTGCAGCAGCGAATGAGGTGGCAGTTGTGTTTGATTGTGTTGTGTTTGATTTTCATTTATTGTTATGTAACTTGTCTGTATGTCTGTTTATCAATCGAGGTTCAGCGCTATCTCTCAGCCCCATATTTGCTCAGATGAGATGACCCTCAGGATTACTGGAAACAACATGCCGCTATATTTCCTCACCTGTTCCAGCTGGGCAGTGAGGAGTGGCGACCCCTGCCCTGTATTAGCTTTGTAAAATGACTGAGATGCGGTTGCTTGCCTCATAGATGACCAAATAATAATAATAATGTTCCAGCGGGCCAAGACATATCTCTCCATTGCAGCCACATCAGTCCCTTGTGAGAGAATATTCTCAAAAGCAGGAGAGATTTTAAACAAAGGGAGAAACCGTCTAAGTCCGAGCGCTGTTGAACAGATTATTTTTCTGAATAAAAATACTTGAATGTACACAAGCACCCTCTACAAATACTAATTAATTCATACAAATAAAACTATAAATCCAAACAAAACACGAAATGTTAAGAGATAAAAAGACACATGAAAACACTCGACTGTTTGAGCGTAGTATTATAACATTTGGCCACCAGATGTCTCTGTGGGGAGATGTTTCAAATGTTCCGAAAGATCGATTCTTTTTTTTGAACCAATTGTTCCAAATGATTCAATCTCTCGAACATTCCATATCTGCCATCACTACCATTCACAACACAGTTGCGCTCACCCGCCAACACGTTCCTTTTCTCAGCATTTTCTTCATTCTCCTTAGATCTGGTTTCCAGCTTACATCCAAAGAACCCATCTTTCTGACAGTCATCCAAGTTTTTGGACTGCTGTAACCAATGACGTAGATAGAGCTAGACCGCTCATTGCCCGCTGAGAGGCAGCAAATAGGAGCTGACTTCCGGTAGTGGCAAGACGTGGTGTCAGATTCGAACGTCAGCACGGAATGTGGCTTTGTGTTTCGTGATTTACCAAGGTTACAGTAAACTTCTGTGGTGGAATCAAGTCACAATGCTTGAGATACGTTGAGAACACCACCAGGCCAGGAGGCCCTAGACCAGCACTGGCATTTTGAAGCCTTTGGACGCACTGAAAATTAGTAATTTGTTCACTTTGTGAAAATTATGTAGAAAAGTACACTTTTGGTGAGATTTTTAAAAAGCAATGCATTTCATATCGTCAAAATGCTTTTCTTAAACAATTTTGGCACGCTATTTCTGGGAAAATAGGCTACTTCATAAGTTTCAAACATTTTGTTTTTGCCCTAAAGCTGGCATTTTATAGCAAATTGTTCATGAAATTTCATTGTGAAATATATATTTCCTACAGTACTCCTGTCAACAGTACCGAATTAATTAGACACCCAGACCTGGCATGCCAGTTGGGAAGATGGCTGTGCGGGGAATCGAACACAGGTCGCTGGCATAGCAGCCCAGCATGCAAACCACAGCCGAAACACCAAGTCCCTGTACTACACCACCAAGTCCCTTGAGGTGAATTTTCTATCCCTCTTTACACTAAAACATAATTTGGAATTTTGGATTACTGCATGTGCTGCTTTTTAAGTCCAACTGAACAATTTGAATTGGAGAAAAACTGTTTAAAAAACAAAATTTCTTATTTGGCATTGGTTCGAATATTTTCTAGAGCCCATGAAACAGGGTAAGTGAAACACTAATGTTGCAGAAAGTATGAAATGTTTTTATTGACACAATCACTGCATCAGCAATCAGCAATCATTATGCATGTGTCATTGTGTGGTGGTCTCTGTTTGTTGTAGCCTCATGTAGGCAGAACGTGTGAAGAGGCTAAATATGAAGGATATTGGAGGCTCTGTGTTTGCTATTATATGAGTGTGATTGTCGTAGAAAGATGCCTTGTGCTTTGTTTTTATCTTTTTCAATCAGTTGGTATGATGAAACAACACGAAGCGTGTCATCAAACACTGTTTGGAGACTTTGAAGTTAATGTGTTTTGAAAGGATCAAATAGCGCGCCACAGCTTCTTGCCACTACCGGAAGTCAGCGCCGATTTGCCATGGCGACGCTGTTGTCCGCCAAACAGTGAGCGGTCTAGCTCTATCTACGTCATTGGCTGTAACACTTTAACCATACAATCTGCCGTCCTCCTGCTGGGGTCTGAGCAAGGCCGATGCCTCAACAAGCTCCAAAACTCTCTTCTGGACTACCAGAACGCCTCTTACTATATCATGTGCAGCCACAGGTGCTGCACATCCCAATCAACACAGGTGCTGCTGATTAGTAATTAGGGGAAGCACAGGGTGGAAGCAGACAACATTTCCTACTAAAAGCACATAGTTAAAATATAAAAACTACAAAACATACAAAGTTATATAACATGCAAACTTAACTTAAAGCCATATAAAACCCAAAAAACACAACAAAATACTTCCACCCGTGACATATGCATGGAATAGACAGACAGGCAGACCCTCCCCCCCCACACACAAATTCTGTGCATTTATAGATAGACTGTAAATCTAGGGCTACCAAACCTGGTACACAGGTTCACCTTGGGATTCTGACCACTGACTATGGCTTTGGGGTCAAAAAGTTAAGGTGTGGGGAGCGTGAAATGAAGAGACTGAATTATTTCTCAATTCAGGTTTATTGCAGAAATCACATCCCCAGCTTTTCTCTCAAGAACAGAAGAGAGTGAGCTGCATCAAAACCCCCACATTTATACATGGCACATCAAAGGCAGAATCACACATTGCTGTCAAACCCCCATTTGACAATAATTCTCCCCTCGAGTCCCTTAGTCTTCCGTCTGGCTCCAGGAGGTCAGGAAGTCCTTTCAGAGTCTTATCACGGCACCTCCGTCCTCCAGTCATAATCCACAGTCGGTCCAGACGTATTGTCCCATCCGAGACGTGAGGTCAATCAACATATGCACGGGGCTGCACGGTGGCGCAGTGGTTTAGCACTGTGGCAGCACAGTTTTACCCTCGGCCGGGGGACCGCGGGGATCATGAGATCGTGGGTTCGATCCCAGCCCCCGACCAACAGTGAGCTGTGTGGAGTTTGCATGTTCTCCCCGTGTTGCGCGGGTTTACTCCGGGATTTCTCCGGTTTCCTCCCGCATACCAAAAACATGTAGGTTTAGGGCGCTCGCGCACGCAGCGACCAGCAGCCAGTGGCTTGTCACCAGACTGCAAACCAAGTCTACCTACGGGTACAAATAAGTAACAAAAAAAAAAAAAAAAATATGCAGTCCTAAGCTCCTCCTTGTGCTTATACATATGTAGGCAAAAATATATGAGCCACAAAGGTTAGCATTCCATTTGCACTATTACTATAAAACAAGTAAAGCTAGGGTAACCAAACTTGGTACACAAGTTCATCCTATGACCCTGAACTGTGACAATGGTTTTAGAATCGCCAGGTCAAAGGTCATCATCAGAATGGCTTATAGACTAGTGTGTCTCAACACCAAAGAAAGCTAGGGTCACCAAACCTGCTACACGGGTTCAATTTGACATCATGACCTCTGAATATGGGTTTGGGGTCAGAAGGTCAAAGGTCAAGGTTAGCATTCCATTTGTACTATTACTATAAAACGAGTACAGCTAGGGCCACCAAACCTGGTACACAGGTTCACCTTGGGATCCTGACCTCAAGCTACGGGTTTAAGGTCAAAAGGTCAAGGTTAACATTCCCTATGCCTTATTACTGTACTATGAGTAAAGCTAGGGTTGTACAGGGTGTGAAGGAAAGGATGTGAGGAAAGCTCCAGAAGAATGTCCCAGAGGAATGTCTCCCCGCTGTGTTTAGTGTCACCACACCAGACCCCCCCCACCGAACACCCAGAAAGGGCTGTGACCCCCCCCCCCCCCCCCCGTCATTTGGGCTCAAGTCGACGCCAGTGGAGACTCCAGCGGGGAGGGGGGGGGGGCGCTCTGATCGAACTGCCTGCTGGTGAGGAGTATTGGAGGGCCTGTAAGTCTGTGGGGGGAAAAGGGGAGGTGTGGAAAAGCCAGCGGTTTTGAAAAAAAAAAAGAAAACTTACTTCTCTGACTCCTCTCGCGGCTCGTCCCAGCGAGGATGTGGGGAAAGCGAATGGCCAAATTCCCCGAGGATACGTAGCGGCTGTGAAATAACTGCAGCTGTGTGAGGGACTTTGGCGGTTTGGCTTTTAGGTGTGGAAGCAGCCCTAAAGCCATCGGGGACAGCAATCGGCAAAATTCCCCTTGTGCGCCGTGGCTGAGAAACCCATACAAAATCCTGTGTGTGGGCTGCACGTCTACTTCAGGTGCGTGAGCAGCCCTGAAGGTTCTGAGGGTGGCGATTGGCCGTGTTTCTCGGGCATGTGCAGCGGTGGAGGACGCTGTATGAGTCTGTGGAGCTGGTTCGTCCCTGTGCGTGGCGCGCACTTGGCACAGTGACCACATAGCTGGCAGTTGCGCTGTCCTCGTGATCCTGCGATGTGAGTGCGGGGCTTCATTGTCGCGAGCTGAGTCAGGGTCGGGGAGCTTGGTGGAACTCAACGCAGTCGGTGTCGATGATCTTCCCCGTTCAGGCTGTTTCTGTGAGCCGCTCATGTCGCTGATCCTCGTGTGTCTTGGTCCCAGCGCCGCGCTCTCCGTCCGGCCCTGGAGGTTGCCATCGTGGAGAAAGGACAAGGTGCACACGCTCCCGTGTGGATGCCAAGGATGTAGGCGATCCCCGGTCTCTGGAATCCTCAGTGGGGTGAGAGGGAGAGATAGTCCATTTCACGTTAGGTCACCAATGTAGAGGGTGCGAAGGAAAGGATGTGGAGGCGAGGCACGGGCATAGTTCAGCACAGATTCTTTATTTATCCTCTAACATGAGTACAGCCTGCTGGCCCCAGCGTGGCCACTGGGGCCCTGTTACTCATGATGAGAGTAGAGTGTAAGAGTGAGAGATGAGGGAGAGCAGCTCTTTTATACTGTTATACATAGAGAGAGAATGCATGGCACATTAGCATATCAATTGTCATCTACTACCATTGGTCAACACACATGATTAGCATGACATTGGTTGATACAAAGACACATGCATTCAGTCCCATCTGACTGTCTCCTGTGGTTCTTTTGGTCATGTGTCAGTTGTGCTCTGCTTCCTCCAAGCTCACTGCTGGGTGTGAGGAAAGCTCCAGAAGAATGTCCCAGAGGAATGTCTCCCTGCTGTGTTTAGTGTCACCACAGGGTCACCAAACTTGATACACAAGTTCAGTCTGAGCCCAGGCACTTTGACTACAGGTTTGGGGTCAAAAGGTCAAAGTCCTTCCTTACCATAGAACGTGTAAAGCTCTCTAGGGTCACCTCGCTAAACGGGTTCACCTCGGGATCCTGCCCTACAACTATCAGTGTATACTTTGTTAGTTGATAGGTTTATCATAATTTGGTTCATCCACAATTATACTGAAAACTCCTCCAAGTATTGGGATCGTCAAAGAAAATGGAGGCAGGGGATATTGCACTCGCCTCAGAGTGCTCTTGTATGAATTTGTGGTGGTGTTTTTTAGGAAGAGCAACAACTCATAACGTTGAACTGAACTGAGAAATGAACTCTCTGTCAGCAGCAGCATGATTAATAATTTGCTTTAAAGGGATCATTGACTGGAAAAATTGTATTTCTGTAGGTTCTAACCTTCCGACATACATCTATTGGTCACGTGATTATCAAAAGACTATCAAAACTCTCACTATTAAAAAACACACAGTCTTTATCTCGTTTTTCTCTCCAATAAACTCTTCCAGGTATTTTCCTGGGCCTCAAGAAATGGGAAACCTTGATACCTCCTTGCTGCTTTATTACTGACCAACCTAGTTGTCTGTCATGTAGATGCGTGTGGCATTAGCATTAGCTCTTAGGCATTATCCTAAGAGCTAACAGTGGTACTAGGAAACTTTATTGTTATTTTGTTTAGATTTCAATCACCCTAATAGAGATCACTGTTTCCACCTGGTTCATTAATCCACATTTGATAATGTATCTCATGCCATTCTGGCTTATTGTCTTATATTTTTGCCGTGATGCTACATTGAACTAACAGCACCACAAAGCCACTAACTGAACAAGCAGTTTAGCCGCTAGTCTTGGCTAGTTCACGGATGATTCTGTGCTTACTGTCCTTCAGGGACCAGTCATATCTTACTGACCACAGAAACCACACAAGGCATTTGCACGGCATTTATCAGATTATTCTGTTTACATGGCCACTTGAATAATCAGATAACTCCAGAAATCCAATTATAACCGGCTTATTTGTGTGCATGTAAACATGGTCATTATTTCATTCATTCTTTAAGACATAGAGCTAGGATCTAGCCAGCTAAGATTAGCAATAATGACGCAAGAGGTAGGGCGACGTTATAGGTGGCCTTAGAGATTTAAAGAGACATGAACTGAAACCAGCTGTTCTCTGAAAGCCACAAATGATGATTCACATTGATGCACCAATAATTAAATATGTCATAAATATTTTGTTAAGAAATATGTGGGCAGCACGGTGGCGCAGTGGTTAGCACAGTGGCAGCACAGCAAGAAGGTCATGGGATCGATTCCACCCTTGACCATCGTGGGTTCGATAACACCCCCAGACCATCGGTGACCCTTCTGTGTGGAGTTTGCATGTTCTCCCCGTGTCTGCGTGGGTTTACTCCAGGCACTCCGGTTTCCTCCCACATGCCAAAAACATGCAAGTTAGGTTAATTGGCATCAAAACTGGGGATTCTAAATTGTCCTTAGGTATGGATGTGAGAGTGAATGGTTGTCTGTCTCTCTGTGTTGGCCCTGTGATGGACTGGCGATCTGTTCAGGGTGTACCCTGCCTCTCGCCCAAAAGATGCTGGGATAGGCTCCAGCCCCCCCGCGACCCGAAAGGATTAAGCGGTAGAAGATGGATGGATGGATGAATATGTGAGCTGTTAAAATGCAAAAAAAAAAAAGTGCAGTCAATGCCCCCTTTAAACTTGAGGAATAAGTGTGACTTGTACTTTACTGAGGTACTGCCACTTTAATAGTATTAGTGTGCCTTAAGAAATATTTGCAATACAGATAAATTCTTAATGGTCAATAGTTAAGGTGCATGCAGTCAATAATGGTCTTTCTTTCAGGTCTCTGCAGTGAAGATTGCAGTGTCCTGGCAAAGCGTGAGACCAACTCTGTTCCAGCAGGGGGCAGCCTGTTCCTGTCCTGTGATGTGGAGCACTGTGGAGACTCTTGGACTGGCAGCTGGATGTGGGGCAATTTCACTGATGGAAAGTTCAGCCCTGTTAAAGAAAGCACAAGGCACCATCTGAAAAAAGTGGCGCTGTCAGTCAACACAACCAGACTAGTTTTAGAAATCCAGAGTGTCAAACAGTCAGACGAAGGTTCCTATAAGTGCAGTGTTGACGGGAGTAATGACGCCACTGTACATGGCCATATTACCAACCTTAATGTCACTGCAGGTATATAGAATTATGTACCTTCAGCAAATGAAAAACACTGTGCACATGTATTTTATTTTCTAATTCTTTTTGTGCATTTTCCATTTTCTCCTTATCATAAAGCTGTCCTCACTCAGAGGCACTCCTGGCTCAGGGCTGTGGTCTGTTGTGGTGCTTTTCTTTGTACTTCAATCATTCTGGGTTTAGCTCGCTGTCTGAGCCCAGCGGTCAGGCCTCACCCTCTTCCCAGGAGAAAGTCAGCAAATGCAGCCGTATGCAGGGATGAACCAGTCCACTCATCTCCACAGCCCCCCCCTCGATGCCCAGTACCACAGAAATACTCTCCTCCTAAAAAAGGTGTCTCTTTTATCTGTTCTCATATGATAAGCAGCAGGTGTGATGGTGCCAGATCAGAACTTTTAACCTGTTGTGTGTTCGTGTGCCTCACAGCTCCCCCTAAACCCTCCCAGAAGCCTGAGGTGGGTGAGCTTAATTTTGTTGAAAAAAACAAAAAACAAAACATGAATGAATGAAACCCTTGAGCAGCAATGAACAGTGCTGGTAGCTCATGCTTTTGACAGTAAATGGATTCTCGGACTTTTGCTTGTTTTTACAGGTGGTCTATGTAGACATTTCCCAAGAAGTGCTGAGCCAACAGCGAGCCCCAAGAGAACCTGCAGAGTCTGCCACTGTCTACTCATCACTCAGATTTTAAGGGAAGTGGATGTGAAGAGAAGAGCTGAGGGTCTGCATGTTGTGGCTCTCGGGCCAAATGTGGCATCCAACATAATCATAATATTCACATCTGAGCAGCTGGCTGATGATGCAGGTAACAGATCTATATATAAACATTAGATAGGACATGGCTAGTCGCAGTCGGCCAAGCACGACCACCATATTGACCAGGTAAAGAAACACAAATAAATCATTGTGCCTCATAGGCATGTATTGCAATTTCTTCATTCCAACTCATTAATTACCTACAGAATATGGTGCCTCCATTTGCCATGAAAATGTCCTATTTAATGTTTATCATCGGTAAGGACGTCACAGCCAGTCAGCTCATAGCATAGCTGAGTTAGGGCAAGAATAAATGTGACACCTACTGGCCAGGAGGTGAGAATGTTGTCTCGATCAACTTTAAACCTTTTAAAGTCACACATTTGTATGGAAAAAGTTGAAAACTTATGTAAAGAAATTCACAAATATACAAGAAATGGCTCAAATTTATGAGTAAAGACAGTTTAATGAGAAAAGTCTCATATTTACAAGAAAAAAGGGTTAAAATTCAAGAAAAAAAGCTACAAAATACTTTATTAAAAACCTAATAAATGTACAAGACAAAATGTTACATTTATGAGTTATTATCTTATGAGAAATAAGTTTCAAGTTTCCAAGCAAAATCACACGTTTACAAGAAAAAGGTGTCACAATTTTATATACAGAAAGTTGCATATTTTGTCTGTTTACCTTCATTTTAAGGCTCAAATGTATCTTGGAAGTCAGTAGATCCTACTTGGCCAAAAATGGCTCAAAATGCCTTTTTTTTTCCTCCACAGAAAAGGTTGCTGACCCCCGAGCTTTGCTCTATTCGATCACTGATCTATTCGATCACAGACGCAAATTAGCAATATTGCTAAATCTGGCATACTTACATTTGTATTAATGTTCATTAGTATGTAATGTCCCTTTCAAATAAACATTAATATGTTCATGAAACTCTGGATGCTGGGCTGTCTATACTGTGACAAATGGAGAAAGTGATGAGGTAATATAGGAGGGAACACAGCAGTGGGATTTTTGTTGGTGTCGCATATTGGAAGAAGCAATAGCGGTGCAGCTGACAGTAAGCCCTGCAGCTAATGAGACAGTGAATTGACCAGCTGTACCTCCGTGTGGTGCTACATAGAGAAGAGCGGAATGTGAGATCATTTCAGTGATCTAGCAATTTGTACTTAAACATCACAACAGACTTTGGCAGTGTCAAACAAATGCTGTCTGCATATGTTTCTCTGTCTTTTCATCTTTATGTACAGGACCTGACAATAAAAACCAATGAAAACAAAAACACAAGTGCCACAAAATACAACATTTTATTTTAGAATAAATTCTCAATGGCACATTACATAACCAAATATACATATACATGTTTAGACATCTTTTTTAAATTAATATATTTCCTTTAATAATTTCACTTAGCTAATAAGCGTATTCTGCTGTGACATTTTTACATGACATCAATGCAAAAGAACTTTAATAATAAATTAAGCATATAAACAAAGGAGAGGATGCAGGGGCATTTCAGGCGATACCTGCTACAAACTAAACATCTTCTCTGCCTGCTTCCCTTACTAGAGGTAATCACGGACTGAGAACAGTGTGTATTAGCCAGCACATCTGTCTCTTGTCTGTGTTTAACAAGAAGGTAATTCTCAAGTGAGAACAACTTCCTGGCAAGTTCAAAGGTCACCTAAATTTCAGAGCGTATTTGTAATTTGGGGGAATGGAGCCTTTTGTCATTTATGCACTCACATGCTATCCAGGAATGCTTCCCTACACATGAAGATATTCTTCCAAACATCTTCCAGAAGGCTAGGGCATATTTTTTTTTTTTTTTTTAATTTTAGAACTTTAGGCACACTCTTAGCGATGCTCAAATTTAATCTGTTACTCCAAACTTTAATTTCCATTAGGAAAATTAGGAAATTTAAAATTTAGGAGGAAAACAGGGAATACTATAACACAATCTGTGAAGTACTATGAAAATACTGTGTACTTTCAGTGTAAGCAATCCTTGTTTGACCACAAAAGTACCTTGTTATCCTTTAAGTACCATATAGTTACCATGTAGCTACCCTGTAGTTCCCATATAAGAACTCTGTAGTTTCCATGTTCAGACAACTTTACCTCCACCAAGGAGATTAGGGTTTTGCTGACACTGGTTTGTTTGTCTGTTTGTTAGCAACATTACTCAAAAAGTTATGAACGGATTTCGATGAAATTTTCAGCACAGGTGTGTAATGGCACGGGGAACAGATGATTAGATTTTGGTGGTGATCTGAAAGTGCATACCTCCACCAAGGGCCTTGTTTGTAATTGTGCAGTAGAATTACACAAAAACTGTGTAACACAATGTGTCAGCAACATTACTCCAAAACTGCTGGGCAGTTTGATAAAATTTTCACCACAAGTGGCTCTTGGGCTACAGACAAACCCATTACATTTTGGAGGTGATCCATGAATGCATACCTCCACCAAGGTTCAATATCCTAGCAATGGTTTAGCAGAGTTACACAAAAACTAGTGAATGGATTTTTACCTCTGCCAAGATTTTTGCCTGAGGCTGATATGCAGTGGCAGAGCAGAGTTTGGGTGAACAACAGCCTTGGCGGAGGTATGCACTCTGAGTGGCCTCTAGTTATTCGAGTAATCTTATGAGTGACAAATTAAAAAAAAAGCCTGTACTGGGTTCTAATTTCATGATTACTCTGAAATTACCTAGCACTTGCTGACTTTTGGGCAGTATTCTTCAGTTTTTTTGCTCATTTGTAATTTTCCCTCAAATTACCCAGTTCTTTTTTGAGTTCTTGTATGTATTCTTCAGTCACTTTGCTCAATTATTAAAGTATTTTTTGGTTAATTACAAAATTAGAACACAGTAACTACTGGGAATTTTTGGAGTAATTATGACTGAGCAATGTCACTGAAGAATACAGACCTGAACCTAGTAAGTACCGGGTAATTTGGGGGTAATTACAAAATTAGAACTTGGCAAGTATTTTCAGGGTACTTACACATAAATATGAGTTTAACTATTAAACTTGTCTGAAGCAGAGAAACCACAGTTTTTATATGGTAATGACAGGGTACCTACATGGTAAGTACAAGATACTTTTATACAACAGTTAGTTCTGACCAAGCAATCTGACTGGACAATAGGGATTCCAGGAGTTACTATATTCCCCAATAATCACACTTGGATGTGTCACTGTATACGTATCACTCCACTTCAGTGGTGTGGGGCTAGTAAAGGCTTATCTTAATAATCTTTAAAATATAGTTAATATCAATGTTTTCTTATATGTGAGAATTGTAATACTGTGTTGGATACTGTAATTTCCACAGTGACACGCTGTTTGAAAAGAGACGGTTCTATGTAAAAATCAGTAAGTCCCGACCTTGTAAACATCTGGTCATAGGCATTTCAAGTCATTTAACAACAAAAGAGACAAAGTAGAGTTAGATTTGTTGTCTTAATTAACTAACCATAATAACTTTGTGGCGATTCACTTCATTTAATCTGAAAGTGCCAAGAAAAAGCAAATGAAGTTCACTGAAGCTAAATTGCTAACAAGTCAACCGACCACCCAGCACAAGTCACAGTGACCCACAAACCCTACTCAACAGGTGGACCGATATGTACTATAAACACCGACTTCTGCATTGGACAATATTTAATTTGTTTATATGTGTGTGAAATGACAATAGTGTTGTGACCCGAGCACTATGTTATTTGTGCTCGGGCTATTCCTGTCGGGGCTTGACAGCGGCGTTGTTATCCTGGCTCTCCGAGCTCTTATTGTGACAGCGCTCGGGAAGGCTTCCGCTCAGCTGTCAAGTTCTGAACAGCTGTTCTGCATTTGCGGTCGTTAGCAACGGACTTCTTAAACCCACGCTAGCGGCCGCATCCTTGCAGCAGTGTCCGTCTCTTATCGTTGGAACTACGTATGCTTTGGACTGTTTCTACCTTGCCTGTCTGTGGTATGACCGTCGCCTCCTGTGGACCTGTAAGTGAACTGTTAGCCTTACGCCTCCCGGTGTGGGTAGACTTGTATGTGTCATTGCCTCAGCAGCTTGTACCATTATTACTTCACTGTTAAATAAAAACTCTTGCACAACTCTCTGGTGACGGTGTGGCGTCTTATGGTGGCTCGCGAGAGCCACCGCATGACAGTACACTGCTGCCAAAAAACGGCGTTTACGGTGACGCCAACCCGAGACGCCTTTCACCAGTGAGTTGGTGTTTTTTGGACATTTGCTTTCCCTGTCTGGGTACGGTGTGTGTGAGGAATGCCGTCGCGGAAGGGCTGCGCTCGGAGTCCGAGCCACAAGCTGACGGGCGTCCTTGAATTCGTGGATGACATGCTCATATCCGCTTCCCTCCTGGATTACGATCACGGCATACACTGGTACCTGGACTCCGCTGAAGACGCTCTTCGTCATCTCTCTCCCCGCTACGCCGACCACCCGGAAGTCGACGCGAGGAGGGTTGATATCGCCGCACAACGCGAGATATTCCTTATGCTGCAGGAGGAGCACTACAAGAAGCAGAGGAGGAGGCGCTCCTGCTCTTTGCCTCAGGATCCCGATTCTGTCCTCGATCCATTCCTGGAGTTCGCACCATCTGGGGGCCGGCGTAGACGTCGGCGCCGCGGCCGAGCACATCTTCAGCAAGCTCCTGTTCCGGATCCATTTCCGGGCCGCCGGAATGACCCAGTCAACCAGCCAGCTGTCTCTTCGTCGTCACATCAGGAGGGAATTCCTGCAGCCCCTTCTCTCGGGCCACCACCCCCTGCTGTACGGTCAGCATGTTGTACCCGGCCCGCTTCGGCTGCCGCTCCCTCGACCTCGACGCTCTCTCCAGCTGCTGTGTGTGATCAGAGTCCTGCGCCGGCGGGTTCTGTCCATGGGTCCTTTCCTACCACCCAGCGAGCGAGGGAAGGAGCAATGTCCTCTACAGCTGGCACCATCCTCCCTCCGGGAGACAGGCAAGTTCAAATTCACTCCCCTACTTATCATGGTGATCTGTCTTGTCTGACTCCTGGGGGTGAAGCTCGGGGTTTGCAGCCCCCCGAGTTTCCTCCTCCAGCTGTAGTTATCTGTACTGAACCTGTGGCCTCTGTGTTTCCTCCTGCTGAGCGGACCTCGGTGTTAGATCCACGCCGTCGAATGAGGGGGAGGCCTGTGGCTCTGGGAATTATCCCTGCCCCGCAGCCTTGTTTTGGACAGAGGAGGACAGCGGACTGCGGTGAGGAGCCTGAGCCGATGAGCAAGCATCCCCAGGTCTCCACAGAGGAGCAGCCCGAGCCAGCGGGTCGAGGGTCCCCTGCCACCACGCCGTGTGGGTTATCGGTGTGGACATCAGCGCGAGAGTATCCAGCTGCAGAAACCATCAGGCCGGCTGTGGAACCCGACGCAGCTGAGTGGGAGCCCGATGATGAGCTTCTACCTGAACCTGGATCGACGAAGTCCTGGACGGCTCCAGAGCCCGAGTGCAGGCAAGTGCTCTTCTTTGTTTTTCTTTGTGGTGTGTTAGAGCATTTTTGCTTGCCTCGTGGGGAGGCGAGCGAGGGGCAGCCGTCTGCTGCGCCCGAGCTCATCTCGCTGGGCTCTGGCGCTGCCGGTGATACTGATCCCGGTCCTCTCCTGTCCTCTGAGCCTCTCCACAGCGTAACCGGTTTGGAGTCTGTCGAGGTCGCGGGGCTGGAGGTCCCAAGTTCGGGGATGGAGGTCGTCGCCGGTGCAGTACGGACCCAGTCGGGGTCCGACGCGTGGGCTGAGGTGACCCAATCGGGGTCCGACGCGGGTGCAGCGGTGACCTAATCGGGGTCCGTCCAGACCCAGTTGGGGTCTGACGTGTGGGCTGAAGTGACCCAATCGGGGTCCGACGCGGGTGCAGCGGTGACCCAATCAGGGCTTGCCGAGGTCCAGTGGGGGTCCAACGCAGGTGCAGCTGCGACCCAATCGGGGTTCGAGGAGGTCCAATCGGGGTCTGACGCTGGTGTGGCAGTGACCCAGTCGGGGTCCGGCGAGGTCCAGTGGGGGTCCGACGTTGGCGCTGCTGTGACCCAATCGGGGTCCAACGCGGGTGCAGCTGTGATCCAATCGGGATCCGATACAGGCGGAGCTGCGACGATCGCATCGGTCTAGACTGAGATCGGTGGAGGAGCCGCAGACCCTTCGCCGCCTGATGTGATGTGGACCCATTGTCTTGATTATTCCCCTCTCAGGAGCCACCAGCTGGGGTCGTTAGCGCTGGGGGCCGTTGGAGGTTTTTGTCTAGCAGGCTGGCGCTCTCATGTAGTTTCTCTGTCTGGCAGGCCGCCGCACGCTATTCCTCCACGGTTCTGGTGGCTGAGGGATGCGGGTCGGCCACCCGAGGAACTGCTCTGCTGGTTTGGCGCCTTGGGTCGGTCACCCGATAAACTGTGTTTGCTACTGGGTGGCCTGGTACGGCCTCCGGAGGACTTGTCTCTTGGGGCCTGGGACTGGGGCAGGTCGCCTGACCATGTACTGTTTTCTGTGACTATCTGTGGGCCATCGGATGCAGGGAGGTCGCCGGAGCTCTGCCTGGGGCGTTTGATCTCCGCCGATCGTCTTCTGTTTGGGACCATACGGTGTAAGGTTATTTGGAGCAATTGAGATTGCCTCGTGTATGTTTGCAGCATGCTTTTGTTTTTGTTTTTTTTGTTTTCCTCCCCTCTTCTACTTGAGGGGCTATAGCATGTGTTTCTTGTTTTTTCATAGATACCGTAGTGTTTGAGGCTGTTGTTTTGGGTTTAATTGTGGCTGGGTTTCATGTACATGGGTGATTTGGGAGTATAATTGTGGCATTTCAAAGTTTGTGTGTGAAAAGATCTTTACTCTGATGAGTTCTAAACCACGTGGGGTTATGTACTCTGGAGTTAGACAGGTTATCTGTGGTCTCTGTGGGAAAGCTTTCGGTGTCAGGTAATTATGCTCTGTATGGTTTGTACCCCTTGTATTGTAATTCTTGCCTTGTTTTTTTTTTTTTTCTTCATTGTTCTGGGGGAATTTGATGGATATGTCGGGGGATGTGTTCTTCTTTTTCCTTTTTGTCTGGGGCCTTGTTGGGTTTTGTTTGGCTCCCTCCTTGCCTGTTCCTCCATTCACTCGCCCTGTGGTTGGTGGGGGGGGGGGGGGGCTAGGTGTTACAAGACATTCGGAGCCTGCCTTTTGAGGGGGGGCTACTGTTGTGACTCGAGCACTATGTTATTTGTGCTCGGGCTATTCCTGTCGGGGCTTGACAGCGGCGTTGTTATCCTGGCTCTCCGAGCTCTTATTGTGACAGCGCTCGGGGAGGCTTCCGCTCAGCTGTCAAGTCCTGAACAGCTGTTCTGCATTTGCGGTCGTTAGCGACGGACTTCTTAAACCCACGCTAGCGGCTGCATCCTTGCAGCAGTGTCCATCTCTTATCGTCGGAGCTACATATGCTTTGGACTGTTTCTACCTTGCCTGTCTGTGGTATGACCGTCGCCTCCTGTGGACCTGTAAGTGAACTGTTAGCCTTACGCCTCCCGGTGTGGGTAGACTTGTATGTGTCATTGCCTCAGCAGCTTGTACCATTATTACTTCACCGTTAAATAAAAACTCTTGCACAACTCTCTGGTGACGGTGTGGCGTCTTATGGTGGCTCGCAAGAGCCACCGCATGACAAATAGTCCTATTCTTTTTTTATATTATGCTCATTGGCGTGCTTAACAACAGTTAACTGGGTACATTTATTAGGGACTATTTTTCTTGATGGAGCAAAATAACTGGTTAAACAAATAAAAATCATAATATTTTGACATACACTACCGTTCAAAAGTTTGGGGTCACTTAGAAATTTCCTTATTTTTGAAAGAAAAGCACTTTTTTTCAATGAAGATAACTTTAAACTAATCAGAAATACACTCTATACATTGCTAACGTGGTATTGACTATTCTAGCTGCAAATGTCTGGTTTTTGGTGCAATATGTACATAGGTGTACAGAGGCCCATTTCCAGTAACTATCACTCCAGTGTTCTAATGGTACAATGTGTTTGCTCATTGCGTCAGAAGGCTAATGGATGATTAGAAAACCCTTGTGCAATCATGTTAGGTCTGCAATGCTGTAATTGCTGCAAATGGAGGATTCTTTGACGAAAGCAAAGTTTGAAGGAAAAAATTATTATTTCAAATACAAATCATTATTTCTAACCTTGTCAATGTCTTGACTATATTTTCTATTCATTTTACAACTCATGGTGGTAAATAAGTGTGACTTTTCATGGAAAACACAAAATAATTGTCTGGGTGACCCCAAACTTTTGAACGGTAGTGTATATTGCTGTCATTTAATAAACTGTGCTGGTGGAAGTAAAGTTGTACGGTATCACGAACTGCAGTTATGTCTTCGGTCCTCCACTTTGCGTCTGGCCTATGACAAATGACCACTGATACTGTACTCTCTCTTGTGTAATATTGCTAAAATATGAAGTATATTGGTGGAGAAGTTACTCCATACTTGAACTAACAGTGTGGGAGATTTTAAAACTGTAAACTTTGTATTTGAAATACAGTAGTCAACAGACAGTCCTTGGAAAATCTGAACCTGATTTTCTCAGAGAAGTACAGTAGTTTGAGAGGTGTGAACATTCAAATGGCCACATCCTCTTCAAATCTTTTCAGACTTCCATGTGTTAGACATCATTGGAAAGCTTAGATTCCACACTTTTAGAATCAGTAAATAACTCAAAATACCCTTGCTCCTGGTTTTTCCATGGCTGGTCACATTTTTCTCATTAAATTTGCAATTTGTTTCCTAGTAAACTTGACTTTTTGTAAATGTGCAATTGTTTCTTTTAAATTTGCAATTTTCTTTCTCATAAATTTATGACTTTTTTCTTGTGAATTTACAGCTTTTTTCCCATAAGTGTATATTTGTACATTCTTTCTCATAAATTTGTGATCGACAACAATAACA
The DNA here is from genome assembly GCA_020510985.1 of Pholidichthys leucotaenia. NCBI lineage: Eukaryota > Metazoa > Chordata > Actinopteri > Cichliformes > Pholidichthyidae > Pholidichthys > Pholidichthys leucotaenia. The sequence continues at coordinate 130,235,551 of CM035847.1, forward strand.
CTTATAGTGTCCCCTCAATATTTACTCTGGAGAAAATATTCTGTTTACTGCCCCTCCCAACATAAATATGAAATATCTGCCCAATCAGCATGTTGGCACTGCTCCGGACTGCCGGCCCACTGGAAAAAATAAATGTGGACCCCTGGCAAAAACATTTGAGGACCCCTAACTCAGACCAAAAGTACACAGTAATTTCATAGTACATCACAGGCAGTGTTATAAAGTATTCCCAAAAAACACAGCTAATGAATTTTCAGTTCAATAGTGGTCCTTTACGAGTATGACAAAATACATTTTAATTCTGAGGTTGTATTTCATGGTTAACAGAGCTCAGCTGCCTATTAACCAGTACAGACTACCCTCCAGTGGTGGTTTAAACATGACATTTACCTACAGAAAATCATACGTGTGAAATTTTGAACTATAGAGTAAAGGTAAAACCTTGATACTGCCCAAGCCTACAGTACCATTCAGTCTGGGTATTTGGTCGCACGCCAGGTTAATGCTGTGGTTTAGTTGAAGATTAAAGCAGACCTATTGTCCTGTTGTGCTTGAGAGCAACTGGCTTTGTGAATGAGTTCTAAGAGAGTTTGCATCAACTAATAAATCATAAAATACAAAAAAAAAAGTATATCAAATGTACATTCAAAGTGTTTTTTTTTTCCAAAGGTGGTTCAAAGGTTCATTATAACCTGAAGCATCAATTTCAAGTCATCATCGTCAGTTCACGTGCTGTGAAACTATAAAACCCCGGAGACTTTCCTTTTCTAAAGAACCAGCGAACATACACACCGATACACTGAGCTACCAAGCATCAATGGGAGGTATCAGAAAGTGAAATGTTTTCAGTAAGTGCAACATCTATTTTCAGCAAATGTGGGTGTTGATCGGCTACCCACAACTGTGCTGTAACCAGATCCTCGTTCTCTCACATAGTGAGAGGTGCAACGAGACACACGGAGAAAGAACACATCAGCGGTGAAAAGGGCTTTTGATAGATTGTAAGGCGCAGCTTTGGACAAAATAAGCTTGTGGCAAAATGGGTCGGCAGTGCCTCCTAATGCGCCCCACGCGAGCTAAAGTTCCCCTGCCAAGCTCTTTGAAGTCAGCCTTATAAGTGCAGAAATGCTGTCCAAGGAGGAGACATGTTGCGTTTGTAGCGCAGTAGACACAATGCAGCAGCTAGCAAGATTACAAAAGCAGCTCCAAAATCTGACATGTTCCCCGCAAAAAGCAGTTACACGCTGTATGTCCAGAATAAGTTTAGATCACATCTCCCAGTGTTGCATTGCTACTATAAGTCCACTGTTCCATATGCTTGTATCATCATAAGTGCCATTCAAGAGGGAAAGGAAAAAGCCCCGATGTCTGATGATTATGTCCAACTAGCGCTCAAGAGTCGACAGGAGAAAGAGTAACAGTTCGGCCACAAATTCATGGTGCCCCCCTTGTCTGAATCGCTGTGTCTCTGTTAGACAATATGCTTTAGAAAAAGCTGGGCCTGAGTCTAGCTCTGCCTATGCTCACAGTAACTACAGCCATGCCAGCGCTTTCATGTGATATGAACAATTAATAATGCAGCAAGTTTGGACTAATCTGTAGTTAAAGGCTTGCTAAAAAAGAAAGCCAACGTACCACCTGCTTCTCATTACTATACACTCACAGTATTTTTCAGTTTATTTCCAGTGTGTGGGGCTTGTCAGATTATCCTTGGCTTTGGGAAGTGGTTCTACAGTGATTCTGTGGTTCTTGTAATTTTTTTTTTTGCAGCTTCTTCAACTGAAGTTGTCCCTTCATTGTGCAAGTGTCTTTTTTCCACGCTCAGCAAAGCTACTCGGACTGAAAAAGAGACGACAGAGAGACAGAGGCCAGTTAGAGGAGAGTGCTCCCCGACAGCATGCAGCTTTCAGTCTGGGCTTATTAGCACACACCAGTTCAACTCTTTCAGTGACATTACAGTGATCCAGAGATAATGAGATGTCTGCAAGATGGACGCACGCACGCACACACACACACGCACGCACGCACGCACGCACGCACACACAAATCTAACAAGACAGTTGTCATATTTAGAACTTACAGTTGTGGATGAGTGACTCATTTTGTCAAAGCGGAACTTCAAGTTTGACCTCGGTGATGTTTTACTTTTCCCATCTGCCGAGTGGAAAAAAAAGGAAATGGAAATGAAACAAAGAAAATAACCACTGGAAAAAACAAACATGCATGTCTGTGTTTTTTTTTTTTTTTCAAAATGTGAACTACGAGTTCTGCATGCTCCAAAAATTGTGGATTCACCTGTCGGACTGCGGCACATGATGACAGGGGTACCGGATCCCTGGCTGTCGACGCTGAGCGCAGGGCTGAAGGTGGAGGAAGATGTTATAGACGGATGGCTGGCCTAAGGAAAAAGGGAAACAGATGAAGGGATAATTCATATGGAGGAAGAGGTGAAGGAGCAAAAACACTGAAGAGGAAACTCAACTCTCCTGTCTACGAAGAGTCACTGGAGGTTTAGCTGAAAACCGCTAAATTCAGGGAGGATCACAGCTTGACTAGAGTAATTTTTGCTACTTTTTAGGAAAAAAAAAGTGACATCCTAGAGGGGATTAGTTTTACTAAACACAGAAATAGGAACCACAGCTATATTGTGTCCAGAGCTTAGTAAAGTCCTTAAGTATGTTGGTACAATAATAAATGGTTATTTATTATTTATTTAGCGAATGCAAAGTCCTTAAGCCAAGCAGTTGCCTCCTGGTTTGCTGTATGGAGGGTGTGTAATCCTCCTTCCAGTCTTTGGAGCGGGCAAGCCTCTATGATGTGTTCCATTGTTTGCTCCTCTCCACATGCGCACAGTGGGCTAGGGCTACTGCCCCATCTGTGAAGGCTGGCCAAGCAGGGGCCGTGTCCAGTCCTGAAGCGATTGAGTGTAGACCACTGTCTCCTTGGGAGGTTGGTGCCCGGGACCTGTTGGTTGGGGTTTATCACCAGCTGTTTGGGACCTCCTTGGTCTCCCATTCCTCTTGCCAAGCTGTCTGGATGGTAAAGTCAGCTGGGGGAGGGTTTTTCCAAATCGGCCGTCTGGATGAAAGTCGGGCAGTGGGTGGGGTGTAGATATCTGCATGGATTGGTAAGTGAGGAAAATCTTTAACTTTTTGGAGCATCCTTTGAGTTAATGCTGCTCGCCGGATGTGTGGAGGGGCTATGTTTGACAGTACAGAGAGCCAGGGGAGTGGTGTTGAGCGGATTGTTCCAGTTATAGTTCTCATGGTTGAGTTGAGCTGGGTGTCTACATGGTGTGTGTAAGATGACCTGGACCAGACAGGGGCACAATATTCTGCTACAGAGTATGAAAGGGCCAGTGCTGAGGTGCGCAGGGTGGAGACTGCTGCCCCCCATTTTGCACCAGCGAGCTTGCAGAGCAGGTTGTTTCGTACCTTCACCTTAGCAGCCGTCCCCTTTAGATGTTCCTTGAAGGATAAGGTCCTATCAAGGGTCACTCCAAGATAAGTTGGATTTGGGGCATGCTTAAGCTTGAGTCCGCTCAGGTGGATGTTTAGTTCTCTGGCAGCTTTTGCATTGTGGAAATGGAATACACTGGAAACGGTTTTTGCTAGGCTTGGTTTTAGGCGCCAGATTTTGCAGAACTGGTCCAGTTTGGCAAGATCTTCCGTGAGCACCCGTTCCAGTGGTTCAAAGTCTGGTGCTTGGAATGCCAAACAGATGTCGTCTGCATAGATGAATTTGCGGGATTTTGTAGTAGGCAGGTCGTTTATGTAGAGGTTGAACAGAGTTGGAGCTAGAACTGAGCCTTGTGGGAGTCCGTTTTTCTGCATTCTCCATGCACTTGTGTTCTGACTGAGGTGGACTCTGAACCTTCGGTTAGTCAGCAGGGTTTTTATAATTGCTGTTGCCCAAGCAGGGATCGCCTTTATAAGTTTCAGGAGGAGGCCTTTGTGCCAGACCGTATCATAGGCGGCTGTAAGATCGAGAAACACAGCCCCTGTCTTCAGTCTGCTCTCGAAGCCTTTTTCGATGAAGGTGGTTAGGGCCAGTACTTGTTCTCCTGTACAGCGGTCCTTGCGGAAACCTGCTTGATCCACACTTAGAATATCCTCTATTTCTGGGGAAATGCGTTGCAGTATTAGGCGCTCCATGATTTTGTAAGGAACGCTGAGTAGGGAGATTGGGCGGTAGCTTGCTGGTAGTTTGTGGTCTTTGCCAGGTTTTGGGATGGCAATGACCTTTGCTGTCCGCCATTTCTTTGGGATCGAGTTTGTTTGTGTGATCCTTGTGTAGAATTGTGTCAACTAGGTTAGGGCTCGGGGGCCAAGATTTTTCATGAATTCTGGGAAGATGTTATCGTATCCTGCTGCCTTTCCACATTTCAGGCCCTGTAGGACTTTCTCCAGTTCAGCAGCCTCGAAGGGTTCAGGGTTCGTTTCCTCTACAGGCATTTTTTGGTGTTTTTTTAGCTCAGTTGTAACCGCTCTTCTGGTGTCTTTGTCTTGGGGTGCTTTGGCGATAGTCAGTAGGTGGGATGCAACTTGGTTGGGTGTGACGGATGCTCGGCTTTGGCTAGGGGACTTCTGTGCAGCTCCTAGGCGATGGATGAGGCTCCAACATTTCCTGCTAGAGTGGGTAAAGCTCCGGTCAGCAACTGTCTCCTCCGATTTCTTTCGCCGGGCTGTATTTAGCGATTCAATGAGATGGTCTGCTATCTCTGGGTCCCCTGATGTTTGATAGGATTGTAGGAGGGCAGCACTTTCTCCGTCCAAACATGGGACATAGAGGGGTCGGTAGCCTCGTGGGATTGCAATAAATGGTAATAATATTATATTCAAAATAGTGAAAACGTCATATAATATAATCTGAGGCAAAAATTCGGATTGCTTTAAACCACGGGCCTGTCCATAAGCATGGCTTTATGTGTCTTTAAATTAAAGGAGAGCAGTTTTCAACTTTTCCTTATAATTATTGGGGCAGAACCAAATTATGATATGCCTATAATCCATTAATATACAACAAAAATAGTTGTATATAACCCATACTTGTAGGTCAGAATCCCAAGGTGAACCTGTGTAGCAAGTTTGGTGACCCTAGCTTTCCTTGTTGTTGAGATACAGTTTATATAGCATTTTGATGTTGACCTTTGATGTCGCTATCCCAAAACCATAGTCACAGTTAAGGGTCCAGGGCGAACCTGTGTACCAAGTTTGGTGACCCTAGCTTTACTTGTTCTGTAATAGTGCAAACTGAATGCTAATCTTGACCTTTGGACCCCAAACTCATAGTCAGAAGTCAAGGTCTAAGCCATCTAAGATTTGTCTTTGATACAGCTATAGCGTCAATTTGAAAAGCCTACATCATCTTTTTCAGTAGTTATCATGTTTACAAGACTTAGAGAAAAACTGACCTCTGACCTTGACTTCAAGATCTATAATTACTGCAAAAAATCATCCAGTCAGAGTCAAATTGCAATATGAGCATCATCAGTGTGTATCAAACCCTGGTACCACATTTCAAAACAATCAGAACACAACTGTAGAAGGAGTTGATTTCACAAAAGAGGGGCAGACTGATGGCCCCATAACATAAACCCTCTCTGGTCTTCAACTGATGGGAGATAAAAAAAAAAGAAAGAAAAATAAATGTGCTTTGATACTCATAATCTGATCTCTTGCAATACAGATAAAGCCCAGTTGCACCGTCACAATAATAACAACAATGATAACTAGGAATACAGTTAATGGCAAATATCAGATATGGTGTGTTTACGTGGACTGAATAAATGGATTATTAGGCAGTAAACTACTTGAGTTAATGTGATTTTGTGTGTGCATGTAGAGATGATCACTGATTTCTTCACAGAAATGGAGTAATTATGTCTGCATTTAAGCAGGAAAAACGGGAGAAGGATACTTGTGACAATCATTTCTCTGAAATGGAAGCAGTAGGAACTTCTACAGTGACTGTCCGTCCATCCATCTTCTACTACTCTTCTGGAGGTCCGGGTCATGGAGGCAGCAGTTCAACCAGAGAAGCCCAGACTTCCCTCTCCCCAGCCACCTGCTCCAGCTCTTCAGAGGATACCAAGTCGTTCCCAGACCAGCTGGGAGATGTAGTCTCTCCAGCAAATCCTGGGTCTTCCCCAGGGTCTCCTCCCAGTGGGACGTGCCCAAAACACCTCAAGTGGGAGGCGTCCAGGAGGCATCCTGATCAGATACCCATACCACCTCAACTGGCTCTTTTCAATGTGGAGGAGCAGTGGTTCTACTCTGAGCCTCTCCTGGATGACTGAGCTCCTCACCCTTTCTCTAAGAGTGAGTCCAGCAATCCTATGGAAAAAGCTCATTTGAGCTGCTTGTATGCGTGATCTCATTCTTTCGGTCATTACCCAAAGCTCATGACCATAGCTGAGAGTAGGAACGTAGACTGACCAGTAAATCGACAGCTTTGCCTTAGAACTCAGCTCCCTCTTCACCACGACAGACCGGTAAAATGTCCACATCACAACAGATGCTGTTCCGATCCGTCTATCAATCTCCCACTCCATTCTTCCCTCACTCATGAATGAGACCCCGAGATATTTAAACTCCTCCACTTGGGGCAGGAACTTGTCCCCAACCCGGCGAGGACAATCCACCTTTTTCTGGCTGAGGACCATGGACTCTGACTTGGAGGCACTGGTTCTCATCCCAGCCGCTTCACACTCAGCGGTAAACCATCCCAGTAAAATGGTAAATGGTAAATGGCATTCACTTATATAGCGCTTTTATTCTCATCTCTAGATGACCAAAGCGCTTTACAGATCCTGCTCTCCATCCATACACACACACACATTCACACACTGATGGCGGCATACCTACAGTACCTACCTTACCTACAGTAAGACCTGTAGGTCTTTGCTGGATGAAGCCAACAGGACAACATCATCTGCAAACAACAGAGATGAGATCCTGTAGTCACCAAGCATGACACCCTCCGTTCCTTGGCTGCACCTAGATATCCTGTCCATAAAAATTATGAACAAGATTGGTGACAAAGGGCAGCCCCGGCGAAGTCCAACTCTCACTGGGAATGAGTCTGACTGAGGGTTGGCAATACAAACCAAACTCTCACAATGGTTGTATAGAGACTGGATAGCTCGTAACAAGCCTGATACTCCCGAAGCACCCCCCACAAAAAACACAAGGGACACGGTTGAATGCCTTTGCCAACTCTTCAAAGCACATGTAAACTGGTTGGGCAAACTCCCACGAACCCTCAAGGATTCTCAAGAAGGTAAAGAGTTGGTCCAATGTGCCACGGCCAGGACGAACACCACATTGCTCCTCCTGAATCTGAGGTTCAACCAACAGTCGGACTCTCCTCTCCAGTACCTTGGCATGGATCTTCCCAGGGAGACTGAGGAGTGTGATCCCTCTAAAGTTGGAACACACCCTCCGGTCCCCCTTCTTGAAGAGAGGAACCACCACTCCGGTTTGCCATGCCAAAGGCACTGTCCTGGACAGAGAGGCATGTCAACCATGACAGCCCTACAACATCCAGGGCCTTGAGGTCCTGAGGGCAAGTCTCGTCCACCCCTGGGGCCCGGCCACCAAAGAGTTTTTTAACCACTTCGGCAACCTCAGCCCCTGTGGTGGGCAAGTTGTCCCCCTCGTCCACAAGCCCTGCTTCCTCTGTGGAAGGCGTATCAGTGGGATTGAGGAGATCCTCGAAGTATTCCTTCCACTCCCCGACGATATCCCCAGTCGAAGTCAGCAGTGCCCCATCCGCACCATACACAGTGTGGACAGGGAGCTGCTTCCCCATCCTGAGCAGCAGTGACTGTATCAGTAAAAAACAGGAAAGGAAAGGAAACTAGATATTCATACTTTATAATTCATAATGCAGTCTTGGGGGAATTTTAACCATTATGTTAGCCAGGTAACAGGAAAAAAATAGAAAAGATCACATGCAAATCTATGGGGACAATTTCAAATTCACGAAAAAAAGTTAATTCAAAGGATAAGGAATTTCCTTTTAAGAGGAAAAAAAATTAACATCTTTTGCATGACAGTAGTAACTAATGTATACAAAAAATGTACATTTAGAAAAAAACAAAATCATGAATATGCGAAAAATTATATATTTAAAAGCAACAAAAAAAATCTATAACTAATGCTGACAAACCAGAGTGTTAGAACATCTGTTCCTCAGCTGGTAGATGGTAGGCCCCATAGTCCCAAGACTATGAAAACATTTGACTTTCTGCTGTCTAGCTTGGTGCTCAGCATAATAGAATTAATAAATTAAAAAAAAATTGCTACCAGAGGACTGACCCACCACTGTAGCGTTCACTACTAACAGCAGTCGTGCATCCTAGTCACAGAAACAGAGCTAGTTGCTGCCCCTATACACTACATAGTGTCCCACTTGTTGTGGAAGGGATTTAACTAATACTGACAAACCAGTTTATAATAATATCAGCTATTTCACTTTCCTTTTAAAGGCATGAATGTGCATTGCAGCCCCATCCCAATTTTTTTTAAACCAAAAATGAGTCAGAAATGGCTCCTTTCACAGAAGACGTTGCCACTCCCTGCTGTAAATCTACAGTATAAAATTGTTTTCTCTACTCTTTAATTTGTATAATGTTAAATAAAAAGTTTATTCTTTAGATGTCATCTCAGAAACACAGATATACGGTAAGTGTGAGCACAGCAGTCCAGTCATGTACTTTTTAAGCTTTCCTTGTTGGTAGTAGAAAGTTAAAGGCTCAAAAAGTAGTCATTTTCTACTCACTGTCTCCAGTTCCTCCAGAGCTTCAGTTTCTCCTGTGGTGCTACTGAAGCTGCTGGTGCTGGACGAGGAACGAGAGATATTCGGCCTGCCGCTGCTGCCACCGCACTCCTTCAGCTTGACAAATGGCCTGTTGAGGGAAAAACATGGATGAACCATGAATGAGACTGACCTTAAAGAGTACTGAGATTGCCTTTGGGAAAATCCACCCAGATCTTACCGCTCTTTGTTGGGGCAGATCTCAGGCGAGCTGGGATTGGATAATGTTTCTGACTTCACCTCTTGAGACAGCGGGCAGACTTCTGCAGCCTTTTGGTCACTGAATAGGAAGGATGAAAATATTAGTGTGTGATACGACTGCTATTAAATATATAAATGGTTATGGCATCAACCAGTAAATGAAGAGACCAGAACATCTGCTGCAATAAGAAGTTACACAAATTCAAGACTTTTTAGGATCATTTTATGACCACTTGAATGAATCAAAGACTCCACATTTGTCAAATGTTAAAAAGAATGCAACTGTGGTGAACACTCAATGGACCGGTTGGACCGGTTCTGTGACTCGCATTTCAGGTCAGAACAAAGGCAGGAAGCTTAGCCTTGTTATGCAAGGCTGGAGACTGTGGGGGGTCGATTAAAGGATGCGTGGGAGACAGTGGAAGTGATATCATGGAGGGAAATGCATTGTGACTGTCTTTATTTTGCAAAGTGGTCTGTGGGACATGTGATCTATGAGGTGTGAAGTCCCTGATATTTAAGGACAAGAGTTACTGTTTCATGCTCTCTCTTTTTTTTCTGCTTTGAAATGATGGAGATGTGAATAAAGCTGACTCTGAGAAAGAACGCTGCCTCGTCATTTTCACATCTTCCACACTGGTGACCCCGCTGCGACCGCCTTATGACGGACCATTCAGAGTGCTAGAAACAGGGGACAAGCAGTTTTTGCTAGATTTGGGGGGTAGGAAAGAGAAAATTGGCATAGACAGACTTAAACCCGCTTTTGTGGTGGCAGAGGAGGAAGTGCTGTTGGCAAAGGCCCCGTGGCGAGGTAGACCACCACGGAGGGTTTCACACAGTAATGTTTCCCAAAGTAATGTTTCCCCAGAACACCCGCAGAGACTGACAAAGGGTTTCCGCCCCCAGACGGCAAATCCCCAGCAGGACAGCGCCGCAGAGACTGTGAACCCCAGCTACAGCAGATTCGGCAGGAGGCTGAAGCCTATCCAGCATGTGGACTGATGTGTATTGATGCTATCACGGCATGCATGTGGCTATTTTCTTGTTGTTCTATTTTTCTAAAATGCTGGGGGGGCTTGTGTGGTGAACACTCAATGGACCGGTTGGACCGGTTCTGTGACTCGCATTTCAGGTCAGAACAAAGGCAGGAAGCTTAGCCTTGTTATGCAAGGCTGGAGACTGTGGGTGACATAATGCACGGCTCAGGAGACACACACGCAGGCTCAGGGTAGATTTAATAGCTTTATTTAACAAGTGTGTATGAGTGTGTGTATGCGAGATGTATATGTGTTGGTGGTGGCGTCTGCGTCAGGCACGGAGGCAGGAGGCCGTTCAGCCGGACAACCCTATGGGAGAAGCAGAGGGAGAAGGGTAACGGGCACCACACCAACACAGGAGATATGACAATGATCGTAGGCTTACTTGGTTTGGGCAGGTGGCTGGCACAGCAAGGGCGTAGCCCGGTAGACAGCGACCTGGAGCGCCTGATGCAGCAGCGAGGAGGCGGTGGCTGTAGGAAGTAGTCCGCCGCCGGGAAATCCACCTGTGCACAGGGGAGGAGACTGGAAGGAGAAGGTAAGAGATTCTTACGTGTAATCTTGCTTGTTGAAGGGGATACCTTGCAGCAAGGGAAGCCAACGAAGACAGACGGCTTCAGGCCGAAGCCCAGGGCGAGACGACTTAAATCCCTCGCCGCTGACGAGGCGCAGGTGTGCGTGCAGCTGGCGCCGCTGATGAGCGGCAAGGCGTGACAGTACTCCCCCCTCTAGCAGCGCCTCCTGGCGATGGTTTCTCCGGGTGCGCTCGGTGGAACTCAGTAATGAGAGATGGATCCAACACAAACGACGAGGGTACCCATTGCCGATGTTCGGGTCCATAGCCCTCCCAGTCCACCAAGTACCGCAACCCGCGACCCCGGCGCCGGGAGTCCAGGATGGAAGAGACGGGCCAGGCCGGATGACCACCAATCATCTGGGGCGCGGGCTGCGCAGCAGGGGGAGGGCAAAGGGGGTCGGAGACTGCCAGCTTCACCTTGGAAACGTGGAAGGTGGGATGAATGCGGAGGGAGGGGGGGAATAGCCACACGCACAGCCACCGGGTTTATAATCCTGGTTATGGGGTATGGGCCCATGAAACGCTGTGCCAGCTTCCTCCTCTCACCCTTTAAAACGACGTCCTGGGTAGACACGTAGACACACTGGCCTACCTGGTAGGCTGGGGCAGGTCTTCTGTGCCAGTCCGCCGTAGATTTGTTGCGCTCCGCCGTGCGTAAAAGCGCATTGCGCGCCAACGCCCAAATGGAGCGGCACCGCCTGAGGTGCGCCCGAACTGAGGGGACAGTTACCTCACTCTCCTGCGTAGGGAACAGAGGGGGGTCGTAGCCCAGGGACGCCTTAAATGGGGACATTCCCGTGGCAGAAGAGCGGGCGGTGTTATGGGCGTACTCAACCCAGGCGAGATGGTTGCTCCAGGACGCAGGCTTGGATGTAGTGACGCAGTGGAGCGCAGCCTCCAGCTCCTGATTGGTCCGCTCACACTGCCCATTGGTTTGGGGGTGATGGCCGGAGGAGAGGCTTACCTTGGCTCCCAGGGCGTTACAGAAAGACCTCCAAACCTCTGAGGAAAACTGGGGACCCCGGTCCGAGACCACGTCCACCGGAATCCCGTGCAGCCTGACCACGTGCTGGATAAGGAGGTCCGCTGTCTCCAAGGCAGATGGAAGCCCTCATAGTGGGATGAAGTGAGCAGCCTTGGAGAAACGATCAACGATGGTCAGGACTGTGTCGAAGGTGTTAGAGGCCGGGAGACCGGTGACGAAATCCAGGGTGATATGCGACCAGGGCCTGCCAGGGACGGGCAGAGGCTGGAGCAAACCCGCTGGAGGGGCATTACCTGATTTACTAGTGGCGCAGACGGGGCAGGCCCGGGCGTAGCGGGCAGCGTCCCTCCGCAGGCCCGGCCACCAGAAGAATCGTTGAAGTAAATCGATCATCCGGGAGGAACCAGGGTGGCAGGTGAGCTTTGATGTGTGCAGCCAGTGGATGACCTCCCCCCGGACCGTGGACGGCACAAAGAGCCTCCCCTCCGGTCCGCCGCCAGGGTCTGGTTCCGACTCCTGCGCCTTCCGGATCTTACTTTCGATGTCCCAAGTGACGGCTCCCACGATGCACGACCTGGGCAAGATGGTGTGGACTGCGTCCTCAGACGCCTCAGGGGCAAATTGCCTAGAGAGGGCGTCAGGCAGGCCGTTCTTGGAGCCAGGCCTAAAGGTGATGTTAAAGCGGAACCTGGCGAAGAACAAGGACCAACGCGCCTGGCGGGCATTCAGACGCTTGGCAGATCTCAAATATTCCAAGTTCTTGTGGTCAGTTAGAACCACGAACGGCAGGTCCGCCCCCTCTAGCCAGTGACGCCACTCCTGCAGCGCGAGCTTGATGGCGAGGAGCTCTCTGTCCCCCACGTCGTAATTTCGCTCCGCCGGGGACAAGCGCCGGGAGAAGAAGGCGCAGGGCCGTTTGACCCCGTCGTCAGGTGACCGCTGAGATAGAACCGCCCCCACCCCCGTGTCCGAAGCGTCCACCTCCACGATGCATTGCAGCGAGGGATCGACTTGGCTGAGGACCCGGGAGGAGGAGAACTCCGCCTTCAGCGCCTGGAAAGCAGCTGCGGCCTCTTCAGTCCACCGGAACGGGACCTTAGGGGACGTGAGGCGGGTCAGAGGGCCGATGATGGTACCAAAGTTCGGGACAAAGCGGCGGTAGAAGTTGGCAAACCCAATAAACTGTTGCACCTGTTTCCTTGATGTAGGAGTGGGCCATTCCACCACCGCTTTCACCTTCGCTGGATCCGGAAGCACCTGGTCGTGGGAGATGACGAACCCGAGGAAGGACGTAGTGTTAGCGTAAAATTCACATTTCTCAGCCTTGACATATAACCGGTTCTCCAGCAGCCTTTGGAGGACCCGCCTCACATGGGCCTGGTGCTCGTCCCTGGATCTGGAGAAGATGAGGATGTCATCCAGGTAGACGAACACAAACAGGCCGATGAAATCCCGGAGGACGTCATTTATAAGGCGCTGAAAGACGGCTGGAGCATTGGTCAACCCGAACGGCATAACCAGGTACTCGAAGTGGCCGTTTGGGGTACGGAAGGCTGTCTTCCACTCGTCTCCCTCCCAGATCCGGACGAGGTGGTATGCGCTGCGAAGATCCAGCTTGGTGAACCAAGTCGCCCCCTGGAGGGAGTGGAAGGCAGTGTCCATTAGGGGCAAGGTGTAGCGATCCTTCTCCGTGATGTCATTAAGGGCGCGGTAGTCAATACAAGGACGGAGGGAGCCGTCCTTCTTGCCCACAAAGAAGAATCCAGCGCCTAATGGTGATGACGAGGGACGGCTGATTCCAGCACTCAGCGATTCCTTGAGATAAGAGTTCATGGCCTCCTTCTCCGGCGCAGACAGGCTGTAGAGTCGCCCTGAGGGTAAGGGTGCCCCCTGGCAGATGTTTATCGCACAGTCGTAAGGCCTGTGCGGAGGAAGAGACATCGCCTTGGACTTGCTGAATACCATACCCAGGTCGTGAAACTCCGATGGCACCAGGGTGAGATCCGGAGGCGCGACGTCCTTGGGAGTAGGAGGAGAGGATGGGGAGCAGGCAGCGGATTGAAGGCAGGTGCTCATACAAAAGGAGCTCCAGGCGGATACACTGGCGGACTTCCAGTCCAGAACAGGATTGTGGAGGCAGAGCCATGGGTATCCCAGAATGACGGGTGACACAGAGCTAGGTAGGACGTAGAAGGAGGTTTCCTCCCGGTGGTTCCCAGAGATGATCACATGGACAGGGACGGTCTGATGTGTAACTTTCCCCAGGGACACATGGGAGAGGTTGACCAGGGCGAGAGGAGACTTAAGGGCTTGGCAACGGATGCCCAGTCGGGTTGCCAGGCTTTGTGAAATAAAGCTGCCCTCCGCGCCCGAATCCACCAGTGCGTGGGTGAGGTGCCCTGTGGGGTTGTGACAAAATCGGATGCGCAGCTTCAATTGAGAGAGGGGATTTAACCGATTAGCGTCCGCGAGGCCCCCTACAGTGACTCGCGGACCTCCCCGTTTGGCTTCTGTGGACAAAGCTCCACCGTGTGTTGGCTGTCTCCGCAATACATACAGAGACCCAACTCACGGCGGCGTTGTTTCTCCGCTGGGGGGAGCTTTGTCCAGCCTGTCACCATTGGCTCCGACTCCTCGGAGTACCCCGGTGACGGCAACGCCAGGGGGCGAGCTTGGGACAGGCGAGACAAGGCACCTTGAGGGCGAGAAGAAGACGACTTCCGCTCCGAGGCGCGCTCGCGCAACCTGTTGTCCAAGCAGATGGCTAGGGAAGTTAGCTCCGCTAAAGTCTCCGGGATGTCCCATCCAGCCAATTCGTCCCTCAGACCAGTGCTGAGACTGCGAAGGAAGATGCCGCAGAGAGAACGTTCTCCCCAGCCAACCTCCTCCGCCGCCACCCGGAAGTCGATCGCGTAGTCAGCTGCCGACCGGCTTCCCTGCTGAAGGCTGAGAAGCCAATCGACCTGAACGCTCTCTGTACGCGAATGATCAAATACTTCCAGAAACAGTCTCACGAATTGGCCATAGGTAAGGGTGGCGTAACTGGGCTTTGCCATAACAGCGTAAGCCCAGGTAAGCGCTCGCCCCTCCAAGAGGTTCCCTATGTAGCCAATCCGGCTATGGTCTGAGGGAAAGTCTCCGGGCACCCGGTGAAACACGGACTCACACTGCATAATAAACCCCCGCGCTCCACCGAGCTTAACGCTAAAGCGGGCGGGGGTCAGAATGGGTGTGAGCCGAGTCGGTGCCGCCGGAGCAGGCTGGACGGCCGCTGAAGCAGCAGGAGCCACGCCGCCCTGACGAGCCGGGGGGAACGGCTGTTGGGGGTCCAAGCGGTCCAATCGGTTAGTGATTATGGTTAACTGATTTAAAATCACCTGTTGTTGGTGGGCTATTAGATCCACCCGAGCCTCAAGGGTGGAAAGACGGCGTGCGAGCCCGCTGTCTGCCGAGCCGCTCTGCTGAAACCGTACTGACATAATGCACGGCTCAGGAGACACACACGCAGGCTCAGGGTAGATTTAATAGCTTTATTTAACAACAAGCGTGTATGAGTGTGTGTATGCGAGATGTATATGTGTTGGTGGTGGCGTCTGCGTCAGGCACGGAGGCAGGAGGCCGTTCAGCCGGACAACCCTATGGAAGAAGCAGAGGGAGAAGGGTAACGGGCACCACACCAACACAGGAGATATGACAATGATCGTAGGCTTACTTGGTTTGGGCAGGTGGCTGGCACAGCAAGGGCGTAGCCAGGTAGACAGCGACCTGGAGCGCCTGATGCAGCAGCGAGGAGGCGGTGGCTGTAGGAAGTAGTCCGCCGCCGGGAAATCCACCTGTGCACAGGGGAGGAGACTGGAAGGAGAAGGTAAGAGATTTTTACGTGTAATCTTGCTCGTTGAAGGGGATACCTTGCAGCAAGAGAAGCCAACAAAGACAGACGGCTTCAGGCCGAAGCCCAGGGTGAGACGGCTTAAATCCCTCGCCGCTGACGAGGCGCAGGTGTGCGTGCAGCTGGCGCCGCTGATGAGCGGCGAGGCGTGACAGTGGGGGGTCGATTAAAGGATGCGTGGGAGACAGTGGAAGTGATATCATGGAGGGAAAGGCATTGTGACTGTCTTTATTATGCAAAGTGGTCTGTGTGACATGTGATCTATGAGGTGTGAAGTCCCTGATATTTAAGGACGAGAGTTACTGTTTCATGCTCTCATTTTTTTCTGCTTTGAAATGATGGAGATGTGAATAAAGCTGACTCTGAGAAAGAACGCTGCCTTGTCATTTTCACATCTTCCACACAACCATATTTCAATCAGTCATGTCCACTTTAACAGAACTGAAATTACTGCAAATATGAGTCATCTAACCGGCTTACTTTAAATGTTGATGTTCCCACGACCAGTGCTGTCACTGCAGAAACAAGTTATTCAAGTAAAACATCTGAACTTAGACCCTACCCCCTACAACCACAATTCACAACTTCATGGGGAAAAAGTCAAATTTGTAATGAAAAAAGACAAAAAATTAGGAGGAAAAAAGTTAGATATCTATGAGAAAAAAGTTGCATACTTACAGTGCATCTGGAAAGTCTTCATAGCACTTCACTTATTCACTTATGTTATGTTACAGCCTTATTCCAAAATAGATTAAATTCATTTTTTTCCTCAAAACTCTACACACAATATCCCATAATGACAACATGAAAAAAGTTTTTTTTTGAGATTTTTGCAAATTTATTAAAAATAAAAAACTAAGAAATCACATGTAGTCATGTGAAAAAATTAGAACACCCTGTATAAGCCTGTGTGTTTTTTTTTTTTTTACATATTTGGACATACTGTATGGATATTTAATATCAGTATTTAAAATACTAGGAGATTCATGTAATACAACTAAACAATTAAAAATTAATTAAAGACTCTTCTCAGATTTTCTGTAAAATATAATTCTAAACAAATAGTGAGGAATAAATTAGGATACCCCCCATCTTTTTTAGGACATGCCCACATTCATTCCCACTTAAAATGGCTAAAATAAATGGAAAAAAATGCAAATAAAAACAAAAACAAGGTTAGACATAGATATGTGAATATTTCTTAATAAAGAACTGAATATTTAATGGGGCATCCTAATTTTTTCATATGGCTGTACATACTCTAAGTATTCACAGCCTTTGCCATGAAGCTCAAAATTGAGCTCAGGTGCATCCTGTTTCCACTGATCATCCTTGAGATGTTTCCACAGCTTAATTGGAGTCCACCTGTGGTAAATCCAGTTGATTGGACATGATTCATAAAGGCACACATCTGTCTATATAAGGTCCCACAGTTGACAGTGCATGTCAGAGCACAAACCAAGCATGAAGTCAAAGGAACTGTCTGTAGACCTCAGACAGGATCATCTCGAGGCATAAATCTGGGGAAGGGTACAGAAAACTTTCTGCTGCTTTGAAGGTCCCAATGAGCACAGTAGCCTCCATCATCCGTAAATTGAAGAAGTTCAGAACCACCAGGACTCTTCCTAAAGCTGGCCGGCCGTCTAAACTGAGCGATCGGGGGAGAAGGGCCTTAGTTAGGGAGGTAACAAAGAACCCGATGGTCACTCTGTCAGAGCTCCAGAGTTCCTCTGTGGAGACAGGAGAACCTTCTAAAAGGTCAACCATTTCTGCAGCAATCTACAAATCAGGCCTGTATGGTAGAGTGGCCAGACGGAAGCCACTCCTTAGTAAAAGGCACATGGCAGCTTGTCTGGAGTTTGCTAAAAGGCACCTGAAGGACTCTCAGACTATGAGAAACAAAATTCTCTGGTCTGATGAGACAAAGATTGAAGTCTGGTGTGAAAGCCAGGCATCATGTTTGGAGGAAACCAGGCACCGCTCATTACCAGGCCAATACCATCCCTACAGTGAAGCATGGTGGTGGCAGCATCATGCTGTGGAGATGGTTTTTACAGGCAGGAACTGGGAGACTAGTCAGGATAGAGGGAAAGATGAATGCAGCAATGTACAGAGACATCCTGGATGAAAACTTGCTCCAGAGCGCTCTTGACCTCAGACTGGGGAGACGGTTCATCTTTCAGCAGGACAATGACCCTAAGCACACAGCCAAGATATCAAAGGAGTGGCTTCAGGACAACTCTGTGAATGTCCTTGAGTGGCCCAGCCAGAGCCCAGACTTGAATCCATTTGAACATCTCTGGAGAGGTCTGAAAATGACTCTGCACCGACGCTTCCCATCCAACCTGATGGAGCTTGAGAGGTGCTGCAAAGAGGAATGGGCCAAACTGCCCAAAGATAGGTGTGCCAAGATTGTGGCATCATATTCAAAAAGACTTGAGGCTGTAATTGCTGCCAAAGGTGCATCAACAAAGTATTGAGCAAAGGCTGTGAATACTTATGTACATGTGATTTTTTTTTTAGTTTTTTAGTTTTAATAAATTAACAAAAATCTAAAAAAAAAAAAAAGTTTTTCATGTTGTCATTATGAGGTATTGTGTGTAGAATTTTGAGGAAAAAAAATGAATTTAATTCATTTTGGAATAAGGCTGTAACATAACAAAATGTGGAAAAAGTGAAGCACTGTGAATACTTTCCGGATGCACTGTAAGACAAATGATTGCTATTCATCCTGCTCATTTCACTTATTATCTTAAAAGGTAAAAACAGTAACTAATTCCTGAACTTGAATAAAATGATTTCACAACATGAAGAAATACGTCTTCTTTGTCATATCTGTTCTATTTTTAAAACCTTTGAAAGGCAGATTTAGGGTCCAATTACAGAGATCAACAGTATGCATTTGCAGAATGCTTCTCATTTTGTGCCGCTGGATTTGTCAGTTTATGCCAGCACATAGTCCATTTTTCATGTTTTGCATCACGGCATCCAGTTACCTGTGCACTGTACACCCACTTTATGCTGCAAGGAGGAAGCTCATTTAAGAGCGGTATGGCACCAGTGAAATCTCGGTGTATTGGTATTTTAGTGCATTTCATGCCAATGCGCTTTTGATCAGCCAAAAGCAGATCCTTCAGCTTCAAACCCATTCATATCTGCCTGTTGCACAGCGGAGCAGTCAGGCATACATCTGTGCGTGATACATTAAACCTAAATTAATTTAAGTTCAGCTTGACTGTTCATTCATATCCTCCTCTTCATCCATCCATCCATCCAGCCATCCATCCATCCATCCATCCTATACTGCTTATCTGGGGGTCCGGGTCGCGGGGGAGCTAAGTCTAAGGAGAGGTGCTCACACTTCCATCTCCCCAGCCACTTCCTTGGGCTCTTCAGGGAATTCCCAGTCACTTATCTTATTATTTTTTTTAAATTCTGGGTATCAGCTGTAATTAATGCCCAGCTAAATCCCAAGCCATGTTACTATCACGTGCATTTTTGCCCACATGCACGCCCTACGGCCAACGCAAAACCCATCTTAAACAAGCCATCGTGATCACAGTTCGCTTTGATCATGCGCCTCTGCTTATTAAAGAGAAAGGCAAAAAAGCTTTGGAATGGATTACCCCAAAACACACCTCTGAACTAGAAAAGCACTCAGGGAGTGCATACCTTTACCAAGGCTCTTTCCGTCCCTCATGGATCACCTCCAAAATGTAATGGGTTCATGTGTAGGCCACGAGCCAGTTCTGGTGAAAATTGCATCAAAGTCTATTCAGTAGTTTTGGGGGATTCTTGCTAACACAGTGTGAAAAGATAAGAGCTTTGGTGGAGGTATGTGTTCTTGGATCATCACCAAAATGTTCTGGGTTCCTCTCTAGCCCAAGGACCACTTCTGGTAAAAACTTCATCCAAATCCATCCAGTAGTTTTTGTGTAATCCTGCTGCACAAATACAAACAAGGTCTTTGGTGGAGGTATGTACTCTCAGATCATCACCAAAATTTAATGGGTTCATCCTTGGCCCAAGGGCTACTATTTCTTTCGGCTGCTCCCTTTAGGGGTCGCCACAGCGGATCATCTGCCTCCATCTCACCCTATCCCTTACATCTTCCTCTGTAACACCAAGCCTCTCCATCTCTTCCTTCACTACATCCATGAACTTTCTCTGTGGTCTTCCTCGTTTTCTCCTGCCTGGCAGCTCCATCTTACACATCCTTTGTCCAATATATCCACTACCCCTCCTCTGCACATGTCCAAACCATGTCAGCTTTGCCTCTCTTACTTTGTCTCCAAACTGCTCAACCTGAGCTGTCCCTCTGATATACTCATTTCTAATCTTGTCCCTCCTAGTCACTCCCAATGAAAATCTTAGCATCTTCAACTCTGCCAACTCCAGCTCCATCTCCTGTCTTTTTGTCAGCGCAGCTGTCTCCAAACCATACATCATACACCCAACAGTTACCTGTGGTGAAAATTTCATCAAAATCCATACAGTAGTTTTTGCGTAATCCTGCTAACAAACAGACAAACCACCCTGAAAACATAACCTCCTTGGCGGAGGTAATAACCAATGTTGGGAGTAACACATTACTGTAATTTTTGATTTTGTATACTTTATTGATCCCCAGAGGGGAAATTGAGGGCATCCACCTGGATGGATGAAGCAGCCACGGTACGGCGCTATCCCTTTATCATTCACACACACATTCACACCTAGGGCCACTTTAGAGTCTCCAATTAACCTAACCTGCATGTTTTTGGCCTGTGGGAGGAAACTGGAGAAATCCCGGCGTAAACCCACGCAGATATGGGGAGAACATGCAAACTCCACACAGATCACTGTTGGTCAGGGGCTAGGATCGAACCAGGGATCCCATGGCCAAGGGTGAGTTGCTGTGCTGCCACAGCGCTAACCACTGTGCCACCGCACCGCCCAATGCCACTACTTTTGCAGTAACGTGGTGTGTAATGACATTACTGTTTAAAAATTCAGTAATGCGTTACAGTTACTAAATTTTGATCAGATGCATTACTCGTTACCCATCCATCCATCCATCTTCTACCGCTTTTCCTGAAGTCCAGGTTGCGGAGGCAGCAGAGAAGCCCAGACTTCTCTCTCCCCAGCCACCTGCTCCAGCTCTTCAGAGAGGATACCACACCAAGACATTTCCAGTTGGGAGACGTAGTTGTTACCCATTTTATTAATATGGATGGATATTTTTAGCGCAGATAAATGAATATATAAACTGACTCTACCATAGCTGAGATGAGCTGTCAGTGGATGTGACCTGTTGCAGAGAGCCGAGTCTTCACTACTGAGCGGAGGAAAAGATGAAGCTACTTTGTTTTTGTGGAAATAGACAGATTATTTTTCCTCTGTCACAGTTAAGGACAAAAGCATATTGGTGGGTTGGAAGCTAAGTGCCGGTTGAAACAGAAGTGCTTGAAACAGCAAAAAAGCTCCAACAAAGCTAGTGCTCAGTAACAGCTTGTAGAGGGAAAGGAAAGGATGTGAGGCGAGGCACGAGCATAGGACAACACAGAATCTTTATTATCCCTCTAACAACATGTACAGCCATGAACCCCAGCACAGCCGCGCTGGGGCCAGGAAGCCTCTCTGGGTGTAAGAGAATGCTAGACCTGTGTATTGTGTCCCCCACATACCCCCCCCCCCTCCCAGAACACCCAGAAGGGGCTGTAACCCCCTGGTCCTTTGGGCTCAAGTCGGCGCCCATGGCGGCTGCAGCAGGGGGGTTGTCGCTCCGGTAGCACCGTCCTGCTGGTGAAGTGTATCGGAGGGCATGTCAGTCTGTGGGGGGAAGGGGGAGGGGGGAAAACACTTTCCACTCTGCTCCAAGTTCCAACATGTTGGGCGGGCCATAGTGCATAGGCGCACGGGGTCTGGTGCGCATCGTGCTTGACGGAAACAAAGCCGGCAATCGGCAAGCTTTTTGGGACGGAGATGTGGGAAAAGCAATGTGTCGGATGAGGGGGAGGTGGGGAAAACAATGGAGTGCTGACCCGGGATGTTAAAAGCCTCTGGGCCGTGCAAAAATTGTGTGTAGATCAGCCTCGGGTGCGAAACTTTTCCCGTAAACTTCCTGTGGATCTGCAGCGGCTGCAAAAACATAAACTCTGTCAACTCCTCCTCGGTGTGGAGCTCCGTCCTGAAAGGATCTAGGGAAGGTGATTGGCCCAATTCCCCGAGGATGCGTAGCAGCTGAAAAAAAACTTAAGCTACGTCAGGGACACTGCCATATCAGCTTTAGCTGTGGGGGCAGTCCTAAAGGCTCCGGGGAAAGCAATCGGCCTAATTTCCCGTGGATGCGCAGTGGCTGAGAAACAAATATAAGTCCTGTGGGTGAGGCTGCCTGACTCCTTTAGGTGCGATGCGCAAGCCTAAAGGATCCGAGGACGGTGATCGGCCCTGTTCCCCGGGGATGTGCAGTGGCTGAGGACAATGTACACTACCGTTCAAAAGTTTGGGGTCACTTAGAAATTTCCTTATTTTTGAAAGAAAAGCACTGTTTTTTTCAAAGAAGATAACTTTAAACTAATCAGAAATACACTCTAATATCTAATATACATTGCTAATGTGGTAAATGACTATTCTAGCTGCAAATGTCTGGTTTTTGGTGCAATATCTACATAGGTGTATAGAGGCCCATTTCCAGCAACTATCACTCCAGTGTTCTAATGGTACAATGTGTTTGCTCATTGCGTCAGAAGGCTAATGGATGATTAGAAAACCCTTGTGCAATCATGTTAGCACAGCTGGAAACAGTTTAGCTGGTTAGAGAAGCTATAAAACTGACCTTCCTTTGAGCAGGTTGAGTATCTGGAAAAAATTATTATTTCAAATACAAATCATTATTTCTAACCTTGTCAATGTCTTGACTATATTTTCTATTCATTTTACAACTCATGGTGGCAAATAAGTGTGACTTTTCATGGAAAACACAAAATAATTGTCTGGGTGACCCCAAACTTTTGAACGGTAGTGTATCAGTTCTTGGAGCCGGTTTGTCCCTGGTGCGTGGCGCGCGCGTCTGGCGCCATGACCACATATCTGTAAGTTGTGTCATCCTCGTAATCCCACAGCATGCGCACGGGGCTTCTGTGTGCTGAAACCCTGCTGTCGGGAGGTGAAGCCAGGATCCGGGAGCTTGGTTGCCTCAGCGCAGATGGTGCTGATGCGGGTGTGCTCATCTCGCTGATCGTGGTGCGTCTTGGTCCCAGCGCCGCTCGCTCTCTCCGGCCCTTCAGATTGCCAGTGTGGAGAGAGGAACAGGTGAGCGCGCTCCAGTGTGGATGAAAAGGAAGTCCACAGTGCAGTGAAAGGGAATAGACGGTCCATCTCACGTCAGGTCACCAGTATAGAGGGAAAGGAAAGGATGCGAGGCGAGGCACGAGCATAGGACGACATAGAATCTTTATTATCCCTCTAACAACATGTACAGCTATGGACCCCAGCACAGCTGCGCTGGGGCCAGGAAGCCTCTCTGGGTGTGAGAGAATGCTTGACCTGTGTATTGTGTCCCCCACAGGCTAGCTATGCTAACAACTAACACTGTGTTAGTGGATCTATGCTATCTGAACAGTCTCAACAGCCACGGCTGGATTTCAAGCACAGGTATGCATCTGGACAGTTTGTGACCCAGCAAGCATTAAACTGACTGATTGCCAGATACGTCGTTACAGAATGAAGACATGACATAAACAGTGACTTTCTGTCAGACAGCTGAGACTGTGATCCACTGAAGTTAAAACACATTTACTTGCTACTTGGATAAAGATTATTCAAAAATGAATTTTGATCTCCAAAAGGAATTTGAGGGACTGGATCATGTCTCTGTCACAGCAGACATCTGTACTGTGGATAATGGACATTTTCTTTGGATCACAGCACATCGAATTAAATCCATATCATAAGGGTAAGTTAAACATGGACAGCTTTATGCAGTGTTGCCAACTCTCACTCCAAAATGAGAAAATTACTACCAGAATCATGTTGATTTTCTTCAGATTTTTCCCACAATAAGAGCCCTCAAGACAGGATAAAGCAGACTGAACATGTTCTAAAAGCTCTGTCTGAAACTGTTTTCAGCCTGATATTAGTAAGCCTGTAATGTAATCCATTAATTAAATTATTTTGCTATGTGTTCAAGATGATTTAAGTATGTATTTAAAAGTAATACGACAAGTTACTTTTCCAAGTAACTAGTTACTTTAATCATGCAGTAATTGGTAAAGTAACTCAATTACTTTTGAAAAGAATTAACTAGTAACTGTAATTAATTCCTATTTTTTAGTAACTTGCCCAACACTGGTAATAATTAGACCAGCCCCTTCCCACTTTTCACCAGGCGCAACAATAGTTTTGAGCTGCTGTGACAACAAAATGGACTTGGACACACCCATGTGCCTTAGATGATAGACTGCTGAATAGACTGGCATAATATGGTCCTTAATGATTAATCTAAAATTTTAAAGACAATTGCAGCCTTAATTTTAAATCTGCAGACACCCAGAGAGATGGCACCAACCTGCGGGTCTGTTTGTCTGAAGGGGCTTCTGTGCTGGAGTGGAGGCGGGGGAAGAGGCCCGAGCGCCGCTTCACTGGGCTCTTCAGAGGAGACTTTGCAGACATTACAGGAGGCTGAAGATCACGTATCAAAAACAAAACACTCCCTTTAGTACTGCACTATTCTTAAAGCACCCCAAAACATGCAAACCGCCAATACGAAAGATCAGATTGCTCCTTGTGGACTTTTTCGATTCTCGTTGGATATTAAACGCCCTGATTCCACTCCTTACAACTCTTCGCAGTAGTTACACTCACAGTGAAGGTGCTCTTGGTGCATTCACTGGCACTCTGGGGCAGTCCTCCACCGCTCAGACTGGCTGGGACCCCGCCGCCCACACCGGGGCTCCTGTGGCGGTGAGACCCCACCATGGTCTCCATGGAGTGGCTTCTGACACGCATGGCTCTCTGGGGGAGGAAAAGGAGACAGGGCATGAGTGAATAAGCGGGGGAATGGCAATAAAACAATTAAACATTGAAGATGCAACATAAATATGACCACCAGAGGGCGCAGTTGTCCAAGGAACAGCATTGGGTGAGGAACAAGGAAACGTGTTGTACTGTGTATAGGCTGGCTTATTGTTTTTAAGAAGAGAAACACTTATATTTTCTCTAATAATACACTTCAATCTGTATTTTTAAAATATGTATAATGAACTCAAATGGAACGTATGAAGACAAACATGATTAAAATGAAGTTTATTATCATTATTATTATGCAATCCCCACTTGCATTCAGTTATACAGATATATAATAAACAGCAACGGCGATGATGGCAATGAGAACAACGCCCCCTGGGATCGATTGCAGGAAGTGCAAAGCCGCAGCCCATAATGCCTGCGAAGAGCAATAGAGGCAAATTGTCACGTTCAGTTACACATCTCATCATCCCACACACGTAACAGAAGGGAACACACATTTTAATAATTCTTCAGTAGTCAAAAGACCTTTGTTTTTCCTCTCACGGTCATACACTTACACACATCCTGAATAGGTGCTAAGAACAGCTGAGCTCAGAGTAAAGGCAGCAGCGAGTGAAATAACTGGTTTAGCACATTTTGCAGATCTGTGACATTTAGCTGACCTACAGACGAAAAAAAACCACCTCACACTCTTGTGCTATAATTACAGTGATTAGACAAATGTCACAGAACTGAGAAGAAAAAATGCACTTGTACTTTCGCGTAGGTTCATGTTCACCTTAAAGGACTCCAGCAGGCCTCCATGTCCGCCGTTCTCTATCTTGTCCTCCTCTCCCACCTGGCCCAAACCCAGTGTGGCCTGACTCTGCCTGTGCAGCTCGTCATGGAGATTATCCAGCAGGGCTGCACGTGTCCGCCCCTAAAATTGTTTCAGACACAAAACACACAGCAAACATCATCTGGAAAGTGATCATGCATTAATGCAAATGGTGATTGAAGGCCCGCTGTGGTGCCTGAGTGTAGCTGTGTGAGCATGTGTCACCTCCAGTTTGGCGAATTTGTCAGACTTGTAGCAGGCATTTTCAGCATTGATCAGCTTTGTCAGCAGGAAGTCTCGAAACTCTGGACCCTGGAGACAGGTCAGAGACAAAGAGTGGAGTTGATGAGTGAGGACAACAATGAGGATAAAGTGACCTTCATCTGCGCCATACAGATTCTAGTGGTTCAGCACACTATCTGACAGTGGTGGACCCTCAGGGCCAGCAAAGCTTTCTCTGCTGGCCCAAACACTATTAGAATTACATTTACAACCTACATTCTTATATTTATTCCATGAGGATGTATTAAATTATTCCCAGTAGTCTATTCTCTTAATTTTATAGCTTTTCTCTTGGTTGCACTCCTTCCAGTAGTGTAATGCATGTTAGAATTTTTTTGTCCAATCATATTTCAGCCATCTGTGTTGCCAGGGTCAAGCAAATCTACCTTGGGCCTTCTGGAATTAACAGTGCACTCTGTAG
Source organism: Pholidichthys leucotaenia (assembly GCA_020510985.1). Classification (NCBI taxonomy): domain Eukaryota; kingdom Metazoa; phylum Chordata; class Actinopteri; order Cichliformes; family Pholidichthyidae; genus Pholidichthys; species Pholidichthys leucotaenia. The sequence goes on from CM035847.1 coordinate 130,261,589, forward strand.
GTTAAACTAACTGTTAAGCTTATCCTGTTGATTTAACCAATCAGATGTCTTCTATATGTCCAGGGGCACGCATAGAAGTCATCCAAGAATGTCGGCATTTTCCCGTCTTTTGATTGGATGGTTAGACTTCTCCACCCACAATACAGAGGATCCTAGCTAGCAAAACGCCAGTGCAAGGACTTGCTTAAACAGCTACAATATACTGTATCTGTTTAAATATAATAGCTGTTTTTCCACCCACAATGGTTGACAGGGAAGAGGAAAAGGATTTGGTCACTGATATTTTAAAAAAATCTATTTTCCAGATGAACTCTTCAAGAAAAGCTGGTCATTGTGAAGAGAGGTTGGCCAACCCTGAAGCTAGTAGTCCCGTCTCAGACGGGGAAAGGGTTTGTCCGTCACTTCCATATTAGCGTATCCTTGGATTACAGGCTCCAAGGAGTGCTGCAAATTATCTTGCTGGGAATGCCTGTTGTTTGCAACTGATCGAGTTGATACTTGGAGCCAGACAGGGTTTGCAAACTTGAGCTGTCTACTGTCACACCATGACAATTTAGGAAGCGTTCGCCAAACGTATAAAAATTGGTCTAAAACGCTGGGATACGCCAAAATTTTCACTTTTGGCCGTATGCATTGTGTATCCATAATGACTTGGACATATACATAACATATTAGTAATTTATATAGAATATTTCCATAACTGATAAGTAACTTAAACCAACTAATGCTTAGCGTGTTGCCGGCATTCACAACTTATGTGCAAGAATAGTCTAACTTCTGCATAGCACAGTCATACCAAACTGTTGTTGCCTCCCGATCCATGGTGATCTAGGTGTGTGAGAGATCATCTCTGTTCAACCGAGATGATTCTCTCCTCCAAAGACCACGGTGGTGGGTGTAGCTGACCTGGCAGAGCTGTCAAATCTGTCAGGTCAGTCACGCCTAAAACAGCTGATGTGACACGTCACAAACGTCAGATGACAATTGTCACAACCTGTTTCAAAGGCATGTGAACTGATGGTGATAAAAAAGTTTTTCTCAATAATGTGAAAAAAAACAAAAACAAGAATGCATGGAGTGTGCTTTTGCTGGGAGGCGCAGCCAACAGAAAAGTGTGATTTATCATGCAAAACAGCTGCGTTCTGCGCTTCAAGTGATCAGCTGATTGGATCCACCTCTGGTGTTCTGACATTTTGGCATATCTATCAGAACAACACTGGACAGATGATGGTACAGACTTCAGTCAAATGTAAAAAAAATCCCAACAGGTCCTGTTATACGAACAAGTACGTGTGTTTAGCTCTGTGTGTGTATGCGCTGCAGGCAGAGCTCTGTACGGGTTTTTCCTGTGAACCAACACTGCAAATACACCATTTGCTCTGCAAATGTGGCATGTATCAGCCATACACTGGCTGGATACATCGGACAATTTTCAGCATGCTGAAAACTAATTTTCAGAGGAGCTCGGCAAACTACACCATATACCAGCATGCTCCAGCGTTCTTCAGTGTGTTCTTAACTTAGACAAAACTTAGCCATAACTGAGTCAACATACACCAGCATATTCTCCAAATTTTTGGTAAATGGTAAATGGCGTTCACTTATATAGCGCTTTTTCTCATCTCTGGATGACCAAAGCGCTTTACAGATCCTGCTATCCACCCATTCACCCATTATCTAGGAGCTGTGAAGCTTCTGTCACTTGTGTTTTTTAATTAATTTTAATCTCCCTGTTTCCTCTTGATTTTAACTTTATGTGCCTGGTGTCTGAAGAAGACTAAAAAGAGTCAAAACGTTACACACAGTGGCACATTTTATTGGGGACAGGGATTTGAGACCAAATTTGGGAATTTTTTTAAACACAGTGACATATTTTATTACACATAATGGCACATTTTATCTGGAACAGGGATGTGAGACCAAATCTGGGATTTTTTTTGGCATAAGGGATGGCCAGTGCATTCCTCCATCTCCAGTGGGAGTGGGGGTATATTTTCCCTAACCTACTACTAGTACTGTTGCTTCTAAAACTACGCCATATACCAGCATGCTTCAGCGTTCTTCAGTGTGCTCTTAACTTTTGTCTAAGTTAAGAGCACACTGAAGAACGCTGGAGCATGCTGGTATACGGCGTAGTTTGCCGAGCTCCTCTGAAAATTAGTTTTCAGCATGCTGAAAATTGTCCGACGTATCCAGCCAGTGTATGGCTGATACATCCCGCATTTGCAGAGCAAATGTTTTGCAAGCACTGCCTAAATTGTCTAGGTGTGACAGGGCCTTAACCAAGGCAGCAGTGAGACACCGAAGCACAGCTGCCAGCCGGACACTTTACTTTTAAACCTTTGGGGAAACAAGAGTGGATCTGCAACTCAATGAACAAGTGTGCAGAAAAACGGAGCTCCACAACGAAAAGGTAAAGATTTTTAAAACTACAATTTTATAGTTAAAGTTATCTTTAACATGCTTTGTGTGGATGGCCCTATAGGCTATTTTTATCATCCTTGGTATGAATGGCACTTAAATTGGGTAGACCACCACTGAAGGCCTAGTTGTAAAATACACGGTCCACTACTGCAATCTGATCATGAGTATACACTTTACTGTCTTCAGATTCAATCTGCCTCAGGTTCTCCTCATGTGTCTCTCAACTGTCTCAAAATCCTATATGAGACAGTTTCCTGGAATAAACTCTGTCAGAAGGCAGAAACTTTAAAAATATCCGACAGCCATAATTTAGAAATTCAAAAATTTTAACTCTATCTGATATTTCAAAGTATAAATTTTTCCATATTAAGCCATAAACAAACTGATTCAAAACAGGAGCACAAGACTGATACCAAAACTGTAATACAAACTAGAGATGGGCCAAACCAACATTTAGTATCAGAGAGCAATAAAAAAAAATAATAAAAAACTGATTCATTAAAACATAAAATAACTCAAAATAAACCAACAGAGGGTATGCATTGGAACATAACTCTTGGCAGTTACCACAGTTACACAAGCTGCCACATGTGTTTTGAGTGGTAAACATGTGGCAGCTTATGTAACTATGGTAACTGCCCTGTAACTGCCAAGAGTTATGTTCCAGTGCGCATATATATGTGTGTGTGTGTGTGTGTGTGTGTGTGTGTGTGTGTGTGTGTGTGTGTGTGTGTGAAAATAGGTATTACATATGTCAACATTTTTCTCATTAAACATATTTCTGATGGAGTTATTGACCTGAGGTTTTCACCAGATATCAGTAACAACCCAAGTACTCCATACATACAAAGAAATCAAGGCACTGTGTTCACAAAACAAGTTATATTTAATAAAGTGGAATGACACAGGGAATAAGTATTGAACACACTTGGTGAAATTCATTTAATATTTAGTAGAAAAGCCTTTGTTGGTAATAACAACCTCCAGGTGCCTCCTGTATGGAGAAATTACAAACAGGCATTATTCAGGAGTGATTTTAGCTCATTCTTCCACACAAACTGTCTTCAAATCTTGAAGGTTCCGTGGGTGTCTTCTATGAACTCTGATCTTCAGTTTGTTCCATAGATTTTCAATTGCTTTCAGGTCAGGTGACTGACTGGGCCATTCTAGCAGCTTTATTTTTCTTCTCTGGAGCCAGTTGAGAGTTTCCTTGGCTGTGTGTTTGGGATCATTGTCTTGCTGAAATGTCTACCCTCGTTTCATCTTCAGCATCTTGGCAGATGGCAACAAGTTCTTATCAAGGATGTCTCTGTACATTTGTCCATTCATCTTTCCTTCAATTATATGAAATCTGCCTGTACCATGTGCTGAAAAACACCCCCACACCATGATGCTCCCACCTCCAAACTTCACTGTTGGTATGGTGTTTTTGGGCTGATGTGCAGTGCCATTTCTCCTCCAAACATGCTGTGTGCTGTGGCATCCAAAACATTAAATTTTGGTCTCATCTGACCAGACTATATTCTCCCAGTATTTTACTGGCTTGCCCAAATATTGTGCAGCAAGCTTTAAACGAGCTTCAACATACTTTTTCTTCAGCAATGGTGTCTTGTGAGGTGAACGGGCATAGAGCCCATGTCGGTTGAGTGCACTATCTATTGTTTTCTTTGAAACAGCAGTACCTGCTAACTCCAGGGGGGTATTCTAGAAATCAGGTTTAGTGGCTTACCTGGGTAAGTTAACTCAGAGTTTGTGGTAACTCTGAATTTTCAGTTCCAAAAAGTCAGAGTATGTTTGCAACTATGGTAATAAAGGCTGTGAACATAACCTGCTCCTGACTAGGTTATGTTCAGGTTATGTTCGGGGTAACTTTAGAACATTTAAACTTAAGAGGAACCACATCCACAAACAGAAGTGTGATGGCAGACAATCAGATAACTTGTCACTCAAAATCACCTTTAATAAAACAAACATCACTTATTTGTTTTTAATGTGCCTTCTTTATTTCCTGAGCAAACATCATTTTCCCTCTATCTTTACATGCAGATATTTAATCTCCAAAACTATTTTATGGTTTGTTTGTTTTTTCTATTGAGATAGATTGTGTACAGATCCTTTGCTGGTAACTGCAGTGAAATTCTTACATTTAGTGATCTTAAAGGTAAAATATTCATTTCTGTTTAGCACTAACTTGTCTCACATTAAGATCAATAAAATCAGTTTCTTACATTGTCAAATTGCTGCACAGATTTTGGAGGAGGATTCATTACACTGCCCTATTCAGTCTCTTATGGAACAAAAAAAAAGTTCTGCTGCAAATCCTCCATCTTCAAACAACACAGTCACATATTGGATGCTTGGCATATATTGTCCATATAGTTTAGTGGACCCTCTGGACCCTCTATGTCCACTTCTGTCAAAGCTGATGCAGTCTCCTCTTCAGCCTTTTCATTGCATTAATAGTCTTATGGCCTTTTGCCTAATGAAGGATAATTTGTCAAAAAGGGAAAAAACAAAACAAAACTAAAACTGCGTTCTGATCGCCCAATAGTATACTCCGAAGTGGACTGCACAGGGTATCCACCATATTAACTGAGATTCCAAAATGAAGTGTGTGAACGGTCTTCAGTTCAAAGGGAACTGAGAACTGTGCAGGGAAGAAGTGAACAACCATACATCACTTCACCGGAAGTTGACAAGAAGATTACCCACAAGCCATTGCGCCTCAAATACGAGTAAAACAAACTACTGTTGCAAACATTATTAACAAGCTAAACTGATGTTGGATATTGTTTATATCAACTGATAGCAATAAAAATTTATTTGTATTAATATTTTATTTAAGAAATATAAATTATCCACTATAGTATCAGTATGTGTCCATGGTTACCGTGGTAACTCATGGAGGAGGAGCCAACGGTTACAGGGTGTTTCAAATGGAGAAATTTTGTGAAGGGCAGTTAACTTACTGATATTCCCTGAGAACAGAGCAGGGAGTAGGGAATGCAGTCTGAAGTATACTGCGGATCAGACCGTAGCTTATATTTTGATTACAAGACAAGGACACCATCTTGGACTGTGACGGTGATAAAATTATAAAAAAAGTTAAAATAAAAAGCCCACATTCATTCAATAAAAAAAGATGGGCTTGTGAGGGAAATTGGTTGAACAGAAAAAAACCTTAAAAAGGTTTGTGTAAATTAACACAACAGCAAGGCTTGCATAGTGTTGCCTTATTGTAATTGTTATAATAATATTATAAATATTTGCTTCTTCACCCAAACTGCTCATTTTTAACTATGTTAATTCTGATTTACTACATTTACAAAAAAGGTCATAAAATTGCATGAATAAATTTAGAAATATAAAAAGAAAAAACTTCAAATTCATGTGACAAAAAAATGCAAATTTATGAACAAAACAAAATATATTTGCAAAGAAATCTGCAACAAATATCTTTGGGAAAATTATTTCAAATTACCTGAAAAAACTGCATATTTACTATAAAAATAGCAAAATTACAAGAAAAAAAGGCTCTCAAATTTACACAAAAAGCTGCAAATTTATGAAAAAAGGTACAAACTTACAAGAAAAAAATCTTTATAACAAAAACCAATATATCTGTATGTAATGATAAAGGCTGTAAAATAGCTTACAGAGTTGCAATGCACTCGATTTGTCACATTATTCTAAATGCTTATTATTTTTTTTTTATGGAAAATAAATTTGACCCAAAGGACATCCAAGCTGGGGCTTGAACTTACAGCTTCTCACACCAGAGTCTGGCACTCTATTTCTGTCACTAAGAGGCTTGTTCATTTTGTAAATCAAAAAAATTCACTTCATGCAGTCAGTAGTTCTTTACAGGTCAGCTTCCTATATCTTTGGCTGATGTCACTGTTTTTTCTTCTTGATTGTGCTTTTTTCCCCACTCCTCACGTGCCTCCAAGAGTGCTTGTAACTCTTCATCGGAGAAATAATTCTCTCTCTTTTCCTCCACTGCTTGTGGTCTCTATGTTCAACACATGCTGTCTTAGATAAATCATTTCAAAACTTTTTCCACCATGAATGTGACCTATAACCTGTACAGCCAAGTTGAAACATAAACTTAAATCTTTTAAGGGGAAAAATAAAAAAAATAAAAAACTTACAATAACCTGTTTGCATAAATATGCACACCCTTTTAGAACTGGGGATGTGGCTGTGTTCAGAATTAACCAACCACATTCAAACTCATGTTAAATGGGAATCAGCACACACCTGCCACTATTTAAAGTGCTTCTGATTAACTCCAAATAAAGTTCAGCTGTTCTAGTAGGCTTTTCCTGACATTTTTGTAGTGGCATCTTACAGCACAATCCATGGTCTGCAGAGAGCTTCCAAAGCATCATAGGAATCTCATTGTTCAAAGGTATCAGTCAGGAGAAGGGTACAAAAGAATTTCCAAGGCATTAAATATACCACGGAACACAGTGAAGACAGTCATCATCAAGTGAAAATATGGCACAACAGTGACATTACTAAGAACTGGACGTTCTTCCAAAATTGATTAAAAGATGAGAAGAAAACTGGTCAGGGAGGCTGCCAAGAGGCTGACAGTAACGTTGAAGGAGCTGCAGAAATTTCTGGCAAGTACTGGCTGTTTAGTACATGTGATAGCAATCTCCCATCTAGGGTGGCAAGACAGAAGCCTTATCTTATGAAGAAAAACATCCAAACCCAGCTAAATTTAGCAAAAACACATTTGAAATCTCCCAAACACATGTGGGAAAATGTGTTATGGTCCGATGAAACCAAGGTTGAACTCTTTGGTCATAATTCCAAAAGATATATTTGGCGCAAACACAACAGTGCTCATCACCAAAAAAAACACCATACCTACAGTGACGCATGGTGGTGGCACCATCATGCTTTGGGGCTGTTTTTCTTCAGCTGGAACTGGGGCCTTAGTCAAGGTGGAGGGAATTATGAACTGTTCCAAATACCAGTCGGTGTTGGCACAAAACCTTCAGGCTTCTGCTTGAAAGCTGAAAATGAAGAGGAACTTCATCTTTCAGCACGACAATGACCGAAAGCACACATCCAAATCAACAAAAGAATGGCTTCACCAGAAGAAGATTAAGGTTTTGGAATGGCCCAGCTAGAGTCCAGACCGATGGAACATCTGTGGATGATCTGAAGAGGGCTGTGCACAGGAGATGCCCTCACAATCTGACAGATTTGGAGCGTTTTTGCAAGTATTGCCACATCAAGATGTGCCACGCTGATAGACTCCTAACCAAAAAGACTGAGTGCTGTAATAAAAGCCAAAGGTGCTGCAACAAAGTATTAGTTTAAGGGTGTGCATACAGCCGTGGACAAAATTGTTGGTACCCCTCTGTTAGTGAAAGAAAAACCCACAATGGTCACAGAAATAACTTGAATCTGACAAAAGTGGTAATAAATAAAAATTCTATGAAAATTAACCAATGAAAATCAGACAGTGCTTTTGAATTGTGGTTCAACAGAATTATTTTAAAAAAACAAACTCATGAAACAGGCCTGGACAAAAATGACGGTATCCTTAACTTAATATTTTGTTGCACAACCTTTTGAGGCAATCACTGCAATGAAACGATTTCTGTAACTGTCAGTGAGACTTCTGCACCTCTCAGAAGGTATTTTGGCCCACTCCTCATGAGCAAACTGCTCCAGTTGTCTCAGGTTTGTAGGGTGCCTTCTCTAGACGGCATGTTTCAGCTCCTTCCACAGATGTTCAATAGGATTTAGATCAGGGCTCATAGAAGGCCACTTTAGAATAGTCCAATGTTTCGCTCTTAGCCATTCTTAGGTGTTTTTAGCTGTGTGTTTTGGGTCATTATCCTGTTGCAAGACCCATGACCTGCGACTGAGACCAAGCTGTCTGACACTGGGCAGCGCATTTCTCTCTAGAATACTTTGATAGTCTTGAGATTTCATTGTACCCTGCACAGATTCAAGACACCCTGTGCCAGATGCAGCAAAGCAGCCCCAGAACATAACAGAACCTCCTCCATGTTTCACAGTAGGGACAGTGTTCTTTTCTTGGTATGCTTCATTTTTGCGTCTGTGAACATAGCGCTGATGTGCCTTGCCAAAAAGTTCCAGTTTTGTCTCATCTGTCCATAGGACATTCTCCCAGAAGCTTTGTGGCTTGTCAACATGCAGTTTGGCAAATTCCAGTCTGGCTTTTTTATGATTTGTTTTCAACAGTGGTGTCCTCCTTGGTCGTCTCCCATGAAGTCCACTTTGGCTCAAACAACGACGGATGGTGCGATCTGACACTGATGTACCTTGACCTTGGAGTTCACCATGAACGTGTTTAGAGGTTGTTCTGGGCTCTTTTGTTACCATTCGTATTATCCGTCTCTTCCATTTTTGTCTGCTAAATATGCATTGAGGGTTTTTTTGCCTGCAATCAAAATTTCGCTTACTCATTAAGCGTCAATTTGATAAAACATGTTTTTTTCTCTCGCCTATTGTGTCATATCCTTTCTTTTCTTTTTTTTTCCTTTCTTCTTTATGACTGGCGCCTAGCGGCTGCCCCGGCCTTGGATGCGCTCTGCAGAGCGTGCCCAAATGCCAAGTCACGTTTCGTTACCTTGTATTCATACATGTGTAATGACAATAAAGTTGAATCTCATCTCATCTCATCTCATCTCATCAAGTTTCCTCCTGCGGCCACGTCCAGGGAGGTTGGCTACAGTCCCGTGGATCTTAAATTTCTGAATAATATGTGCAACTGTAGTCACAGGAACATCAAGCTGCTTGGAGATGGTCTTATAGCCTTTACCTTTAACATGCTTGTCTATAATTTTCTTTCTAATCTCCTGAGACAACTCTCTCCTTTGCTTCCTCTGGTCCATGTTTAGTGTGGTACACACCATGTCAATAAACAGCACAGTGACTACTTATCACCCTTTAAATAGGCCGACTGACTGATTACAAGTTTGTAGACACCTGTGATGTTAATTAGAGGACACATCTTGGTTGAACATGTCCCTATGGTCACATTATTTTCAATCTTTTCTAGGGGTACCATCATTTTTGTCCAGGCCTGTTTCATGAGTTTGTTTTTTAAAATAATTCTGTTGAACCACAATTCGAAAGCATTGTCTGATTTTCATTGGTTAATTTTCATAGAATTTTTATTTATTACCACTTTTGTCAGATTCAAGTTATTTCTGTGACCATTGTGGGTTTTTCTTTCATTAACAGAGGGGTACCAACAATTTTGTCTACATCTGTATTTATGCAGCCAGGCTATTTAAAGTTTTTTTTTTTTTTTTATTTTTGCCCTTAAAAGATTTCAGTTTGTTTTCAATTGGGCTGTACAGGTTATACAGTGGTGTGAAAAAGTGTTTGCCCCCTTCGTGATTTCTTTTTTTTTTGTATGTTTGCCACAAACATGTATGTTTGTGTGCTTCAGATCATCAAACAAATTTAAATATTAGACAAAGATAACACAAATAAACACAAAATGCAGTTTTTAAATGAAGTTGTTTGTTATTAAGGGAATCAGGAAGAGGGCAAAGACTTTTTCACACTACTCTGTGTGTGTGTGTGTGTGTGTGTGTGTGTGTGTGTGTTTATATATATAATTACCTCCGCCAAGGAGGTTATGTTTTCATCGGCGTTGGTTTGCTTGTTTGTTTGTTTGTTTGTTAGCAAGATAACTCAAAAAGTTATGGACGGATTTTCATGAAATTTTCACAGATTGTCAGAAATGGGGTATCCTACAGATGATTAGATTTTGGTGGTGATCCGGATCACCGTCCAGAAGAAAATCGCCATTACGGAAAATGCGATTTTCATGAATAACTACTGAACCACTAATCCTATCATTGTGAATCCAATTGCTAGTCATATGTTTTCATGGTCAAGGAATCTGAAAACATACACACAAACACTGTATGGGGGGAACTGTGGCGCTTGGCGGAGGTCTGCGCTCTCCGAGTGCTTTTCTAGTTAATATTTTACTGACTATGAAGAGCACCAAACTGGAATTTGCATTTGGAATATGACAAGAGAATGAAGGGTGTTATGTGTGAATGACGCAGCACAGCTGGTGCTGTCTGCCTAACTACTCACAGTTTGCACCATTCAGTCATGCAGAGCTGTTAATGCCTGGTTGAATCATGCCTGAACGTCATTAAGGTAAAGGGAGAACTTAAACTACAGAACATTAAAATAATAGATCCCCCCCCAACCCCCCCCCCCCCCCCCAACTTATTACAATAAAATAAGCACAACATTTTGTTTTTGTCATCTCTTCTAAAGACAAAACCTGAAATGTTAACCAAAACTGTTTCTGGAGTTTGGTAAAAAATTCTAAAGGTTCAGTTTGTGGTTCTCAGTCTGATCTAAACTGTGCAGGAGTGTAAGGATGCACCACCATCATTAACAGCAGAGGTAGAGGACTTAATCTTTCAGGGAAATGGAGCATTGTTTCATTAACACTAGCTAAAATTATGCTAACTAGTGCTCATGAATTTTTAATTCTGACTAGCAGAATGCTGTACCTTCAGTAATATGCATAATAAAGTTACTATGCAACATTAGGTAACTTCTTTTCTTTTCTGAAAGGTGTGGGCAATAGTTTGCAGTGCAGGGATAGCAACACCACTGCCAGTGTTTCCATTGTAACAGGGTAGAATGTATCTGTGTGCAGTGTTCACAAGTTTGTTTTGTAGCGTTTGCATTGGTGAAGATAAGTAGGTCAGTGGGTGTGGCATACACAGGAGAGTGTGTAGATTCCATGATGGTGAACAGGTGTTATGACCTCCTCTCTATAAGCAGTCACAAACCAAACTAACACATGCTGATGCTGGGTGTCTCCTCTTCCTCTTTGCAGTTCCCCGGGTTACTGCTGGCTTTTGGTGATTCACCTGTGTGAGATGGAGTGATTGCAGCATGGCTGAATGTCAAAAGAAGCAGCCATCTCCACTTTGCTTCTTTTGGCATTCGGCGGCAAGAGAGGAGTTGGGGAGAAAGTGGCTTTGCTGGACCCAAGTCAGAAACTTTGTTTCACTCAAATGCAGAAGCAAGCTTTGCACATAATGGACCTTTCACCAGTGGTGGACCCTCAGGGCCAGCAAAGCCTTCTCTGCTGGCCTAAACACTATCAGAGTTACATTTACAACCTTTACAACATATTTGTTGTGTGAGGATGTATTAAATTATTCCCAATAGTCTGTTCTCTTCATTTTGTAGCTTTTCTCTTGGTTGCACTCCTTCCAGTAGTGTAATGCATGTTAGAGTTTTTTTGTCCAATCATATTTCAGCCATCTGTGTTGCCAGGGTCAAGCAAATCTGCCTTGGGCCTTCTGGAATTAACAATGCGGCTCTGTAGGTTAAATTAACTGTTAAACTTATCCTGTTGCTTTAACCAATCAGATGTCTTCTGTACTTCCAGGGGTACGCATAGAAGCCATCCGAGAACATCGGCATTTTCCCATCTTTTTGATTGGGTGGTTCAACTCCTCCACCCACAATGCAGAGGATCCTAGCTAGCAAAACGCCAGTGCAAGAACTTGCTTAAGCAGCTACAATATACTGTATCTGTTTAAATATAATAACTGTTTTTCCACCCACAGTGGCTGACAGGGAAGAGGAAACTGATTTGGTCGCTGATATTTTAAAAAATCAATTTTCCAGAGGGTCTTTTCAAGAAAAGCTGGTTATTGTGAAGAGAGGTCGGCCAACCCTGAAGCTAGCAGTCCCGTCTCAGCCGGGGAAAGGATTTGTCCGTCACTTCCATATTAGCAACGAGCTTGGATTACAGCCTCCGAGGAGTGCTGCAAATTATCTTGATTGGAATACCTGTTGTTTGCAACTGATCGAGTAGATACATGGAGACAGACAGGGTTTGCAAACTTGAGCTGTCTACTGACACACCATGATGATTTAGGCAGCGTTTGCCTAACATATAAAAATTGGTCTAAAATGCTGGGATACGCTGAAATTTTCACTTTTGGCTGTATGTATCGTGTATCCATAACAACTTGGACATTAAATTAAGTAATATAAACTTAAATCAACTAATGCTTAGCATGTTGCCGACATTCACAACTTTTGCGCAGCAATAGTCTAACTTCTGCATAGCGCAATCATGCCAAACTGCCATTGCCTCCTGATCCATGAATCCTAGTTTTGGGAGAGATCATCTCTGTTCAACCGAGATGATTCTCCCCTCCAAACACCACAGTAGGGGGCATGACCAACCTGGCAGAGCTAGCAAATCTGCCAGGTCAGTCATGCCTCAAACAGCTGAGCTCTGCGTTTCAGGCGATCAGATGATCGGATCCGCCTCCTCCGGTGTTGTGACATTTTGGCATGTTTATCAGAACAACACAGGACAGATGAACGTATACACTTCAGTTAAATATAAAAAACCCCTGATAGGTCCCGTTATATGAATGTGTGTTTAGCTCTGTGTGTGTGTGTGTGTGTGTGCGCGCGCGCGCGCATTCGCATATGTGTGCACTGCAGACAGAGAGCTCTGTATGGGTTTTTCCTGTGAACCCACGCTGCAAATATGCCATTTGCTCCACGAATGCGGGACGTTATCAGCCATCCGCTGGATACATTGAAAAATTTTCAGCATGCTGAAAATTAATTTTCAGAGGAGCTCGGTGAACAACGCCTTATACTAGCGTGCTTCAGCGTGCTCTTAACTTAGACAAAACTTAGCCATAACTGATTCACATACCCCAGTGTATTCTCCACATTTTTCATACATTTTGCAAACGCTGCCTAAATCATCTAGGTGTGACAGGGCCTTAACCAAGGCAGCAGCGAGGCACCGAAGCACAGCCGCCAGCCAGACAAGCAACAGTACTTTTAAACCTTTGGGGAAACAAGAGTGGATCTGCAGCTCAACGAACAAATGCGCAGAGAAATGAAGCTCTACAAAGAAAAGGTAAAGATTTTTAAAACTATAATTTTATGGTTAAAGTTTTCTTTAACATGCTTTGTGTGGACGGCCCTACAGGCTATTTTTATGGTGCTTGGTATGAATGGCACTTAAATCGGGTAGATCACCACTGAAGGCCTAGTTGTAAAATACACGATCCACTACTGCCTTTCACCCTGCATCATCTCAGCACTTTAAAGACTTTATCCCCCTTACTAGTCCGACATTTAGTTATCCTGCCCTTGCTGTAGATCATTTGGTAAATGATCCTGCTTTATCCTAGGCAGCCGCCTTAGTCGTAGTTCTGTACACACACAGCTTGCACTTGCGCAGTCTAGTTCTTCTCCAGCCATGCTGCAGATTGTGTCCTCCTGCTGTTTGCCTGTCAAGCTCCTGCTGCTTGATAAAATAAAGCCAACAGTTCATTCAAAGTAAATGTGATCCTTGATTCACACACCCGGTGACAAGTCATTAAATGGTGTCAGAAGAGAGACTGAACTCCTCCTCTTCCAGTATTTATTTCCATCTTCAAAAGGTTTTTTTTTTTTAAGCGCCAGCTGGACTCGCCTGTGTGTAGCCGATTAAAAAAATGGTGGAGGGATTTCGCAGACTGGACCCTGTTGTTTTCAACGAAAATGTTGCCGAGAATTGGCGAATTTTCGAGAGGGAATATGACATTTTTATTGCTGCTGCACACTCTGACAAGCCTGCAAAGACAAGAGCCTACATTCTCCTCAACCTTGCTGGACCCGAGGCCATTGAACGGGAGCGTTCATTTATCTATGCAGCTTCCATACACAGAGAGGACAGGGCTGTTATTTCCCCAGCAGTCTTGGGAGGACCAGACTGTCTAAAGAGGAAGTTTAATGAGATTTGCAACCCCCAAAACAACAGAATGATGGAAAGACAAGTTTCATTCTCGCAATCAGAAACAAGGGGAGAGTTTTGAGTCATTCATCACTGATATAAGGATAAAAGCTAAGACTTGCTGCTTTGGAGACTTAACTGAAGAGCTCATCTGTAACCGTATAGTATGTGGCATTACTAGTGACACTTTAAGAAAATCTCTGTTGAGAGATGCTGACTTAACTCTTGCTAAGGCTATTTCAGTCTGCTTCATTCATGAAATGACGGAGGAAAATAGCAAGAAATTAGCCACAGAAACCACCAGTGTTGATGCAGTTAAGCCACTACCAATGAAAAAGCACCTGATCAAAACCAAACCTTTTCCCCAAATAATCACAAAGTGCAACAACTGTGGAAGTAGCCATGCAGCTAAAAGAGAAAAATGCCCAGCCTTCGGTCAACAATGCCACATTTGTAAAAAGCTAAATCATTAGAAAAAGTGCAGCAAATCTAAACTGCAAAACCCAAATAATGCACATAGGAAAACTCACAAACAATCAGTGCACGAAGTGACATATCAGCCAGCATCATATGACGATGAGACATTTTATGTGGACGGTGTTGCTATTGACTGTGTAAAATTTCAAATTAATGAGCAAGACGAAGGATTTGTCATGTTCCACATAAATGGCAAACCCACCGAAATGAAGGTTGACACAGGAGCAAAATGCAATGTGATGCCAAAAAACACCTTCAGGCATGTAACCAATGATGAACAACCTGTAGAACCAAAGAGAGCTGCAAACCTTGTCGCTTATGGTGGTACGAAGATCGAAAACATCAGTACAGTTACACTGTCATGCTTTTTAAAGGGCCAACCTCACAACCTGCTTTGCTTCATAGTGGATAGAGACGTGCAACCATTATTAGGATTCAGCGCATGTGTGAACATGGGACTTGTAAAAATGAGTGCAGACGTCCACCAAGTTACAATGGATAGCGATGCAGACTTTAGCACACAAGTTCTCACACAATACAAGGACCTGTTTAGTAACGAGCTTAGTGAACTTCCAGTCATATACTCCATGACACTCGATCCCAGCGTACAGCCTGTGATCTGCCCAGCCCATCGCATTCCCGTTGCAATGCAAGAGAAAGTTAAAGTAGAGTTTGAACGCTTGCAGAACATAGGTGTCATAAGGCCAGTCGCTAAGCCTACAGATTGGGTTTCTTCTATGGTGGTAGCTCACAAGAAAGACAAATCTGAAATCAGGCTTTATATCAACCCAAAAGACCTTAACACAGCACTGAAAAGGCCCCATCACCCCATGCGCAGTGTGGAAGAGGTTGCTGCACAGATGTCAGGAGCGACAATCTTTTCTGTGCTAGATGCAAAAAACTCCTTTTGGCAGACACCTCTTGACAAAAAATCCTCAATGTTGACAACATTCAGCACACCTTTCGGGCACTACAGGTTCCTACGGATGCCCTTTGGAATCAACTCAGCTAACGAAGTATTCCAATGCACTATGGAACAGCTGTTTGCCAGTTATCCATGTTCAGTCATTGTTGATGACATCATTGTTGGAGGCAGAGGAACAGCTGAACATGATGCCAGCTTGAAGAGAGTCCTGGAAAGAGTGAGAGAGATCAATCTCAAATTAAATCCAGACAAGTGCAAATTTCGCCTCAACCAAGTCAGTTATGTGGGACACATCTTCACAAGTGAGGGTCTAAAAGCTGACCCCACCAAAACTGCAGCAATTAACAACATGCCAGTTCCCACAGACGTTACATCACTACAGTGCTTCTTAGGTATGGTTAACTACCTTGGCAAATACATTCCAAACCTGAGTGACATTGCAGCACCACTGAGAAAGCTAACTCACAAGAAGACGGCGTGGTGCTGGTTTCAACGCCACCATGACGCATTCGATTGCCTCAAATCATGCCTGTCAAGTCCACCAGTGTTGGCATACTATAATGTCAAGGAGCCAGTCACGCTCACCTGTGACGCGTCATGCCACGGACTTGGAGCTGCATGTATGCAAAATGGCAAACCAATAGCCTTCACATTACACATGCTCACAGACACAGAGACACGTTATGCCCAAATAGAGAAGGAACTCCTAGCTGTCGTGTTTGCCTGCACAAAGTCTAAGGACCATGTTTATGGAAAACCCACAATCATGGAAACTGACCACCAACCTCTGGTAACTATCCTAAAAACTGCCCATCCTGACAGCCCCTGCATGACTCCAGAGGATGCTGCTGCACCTACAGAGCTATGACATCAACTTGGTCTACAAAAAAGGGAAGCATACGTATGTATCTAGCAGATACTCTCTCAAGGGCTCCAAACACACAGATCTCCCCTAGCCCTGCTGAAAGTGACACGTTTGAAGTTATGTCAGTGAGTTGTATCTCCACAGCCTGCCTGGAAGAGTTAAGAGAGCACACTGTAGAGGATGAGATGCTACAAACCCTCATAACAGTCATTCAAAAAGGATGGCCAATCAAGATGAACCAGGTTCAACCTGCCGTTAGACCCTTCTTCCCATACAGAGACGAGCTCACCGTGGAGGATGGGATCGTCATGAAAGGCCATAAAACAGTCATCCCTCAGTCCCTGCACAGAGAATATACAAATATTGTACACAAAGGCCACCCAGGTGTTGAAGCAACTAAGCACAGAGCTAGAGGCATCATATTCTGGCCAATAATGTCACATGACATCACTGAATAGTTAATCACGTGCACGACACGCAACAGCACCAAATGTTACCAGCAAAGAGAGCCCCTTAAACTCTACCCAGTCCCAGAACTCCCATGGTCCATAGTGGCCACAGACATTTTTGAATGGCATGGAAAACACTACCAAGTGCTGGTGCATTCGTACTCTGGTTGGTTCGATATTGATCATCTCCGTGATCTGATGTCATCATCTGTGATCTCCAAACTAAAACAACACTTTTCAGTCCATGGCACACCACACACCCTCATCTCTGATAATGCTAGGCAATACACCAGTCAGCATTTTAAAGACTGCCAAACAGTGGGATTTTGTTCATTCAACCAGCAGCTCTGAGTTTCCCCAATCAAATGGACTTGCAAAGAGAGCAGTCCGCAGTGCTAAACAACTAATGGAAAAGTCACACAGAGATCGAACTGATGTTTTCCTCAACCTCCTGAACCTCAGAAACACCCCCCGTGATTCAACGTTGGGCTCTCCTGCTGAACGTCAAATGTCACGTCAAACACACGCAGCCATTCCAGTAAGTACAAAACTGCTACAACCATCTCCATGTCCCACTCAGCTAATCAACATCCAGCTTCTTAAAAAGAGACTCACCCTAAAGCACAGCTATGACAGGTCAAGTCGACCATTAAACCCTATAGCCGAGGAACAAGCGGTCCGACTGCAGACCCCCAAAGGATACAACCGGCTTGGAACTGTGAAAGAGAATAGAAAAGAGCCATGCTCTTACATCATCCAATCCAGTGGGAAAACATACAGAAGAAATCGCCGTCATATCATTCCTGTTGCAAAGCCACAGCCCAAGCTCCATGCAGAGGATGAGGACTCCCACGGCACAAACCACTTGACAGCGGACGATGTTCCCCACATTCCCCAAATGCTGGACCCAAACACCATACAACCACAGCATACCTCGCATCCCCAACCAGTGCCTACAGACCATTTGCCCACTGAGAAAAACGCTGCACAGTACATAACACGCTCAGGTCGTGTTTGCAGACCAAACCCCAAATGCGTACAGTGAAATCGATATGCCTAATTTCTGTACATCACTTGGTTTAGTTAACAGCATGTTTCAGAATGTAATGTTCAGTGAGTTTTGCATTATGTTCTTTATTAATGTACACATATATGTTGGACTGAAAAAGTGATGTCAGCTATCCCGATTTGCTTAAATAATTTTGAGCTTAACCAGATATACTTCTTGTTACATTGTATGAACATCGAGATATAATGTGTCAAGAGAAAACAAGAATTCAATAATGTTAAGATTAGTTAAGTATCTTTTTGCCTTACATATAAAGCATCAGCTAAAGGGAAAGGATGTAGATCATTTGGTAAATGATCCTGCTTTATCCTAGGCAGTCACCGTAGTCGTAGTTCTGTACAAAGACAGCTTGCACTTGCGCAGTCTGGTTCTTCTCCAGCCATGCTGCAGATTGTGTCCTCCTGCTGTTTGCCTGTCCAGGCTCCTGCCGCTTGATAAAATAAAGCCAACAGTTCATTCAAAATAAGTGTGATCCTTGACTCACACACCCGGTGACAAGTCACTACACTTCCCTTTTTTTAAGTTTGGTGTTTAATTGTTAACCCAATAAAGTGAAATTTTGACTAAAATTGATGTTTGGTGTTTGGTCTCTGGTTGGTCAGTTCCACAACTTGCCTGTTACACCATCATTAACTTGCAATGGGAACATGAGCAAGCATGCCATTAAACTTGACAAACAGAGCTAAATGGAATCTATTATTTCATGTGTGCTATCCACATTTCACTAGCTGGATCTGCTGTGGGAGGGAAAGCAGCAGAAAGATCTAAAAGCACAAACCACAACTGGCAATAACGCTACACTGACCAAGTCACAGAACCAGCAGTAGTTAAGCTAGGCTAACTCTGCTAGCATGTCTGGTGGTACCGATTACAGGGCTATCTCTGTAAAAATGTGACAGAATAAGCCAGGAAAATGTATGAAAGTGAGATCTATGATTGAGTGTGGAATAATGAAAAAGCTTGGAACACAGCTGTCTAGTGAAGTGAGTCGAATAGATAGCGTAGCCCAAAACCTGCAGTCGCTCCTCTAATTAGGCTAGCTTGTTGGCCAGTGTGTAGCTTTCGAAGCTCACGGGGACACACACGAATGTGAGAACATGCATTAAAATGGGACGGATAAAGCTGGGGTGGTGGTATCATTGTAACATCGTAATCAGCTCCAGTTCTCACGTCACAACTGGAAGCAAATCAGACAAGCTCACCGAGTGAGAGCTACCGAGACCAAGGGGAACCCTAACAAAGGACGGGGTTGTGCTTTTTCTGAGTTTTGGCATTGTTAACCACTTCAGATACCCCCGCCCATGGGCAAAAGCATTGAAAAAGTGAGACTTTCATCATACGTCCTCTAATGTAAGTGAGATGAACTTTCACCTTTTTGAAAACCGCTGGGTTTGGGAGAGGAGGTCCAAAGGAAGGCACGTCCTCCCTCGCTGTAACAGACACCTGTTGGTGTACAGCAAATAAAACAAGCAGACACATATTATTAGAAAGATCCAATGCTGGAAGATGGCAGCACTTTGCCAAGAGTATTGAGCTTCTCATTATTTAAACTCCAGCGTTTTATATTCTGACTGACTAACTAGGATTATACCAGATCACGTCAAGCAGTACAAGTATCATTCCAACAGAGTGACTCGGTCCTTACCTTGTATGTGGTGTGGTCTGTACAGGGGTTCTCAGCCTGCACCAGCACATAAGCGTGCAGGAAGTTGGAGGCGATCATGTCTGGAACAAACGGTGTGGGCTCCTCCTGGAAGACTGTGGCCACAATGTCATTTCCTATGTGCCTTTTCCTTTGGAGCTGAGGAGAATTGAGTCACCACTGGGCCATTATAATTTTATTTGTAGTTGTAACACTTTCAGAGTAAAAGCACGGTTGGTCTCCTAGGGTACATAAACCACTGAATGCAGGGTTTTATTTTGCCCCTGGATGGATTTTAGAGGCTTAGCCATGGCTTGCAAAACACCACTTTAGTTTTCTAATATATAAAAGCACAGCATACTGTCGTGAATTCATCATGCACTCATTGTAATAATAATATATCCTGAATTATAGCCCGGTACCTGCTGAACATCACCCTCAGTAAACGGCAGCTTTGTTGACACGTGGAACATAATCTCTCTCTGTCTGAAGACGGTGTAGACAGATTCAGATCCTGTCTGTCCATGGGACACGTCCAGACCACCACGGAACCTGCCAGATCATCAAAACTCACATGTCGTCTGTGCACACTGCAGCCGTGGGTGATTCCGTTTCATTTCATGCACTTTACATATCAGTTTCATCTCATTTTCTGCTTATCTTGCTCCAGTTCCACTAAAATATAATGTATCAGTTACAATCTAAAAGGCTCCGTTACTGTAAACATAGGTGCAGTACTATAGGAAAAGCCTGTGAGACAACGAACACAAGCTCCAATTATTCGTCCATGTGACATTTTCTCCCATCAGATTTGTTTCACTAAGCACTTTATCTTAGTGCCATGCTGAGTCCAAAACAGCAGGACAAAATGCTGCAAGGTTACAGTAATTAAATCCTGCTATATTTCCTCAGTGAAGCCAGTTACTCTTCTCCCTTTTGTACCCTTTTGTCTAATCAGTATTTACATTGTGTTTTAATGCCATTAAATTTGCCTGGTTTTCCACTCTTTAACAGGGCTGTACCCAAATATTCGATTATTCAGATATTCATTCATTACACTGCATTCAATTTTCAAATTTGGCATTTGGACATTCACTTTTCCTCCAAAAGGTAAATTGCAGATTTTCATTTGCTCAGTTGAGTTTTACTCCTGCCCTTACCCTTTAAAATCCTGAAGTTCAATGTTTTCCCCTAGGATACTGAGGAACTCCTTGAAAGCTGGCGTCTCCTCATCATTTCCAAATAATTCCTCTTCTGACGTCTGAGGGGGAAACGGGGCCAAAAAAAAAAAAAAAGAAACATGGCAAATGAGGTATGACGGCGTGCACGAGATCAGACGTATTCGAGAGTAAAGTAGCCCAAAGTCACAATGAAAACCACTCACCTGTCCAAACTTCTGGTAGATGATGCCAAATTTGAACGTGTTGTTCACCTCATGTTCATCATAAGCGACTATCAACTGGGATCCCTGGGCATAAAAAAAAACAATTATCTTACTTTACTCCCTGAGTCAGAGGGTGACACTTTTTATTGTAAATTTGTGACTTCTTGTTGTAAATTTGCAACATTTTTCTCATAAAATTACTTTTTTTTTCTTATAAATTTGAGACTTTTTTCTTGTAAATTTGCAACTTCTTCCTTGTAAATTTGAGACTTTTTTCTTGTAACTTTATAAGTTTTTCTCATAAATTTATGACATTTTCCTTGTGAATTTGCAACTTTGGTTAAAAAAAAATTGCTACACTTTGTTGTAAATTTGATACTTTTTTCTTGTAAGTTTGCAACTTTTTCTAATAGATTTTAAAGTGTTTTTTTTCCTCAACAAAATTGTGATTTTTTTTTCTTGTAAATTTGCATTCTTCATATGAATACTGGTTAAATTGTAATTCTATGGCTGGATTTTTTTTCTGTTCATACATAACCCAAGCTAATTTTTTTATGTTTTTGTTAAGGGGGGGGAGGGATTTTTATTTTTCCACTTTAAACTGTTTGAACTCTTGCCCTTTACAAAATCAGGGGCCCCCAAACCCAGTCTTGCATAGCTCCCCAAAAAGCTAGAAATGGCCCTGCCCGGAATTATAAGTCAACTAGTTACATACTTTGGTCATAGTATAGCAGTTAAAAGATAGCATGCTTTCCTCCTCTCCGACAAGTCTCCAGGGCAGGTTTATCGGGGCCCTTCTTACATAAGCCTGACATGCAACAAACTGTCACGGCCCCCAGCGACGGCTGTGATCCTGTTGCCGCCCCTTGCATACGGAGACACAGATGGGTTTTTTTCCTTCCCTGAGGCACAGGCTGAAAGCATGCTCCATCACACTCCTCCACCAGGCTCTCGGGAGGAGGGGTGCATCCATCATATCCATTTTAGAAAGTTGCGGCATCATCAGTCGCTTTTTGAATAATGTACTCGGTGAGCAGGACAGATGTTCGCTGAGCTCGTAACGGGTGAAAATGTAATAAGAGTGCTACTTCTGCAGATACGAGTTGGGGGAGGTTGAAAAGTTAATGAAATGGAATGCGTGGGGACAGGTCAGCGGTGCTAAGCAAAAATAATTAAAAGACGACAAAAATGCCCCAGGCTTTGAATAAAACACACGAAATATTTTTTAGAAAACAAAGAATTCATTAAAGTTATTTATGATGGTGACCAGAAAGTTGCAGCAGATATCACTGGATGCACCTTCACCTCTGCAGCGCCCATTATTTCTCCAGCAAAAGCGGAAGCAGATTAAGGCAACTCGTGTCATACTGAAGCAATATGTTTTCTGGAACGAGCTGGGAGAGTCGAGGTCAGACCGGTTATGATGAGGGCACAGAGTGGGAGCCGAGGATAAACTCACCCGTGGGTAGAGGACTGGGTTGAACTTGAGCCCTGTGGCATCATCGCACAGAAGCTGAAGGAAAAAGACAGAGAGAGAGAGAATTCTTCACTGATATGTGAGAGAGGTTAGGGAAATATACTAGAAACAAATGTATTTTGTTTGCAACTTAAACTGAAGGACTTAATCAGAAATTTTTCGAGGATGGAAATTTTGAAAATGGAGGTCATGAAGAGAGTTTTCTATATCATGTTGAAATGTGAGAAAAAGAGTAACTGAAGGCTTTGTTGGACAGATCTCCATCAATACAAGTGGCATCCACTAATTTGATGTCATTTTTGAATGTATACTTGAAAGAACAAATGTAAGAAATTGAATGATGAGAGATTATTTCAAGTTTTCTCCGTTTCTTTGATTAGCCCCGCTCCATAAGCTCTGCTCCACTGATTTTGTCTTCCATTTCAACACAACCCTACTGCTTAAACATGAAAAGGCAATTTCAAAAATCCATACAGCATTGTTGCCAACTTATAAAGCACAAAACTTTCTTATTTTAATTTACAGAAAGTCAGTTTTCATTTATCAAATCCAGCACTTACCGCTGTCATTACATATTAAAAGATACCACATGTGCATGAAAGTGTAGACATCTGAAGAAAAAAAATGGTTCATTTAGAACTCCCCAGTGCATTGCCCATAGAAAGCAAGTATTCCTGCAGAAAACCGGTAATCCAGTTAGTCTTCACATGCCCAAATGTAGGCTGTCTTTGAAAGTGGTACACAAAGAGATTTACATGAAGGCGTTAGCCCTGCTTCCACCACCAGGAACAACTTGAGGGTGCCAGGGACTTGTAGGGCCATTCTTGTATTTAGCCCCTCACCCGTCCTGTCTCCATTATGGTGTGGAGAACTGGTGGGCTAATTAGAATATTCATAGATCCTGGCATTTGAAGGAGGAGGAAAAGGGGAAAGATTTTCACAAGCAACTATAAGACAAGGAAATTTTTTTTAATGGAAAAATGCATAAGATACCATTTTATACAGTGCAGAGTTGTTTTTAAGCTGATTTATATCCACTGTGGTGCATCTTTAAAATTTTAGACATAATAGCAACGTGAGCACACAGGGAGAAGCCAGCAGGGACTTGCTCTTCCACTGTCCGGGCTGTGTGGGCTTGCATCCCCGCAAAAGACGACCGGTGTTAAGTGCCGTGACACTCCACTGTAATGCTTGTGTTCTTCACATGTGCCAAATTATCATTTAGACCCTACGCTATCACAGCAGCATTATGATATAATTTTTTATTCATTAAGTCTTCATTATTATCTTTTTTCTGGTCAGATTTGCTGCTTTTCATTTCCTTGTTTTGTTCATGGAGTACTCTGGCTGTGATGCTGAGTTTTAGCCAATCAGCACCGAGTCGATCCTAAACACCGTCCATATTTACAGTAATGTGAAAAAATTTGGACACCCCTTTAAATATTCAGTTCTTTATTAAGAAATGTTCACGTATCTATGTTTAACCTTGTTTTTGTTTTTATTTGCATTTTTTTTTACATTTATTTTAGCCATTGTAAATGGGAATGAATGTGGGGGTGTCCTAAAAAAGATTCCTCACTATTTGTTTAGAATTACATTTTACAGAAAATTTGGAAAAAAGTCTTTAATTAATTTTTAATTGTCTAGTTGTATTACGTGAATCTCCCAGTATTTTTAACATTGATATTAAATATCCATATGTCCAAATATGTTAAAAAACCACACAGGCTTATACAGGGTGTCCTAGTTTTTTCACATGACTGTATAGAAACTTGGGCATGTGGCACTGGAGGAGACAGAGTGATGGCTAAATTTTTAACAATAATAATTGCATATTTTGTCCGAATAGCTCCATACTCAGGGATGCACACCCTCGTAACCTCAGTAATGCACGTACCACTTTTTAGGTTAGTGTGATGAACAGTTCAAGAGATGCAAGGAACAGATACATAGAAAGACGTTCTTTGCTTTTATAGATAGATACTTGGTAGCAAAGTCTTACCTTAGCAATTTGAGGGACGCTGGGCAGCTGATTGAGACCCGCTAAAGAGATTCTGTCATGAACTGTTTTGGTCCTTGATCTGAAGAATGAGAACAAGAATCTGTTTGCAAGGTTGTTAAAAATGTTTTAGGTAGCACCTAATTTATAAAGAACTAGAAGGCACTCAGGCAGCTTCTTCGCCAAGATTTGTCTGCCTGTCTGTTTTTGAGCAGGATTATGCAAAAAATACAGAACAGATTTTGATGAAATTTTCACCAGAGGTGGCCCTCGGGGTACAAATGAACCCATTAGATTTTGGAGGTGATACAGGAGAGGATGCATCTTCTGGATCACTTTTTCCTCTTTCTTTAACACTGTGAGGTATGGCCTTGGCAGAAGTGTGCACTCTCCGATCACCTCCAAAACAGCTCAAGGGCCACTTCTGGTGAAAATTTCATCAAAATCCATCCAGTAGTTTTTTGTGTAGTCCTGCTAACAGACAGACAGACACATCACTCCAATCAAATTTCCTCCTTGGTGGACGTGCCCTGCGATGGACTGGCGATCTGTTCAGGGTGCACCCTGCCTCTCGTCCAAAGACGCTGGGACGGCCTCCAGCCCACCCATCCCCCTCCCCGACCCAAAAAAGGATTAAGCGGTTGAAGATGAAAGAATGAACGTAATTAAGGATGATTTACATGTGCTCAAGTGTTGAATTAATTGGGCTCCTTTGTACCAAATGTTAGAGTATTATTGGTATTATCACTGTCGTCTGTCAGGGAGGAGATTAGCAGTCACAAACCTACAGAGCTCTCTGCCATGCACAAATTGTCTGTGGAAAAGCAAGCCATTATTCCACTGTTTTCTTAGCTTGTCAAAGCAAATGCCACTCTGCAGTGATAATTGCAGGGGAAGCTGTCCACTAGAGAATCACAAAATCTGAGTTTAATATGACACAAAGTGTACACAAAGCTGCAACAAAAGAGAGAAGGAAGGAAGTGAGACAGTGTCTCAGTGGGCTGACTTTACTGTTATTATCTGCAGCTATGTTCACAGTGAGAGCTAGAAATTTAGTCACAACACCGAGCTCATGCTGAAAAAGATTTTGTTTACCTTTATCACACAAATAAGTCAGGCAATCTCTGTATGAATGTGTGCCTGTCATTGTAAAACTGTTTATTTGGTCTGCTCCAAGATTACAGGTGCATTACTGCAGATGGACTGCTAGGACAGGAAGTTCAAGAATCAAGTGGATATTACTCTACCAAGAAGAAAGATAAGGTTTACTATTCAGTTTGCATATCTGCTTATTGGAATGGACATATTAGCTTGATTTTAATTTTCAAAGAGGTCACAGATTAAGGTCACAACAAGTTTAAAATCTGAAAAATCTGACCATGACTGACCATGTTCTTTTAACATGAGCAACAGTTCATCCCGCTTGCTCGTTGAGTATCACTTGTTAGCTAAGTGATTTGGTAAAAAGGTTTCTGTTAAGAGTATTTTTTTGTAAAGTGACCCCTGCTCTGTGTGTGGGGGGATACTGGCACATATACATACATTAAATCAACATTTTTTTTTCTCAGCTACTTCATTCAGGTTCATTGCTGTGGACTCAGTGAGGTGTTGGTGTCATGATGGATTTTAGGACATCAAATTTTATCTACAGCAGACAACCTGCATTGCATCCTGTCTAATTGGACATTGCTCTATTTATTAAGCACTTATTTAACATTTAGTGATTATTCTAATAGCACAGAAAATTTCCATTAGCTTTAATTGTTGTATTGGTCAAAAATATGCAATTAAATAGAATATAAATAAAAATTTTAGTTTTTGACTCCTTAATTTATCAATTACATTATTCTAAATACATAAAAAGTAGTCACTATGTATTTAAATACTAAGACTTGACTGAAATTTCCGATTTTATGATATATGTATATTATTGTGCTCACATTCCATTATTTCTTTATTTGTTTTAGTTTATGTTGCATTAAACTAAAACTTGAAAAATTCAACCAAGAGAGCTATTAGGGCTGGCTTACCTGAAAGTCTGAGGACCTGTGGTAATAATGTGAAGGAAGACTTGCAGAGACACAGATCAGCCCAAAGATGACCAGATAATGCTTCGAAGGGGAAAGTGCCTTGACTGTGATTAACACTCTTCTCTTTATTTTGTGTTTGAACAGCTGAGGTTCTGTAAGATCTTTAAAATATTAACTAATTCAGACGCTAGACTTCTTGGACGCTGAGCTGGTATGTGTGCACATCATGGTGCAGGGTGGGGCATGTATCAATGTGACATACATCACTTTAAGAAACTGCATTTGTCTACCTGAGCATGATCCGGAGGAACTCCTGGCCCTCAGCCTCCTCGTGTTTCAGAGACATGATGAGGTTACCAATGCTGCTGCCAGTGCAGTAGTAGTTCATGTGCTCCTGGAGGTAAAGGTGTAATCACATGTGTGACAAGAGAATGATGCCAGGTGACATTTATTCTGTTTAACAACCTGACTTTAATGCACCTACACACTCACCTTGCCCAGGAAGTGTTTACGGTAGGCACGGGCTGTGCTGTTACACTCCAGGCGGTAGCTGTGGCCCCCACCAGGACTCATGCCCTCACTGCCATCCTCTTCTTCACAGAAACTGGACTCTGAGGATGAAGGGGTTCCTGCTGGTGCCTCTACATCCTCAATCCAGTAACCCCCAAACTGGGGCAGGATTACTTGGGGGTACGGACCACCCTTTTCTAGGACCTTGTATGTGAAATTGGGGGGGGGGGGGGTAACATAAGAAAAAAAGGAAAAATAAAGGGGAGAGGCCATTTTTTTTCCACATGTTGACAATGTTGCCAGTGGTCTGAATGAAATGTCTGTGACATGCTTTGGTCAAAATACCACAGGGATAAACACTATGGGACCATTTTCCACCCAGATTAAACACCTTTCTACACAGTGACCAGTTTCAGTGTCTGATTCTTTCATTTTAATGAGCCATGGTTCATCCCCCTCCTCCAATCACTTCTTTCATCTAAGGCTAACATTAGCTGGCTAGCTCCAGTTATCAGGGTAAAATAGTGTAGAAACCCAAATAAAGCATTATCAGGGACAGGAGTATGTGGCTTGAGCAATCGATACGGTATGATCAGTCCCTGGAGTACAACAAGTACAGAAACTACCCAGAATTAGTGAATGGCTAGCTCTGCTAGTGTTTGAAATGTCCTGGCTAGAGTATAATTATCCATCCATCCATCCATCCATCCATCCATCCATCCATCCATCCATCTATCCTCTACCGCTTAATCTTTTTTGGGCTGCAGCCTATCCCAGTGTCTTTGGGCAAAAGGCAGGGTACACCCTGGACAGATCGCCAGTCCATTACAGGGCCATCACAGAGAGATAGACAACCATTCATTATCACATTCATACCTAAGGACAATTTAGCATGCCCAGTTAATGCCAATTAACCTAACCTGCTAACAAGGGAAGAACATGCAAACTCCACACAGAAGCGTCATCGATGGTCTGGGGGTGGGATTGAACCCACGATGGTCAGGGGGTGGAATTGATCCCGTGACCTTCTTGCTGTGCTGCCACAGTGCTAACTACTGCGCCACTGCGCTGCCCGCAGAGTAAAATGAACTATGGTAAAATAAGCTAACATAACATTTAGGAATCAGCTTTATGGCCATGGTGGGAGCTGATCTGGTTGGAATTATGGAAGTTGGTTGGGTAGGAGAGATATGTTGACTGGAGCCATAAATGTGGTTCTTAAGCTAGGTTGGCATCAGTGCGATTACAAGGCCATTCCTGACAAAATCTAATAAAATGAGCTAGAATAACATCTGGAAATGAAATATATATCAAGTGTTGTTGATTAATGAACCACCTAGGAACATGAATGTCTAGTGGAGTGAGTAGAATAATTGGAGAAATATGATAAATATAGTGCTAGCTAACCTAGTTAAGCAGCACTGCTTCTGTATAGTTTTGGACACACATAGGGACATATCTACCCCACCGTCATTAAAATGGGTGTGGATAAAGATGAGTGGGGTACATAACAGCCAGAAGCAAATTTGAACAGCTTTTCCATTTGTCGCAATTCAAGATACTCAAATAAATGCATAAAAAGGCCTGAAAAACTAAGAGTTTTATTATACTGCATGTCCCCTTTAACCTGTTGCACTCCGGGATACCGTGGGCGGTCACGTCTCTGCGTCCTAGTGCATCTCAGTGCGCACTGAAAAAAAAAAAAGCTGCATTTCCGTTCTTCCAGTACAGACACAGCCGTGAACAGAAAGCCAAAGGAGTGTTTTGATTGGTTTAGATTTGATTGACCTCTCATTCTACTAATAAGAGCCTTGAATTGGGTTTCTGAAACCTTGAAGAACCAATGACTGAAAACCTAGCAAGAAGGACCTGCCTACCAACGACCGCGAATACAACGAGCCAATTGAAGCAGAGAAGTTCGACGATTGAAACGCATGCGTCCCGTGCATAAAATCTGTTTTGTGTAAGCCGCTGGGTGACACACATTGAGAGCTGTGTGTAACGGTAGCGTTCGCCAGTCTTTTTTTATTACTACTGTTCTTATTTGTTTTGAAAAATTGTTCGCAAAAACCGCCATCATGGAAGCGGAGATGGTTTGATCGGGTCGCGTGACCAGAACCACGAGTCGTAACAAGTGGACCAGCTTCATGTTCGTCTGACAATGAGGAACAGATGTTCGCCAATGACACTGCTGTTGTGGACAGGTAAGTGTTATAAGCTAAATTATTCTTTATCACTGAAAATAGTAATAAAAATGACTTTTGACCGATTGGTAATTACAACGGTGCGTCATGGCCACTTGACAGACCGTTTTTTGTGCGCCGAGCTCCTCTGTAGCGGGGGGGGGGGGGGGTTTGAGTTGTTATCCTCTACATTGCAGATATTTTAGTATAATTTTTAGTGCACTGTAGGTTATTTTTTTCTTGTAAAAAAAGGCCACACATTTTTTACGTGGCATGCTTCTTTGTGTGTGGGGGGCTTGTTTGTTCATTCATTCATGAATGAATGAATAAACAACCCCCCCCCCCCCACACACACACACACACAGCCCTGAGTGTCACCTTTCATTAGAGCCCAAGATCAAGCTTCTATGTTTCAGCATTCAAAAGTTACAGATGTTTTTCCAAACTGTGCCATTTGGCACAATTTGGCACAGTTCCAAAACGCCTGGGAACAACCTGAGAAAAAAGCTGTGTAATATATTCATTTTTTGTGGTATTGTTACAAAATTTTGACCTCAGCTGGATAACACTTGGTTCTACATTTCTGTTGCATTTTCCAGCCAGTATCTGACAGCTGTGTGTTATTTGCAAGCATTTGTATCTAAAAAAACACCCAGGCGAACTTTATTTTCTTCAGATTCAGTATGTTTAGATGACTGTTACTCAGTGGCAGGATCACTTAGAGAGATTATGACTGTTTTGCCAAAAAATTCAAAGTGTTTTCTTTTAAATGAGACCAACCCCATGAAGATGCTGCAAAGGGTTGAAGAACAGCTTTTGATTTATTTTGGGTACGTTATTTTTAGGCGTTTTTAGGGAAATTGACCGGAGTGCAAGGGGTTAAAACACAATGTCAGAGAAAAAGTTTTTTTTGGTTCCTTAATTACACATACATTTAGAGCTAGAAACAGATAAATAGGAAATGACTCACATCTTCTATTCGTGGGTAGGGAATATAGTCATCCTGAAAAACAGAGGAGACAAACACCCATAAAATAATTTTTAATACTTTTTTGCCACAATGACAAACAGACAACACTTTCACAAACATGGCCAAAAAGAAAAAAAATACAGTGGCATACAGACATTGAGACAATGATTAGTGTTGTAGTCCAGACCAGACCTGACCGAGACCAGAGTCTCCCAAGACCAAGTCGAGACCAAGACCACTGTGTATGTAGGTCTTGGTCTCGGTCTTGGAAGACTCTGGTCTTGACAAGGTTTTGACTACAACAATAACAGTGATGCAGCATAAAATGCAGAGTCATCATAAGTGAGGCTGTGTCACCCCTTGATGATGTCAGAGCTGATTTGTTTCAATAACCCCTGTTATGTGCAAGCCAAACTTCAGTGTGTGACCTCTAAATACTGCTGAGGCCTGTCTGCATCAAAGGGCTACGGGCAGCCAGTCATTTATATTCTACAGCAGCACAACACTGGCAGGCTGGAGAGGATCAATCCACAGCTGGAGTTCATTCAACTCATAATCAACCAGATCAGGAGGTTATTGATTTTGTAATAGAAAAGGAGCAAGAAAAAGCTTAAAAATTATTCAAGGGGGTGTTAAACAATCCCTCAGCATGACAAGAACAACTACAGCGCAAACCAGAAGGCAAGGTGGTGCAGTGAAGAAGAAAAAACATGCAGGAAAAAACAAAAGGCACACACACTAATGAGACCCACAGAGAAGATCTGAATAAGCGTATATCCAGTCACACCTTCCATTTTTTGGGCTCTTCAGCATTGGGGACCTTATTAGAGTCCATTCGCAGCATGAGAATAAGGAAGCACAGAGGTCAAAAAAGCAAGTTTACTTCATTTATGTGTAGAGAAAAAGAAACACTCTCGTGTTCAGACCTCACTGCCTCTGTTGACAGATAACAAACCGGCTGAGTCACATAAGCTAATATACACTTCCACAAACACACAGGTAATGCAAAACTGACTCTGAATCCAGTTTCCCAGAGCAAACACATGCAGATATGAAAAGCCAATCTAGAAAACACAGGGAGTAAATTGACCAATTATGGGAAAGGCAGTGCTGAACAGCTCTTCTAAATGAGTAAGCAAAAGACTGGAGGGGAAATTAAGGCATATGTGGAGATTCTGAGTTCTTGACATATACAATGCTACCATCACTTACTGCACCAAGAAGCCAGATGCATTCACAAGTGTTTGCACACTCGTCTGTAGTCATTTATGTTTGTCTGAGTGCATATTGATGGAGCAGCTGCAACAGTTGCCAAGGAGTCATTGTCAACAATATGAGAAGGATCAGAGAGATGCTCTTTAAGAAGCCTCAATTTTCCATCATGAAGACAAGACGAAGGAAGAAGGAACAAGAGAGGTGGGAAGATGAGCAGAAGAACCAAAAAGACTGAAAAGTTGAGAGAAAGGGACTCAAAATGGCGACCCTCTAAAAATACACTTTGAACATTTGGGGCCTGTTATGTCGATCTAGTCAACAGTCAAAGGTGCAAAACTCATTTATGGCCGTGTCCAAGTCCAATTCACTATTATAGCAGCAAAAATTAATTCTGTGCCAAAGAGGCTGTCCTAATTCTCTTAATTATTCAAAGGTGTGTTTTGGGCATAACGTGCAATAAAATAATCGTAAATGAAAATGATGTTATGTCCCGCAACCACACATCACTCTTTTGCTCAGATCGGATGACAGCTGTTTCCTGATGTGTCATAGGCCAGCCCCGGTGTGCAAAAGTCCAGTGATTAAATTAAAAAAAAGAAGAATTACCCACATTTTGACCACTTATGGAGAGGATGAATAAATGAATGCTTAATGTGTGCACTTGTCTGGAAGTTCACAATTCATTCATTCATCTTCTTAACGTTCCTTTACGGGAACCTATCCCAGCATCTTTGGGCAAGAGGCGGGGTACACAGATCACTAATGAATGAATGAATGAATGAAAGATCAGGCAAGGGATTATGACGGATTTTTACAAAATTAGTCTCTGAAAATAATGAACACAGAAATTCTAGTCCCAGTGTAGGAAAAGGCATATGTGCAAATTCACGTCTTTTAACCATGCTGCTGAAATAGTGGTTGGTAATGCGCTGCTGACTTTAGACCTGCTTTTGCAGATCAAAAGCGCATTGGAATAAAATGTGCCTTAATACCAGTGTGTCAAACTTTGCACCGAGCCTCATCCACTTTAAATCACCAGCAGTCTCTAGGTGATGTTATTCTTCCTGAGGACTCTCAGGAAGTACAGTCTTTGCTGGGCCTTTTTCAGCAGCTCAGTGGTATTTGCACTCCAGGTCAGGTCCTCCTCAATGTGGACTCCCAGAAAGCGGAAGTCCAGCACCCTCTCCACACAATCCCCGCTGATAATTAACGGTGGAATGTCCATGTTCTCCCTCCTGTAGTCTATTACAAGCGCTTTGGTCTTTGAGATGTTAAGGAGCAGATTATTTTTTCCGCTCCACACCATCAGCCACTCCAGCTCATCCCGGTAGGCGGGCTCATCCCCCCCAGAGATGAGCCCCATCATCAGCAAACTTCACAATGGTATTGCTATGGTGTGCATGGGTACAGTCATATGTATAGAGGGTACAGAGCAAGGAGCTCAGCACACAGTCCTGGAGAGAGTTGATGTTGAGACTGAGGGCTGTTGATGTATGACGGCTCACTTTAGCCCTCTGGCTGTGACCTGTCAGGAAACTGTTGATCCATGTGCAGATGGAGTATGGAAACCCCAAGTCCTCCAGTTTAGTCACCAGTTTGTGTGGAAGGATGACATTAAATGCAGAACTGTAGTCCTCAAAGAGCATCCACACATAGCTCCCCTGCTGCTCCAGATGGTACAATGCAGCATGGAGGGCTATAGCTACAGCGTCCTCTGTGGATCGGTTCACTCTGTAAGCAAACAGGTAAGGGTCAAAACTTCGGAGCAGACATGATGCAATGTGACCCCGGACCAGTTTTTCAAAACATTTCATCACCACTGGAGTGAGTGTGACTGGCCAATAGTCATTAAGACTAGAAATGTGGGACTTTTTGGGCAGGGGAACTATGGTAGAGGATTTCAGACAGGGTGGTACAAAGGACCGAGCCTTTGCACCAGACAAACAAACAATCATACATGAGAAGAACTGACTGCAACTTCACACTGGACCTCACGTAATTTGGATTTTGGACTTCTCCACTCTACCTCCAGACTCTGGGACCATGATTTCCACATGACAGGACTCGGCACCTGATTTGGGAACCATGTCACCTACTGATGTTGGTCCACTGTGTTTTATTAAGTCCAGCGTCAATGTAGGCATCTCCTAGGAAATTCAAGATTCAGGATTCAAAGGCTTTATTATTATGTGCACAGTTAAGAAATGCTACATTTCCTGAGCAATGAAATTTTTACTTTGCTCTCTGAACGAATGCCAAGGTAATAGGTACACAACAATACTAATAAGGTAATAACACAATAACACAATCTTAATACTAATGGATGCTAATAACACACACACCAACACACAGTTAGGCAATTAGGACTCCCAAGCACGCCCTGATACTAAATACTAATGCCAATGAGTACCAACAACACACATCAGGCAATTTGGACAGCCAAAGCAGTTGATGCAGTCAAACATGAAGAATGACATTGAAAATTCACTGGATGACTGTAGTGGTAGTGGCATATTGATATCAGAGATGATGCGAACCTGAGATAAACCTGGGATAAACCTATGTACAGTGTGCAAATGAGCATTGTGCAGTGAGCAGTATATAATTATAAATTACAAATTACAAATTAGCACCTGGTGCTGATTTCTCTGTAACGTTAGTACCAATAGACTATACAGGATAAATAGCAGCAGAGATGATAATTAGCAGCAGAGATGATATGTACATCAGATGGGTGAGACTATATCTACTGTACAGGTGAGCAGTGTGCAAATTCAGCAGCCGGTGTGTGAGTTCCTATATGCAAAGCTGTGTTGCAGAGTTTTGGGAGTTGTTATTTGTTCAGGAGTCTGATGGCAGTGGGAAAGGAGTTCTTCAGTCTGGTTGTCCTGCATATCACACTTCTGGACCTCCGGCCTGAGGGTAGAAGTGTGAACAATCTGTGCTGAAGGTGAGTGGGGTCCCGGAGGATGGTGTCAGCTCTCCTTTGGACTCTGCGGTGGTAGATGCTCTGCAGAGAGGGGAGTGGAGTCCTGATGATCCTCTTCGCTGTCTTCACCACTCTGCAGGCGTTTGCGGTCCAGGGCAGTGGTGTTTCCGTACCACGCAATGATACAGTGTGTCAGGATGCCCTCAATGATGCAGCTGCAGAAACTGTTGAGGATCCTGGAGGACATGCCAAACTTCTTCAGCCTCCTCAGGAAGTACAGCCCCTGTTGAGCTCTCTTAACCAGCTCTGTGGTGTTGTGTGTTCACTTAAGGTCCTCGCTGATGTGGATGCGCAGGTATTTAAAACTGCTCACCTTCTCCACCTCAAGCTTCCAGATGAACAGCGGCTGATGGGGTCTCCTCCTCCCTTTCCTCATGTCCACTATCATCTCCTCTGTCTTGTCCGTGTTGAGGGTGAGGTTGTTGTCCTCACACCGTGACACCAGGTTGGCCACCTCCCTCCTGTAGGATGCGTCATCACCATTGATGCGTCCTATCACTGCTGTGTCATCCGCAAACTTTAGGATGATATTGTCCTTGTGGGAGGCAACACAGTCATGGGTGGAGAGGCTGTAGAGGATGGGGCTGAGAACACAATCCTGTGGGACACCTGTGCTCGTGATGATGCTGGCTGATGTCCTGTTACCCATCCTGACAGACTGGGGCCTGCCAGTTAGAAAGTCCAGTAGCCAGTCACAGAGGGTGGGGTGCAGGCCAAGTAAAGACAGTTTGTCGGTGAGTTTGTGGAGGATAACCGTGTTGAAGGCGGAGCTATAGTCGACAAAGAGCATCCTAATGTAGGAGTCTTTATCTTCCAGGTTGGAGAGAGAATAGTGTAGTGCTGCAGCGATGGCATCTGAGGTGGACCTGTTGGGCCGGTAGGCATACTGCAGGGGGTCCAGGGTGCCCGGTATGCTGTCCTGAATGAGGGGCAGCACCACTCTCTCGAAGCACTTCATGATGACTAGAGTGAGTGCTATCGGTCTGTAGTCATTCAGACAGGTCGGCGGGCTCCTTTTGGGGAGGGGGATGATGGTTGTCATTTTGAAGAAGGAGGTGACTATGTTCTGGTTGATGGAGAGGTTGAAGATTGATGTGAGGACGTCAGTCAGCTCTGCAGCGCATGCTCTGAGGGCCCGCCCAGGTATGTTGTCTGGTCCTGCTGCCTTGCAGGGGTTGATATTCCTCAGTGTTTTGTTTATCTGGCCTGGTGAGACTCTTAGTGGAGGGGGTGGCGTGTGAGAGTGTGTCTCTTCTCTGCCCTGTAGCTGGCGGTCTCAAAGCGGGTGTAAAAGATGTTGAGATCGTCTGGCAGGCTGTCTGTGGAGCTAGTGGTGCTGCTGTTGGTCCTCTTGTAGTCTGTGATGTGTTGCAGGCCTTGCCACATGCGCCCTTGGTCAGAAGTGGAGTAGAGGCTGTCCAGCTTTTCTCTGTACTGCCTCTTGGCTGTTGTTATAGCCTTTCTCAGGCCATACTTTGCAGCTTTGTACTCGACCTCACTGCCTGATTTAAATGAAAGCAAGCGGGCACGCAGCATCTGACGTACCTGACTGTTGATCTAGGGCTTCTGGTTGGGGAACTTCCTGACCTGTGTTGTGGGTAAGATGGCATCAACACATGTGCTGATGTACCCAGTCACATATTCAGCATATTCCTGTATGTTTACAGAACAGTCCACTTGGGTGGCTGCAGCTTTAAACATATCCCGGTCTGTGCAGGCAAAACAGTCTCGCAGGGTGCTCTCAGCCTCTGGAGTCCAGCACTTAATTTGCTTAATAACAGGGTTTGTCTGTTTCAGTTTTTGTCTGTAGGCTGGGTACGTAAACAGTGAGATGTGATCTGACTGTCCGAAGTGGGGGTGGGGTGCCGCTCTGTAGGCGCCACATATATTGGAGTAAACATGATCCAATGTGCTTTTATCGTGGGTGGGAATGTCCACATGCTGGTAATATTTGGGGAGTACAGTCCGTAAATTGAACTGGTTAAACTTGCCAGCAACAATAAAAACGGCATCGGGATGCTTCGTTTCTACTGCGCCGATGCTTTGCTTTGCGGACAGATGTAAACAGCAGCTAAAAACACAGCGGTAAATTCCCTCGGTAGATAATATGGATGGCATTTCAACAGCAAAAACTCCATGTCAGGTGAACAGTGCTTGCAAACAGTCTGTACATCTCCACACCATGAGATGTTTACAAAAACACACACTCCCCCTCCCTTTTAGAGCACTTCATGCTTCCCTCTGCTAACAAGCCTTATGGAGATGCTGATTTCATTTTCCAGCAGGACTTGGCACCTGCCCACACTGCCAAAAGTAGTAATACCTGGTTTAATGATGGTAAATGGCTTTCACTTATATAATGCTTTTTCTCATCTCTAAATGACCAAAGTGCTTTACAGATCCATGGTATCACTGTGCTTGACTGGGCAGCAAACTCACCTGACCTAAACCCCATAGAGAATCTATGGAGTATTGCCAAGAGGAAGATGAAACATACCAGACCCAACAATACAGATGAGCTGAAGGCAACTATCAAAGCAACCTGGACCTCCATAACACCTCAGCAGTGCCACAGGCTGGTCACCTCCTTGTCACGATGCATTGATGCAGTAATTCCCACAAAAGGAGCCCCGACCAAGTATTAAGTGTGTACATGGACATACTTTTCAGTTAGCCAACATTTCTATTAAAATCATCCATCCATCCATCCATCCATCTTTTACTGCTTTTCCGGAGGTCTGGGTCACAAAGGCAGCAGTTCAAGCAGAGAAGCCCAGATTATTTATACTTAAATTCCTCAACTTGTGGCAGGAGCTTGTCCCCAACCCAGAGAGGACAATCCACCTTTTTCCGGCTGAGAACTACGAACTCGGACTTGGAGGAGCTGATTCTCATTCCAGCCACTTTACACTCAGCGGCAAACTGTCCCAGTAAGACCTGTAGGTCATTGCTGGATGAAGCCAACAGGGCATCATCTGCAAATAACAGAGATGAGATCCTGTGGTCACCAAGCATGACACCCTCCGTTCCCTGGCTGCGCCAAGAAATCCTGTCCATAAAAATTATGAACAGGATCGGTGACAAAGGGCAGCCCTGGCGGAGTCCAACCCTCACTGTGAATGAGTCCGACTGAGTGTTGGCAATACAAACCAAACTCTCACAACAGTCGTATATAGACCAGATAGCTCGCAACAACAAGCCTGATACCCCATACTCCCGAAGCACCCCCCACAAAAAAACCACGAGGGACGCGGCCGAATGCCTTCTCCAAGTCCACAAAACACATGCAAACTGGTTGGGCAAACTCCCACGAGCCCTCGAGGATTCTTGAGAGGGTAAAGAGTTGGTCCGATGTGTCACGGCCAGGATGAAAATCACATTGCTCCTCCTCAATCTGAGGTTCAACCAACGGCTGGACTTGGTATAGACCTTGGTCGGCCTTGGCATAGATCTTCCCAGGGAGGCTGAGGAGTGTGATCCCGCTAAAGTTGGAGCACACCCTCTGGTCCCCTTTCTTGAAGAGAGGAATCACCACCCCGGTTTGCCATGCCAAAGGCACTGTCCCTAACCTTCACGCAATGTTACAGAGGCGTGTCAACCATGACAGCCCAACAACATCCAGGGCCTTGAGGTACTCAGAGCAAATCTTGTCCACCCCTGGGGCCCGGCCTCTAAGAAGCTTTTTAACCACCTTGGCAACCTCAGCCCCTGTGATGGGCAAGTCTTCCCCCTCGTCCACAAGCCTTGCTTCCTCTGTGGAAGGCGTGTCAGTGGGATTGAGGTGATCCTCAAAGTATTCCTTCCACTGCCCGACAATATCCCCAGTTGAAGTCAGCAGCGCCACATCCGTACCATACACAGTGTGGACAGGGAGCTGCTTCCCCCTCTTGAGCCGCTGGACAGTTTGCCAGAATCTCTTCGACGCTGACTGAAAGCCTTGTCCCATGGCCTCACCAAACTCCTCCCACACCCGAGTTTTTGCTTCAGCAACCACCCAAGCTGCACTCCGCTTGGCCTGCTGGTACACCTCAGCTGCTTCGGGAGTCCCACAAGCTAACTGAGCTCGATAGGACTCCATCTTCAGCTTAATGAACCCCCTCACCACTGGTGTCCACCACTTGATTCGGGGGTTGCCACCACGAGATGCACCGACGACCTTGCGGCCGCAGCTCTGGGCAGCCGCTTCAACAATGGAGATGGAGAACATGTCCCATTCAGACTCCACGTCTCCAGACTCCCTTGAAATGTGGTCGAAGTTCTTTTGGAGGTGGGAGTTGAAGACCTCGGACAGAGGCCTCAGTCAGACATTCCCAGCACACCCTCACTATATGTTAAAATCAACTTTTTAAAATTGCTCTTAAGTAATATTTGAATTTTTTGACAAACTGAATTTTGGGTTTTCAATAGCTATAAGCCATAATCATCAAAATTAAAAGAAATAAACACTTGAAATATATCACTCTGTGTACTATAACATATATGTGTTTCACTTTTTGAATTACTGAAATAAATTAACTTTTTGATGATATTCTAATTTATTGAGATGTTCCTGTAGTTCTCATTTAAACAAAAATAAGAACAACCACACAAATAGATTGGATCTGAGCATAAAAATCTGAATTGAGCATTAAGATCTGCTGTTTGAAGGTAGCCAAAGTGGTTGCATACAGAGAGAGGCTGACTTTGTTCGGAGGAAGAATGAAAATCAATGTATTCCACACAGAGCGGGAGAACAGAATCGTGTCAGTCTCGATTTTTGTGGAGATATTCTTCCCTATCATCCAATCTGAGAGGCGCACTGAACCCAGCGGGCTGATTTTCACTGATTCAATCACCGATGCCACAGTCCATTGAACGTTTGAAGTTTTGTTTGATTTTGGACAGACATCTCTCAGCACGTTCCATCTTCAGTATGAGAAAGGCCTTAAAGCACAAACATGCTGCCAATATGCAATTATGGCTCAACAGTGTTAGCAAAGAGGAGAACAGGGAAGGAGGAAAAAAGGATGATGAAATACCAAAGAGACACAGAGGCTACTTTTGACATAGGAAGGAAAAAAATTTCATACCTGCATCCTCTCCAGCATATCGAAGAACTCTGCAGACTAAAGGGGAAAAAAAACAGAAGTCAATTATAAAGTGTGCAAAACAGGGTGATACACTGCTAAACTCTAGCAGTCAGGGGCACCATAATCATATGGCACCAAGCACAAATTTAGTCAGCGCAGCACCTCATTCATTACCATCTGGTCAACTCTAATTTACACATTGCACAAGTGTTTCAACACTCCGTACGTCTGAACTTCCAGATCCTACTCTGACAGCGGCAGCTCAGCATGGACGACTCCCCTCCACAGGCTGAAGTTTGCTGCGTCAGAAGGGCAGGGTTAGCCCATCACACCCACATGTACACTCACTGATAAGGAACCACTTCCTTGCAAAACACCACACACATGAACTGACAAACACAAACATCTTTGAGTGCATTCACACATACTCACCGTCTACAACTCACTATAACAAGCTGTGAGGGCAATAATGGGCTATATACAGTTAGGCCCAAAAATATTTGGACAGTGACACAAGTTTTGTTATTTTAGCTGTTTACAAAAACATATTCAGGATACAATTATATAATCAATATGGGATTAAAGTGCAGACTCTCAGCTGTAATTTGAGAGTATTCACATCCAAATTGGAACAAGGGTTTAGGAATTACAGCTCTTTAATACGTAGCCGCCTCTTTTTCAAGGGACCAAAAGTAATTGGACAATTGACTCAGAAGGCTGCAAAAAAAAAAATAACAAGGCTGCATGG
Source organism: Pholidichthys leucotaenia (assembly GCA_020510985.1). NCBI lineage: Eukaryota > Metazoa > Chordata > Actinopteri > Cichliformes > Pholidichthyidae > Pholidichthys > Pholidichthys leucotaenia. The sequence continues at coordinate 130,301,814 of CM035847.1, forward strand.
GCTCTTCCCTCATTAACTTGTCATCAATTAAGCAGTTAAAAGGTCTGGAGTTGATTCCAGGTGTGGCATTTGCATTTGGAAGCTATTGCTGTGAACACACCACATGCGGTCAAAGGAGCTCTCAATGGAGGTGAAACAGACCATCCTGAGGCTGAAAAAAAAAGAAGAAATCCATCAGAGAGATAGCAGAAATGTTAGGAGTGGCCAAATCAACAGTTTGGTACATTCTAAGAAAAAAAGAGTGCACTGGTGAGCTTGGGAACTCAAAAAGGCCTGGACGTCCACGGAAGACAACAGTGGTGGATGATCACAGAATCCTTTCCATGGTGAAGAACAACCCCTTCACAACATCCACTCAAGTGAAGAACACTCTCCAGGAAGTAGGTGTATCAGTATCTAAGTCTACCATAAAGAGAAGACTTCATGAGAGTAAATACAAAGGATTCACCACAAGGTGCAAACCATGAATCAGCCTCAAAAATAGAAAGGCTGGAATTGACTTTGCCAAAAAACACCTGAAGAAGCCAGCCCAGTTCTGGAACAGCATTCTTTGGACAGATGAGACTAAGATCAACCTGTACCAGAATGATGGGAAGAAGAAAGTTTGGAGAAGAACTGGAACAGCTCATGATTCAAAGCATTACATCTTCTGTAAAACATGGTGGAGGCAGTGTGATGGCATGGGTATGCATGGCTTCCAATGGCACTGGGTCACTTGTGTTTATCGATGATGTGACAAAAGACAGAAGCAGCCGGATGAATTCTGAAGTGTATAGGGATATACTTTCTGTTCAGATTCAGCCAAATGCAGCAAAGTTGATTGGACGGCGCTTCACCAATGATCCAAAACATACTGCAAAAGCAACCCAGGAGTTTTTTAAAGCAACGAAGTGGAATATTCTGCAATGGCTGAGTCAATCACCAGATCTCAACCCAATCGAGCATGCATTTCACTTGCTCAAGACAAAACTTAAGGCAGAAAGACCCACAAACAAGCAACAACTGAAGACAGCTGCAGTAAAGGCCTGGCAAAGAATCACAAAGGAGGAAACCCAGCGTTTGGTGATGTCCATGGGTTCCAGACTTCAGGCAGTCATTGCCTGCAAAGGATTCTCAACAAAATATTGAAAAATAACATTTTACTTAGGGTCATGTTTATTTGTCCAATTACTTTTGAGCCCCTGAAATGAGGAGCGTTTGTATAAAAATAGCTACAATTCCTACATGTTTAATCATATATTTTTGTTCAACCCCTTGAATTAAACCTTAAAGTGTGCACTTCAATTCCGTTGTAGTTGTTTCATTTCAAATCCAATGTGGTGGCATGCAGAGCCCAAATCATGAAGATTGTGTCACTGTCCAAATATTTCTGGGCCTAACTGTACATGCTCTTTGTACTTTGATTTTGGACACACATAGGCCTACTGTTTTAAACACCACGTGCACACGGTTTGGGCTGCAAGTGTGTACTTGCACACACTAAAAGAAGATGTCAATATCCCAGGAACAAAATTAAATTTCCAGTTGAAAAATGGCTGCCTTGAAAATGTAAATCAACAAAAGCAATCTCAATAAAGAAACCCAATAAAGAAATGATTAATCCTCTACTTTAAATTACTTGATCTACTGTAAGTGCTGCTAGTTTAATCCATTTTGACAGCGGAGGTCACAGTGTAACAGACGGGCACATGTAAAGTTATTTCTGTAATTGATTTTTTTAAAAAATAATCTATAGTTACAGGCTGTTGCACAAGGTGACTAACACATTTTGTGCTTCTCGTGTTTGAGTAACATCTTGGAGTGCTCAGTCAACTTCAATATCTCAGACAAGAGCAGGGAAGATACTAATCTCTATTTCGGCTTCACTGTCAGTCTAAAACAGGAGCCGAATATTTCTGCATGTCTCTTTTCATTGTCTTTTTCCTGTTCTCTTATCTCAGGTTGTCACTGCACTACCCTGTCCTTTCTTTGCACAATCTTTTCTCCTGTCTCCTGTAGGTGTCTTGTCTTGTCTCTCCTTGTGTTCTCTCCCACTACAGACCAGCGACATTGGGAGCTCTTATTTCCCATGGCAACCTATGGAGGTTGCCACAGGCAGATTAAAGAGGCAGCCTGCCTCAGCATGCATGACTGACAGATTCACTGGCATCTAAAACAAAAAACTCCATATAGTCATGTTAAGTCATAAAAATCATCTTCTGCAAAATGAGATTTCCATATGTCACTGTGTTGTCTTTGGAAATTAATTTTAAACTTCCTCAAAAATACAAAGCTAAATGGGGATTACTTACTCTATTTTACATTAATTTTCTTTTCCGTTATTCCTTTAACTCCACTTCTACAACCCTGGCAAAAATTATGAAATCACTATTGGAGGATGTTCACTGAATTGTTTGTTTGTAAAAAAAACAAAACAAAAAAATTGCAAACATGTCACAAAACTTTTATTCAGAACAGCAACTTTGCAGTCCTAAAACAAACACCTGCATCATTAAATCTGCTAATTAGTCTGCAGTTAAAAAAGGGTGCTTGCATACCTTGGTGAGTAGTTGCACTAAGCTGATAAACTTGAATCATGGCTCCAACACAAGAAATATCATAGGTTTTTTGTTTTTCTTATTTCAGACAAGGATGAAAAGGAGACATTTTAACTTTACCTAGACATGTTTCGACTGGCGTCTGCAGTGTTTCTCAGCAGCATCAGCTGATCGCCGTGACGTGCTGTATATCAGCTGTTTTTCCTAGGCGTGGCCAGCTCAGCAGAACCGTCAGATCCATTGGGCTGGCCACGGCCCCTGCCGTCCCATGGTCTCTGGAGAATGTATTTCCATTATGAGAAAGCATAAATGCCCCCTCATCCTGATTCATGCTGTCTTTGCTCCGCTTCCTGATTTCTATGGCCTCCGATCCAATGACTTTTTTTTTTTGCATTGTCCCAGTCCATGACGTGATTATTTCTTTTGCAGTGATCTGATATTGCTGATTTTAGTGTCACTTGTTCTGCCTTTTCATTTTGCGATCTTGTGAGTCGTCCTTGTGTTTCCTTCTCACATTCCTTCTGGTGTTCTTTTTGCCTTATGGTGAATAATCTTCCCATTTCTCCAATGTAAGTCTTGTTAGATGCTTTGCATGATATTTCATATACATCGTTACACTTTTTGCTTTGTTGTATTTTGTCCTTGGGGTGTATTAATAACTGTCTTGATTTTTTGTGTGGTTTTACCACTGTGTTTATTTTGTGTTTTTTCATGATCCTTTGAATTGGATCTGTTAACCAATAGAACATGGCAAAAAGTGCAATGCAATATATGAACAAGTGACACTAAAATCAGCAATATCAGATTACTACAAAAGAAATAATTATATCATGGACTGGGACAATACAAAAATCATTGGATCAGAGAGCAACAAACACAAACGTTGGATCAAGGAGGCTGTAGAAATCAGGAAGCAGGGCAAAGACAGCATCAATCAGGATGAAGGGGCATTTACAGTGGGGAAAATAAGTATTGAACACGTCAACATTTTTCTCATTAAACATATTTTTGATGGAGCCATTGACCTGAGATTTTCACCAGATAGTAGTAACAGCACAAGTAATCCATACATACAAAGAAATCAAGGCAACAGTGTTCACAAAACAAGTTATGTTTAATAAAGTGGAATGACACAGGGAATAAGCATTGTCGTGCTGAAAGATGAAGGTCCTCTTCATCTTCAGCTTTCTAGCAGAAGCCTGAAGGTTTTGTGCCAACACTGACTGGTATTTGGAGCTGTTCATAATTCCCTCCACTTTGACTAAGGCCCCAGTTCCAGCTGAAGAAAAACAGCCTCAAAGCATGATGCTGCCACCACCATGCTTCACTGGAGATATGGTGTTCTTTTGGTGATGAGCAGTGTTGTGTTTGCACCAAATAAACCTTTTGGAATTATGGTCAAAAAAGTTCAACCTTGGTTTCATCGGACCACAACACATTTTCCCACATGCATTTGGGAGATTTCAAATGTGTTTTTGCAAAATGTAGCCGGGCTTGGAATTAGATTTTCAACTGGATTCAGGTCAGGTGATTGACTGGGCAATTCTAGCAGTCTTATTTCCCTTCTTTGGAGCCAGTTGAGAATTTCCTAGGCTGTGTGTTTGGGATCATTGTCTTGCTGAAATGTCCACCCTCGTTTCATCTTCAGCATCTTGGCAGACAGCAACAGGTTCTTATCAAGGATGTCTCTGTACATTTATCCATTCATCTTTCCTTCAATTATATAACGTCTGCCTTTACCATGTGCTGAAAAACACCCCTACACCATGATGGGATGTGCAGTGCCATTTGTCTTCCAAACATGTGTGTTGTGGCATCCAAAAAGTTCAATTTTGGTCTCATCTGACCAGGTTATATTCTCCCAGTATTTTACTGGCTTGCCCAAATGTTGTGCAGCAAACTTTAAACAAGTTTCAACATGCTTTTTCTTCAGCAGTGGAGTCTTGTGAGGTGAGCGGGCATTGAGCCCAAGTCGGTTGAGTGCATTACTTATTGTTTTCTTTGAAACAGCAGTACTTGCTAACTCCAGGTCTTTCTGGAGCTCTCCATGAGTGGTCTTTGGCTCTTAGATAACTCTTCTGATAATTCTTTTGACTTCTCTGTTAGAAATCTTGTGAGGAGCTCCTGGTCACGGCCAATTTATGGTAAAATGATATTCTTTTCACTTCCGAATGATGGCTCCAACAGTGCTCACTGGAACATTCAGCAGTTTAGAAATGCGTCTGTAACGAATGGCATCATTATTAAGGTCTAGAGAGAGCTCTTTGCTTCTACCCATCATGAGTTGTTTGTGGTGTGACAATCTGACATTCACAGACCTTTTTTAAGGCTATCAGTCAGGACTTAATCAGCTGAAATTAATTTGTACTGATGGGGGATGGAATGGCTTCCTATATTCTGATGGATCTCAGCTGGCTTTCTATGCCTTTTTGCACCTTTTTTTCATCATGTATTCAATACTTATTCCCTGTGTCATTCCACTTTATTAAATATAACTTGGTTTGTGAACTCTGTTGCCTTGATTTCTTTGTATGCATGGATTACTTGGGTTGTTACTGATATCTGGTGAAAATCTCAGGTCAATGGCTCCATCAGAAATATGTTTAACTAGAAAAGCACTCATAGAGCGCATACCTCCGCCAAGCCTCCTTCCGTTTGTCATGGATGACCTCCAAAATGTAATGGGTTTGTGTGTAGGCCTATAGCCACTTGTGGTGAAAATTGCATCAAAGTCTGTCCATCAGTTTTGGAGTATTGTTGCTAACACACTGTGAGAAGATAAGAGCCTTGGCTGAGGTATGTATTCTCAGATCATCACCAAAATATAATGGGTTCCTCTCTAGCCCAAGAACCACCTCTGGTGAAAATTTCATCCAAATCCATCCAGTAGTTTTTGTGTAATCCTGCTGCACAAATACAAACAAAGCCCTTGGTGGAGGTATGCACTCTGAGGGCATCACCAAAATCAAATCATCTGTTCCCCGTGCCATTACACACCTTTCCTGAAAATTTCGGCAAAATCCGTTCATAACTTTTTGAGTTATTTTGGTAACAGACAGACAAATAGACAGACAAACCCCGGTAAATACATTACCTCCTTGGCGGAGGTAATGAGAAAAATGTTGACGTGTTCAATACTTATTTTTCCCACTGTATGCTTTCTCACACCTGGGTCTACATTCTCCAGAGACCCTAGGACGACAGGGGGCGTGCCCAACCCAGTCGATCTGACAGTTCTGCTGGGCTGGTCACACCTAGGAAAAACAGCTGATATACAACACGTCACAGTGATCAGCCGACGCTTCTGAGAAAGACTCCAGACGCCAGTCAAAACATGTCAAGATAAAGTTAAAACATCTCCTTTTCATCCTTGTCTGAAATAAGAAAAATGAAAAACCTATAATTGAAAAAGAAGGCAGAATGAACCTACTTGAACTACAAGAAATGACTAGAAATAAAGGAGGCGATTATAAAACTTCATCAAGAAGGTAAATCATCACAGAATATAGCAAAAGATGCTGGTTGTTCATTGTCAGCTGTGTCTTAAATCTGGACTGACCCAGGATGTACACTGACTCCGGATGCAGTGCGGATGGACCCTTGCGTCCATCCCTACCAGCTTTGTTTGTGTTTTGCAGCAGCATGGATAAGAACAAAGTTCAAAATACAAGCTCGCACAAGAATTACAGTATACAAAACAACGCAACATCTCAAGAAAGCCTTGAGAATTACTGAGGTGAACCGATTGTCATTACGTGATAACAACAAGGAAGTGTGATTTAGCGGCTCTCCACCTGGATTTTTGGGCTCTAAATAAAACGTAAGTAGTCCATTAATTTTAATTCTATGAAGTGTTTATATGTTAAGTCAAGTTTTTACCTTCTCTGACACAGTGGTCGAGGAGTAGACCTGAGAAAATAATGGACGATCCTTAAATTGTTTTTAATGAACAAACTGTGGTGGACACAATACACATGGTGCTCCACCCAGGACAATGGGGTTGATGGGGCAGAAGATAGTTAGGGATACTCATGGAGAAAGGTGAGAGGAGCCAAACAAAGATGTGCCTTTCGCCCCCCACCGCGCCAGGTTCACACCTGAGGATGCAGGGACGCAAATGTATTGTATCAAGACCTGCTCTGTGACGTGTGTGTCATTGTCATGTTAATGTGTGTACATGTCTTTCATGTCTGTATGTTAATGTTTACCCTGTGTGCCAGAGGTGAGAATAAAAGTATATACAGGACTTCGCTCAGGCACTCAGGTTAGAGTTTCTGTGTTTTATGCTGGAAGGTGAATAAAGTTCATGTGTCATCCAGCTTGCTGCCTCGTCTGCTTTCATCTTCCACATTGGTGACCCTAAGACGTGCAATGGAGAGCGAGCCGAGCACCGCCCCAGAGACAGCCCAGAGGGAGAACAGCAGCATGGCATGTGCTGTCACTGTCAAGTTCCTTGACTTCTTTCTTTCAAAGGTCTTTTTATTATTATTAATTGAAGTATCAATACAATACAAAGTATTAGAAATTTTCATTTTTGTTTTAACCAAACAGTGCAAAACTAGAATTTAAAACTAACAAATGTGGATGCTTCAAAACACAAAAACCTTTAAATAAACAATAATAAAAAAAATACAAAAAAAAAAGGAAAAAAGAAAAATTGTGTGTGTGAGGTGGGGGTGGGGTAAAGGGGATATGAGCTACTCAGAAACTATAATCGTGGGTCTTTCAAAGAAATCAAGAAACGGGCGCCATAATTTATAGAATTTGTTTTCAGAGCCACGAACAGTATATCTGATTTTTTCTAAATCCAAACAGGACATTATATCTTTTATCCACTGTAAATGTGAAGGGGGCGAAGAGTCTTTCCACTTCAGTAATACAGCACGTCTAGCCAATAATAATGAAAATTTGAATACTTTTAATTTGGAATTTGGCAAGACAAGTTCTGGAGCCACACCAAAAATGGCGCATAATGGATCAGGTTTAATTTGATATTGCAGGACTTCAGACATAGTAATAAAAACAGAATGCCAAAAATTCATCAATGAAGGGCAGGACCAATACATGTGAAGCAAAGTGCCAGGAGCGCTACCACACTTTTCACAAGTTGGGTCTATATCCGAGTAAATACGTGCTAACTTAACCTTGGACAGGTGCACCCGGTGTACAATCTTAAATTGAATAAGAGCGTGACGAGCACACATTGATGCAGAATGAACCTAGCCAAGAATAGAGTCCCACAGTTCATCAGTAAAAGTAAAATTAAGATCTTGTTCCCAATTCAATTTAATAGCGGCCAGAGAAGAAGATTGTAAATTTGAAATTAAATTATATAAAACTGATGTTACCCCCTTAGAAGTTGGTTTAACTAATAAAAAAATCATCTAGAGGATTATCAGAAGGTTTTTGAGGGAATTGTTTTGTCATGGTTTGCACATAATGTCTGACCTGGAGGAAGCGGAAAAAATGTGTAGAAGTGATGTCGAATTTAGTGGAAAGTTGAGAAAAACTTGCAAATTGACCATCAAAATATAAATCCGCAAAAGATTTTAAACCTTTTCTGTGCCATATATGAAATGCACTATCAATAGTTGATGGGGTAAATAAATGATTTGCGGCAATTGGACTTCTAATGGAGAAAAACTGAAGACCGAAATTTTTCCTGAATTGAGACCAAATTCTAAGAGACTGACGAACTACTTTATTATTACCCAGTGTAGACAAAGCAAGGGGAAGTGGTGAACCTAAAATTGCCGGTAGGGAGGTTTGATTGTCCACATGTGACTCCATAAGGATCCAAATGGGTGATTTGGGTTCCAGATAGAAATGTTACCAATATAACATGCACCTGATATTTGCTGCCCAGTAGTAATATTGAAAGTTAGGCAAAGCCATGCCACCCACTGATTTGGGTCTTTGAAGAAAAACTTTCCTCAATCTCGGATGTTTACCATTCCAAATAAAAGAGGTAATCAGAGAGTCCAAAGACTTAAAAAAGGATTTAGGAATAAAAATGGGGAGACACTGAAACAAATATAAAAACTTTGGAAGTAACGTCATTTTTACAGAATTGATTCTGCCAATTAAGGACAAGGATAATGGGGACCATTTGGAAAGTATTAGCTTGCACTGGTCAAATAAGGGGAGAAAATTATTTTTAAACAAGTAATTAAGCTGTTTAGTGACACATATCCCAAGATAATTAAAATGATCAATAACAACCTTGAAAGGAAAATTTTCAAGATCCTGAACTCGAATCTTTTCATTAATCGGAAACAATTCACTCTTAAGATTAATTTTATAACCAGAAAACCTACTAAAACTATCCAAAATGTTTGAGTATAGCGGGTAATGAAGTAAGTGGGTTGGAGAGAAATAGTAAAAGATCGTTGGCATAGAGTGAAACCCTATGCTCAATGCCACCCCTACGAATGCCTAGAAAGTCCCGGCTCCCACGGATTGCAATAGCTAACGGCTCAATTGCCAAGGCAAAGAGCAATGGGCTCAAAGGACAGCCTTGCCTCGTACCACGGTAAAGTCTAAAATAGTCAGAATAGCGACAATTAGTTAACACTGAAGCTAAAGGACTAGCATAGAGAAGTTTAATCCAGGAACAGAAGGAAGGACCAAAACCGAACCTCTCCAAAGTAAAAAACAAATACTCCCACTCAACTCTATCGAATGCCTTTTCAGCGTCCAAACTAATAAGACATTCAGAATGCTACAGCAGAAATCCTAACAAATAACAATATTTCAAAACCAATAAAAATCAATAGAGGATGTCGACAAGGCTGTCCACTTTCACCTTTACTGTTTACTATGGCAATTGAACCTTTAGCGATAGCGATACGTTTACATTCACAAATATATGGAATTAAAGTTGGACCAACAGAACATAAAATCTCCCTGTACGCCGATGATATAATTTTGTTTATGTCGAATCTAAAAAAATCAATTCCAACCTTGTTGAATTTAATAAAGAATTTTGGGGAAATATCAGGATATAAAATAAATAAAACTAAATCTTCAATATTAATGCTAAATGAGACCCAGAGAAATTACCCAGCCCCTGAGGTAAATCAATTCAATGTTGTAAATCAGTTTAAATATTTAGGAATCCAAATTATGCCTAAGCTAGAATCAGTCGCCAGTGTCAACTATGAAGCCTTAATGTCAGATATCAATGAGTTAACTCAGAGATGGATGTCACTACCAATGTCGATGATCGGGAGAATCAATATACTTAAAAGTAATATTTTACCTAAAATACTTTATTTATTTCAATACATTCCCTTATCACCACCTTTAGATCTATTCTCAAGAATAAAAAAAAAGTTAGTGGAATTTATATGGAACAACAGGAGGGCTAGATTACGTTTGTCTTTATTATATTTACCATTTGATCGTGGAGGTCTGAAATGTCCAAATTTTATGTTGTATTATTGGTCGGCACAACTGAGGTCTATGACATATTATTTTTCATCAAATGATCTCCCTCACTGGACTGAAATGGAATCATACAATTTACCTTTACCTCTTCCCATATTCATATACTCAGATTCGGCAAAAAAATTACAAAAACAAGTTAAAAATCCATTTGTAAAGCATATGATCAAAATATGGTGTGAAGCTAAAAACTATTTAAAAGAACCACAGTTATTGTCACAATTTAGTCCAATATGGGGTAATCAATATTTTAAACCAGGGAGAGCGGACGCTGTATTTAAAGTATGGAATTTAAAAGGGATACAAAAGATTCAGGATTTATATTTGCCATGTGCAGACAACATAATGTCTTTTGAAGAGCTGAGGATCAAATTTAATCTCAATAGAACACATTTTTTTAAATATCTTCAACTTAGAAACTTTATTCGATCAAATCAAAATAAAGCTCTCACTCGACCTATTTATTCATCCTTGGAAAAAATGATGATGAAAGATAGTAAAAGAAAGGGTATTATTTCAGAGTTTTATAACTCATTGACACTATCTTCAAGTGAAAATTCACTGAAAAGTTTAAACTACTGGAAAGAAGATCTGCAAATTGAAATTTCAGAGGAACAATGGGAATTGGCTTGTACAGAAGCTCAAACCAAATCAATAAATGCACGCCTTAAATTGATACATTTCAAATGGTTAATGTGGATGTATGTTACACCGGAGGAGTTAAATAGATATAACAAAAATATACCAGATACATGCACAAAATGCATGGAAAGTAAAGGAACCCTATTTCATTGTTTATGGGAATGTAGATTAATAAGAATGTTTTGGGAGGAGGTGAGGGTAACAATTGAAAAAATAATCTCAAAACAAATCATATTGAATCCTAAACTGTTTTTGTTGGGTCTGTACCCAGAAAAGCATAATTTCAATAAAAGTGAAAGAACATTCATAGACCTCAGTTTGCTTAATGCCAAAAAATGTATTGCACTATTATGGAAAAAGACTCATAGACCAGATGTGACTCAGTGGTTAAGACAGATGTTAACAAACCTTCCATTAGAAAGAATAACATATATACTGAAATCAAAGGAAATTGTGTTTGAGAATATATGGAGACCTTTTATTGATTATGTAAAAAATTTAAACATAACTCTTGAAGAAGAAGGTGAATGATGTGTGTGGACCTTGTAAATTCCAAACTGGTGAACATAATATGTATACTAATGTATTGGATTGTCTAGACTAAACAGAGGAGCATTGTTGAAGACTTGATTTTGTTGGTGGTTGTTGGTGTTTTTAGGGCATTTTTTTTTTGTAGTACTTTAGTGTTAGTGTTTGATTGTTTGTATCATGTTTGTTAAAAAAAAAAAAAAAAAGGTTCAATAAAGATATTGTGGAAAAAAAAAATAAGACATTCAGGTATGTTGTGGTGAGGAGTATAAATAATATTAAACAACCGCCGCAAGTTAAAAAAAGAATGGCGATTTTTAATGAAACCGGTTTGGTCCTGTGAAATTATAAAAGGAAGAATCTTTTCCAACCTTGAAGCTAACAACTTTGACAAAATTTTAACATCGGTATTTAACAAGGAAATAGGCCTGTAAGAAGCACAATCAACAGGATCCTTATCTTTTTTAAGCAACACAGTGATACAGGCCTGATAACATGAAGGAGGAAGTGTACCGGAGTCAAGCGACTCTGTAAAAACTTGACAAAGGAAAGGGGCAAGGTCGTCAGAGAATTTTTTGAAAAAATCAGCGGAAAACCCATCAGGTCCTGGAGATTTTCCTGATTGCATGGATGATATTGCCAGCTGAATTTCTTCTTTTGTAATGGGAGCTTCTAGAATTTGCCGAGATTCTGAGGAAATCGAAGGGATATCAATAGAATCAAAAACAATTTTCAAATCCTTTAAGTTTGTTGTATATTCTGAGGTATATAATTTGGAATAAAATGACCTGAAAATATCATTAATCACTTGTTGGTCAGATGTCACCTCTCCTTTATCTGTCCTAACTCCAGTAATAATTTGCTTAGCTCTAATACCACGTAGTTGATTAGCTAGAAGTTTACTGGTTTTTTCGCCATGTTCATAAAATTCACTCTTGTTCCTTATTAAACAACCTTCAATTTGTCGAGTAGAAAGTAAATTAAGTTTAGTTTGTAATGTCATACGTTCCTTGTACAGAGCGGGTGATGGAGATTGAGCATATTGTCTGTCAATGTCCAAGATTTGATCTAAAATAGGCTTCTGTTCCTGTATTATGGATCGTCTTTTAAATGCTGCCAATGAGATAAATTCCCCCCTAAGAAATGCCTTCATGGCCTCCCATATCGTTTTGTTTGGCATACCAGGAGTTTTATTTTCTTTCAAAAAAAATTAATTTTAGAAGAAATATTCGCAAACAATTTTTCATCTGTAAGTAATAATGGATCCAATCTCCAATGCTTTCTCATGGAGTCACATCCATGGAGGATCATTTTAAGTACAAGAGGGGCATGATCAGAAACCAAGATGCTATCATAACTGCAAGAGCAAAGGTTATTAATTAATAAATTGTCAACAAAAAAATAATCTATTCTGGTATAAGTATGGTGTACACGAGAGAAAAAAGAATAGTCCCTGCCGTTAGGATGTAAAAAACGCCAAGGGTCTGTAAGGCTATATTCCTCAAGAAAAGACTTAACATAAGTTGCAGATTTATTAAGACTAGCAGGTTTTGAGGATGAGCGGTCTAAGATTGGATCCATATACAAATTAAAGTCACCCCCAAGAATTAGAGAATGAGTATTTAAATCTAGAAGTTGCGAAAAAAGGTTGCGAAAAAAAAGTGTACATTGTGGGACACATATGCACACGGTTATATCACTTTAGACTTCACATCTCAGATTGAACAAAGGACTGAGTCTCCTTGGAGATAACAGGAGGATGTGGAAGTTTAGTCTTTGGTATGCAAAGAGACGGCCTTGGGGGATTTCCTGGCTGCCAGAGACTTTAGGTGGAGGTGATAAGATCTAAGAGAGGATGCATTGTTACTTGGGATTAAATGCATTGTGACTTTGAGAGAGGATGCATTGTTACTTGGGATTAAATGCATTGTGACTGTGAGCTTTGAAGGTCCTGGGTATTTAAAGGACGAAGGTCTGGGTTTTTTCCTCTTTTTCTGTTTTACTGATGTTGGAAGATGTGAATAAACCTGACTCGTGAGATAAACTCTGCCTCGTCATTTTCACATTTCCACACTGGTGACCCTAAGACGTATCATGAGTGAAAGAAATTCCCCCGAGCCAGCCGGGTCAGGAACTCCCAGCCAAGCGTATGCCGCTACCGTCCAGCTACCGGACTTTTGGCGAGACAACCCGCGCTCCTGGTTCCACTTGGTCGAAGCACAGTTCGCCCTCCGGGGGATAACGGTAGATGACACGAAGTTCTACCATGTGATTGCCAAGCTCGACAACCGCACGGCTCGGCATGTGCAGAGCCTTTTGGAGCAGCCACCGGCCGACGACAAATACGGCGGGTTGAAGGCTGCGCTCATCCAGCGCTTCACTCTCTTAGTCCAGGAGAGAGCGGAGAGGCTCCTGGCTCTGAACGACTTGGGAGATGGCACGCCCATTGACCTGATGGAGGACATGCTGAGGTTGAGGGGCTCAGACGACAAAGACTTCATCTTCACCCACATTTTCCTCAGAACCCTACCGTCGGCCACGAGAGCGACTCTGGCCAGTTCGCCGTTGTTGGCCCAGCGGGACTTCCGCGTGCTGGCCCAGGAGGCGCACCGGATTCTCAACGCCAGCAAACAGCGCGCGGCCACCGCGGCAGCGATGGAGTTCGGAGCGACGGCCGGAGATGGCGGGGGGCCAGAGACGGCGGTAGCAGACCCACCGGCGACGGCGGCGGCGGGGGCCAAGGATCGCGGAGGAGACACCCTCTGTTTCTACCATCGCCGCTTTGCAGAAAAGGCACGCAAATGTATACCACCGTGCTAGTTCAAGCGCTCGGGAAACGCCAAGACCGGGGGTCGGTAGCAGCTGCGGCCCTCGGTGAAGAGAACAAGCTGCTCTACTTGACGGATGTGCGCTCGGGGAGGCAATTCCTCGTGGACACAGGCTCCCAAGTGAGTTTCATCATGCCTTCCTCCGCTGACGGCTGGCGGGTCCCGGAGGTCACGGGGCGTCAGCAGCGAACGGCTCGGAGATTAAGACCTTTGGTGAGAGGGCTCTGCTTCTGTCCCTACACGGCCGTACATTTGAGTGGACTTTTGTCATAGCTGCAGTGAATTTCAATATATTGGGGGCTGATTTTCTGTGCTCACATGGTTTGTTGGTTGATCTTGCTAACAGGCGCCTGGTTAATGCACTTTCTTTTTATTCTATTCCCTGTGCAGCCCAAGTGACCCCGCCCACAGCACAAGCCAACGTCACAAAGGCAAGCGGTAAGTTCCACACACTGCTCACTCAGTTCCCAGCACTCACGGTTCCTACATTTTCAGCAGCCGTCGCTAAACACGGAGTGGAACATTTTATTACTACCACCGGACCGTCCGTTTTTGCAAAAGCTCGGTGCTTGGATTCAGCTAAACTGACCATAGCGCGCGAGGAGTTCGCCAACCTGGAAAAGTTGGGCATCATCAGACGTTCGAACAGCCCATGGGCTTCCCCACTTCACATGGTCCCGAAAGCTGATGGCTCGTGGCGACCTTGCGGAGATTTCCACAGGTTGAACAACGCCACAGCGCATGACCACTACCCAATCCCGCATATCCAAGATTTTTCCGTTCATTTGGCGGGGGTGCGCGTTTTTTCTAAGATAGACTTGGCCCGCGGTTACCACCAAGTCCCAGTGCGCGCTGAGGACATACCCAAAACAGCGGTAATAACTCCGTTTGGCCTATTCGAGTTTTTGCGTATGCCGTTTGGGCTTAAAGGCGCTGCGCAGACGTTCCAACCCATGATGGACGCGGTGTTGCGCGATCTCCCCTTCGTATTCGTCTACCTGGACGACATCTTGGTAGCCAGCGCGTCCGAAGACGAACACAAAAACCACCTCACGGCAGTTTTCCGGAGGTTGGGAGAGCACGGGTTAATAATCAACCCAGCGAAGTGTCAGTTTGTGGTGATGCAGATTAATTTTTTGGGGCATCGCATCTCTCCAGAAGGAGCAGTTCCTCTGCCTGACAAAGTGCGCGCAGTAACAAATTTTCCCTAGCCACAAACGGTCAAGGCATTACAGGAGCTTTTGGGAATGGTGAATTTTTATAACCGTTTCCTCCCCCGCGCAGCGCAGCTCATGCAACCATTGTATGCCGCACTAAAAAAACAAAAACCTACAAATAAAATCGAATGGTCTCCGGAGCAAGAGCGAGCATTCTCGGAGGTCAAAACAGCCCTGGCAAACGCTGCGTTGTTAGCACATCCAGACCCAACGGCCCGCATAGCGCTCACTACTGACGCGTCAGATGTGGCCATAGGGGCGGTCGTGGAGCAGCATGTAGCCGGGGCTTGGCAACCACTCGCCTTTTTCAGCAGGACTTTGCGCGATAGTGAACGAAAATACAGCACATTCGACAGGGAGTTGTTAGCTCTCCACTTGGCCATTCGCCACTTCCAGTTCTGGCTGGAGGGACGCCGTTTCACCGCGTTCGTTGACCACAAGCCGCTGACATTCGCGATGGCCAAGGTTTCAGAACCGTGGTCAGGCCGGCAGCAGAGGCAGCTGGCCGCCATCTCAGAGTTTACTACTGATATTCAGCATGTGGCGGGTAAACTGAATGTAGTGGCAGACTGTCTCTCGCGCGCCGTGGCGGCCCCGGTCTGTGTAGGGATAGATTATGCAGCCATGGCCGCGGATCAGGTTAGCGACGCAGACGTGCGCGCGCTCCAGTCTGGACCAACAGGGTTAAGGCTGGAGAACAGGGTGCTGCAAGACGGTATGCCCCCCCAATCTGCGATGTCTCCACTGGGAGACCGCGTCCTGTGGTACCGGCCGCATGGCGCCGCCGCGTTTTTGACTCGATTCATTCTCTGGCGCACCAGGGAGTGCGCGCGTCGGTCAAAATGGTGGGAGAGAAATTTGTATGGCCGAGCCTGCACAAACAAGTTAGGGAGTGGGCAGCAGCCTGCATGGCTTGTCAACGAGCCAAGGTACACAGACACACGAGAGCTCCCTTGGAGCCGTTTCACATCCCGGCTAAGAGGTTCGATCATGTCCACGTGGACCTCGTAGGCCCCCTCCCGCTGTCACAGGGGTGCACACACCTTCTGACAATGGTAGACCGCACCACGCGCTGGCCGGAAGTGGTCCCACTGGCGTCAACTACAGCCGAGGAGGTAGCGCGTGCGTTTTTAACAGCATGGGTAGCGCGCTTTGGAATCCCGTCGGACATTATGTCCGACAGAGGCCCTCAATTTGTTTCTGAACTTTGGTCAGCAATGGCCCGTAGCCTGGGGGTAACGATCCACCGCACAACCACGTACAATCCGCAGGCTAATAGGTTATGCGAACGTTTTCATAGGTCATTGAAAGCAGCTCTCAGAGCGTCGCTTACGGATGCAAATTGGGTAGACAGGCTACCGTGGGTTTTATTGGGGTTGCGTTCTGCACCTAAAGAGGATTTAGAAGCCTCCCCGGCCGAGCTAGTTTTTGCGCAGCCACATTGGCTGCCCGGGGAATTTCTCCCAGATAATCCTGCGCCAGAATGTTCCCCGGCTCAGCAGTTGCAGCGTGGCACGGAATCAGGCACGCTGCCTGGCCCCGTTCACCACAGTTTTCCGCGCGTTTTTGTACCTAAGGCTTTAAAAAACACGGAGTTTGTTTTTGTCAGACACGATTCCCATCACCCGCCGCTACGACCACCTTATGATGGACCATTTAGAGTGCTGGAAACAGGGGATAAGCATTTTTTGCTAGATTTGGGGGGCAGGAAAGAAAAGATTGACATAAACAGGCTCAAACCCGCCTTTGTGGTGGTGGACGAGGATGTGCTGTTGGCCAGGGCTCCTCGGCGCGGCAGACCCCCTAGGGGACATTCCCCAGAACACCCACAGGGATTGACTAACAGTTCTCACCCTCAGACAGCAGTCCCCCAGCAGGATGGCGCCGCGGAAGTGGTGAAGCCCGCTTACAGCAGATACGGGAGGAGACTGAGGCCCAAGCAGCACGTGGGCTGATGTGTAATGATTTTATCATGACATGCAGACTGTTATTTCGTTGTTCCATCTTAGACGTTTGGGAGGGGTCATGTGGGACACATATGCACATGGTTATATCACTTTAGACTTCACATCTCAGATTGAACAATGGACTGAGTCTCCTTGGAGATAACAGGAGGATGTGGAAGTTTAGTCTTTGGTATGCAAAGAGACGGCCTTGGGGGATTTCCTGGCTGCCAGAGACTTTAGGTGGAGGTGATAAGATCTAAGAGAGGATGCATTGTTACTTGGGATTAAATGCATTGTGACTTTGAGAGAGGATGCATTGTTACTTGGGATTAAATGCATTGTGACTGTGAGCTTTGAAGGTCCTGGGTATTTAAAGGACGAAGGTCTGGGTTTTTTCCTCTTTTTCTGTTTTGCTGATGTTGGAAGATGTGAATAAACCTGACTCCTGAGATAAACTCTGCCTCGTCATTTTCACATTTCCACAACATCATCAAAATTCGGCGCATACAGATTAGCCAAGGTGACATGTTTATTGCCAAGTTTACCTGATACTATTACAAATCGTCCATTTTTATCTAATACAACATTAGAGGGAATAAATGGGATATTTCGCTCAATAAGAATAGCAGCGCCCCTGGCCTTAGCTTTAAAATTTGAATGAAAAAATTGTCCTGACCAACATTTTGACAAGCGCAAGTGGTCGGAATCCTGCAAATGGGTTTCCTGCAAAAACAGTACCCCAGGCTTAAGTTGCTTTAGACGTGACATGACTCTCTTTCATTTAATTGCATGGTTCAACCCCTTCACATTCCAGCTTACCAAAGTAAGATTAATATTCATTCAAAGAGTAAAATTTATATATTGTATTGTGTAGCCCAAAAAAGAATAGGGTGAGGTACGGGTAAAAAAAAGGGGGGGGGGGGGTAAGGGGGGTGTAAATAAATCCATAACAAAAAAAAAAAATAAAAAATTCAACAACCAAACCTATATCAACACTCCAGCCGGTTGCAAAAAACAGCAACCGCTCCATCTCCTGCTCTATTCTCATCCTAACAAAATACTCCCATACAACTGGCTTCAATCCTGCATAGTATGAACATTTTACCCTAAAAAAAAAAAAAAAAAATAAGTAAACAACAACGTATAGGGAGCCAATTTAACCTTGTTTTTGAGCATCTAAAAATGCATCAATGTCCAGTCAGTGCAGCTTTAATGAAGTAGTAATCAAGTAGTCCAGTGTGGTAGTTGGTCAACCCAGGAATGTCCAGTTCAGGGCGAAAATCGCTGGTTTCTCTCCATGGTTTGCATGAAGCGGGTGGCCTCCGAGACGGACGCCAGCCACTGGTTTTTGCCGTCTGGAAGAGTTATCCGGAGCCTGGCGGGGAAGAGAAGAGAAGGACGAAAACCTCTCTTGTACAATTCGAACATAACCTCCTTATATTCAGCTCGTTGCTTCTGAACGTCGGCGTTATAATCCTCGTAGAACTGGAGTTTATGTCCACGATATTCCAAAGTCCCACGGCGTCTCCGCGCTTCTCTCATCACCAAGTCTTTGGTCCGAAACCGGTGGAAACAAATAATGACAGCGCATGGCTTCCCGTTCAGACCCGGCTTGAGTGTGAGGCTGCGGTGGGCTCTATCCAGCTCTGGGGGAGATGGCAAAGTTTGTGTGCCAAAGACGTCCACCAACAGCCGAGAAAAAAATTCAGATGGCCGTGGACCCACATCAAAGGACTCCGGCAGACCCACCAGACGAATATTCAGCCTCCTGCTTCTTCCCTCCAGGTCAGAAAGTTTGTTTTTCAAAAGCTTGTTCTCCTCCTGCATTGACTCACACGTAACTTCAAGCGCCGCTAGGCGCTGGTTGACGTCCTCCGCGTTGCTTTCAAGGTCGCCAATGCGTTGCTCCTGGTTCACCACATCTGCTTGAATCTTGTCCAGCTTACCATTAATAAGTTCAAATGAAGCTTTAAAGTCAGCAGCTATGGACATTCTGTGTTGCTCAAGCAAGGCAACAAGTGTAGGGTTAAGGCTTATATTAGCATCCTCAGCTAAGCTGGTGTTAGCATTGTTCACTGCTGCCTCCTTTTCAGTCTGCTTTCTTGTTTTGGACATATTTCTCAACTCAAAACAGATTCCGCACATATTAAATGTCCAAAATGTTGACAGCTTCCAGCAAAGTAGGGTTTAAAAAGTAAGACTGAAAAAAAATATAGCAGGAGCCAGCAACGGACACACCTACTCCATTGCCAGTACACCTGATGCCAATCACCAAGCCAAGTTCCTTGACTTCTGGCTCCACAATCTGACTGCTTGGTCTCTACACGTGGAAGCCCAATTCGCACTCCACAGGATCTCCACGGATGACATCAAATATTATCATGTGATCGCTGCACTGGATGTGCGCGCCACACAACAAGTAACGAGCCTACTCCAGAAGCTGCCAGCCCAGAGGAAAAATGACACGCTCAAGCAGATGCTGCTTCAACGTTATACCTGTCGGACAGTGAGAGAACAGAAAAACTCCTCACACGCTCACAATTGGGTGACAGGTCAGCTGTGGAGCTGATGGAGAGCACGTTTGCACTGAGGGGGAAGGACAACGAACCCTTCCTCTTCACCCACCTCTTCCTCAGGAACCTACCAACTACAGTGAGGGCGATCCTGGCCAACTCATCACTGCTGGTGGCCAAGAACTACCGCGCCCTGTCGCACGAAGCGGACCGCATCATCCTAGCAAACAGAGCTCTCAGCGTGCACGCAATGACACCAGCAGCCATGAAGGACTCCAGCGGGGCCGAGGAGCTGTTGGGGGTGGCTGGCACGGACGCCAAGAGACGCAGGAACGGGACGCGCTGTTTCTATCACCACCAGTTTGGCTCGAATGCCCAACACTCTCTGCCACCGTACCAATTCAAGAAGCCAGGGAAATGGCATGGCTAGCAGTCAGTAGCAGCTGCAACTGCGGGCGACAGGAACAAGCTGCTTTTCATCACAGACACATGGTGGGGAGACGTTTCTTGGTGGACTCTGGCTCCCAGAAGAACCTCATTCTGCCAGTCAGCGCGGACAGATTGGCAGAAGGCGTTGATTTTTTATGTGCTTAGGGATTGTTAGTTGATGTTGCCAACAGACGTTTAGTTGATGCTGTTTCTTTTTCCTCCTTGCCCTGCACAGCTCGGGAAGTTAGGCCAACAACACATGCTAACGTTATAGCTCCAGGGAGCAAGTACTAGCATTTACTTTCACAGTTCCCAGCACTCACGGTTCCGACTTTTTCTGCTACGGTAATCAAACATGGGGTCGAACATTTCATAACCACAAAAGGCCCACTGGTGTTTGTGTGCCCTTTGCGCCTGGACACAGTTAAACTAGCCAACGCATGCGAGGAGTTTGCCAACTTAGAGCAGCTGGGCATTGTTAGGCGTTCCAACAGCCCATGGGCATCCCCGCTACACATGGTGCCCAAGGCCGATGGGTCGTGGCGACCGTGTGGCGTTTTCCAGCGCTTGAACAATACCACGGAACACGATCAGTATCCCATCCCGCACATCCAGGATTTTTCCATGCACCTGGCCGGGACGCGTGTTTTTTCAAAAGTGGATCTGGTCCTCGGTTACCACCAGGTCCTGGTGCAATGTGATGATATCTTCTTCTTCTTCTTCTTTTAGATTTGATTGGCGGTTGGCAACCAACTTACAGGTGCATTACCACCACTGACTTGATTATCATCACTCTATATCTTTGTATAAGGAGTTCTGAACAACTCCTTATGTGTGAAAAAATTATCCGTCCTTGGACTGTGTCCGAGGTGCGGCTGAATCCTGTGGCTGTCCGCCACACACTCTCGAGGTGATGATATCTTCTTCTTCTTCTTTGAGATTTGATTGGCGGTTGGCAACCAGCTTACAGGTGCATTACCGTCACGTACTTCACTCTACCTCGTCACTGTATATCTTGGTATCAGGAGTTCTTATCACTTCATCACTCTATATATAATTCAAGAAATCTCTGTGTGTCTGTGTGTCTGTCACGACCATAGGACTTGCTAATAGATCACAGGATCGCCTATGATGTTCCTATGATCTCTACATGATGTCTATATGATGTCATATAGATCATAGGACTCGCTATGAGATCAAAGGCAGGCATCACTCATTATCATAGGACTCGCTAAAAGATCATAAGACTTGCTATGACATCTTCAAAGATCAAAGGCACTGAACGAGTGGTGACATCAAAGATCAAAGGCAGGTTTCACCACGATTACTGTTGCCATGGTAACAGTAACTTTCTACGGGCAAGCAGGAATGCTTGCTTACACTTGCTTTCTACGGGCATGCATGGGTATGCACTAGTATAATTCAAGAAATCTCTGTGTGTCTGTCTGTCCCAACCATAGGACTTGTAAAAGTTCACAGGATCGCTTGTGATGTCTACATAGTGTCTATATGATGTCATATAGACACCATAGTATAGAGTGATTCAAGAAAATCTGCGTGTGTGTCTGTGTGTGATCAAAGGCAGCCATCATTCATGATCATAGGACATCAAAGATCAAAGGCAGGCATCACTCACGAACATAGGACGCGCTATGACATCATCATAGATCATAGGACTCGCTATGACACCATCAAAGATCAAAGGCAGGCATCACTGAACGAGTGCTGACGTGCTTGCTTACACTCTTACTTACACCTGCTTTCTATGGGCATGCAGAAATACTTGCTTATACTTGGTTTCTACAGGCATGCACAGGTATGCATTAGCTCCATCAATGGCAAAGATATTTGGGATCAGAGTGGTGACCTAGTGGTAGAGCACCTGCCCCACAACTGTGAAGTTGTGGGTTCAAGTCCTGGCTGGCTCATACCAAAGACCATACAAAAATGGTACTTCCTGCTTTCTAGCTTGGTGCTCAGCAAAAATAGAATGGGGGAAGGAAAGTTGGTTACCCAGCCACAGAGTGCACAAGCCAGTGTACTCTCTGTGCCTGTCCCAAGCCTGGATAAATGGGCAGGTTTGCATCAGGAAGGGCATCTGGCACAAAAATCCTTGCCAAATCAACATGCAGATCATCGCTATATAAGTTGATGATACGCTGTGGTGACCCTGAAAGGGAGCAGCCGGAAGACAAACAAAAAAGTCAAGGATATTTGGTGATGACATCATTTTCCAGGATGATAATGCATTTTGTCATAGGGCTAGAGGTATGAAAACCTTTCTTCAAAAAAGACATATAATGTCAATGGTATGGCCTGCAAATAGTCCAGACCTCAGTTCCATTGAAAATCTATGGTTGAAATTGAAGAAAATGGTCTATGACAAGGCTCCAACTTGCAAAGCTGGTCTGGCAACATCAATAAGAGAAAGTTGGAGCTGGATTGATGAAGAATGCTGTTTGTCAACAGTTAAGTCCATGCCTCAGAGAATTTAAGTTGTGATAAAAGCCAGAGGTGGTGCAACTACAAGTGATGTTTTTTTTTTTTTCATGAGTCCATATTTTCCTGAGAATTGAGTGATTCCATATTTTTTTCTCTACTTGATCTAATAAAAAAATACAATTGATGACAACGTTCATTCTTTTTAAAATGTTTCTTAAAGTCAAAAGCTTGGCATTTTGAATAAAAATTGTTTTGTGACATATCTGATATTATTTTATTTATTTATTTTTTTTACAAAATTAAATAATTGAATGAACATTATTCAAGAGTGGCGATTCCATAATTTTGCCAGTGGTTGTATAGCATGATGTCTGTGTGTCCAATCAGCCTTTGTCTCAGTTTGCAATACGAGAGCACCTTGTTCACCAAACTCCTTCTTTATCTAAAACTGTGAGGGCTGGATTAAGGGATGGACTGAAACCGAGAGCCCTACCTCTCAGATCAGATCAGATGAGCAATACAAAAAACAAAAGCGCCACCAGCTTGGTCACATATGTGGTCCTGCACTGACACACATCTGCAGAGCTCACAATCAGTCAGATTAGCTTTGGCTGTGTCCCTTGGTTATGAAATATCGCCTTGAGATGTACATGTAGGAAGAAAACTGCTATAAATACAACATCAAACTGCAGAAAGTTTCATGGGTGCAGAAAATATCAACTCAGTCACAACACCAACTGACTCTATCTATAGTTTGTTTTTTTTTTAAATCCAGAAAAAAGCACATTTTCCTAAACCCATTAGGAACCAAAACATTCATGCCTGTGTCAGTATGAGGCATAAAACCAGACTTACCTTCACAACAGAAGCTGAGACATCTGAGCTTTTTTTGTCTCTGTCTCATTCTTTTAATTCCTCCTGCATTTATTTTGCTTTTAAACACCTGAAGCTAAAACTGGAAAGTCGAGTCGGGCAGCAAAGTGAATTATATGTCAAACGGGTCATTCAGTTGTTTATGCTGCGAACAAACACACTCATGCACATAAACCTCATTTTACTGATGGCAGGAGCCTTTGAGGACACTTCACAATGAACAAAGAGCATGCACACACACATACTCTCACACCCTATTGTTGTGTGGAATGTGTGTGTGCTGCCGTACCCGCCCACAGTGTGACGTCAGGCGGGCACGGTCACTTGTACATAGTTCTGTTCTCCATAATAAAGGGAGTTCACTGCATGACAGAAGAGACTCCAGTCCCTCATACTGGAGTCATACATAACATTTTGGCGATGAGAGAGAAATTATGGGAGCGTATGGGCTACCTTCATCCCTGCTACCGTTTCTGGAGTACCCGGGAGAGCCAGTGATCCTGTGGCCTAAGTGGGTGGCCATGTTCAAGTATTACATCGGGGCGCTGGGCCTAAGTAGACTCGATGGGAGACGAAGACGAGCACTTCTGGCCCACCATCTCGGCGCGGAAGGCTGAAGAATTCTCAGTACGTTGGGTGAAATGGAGTGCTATGCGGATGCTGTCGAGCGGCTGGCCAAGTACATCGCTGAGCAGACGAGGACCACGAAGCTGTGGGTGGCAGGAAAGTTGGCACCAAATGGAGCTAGGCTAGTTAGCTTGGAGAAGCTAACGGCCCACTCGGTGTCTATGGGCAAGTTAGCCACAAAGCTAACTGCGCACCAAAAGCAAGCTCCAGGCTACCAGCAAGGCATCGAGGTGGGATCGGAGCCGCGAGTGGAGGAGTCCCTGGTCACTGAAGACGGCGGGCCAGCTAAGGAGCGCAGCACGGTACAGGACCATAGCGCTGGTGAGTTTGACAGCGCGGTGAGCGACGACAGCAGAGAAGGAGAGCAGCAACAGGAGTCATCCCCGCAGCTGGAGGCTGGGCAGCGGGAGAGCGGGAACATGCAGGCTGAGAACCCTGGGAAGCAGCAGCGGCAGTCGGGCACAGAGACAACGCAGTGGAGCGCCTTGGACAAGGGTGCTGGGAGCAGCGATGAAGCGCCTGGGTCGAAGAGTGACGCCAACGAGAGCGAAGCTGAGAGTTCCCGGAGGGAGCAGCAACAGCCGGGCATGGATACAGCGCAGCGGAGTGCCTGGGACAAGGGTGCTGGGAGCAGCAACGAAGCGCCTGGGTCGGAGAGTTACGCCGACAAGAGGGACGCTGAGAGCCCTAGGAGAGAACAGCTACAGCCAGGCAGCTGTACCGAGCTGCACCGAGACAGCACAGTGGAACGCCTGGGATGAGAGTACTGGGAGCAGTGGCGAGGTGCCTGAGTCGTCGAACGATGCCAGCAAAAGTGATGCTGTGAACCTCAGGAGTGAGCAACAGCAGCTAGGCACGGAGGCAGCGCAGTGGAGCGCCTCAGATGACAGAGAGGAGGTGCCGGGCACCATAGAGGTCGGGCAGGGTCTCATTGCCGGAGCTCAGGCTGCCCTGGACGAGGGTGCTGGGCGTTACAGCGAGACACCCGGGCCGGCGAGCGGCGCCAATGAGCAGGCTTCGGGTCTCCTCAGAGTTTGGCCACAGTGGGCTGGAGTGTTTGGAGCCACAACAACGGTGTTGAAAGTGGCCGGGAGCGGACTGACAGGCTCGGAGGGACGGCGTGCCGGACAGCAGCGCTGCGGGTCCTGAGGTGTGAGGCAGTCGGTGGTGAAGAGAGACATTTTCGCAGAAGAGGTTGGTTTTGATCCTGGAAGCAGACGGCGGCCAGGGGCGCACACATGTCATGGGGCTGCCTGGGGTCTCTGAGGCAATCTTATCTTCCACGGCCAGGGGCGTGCATGCTTTGGGGCTGCCCTGGGCCCCCGGGCCGGTTTTACCTCTGGCTGCCGGTGGACATAAGTGTTACTTAAATACTGCTGATGTAAATATGTATATACTCTGCTGGTGTGCATGTGAGTATGTATGATATGGGATTATTTTTTATATTTTCTGAGACATGGTCCAGTTTTAGCTGCCTTTTTTTTTTTTTTGGATGAGTGTGTTAGGTTATTCTAGTTCACTGTTTCCCGTTATTTCCTTAGAGTACGATTCAGATCCTAAATTGGGGAGGGTCTCGATTGTGTGTGTGGTCTTACACTTTTGTAAGGGGGAGGGGAATGTTGTGTGGAGTGTGTGTGTGCTGCCGTACCTGCCCACAGTGTGACGTCAGGCGGGCATGGTCACTTGCATATAATTCTGTTCTCCATAATAAAGGGAGTTCGCTGCATGACAGAAGAGACTCCAGTCCCTCATTCCTCATACATAGCACCTATACTACCTGTAAAGAGCCTTTCCTGTTTACTATACTACACTGGTATACCAAGCTAGGACTGCAGGAGCACTTTTGCTACAATTGACAGTGGTGGATGCCAAAAATGTCAGAAATCATGATTCGGTCACTGAAGTTAAATTAAACAAATGATCTTTGTTGAGGATGTATCCTGGCATGAGCTTATTTTTGGTGCCACCTACATCTGCCAGATAAAAGTAAACCTAATGTGCAGTCAGCTGAATATGCAGCTCAGATGGAGAGTTCCAGAGTAACAATGTTGGCAGGTGTAGCTCGGTAGAAACAAAATATCACTGGCAAGGTTTATGGAAACTTAAAAGTAGTGTTTGTTACTGTGTGACATATCTTCTACTTCTGGATCATCAAAAACTGTTTTTATTTTCTTATTACTGCCACAATTGTTATTCTGAGAAGTTGGGAAAAGTCAGACTAAGACTAATGACAGATTTTTTTTTTCTTTTTTGATCACCCTAATTGCAAGAATTAATCATTTGCATGAAAAATATTGAGAAATATGGTTAAAAAATTGTGTCATATGAAGGCGATAAAAGCTTGTACTTTTTGTATCTGCACAGTTAAACACAAAATTACTCAACCCTCAAAGCGAACCAAACAAGAACCTTTTTGCAGACTCTAGAAAGTTTGCAAATTTTGAAAACAGACATATTTTCAAAGAGGGTTTATAATTTTGAGGTCAACACCATCTAGATTATTATCATCATCATCATCATTATTATGTCATATTAATATTGTACACTGCTTATTTTTTAAAGTTCACAGAGGAAGCTGGAATATGGTTTTTTTTATTAAATTCAAATTAAATTTTAAGTGGTGAGTTTTATATAATGATGCACTGTTGTGAACATTTTTAACTGCATGGCAAGTGCCATTTAGATCAGTACTATACTATACTGTATTACAAATTTGCTTTTACATATTGCTATTATACTGTTTATAATGTATCTCTACTATTTTCCAGTTAAATCACTCACTATATAACCAACCTGTCATGAATTACAAAGGAACAGGCAGGATTCCAAGGAATGAGAGATTTATAAAGAACATACAAACAAAGAGTTGAGGTACAAATTTGAAACTAACTAAACGGAAATACCGAATAACTACAAAATAAAACTGAGACCGAAAGCTCAAACTTGAACACAAGGAGATAATATCTAAGAAACAGAAGGATACGTTGTGGAGTGTGTAAATGAAGAGGCAGATTCATGACAGACGATTTATTACACACTCACATCTCACAAGCACAGAATGGACTGAATGGTTACAGCAAGCTCTCCTCTCTATATCCCAAGTCACACTTCACAAGTTTCATGGCACTTCACCTCACACAGCATGATATTTACACTACACTGCATTCAACCCCCTCTGTCCTTCCTGGGCATTGTTCTCCCATGCTTATTCCCTGTCTCTGTCTGAGGTGCTAAATAACCTGACTTCCCCAAGGTCCCAAAACGTAATTATAATCAAACCAGGATAGGGGAACGAGGAGCTAGCAGGAGCAACAAGTCAGGGAACACAGAGCGGAACCCATATTAATGACGCCATGCCGAGCAAAAACAAGACAGGATTTAAAGGGGAGCAGACAATCAAGGGAATGGATAACAGATGAGGTCACACAGGTGAAGGGAGTCACGCTCATGTGGAAAAGAGGCAGGCAAAGGGGGGCAAAACAGATGAAAGACAAAACCTAGGGAGGAAAAGGAGACAGACGCTGGGAAATAATTGGGAGAATAGCAGAGTACTAAAACTGAGGATCATAAAAAGGACTAACAGGAAGTAATTTAACCTCTTGCACTCCGGGATACCGCGGGCGGTCACGTCTCTGCGTCCTAGTGCGTCCTAGTGCGTCCTAGTGTGCACTGTGCGTCTCAGTGCGCACTGAAAAAAAAAAAGCTGCATTTCCGTTCTTCCAGTACAGACACAGCTGCGAACAGAAAGCCAAAGGAGTGTTTTGATTGGTTCAGATTTGATTGACCTCTCATTCAACTAATAAGAGCCTTGAATTGGGTTTCTGAAACCTTGAAGAACCAATGACTGAAAACCTTGCAAGAAGGACCTGCCTACCAACGACTGCAAATACAACGAGCCAATTGAAGCAGAGAAGTTCGACGATTGAAAGCGTGCGTCCCATGCGTAAAATCTGTTTTGTATAAGCTGCTGTTTGTAACGGTAGCGTTCGCCAGTCTTTTTTTATTACTACTGTTCTTATTTGTTTTGAAAAATCGTTCGCCAAAACCACAATCATGGAAGCGCAAAACCACAATAATGGAATCATGGTTTGACCGGGTCGCGTGACCAGAACCACGAGTCATAACAAACGGACCAGCTTCATGTTCGTCTGACAATGAGGAACAGATGTTCGCCAACGACACTACTGTTGTGGACAGGTAAGTGTTATAAGCTAAATTATTCTTTATCACTGAAAATAGTAATAAAAATGACTTTTGACCGATCGGTAATTACAACTGTGCGTCATCGCAACTTGACGGACCGTTTTTTTGTGCGCCGTGCTCCTCTGTAGTGGGGGGGGGGAGTTGTTATCCTCTACATTGCAGATATTTTAGTATAATTTTTATTGCACTGTAGGTTATTTTTTCTTGTAAAAAAAGGCCACACATTTTTTACGTGGCATGCTTCTTTGTGTGTGGGGGGGCTTGTTTGTTCATTCATTCATTCATGAATGAATAAATAACCCCCCCCCCACACACACACGCACAGCCCTGAGTGTCACCTTTCATTAGAGCCCAAGATCAAGATTCTATGTTGAATCATTCAAATGTTACAGACGTTTTTCCAAACTTTGCCATTTGGCACAATTTGGCACAGTTCAAAAACGCCTGGGAACAACCTGAGAAAAAAGCTGTGTAATATATTCATTTTTTGTGGTATTGTTACAAAATTTTGACCTCAGCTGGATAACACTTGGTTCTATATTTCTGTTGCATTTTCCAGGCAGTATCTGACAGCTGTTTGTCATATGCAAGCATTTGTATCTAAAAAAACACCCAGGCAAACTTTATTTTCTTCAAGTTCAGTATGTTTAGATGACTGTTACTCAGTGGCAGGAGCACTTAGAGAGATTATGACTGTTTTGCCAAAAAATTCAAAGTGTTTTCTTTTAAATGAGACCAACCCCATGAAGATGCTGCAAAGGGTTGAAGAACAGCTTTTGATTTACTTTGGGTACGTTATTTTTAGGCGTTTTTAGGGAAATTGACCAGCGTGCAAGGGGTTAAAAATAAAACAGGAATCAAGTTACTGTACATAAAACTGAACAAGAATGAAACAAGAAATACTTTCAGAACAAGACTGAAGCTAAACAAAAGCAAATAATAGCAAGGAGTCCAAACAACAGAAAATAAATAGTCAATGATGAGGAACCTCTACTATACACGTGTCTGTGTTTTTAATTTTTCCCTCCTTTAATCTTAATTTCTATTTTTAGTCTATATTATTCTTATCATTATATTTTTCCTACTTCTGTGTACCTATTTGGAGCTGCTGTAATGTAACATTTCACTAGTGTGGGACTAATAACGTCTTATCATTACAGGTGATTTCTGCAAAACTGGGTAATCCCTACTGAAATAATCCAGACTGATAAAACGAACTGCAGGAATGATGAAACATGCTCACCTTCGAAAGAGAAGAACTAGTTCACTAGTTAATTGAGGAGTAAAATGTTATAATATTGATTTTAATTACTTATGTGTACATCATGCTACAGATGTTCCAAACAGAGACAATTAAAATGTAAAAGTTCTATTTTATCATGACTATTTGTTATTATTCATTACTCATTGTGTTATGGTATTAGCCATATTGCTGTTCCTATTGGGGGCTTTGTAGCAGGTCGGGATGTGACGTACTGTAACCACTTACTGTCCCTTCCTCTTTCAGCTGCTCTCTTCAGGGATCGCCCCAGTGGATTATCTGGCTCCATCTCACCCTATCCCTTGCATCCACTTCTTTTGCACCAATCCTCTCCATGGCCTCCTTCACTACTTCCATGAATCTTCTGTGGTCTTCCTCTTTTCCTCCTGCCTGGCAGCTCCATCTTCAACATCCTTTGTCCAATATCAGAATCAGAATCAGAATCAGCTTTATTGGCCAAGTATGCACAACACATACAAGGAATTTGACTATCCCTCCTCTGCACACATCCAAACCATCTCAGCCTTGGCTCTCTTACTTTGTCTGCAAACCACTCAACCTGAGCTGTCCCTCTGATATACTCATTTCTAATCTTGTCCCTCCTAGTCACTCCCAGAGAAAATCTTAGCATCTTCAACTCTGCCACCTCCAGCTCCACCTCCTGTCTTCTGTCAGTGCCATTGTCTCCAAGCCATACATCATAGCAGGTCTCACTACAGTCTTGTAAATCTTCCCTTTCACTCTTGCTGCTATCCTTCTGTCACAAATCACCCCTGACACTTGTCTCCATCAACTCCACTCTGCTGGCACTCTCTTCTTCACCTCTCTTGTGCACGATCCATTGCTTTGGATGTTTGATCCCAGGTATTTAAACTCATCTACTTTCAATACCTCTACTCCTTGCATCTTTACCATTACACCTGCCTCTCTCATTCACACAAATGCATTCTGTCTTACTTCTACTGACCTTCATTTCTCTTCTGTCCAGTGCATACGTCCACTTGCTCCCTACGCTCACTACAGATCACAGTGTCATCTGTAAACCTCATGGTCCATGAAGACTCCTGCTTGACCTCATCTGCCAGCCTGTCAATCACCATAGCAAACAAGAAGGGGCTCAGAGCTGATCCCTGATGTAACCCCACCCCCACCTTGAATCCACCTGACAGTCTTAAAGCACACACCACCATCTCACTGTCATCATATATTATGTCCTGCACCACCACCCTTACTTATTTGCCACTCCTGACTTCCTCATACAGTACCACATTTAAATGTAACCATGTATTGTGCAGTTTCCTATTCCCTGTTTGAGCAGAAGAGTATAGCCTTCTAAGCAATGAGTAGCAGCATGGTAGCAAAAGCAGCAATGTCTGTATATGCTGCTGACAAGATGGAGAAATGTTCTGCTATGTGTTGTATTAATGAATATGCCTAAAGGCTAAAGAGAGACAACTGAGTCAAGCTTTGCTTATCCCCTTCACACAAAATTTTTCATTATATCGGGAATCTACAGCGGGGAAAATAAGTATTGAACACATCAACATTTTTCTCAAAAAACATTTTGCTGATGGCGCCATTGACCTGAGATTTTCACCAGATATCAGTAACAACCCAAGTAATTCATACATACAAAGAAATCAAGGCAACTGTGTTCACAAAACAAGTTATATTTAATGAAGTAGAATGACACAGGGGATAAGTGTTGAACATGCTTGGTGAAATTCATTTAATATTTAGTAGAAAAGCCTTTGTTGCTAATAACAGCTTCCAGATGACTCATGTATGGAGAAACTAACTGCAAGCATTGCTCAGGAGTAATTTTATCCCATTCTTCCACACAAACTGTCTTCAAATCTTAAAGGTTCCATGGGTGTCTTCTATGAACTCTGTTTGTTCCATAGATTTTCAACTGGATTCAGGTCAGGTAACTGACTGGGCCATTCTAGCAGCTTTATTTTACTTCTCTGGAGCCAGTTGAGAGTTTCCTTGGCTGTGTGTTTGGGATCATTGTCTTGCTGAAAAGTCCACCCTCATTTCATCTTCAGCATCTTGGCAGATGGCAACAGGTTCTTATCAAGGATGTCTCTGTACATTTATCCATTCATCTTTCCTTCAATTATATGATGTCTGCCTTTACCATGTGCTGAAAAGCACCCCCATGCCATGTTGGGATGTGCAGTGCCATCTCTCCTCCAAACATGTTGTGTGTTGTGGCATCCAAAAAGTTAAATTTTGGTCTTATCTAACCAGACTATATTCTCCCAGTATTGTACTGGCTTGCTCAAATGTTGTGCAGAAAACTTTAAACAAGTTTCATCATGCTTTTTCTTCAGCATTAGAGTCTCGTGAGGTGAGCGGGCATACAGCCCATGTCGGTTGAGTGCATTACTTATCGTTTTCTTTGACACAGCAGTACCTGCTAACTCCAGGTCTTTCTGGAGCTCTCCACAAGTGGTGTTTGGCTTTTAGATAATTCTTATGACTCCTCTATTAGAAATTTTGCAAGGAGCTCCTGGTCATGGCCGATTTATGGTAAAATGATGTTCTTTCCACTTCTGAATGATGGCTCCAACAGTGCTCACTGGAACATTCAGCAGTTTAGAAATATGCCTGTAACCAATGCCATCATTATGCATTGCAACAATAAGGTTGGGAAGGTCTACAGCAGGAGTGTCCAATCATGTGCCATGGAGGGGCCAAGACCCTGCAGGCTTTACCTCCAACCAGTGTCTGCAACAGCAGATTCCACTGGATTTCTTCCACTGATTGCTGATCAGTGAAAACACCTGCTGAAGAGACTGGGTAGAAGAGAGAACCTGCAGGGTCTTGGCCCTCCATGGCACATGATTGGACACCCCTGGTCTAGAGAGAGCTCTTTGCTTCAACCCATCATGAGTTCTTTGTGGTGCGACAATCTGATATTCACAGACCTTTTTAAAGGCTATCAGTCAGGACTTAACCAGCTGAAATTAATTTGCACTGATGGGGGATGGGATGGCTTCCTAAATTCTGATGGATCTCAGCTGGCTTTCTATGCCTTTTTGCACCTCTTTTTCTTCAAGTGTTCAATACTTATTCCCTGTGTCATCCCACTTTATTAAATATAACTTGTTTTGTGAACACAGTTGCCATAATTTCTTTGTATGTATGGATTACTTGGGTTGTTACTGATATCTCGTGAAAATCTCAGGTCAATGGCTCCATCAGAAATACGTCTAATGAGAAAAATATTGACATGTTCAATACTTATTTTCCCTGCTGTATTTATGTTTAAACCTTCAAAAAACATGACTGTTTTCCTGCAAGTGATTATGTAGTAGTGTCACCAAATTATACTAAAGCATTACAGCTGAGTGAACAGTCTCCAGCACTGCAGCTGAATGTGTTTACTCACCACCTGTTTCTAAAACCTTAAACATTTTTTAAAAACCCTCTTGAAGAGTGACAGTAACTCACTGTAGTGTGGCAAACAAACAAACAAAACAAGCAGGATAAAGCTGGGATTAGTGTTGACATCATGCTACCAAAGACTGTTTTATTATCATGTGCTTACATGTCTGAGGATGACAAACGTGACACAGAAGCCATAAATTTGATGTGAACAGTGATTACAAGGAAATATAAGGTTTATACCTTCTCTCCCACTGTCACACTGATGATGTTAATCTCACCATTAGGCCACTATAGCTAACAGGAAAACTGCAGGTTTGGGAGGATAATCACTAGAAATCAGGAGATAATTGCTATCTCTTGGCCTTACTTACATATGTCTCGTTTTGGTTCTGTTTTGGCCATATTTTCAGTCAATCACACCTTTCTAAACACATACAAACCTCCCATTCCTCTCCCTTCTCCTGAGTTGTTTTCAGCAGATTCAGTAACGATGGCTTCCTCCAAGGCCGCTGTACTGCAGAAATGAAAAGTCTGTGGGAGACATCTTTATTTCCTGTACTTCTCTAAAATGCATCCTCGCACGCTGGGGAAAAGTGAAAAAAAACCTTCAGCTCCAGAAGCGTGTGTGCGCCTGTGCATGCGTGGTGAGTCTGAAAGCATCACACCTAACAATCTCATGAGTCAGTGAGACAACACCTGAGGAAGATGAGCCCCCACACTCTGACAGATTCCATTTGCATTCATATTTTGCTCTAATAATTTTTGCTCACTTTAGATCCTTCGACAACACACTTGATTGAAGCTGATCATTTCTGGTCAGGATCTAATTAAATCAGAGAACAAATCGCCCTGCTCAGTTAGTTGGTTCAAAAGGAAGGTCCAATTGTAATTCTTTCTTCTCCCTCAAAACATGACCTTCAAGTGGGGAAAGGGAGCCCACTCAAATGACTCAAAGCTGCAAATAAAAAGTGATTGATGGCGATAAACAAAAGAGATGAGAGTCCCTGAA
Organism: Pholidichthys leucotaenia; assembly: GCA_020510985.1. NCBI lineage: Eukaryota > Metazoa > Chordata > Actinopteri > Cichliformes > Pholidichthyidae > Pholidichthys > Pholidichthys leucotaenia. The sequence goes on from CM035847.1 coordinate 130,335,711, forward strand.
AACCACTTTGGGGTTCAGTAGAAGTGCCATTCAAGCCACCAAGGTAAAGTGCACACTCCACTTCAACAGATATTTCCTGTCATCTGAAGTCTTCAGCAGCACTTCTTTCCATTTCCTGTGAAATTTTGAATAAAATCATAAAGCCTCAATTTAAAGTATGCCAGGACTCAACTCCTGCATGAGCATTCTTTGCATCTTGGACTCTAATTCTTCCTTCTGCCTTCAGAGGTAATCCATGTTTTTTATGTCAAGCACACATTAGAAAAAGGGGATTACAGCACACTAGGCCAGGAGGAGCAGCTGTGTCACAACAGCGAGGATCGGGATTCAGTCGACACAGTGAAACCAACATGTCTGCTCTGATTAAGTACATTACTGTACATTTAAATAAAAGGTGAAATTGCAGAAATTGTAGAATGTGGATTAAACTAAATGGAACACCTGAGCAAGCAAAAAGTATAATGATCAGAGATGCTACTGACTTAGATAAATACAGATGAACACTGACTATGAAACACAGAGTGAGGAAACTCAAACTCTAAAAATATGCCACTATGCTGAACATAAACCACAAGAGATGGAGAATGATATTGATCCTGATAACCACTTTTTCAATAATATTCATAACCACTGTGAATATTACACTGAAAAGCAATTCAAAAGTCAAGTGCAATTAGATGGTAAACTGTCAATAATACACTTCAATAGCAGAAGTCTTAACAAAAACTTCTCACAGATTCAGGACTATTTAAAACAGCTAAACAGAAAATTCACAGCTATAGCAGTCTCTGAAACCTGGCTTAATGCAGACCAGGCTCCCCTGATGGCAATAGAGGGATATCAGATGTTTAACATTAACAGATCTCAAAAAAAGGGTGGTGGTGTTGCACTGTATATTGATGACCTATATAGATGTAAGCTTGTAAATGAAATGTCCTCAGCACTACCAGGGCTTCTGGAATGTGTTACTGTTGAGATTGACCTAGACAAAACAAAAAATCTAATCATAAGCTGCATATACAGAACGCCGGGAACTTGCATTGAGACATTCAGAGATAAATTAGTCGAGCTGTACAATAATATTACTAGTAAGAAAATGGTAGCAATTTGTGGAGATTTCAATATTGACCTACTTAATCCACATCAACAAAATGTAGTTACAGAGTTCATGAACTCTATGTACAGCATGAGTCTATATCCCACAATAACACATCCCAGTAGAATCACAGCTCACTCTGCTACACTTATTGACAACCTGTTTGTCAATGTTCTCGACAAGAAAATAGAAAGTGGATTATTGATAAATGATATAAGCGACCACTTGCCAATCTTTGCACTTATCCATGGCCACACGGGGCCCAACCCAGAAAAAATCTCAAAATCGTTCAGACACAAATCACCAAACGCAATCAGTTCTTTTAAAGAGGACTTGCTGAAGCAAGACTGGACAGAAGTCTATGTATCAGATGTAAATGAAGCCTATGACACATTTACAAACATTGTAACCACTCTTTATGAAAAAAAACTGCCCATTAGTTAAAAAAAAGCTTAAACACAAATTTACTGACAAACCATGGCTAACCAAAGGACTACAAAAGGCGTGTAAAAAGAAAAATTTATTATATAAAGCTTTCATAAAGAAAAGGACAAAAGAAGCAGAGCAGCGGTATAAAACATACAAAAATAAGTTAACATATATAATAAGATGTAGTAAAAGAGACTATTACAGTAAAGAACTGGAAAAAAACAAAGACAATATTAAAAATACATGGACAATAATCAACAGTATCCTTGGAAATAAAAGCAGAAATACCAGCTACCCAACTAACACTCCAAAAAATAATAAATCGACTCCGAATGTGAATATAGCTTCACCTGCAGATGAATTTAATAATTTTTTTGTTAACATTGGACCTAAACTGGCCCGAGAAATACCCACTACGGTGCCAACAGGTGATTCAATATGCAATAACACTGCTGTAAAAGACACCATCTTCATAAAGAACACAGACGAAAGAGAGGTCATTGAAATTGTTAAATCGTTCAAAAGTAAAACATCTACTGACTGCGATGGTATTGATATGCTACTAGTCAAAACTGTTATCGAATGCATAGTGAAACCACTGACGTATATCTGTAACCTGTCTCTCCAATCAGGTATATTTCCCAATGCAATGAAAATAGCTAAAGTAATTCCAATTTACAAGACAGGCGACAGAGGGGAACTCTCCAACTACAGACCAATTTCACTATTACCGCAATTTTCCAAGATACTTGAAAAAATATTCTATGAGAGAATTGACAACTTCATACTGAAGAATGATTTATTGTGTGAGCAGCAATATGGGTTCAGACACAAAAGGACAACAGCATATGCCTTAATGGAATTTACAGAAAAAATATCAACAGCCATTGAAAATAAAGAGTATTCAGTTGGAGTATTCCTGGATCTTAAAAAAGCATTTGATACAGTAGATCACAATCTATTATTAAAGAAACTACAAAATTGTGGTATCAGAGGGGTAGCACTGTCCTGGTTAAGAAGTTACTTAAAGAATAGATATCAGTTTGTATGTGTTAACAACAAAAACTCAGAGCTACTGAAGGTCACCTGTGGAGTCCCACAGGGTTCAGTTTTGGGACCATTATTATTCAATATGTATATAAATGATATATGTAAAGTTTCAGAAAAAATGGACTTAATATTGTTTGCTGATGACACTAACCTGCTATGCAGTGGAAACAACTTGGAACAACTTCTGGATACACTCGGAAAGGAATTAGGAAAGCTGAAACTGTGGTTTGATTCAAACAAATTAACGCTCAATTTAAGCAAGACAAAATTTATAGTCTTTAACAACCATCACAACTACCCAGTACCCAAACTCAGTGTAAATGGTGTAGAGATTGAAAGGGTATCCGAAACTAAATTCCTTGGAGTAATAATTGATAACAAACTGTGTTGGAAGCCACATATTAATTATATAAAAGGTAAAGTATCCAAATCAATTGCAATATTACACAGAGTGAAAAATTTGCTGAATCAACCCACACTATACACCTTGTATCATTCATTAATACTCCCATACATGACATATTGTAATGAAGTATGGGGAAATACATATAAAACAAACATATATCCACTCTTTATGCTTCAAAAGAGAGCTATTAGAATAATCAACAAAGCAGCTTACAGGGAACCAACAAACCCACTTTTTCTTAAACAAAAAACTCTCAAGTTGAAAGATCTGATCGACTTTAAAACCGCAATAATAATGTTCAAAGTGAAGAATCTATCACTGCCCGCAAATATCCAAAAGTTGTTCCAAACAAGGGAGAAACGATATCACTTCAGAGGAACATGTATATTTCAAAAGCCTACAGTGAGAACAACTACCAAGCAACACTGTATTTCAGTGCAAGGTGTCAGATTATGGAACGATTTTGGACCTGAATTAAAATCATGTACAAAGCTTGGACAATTTAAACAAAAACTAAAGGAAGAAATACTCCAAACATATTTACAAGACGACATGTAAACTCACATAAGGATTGACATTTCCAGCCTGTGTTGTGTTGTAGCTTAGTTTTTCTTTTTTCTCTGTGACACTATGTCTTAGATTTGTTTTTGAATAGTAACCGCTTAACTTAGACTAGCTCAGTTTTCTTTTTCTCTCAGTCATATTTTGTCTTAGCCTTGTTTTAAATTGTAATCGCTCTTGTCTTGTTTTCTCTTTTTTCTCCTTTGAATTCTTGGATGGAATATGGGTGGGCAATATAAGCTGCGGCTTCAGCCATCACCCATTTCGGATAACTCACGTGGAATTGTATAGTAGAAGGAGTCTTTGTCTAATTTGACCTTGTTGTTATATTATACAGTTTCTTTTAACCTGTAATGTACTATCCGAAAATAAATTCAATTCATTCAAGGTGAAGAATCTCACTTTATGTTGTATTCTGATTCTGTTAATGTATTTATTTAGTTTATAACATAGACAGGTTGTGTATTTCAGGTACCCTGTTGATGAAATAGGTTTTGTTAAATAAACTCTTAAAAATGGCTACTCCTCAAGAAAAGGCACATTGTGTATCGTGGTTTATTGAAACAAAATCCAACACGCAGACTCAGCAAAACTACAGGATTAAGTATGGAAGACATCCACCGTCATGTCCATCAATTCATGCATGGCACAAGAAATTTATGAAGACAGGAACAGAGTTGGATAAAGGGAACATGGCAAGAAATCGAGTACCGTCTTGATGTGCTTTGTGCAACTAATGGTGCCTGTATAGAGGTGTATTAAATGAGGCAAAAAACTTCAACATTTACTTTTCATTTTGTAATCATTTCCACAGATTTGTCTATTCATTTGCTTTTGTAATAAATTTGTTAAATTGTAAAGAGACTTTATGGACACCCTGTATTATTCAGTATATATAAATAATGTCTCTGCGAGGGCTTCTTTACACCAAGGTCATTGGGTGACCAATGAGACAGAAAAAGTTGGCCAGATCAATGATCTCCTAAAGCCCTGAAAAATCTGTTTCTGTGTAAATATTTGGGAGATGTTTCAACAGCTTCTACGGCGATCTATAAAGATCTTTGAAAATCCTTGAGCGATCACTGACAGACCAGGAGAGAACTGAGAACTGAGAGACCAGGAGAGATCCCTGAGGGATCATTGAGAGTTTCTTGAGTAACCAAGGAGGCTGCTGAATGTTTGAGGGGTTTCTAGTGCTCTTCTACCCCCTTTACACAGGGGTGAACATTGCTGAGAGATCAGTGAAGATGAAAAAATGCTGAGATCTCTCAACTATCTCTCAGCAATTGCCATTATCTCTTGATGATCTCTCAATAATCTTCCAATGATCTCCATGGTCACCACGGTCTCCTCAAAGTTCTGACTCAGTCCAAAACAATCTCTCAATGATCACCAAAGGGAAGTGATCTTTCAAGGAGCACTCAATGATCTCATTGATCTCCCAGTGATCTCTTAATGATCTCCGTTGTAATCTTTCAATGAACTCCATTCATCTTTTATGGACCGCTCAGTGATCCCTCACTAATCTGTCAGTCATGTCTAGTTTTGGGGTGGAAAAATTTGGCATTCATTGAAAGATCGCCAAGAGCTCATTGGGAGATTGATAAGATTGTTGAGTGCTCCTTGAGCATTCCTTGAGAGATCACTTCCTTTCGGTGATCACTGAGAGACTGTTTTGGACTGAGTCAAAACCTTGGTGACTGTGGAGATTAGTGAAGATTATTACGTGATCTTTAAGATTGCTGAGAGATCACTGAAAGATCGTTAAGAAGCCTGGTCATCCTTTCCATTACTCATCAATCTCCCAATGATCTCCACTCCTGTGTAAAAGGACTATAAGCAGTGTCAGCACTTGAGAAAAATCACTGTGCTATAAACGTATGTACGTATAATTTACTCGTAGTTTGAAATCTGAAAATTCTTCTGCTACTCATTTAAAACTCTGATCAACACAATTTTATCTGTATTATCCATTCATGCACTGCTGGAATCAGTCAAATAAATGAAGATGAACATGCAATTTAAATTGCACGACAAAGAGAAAAGCTGTGGGACTTAAACTGCTTGTCTTGTGACAGATATTCAAAATTAATCACACTCTTAATTTAAATGCTTTATCATGTTAATGAAAATGAAAATCACTGTGCCACAATGAGTCAATTACATAATTAGCTCTAACACATGAAAGGATAATTTACTGTAATTATACACATTTATAACCACTCATGTGGACGTGTGTGTTCGTCATACCTTCATGCTGGGCGGTGCAGTGCGGGGTGGCGAGGGGGGGCATTCTCCCATAGGTACGCTGGAGATGTTCAGTAGCTCCTGTTTCCTGTAGAGAAGATAAAACAAGGAATAAATAAATTAAAAAAAAAAGTTAATTTGTTGTTACTAGTAAACATGTTATTCAGGGTCACCTGTCATCATTGTGTCCAGCATCGTTTCTGGGCCAATCTAAAATATGTCCTAGTGTGATGGGTTTGTCCTCCTACAGAAGCCCCCATATGGTCACTTTTATTAGCTGGTGTTGCAACAAATATGTACGCTTTGACATCCAGCTACCTCTAATGGCTGTGCAAATAATAAAATAAAGTGACATGAAGGAGGCTTACAGTTGCAATGTGTGTAAATAAGACCCTAAAGGTAGTATCTCACTGGGCTGCGACAGCTCGTGACCAGATGGCCATTAAAAAAAAAAACTTGCAAAAATCTGTGATTTAGCAAGAGTTTTCACTTGGAATCACACTGAATTGATACATTTGTGTATATCGCATGAATATTGCACATATGTCACAAGTTCACATACATGTCATGCTGCGGGTTGCACGACATTCGTGCAACATGCAGGTGACAAAATTGTGTATTTTTTTTTGCAGTCATGACTGCAAGAATCCTGTGCAACACTCACACAACAGTTATCTGTGGCCACTGCCACATCAGGACCATATCTCCCCAGTCCAGCAGTCTGTCATCAGATGTCAAGCGAGATCGACCACAGATAAGAAGTGCAAAGACTGCTGGACGAGGAGGCTGCCTCAGAATCCTCTGCATCAGACACAACAGACCCTGGGACTAGCTCTGCTTCCCCTGCAGGGCCCCGTGGGACAGGGACAACAGCCCCCTGTCTCTAGCCTTGCCTTTCTTGCGCCTTGATGACATGGTGACACTTTCAGTCGCAGCTGTGTCAGCGTGTGCTAGAAAATGACCAGGCCATTTGCACCTGTGGAATCCCTTGTCCTTTTTGTCTCCAGTTAGTTACATATTAGTTTCATAGGTCCCTAACCCCTCACAAAGTTGTGTAACTTTTCTTGCATTTCTGACTGAGATGGGTTCGAGACACCTGTGACGACTCTCTATTTTGAGAGAAAATTGGCTGCGCAAATTTTGTTCAAAATCCCTGCGACAGAAGAGTGAGGCCCTGTGGCTCACAAGAGGAAACTGTGAACTCCAGAGAACGTTTGGAGACATTTTGGAAACTTCCCCCCATGAATGCAGTTCTCCAACTAGTTGTGAGCTGTCACAGTCCAGTGAGTACTACCTTAACCATTTCGGTAACCTTAACAAAGCATTCCAGTGCCGATCCTTAAGCATGACCCTAACATTAACCACTTAAATATGTGAATTTGAGGAAGTTAATCCCAGAAATCAGAGGTGAGTCATGAACGAGGAAGTGAAAGTAAACACAGACACTAGTGACCCAAGGACAAGACGGGGATATGAGCACAGTTCTCCAGGGTGAGAGCATCATTTTTGGTGCCATCTATTACCCACCACTGTATATTGGATTTAAGAGGTTTTGAAACAGGGAAACGCTGTGAGGAGTGGTGACATCACTGTCTTTAATAAAGTACATATGGTGGTTCTGAGAGCGGGAACATAAAACATTTTTATGCGGGAGGATTTGTCAGTTGCCATTGTTCCAAATCACCGACCCACTTAAACAGCTGCACCTCATTACCGCCTTAACTGTTAAATGAAAACATAAAATGAGATAGAGGACCAATTTATAAAGCATACGAGTACTTTTGAAAAGCCAAAAATTAAACATGGTGATCTATTTCTACACAAAATATGTAATCAAACACTATTACTGTGGGAAAAGAATCCCAGCCCACTTTAGCTTCATGTTTTTTGCACATGTGCATGATTTTAGTTCTAATGCTTATCAAATGTATGAATGCAACAATTTTAATTTTTCTCCCTTTTTTATAAATAGAAAAAAACAAGTGTTTTTGCACAAAAAATTTTGTTTCAAGCAAATTTCGAACTCATTTTACAGAAAATAAATCTCTTAGTGAGCATTTACTCTTTGTCAAGATTATTAACCCACCTCTATCATAACACAATGCCTGTAAACTGAAATTCTGAAACGGTGCAGTTGGTCATCCGACAGCAGGAACCTCCACTACATCTGACAGTCATTGTCCAATAAATAGCCCAGCGCTCCTCTGATGCAGCTGTCCTGCTGTTTCATCTGCATCACCATGTGCTGCACCTGTCTGATGGATGGATCAGCTTGGTAAATGAGTCATACTCACTAGTGCAGGCTTCAAAAAAATGTGCTCAAAATGTGATAGGTGGCTTTGTGCACGCACAGGAAACAAAAATATTGCACTCTTTTTTTTATTGAGCAGAGTATACGTAGTGTCTTCTGTAGGCACCAGACCTTGCCTACAGTTAGCAGTTAGCAAAGACGGCATCAAAATTAAGAATTTTATTTTAAATTCTGATGAAGCATTATCTTGAGGTTTTAAAGAGAGCCAGTTCAAAGTATGCAGTGAAGTATCCGATGGCTCTCTGCTGCTGTTTTATGTCCCAAGGGCTCTCACAGAGACTTTAAAAGAAAGTATTTGGGCCTGGGTGATTCTTTTCCCTTCCAAGACTCCAACCATATGATATTTAAAAGCATGAGTGCACATTAATGATCCCAGGTGTTCAAAGATTGATCTGTCACTGAGAGACAGAGGGATGATTAGCTGTGCTGCTCTGAGACAAGCACAGCTCATGCTGAATATAAGATCAATATGGTTTACAAAAAAGCACAAAAAAAGAAACTATAAATACTCAAGATCTACTAAATTCATCCAGCCTGGTTTGAATGGAGAGTTAACTTATGGCTTGTCACATAACTAGACTATGTTAAAACTTTAATGGTGTTGTGCACTTCAGAATTGGCAAGCATTGGCTCTCCAATGTCTGCAAAAAGCTTCAAATAAACAGCTCCTCAATAAATATCCACTGTGTAGAAAATCAAGAGCTGGAAACCTGTGTCTGATCAGATTCAGTGGATGGAATTACCACAGCAGGACTTAAGCCTCCTGACTTTGAGACATTCCCTTTAATTCTTTAATTTGAAAACACAGCTCCGAGTTCTCCATTCTTCCCTGCAGCTGTGTTGAGTGGCTGTGGGTGCCAAAGATGCCCAGTTGCAAGCAGTACACACACACACACACACACACACACACCCTATATATACACTACCGTTCAAAAGTTTGAGGTCACCTCAGACAATTTTGTGTTTTCCATGAAAAGTCACACTTTTATTTACCACCATGAGTTGTAAAATGAATAGAAAATATAGTCAAGACATTGACAAGGTTGCGGCGGCATGAAATAAAGCGGCGTTGTTGGAGGTTTTAAGTAGAGTTTTATTAATCATACCGCCGTCACGGGATCCCCTCTCCAGCCCAAGTGTGTGCAGGCCGGAGCGGGATCCTCTGGCTCTCAGAGAAGGGGGGACACAAAGTCTGTGTCCTGCAGCAGAGGTTGAAGCGTGAGTGAGAGGAGGTGTTACAGAACCTGTGCAGTATTTAAACCCAACTCAAACAATACATCAAAGCAGTGTCACCGCGGTAGGTCTGATCAAAGGGACTGCAGAACAGGCATGAGATATTTGCATTTGTGAGACATACATCACAATAGGCAGATTTGTTAGACTCAGCTCTAGCTGCAGAACAAAGAGGTTAACAGGCACATCTACACATTGATCTGAGTCTCTAGGTCACAGTAAGGACAGGACGCCTGAACACAATGCATGAAAGGTAACATTATCACAGTAGTGTAGCGGAAAAAACCAGGAGTAGCGAGTTGTCTGTCCTTAGTCTGTTTGTGGGGGTTTTCCCAAACCGCCACAAGGTTAGAAATAATGATTTGTATTTGAAATAATAATTTTTTCCTTCAGACTTTGCTTTCGTCAAAAAATCCTCCATTTGCAGCAATTACAGCATTGCAGACCTAACATGATTGCACAAGGGTTTTCTAATCATCCATTAGCCTTCTGACGCAATGAGCAAACACATTGTACCATTAGAACACTGGAGTGATAGTTGCTGGAAATGGGCCTCTATACACCTATGTAGATATTGCACCAAAAACCAGACATTTGCAGCTAGAATAGTCATTTACCACATTAGCAATGTATAGAGTGTATTTCTGATTAGTTTAAAGTTATCTTCATTGAAAAAAGTGCTTTTCTTTCAAAAATAAGGAAATTTCTAAGTGACCCCAAACTTTTGAACGGTAGTGTATATATATGCTAGACCGGAACAAAAACAAAGAGCCTTTCAAAATAAGAGTCGACTCAGAAGCAATGATAAGGTACGAAATAATACTGTACATAACCCCTACCAAAGAAACTGAAAAGTAACTGAAAATTTTATATATCTATACATATATATATCTACAGTATATATATATCTTTATATCTATATCTATATATATATAGTTTGTCTTGGCCTGTCCTTGCCACTGATAATACCTCTATCTGCCAAGAATGTGCCACTAGTCCAGCAAAAGCTAGCGGTACTCAAACACTTTGCAAGCAGTTTCATGAAATGGTCAGTCAGAGAGCAACTCATACCAGCTTGGACGTCGCCCGGGTTAACAAGGTCAGGAGTTCCTGGCAGCGGAAGGCGAATTACAGAGCTGCATGGAAAAAGTCCTCCAACATATAATATAAAAGATTGTCTTAAGTCCTTACCTCATACACTCATATTTTACATCTGGGAGATACAGATTCCCCATTTAGTTCAGTCCAGAGATGATCCATTAATGTGGAATTCCATCTACTCCCTATATCGGTTTTTGGGGGTGCCCCATAAGCACTTCCAGTCACAAAGTCAGTTTTTCAGCTCAGGCAAGCCTTGACATGACCAACTTGAGAATTCAAGATGGCTGCACCCATACACCAAGCATCAGTACAAATTGTAGTATTTTGTTAGCACAACTGTTTGATGTCTTTCTTTTCATAGGTTATAAACACAGTACTGCTCAACTTCTAGGAATGCATCATCTGGCACAATTTCTTGTAATTTATTTATTTATTTATTTTGGAAAATTAAAAGCTAAATAAACTATTGCCAGTAAATCCCTATGAAGAAGTTACAACAAGGCCCCAGTGTACCCAAAGGAGTCACATGGGTCTACCCTCCAGTGGGCTCATCACCTATAGGAATGATCATTGTCACGGTCTGGACATGGTCACAGACCATGTCCACTCTCTGAGTTATTTTTGGGACTTATTATTATCATTATTGTTATTCTTCTCTTCAGTTACTTTGGTAGGGGCTATGTACAGTATTATTTCGTACCTTATCATTGCTTCTGAGTCAACTCTTATTTTGAAGGGCTCTTTGTTTTTGTTCCAGTCTAGCTTCTTTGTCATAGTTCATCCATTTTAATAGTAGAAGTCTGCAGATGAATTTTTCTAAAATCCACGAATGCTTGTTACAATACAATCAAAATTTTTCTGTTGTTGCAATATCCGAGACCTGGTTAAAAGATGAAAAAAACAAAACAAAAAACAAAACACAGTTCAAATGAGAGGTTATGATTTATACACTGTTAGTAGAACAAAAATGAGGGGTGGGAGTGTCGCTTTGTACATACAATCCTCCTACCAACATCAAATTGTTGAACATATGTCTTGTTGTCGAGAATGTCATGGAATGTGTTACAGTTGAAATAGAAACAAAAGATACAAAAAACATAATTGTAAGTTGTATATACAGAGCTCCGGGTACTAACATTGATATGTTTTCTAATAAATTATCAGAAATTTACAGTGAACTTAGTAATAAGAAGCAGATTTTTATCTGGTAATTTCAACATAGATCTTTTAAATCCTTATGGTTAAACACAAATTACTGAGTTTATAAATTCCATGTTCTGTATGGGTCTTTATCCAACAATCACACATCCTAACAGGATAACAGTAAACAGTGCTACTGTCATTGACAATATTTTTACAAATGTTATAGAAAAGAAGAAAACAAGTGGTCTTATTATGGATGATGTAAGTGACCATTCGCCTGTTTTTTTTTGTTTTGGATATTGGTTTGGAATCCCTTAATGAAACAATTACCACGTTTTTTACAAATCCAGTATTGGAGCAATGTCTATGTTGACGATACTGATCAAGCCTATGATGAATTCATTTCTATAATATCTAATTTGTATGGCTTGCATTACATAAGCCATGGATAACTAGAACTTTACAAAATGCCTGTACAAAGAAAATGTTATATAAAAAATTCCTGAAGCTAAGAACTGAAAGCTAAACAAAAGTATAAAACCTATAAAAATAAACTAAAAAGTATTTTAAAACAGTCAAAAAATGTATTATAGTAAATTATTTAAAAAGAACAGAAATAATATTAGCAATACATGCAGATTATTAAACAAAATTATAAAAAAGGATAGATCTTGTGAAAATCATATCCCCTATTTATACTCTAGAAATAAAGTTATTACTGGCAATAGTTTAATCACCGATAAATTAATGAATATTTTATTAATGTAGGAAAGAAAATAGCTGACTCTATCATAGCTCCACGAGATGCTAATGAAGTTAATAATATCAATATAAATGCTCCCTCTATGTTTATTACTGATACTGATGAAAAAGAAATTTTTGAAATTGTACAGAAATTTAAAAACAAAAAAATCAACAGATTGTAATGGCCACACTATGTTTCTGTCATGGATGGCCCTCGCGAGCCATCATAAGACGCCACAAGTCATCGGTGAGTTCACACAGTTTATTGAAGGAACAGGAAAAGGGACAAAATAACCAGCCACGGGGGGCTAAAATACACTGTGACAATAACCATCGAAGACAGGGAATAACGGGAACATAAGATAACACACTTACAGTCACAGAAGAGGAATGGTCGACGAATGAACAAAGGGATGCTCCAATAACGTCTGACCGTGAGCAGGTTCTTGACAAGACTGCCGCACATTTCGCTCCCAACTGCCCTTTTAAGTAGGGGGCCGCTGATGAGGTGAAATGTGACACAGCTGACAGCTTTGACAACCGGAAGCCCCAGAAATGCAACTCAGGGATGAAGGCAGTCTAAACCCCATGGCATGAAGGCTGAAAGTTCGGGGGGGCCGCCCTGCGTCTAGCGTCCATATCGCTGGCAGGGGGAAAAGGAACAGTTCGGGCAGCCTACCCCAGTCCCATGCCAGGAAACACAATTCTTCTGGCGGCCGAGCCAGGTCGCCGAACGGACATGAAAATTTGTCAGGTGGCCGACCCAGACGCCAAACCGGCAAAACAGCTAATCAAGCGGCCGATCCGCATCACTCAGCCACCAGAACTGTAGGGGAGAAATTGAAGATGGCCTCCCTGGAGAGGGGGAAGATGAGGGAGAGCCGGGCTGAGTATTAGGAGCCCCAACGGCCCCCGGTGGAGATGAGCCGGGATGATGATTATGAGGATGATGATGATGAGCCAGTCCATTGTCAGGTGGCAGAGGATCTGCAGCTCCCTCACCGACCTTGGACAAAACCGGCGCTGCACCCCCGTTGGACCCCAACCGGGTCAGCGCGGCACCCACGACAGACCCCGATTGGGCCGGAGTAGCAACTGCGATCGACCCCGATTGGGTCTCGTCGGTACCCACGTCGGACCCCGACTGAACCAGAGCAGCACCCACGATGGACCCCGACTGGGTCTCGTCAGCACCCATGATGGACCCCGATTGGGTCTCGGGTGCATCCACGTCAGACCCCGATTGGGCCAGAGCAGCACTCGCGATGGACCCCGACTGGATCGGCACAGCCCCGATAACGACCTCCAACCCGAACCTGGGACCTCCAGCACAGCGACTGGGATAGGCTCCGCACCGGTGACCCTGGGAGAAGGCTCAGGAGAAGAAAAAGAACAGGGATCAGGATCACTGGTAGCGACAGAGCCCAGCGAGATGAGCTCAGGTGCAGCGGATGGCTGCCCCTGGCTCGTCTCCACGAGAGACAGGCAAAAATGCTCTAAAATAGAAAGAAGAAAAACAAAGTAGAACACCTGCCTGTATTCGAGTTCTGTCGCCGTCCAGGACTTTGACGATCCGGGCTCAGATGGAAGAAGATCGTCATCTGGCTCCCATTTAGCTGCATCGGGCTCCGCAGCTGGCATGATGTTCTCCGCAGCCTGTGGATCCTCCAGCGCAGGCGTCCACGCCGATAACCCGCACGGCATGGTGGCAGGGAACCCTCGACCCGCTGGCTCGAACCGTTCCAGCGTGGAGACCCGGGGATGCTTTATCGTCGGCGCAGGCTCCAGTCCGCTCCTCTCCTCTGCCCACGACGTGGCTGCGGGGCTGGAACCAGGCTCTCCAGAACCGCAGGCCCCCTCCTCGTCCGGCAACGTAGGCCTGGCTTCGTGGACCACTCAGCGGAGGGAGAGACAGAGGCAGCAGGTTTAGTGATTACAGCTACAGCAGGTGGTAGGAGCTCGGGGGACTGCGAACCCCGAAATCCGCCCCCAGAAGTCAGACAAGGCAGATCATAATTATGATGGAAAGAATGAACTTGCACTTGCCTGTCTGCTGGACGGAGGATGGTGCCTGCTGTAGGGGACATTGTTCCTCCCCTTCCCAGCTGGATGGTGACAGAGGGCCCCCTGGAAGGGCGAGGAGGAGCCGCTCGCGATGGATCAAGGACGGGGCTCGCTGAAGCAGGACACTTAGCACACACAGCAGCCGGGGAAGACATTGAGGAGGAGGGTGTGAGGAGGGTGTGACGGCCGAGCCGAACCGGGCACGATGAGCTGACGGGACAGCAGGGAAAGATGACCCTGGGGGAGAGGCTGCGGGGGTTCCCTCCAGACGAGATGCAGGAGTGGCAGCTGTCCGAGAGGTGGAGTCCTTACGACGACCCGGAACTGGATCCGGACGGGGATCTTGCTGAGGTCTACCTTGGCCGTGGCGCCGACGTCTTTGACGGCCCCCGGATGGCACGAACTCCTGGACTGGATCGAGGACAGGAACGGGATCCTGAAGCGGGGAGTGGGGATGCCTCCTCCTCTGATTCCTGCCGAGGTCCTCCTCCACCATATGGAGTATTTTGTGCTGTGCGGTGATGCCATCCGTCCTCGCGCCGACTTCAGGGTGGTCGGTATAGCGGGGAAGATGATTTAGGACATCCTCAGCGCAGTCCAGGTACCAGCGTACATCGCTGTGATAGTTGAGGAGGGAGGCAGCGATGAGCGTTTCGTCCACGTACTCCAAAGCCTCCGCCAGCTCATAGTCCCGACTCTGAGCGTGGCCCCTCCGCAACGGCATTCTCCCAGCACCCAGTTACCCAGACAGGGAAGAACAATTGTCCAATTAGGCAGAACTCACCGGGAACGGCGTCTCGGTTTGGCGTCTCGGTTTAGGCGCCCTGGCGGCAGTCTACTGTCATGGATGGCCCTCGTGAGCCATCATAAGACGCCACAAGTCACCGGTGAGTTTGCACAGTTTATTAAAGGAACAGGAAAAGGGACAAAATAACCAGCCACTGGGGGGCTAAAACACACTGTGACAATAACCATCAAAGACAGGGAATAACGGGAACATAAGATAACACACTTACAGTCACAGAAGAGGAATGGTTGATGAATGAACAAAGGGATGCTCCAATAACGTCTGACCGTGAACAGGTTCTTGACGAGACTGCCGCACATTTCGCTCCCAACTGCCCTTTTAAGTAGGGGGCCTCTGATGAGGCAAAATGTGACACAGCTGACAGCTTTGACAGCCGGAAGCCCCTCCGAGCGCTGTCACAATAAAAGCTCGGAGAGCAAAAGGGGCACACAGCCGCCAGATGGCCAGGAATGATGCATGACTCGAGCGCGGACGAGATCGGCGCTCAAACCATAACAGTTTCTGGTTAAAAATATTATTGATTGTGTTGTCAAGCCTTTTACTCATATATGTAATTTATCTTTAAGAGATGAAAAATTCCCTGAGCAAATCAAAGTAGCTAAATCTGTCAATTTAATCCATTGTTTAAATCTGGTGATAAATGCTTGTTCACTATCTATAGACCAATTTCATTGTTGCCTCAGTTGTCAAAAATATTGCAACCCACTGTCACCACGGGTTGAGATGCCGTCTCGGCACTCAGCCCATGTTTTCCCATTGAGCAGCGTCTCAGCAGGCTCCCAGCTGGCAGCATTATGGACAGCTGGGGCCAATTAGTCCTCATCAGCTGGGGCGCTGCCAATGAGGATAAATAGGAGCAGCCTAGTCTTCTCTGTGATCAGTCCTATTTGGCATTATTATTCCCCATGAAAATTCCTCCTGGCTGTCTGCAGACTGTGTTTTTTCAAAATCATGAGCACAAGGCCTTGGACAGCCAGCTGCAGCGCCAGATAAGACTGGCGCCAGACAGACAAAACATCTTCTGCCAAGGGTCCTTGGGTCTCTCTTATTATCATCAACACTGCTCAACACCGCACACACATTGATCCATGAACTGAATAAAGATAACACTGCTCTCTTGTGTCCTGTGAATTCTGTGTGTAGCGAATATATGTGCATTGAGCTTTTTTTTCCCTTGAACTCTTAATATTGATTAAGTATGTAACCAGTATTTTGAATCAATGATTTTTTTGCTCCTTCCTATTGTATCATCTTTATGCGACCTGTACCCTCCTGCTGATAGGCGCGTTGCAGATGCGCCGCGGCACGGAAATGCAGGTTCATTACTGTGTCAAGTCAAATTCTCTCGTATGTTATCAGTGATCTGTTAATGTACTTGGCAATAAATCTTTTTCTGATTCTGATTCTGATTCTGATTCTGAGCCTCGATGACTCGGGGCTGCGACATAAACACATTGCTAAGCTGAAGCCCCTTCGTCTGGTGTCAGCTTATACTCCTCTTGCAGCATTCCTGTGTTTGTATCCCGCTGTGAGTATGTACGTCTTGTTACCCCCACGTCCGGTACGAGCTGCTTACCTCTGCGCTGTGCAACCTGTGAGTGTACCTCTGCATGAGTATCTGTGCTCTCCTCATCCCTTATCCCTTACCCAAAATAAACCATCACGACTCACTGGCTTGTCCCTGGCTCTGATTGCCCGGCTCCCTAGAGCCGGATATGACAGTATGTCGCAGCCAGAAGAGCTACCGGCGGCCGTGAGTCGCCGTGGAAATGTACCTTTCTGTCCGGGTGTCAGCGCTGCTAGCATGCCGTTTCCCAGGAGTCACTTCCGGCGCCAGGGCGACGAGCTGAGGTCCATCTCGGAGGCTGTCGACGGGACGTTCTTCACCCTGCACGACGCCTCCAACGCGAGACGCTGGCATCCGGGCCGTGCTGAGGAACTCCTGGACTGTCACCCTCACTCTCTGTACCATCTGGAGGACAGTGAAAGGATAGACGCTGCAGGTACACAGCGAGAGAAGCTCCACGGGGTGGATGGAAATCCCGGCAGGGAGTCGAAGTGGGCGACGTCTTTCCCCGCTTCGGAGTCCCGTTCCTGCCGCCATTCCAGTCCGGGAGTTCGCGCCAACCAGAGGACTTCCCCCGACCTGCGCCACGTCACTCGGGATTCCCTTCAAGGAGCCGCAGCTGACAGCAGTTATGTCTGGGGTCGAGTGGCTGTCGCGAGCTCTACTGTGTTTCCTGCCACCACCTTCTGGCATGTGGCGGCGGCAGTGAGGTTGATGGAGAGGACTTCAGGGCTACGAAGCTTTCCCGTGCTCGGCGCCTTCCTCACCTCGATCTCCAATCTGGAGCGGCGAATCCTGGGTTTCCCCCTCGCTTCGTTCCCCAGGAATAGCCGCCATCACATCGCTGAGTCACCTCTGCACGAACCTCGTCCGGATCCAGTTCTGGGCCATCGTCAGGACAGTTCCTCCCACGCAGCTGTCACCTCTTCGCCTCGTCTGTGTGGAGATTCTACAGCCCCGTTCCCTGAGCCTCATTTCCCCGCTGTCATTTCTGGACATTCGGGCTGGCTCACCCCGGCTGTTTTCCCCTCCTCCTCGACGCGCTTTTTGACTGCTGTGTGTGCCTGGAATTCCGGCCTGGTGAGCTCTCTGCTGGAGACAACGCGAGCGATCCTCAGACGAACTCCCGGGGGGTCCTCCGTTATCGCCGGGCGGGGAGAGGAAGAAGCAGAATCCACTACAGCAGGCGATACTCAACCTCCAGGGGGCAGGCAAGTCATTGTTTTTTCACACCTGCTTAATGATTTGCTCTGTCACATCCCTGGAGGAGAAGTTCAGGGTTCGCAGCTCCCTGAACTCCCTCCACCTGCTGTAACCTGTATTCCTAATCCCGCATCCTCTGTGTCTCTCTCCGCCGAGCGGTCCCCGGCTCCGGGTCAACGTGGTGGGATATGGAGAGGGCCTGTGGTTCCGCAGCTACATTGCGGACGGAGGAGGGGGACTGACTGCTGCGTGGAGTCTACGCCGACGATTGAGCGTCCCCGGGTCTCCACGGAGGAGCGGTTCGGTCCAGCGGGACGAGATTCTTCTGGCTTCATGCCAAGTGGATCGTCGGCGGGGTCACCGGAGCCGGAGGAATCTCAAGCTGCGCTGACCATCGTGCTGGCTGCGGGGCCCGACACGGCTAGATGGGAGCCTGACAACGACCTGACGACGGATCCTGGATCTTCGCAGTCCTGGACGGCGTCAGAACCCGAGATCAGGCGAGTGCTCTCCTTTCTTTTCTCTCTTTTTATCTTTGAGCACTTCAGCCTATCTCCAGGGGAGACGAGCAGGGTGCAGCCGCCCGCTGCGTCTGAGCTCGTCTCGCCGGGTTCTGGCGCTGCCGGTGATCCTGATCCCGGTTCTGTTTTCTCTTCTGAGCCTTCTTCCAGGGTCATCGGCGAGGAGTTGCTGTTCCTCGTGGTGCTGGAGGGTCCGGGTTCAACGTTGGAGGTCGGTTCTGGTGCAGTGTCCAACGTGGGTTCGCCCGAGACCCAATCGGGGTCCAACGTGGGTTCGCCTGAGGCCCGATCGGGGTCCGACGTGGGTGCTGCCCCAGTATTGTCCAGGTCCGGTGAGGAGGTGGCCGTTTCCCTGCGGCCTGACGCCCGCCGCCCTCGTCATCGGCTCTCCCCAGAGCCTCTTCCACCGGGATCCGCTCTGATCCTTCGCCCGTCTCAACGGTCCTGGTGGTTGAGTGATGCGGGTCGACGATCCGACCCACAGAACTTTCGGTTCGGTGATCTGGTTCCCCCCACTGGTCTGTTTCCCTCTGGGCAGCCTGGTTCGGCTGCCGGTGGACTGGATTCCTGGGATCTGGGTCCGGAGTTCGCCGTCCGAACACTTCTCTTTCCCTGATTCGCCAACGGGACGATGGGCGGGGAGATCTCCGGAGCCATCTCGGCTATTTGTGGACTCTGCCTGCCATGTTCCTCGGGTGTCACTTTTTCTTTTATCTTTGTGAAGGTCACTCGGGTGTAATATTTTGTCCTGTTGGTGGATTCGTTTTTATAGTGCTGTGTTTTCCATCGCTCATGCTCAGCATTTTACTTTTTGTGCCATGTTTTTAGCCTCGTTTTTTCATTGTAGAGTTATGTTTTGTTTCCTTTCAGACCATGCTCTGCAGTTATCCATTTATTCCAGTCACTTTCATTTCTTTAGGTGGCTGTGGGTATTTATATATTCGTGTGTGTGGGTTTTTCTTTGCCTGCACTCAGTATTTCTTTTTTATGCCCTGTTGGTTCATTATAGAGTCATGTGCCTTGTTTTCCGTAACACCATGCTCTGTAGTTGTCAATTTGTTCCAGTCACCTTCACTTTTCTTGGTGACTGTGTATGTACTTAGTGGCGCTGTGTATTGTGTTCCCCTTTATTTAACCTTACTCAGCATTTTTACCCTGTACCTTTTTGGTGGTTTTTTTCCTTGCTCTGGGTCACGCATTGTTGGTACACTCTGAGTAGTGTGTAACCGGCGTGCTGACCCAGTTCTTCTCCCCATTCGAACCTGGGTTGATTATTCCCTGTTTTGTTCATTATTGTATTTGGGTTTTTTTCCCTGCCACCCTACATTGCCCCATTGGTGTTGTCCTTCCCTTGGCCTCTTCCCCTCCAATCCTGCCTCCCTTCCTCCCACCCTAGGTGGGGGGTGGGGGGGGCTGGGATGTTCCTGGTCGTTCAGGAGCCCGACCTTGAGGGGGGGGGCTCTGTCACCACGGGTTGAGATGCCGTCTCGGCACTCAGCCCATGTTTTCCCATTGAGCAGCGTCTCAGCAGGCTCCCAGCTGGCAGCATTATGGACAGCTGGGGCCAATTAGTCCTCATCAGCTGGGGCGCTGCCAATGAGGATAAATAGGAGCAGCCTCGATGACTCGGGGCTGCGACATAAACACATTGCTAAGCTGAAGCCCCTTCGTCTGGTGTCAGCTTATACTCCTCTTGCAGCATTCCTGTGTTTGTATCCCGCTGTGAGTATGTACATCTTGTTACCCCCCCGTCCGGTACGAGCTGCTTACCTCTGCGCTGTGCAACCTGTGAGTGTACCTCTGCATGAGTATCTGTGCTCTCCTCATCCCTTATCCCTTACCCAAAATAAACCATCGCGACTCACTGGCTTGTCCCTGGCTCTGATTGCCCGGCTCCCTAGAGCCGGATATGACACCCACCAATCACATCTAAAAGAAGAAGAAGAAAAATATTGGAAAAAATATTTTTCATAAGAATGAATGGTTTCATCATTAAGCACAATATACTTTGTAAACAGTATGGGTTTAGAAAAAACACACCACTTCACTGGCTTTAACAAGACAGAATCAGCATTGTTTATGTGTACATGTTGGTGTCTATCATCTAAGTAAGTACATAACCAGTCACATACAAGTCCTCTGATGCCATACTTTTGTATTTTCCTTAAAAGTAGTTCATGATTAACAGTATCAAATGCCTTTTATAAGACCAGAAATATCCCTACTGTATACTCTTTCCTATCAATTGCGTCAGTAATCTGTTCAATGAAGTCAATTACAAATGACGTGTGGAGTGCCTCAGGGCTCAGTGCTGGGATCATTGTTGTTTCTATTGTATATTAATGATTTGTATTCGGTTGCCAAGGAACTGAGGTGTATTTTATTTGTTGATGATATAACTTTTTTGTACTGGAAATAATTTTGGGCAGCTTCTGGATACAGTGAATAGGGAATTATCAATCATTAAAAATGGTTTGTCCTAAATAAATTATCTCTTCACCTAGGAAAAATCTAAATGTATAATATTTGGACATCAGACTACAAATAATCATAGACAAATTAAAATAAATGATGTTGTAATAGATACAGTTGTTGAAACAAAATTCTTAGGTGTAATTGTTGATAAACTAAACTGGAAATCTCATATAAACTACAGTATGTCAGAACCAAAATGGCCAAATCAATTGCAATACTGTATAAAGTAAAAGGTCTCACGTCAAAAATCATTATGCATTTTGTATAATTCACTTATTGTTCCCTATATGTCCTACTGTTCAGTAGTGTGGGGAATTACTTACAAGACAAATATACACCCAATTTTTTTACAACAATAAAAAGCTATTAGGATAATTGCAGTAAAACCATATCGTGAGCCAACTAATCCACTATTTACCTGGTTAGATGCACCAAAATTTAAAGATTTAGTAGAATATAGCACAATTCAAATTACGTTTAAAGCAGCCAATAAACAATTACCATCAAATATTCAAAAGCTGTTCAAAATTAGAAAAAGTACATATAATTTGAGAGGAAATTGTATTTTGGTTAAACCCAAGTTCAGGACAAACACTAAACAGCACTGTGTTTCTATTGTAGGCAGTATTTTATGGAACTGTCCAGTCAAAATTAAAATGTGTAGTACATTTGAAATGTTTAAAAAATGTATAAAGAAGATATAATTTCTCAGTATTGTCATGTTGAGTAGAGAAATGGTGCTCTTAAGTGGTTAATTAATCTGACATCATATTTATGTTTATTCTGTAAGACTGGTACTTCTTTGCTGGAATTTGTTTCTGTTTTCATTTAAGATGGATCTGATTTATTTTGGGAGTTTAAATTTTTGTTGTCTGTGATGGACTGGTGATCTGTCTGGGGTGTGCCCCGTCTTCCGCCCAGGGATGCTGGGATGAGCTCCAGCCCCACCGCGATCCATAAGGCATTAGGCGGTTAAGAAGATGAATGAATGAAAGAATTTTTGTTGTACAGTATTAGGGGTAGGCGTAATATAAGCCTCAACTTCAGCCTACACCCTTTTTGGTTTCTTATTGTTATATTTTCTTTTAGCTTTTTTTTTTAAACTTTATTTTCTGCTTTGTAAACACACACAGAAAGAAAAACATACATAAACAAGAAAAAAACAAAACAAAACACCCCCATCCCTCACCATCCCTCAAGGCTTAAAAAACAAAGGGGGAACAGGGTTGTCCTGCTGTGGTGACCCACCACAATCTACATGGACATTCAATCCTCACACTCAGCTAGCCTGCACTAAGCAGAGGACAATTTGCATACGGACAGAGAGCCCCTAGGAGACAATCAGAACAATGGACTATTGTTATACATCCCCGGATTAAGGAGAGGAAGTCCGGGCACCAGTTGGTCACGCGAATGATATGTATTGACTGATATGTATATCAATATGCAAATGTGCCATGCATTCTCTCTGTTGGTATAACATGTATAAAAGAGCTTGATATACATGCCTCAACAGCACAGCATAGCGCAACACAACACAGCACAGCACACACAGCACAACACAGTGCACAGCGCTACAGTGTGTCTCATAATGTTGGAGGAAAATAAAACTCTGCAACCTTCCAGCTCGCTGCATCTTGCCTGAACTTATTTTTCCTCCACACTGGTGACCCTTGACGAAGAATGGAATACGAGGCGAACACCCTGGAGATCACCCGGATGGGAAGCCCCAGTATGAGTGATGGTGCGCCCCTCGCCTGATCTGATCCCTCCACACTGGTGACCCGACGAGAGAGAATGACCGTCTGCTCCCTCTCACCGCGCTGTGGACAGCAGAGGACCAGAGAACGCCTGCAACCTCTTCATCCTCACCGGAGCGCGCGCCCCGGAGCGGGCAGCGCTTGGACCGACACGCACCACGAACCGCGACACGAGTGAAACGAAGCAAGCAGCCTGAATGGGGAAATCATCAAAGCCGACTGTGTTGATTTCCACCAAGCTCCCCGACCCTAACTCAGTTCGCGACAAGCAGACATGCAGCCCACAAACAGGACTTTGTATGGGTTTCTCAGCCACGGTGCACAAGGGGAATTTGGCCGCTCGCCTTCCCCACATCCTCGCTGGACCGAGCCGCAAGAGAAGTCAGACTTAATTTTTTTAGCACAGCCGCTGTGGATCACCGCCAGGTTTAACGGGAAATTCCCTCACCATCACAGATCCACACGCAATTTTTGTGCAGCCCAGGCACCTTTGACGTCCCGGGCTGGCACTCACTTACTCCCACCCCCCCTCCCCCTCCTCCTCCACAGCGCTTTTCCCGCACTTCACTTCATAAAGCCGGCCGATCGCCGTCTTGTTCCATTACACACGAAACGCACCGGCCCGTGCGCCCACGATCCACGGCCGTTGAACGCGCTGGAATCCGGAGCTGGAGCCAAACGACGGGGGGGGGGGGGGTCACAACCCCTGCTGAGTGTTCTGGGGGGAGCCCTGTGGTGACCCACCACAGTCTACATGGACATTCAATCCTCACACTTGTCATGGTCTGAGCGCCGATGTCGTCCGCGCTCGGGCCATGCTTCATCTCCGCCAGGTTTGACAGCAGGGTTACCTTCTGGCTCCCCGAGCTCTTATTGTGACAGCGCTCGAAGGAGCTTCCTGCTGTCAAAACCTAACAGCTGTGCTGCATTTACGGCTCATCAGCAGCCCGGCATTTAAGCAGGTGCTGAGGAGCAGTACAATGCAGCAGTCTCGTCGATTATTCCCTCATCAGATGCTGAGCGAGCGTTCCTCGTCTCAGACATCAATATTCCTTATTGATTCCACGTCTACGATCATCCCTCGTCCTTATCCTGAAACGTAAGTGAGCTTGTTCAGCCTTACGGTCTCTGTATCTAGTGTAGTGTGTTTTTGCCCATCGTGGCTCATTACTTTCTGTTACTTTGTGTTATCTTCTGTTCATAATAAACATCATGCAAACCTCACCGGCGACTTTTGGCGTCTTATGGTGGCTCGCGAGGGCCACCGCGTGACAACACTCAGCTAGCCTGCTCTAAGCAGGGGACAATTTGCATATGGACAGAGAGCCCCTAGGAGACAATCAGGACAATGGACTATTGTTATACATCCCCGGATTAAGGAGAGGAAGTCCGGGCACCAGTTGATCATGCGAATGATATGTATTGACTGATATGTATATCAATATGCAAATGTGCCATGCATTCTCTCTGTTGGTATAACATGTATAAAAGAGTACAACACAACACAGCACGGCACTGTAGCTCACAGAGCTGCAAAGTGCGTCTCATGATGTTGGAGGAAAATAAAACTCTGCAACCTTCCAGCTCGCTGCATCTCGCCTGAACTTATTTGTTCCTCCACACTGCCGTATTTTAACTTGACTCAAACCAATTCATGTTTATAATCACCTTACAGTTTTTCAACCAGACATTCATTAGTTATAGCCTATAGACATAATTTTCAGCAAAAAGAGAAGCCCTCAACATAATCTATAAAGGGACTCCAGGTCGAGACAAAGTTCCTGCGAGTTCTACAGACCTTATGTCTAAGCTTTTCTAGTGGTAGAAAGGAAAGCACCTCCTTCAGCCAATGCAAAAACAATGGAGCATTATTTGACTTCCACTTAAAAAGAATGAGCCTGCGAGCAAGTAAAGAGGCAATTGCCAAAGCGTTAACCTGATGATTTGTTAGTTTGCAGTCTGGGGGTATTGTGCCAAAAATGGCTGTATGAAAGTCTGGAGTTATTTCTTGTTTGCAAATATGTGAGAAAACCTCAAATATAGGTCCCCGGAAGCTTGTAAGAGTGGGGCACAGCCAAAACATGTGTCCTACTGAGGCTGGGGTGTGACCACATCTTGGACAACTGGGGTCAATGGTGGGGAAAATCTTAGCAAGCTTATTTTTTGAATAATGGAGACAGTGAAGCACCTTGAATTGAATAAGCCCGTGACAGACACACAACAAAGAAGTATGTATGCGTGTCAGACTCTCGTGCCACTGTCCTTCAGAAAGCTTCACCCCTAAGTCTCTCTCCCATTCTGCTTTTGTCTTGTCCCATGATATGACAGCTAAATTTTGTATCATCACATAGGTCATAGAAATACGTTTCTTGGTGCAGGGGTCCAAGTCTAGGATTTCATCTAATTGGTTTGTCCGTATCAAGTGGGGAAAAAAGGAAAACAATTTTCTTTTTTTCTTTTTCTTTTTTTTTACAAAACTATGGATTTGAAGATATCTGAAAAAATGATGGTGGTCCAGGACCACCATGGGTGCAGCTTTGCTCCAGCCCAGAGCCACCGTGGGTGCTGCAATGTCCCAGTCCAGGACCACCAAGGGTACTGCAGAGCAATCCGAAAGCGTCAGGGTCCCCTCTCCTTTGCCAGGTGTCGTCGGGGTCCCGTCTCCTCTGCCAGACACTGGTGTGGTCCCCTCTCTTCTGCCCAAGGCCATCATGGTTCCCTCTCCTCTGCCCGAGGTCAACATGGTTTCCCCTGTTCTTCCATCCTCTTCTTTACTGGTTGTCCCTGTTGGGCAGCCACCTCTGGACCACCTTTTCTGTTTAGGTGGTTAAAGGACTCTGGCAGACCACCTGACAGACTGTGCTGTTGGACTGGGTGGCCCACATTCTCTGGCAGGCCACCTGACTCTTACTACCACGCCATCTGCCAGGTCTGGGACTTTAGCCGGCCTCCTGAACTGTCCAGGTCTCCGGTCCAGGGGGTCTAGGTGCCTGGTTCTGCCTGGTGTGGATCCTGAGAGGTTTTTTTTGTTTGTTTTTTTTTTCCTCCTAGCCTGGGTTGTGCTGGGGTGTGAGTTGTGAGGGTTTTCTTATTTTTCTCTTGTTTGTTTCGGTCCCTCCATTAGCTCCATTAGCTGCTAATATCCTCTATGATGGAATCAATTTTTGGGTCTAGATCTTTCATCTTTAGATCTATGTGGGCCAATATCCTATTTTCGCTGCCTGCGATAGTGGCCATCACCTCGGACAGATCAGTCAGTTCCCCCTCAGAGGCCTTAGTCGAGATGGAGACTTTAACGGCCTGCTCCTTGCTGGGCTCATTCCTGCTCATGGCGCCTTCAAAAAAGTCATGTGAAAAATATGAAGTCATGGTTCTGGTACCTAAGCGTTTTAGTCCAATGTATCTTCAGCCCAATTTACCCAGGGTTGATCAGAGGAGTTGAAAAATTTGTTAAAAGTTCGCCCTCGTCAGGAGCCCAGCAAAAATGCATCTTCACATGATGCTGCTCACCAGCGCCCCCTCCTTTTATCTTTTACCATGGATTATAAACCCAATAAAGTATAAATACAAATACAAATTTCCTGTTTCCATTTCTTCTCTCTCATGTTCCTAATTAGTCTCGACTGTTCCTTATTTTGTAATCATTAGATTCCCTATTTATTTACACTACCTTGTGTTTCTCCTTGTGGCATTCTTAACGAAGAGACACTCTCCTCACCACTAAGTTGGGATTATTACCACAAACTGTGAATTATCTGCCATTATAGCTATGTGTCTTTCTAGCCCTCCCTCGGGCTGTGTTTAATTATAGTAAATCACGCAAACTTCCATTTGGTGTTTGGTCGATCCTTCATGCCCCGGAAGATCAAGTGCTATGTGAACCGGGCAGCAGTCTGGCCTTCTCGACTTGGACCCCTGGATAAGTGGTAGAAGATGGATGGATGGATGGATGGATACTATTGTCATCTTATCTATTTGATTAGTTGCTTACTTTTTTGGTCAAGCACTGTTTGAAAAGGTAGCAGCAAAAGACTGATGAAAAATAAAACAAAATCTGCTTTATTAACAGCACTCTGACATTGATGGTGGTGTGGGAATCTACCTCAGTATGTTTACACTCAGACGGAAGGACAAGGGGAATCGTCATGGGGGTTGGTGGGCTGATGCGAACAGTGACAAAGAGAATGGGAATTGCAAAGACTTTGATGTTAATGCAGCACCACAGAAGGCTGACCGAGTGGTATGCTATAAGAGCAGAGGTGCCTGTGACCTGTTACTCTTTTGATGCTTGTGATTCTAGAGAATGTGAGAGAGAGAGATTGATAAAGCCTGTTCTGCCCTGGACCTCTCCGCCTGATTATTCCTCTCTCCACAGTGTCACTGCTTTTATGAGGCTCACAGACATCTTTAAAACAAAGATGGAAAAACAACATAGCATTCTGCATTACTATGGCTTTGCGTTCCCATACGGGCCAACTTTTTCCAACATCACAGCCTCGGCACAATGCACCACTGTGCTCCCCTGTGCATGTAATAATGAACAGTGAAGAAATGTTTTTCGATGGACATCTTTTTGTTCTCTTCAGCCTGCAGCCATGAAGGACACCGGTGCTTTTTAGCCACTGACCTGTGAAAATGGAAAAGCTTGGTAGATGCCACTGTCCCGCGAGGAAGTGTGCCTCTACAGCTGCCCTGTACGGGCACAATGACGACACGTACCTCACTCCTGTACTCTCACGCCTGCACTCAGAGACAGAGTGAATATGTGTGTGTCCACAAGAAAAGGAGGGAAAGGCAAAGAGCTGCTGTCCTTGCAACCGGGATTGTCTCCGTGGCAATAAAACTACAAACTACGTCACAACAACTGCTCCTTCCATTAAGTGAGGGAAAGAGGGAGGGAGAGCATGCATTGGGACGGCCGGGGAAAGGAGGCAAAAAAACAATTAAGGAAGGTCAAGATGAAAGCAAGTGAGAGGGTGTATGGACAGAGGGATGGATGAAAATGTTATTGGTTGGAGAATTTTAGCCCACTGAAGGAACCATGATATGAAGCCATGTGGGTAGAGAAATGATTTCATAAACATAAAAAATGATGCTCCTAAAATGATAGAGAATTTTAATTGTGAGTAAATGACAAACTGATAAATTTAATAAATATAAATATAAAAGGCATATGTCACTTAACTCCAATTGCTAAATAGTCACAGGTATAACTTGAACTAAAAATTTGGTGCCCCATCCGAGATATGAACCCAGGTTGTATTTTTAACATTATCAGACAGTTATAACTTCATGAAAAACATGTCGACCATTAATAGGCATGACATATTTTGGATACTTCTCTTCACTGTAGTAGCAATACCACAACATTTTAGTGCTAAAATTAAAAGAAGTCCTGAGCATAAATAAAAGTCTTAGTTTTGAAAGATCAGAGTGTTTTCTGATCTCACTTCTTGTTTTGCAGCTGTACCATCCATTCAGACACACTTCCAAAAGAAAATAAAAAAAAAATTACATGACACATTTTTGGAAGGCCTGGTCTGCCAATTTGGGTGTTAAATTCATTAAACAGGCTCTGAAGTGGGTGTGAAAAAAAAATCCAGTGGTTCCTCTACAAAATTACACTCAAAACAAGAAAGCAAGTGTTGCACAAAGTCCTGAGAAAATTAAGAATTAAAACAGTTCATAAAATGACAAGGGGATATCTTTTTAATTAATGTGCACTGTTACGACCCACTCTCTGAGCCAAGGCCAGAATTGCCTATTCAGCCTGGGATCTCCAAGTCTGTGCTGGTGAGGGGGTGTGAGTTTGGACACCTGGAAGAAGAAATGATTTGGGACCAACTGGCGGAACACGTTTGTAGTGAAGCGCTCCGGTCCAGGTTGCTGGAGTTTCCAGGAGAGCTGACGTCGACCACGGCTGTTGAGCTCACCCAGCGCTTTGAGGCAGCGGAGATCATTGTGAGGGGCGTGCCTGAAGAGGCTCTTCGGAGCGAAGATGATGCTTGAGTGAAGGCACCGAGTTGGGACCTTAATGACAGTGTCGCCAGAGGTGACTCATATGCCACAGTGGTGAAGATACAGTCTGCCCCTGGTACACCTCGTTGTTATGGGTGTGGGTCCCCTGTTCACGGCTATAAAGCCAGTGTGTGCCCAGCGAGAGGAAAGCAATGTGGCAAGTGCGGTCTGCGGGACCACTTTGCCAGGACGTGCGACAACTTCGTAAGCAGGAGCCGTAGGAGATACCCAGGTGCTGCGCAGAAGTCTCCCACCATCGTGCATACGGTCTCCCCAGCGACTACGGGGAGGATCAGTTGTGATGTCATGCTTGATGGTGGTTCCGCTGTTGATTGACACAGGTGCTTTTTTCTCAGTGTTGAACATGATGACCGTGAACAGTTTGCTTCCCCATCGTGAGATTAAACCACCTGAGAGAGACTACTATAGCTATGGACTGAATAGGCTGGCTGTGATGGGCTTTATGGAGGTAGATCGGTCGTGGTGCCCCGAGCCCGCATTCATGTCACCGCTGTGTGCGTTAACATCATGGGGTGTAACCTGTTTTATAGCCTGGGTTTTTCGATTGCCAGTGTGTCGGGTGAAGAGTGGTCAGGCTGCGGACTGTGGAGCCGGCCGACTCCGCTGATGGATGGCGTGGAGATGAGGGAATCTGACTGGTTGGACATGTGTCAAGAAGGAAAGCATGTCCGGCGCTACACGAGGATGCTTTGGGTTGGACCCGATGCCGGTCTGTTTGATGCCCAAACTGGGGGTGCGGAATGGCACGACGGGACCTCACAGGCAGCTCGTAAGGATGAGGCGCCCACGCTGGATCCGGAAAGAGCGGGATGAGAGGACGAATTGCTTCATTGCTCGGGAAGATGGTCAACCGTGGAAAACACGGACTGGGCCCAGGAGTCGACCGGACCGTTGGTGGAGACCAGTCAGACCCATCGTCATCGGAGGAGGAAGTCACGGGCCCCCCTGCAGGTCGGCGATCTAGTGCGACCTAGGGTTGAGGCCTGGATGAGAGGAGAGCACGGCTCGCGAGAGCAGCACGACGGGAGGAGGCCGTTCGGAGCGATGGGTTTCTATGCTTGTCTGACCAGACCTGGAGGCACCCGAATGAGCTGCGCAAGGTGGAGGAGACGGGACGACGCGGGGGGGGGCCCCGAGGTCAAGAGACGGAAGCGTCGAGAGAAAGACCCGCCGGAGGACTGAGAGAATTATTTTACTTTGTTTGTCTGTGTCTTTTCTGCTCAGTCCGGTTGTGTTTTATTTTCTGGTTTATGTTTGGTGTTACTGGTTGGTACCCTGCTTAAATTTAAAAAAAAAAGAAGAAAAAAAAAGGGGGAAGTAAGGGAATTTGGAGAATATGAGCTCTTTGTGGGGGTAATTTTCTATGGTAATTATGATATCATTCTGTGGGATTTTGACCTGTGGGGCTCATTTGTGTAAATTATGTGCTAATTTTGAGAAGGAATTTTTATTGGAAT
The DNA here is from genome assembly GCA_020510985.1 of Pholidichthys leucotaenia. Taxonomy (NCBI): domain Eukaryota; kingdom Metazoa; phylum Chordata; class Actinopteri; order Cichliformes; family Pholidichthyidae; genus Pholidichthys; species Pholidichthys leucotaenia. Next base: position 130,365,926 of record CM035847.1, read on the forward strand.
AATGTTTTATGTGCCCAATTTTGGGGTGGTGGGGTGTGTTTAGCCCGTGAAAATTGTGTGTAATTGATCATTTACATACCAAACGTTTGAGATGTGCCCAGTGTGTGAGGGTGTGTCGCGGGGGGGAGGCCGCCAGTAGCTAGCATTCGTCTTATGTTTGTGTGTTTCATGTGGAGCTGTTCCGGGATTATTTTGATTTTATTTTGTTTTATTCTCTTAGTTACACGGCTTAGTTCTGTGTTCGGTGGCAGAATAATCTGCCCAGCTGTGAGGGGGTGTTAGTAGTCTACCTGGCCCCCCAGTCAGTTGTGGGCATGGATAGGTTGTTTATTTGTCTTTGTAATTGCTTTGTTTTAGCGTGTGAGTCGGGAAGCAAATCTGGGGGGGATGGATTTGTGCACTTGGGATTTTTTTGAAGGTGGTGGGGGGTGGAATGCTGTGTATGTAAATAGGCTGTAGCAGCAAGATGGCAGCCGGGTTGGTCATGGGTTAGACCGGGGTGGCAACTGCCGGTTTCTGGTGGTGATGCCACCCAAGGTATAAAAGAGTGGGCGGAAGAGGCTTTGCCTCTTTCGTCGTGGAGCCACCTGGTCAGCAGGGTGAGTGCCGTAAGCCTGTATATATACTCTGACACTGCATATAATAAAGCTCTGTAGAACTGCAACAACTGTGTGCTCGCTTTACATCAGTAATGGACATAACACCATTCTCTGGGCCAAGGTCAGAGTTGCCTATTTCAGCCTGGGATCTCCAAGTCTGTTTCGACCCTTACGTCAAGGTGGATGAACCTAGTCATTTTTGCCCTATGGCAAGGTAGACGTGCACCTCCAAAATCACTTTCACACACAGGCAAGGCAGACATACACCTCCTAATATCCCTGGCCGAGACTCAAACCCATGACACCATGATCTCAATACCTCTGCTCTACCACTGAGCCAAAGAGGAATTCCTCACTAGCTCTCAGCTAAGTAACGGAGGTGTACTCTAAGGTGTCAGGAACTGCACCACTGACTAATTCCCCATGGAGGGGTGTGTAACAGCACATTTTCATAGCTTGTTTCCATGCGTAGTAACAACTTCATTTACTCTCTTTACACTGATATGAATTGTGTGTCCAATTTTTGAAGTTTGTTTGATTATATTAAAACAACACCTTGGAAACAATACACTGTCTGCATATCAAAATATTCAGACGTACAGTGGGGTAAAAAAGACTTTCAACTCCCTCCAAAGATTTTCTATGGGGTTGAGATCTGGAGACTGGCTAGGCTACTCCAGGACCTTGAAATGCTTCTTACGAAGCCACTCCTTCGTTGCCCGGGCGGTGTGTTTGGGATCATTGTCATGCTGAAAGACCCAGCCACATTTCATCTTCAATGCCCTTGCTGGTGGAAGGAGGTTTTCACTCAAAATCTCACGATACATGGCCCCATTCATTCTTTCCTTTACACGGATCAGTCGTCCTGGTCCCTTTGCAGAAAAACAGCCCTAAAGTATGATGTTTCCACACCGATGCTTCACAGTAGGTATGGTGTTCTTTCTCCTCCAAACAAGATAAGTTGAGTTTTTACCAAAAAGTTCTATTTTGGTTTCATCTGACCATATGACATTCTCCCAATCCTCTTCTGGATCATCCAAATGCTCTCTAGCAAACTTCAGATAGGCCTGGACATGTACTGGCTTAAGCAGGGGGACATGTCTGGCACTGCAGGATTTGAGTCCCTGGCAGCGTAGTGTGTTTCTGATGTAACCTTTGTTACTTTGGTCCCAGCTCTCTGCAGGTCATTCACTAGGTTCCCCCATATGGTTCTGGGATTTTTGCTCACCATTCTCGTGATCATTTTGACCCCACGGGGTGAGATCTTGCGTGGAGCCCCAGATCGAGGGAGATTATCAGTGGTCTTGTATGTCTTCCATTTTCTAATAATTGCTCCCACAGTTGATTTCTTCACACCAAGCTGCTTACCTATTACAGATTCAGTCTTTTCAGCCTGGTGCAGGTCTACAATTTTGTTTCTGGTGTCCTTTGACAGCTCTTTGGTCTTGGCCATAGTGGAGTTTGGAGTCTGACTGTTAGAAGTAGTGAACAGGTGTCTTTTATACTGATAACGAGTTCAAACAGGTGCCATTAATACAGGTAACAAGTGGAGGACAGAGAAGCCTCTTAAAGAAGAAGTTACAGGTCTGTGAGAGCCAGAAATCTTGCTTGTTTGTAGGTGACCAAATACTTATTTTACTGAGGAATTTACCAATTAATTCATTAAAAATCCTTCAATGTGATTTTCTGGATTTTTTTTTTTCTCATTTTGTCTCTCATAGTTGAGGTATACCTATGATGAAAATTGGAGACCTCTCTCATCTTTTAAGTGGGAGAACTTGCACAATTGGTGGCTGATTAAATACTTTTTTGCCCCACTGTAATTAAAAAGTCCAGCTGGAAGTAACTGTAAACTCATCAAAATTATGAGGCATGGCTATTCATTAAAATGCTGCACAGACAGAAAACTGGTTAGAAATGTGCTTGTTTATACTGTAATAGCTTAGAAATGATTGTATCTTTAACCATTTTAATCAATTTGTAATTTTATATTTAAGTGAAATCAGTGTTAAAAATCTCCATTCTGTTATGACCTGAGCGCTGGTCCTATCCACGCTCGGGCCACGCATAGCTCGCTGCCGGCCTTGACAGCTGTGGGTTGTATTCTGGCCTCACCGGGCTCTTATTGTGAAGGCGCTCGGTGGGGCTTCCGCCTGTCAAGGCCAGTCAGCTGTCTGTAATTACTGCTCGTTAGCGTTCGCCTTTATAAGGCAGGCGCTGATGGCAGTCCAATTGCGGGAGCATAAGTTGACCTTAAATCAACAATCGTCAAACAATCCTCATGAGGCCTCGTTAGACCTTCATGTCAGGTTCGTGTTCTTTCTTGTCTTGTCATAGTTTAGCTCGTAGTGGCTGAGGTTAGCCCTACGAGCCCTTGTATTGCTTAGTGTGTGTTTTTGCCCTTAGCGGCTCATAGCCTTGTGTCTTGTCTTGTTTTGTTAATAAATTACCATCATTGCAAAACTCACCGGTGGACTCTTGGCGTCTTATGGTGATCCGCGAGGGTCACCGCATGACACATTCTTCTTTTATGGCACAGGAAATATTTGATTTTTACCTCTGACAAGAAGGTAATGTAATCATGTTGGTTCGTTTGTCTGTCTTTTAGCAGGATTACGCAAAAACTACTGGATGGGTTTTGATAAAATTTTCCTCAGAGGTAACCCTTGGACTATGGATGAATCCAATAGACTCTGTAAAAGATCCAGGTCGGGATGCAGTTTCTGGATCACTTTCCCCCTGCCTTTAACGTTGCAAGATAGGGCCTTGGCAGATGTATAAACTCCCCGATCCTCCAAAATCTAACGGGCTCATTAGTAGCCCAAGGGTCACCTCTGGTGAAAATTTACTCAAAATCCATGCAGTAGTTTTTGTGTAATCCTGCTAACAGACAGACAAACAGACAAACAAACCACCCCAATCACATTACCTCTTTATCGGAGGTAATTATGGACGATTTACATGCACATGCATAATGTTGACTAAATTGGGCTCATTAATTGGGCCCAAGGGCCACCTCTGGTGATAAAAATTTAATCAAAATCCGTCCAGCAGTTTTGGTTAATCCTGCTAAAAGACCAACACAGAACCAGCATGATCATATCACCTCCTTGTCAGAGGTAAAAATCAAATACATCCAGTGCTATAAAAGAAGAAGGGTGATTTTTTAACACTGATTTCAATTAAATACAAAATTACAAATTGATTAAAATGAATAAAGAAATCATTTCTAAGCTATTATAATATAAAAAAAAACAAGCACAGCACAAACAGACATGTCTTGGCGGAGGTATGCATTCTCTGAGGGCCCTCTAATTGGTACTATTTCTTTGCATGATGTAATTTGGATTATACGTGCAGGTAGCTTCTATTTTACTTTCCTCAGACTAGCATGAAGGAATAAACTTTATCAAAATTGCTCACTACTCAGGTAATCCTTTTAGTAGATACTTTCTTACTTTAAGTAAGAACTTACTTAAAGTTACTTACTTTAAGTAACTTTTGTAACAATGCCATTACTTACTAACAACTCAGTTTTTGGCAACATACCTCTGATTACCATGCCCCCCTAAGTCTAGTAGTGTTGTTACTAGTTAGGTGATTTGAGTAGTCTTTGAGAGTAGAGAAAAAACCCCAAAAACATTACAGGTCCTTATCCTTGAAAATTGCTTAAGACTCCAACAAAGCAACAAGTGCTACATTTTAAGTCTGAATTCTCCTGTTTCTAGTTCTCACATTCTACAGAAACTAAGAGATCTTAAAAATCTTAAGGAAGTCATCTTTGAGATCTGTCCTTCAGACAAGGAATAACTGTTGTGTTATGACAGTTTGGGCTGGGTAGTTAATCATTCACAAAAAGAAGTACAAAAGGCAAATTGATACATTAAGAAGAACCCCCATCTCTTCTAAACTTTAGCTTTTAAATGCCCTACCCCGACAAATCTGATGTGAATGTTGACCTGCAAAATAAAGGACATGAACGAGACAAAAAAAAGAAGTGAAGTCTATAATAAAATATCCAGCCAGCTCCCAGGGATCTGTACAGTTTATCATTTGAATCACTGTGCAAATGATATAATCACCAGTACAGAATGAGAGTTGAAATCATATGGTAGAACAGCGTTCAGTCCTCTAGCACAGTAAACGTGTGGCAGAAATTTCCCATTGAGCCAAAGGGCAGAGCAACCACACAATTAGATTATTTTAATACTGGCAGGGAGGAACAGATGGCTGCTGTGCTGGTTTTTGTAACTCTCCTCAACTGAGTGCTTTTCTCAGAATAGAAAAATTAACCACTTACAAGAAGTCCACTGCATTTTTCTAAACATATTTGAATGAGTTGTGACTTAGTTTAGCCCCTGGTCAGTTGGAGCTAAAATTAAGTGGTTGTAAACTTTCAGGGGAGAAAGTGGGGCGGATTTTGCTCCACATTTACAGCAAAACTGGAACAAGATGTACCTCGTTTGTACAGCAGAGTGTATATAATCCTGCTCATGTTTGGCAGCTGCTAATTATAGCTGCTTCAGCGGTAATTACAGCTACACACTCGTAGTGTTCATCTAATGATGGGCGTGTGAGTGTGTGCATGTTTGAGAGAGGCAGAAAGATAAGTAGATGGAGCACCTCGCATACATCTCAATATTTCAAGTATTGATTGCACACTTCAGAAAAGATTTGGATAGCAGGCCATGGGGAACAATGTGTGAGATAAATAGAGAAGAAAACAGAAGGACAAGTACTTGGTCCAAAGGAAGGTCCAGTTTCACAAAGATGGGATAAGGAGGTTAAAAGACTAAAATCAGGAAGATGATGACAATTTTTAAAAAAGAGACAATGGAGAAAGAAACAGATGATGAGGGGTGTAACTCTTCCAGTGACTTATGGTCTTGTCTCATTTCCAGCTGGTCTTAATATTTGCTACGAAACTTGATAAGAAGCCTGATCTTCATGTTGATTGGCCAATTACACGACTGACTGTTTTTCTAATGGGGTTAATCCAACAGTAATTGAAGACAGACAAGGAGAAAGACGGAAAGAGGAGGAGGAGGGTGTAGAGCACGGGGAGCACAAGACGGCCTGCTGTGGAGCTTAATGTATATTAATGTATACTGACAATAAGGAAGTGTGCCACGCAAGCAGAATCGACAGCAATAACACACATTAGACTCGACAGTTAGCGCTCCAATGAGGCTGATGTTAACATGGGGGAAAAGTGATGCCTGCTGCTGAATATAACCTGCTAACTTCTAATTAAGTTAGGAGAGTATGAACGCATCCCACCCATGGTATGGTGAGCATTTAGATAATGTAGATTCAAACACAGCAGCTGACATGAGTGTAACATGGTCTGTCACACTGCTCCACCTTTCAATTACAACTGCTTTGTTTTCTTGTCCTTCAGCTTCTTCCCCTTATATCATCAATTTCACGGGTCTGCAGTTAAACGCAGTTCTTTAGCCAAGACCCAGCACGGGCTCTCTCTGGCTAACTAAAACATTATTAAAAAGACAACTCACAAATGGATCGGGAAAAAATGCTGCATGTTTTTGCAGATTTATTTTTGGACACTTGTTGCCATTATTGGACAAACAAGGTTAAAAGAGAGACAGGAAATACGGAGACATACACAGGAGAAAAAAAAGAATCACTGTGGCTTATATTTATAAGGAAAAAGTTTACAATTAACAAAGGAAAAAAAATGAAATTATGAAACCAATTCACAAAAGCAACAGACAATTTTTAAAATAAGATTTAACTAATTTGAAAAAACAACAACAAAAAAAACAGCCATTGTACAGTCTAAATAAAAACTACTAAATCTAAAAGAAGTTATAAACCTAAAACAGAAAAATGCAAAATTTACAAAAAAAAACATGCATATTTAGAAGGAATACTTCTCACTATTTCTAACTCACAGTTAGCAATCATGCTAACTGGCCAGTTTATTCTTACACTGCAAAACTGGATTTGATCAATAAGTCATAACTTCTTTCGATAAAAAATGTCCACTTAACACAGTGAGTTATGAAATTTCAACTGTCGTCAATTTAAATATTCCAGCTCAGGGTTGTAAGCCAGTCCTGTAAGCCAGTTTACCTTAACTACACTGATATCTCTAGGCAGCACGTTATGAATAATTTAGCATGAAGTACAAAGGTATAAATGTAATTTCATTACAAATTTGAAAGAGTAAAAAATCTGACAAAAGACGCTAATTTGCATTTTAAAAAGTTATAGATTTATTAAGGCCAAAATTTATGAGAAAAAAGTTAGATTTTCATGAGAAAAAACTTCTTAATGCTGAAAAAAAAAGAAAAAGTCATAAATTTACAATAAAGTCACAAATTTACAAGAACAAAAATCTAATTTTCTTGAACATCTTTTTTTTTTAACTTTGTTTTTCTCATAATTTTCCAATTTTCTCACCAATTAGTGAGGTTTTTCTTGAAAACATTACCATTTTTCTTGGAAATTTTCATATTTTTTTTTCCTGGCAAATTTATTACTTTTGTAACAAATTTAGAACTCTTTTGTCTATAAATTTGCCATTTTGTGATTAACTTGTTACCTTTTCCCTCACATAAATTTAAAAATAAACTGTAGTAGTGCCCATTTTTTGTTTGAGCACCTGCTCCCCGACATGTCTGTGCACATCACTGCTCCATAGCAGAGGATGCCAACCCTTGAGCTGATCTGTCGCTGTTACAAATGGGCTCCACTTATAGAGGTACGTTGGTCAGCTGTCCAACATTTAGAATACAGGCATCCCAGGTATGCAGAGATTATGTGGAGAGGTCAGGGGAGCAATAATTAGGAGGCAACTGCAGTTTCCTGTGGGAACGACAGCCTCGGCCATCTCTGTGATATGAATAGATACAAATTTGACAGCAGGCAGGAGATTAAATCATCCAGCAGGACAACCTGAAACACTCTCATTATCAATAAGAACAGGAGGAGACAGGTTGTGGGGGTGATGAGGAAAAGAGACATGGCTGCATTTATAAATAACTGTTTAAGCTGGTTAAAAAAAATAATGAGTCCTCGGCGGACTGAGATGGGAAGCTGAAAGATGGGAGAAGTAAACAACCTTTTCATTTAGCTGTTGTGTTGATGGAGCGGAGGAAAGCAAATGGATTTCCTGTTTGCGTGTGTGGGCTCGGCTGCAGGTGAAAACACTCTCCAGACTTTATTTTAACACGTTGCTCAACAGCACACTGGCACACACACCCAAAGAAACACTTTGACATCATCACCCGACACAAGCACACATGATAGGAGTGGTCCACTTGCTGCGGAAGTAAATTGAGTTGACTGTTCGCTTTGGATTTGATAGCCATTGCTAATTACAGCACTGCAAATTCAACTTCAGTTTTGATCTATTATTAAAAGTTCATTCATTTCATAACAATATTTTTTGATATTCATCTAGAGCTGACGTGATGACATATATCGGATGATGAAATAGAAACATCTATCGTTTATTTCGAGGTGTCACACAATCCACTGCTTATGGCAGTATCTTTACATCATTTGGTGACAGTTTGTAGTCAACTGCGATGAAGCAATATGACAGGTGATAATTTCTACCACCTTCACCATAACCCTGTGAAAGAATACAGAGAAAGTTTATGACCCCAATTTACACCGTCAAGAAACAGGGGTTTCATGGACTGATGAAAACATTCAACCCCAGATACACCATGCCAAGATGAAAACACCTCATCCTGTCATGAATCTGGGCATGATCTTGGGATCATGCCCAGATTCATAACACATCCAAGTTGAGTTGCCTCGTCAGTTGTGTTATGAGCGTTGTGCTAAAATGGGCGAAATCCACAAGTCAAAACACGCTTACAATGTTTTGGCGACTGTCTTATCTAACCATTGATGAATGTCGAAATCAGGGGTGGGCAATCAAATGCCATGGAGAGCCATTCTACTGCAGATTTTCTGTTCCACCAAGTGTTTTCAGCTGGTGTTTGCTCTGATCAGCTTCAAGGATTGCTAATAATTGAAAACCCCAGCTGAAGACACTGGGTGGAGTAGAAAACCTGCAGTGAAATGACCCTCACTGCCCACCCCTGGTCTAAATGTATAAATGTATTTTATTACTAAGTCATAGTAGGTCACATAGGACTTAATATACTAATTAAATAAGCATGTGAAATGTTTAAATGAATGTTAGTGTATAATCAAAGTAAATCTAATTATTATACAGTGGTGTCAAAAAATGTTTGCCCCCTTCCTGATTTCTCTTTTTTTTTGTATGTTTGTCACACTTAAATGTTACAGATCATCAAACAAATTTAAATATTAGACAAAGGTAAAACAAGTAAACACAAAAGGCAGTTTTTAAATGAAGGTGTTTATCATTAAGGGTAAAAAAAAATAAAAAAATCCAAACCTACATGGCCCTGTGTGAAAAAGTGATTGCCCCCTAAACCTAATAACTGGTTGGGCCACCCATAGCAGCAACAACTGTAATCAAGCGTTTGCGATAACTGGCAATGAGTCTTTTACAGCACTGTGAAGGAATTTTGGCCCATTCATCTTTGCAGAATTGTTGTAATTCAGTCACATTGGAGGGTTTTCAAGCATGACCCCCCCCCCCCCCAAAAAAAACATAAATTAACTGTGGTTTATCACATCTTTGGAAAGCTGACTTCAATTTCTCTAGCCACATCCTGGACTGATTACTGCCACACCTGTTCTCATAAAAGAAATCACTTAAATAGGACCTGCCTGACAAAGTGAAGTAGACCAAAAGATCCTCAAAACCTAGACATCATGCTGCGATCCAAAGAAATTTAGGAACAAATGAGAAAAAGTAATGGAGATCTATCAATCTGGAAAAGGTTATAAAGCCATTTCTAAAGCTTTGGGACTCCAGCAAACCACAGTGAGAGCCATTATCCACAAATGGCGAAAACATGGAACAGTGGTGAACCTTCCCAGGAGTGGCTGGCCAACCAAAATTACTCCAAGAGTGCAGCGACGACTCATTCAAGAGGTCACAAAAGACCCCACAACAACATCCAAAGAACTGCAGGCCTCACTTGCCTCAATTAAGGTCAGTGTGCATGACTCCACCATAAGAAAGAGACTGGGCAAAAATGGCCTGCATGGCAGAGTTCCAAGACGAAAACCACTGCTGAGCAAAAAGAACATAAAGGCTCATCTCAGTTTTGCCAGAAAACATCTTGATGATCCCCAAGACTTTTTGGAAAATACTCATTTGGATCAATCGTCAATCATGTGGATTGACGAGGCAAAGATTGAACTTTTAGGAAGATTTGTGCCTCATTACATCCAGTGTAAAAGTAAAAGCATTTCAGAAAAGGAAAATCATACCAATAGTAAAATATGGTGGTGGTAGTGTGATGGTCTGGGGCTGTTTTGCTGCTTCGGGACCTGGAAGACTTGCTGTGGTAAATGGAACCATGATTTCTGCTGTCTATCAAAAAATCCTGAAGGAGAATGTCCGGCCATCTGTTGGTGACCTCAAGCTGAAGCGCACTTGGGTTCTGCAGCAGGACAATGACCCAAAACACACCAGCAAGTCCACCTCTGAATGGCTTAAGAAAAACAAAATGAAGACTTTGGAGTGGCCTAGTCAAAGTCCTGACCTGAATCCGACTGAGATGCTGTGACATGACTTTAAAAAGCCGGTTCATGCTTGAAAACCCTCCAATGTGGCTGAATTACAACAATTCTGCAAAGAAGAGTGGGCCAAAATTCCTCCACAGTGCTGTAAAAGACTCATTGCCAGTTATCGCAAACGCTTGATTGTAGTTGTTGCTGCTAAGGGTGGCCCAACCAGTTATTAGGTTTAGGGAGCAATCACTTTTTCACACAGGGCCATGTAGGTTTGGATTTTTTTCCCCTTAATAATAAACACCTTCATTTAAAAATTGCATTTTGTGTGTACTTGTGTTATCTTTGTCTAATATTTAAATTTGTTTGATGATCCGGAATGGGGCAAACACTTTTTCACACCACTGTATTCAATGTTTTCTCATGTTACTGCAATGTGGCAGTATTTAATAGGTTGTTTTCACTTATAAGGCCCCACCAGACATTAGGATGATGTCATATACTGTGTCTGCCTTTCAAGCAGGTGTAGGAGTTAAAGTAGAACTGAACCCACCTTTTTGCGCAAAAAGTAGAATAGCGGATTAATTCCTTATTACCTATTGTATTTTTCAACACATAAAAGAAATTTTTAGGCCGTGCGATGGCCAAGCTATAAGCCGATAAACTTTTGCCTCTGGCTGGCAGTGCCAAACAAACCGGAAGTAGTGCAGACGACGCTGCGTGACGTCACGAGTGTGATCCCTAAACAAAACAACAGTGGCAGATGATAGCAGTTCCAGCAGTCAAGAAAATCAGTTTTCAGAGTGAAGAGGCATTCAGGATCGGTAACGCGACAGAGGACGATGCAGGAGTGTCAAGTGAACAGGAAGAGAGCGAGGGAGGCATCGAACCGTACAGATTCGAGCCAGAATTGTCGGGGGATTCCGGCACCGACTCAGAGTCAGACCGCAGCAGTGATGGGGAGGAGAGTCGCTTATTGAATACAGAATGGTGAGTCTTTACTTCTCTACTTTGGCATGTTTGGGGTGTCAGGATAAGGAAAATTAAGTCTGGACTGCAGACGATTTTTGTGTTTCAATAACAATAATTCCAGTAGAAAAGGGACAATGCGGTCCGAGGGTGGTGCCAATGGTCTGATGCAATCAGTGCAGTCACCAGCTGGTGACCATGCAATGCATCGCTTCCCGGTCGCTTTTTTTTTTTTTTTTGTTACTTATTTGTACCCGTAGGTAGATTCGGTTTGCAGTCTGGTGACAAGCCACCGGTCGCTGCGTGCACGAGTGCCCTAAACCTACATGTTTTTGGTATGCGGGAGGAAACCGGAGAAATCCCGGAGAAAACCCACGCAACATGGGGAGAACATGCAAACTCCAAACAGCTCACTGTTGGTCGGGGGCTGGGATCGAAGCCACGATCTCATGAGCCCCGCGATCCCCCGGCCGAGGGTAAACTGTGCTGCCACAGTGCTAAACCACTGCGCCACCGTGCAGCTTTTCCTCCCCCTTTCTTTTCTTTCGTCGCCATGACAGCTTTCCTTGGCCACTGAACAGATCTTCCCAGGTGTTGGAAGTGTTTTGTAGTCGACTATCATGACAAAATGCACCAAAAACAACCAGTGTCGACGTGCTCACAATGGTAAACATGGAGGACTGTGCTCAATTCGTGACGTCACGCGGAACTCCGGCTGCACTTCCCGATAATCGGCGGATTCGTCGGATTTTTCAGGGCGGGAAATTCAAAATCGCGATTTTCTCCAAGATTCCGGGATTGGTGGAGGGGGTGCCAATGATAAATTATCTTTATAATTGTATGTACTATCACCCAGTGCCGTTCAATGCCGTTCACTTCAGTTCTACTTTAAGGGAGGACTCGTGATGCAGGTAGGGATTAGATGCAAATGATAATTTATTAAACTAACTCAGGAACAAAATAAAAGCAGCACCAGGGCTGAAATAAACTCAGAAAATATACAGCAAACCAAACTTACGGAAGAAACTCTGGAACACACTGGGAACATGACAGGAAGGAAACGACAATGACCTCATACTGAACAAAGCACAGAGACACACATATGTGGGGTGGAACAATTACCAAGACGCAGGACAGCTGAGAACAATCAAGGGCTGAACAATGCACACATGAGGGAGAGTGGCTATGGATAGGGAAACATGAGGGACTGGAGACAATAGGTAGACAAATATATCATAGGACCATGATAAAGACACAAGAGACAAACAGGGTGTGACACAGCAGACCAGGGGAGACACAGGAGACAATAACTATAACAATAATAATAATAATAATAATAATAATAATAATAATAATAATAATAATAATAATGATCACAGAGGAACAAAAAATGATTAAAAGGCATGGACCGTGCCCAAAACCTGACATAATCGCCCCTTTAAGGGGTGGATGCCAGACACCCCTAAAAAACAACAACGACAACAACAACAACATCAAAATGGGTGGGAGGAGGGGGACAAGGCACAGTGGGAACACAAACATCGGAATCTTACAAAAAAAGGAAAACAAAATGTCCATCGGGTGGCCTCCCAAAGTTCCTAGACTACCAACCTGGGGAACACGGTGAGTCGGGGGGCCGACCAGTGTCCAGGAGCCCCTGGACCAAAGAACATGATGGATCCGATGGTCTTCCAAAGTCCCTAGACCACCAGAGTGGAATGCAGGATAGGTTGGGTGGCCTACCACTGTCCTTGGGCCACCAAATCATGGGACGAAGTGGGTCAGGGGGCCTACCAAAGTAAAAGTGAGTCCCCAGACCGCAGCACGGGGCTTGGTTAACAACAAATGAGGAGCCTGAGGAGCTGGCATAGTCTTGGGCGTCTTGGGCGAACACTTCCTTTGTCCATGGTGTGGCTGCTAGGCTGGTGAGAAGCGGGAAGAAGGGGATGACGGAGTCAGGGGATGCTGCGTCATCGGCACAAACTTCAGTGCCCCAATCAAATTCTTCACCAGCCTGTGATAAGTCCTGCGGAGGCTGGAGGCAGTGGCCAGTAGTCTTGCCAGCTCGGGGTAGCGCCGCAGACCGGGGTGCATCTCCACTATCGCAGCCATGGCGTCCAGGCTCTCCAGGGCCTCCTCCAGTGTGTGGGAGGCGTCGGCTTCCAAGACAAAGTCCTGGATAAACTGGACTGTCCACAGCTCATCCACATTGTGACCACCGGCCACCAACCTCCCTCTGCCTGCTGAGTTGAGGTATGATGAGGTTATTCTGTCATATATCTGCCTTTCAGGCAGATGTGAGAGTTAAGGGCGGACTCATGATGCAGGCAGGGATTAGATACAAATGATAATTTATTAAACTAACTCAGAAACGAAATAAAAGCAGCATGGGGGCTGAAATAAATTCAGAAAATATACGGCAAACCAACTTTATGGAAGAAACTCTGGAACACACTGGGAGCATGACAGGAAGGAAACGACAATGACCTCATATTGAACAAAGCACAGAAACACACATATATAGGGGAGGAACAATTAACAAGACGCAGGACAGCTGAAAACAATCAAGGGCTGAACAATGCACACATGAGAGAGAGTGGCTATGGATACGGAAACATGAGAGACTGGAGACACATATACCACAGGACCATGATAAAGACACAAGAGACAAACAGGGCATTACACAACAGACCAGAGAAGACACAGGAGACAATAACTATAATAATAATAATAATAATAATAATCCCAGAGGAACAAAAAATGAACAAAAGGCATGGGTATGGTCAGGACCTGAAAGATGAGAGAGGGGCAAAATTAGATGAATATTAATTGGATATTATTACATTTTTAGATAAAAGGAGAATATTAATGGCAGATGAATTTATATGATCTATTTTTCAGGATGTAATTTAAAATGTTAAAAAAGAAATGGTCCATTCTATGTGGTCATTATATCCAAACTATAGAATTTACAGAAAAAGGTGTTTTATCATGATATATGTCGTTATCAGGATATAAGAATACTCACATCGGGATATAAAATGTATGGTCCTATTGCACAGCTCTATATCCATCCATTTTCTTGACTGCTTAGCCAATTCAGGGTCTCATAGGTGGCCTGGAACTAATCACAGCTTTCTATACAAGAATACACAAGATTTGTTCTAACCATCCCATTACAAACTGATGGACCATTTTGAATATGTTGACGTCACTGTGTTTCACAGTTGCAAAAGCACCCAGATCCTCATCTGTAGGGAGAAGGGGGTGGCTGATGGCAAAAGGGGATTTGTGTAGGAATCCCAGTTTTCTATCCCACTGTTCCCTTTTTTTCCACTGCCATCTCCACTAGCCTTGTTGTTACTTAACAACTGTGGGGACAATGGTGGCCTAATGGTTAGGGACGGAACTGGAGGCACAGAGCAACGTGGAGCCTGAACTGGAGCTGAGGAGCGATGGGGAGCCGGCACTGGGGCTGGGAGGCGCCTTGGAGCAGGTACTGGAGCTGATGGGGCAGCGGGTGTGGGCACCCGCGCAACAGATGTGGGAGCCGGCACTGCAGGTAGAGAATGATGTGGAGCCGGCTTTACAGCGGATGAGATTGGTCGACACTCAGCAGCGGGTGCCAACGTTGTGGAGGAGAGGAGGACAGCAGCAACAGACGAGGAACACTGAAGAGAAGCCAGCAGAATTTCAGCTCCACTGCTGCTGAGGACGTCGCTGCCACTGGGACTGCTGAAGAAGAGCCAGATGAAATGCAACGTGTGGTGGCAGAGTTCATCTGACGGGAAACAACTGGGAGGTGGCAAGGAGCTGGTGTTGGAACAAGGCGAGGAGCGGGGACTGGAACTGGTGAAAGGCAGAGGGAAGGCACCAAAGCTGGAGGGTGGCATGGAGAGGATCCCGGAGCTGGCAAGTGGTGAGAAGCTGAAGGCGTCTTCACCCAGGAGCGCTTTTTCGTCGGCACAGGCACAGACAGGGGAGAGCTTCTCACCAGCCCATGGAGCATCTGCTGGAGATTGGGAACGGAGATGAGGAAACCCATGAGTCCCGGATAGCGCTGCAGGCTGGGGTATGCCTCTATCACCTCTGTGACACCGTCCAGAAATCTTAGGGCTGTCTCGGGAGTGTGGGAAGTGCAAGCGTCCGAGATAAAGTCCTCCACTAATCCCGCAGCCCAACACTCCTCCTTGTTCAGGCCGTAAACACTAAAATTCATACCCACAGAATCTTGTGGTGGCATCATTCTGTCAGACGGCAACCTCCGGCAAGCAGAAAAAATGACTCCTTCAGGCAGGTAGAACTTTAAGTGTGAAAAACAATTTATTAAACAAGCCAAATAGCTCACAGATGATGAAGACAAACCAGAGGGAAAGTTCTGTAATGATGCCACAACCACGCAAACTATAGCTGACATATAAATAGGGAACAGATAATTGGACTAACATATGACAGCTGGGTAACTGATTAGGGTCAAATGAAAACACAAGTGAGTGGCTGGAGGAATGCGAGGATAATGGGAGAGACTCGAAAACAATAACTGAACTAAGAAACTGAGGACAACCCAACAAACTAATGATAACAGAGTTGTGCAACATTTACAAAATAACAGAAAGAGTGGACAATATGTCCAGCTCATAACAAGATGAGCCTTTTTATTTTAAGGATGTTTTCAGCTTTTTGTCTGTAGGATAACTGCTAGTTTGTTACCTGTAGAGTTTTAGACAGTGAATTATATGTGCAGATTGTCTATTAGTGCCAAGCATTTTTAAAAAATTATTACCAACATTTAGCTTAGCGGAAGAAGGTATTTTTTTAAACATTTCTAATTGGCTTAATTTGCACCAAATGATTTCTAAAGTTATATTATTTAGAAAGTTGTTTAGAATTCTTTTTGTTCTATTTCAAAATAAATAAAAACTATCAGACAACCAATTATCAGACTGTGGCGGATAATATAAGGAAACCCCGAGCGGCACGGCGAAGTGAAGTTTAAAAGGGTGTTTTATTCATCCACCAACACAAGACTCACTCCAGCGCTGTGGAGCGCGCTGGAGTGAGCCCTCAGTCAGCAAACAGGCAATGCGTGTAGTAAGAGAGCAGTTGTAAGCAGAGAGGTCAAAGAGAGCAGTAAGAGATATTCAGTTCACTTATATACCCAGCTAGACAATGCATGCATGGCACATTAGCATCACAGTACAGCAGGAATGCATGGGACATTTACATGAGAGTTACACATATCAATAGCAGGATTACTGGCACCGGAATTCCTCTGCTCTGGAGCTGTAGGACAAAAGAGGTTGCAAGGCACATCTACATATTGATATCAGTCCATACATCTCACTGTTCTGCTAATTGCTCCAGCTGAGCGCTCTGCTTGTCCGTAGGCTGTGGGAGTCGCACACACTACTCTCCCCCAGAGGGCTCAGCAGGGGGCTGAGGCCTCGATCATCCGGCTTTGGTAGCGAGCTGCGGGAAAAGCTCTGTGCAAGCGGAGGAGGCGGAGGGAGGGGGTGGGGGTAGCAAGTGCCGGCCCAGGACGGCGAAGTTGTCTGGGCCGCGCAAAAATTGCATGTGGATCCACGATGGTGAGGGGCTGTCCCGTTAAACGTGGCGGAGATCCACAGCGGCTGTGAGAAGAAAAATTTGTCTCTGACTGCTCTCGCAGCTCAGTCCTGCGAGGATGCATAGCGGCTGTGAGAAAAAACAAAAGCTGAGGGACTTGGCGGGTTGGCTTTAGGTGCGGGCGCAGCCCTAAAACCATCGGGGACAGCAGACGGCTGAATTCCCATTTTGCGTCGTGGCTGAGACCCATACAAAATCCTGTGTGCGGGCTGCGTGTGTGCTTCAGGTGTGTGAGCAGCCCTGAAGGTTCCGAGGATGGCGGTCGGCTGTGTCTCTCGGGCGTGTGCAGCGGCGGAGGACGATGGCGGTCCGTGGAGCCGGTATTGTCCCGTGCGTGGTGCGCTGTCCTCGTAACCCCCCAGTGTGCGTGCGGGAGTTCGGTGCGTGGGTGGTCCGCTGTCGAGAGGTGAGTCAGGATCAGGGAGCTTGCTGGAGATCAGCGTCGTCGGCACCGATGGCCGTCCCTGTTTTGGCTGTTGCTGTCGTTCGCTCGTGCCGGATCATGGTGCGTTCTGGTCCACGCGCTGCATTCTCCGTCGGCCCTGGAGGTCGCCGTCGTGGAGAGAGGACGAGGTGCGTGCGCGCTCGTGTGGATGCGGAGGAGCGGTGAGAGGGAGTAGACGATCTTTGTCCCTCGGGCTCGTGTGGATGCGGAGGAGCGGTGAGAGGGAGTAGACGATCTTTGTCCCTCGGCCGGTCCCAGCGTGGATGTCCAGATCTCAGGCGAGGGTCGCACCACGACGCTTTCTGCAGCTTTCCCGGTCGTGGATGATCTCCGAGGGAGTTCGCCTGGTGTCGGTTCTGCGTCGAGGTCTCCCGTGTGGCAGAAGGGAGGGCAGTCCATTTGCGTCAGGCAGCTGCGTTCGTTTGTTGTCGGAGTCACCGTCGGAGACTGCGTTCGTTCGTCGTCAGCGTGTTCTTTTCTTCGGGATCACCAGTGTGGCGGATAATATAAGGAAACCCCGAGCGGCACGGCGAAGTGAAGTTTAAAAGGGTGTTTTATTCATCCACCAACACAAGACTCACTCCAGCGCTGTGGAGCGCGCTGGAGCGAGCCTTCAGTCAGCAAACAGGCAATGCGTGTAGTAAGAGAGCAGTTGTAAGCAGAGAGGTCAGAGAGAGCAGTAAGAGATATTCAGTTCACTTATATACCCAGCTAGACAATGCATGCATGGCACATTAGCATCACAGTACAGCAGGAATGCATGGGACATTTACATGAGAGTCACACATATCAATAGCAGGATTACTGGCTCCAGAATTCCTCTGCTCTGGAGCTGTAGGACAAAAGAGGTTGCAAGGCACATCTACATATTGATATCAGTCCATACATCTCACTGTTCTGCTAATTGCTCCAGCTGAGCGCTCTGCTTGTCCGTAGGCTGTGGGAGTCGCCCACAAGACAACCAATCCACTGGTTGTCAAATTGAGAGTCTGGAGAACAGGTGAAGGATGCAGATTCATATTATATTAATACATTTGAATAAGGAGCATTATGAGGAAACAAAAAGGATGAAAAGTAGCTTCTTCTAAATAAAACTGTCATCTCTTATTTATTAAAATATCAGGAACTGAAGCTGTGTGATCACCGTTGAAAGTAGGAGATGGAGATATTTTTCAGATTTAAACAATTTATGAATTTGCTCATAATTATAAAACTATTAAAAAATTTATGGTCAGATATTCAGAAATTTATTTTTCAGCACAAAACAATTTGTAATATATTTCTAATACTTTTATTTCATGAGTGAAGCTATATATAAAGCTTGACAGTTTTTTCACTGCTGTAGTATGAATTCATTAATGCCACATAATATTCAGAGCTACGTATGCACACACACACACACACACACACACACACACACACACACACATTATATATATATATATACTGTGTATATATATATATATATATATATATATATATATATATATATATATATATATATATATATATATATATATATATATATATATATAACTTTATAAGCAGCATATTCTTTATTTTAAAGGTCAAATTACCGTTGCAGCCCTCAGCCACTTCTATTTTAGTTGGAGATGAGCAGAATGGCTCTTCAGTTGGCAAAAGTTGCAGACCCCTGCACTAGGGGCTGCTTTTTTACATCAGGTAAGTCTAGGTTATAATAGCTGGTTGTAAAAATGTCTTAAATTACCATTTTCTTTTACTGCATCTCTTACACTTTCCACTACAAAAGTTTCCAAGACTGAAAACTGCATTTGCTCTTTGAAAAATCTTAATATGGGCCTTCAAGTAAAATGACATAAAAATGAGAAATGTGTTTTTATCTCATTTTACCTTTGATGGCAGGCAGCCCCTTATCCAATACACCACCCACACAGCCAGAGATATTTATCAAAGCTTTTATCGAGATTCATCACTTCTACTTGTGGGGCCTTCTCACTTTCTGCCTCTTTTCACTTTTTTGTTTCCTCCTTTTTTAATCAAACTGGTTATTAATGCAGCCACTTGAACTAAAGTGACAATCTTTAACTGGATTTTTAATTAAATTCTTTTCAAGTTATGACAAAAAGGCTATATGAGCAGCATCTCTGTCACATGAACACACGTTATGTTCTGACATTAGGTTTACAGAACAATACCAAACGGAGACACTACAAGCTAGTAAAAGGTTACATACTATAGCATTTCCCTTTGAAATGTCAGTGTTGCTCTCTGTCTCACTGCACAAATGGAGCCAGGACATTTATGTGCATTTACCTCCCAACCGCAAAGCCACTCTGATAAAGGCCAACGACTGAATATTGTTCTTTCTGCGCCTTAAGTCATCCTTAATGCACTTAATTACACCTTATTCAGATACCTCACCATTCGGATCAGGAGTTGATACATTAGCAAATGCCCTAATGTTGGATAAATATCTGAAAATCAGTTAATTTTATGCACAAAATATGGTGTGATTATACACTTTATTACATTTGGGTTCAAAAGATGAAATGCATCCTGTAAAAGTGGTTTTAGATTGCTTTCAGTTTCGGCCATTTGCAAATAAACTTGGCATGAGTCAACATCTATCTGAAGCAACATGAGCTGTGGACAGTGTACTGAGAGACAATTCTTTAGACTGACAACATCCTGTCTGGATTTAAAACTTATTTTAAGCAAGCAGGGGTTTTCGTCCCCTGGCTCAGTACTGCATTGCAGTGAAAATCATGGTTGCCTGGCATAGCAACTATCTCTGTCATATCAGTGGAAATGCCTTAAATCCCATCTAATCCCATTCATTTTCTGAGGCCCACTTCCCCTTTATCATTGCCCAATCTACCCCAGTCCCAGCATCTGTCAGATGACATTGAATGCTTCTCATCCTGCTCCACCACATCAGACTACTCAATAGCCACACGAGAGCAGTAAGTTCAGAGGAAGAGGAGCTAGATATGAAGACAGAGGAGCCACAGAATGAATAGATGTCAGACAGAGAGAAGGCCAACGAGCGAGGTATGAAAAGCGAAAATAAATGAATCTGCAGACTAAAAATAGCTCACTCAATTCCCATTGTGGGGCTGGGTAAATAGGGCTGTCTTGGGTGGGTCCCTGGGCACTTGTTAGAGACAACACCACCTCATCCATGACCCTCCAAGACAAGGTTGTCTGTCACACACCATATGTGCACTATTTGGATACATACAATTTTCTACACTTTGAGGCAAAGTTTCCCCTTCAGCTGTTCAAATGCAAAAATGTGCTTCAAGCGCCTTGCACAGTTGGTCCAAAGGATGGTTTCCTAGAACAAAGGCAATTCCACATGATCGTGACACTGTTCAACATAAAGTTGTAACAGTAAATTCTAAAGGAAAAAAAAAAACAAGTTGAAGAAGGCAGAGGGAGTACTTCAGGGTAGAGAGGAAAAACTGAAGAAGGATGGATAGAAATAGGAGTGAGTCAGTGAATAAGAGCGGATGTTTTAAGCAGCAACAAGAGGAGAGTTTGACAGCAACCAGAGGGAAGGGAAAAACTGTGTAAGACTGCCAAGAAAAGCAACACATCTAATAAGGTTTTTTGTTTTTTTTCTGGGAGTGAATATATTTGAATTCGGACATTGGCTATATTGAAAAACATCATTAGCCAGCACATTCGTGGAGACTTGTAGAGGTGAAACATGAGTATTTTACAAAAACTGTAATTCTTTGTAATATGATATTGAAGCGTAGTGTAGAGTACATCCTATCTCATGGCAACTGACCAAACAGCACTGAAGATGTGTGCTTTATAACAAGCGTAAAAGAGTCTACTTTTAATTCCAAGCAAGCAAAGGTGAGAGGAATACATTTTGTAGCACTGCCACACACAGTATGTTATTGCATTGCACCTTTATGAATAAAATATTAAATATATGAAGGGTATGCCTAGTTATCATAAATGATAAGATGCAATCTTGATAACTTCATTCATTGTTTGTGCCCTTTACCTGTCTAGGTTTCACAATGTGGTTGTATTTATTCATGTTGGAAAACACTGTCAAAATGTCAGTGGGTCACATGATGTGCAATCAGCTGATTGCTAGTGGCTGGCTGCAGTTTAAAAGAAAGGCGGAAGCTGCAGTGAAAAAGAGGCCATTTCTCAGAAGACTCCAGCAGCCAGAGGAGTGCCATGTCGCAGGGAGGCTACGGGAGACCTGCGGGAGTTGGCTTACACACTCCAGGGAAGGTGGAGTTGGCTTGTCACAGGAAGCCGGATGCTGGGAGTAGTAGGAACTAGTGATGTTAAAACCGAGGCCTCATGAAACAATGAGCAACTTTGAGACAATTTCTTCACGAGCAACACAGGGTTATGAAATATCTAATAAAGACTGCCATCTGGTGACTGATTGCCAGAACTGCATTTGAGTTGAAAACCTGAAAAAGGCCAATACTCTATATCACAGGTTGCACTACACTTTTCGTTATTCGTCATTTTCTCAGACAGGCTGGTAAAAATTCTGTCAATCAGGTATCTATCATTTTAATTGACTTTAAGTAGATCACTCTCCATATAATCTGTCAAATGATAGACGGCTTTCAGAATTTGGAGTCATTGCTGGAAAAATTCTGTGAAAGGACAATTTTCAGTGAAGAAAACCTCTGAGATATCTATCTATCTATCTATCTAGAAAGAGAGAGAAAGAGAGAGAGAGAGAGCAGGGCTTGACATTAACACCGGCCAATTGCTGGTGAATTTCAGCAGTGGCCGGTAAGACAGCTACACTGTACAGCCACTTTGGCCATGTGCAGCCATGAAGGGGTGTCCCAATCCATAGAGGTAGGGGTAGTGATGTTACGCTTTACACCACCTACTCAACTCTGATTCATGCAATATAAAGTGAAAGTGCCATGAGCAGTTTTTTTTTTTTTATTTAATAGAACAAAATACAACATACAAACTCTCGATGAGGATAAAGGTTACAAAAGAGTTACAAAATCAGAACTTTCACAAAAAATATACAATCAGTCAAACTTCAAATTCCAATTAATAAGAAAAAAGGGGTATATTAAAAGAAAGAGAAAGAGAGAGTAAAGAGCACAACATTCTCTGATAGTCTTTTTTTTATTATAGTAATAGGAGCTGTCCAATGTCTCTTGCAATTTTTTGGGGGATCATGAGCAGTGCATCGAGCACTGTTTCAGCACGTCCACAGTCACATGACCGTAGCAAGCGAGGCCTCGTTATGTCGGTCACATCACGTGACTTGAGGGCTCGCGGGAAATTTGAGAGGGTTCTATTGGAATTAGGGCTTTTTCTTGTTTGCTTTGGATTGTTTGTTCCTGCCATCCAATTTTGAATAGACCTCGGATGAATAAATGCTCAAAAAAATAAAGTATTAAGATTTTTTTCCGGTTTTCTACCCAGATGCAGTTCTGACACTCAGTCAGCAGATGGCGCCCTTTATGAACTGTTTCATAACACTGTGTTGATCATGAAGCTATTGTCTTAAAGTTGTTCATTGTTTTATAAGGCCTCAGTTTCACCATCACTAATGTATCTAAGTGTAATATGTCCCTGACTTCTACTCAAATAGCGAATGCAATGATAACAGATCTCCTCCTCTCAAAAAGCCCTCAGTTTGAGTGGTGAATCAGACCCCTTTTAAATCCTTCACTATTGATGTATGCAACAGCCAGCCCTCTCAAATTTCTCGCCAGGCCTTAAATCATGTGATGTGACAATGAGGCCTCGTTCGCTACAGTCACATGACTGTGGCCATGTTGACACAGTGCTCGACATTCTGCTCGCTACACTTCTGCGTTATATTGCTCGAATCAGTGCCGAGTGGGTGGTGTCGAGCATAACATCACAAGTAGGAACCCACTGTGCACACAGGCTGAGGGGTGATGGGGCTGCAGGCCGGTGAGATCCATCCTTTTTTTCCCCCTCATTTACGAACAGAAATTTTCCTGAGCTCAGGGTTTGTTTGTTTTTTTGTTGAGTTAAAGACATTAACATCCTGTTACTTTTTGGGGTATCTGGACACAAAGACTTTGTGTTCTTTTCCAAGGGAGGGTGTCCTTTAACACAGATGTTTGGACATCCTCTTTGAGATGGCAACAAAATCTTTAAGGGCTTCAGTCCCAGATTCCTCATCCTCGGTCCTGCCCTGATTCACCCACTTTCAGTCTCTTGGCTGTTTTCGCTTATGCCACTTGCTGGTTAAGTTTAACCAAAAGCTAATATGTCCCTTTACACCATCAACCCTGTTTGCTGTGATTATCTGAGAATACATGCAATGTCCAAGTTCACAAGGAATTTATTAATAACAAAGGGTGTGGTACACGCCGGAAAAAACAATGAACTAACTAAAATATTGAATTAACTCAAAAATAAAGTGACGGCATGGGATCTGGAACAAAGCTAAACTGAAGACAAGGAGATAAATAACTAGACAGGATAAAATAGATAACTAATGACAAAATGAGAAGTCACGCAAAAAATAGGAGGTCACAGGAGCACAATGGATCCTTAACATGCCACATGAAGGAATTATGCTGCTGCAAGGCACTAAGAGCCTGAACTGAACTTATAGGAAACTGAAATAATTACACAATAAACCACAGGTGAGCAAACAGGTTCAGGGGATCACGCTGGTGAGGAGAATACATCCATCCATCCATCTTCTACCGCTTTTCCGGAGGTCCGGGTCTCAGAGGCAGCAGTTCAAGCAGAGAAGCCCAGACTTCTCTCTCCCCAGCCACCTGCTCCAGCTCTTCAGAGAGCTGGAGCGTTCCCAGACCAGCTGGGAGATGTAGTCTCTCCACCGAGTCCTGGGTCTGCCCCGGGGTCCTCTCCCAGTGGGACGTGCCTGAAACACCTCAAGTGGGAGGCGTCCCCCTCATGGATCGTCACCTTATCGTGGTGGGGGGTTTGTGTGCCCCAGTGATCCCAGGAGCTATGTTGTCCGGGGCAATTTGCCTCTCATAGGGTCACCCAAGACAAACTGGTCCTGGGTGAAGGGCCAGACTAAGAACAATCCAACAGACTCTCATGATAAATTCTAGATCAAGGATTCAGTGTACCCCGCCCGGTATGGGGTTACCGGGCCCCACCCTGGAACCAGGCCTGGGGGAAGGGCTCGATGGTTAGCGTCTGGTGGCCGGGTTTCCATCCATGGGACCCGGCTGGGCTCAGCCCGAAGGAGTTACATGGGTCCGCCCTCCAGTGGGCTCACCACCTGCAGGAGGGATCGTGGGGGTCCGGTGCTATGGGGATTAGGTGGTGGCCAAAGGTGGAGACCTTGGCGGACTGACCCCAAGCTTTCTAAACTTGAGAAGAATACATAATAACCGAAAAAGTAAAAGGTAAATGGGCGTTGCGGTGGTGCAGTGGTTAGCACTGTGGCAGCACAGCAACTCACCCTTGACCATGGGATCCCGGGTTCGATCCCAGCCCCTGACCAACAGTGATCTGTGTGGAGTTTGCATGTTCTCCCCACGTCTGCATGGGCTTACTCTGGGATTTCTCTGGTTTCCTCCCACAGGCCAAAAACATGCAAGTTAGGTTAATTGGAGACTCAAGTGGCCCTAGGTGTGAATGTGTGTGTGAATGGTGAAGGGATAGCGCCATATCGTGGCTGCTACATCCATCCAGGTGTATGCCCTGAATTTCCCCTCTCAGGATCAATAAAGTACACTAAATAAATAAATCATAAACAGAGATCACCAGGAAAATGTAAAACAAGGAATAAACTTACAGACGAGTAAATAAGGCCAAAACAGTAAGTGCTTTCAAATAAACCTCAGACCAGGGAAACTAAACTGGCAAAGGATAACACAAGGAATACTCTCAACAGAAAACTTGGATTAAATAGGAATAAGTCCAAATAATAGATTAACCTCTTGCACTTGGATACCGCGGGCAGTCACGTCTCTGCCTCCTAGTGCGTCTCAGTGCTCACTGAAAAAAAAAAAAAGCTGCATTTCCGTTCTTCCAGTACAGACACAGCCACAAACAGAAAGCCAAAGGAGTGTTTTGATTGGTTTAGATTTGATTGACCTCTCATTCGACTAATAAGAGCCTTGAATTGGGTTTCTGAAACCTTGAAGAACCAATGACTGAAAACCTAGCAAGAAGGACCCGCCTACCAACGACTGCGAATACAACGAGCCAATTGAAGCAGAGAAGTTCGACGATTGAAACGCGTGCGTCCCGTGCGTAAAATCTGTTTTGTGTAAGCCACTGTGTGTAACGGTAGCGTTCGCCAGTCCTTTTTTATTACTACTGTTCTTATTTGTTTTGAAAAATCATTCGCCAAAACCGCAATCATGGAAGCGCAAAACTGCAATAATGGAATCATGGTTTGACCGGGTCGCATGACCAGAACCACGAGTCGTAACAAGTGGACCAGCTTCATGTTCGTCTGACAATGAGGAACAGATGGTCGCCAACGACACTGCTGTTGTGGACAGGTAAGTGTTATAAGCTAAATTATTCTTTATCACTGAAAATAGTAATAAAAATGACTTTTGACTGATCGGTAATTACAACGGTGTGTCATCGCCACATGACGGACCGTTGACGGACCGTTTTTTGTGCACCGAGCTCCTCTGTAGCGGGGGTGGGGGTGGGTGGAGAGTTTTTATCCTCTACATTGCAGATATTTTAGTATAATTTTTATTGCACTGTAGGTTATTTTTTCTTGTAAAAAAAGGCCACACATTTTTTACGTGGCATGCTTCTTTGTGTGTGGGGGGCTTGTTTGTTCATTCATTCATTCATGAATGAATAAACAACCCCCCCCCACACACACACACACACACACAGCCCTGAGTGTCACCTTTCATTAGAGCCCAAGATCAAACTTCTATGTTGAATCATTCAAAAGTTACAGACGTTTTTCCAAACTGTGCCATTTGGCACAATTTGGCACAGTTCAAAAACGCTTGGGAACAACCTGAGAAAAAAAGCTGTGTAATATATTCATTTTTTGTGGTATTGTTACAAAATTTTGACCTCAGCTTGATAACACTTGGTTCTACATTTCTGTTGCATTTTCCAGCCAGTATCTGACAGCCGTGTGTTATTTGCAAGCATTTGTATCTAAAAAAAACACCCAGGCAAACTTTATTTTCTTCAAGTTCAGTATGTTTAGATGACTGTTACTCAGTGGGAGGAGCACTTAGAGAGATTATGACTGTTTTGCCAAAAAATTCAAAGTGTTTTCTTTTAAATGAGACCAACCCAAACCAAAAAACTGTAAAAACACCAGAGGTGAACCTCAATTATATAAATATTAATATTTATAATATAGATCAGTAGCTGGTGATCAGTCTTGTTCCGAAAGTCTTGCTCCATGGCCTCACCAAACTCCTCCCACACCCGAGTTTTTGCTTCAGCAACCACCCGAGCTGCACTCCGCTTGGCCTGCCGGTACACCTCAGCTGCTTCGGGAGTCCCACAAGACAACCAAGCTTGATAGTGCTCCTTCTTCAGCTTAATGGCCCCCCTCTCCACCGATGTCACACCCCCGAACCATTGGTTCGGGGGTTGCCACCATGAGATGTCCCGATGACCTTGCGGTTGCAGCTCTTAGCAGCCGCTTCATCGATATAGGTGGAGAACATGGCCCATTCAGACTCCATGTCTCCAGACTCCCTCGGAATATGTTTGAAGTTCTTCCGGAGGTTTGAGTTGAAGATCTCCCGAACAGGGGCCTCAGCCAGACATTCCCAGCACACCCGCACTATACATTTGGGTCTACCAGGTCTGAATGGCATCCTCCCCTGCCATCGAATCCAACTCACCACCAGGTGGTGATCAGTTGGCAACTCTGCACCTCTCTTTACCCGAGTGTCCAAGACATACGGTTGCAGGTCTGATGACATGATAACAAAATCAATCATCAACCTGCGACCTAGGGTGTCCTGGTGCCAGGTGCACATATGGACACCCTTATGCTTGAACATGGTGTTCATTATGGACAAGCTGTGGTTAGCACAGAAGTCCAATAACTGAACACCACTCGGGTTCAGATCGGGCAGGCCGTTCCTCCCCGTCACCCCCTCCAAGTTTCACTGTCATTGCCCACGTGCGCATTGAAGACCCCCAGATTGACAATGGAGTCTCCAAGAGGAGCATCCTCCAGCACCCTGTCAGAGACTCCAAAAAGTGTGGGTACTCTGAACCATCATTTGGTGCATAGGCACAAATGATGGTCAGGATCCGTTTCCCAACCCGAAGGTGCAGGGAAACAACCTTTTTGTCCACCGGGAAAAACTCCAATATAGAGGCAGCATGGTGGGGGGATACAAGAATACCCACCCCTGCTCGTCGCCTCTCGCCTGGGGAAACTCCAGAGTAGGACAAGCTCCAGCCCCTCTCCAGGAGACTGGTTCTGGAACCGGAGTTGCGTGTTGAGGTGAGGCCGACTATATCTAGCCAGTATCTCTCAACCTTTCCACGTCCCAAAAGCCAGTTTAGGAAGCCTGGGATCAGACCGCCGAGGTCTCTGCCTTTGACTGCCACCTGATCCACACAGCACCGGACCCCCATGGTCCCTCCTGCATGTGGTGAGCCCACTGGAGGGCAAAGATGAAAAAGTCAAAAGCTATTTTCTATATTGTTCTGGTTTTGTATTGAGAAAGTTTTAGCTTACCCATTTCTGCTCAAATTATTTCAGATCAAATTATTTCAACTCAATGTACAGTCAGTCACACGACTGGAGAAAAAAAATTGTCATGTATTGTGTTTCAGTGTGTGTGTCTCTCATATCCCCTGTCTGGATGTCCGCCAGTGTCACTGGCTAACTCTGCATGCCAGAGACAGCTAGGCACATTACTCCTGATGGTTTTTATTTGCAACCAGCTGCTACTGTGATTTAGTCTGTCAGTTGTTCTAACCAAAACATTTCAAAAACCACATGACCACTGCAGGACAGTTGCATAGACCCTATGAGCCGAAGTGGCAGCCACATGAAACAGCGATGTACTTGCTGGATGAAAACCACAGAAATATTCAGTCTCCATGGGTGGACAGCACTTTGTTTCCATGTAACCATTTACATTTGTGTCATCCATATCAAGGACCCTCAAACAGATGCACCAAGCCACTCAGCAGTGTTTGATGAGAGATAAGGGGCTACAACTGCTGGAATAATTCAAACCAAATTAGTCTTTGCCATCCAAAAGGAAATATGAGAGTTTTTACACCAAAACAAATCAAATAAGATAACCAGGAAACAGTGACAAAAAGATGTATTAAAACTCCACCAAAAAGTATAACAATGGTATTTAGTACATGTAGAAATGCTAACAGTGCCCCACAAATAGGACTAGGAGGCCAGAAATCATTATACTGTACATATTGATGGTCAGACTGTTAATATTCTGGGTTTTCAGGACTTTTCTGGTGTGAGTGCCAACTCCGGTAGAACTCTCAATTTTTAGATTACTGTATGCATGTGGGACATGGGAACTCATAGGACATACATAAAGCAACCTTGAAAGACAAAAAAAAAAGGTGGAAAAGGGACACATTTTGATTGATTTTAAACCAATGTCTTGTCCATAACATGCACATAAACTGTTTAATCCACCAGCTCAGGTCCCTCACTTTTAATGTGTGAAGGAACCTTATTTTTTAAAAATCAATACCAGTGTCCTTTGTTTTTGCTACATTTAGCAGAGTGAAGGACTTGTCACATCATCCTCCTCCAAAGGTCAGCACTCTTATTCCACCCGGTCCAACCAGGCTGACTAATGGCCAATTCATCAGCACATTTTTCTTGCGTGTCTGTTCTCATCATTGCTTTGACAATTGTCCCTATAAATAATATTTATAAGGGGTGGAAGACCTTGTAGGAGTCCAGAAAAAGGGAAACTTGATTCAAAAACAGACCACTAACACTCAATGTGATCAGTTAACATCATGTATACTGCAGGTACAAGACTTCAGAGACTGATGTTAAACAGATGTTTATCTGGCTGAGTGACCAGTGTGGATATCTAGTGGAAGCAAATAAGGAAGAAGCAGAAGACTGATGTTTCGCTGTAGAATTATTCAAATAGTTTCTCCTCCTATGCATTATGCATAATTATACAACAGTTAGTTCTGACCAAGCAATTTGATTGGACAATAGGGATTCCAGGAGTCACTATATCCCCAATAATCACACATCACTGGATATGTCTCACTCTGCTTCAGAGGTGTTCTAGTAACCATTAATTACTAACAGTTATTTACTAACAGTTATTTACTGTCAACTCTATCAGTGGCTTCTTATAGATAAGTGAGAATTGTAATACAGTGCTGGATTACTTAATTTCCACAGTGAGGCACTGTTTGAAAAGAAATCATACTTAAATGGCCCAGAAGTCCTACCCTTGTAAACATTCCCACAATATCTCAAATCTGTCAAAAAAAAAAAAAATAAAATAAAAAAAAAATAGACAAGCTAGAATTGGATTGTCTTAATTAGCAAAGCAGAATACCTTTCTGGTGATAGACTCTTTATTTCATATGAAAATGCCAAGAAAAACAAGCAAAGTGTGCTGAAGCCAAACCACTAGCATGCCAACTAGCCACTGGTGCAATGTCACTACAAACTTATACTCAACAGGTGACCAGTATATATTGTGAACACTGACTTCTGCACTGGATAATCCAATAATTGGGTTACATGTGTGTGAAATGACAATAGGCCTATTCTTTTCTATATTAATGCTCACTGAGGTGCTTAGCAGAAGTTAACTGGGTACATTTAGAAGGGGCTATTTTTCTTGATGGAGCAAAACAACTGGTTAAACAAAGAAATCATAATAGTTTGGCCTGTTTTGCTGTAAGTTAATAAACTGTGCTTGTGGAACTGTTGTAAAAATGCAACATTACACTCGAGGTGATGCAGTATCATGAAAATAGTAACACTGATGATCCGTCGTAGGCCCGGATTACTACAGTTACTAGATTCATTGATACTGCACAACTTTGAGTATAATATTGTTTAACTGTACAACATTGCAGTCTGTTGGATGCTATGCTCATTTAGATTGGGAGTGACTAAAAATACTAAATAGCCTATCCACAAAGAGCTAACTACATGATGAGATATTAATATCAACAAATCCATAGGCTACATATTGTTCTCTTGGTTTAGTATATTTGGTGGAATTTAGATACCATTATCTGAAAAATAATATGACTTGCAGCTTAACTGAAAAGATAATGCAAGAAGCCCTTCCTCCAGTTTTAATAAGTAAAAATCGGGTAGTTTATTAATTTGCAGGTAGTTTACAGTGTTTGCCCTAATCAGATGCTATACGCTAAACAAGATGGCCTAGAATATGATAATATAGGTGAGCACTTGAGCTCATTTTCTATCAGAAAGAAAGAAAGAAAGAAAGAAAGAAAGAAAGATGTCATGAATGGCCATCCCCGAGGGCAAACAGGACGCCAAACACAGACTGTGAGTTTTTACAATTTTATTAACTAAAGTAACTCAATATACAAAACACAAACCAACAAAAAACACAGCTCTGAAGCTGGAGCGAAAAATGCCAGACATAAACAAGGACGTGAAAAGGAACAGATAAATAATTGCTTAACTTGGCAAGAAGTCCAGGGGTAGCCTTACAGGAGAGATTTGACGCTGCTGTGCCAGGGAAGTGGCGCCAACGGTTTAAATAGTCAACCCCCTTGATTACCGACACCTGCGATGTGGTAATCATCATTGCAGGCAGCCGTGACAGCCCGCAAACAGAATCTGACAGCCGGAAGTGACGCACGAGCTGTCACAGCGCCCACAATGATCAAAACAATAAACCAAAAAGGAGATACAGAAACTAATCATAAACTAATCAAAACTAAGAACCAAATACAAGAAATAGGGTGAACAGAAGAAATAAACAATCAGAAAAAGACAAAACTAATCAGATAACTAGGCACAGCCCCCGCCCGTGAACCGGATAATGACAAAAGAACGAAAGAAAGAAAAAGAAATTACTGTATAACATAGCAATGGTCAATTTGGCAAAATATTTGTGACGCTAAAATCAAGGATATTTATACAGAAATGTTTTAACTGGAGAAGTACTTTTCACAGCTCAATATTACTAAAAATGTAAAATAAACAAAGGAGGTTGGAGTTAAGGTTATTTTGATGAGTCAGGATGACTTTCAGTTAAAATATACTTCATTGATCATTTACAATCAGTATCCACAATTTGTAGAAAGGGACGTGAGGTTTTGTCTTCCCAGAAGTTGAGAAAATCCTTTGTGCATGTTAAAGAAAAAAGTCACAAGTCACAAAATCACAAGTGTACACCCAATAGGACAACAAAAAGTCTGTATAAAACAATTAAAATCTTATCATAAACCCATCTCAAACTAGAAAAGCACTCAGAGAGCGCATTACCTCTGCAAAGGCTGCCAAGGCTCCTTCCGTCCCTCATGGATCACCTCCAAAATGTAATGGGTTCGTGTGTAGGCCACAGGCCAGTTCTGGTGAGAATTGCGGTCTATTCTAGTGGAAAGTCTATCCACTTGTTTTGGAGGATTCTTGCTAGCACACTGTGAGAACATAAGAACCTTGGTGGAGGTCTGCATTGTCGGATCATCACCAAAATGTAATGGGTTCCTCTCTAGCCTAAGGACCACCTCTGGTGAAAATTTAATCCAAATCCATCTGGTAGTTTTGGAGTATTCTTGCTAACACACTGTGAGAAGATAAGAGCCTTGGTGGAGGTATGCATTCTCAGATCATCACCAAAATGTAATGGGTTCCTCTCTAGGCCAAGGACCACCTCTGGTGAAAATTTCATCCAAATCCATCCAGTAGTTTTTGTGTAATCCTGCTGCACAAATACAAACAAGGTTATTGGTGGAGGTATGCACTCTCAGATCATTAGCAAAACTTAATGGGTTCATCCTTGGCCTAAGGGCGACTTCTGATGAAAATTTCATCAAAATCCATCCAACAGTTTTTGCGTAATCCTGCTAAAAAAGACAGACAAACAGACAAACAAACCACCCCAATTACATTACCTCCTTGGTGGAGGTAATAAGAGCTGTCTTTAATACCAGTTTTTGGGCTCCAGAAATTCAGTTGCATTTTTCTCTCCCTCAGTAAACTGCATCAATGGGTTTTAACAATGTGACTTTGAATAAATATATTGTGGGGGACACAACAGGTCACTCCACCCAGGACAGGGGGTTGGTGGGAGGAGAAGATAGTCAGAAATGGTAATGGGAAAAGGCGAGAAGAGCACCTAAGGGTGCCAGAGTGCTAGGAGGTAATAAGCCAAAGAAAGATGTGCCTTCCGCCCCCGCTGTGCCAGGTTCACACTTGAGGACACGGGTGCGGAATGTATTGCATCAAGACCTGCTCTGTGACATATGTTAATGTGTAGGAGGATGTATGTGCATGTTTCACAGCGTGTATGTTAATGTGCTTACCCTGGGTGCCGGAGAGGTGGGAATAAGTGCATAAGAGAGATTGCTCTGGCACTCAGAGGCAGTCTGCTATATTTGATGGAGGAGAAATAAAGTTGTGTCATCAGCTCGTGGTCTCGTCTGATTACTTCCTCCACATTAGTGACCTAGAGACGTGAAATGGAACACACACCAAGCACCACCACGGAGACACTCCCGCTGGAGGCTCCCACTGCTGTATGCGCCGCTGGAGTCAGACTCCCGGATTTTTGGCTTCACAACCCGGCCGCTTGGTTTATTCACGTGAAAGCCCAGTTAGCCCTCCGTGGAGTCTCAACAGACGACACAAAGTACCATCATGTGGTAGCTGCGCTGGACATGTGCACCACGCAACAACTCATGAGCCTGCTCCAAGACCCGCCAACCCAGGGTAAATACAACGCTCTCAACCGAACACTGCTGCAACGTTATACCCTTTTGGATGGGGAGAGGGCAGAGAAACTCCTCACATGCTTGGAGTTAGGTGACAGATCGGCTGTGGAACTGATGGAGAGCATGCTTGCGCTAATGGGTAAAGACGACATTTTTCCTGTTTACCCACCTCTTCCTCAGGAACTTACCAGCTACAGCACGGGTGATCCTGGGTAACTCATCGCTGTTGGTGACCAGGAACTACCATGCCCTGGCACAAGAGGCAGACCGAATCATCCTGGCAAACAGGGCTCTCAGCGTACACGCAGTGACACCGGGATCTCCAAAGGAATCCAGCGAGGTTGGGGAGCCAATGGTGGTGTCAGGGACGGCCACCCGGAGACCCCGGACCGGGACACTGTGTTTTTATCACAGCCATTTTGGCAAGGAAGCGCAACATTGTCTGCCGCCATGCCACGTCAAGAAAGCCGGGAAACGAGACAACCAGCAGTCGTAGCAGCTGCGACCACTGGTGACAGGGAGAAGCTGCTTTTCATCATGGACACATGTTCTGGGAGGCGTTTTCTGGTGGACTCCAGCTCCCAGAAGAGCCTCATTTTGCCAGTCAGCGAGGACTGGTTGGCAGAAGGCAGTGGGCCACTCTTACAGCCGCCAACGGATCCCACATCAGGACGTTTGAAGAAAGAACGGTGACTGTATGTTTATATGGACGCAATTACCAGTGGGACTTTGTGGTAGCTGCATGTTCAGTCCCCATCTTAGATTTTCTGTGTGCTCATGGATTGCTGGTTGATGTTGCAAACAGACGCTTAGTGGACGCCGTTTCTTTTTCCTCATTGCCCAGCACAGCTCAGGGAGTTGGGCCACTAACACACACTAACGTTCTAGCTCCAGGGGATAAGTACCAGCGTTTGCTTTCCGAGTTCCCAGCACTCACTGTTCCCACCTTTTCCGCTGCGGTAACCAAGCATGGGGTCAAACATTTTATCACAACGAAAGGTCTGCCTGTGTTCGCGCACCCTCGCTGCCTGGACGCAGCTAAACTAGTCAGTGTGCGTGAGGAATTTGCTAACTTAGAGCGATTGGGCATCATTAGGCGGTCCAACACCACATGCAATCCAACAGCACATGGGCATCCCCGCTGCACATGGTGCCCAAGGTTGATGAGTTGTGGCGGCCGTGTGGCGATTTCCGACACTTGAACAACACCACGGAACACATCCGGTATCCCATCCCATCCAGGATTTTTCCGTGCACCTGGCCGAGACGCGCATTTTTGCAAAAGTGGACCTGGTCCGCAGGTCCCGCCAGGTCCCGGTTTGCGCAGAAGATGTTCCTAAAACCGTGGTAATAACTCCTTTTGACCTTTTCAAGTTTTTATGCATGCCGTTCGGGTTAAAAGGCACAGCGCAAACTTTTCAAAGAATGACGGACGTGGTGCTCCGGGACCTGCCATTCGTTTTTGTCTTCTTGGACGACATTTTGGTGGCTAGTGCATCAGAGGAGGAGCACCTCACCCACCTCAATCAAGTTATCCAACGGTTGGAAGTGCACAGGCTTATTATTAACCCAGCAAAGTACCAGTTCGGGCTGCCAGTGATTGTTTTTTTGGGGCCACCGCATCTCGCCAGACGGCACAATCCCGCTGCCAGAAAAAGTGGATGTGTTGGATTTTCCACGTCCACAGACCGTGAAGGCGCTGCAGGAATTTTGGGGGATGGTTAATTTTTACAACCATTTTCTCCCCCAGGCAGCTGCTGCAACTGCTGTACAGCGTGCTAAAAAAAAAGAAGTCTGCAGATAGCATCGACTGGACCCTGAGCGGGCTCAGGCTTTCACAAACACCAAAAGGGCGCTCGCTAATGCGGCTCTGCTGGCCCACCCAACCCCGTCAGCACGGATAGCGCTCAGCACGGATAGCGCTCACCACAGACGCGTCTGACTTTGCGATGGGGCAGTACGTCTCCGGTTCATGGCAGCCACTCGCATTTTTCAGCCGTACTTTGCGTGACAACAAGCGTAAATACAGCACTTTTGACCGGGAGTTGTTGGCCCTCCACCTGGCTACGTGTCATTTCCAGTTTTGCCTCAAGGGCCGCGAGTTCTCCACGCTTGTTGATCACAAACCACTAACGCATGCAATGTCCAAAGTCTCGGAACCATGGTCGGTTCGGCAACAACGGCACTTGGCCGCAATCTCTGAGTTAACTACCGACATTCAACACGTAGCTGGTAAGTTTAATGTTGTGGCTGACTGCCTGTCCTGTGCATTAGTCTCCCTGGTCTACATGGGGATAGATTTTCCCAATATGACCGCCGACCAAACCGGGAACACAGACATTTGCGCGCTCCAGTCCGCAGCTACTGCATTAAAACTGGAGAGCAGGGTGGTGCAGGAAAGGTGCCCCCCTTGCTCTGCGACATCTCCACTGGCCACCCCCGCCCGGTGGTTCCGAGCTCTTGGCACGCCACGTTTTTGAGTCCGTCCACTCCATTTCACATCATGGCGTGCGCGCCTCGATTAAAGTGGTGGGGTCCAAATTTATCTGGCCTTGCCTATGTAGGGATATGAAAGAATGTGCTGCGGTGTGTGTTGCGTGCCAGCGGGCTAAAGTGCACAAGCACACCAAAGCCCCACTCAAGCTGTTTCAGATTCCAGCCAGGAGGTTCGATCATGTACATGTGGAATTAGAGGGCCCCCTTCCACCGTCACAGGGGTTCACACACCTTTTAACAATCATAGACCGCACTACGCGTTGGCCAAAGGTGGTTCTGCTGAGTTCCACCACGTCTGCCGAGGTAGCCCACGCGTTCTTGTCAGCTTGGGTCACATGGTTTGGTCCCCATCAGACATCACTTCCGACAGGGGTCTGCAATTTGTTTCGGAGATTTGATCTGTGATGGCCAATAGCCTGGGAGTCAAAATCTACCGCACCACCGTGTACAACTCACAGGATAATGGTTTGTGTGAGCGTTTTCACAGGTTGCTTAAAGCAGCGCTCAGGGCCTCGCTAATGGATGCAAATTGGGCCGACTGCCTGCCTTGGGTTCTATTGGGGTTGCGCTCTGCACCTAAGGAAGATTTGACAGCTTCCCCGGCAGAACTTGTTTTTTCTCAGCCATTGCGGATCCCGGAAGAATTTTTGCCCGAGAGCCCTGTGCCCCGGACTGTCCCACCCGCGCACCTTTTTCCCAGTACAGGGGCTGCCAGTGTTCCAGGCCCGGCACACCATTGTTTTCCCCACGCTTTTGCTCCAAAGCGCTTAGAGAACGCCAAGTTCATTTTCGTCAGGCACAATACTCACAGAACCCCGCTGTGGCCGCTGTACGACAACCCATTCAGAGTGTTGGAAACTGGGGAGAAGCATTTTGTGTTAGACTTGGGGGTGGGGGGGGTTAGGAAACCATCTGCATAGACAAGCTGAAGCCCACTTATGTTTTGGCAGATGAACAGGTGGTGTTGGCTGAAGCTCCCTGGCGCGGGCGCCCACCCGCAGCAGCTCTGCAGGCTGGTGTTTCCCCAGCAGAGAATGGTTTTCACAGGACTAACTCTTTTCCCTCCCCCACCCTTTCCCCTTCCAGAGACCGACCTCCTTTCCCAACTACCTCGACAAGAAGGCACTTTGACTGGCCCGGCGGCGCCACGCTACAACCGCTACGGGTGCCTGCTCAAGCCCAAAAGTCCAGAGGGATAGGACCTCTTCTGAGTGTCCGGGGGGAGGGGGGGAGGCGCTGTGTAGGGGACACAATAGGTCATGGCACTCCACCCAAGACAGGGGGTTGGTGGGGGGAGAAGATAGTCAGAAATGGTAATGTTAAAAGCTGAGAAGAGTGCCTAAGGGTGCCAGAGTGCTAGGGGGTAATAAGCCAAAGAAAGATGTGCCTTCCGAACCCGCTGTGCCAGGTTTACACCTGAGGACATGGGGGATGCGAATGTATTGCATCAAGACCTGCTCTGTGATGTATGTTAATGTGTAGGTAGATGTGTGTGCATGTTTCACAGCGTGTATGTTAATGTGCTTACCCTGGGTGCCAGAGAGGCGGGAATAAGTGCATAAGAGAGATTGCTCTGGCACTCAAAGGCAGTCTGTTATATTTGATGGAGGAGAAATAAAATCGGTGTCATCAGCTCGTGGTCTTGTCTGATTACTTCCTCCATAATATCACTTTTTCATGTGTGCAACTTTTTAAATTTTATAAATTTGCAGCTTTTCATGTAAATTTGAAGCATTTTTTTCCTTGTAAATTACCTGCTTTTTGTATAAAAATGCAGTTTGCTTCATATAAACTAATTTTCCCCCTAAATTTGCAGGTTCTCTCAAAAATTTAGCATTTTTTCTTAAATTTGCAATTTTTGCCATTTAAATTTATGTCTTTTTCTAACATATTTGCAAAACGAGTCATTTAAAGGTGATACAGCAACATTCTGACCTCCTGGCCACTAAACCTTGCCCCAACTGGTTGATAGAGACACGTGACATCAACACACGCACGCTTGCATGCACCACATATGCATGCGCGCACACACACACAAACACTAGATGGGTCACAGCTAATATTTTTATGGAAAATGGAGGTGCCTTATTCTGTAGGTAATTAATAAATCAGAATGAAGAAATGCAATGCATGCCTATGTGGCACAATGACTTGTTTGTGTTTCTTTATCCAGTCGATACTGCAGCTGCATTTGGTCGACTGTGACTAGCCTATCCCATATAGTGTTCATCGTGGTCAAATTTTACCAAATGTGGTTTATTTTTCAGCCTCAGGGATCCAAGCGCTGCAACACCAATGGAAGAAGTGTGTGGACCGAAGGGGAGACTTTGTTGAAAAATAAACCACATTTGGTGAAATTTGACCACTGTGAACTTTTCAGCCTTCCTCGTGTATCTATGCTACCTGCCACCGTAGTTCTCGTCACCCATCTGCTCACATGTAAATATTATGATTACTTCAGACCTGTAAAAAAATTAAAAGTATTTTTCCATCAATATATTATATTTTGAAGACTATAAAGACTTTAATTCTGCAACTTTCTAAACATTTTTTAAATTGTTTGTGGGGGGGGGGGGGGCACATACCCAAATACTAAATTTGAAAGGTGAATTTCAACATTAAAAAAAAAAAATGAATATCCAGATAATTGAACATTTGGGTACAGCCTTACTTAAACATATTAAAACACATTTTTTTTTGCATATACAGTGGTGTGAAAAAGTATTTGCCCCTTCCTGATTTCTCATTTTTTTATATGTTTGTCACACTTAAATGTTTCAGATCATCAAACATATTTAAATATTAGACAAAGATAACACAAGTAAACACAAAATGCAGTTTTTAAATGAAGATGTTTATTATTAAGGGGAAAAAAAATCCAAACCTATATGGCCCTGTGTGAAAAAGTGATCCCCCCCCCCCCTTTAAAACATAAATTAACTGTGGTTTTCACATCTTTGGAAAGCTGAGCTCAATTTCTCTAGTCACACCCAGGCCTGATTACTGCCACATCTGTTCTCAATCAAGGAATCACTTAAATAGGATCAGGCTGACAAAGTGAAGTAAACCAAAAGATCCTCAAAAGCTAGACATCATGCTGTGATCCAAAGAAATTCAGGAACAAATGAGAAACAAAGTAATTGAGATCTATCAGTCTGAAAAAGGCTATTAAGCTATTTCTAAAGCTTTGGGACTCCAGCGAACCACAGTGAGAGCCATTATCCACAAATGGCAAAAACATGGAACAGTGGTGAACCTTCCCAGGAGTGGCCGGCTGACCAAAATTACTCCAAGAGCACAGCGACGACTCATCCAAGAGGTCACACAAGACCCCACAACAACATCCAAAGATCTGCAGGCCTCACTTGCCTCAGTTGAGGTCAGTGTTCATGACTCCACCATAAGAAAGAGACTGGGCAAAAATGGCCTGCATGGCAGAGTTCCAAGATGAAAACCACTACTGAGCAAAAAGAACATAAAGGCTCGTCTCAGTTTTGCCAGAAAACATCTTGATGATCCCCAGGACTTTTGGAAAAATATTGATGAGACAAAAGCTGAACTTTTTGGAAGGTGTATGTCTCATTACATCTGGAGTAAAAGTAACACAGCATTTCAGAAAAGGAACATCACACCAACAGTAAAATATGGTGGTGGTAGTGTGATGGTCTGGGGCTGTTTTGCTGCTTCGGGATCTGGAAGACTTGCTGTGGTAAATAGAACCATGAATTCTGCTGTCTACCAAAAAATCTTGAAGGAGAATGTCTGGCCATCTGCTCTTGACCTCAAGCTGAAGCACACTTGGGTTCTGCAGCAGGACAATGATCCAAAACACACCAGCAAGTCTGACATAATTCTCGGCCCAGGAAACACGCACGCAGGCTCAGGTAGATTTGAAAGCTTTATTCAACCAGGAAAACATATTTGGATGCGTGTATGTGATATGGTAATGTATTGTGGGTGGAAGACGAGGATAGGAACAGAGCAGCACGCCGTGCGGCCAGGCAACCCTATGGGAGAGACACAAACAGGGAGTGAGCTGGGCAAACCACATGAGAGAGTGATGCAAAGATGTGCTTACTTGCAGAGATATTGGTGGCTGGCGTTGGCGAGGATTCCAAGCCTGGGAGACAGCGCCCTGCTGTGCATCCAACGAGGTGTGGAGATGTGGGGAGGAGATGATGGCGAAGGAGAGGATGTCCGCCGCCAGGGAATCCACCTGTGCACAGGGGAAGGCTGAGAGAACAGGTGAGTAATAAGACAGCTTACGTGTCGCAGCGATGATGAATAGCAGGCCTGAAGAAAGGATTCTGCTGAGGGATTGAGCGCGTTGTAAGACAGACAGCTCCAGGCCGATGCTCAGGGCAAGGTGGAACAAATAGCTCAGCGCTAACGAGGCGCAGGTGTCCGCGCAGCTGAGGTGGATGCCTGAGAGCGGCGAGTGGTGACAGTACTCCCCCCCCAACAGCGCCTCCTGTTGCTGGCTTACCTGGGTGCGCCCGATGGAACTCCGTGATGAGATCTCGATCCAGCACCCAAGAAAAGCGCACCCAGGATCTCCACTCTGGGCCATATCCCTCCCAATCCACCAGGTACTGCAGCCCACGACCTCGGCGCCGGGAGTCCAGGATGGAAGCAACACCCCACGCCGGGTGACCGTCGATCATCATGGGAGCGGGTGGCGACCTAGGAGGAGGACAGAGTGGATCGGAGACAACAGGCTTGACTTTGGAAACATGGAAAGTGGGACACACACGGAGGGAGGGGGGAGCGCCAAACGCACAGCCACCGGGTTGACAATCTTGGTAATAGCGAAGGGACCGAGAAACCGTGGAGCCAGCTTCCTGTTCTCGGCCTTGAGATTGATGTCCTGCGAAGAAAGCCAGACCCGTTGACCCACCTGATAACTAGGAGCCGGCATCCTGTGGTAATTGGCAGTGGTGCTGTTGCGCGCTGCCGTGCTTAAAAGCGCCTCTGTCGCCCTGGTCCACAAACTCCGGCAGCGTCTCACATGTGCCTGAATGGAGGGAACAGCCAACTCACCCTCCTGTTCGGGGAACAAAGGGGGATTGTACCCCAACGATGCCTTGAAGGGGGACATACCAGTGGCCGAAGACCATGCCGTGTTGTGGGCGTACTCCACTCAGGCCAAGTAGGAGCTCCAGGAGGATGGGTTGGAGGAGGTCACGCAGCGCAGGGCAGCCTCCATCTCCTGATTGGTATGTTCGCACTGTCCGTTGGACTGGGGATGATGACCAGAGGAAAGACTCACCGTGGCCCCCAGGGCGTTACAGAAGCACCTCCACACTTGGGATACAAACTGAGGCCCACGATCCGATACGACGTCCAAAGGAATCCCGTGCAGTCTGACCACATGTTGGATGAGGAGATCAGCCGTCTCACGTGCCGAGGGAAGGCCCCGGAGCGGCACAAAGTGGGTGGCCTTAGAGAACCGATCCACAATCGTCAAAACCGTGTCGTAGGTGTTAGAGACAGGGAGACCAGTGACTAAGTCGAGAGCGATGTGCGACCAGGGCCTGCCTGGGACAGGCAGGGGCTGGAGTAGACCCGCTGGTGGAGAGTTCTGAGACTTGCCAGTGGCACACTGGGGGCAGGTCCGGACGTAATTGGCGGCATCCTTTTGGAGACCCGGCCACCAGAAGGAGCATTGAAGAAGGTCCACCAGTCGGGAGATGCCAGGGTGACAGGCAAGACCGGACGTGTGGACCCAGTGAATAACCTCCCCCCGAACAGCTGAAGGAACGTAGAGTCTGCCCTCCGGACCACCGCCAGGATCAGGTTCCGCCTCCTGCGCCTTACGGATCTTGTCCCTGATGGACCAGGAGACCGCCCCCACGACGCATGAGCTGGGAAGGATGGTGTGGTCTGACTCCTCCGGGGCCTCAGGAGCGAACTGTCTTGACAAGGCGTTGGGCAACCCATTCTTTGAGCCTGGACGGCAGGTGATGGTAAACTGGAATCGAGCGAAGAATAGAGACCAGCGCGCCTGGCGGGCATTCAGACGCTGCGCTGACCTCAAATACTCAAGATTCTTGTGGTCCGTCCAGACCACGAAAGGCTGAGCTGCCCCCTCCAGCCAGTGACGCCACTCCTGCAGCGCGAGCTTGACAGCAAGGAGCTCTCTGTCGCCGACGTCATAATTTCGCTCGGCCGCTGACAACCGTCGAGAGAAGAAGGCGCAGGGCCGCTTGATACCATCCACTGGAGAACGCTGGGAGAGCACCGCCCCCACCCCTGTGTCAGACGCATCAACCTCCACCAAGCACTGCAGCGTGGGATCAACATGGGTTAGGACCCGGGAGGACGAGAACTCCGTCTTGAGGGTCTTGA
Source organism: Pholidichthys leucotaenia (assembly GCA_020510985.1). Lineage (NCBI taxonomy): Eukaryota > Metazoa > Chordata > Actinopteri > Cichliformes > Pholidichthyidae > Pholidichthys > Pholidichthys leucotaenia. The sequence continues at coordinate 130,407,860 of CM035847.1, forward strand.
AAGCGGTTGCTGCCTCCTCGAACCCCTGGAAGGACACCTTAAAGGAAGTGAGGCGAGTCAGGGGAGTAACAATGGTGCCGAAGTTGTGGACAAAGCGACGGTAGAAACTGGCAAAGCTGATGAACTGTTGCACCTGTTTCCTGGAGGTAGGCGTGGGCTACTCGACCACCGCTTTAACCTTAGCGGGGTCGGGGATGATCTGATTGTGAGAGATGACAAATCCCAGGAAAGAGGTGGTCTTGGCGTAGAATTCGCATGTCTCCGCCTTGATGTAGAGCCTGTTCTCCAGCAACTGCTGCAGGACCCGCCTCACATGAGCCTGGTGCTCCTCCCGTGACCTGGAGAAGATGAGTATATCATCCAGGTAGACGAATACAAAGACCCCCAGGAAATCTCGTAGGACGTCATTAATGAGTCGCTGAAAGACGGCAGGTGCGTTGGTGAGCCCAAACAGCATCACTAAGTACTTGAAGTGGCCGCTGGGCGTCCTAAAGGCCGTCTTCCACTCATCGCCTTCCCGGATCTGAACGAGGTGGTATGCGCTGCGGAGATCTAGTTTAGTGAACCAGGTTGCCCCCTGGATGGAGTGGAAGGCGGTGTCCATCAGAGACAGGGTGTAGCGGTCCTTAATCGTGATGTCATTGAGAGCCCTGAAATCAATGCAGGGGCGAAGGGACCCATCCTTCTTGGAGACAAAGAAGAAGCCAGCACCGAGCGGAGACGAGGAGGGGCGGATGATCCCAGCGCTGAGTGACTCCTTGATGTAAGAATCCATTGCCTCTCGTTCAGGAGCTGAAAGGCTGTAAAGGCGGCCGGATGGTAAGGGTGCCCCCGGGCGGAGGTTGATGGCGCAGTCATACGGCCGGTGAGGGGGAAGAGACATGGCTTTGGACTTGCTGAATGTCATCCCCAAGTCGCCCTGGGAGATCCCGACTGGCCAATTCGTCCCGCAGACCTGAGTTGAGGCTATGGAGGAAGATGCTGCAGAGAGAAGCCTCTCTCCAACCATCCTCCTCCGCTGCCACCCGGGAGTCAACAGCGTGATCCGCTGCCGACCGGCTTCCCTGTTGAAGGCTAAGGAGCCGATCGGCGAGGACGCTGTCACAACGCGAGTGATCAAACACCTCTAGGAAGTCTTGCACGAACCGGTCATAGGAGAGGGTCGTGTAGCTGGGCTTCGACATGACGGTGTAAGCCCAAGCTAACGCTCGCCCCTCCAGGAGATTAGCCATGTAGCCGATTCGGCTGTGGTCAGAGGGGAAATCCCCGGGAACGCGCAAGAACACCGACTCACATTGTAAAATAAACCCCCGTGCCCCACCGAGCTTCCCGTTGAAGCGAGCGGGGGTTGGGATAGGTGTGAGCCGGGTCGGCGCTCCTGAGCTAGGTCGGCCAGCCGTGAAAGCGGCCGAAGCTGAGCCGCCCTGATGAGCCGGGGGGAACGCCTGCTGGGGGTCAAGACGGTCTAACCGGTGAGTAATTATAGTTAACTGGTTGAATATGACCTGTTGTTGATGCGCTATCATATCCACCCGAGCCTCAAGGGTGGAAAAATGGCGTGCGAGCCCGCTGTCCGCTGGGCCGCTTTGCTGGAGCCGTACTGACCTAATTCTTGGCCCAGGAAACACGCACGCAGGCTCAGGTAGATTTGAAAGCTTTATTCAACCAGGAAAACGTGTTTGGATGCGTGTATGTGATATGGTAATGTATTGTGGGTGGAAGATGAGGACAGGAACAGAGCAGCACGCCGTGCGGCCAGGCAACCCTATGGGAGAGACACAAACAGGGAGTGAGCTGGGCAAACCACACGGGAGAGTGATGCAAAGATGTGCTTACTTGCAGAGATATTGGTGGCTGGCGTTGGCGAGGATTCCAAGCTTGGGAGACAGCGCCCTGCTGTGCATCCAATGAGGTGTGGAGATGTGGGGAGGAGATGATGGCGAAGGAGAGGATGTCCGCCACCAGGGAATCCACCTGTGCATAGGGGAAGGCTGAGAGAACAGGTGAGTAATAAGACAGCTTACGTGTCGCAGCGATGAATAGCAGGCCTGAAGAAAGGATTCTGCTGAGTGATTGAGCGCGTTGTAAGACAGACGGCTCCAGGCCGATGCTCAGGGTGAGGTGGAATAAATAGCTCAGCGCTAACGAGGCGCAGATGTGCGCGCAGCTGAGGTGGATGCCTGAGAGTGGCGAGTGGTGACAAAGTCCACCTCTGAATAGCTTAAGAAAAACAAAATGAAGACTTTAGAATGGCCTAGTCAAAGTCCTGACCTGAATCCGATTGAGTTGCTGTGACATGACCTTAAAAAGGCGGTTCATTCTTGAAAACCCTCCAAAGTGGCTAAATTACAACAATACTGCAAAGATGAGTGGGACAAAATTCCTCCACAGCGCTGTAAAAGATTCATTGCCAGTTATTGCAAACACTTGATTGCAGTTGTTGCTGCTAAGGGTGGGGCAATCACTTTTTCACACAGGGCCATGTAGGTTTGGATTCTTTTCCCTTAATAATAAACACCTTCAATTAAAAACTGCATTTTGTGCTTACTTGTGTTATCTTTGTCTAATATTTAAATTTGTTTGATGATCTGAAACATTTAAATGTGACAAACATACAAAAAAAAGAGAGAAATCATGAAGGGGGCAAACAAGTTTTCACACCGCTGTAAATATTTTTAATTAATCAGTTTATTTTTCTGGTGTGTGTGGACGAACATGGGTAGAGGTTTGGGCTGGCTAATCTAGGACACAAGCAAGAGGGGCTCCCTGGAAAAAAGGTGGGAACCACTGACTTCGTAGATATCTAAACATTTTCTCTTCTTGTTTAGTGCAGAATATTTCTGTATGCCTAATCTCAGGATATAATTTCTGTTTTGCCTTTTCATTAGCCATTATTGTTCTATTCATACACAACTGGTTCACATAATCCATAAAACATACAGATAAAACATACAACACAAAACATACAGATTTATTAATGATACGGGTATTTCACCAACCTATTTCATTGAAGACCTTGATCTTAAAAGGAACAACGCAGTATGGAGTATGGACTGAAAGCCACACAGTGATTATTGATCCAGTCTAATAACTCTTTGGCATCATAAATTAGCCTGGTGTGCAAAGACATGCACCCTCACCAGTAATAGCACAAACCACGCAACCACTTGTATAGGAAGTAGCTATCATAAGACAAGTCAAGTACACGCGATGGAATAGACATTGTATACACAAACATACAGACAAAACACGTCTGCAGCTGGAGATAAATGAGGTGTGGAAAATGCGTGGAAACAGAGGAATTTAGATACAAGCCGCAGACGTCATGTTTTTCATCCTAATGTATTGCAAATATACAGTATGGCCCTATCAGAAAAGAGGTAAATGAGTGAACACAAAAAGACAGGAAATTATATGTGTATTCCCTGAAACGGAACTAAAGAACTGGCGGGGGGGGGGGGGGGGGCTATCAAATCTTTAGATTGTTTGCTGCCAAGTCAGAAAGTGTAAAAACTCTTTGTGAGCACTCCAAGCAGCATTACGTAACTCCATTTACATTGTTAGAAATATTTGCCTCAAATAATGAGTGTCATTGTTTGTTTTTGTATTGATATCAGTATGTGTGTCTCCACAAAGGACATGGAACAGCAGTGGTAGAGGACTGAGAGGATCCAATCATGCATATAAAACCACCTTTTTGGACACCTGAAAAAAGTTGGCAATCATACCTAGATTATCATGTGTCAGAGGGACAATAACAAAAGTAATAGAGCATTGTTGTAGTAGTGCTTTCAATTGTTTCTTCTGTCCAGAATTGATTTTACTGTTCTAATTTTTTTGTAAAAAAAGAAAAGAAAAATCACAACCCCAAAGAAAGCACATAAAAAACATGTTTGTAAATACGCCTGTTATAAAATAAGATCACATCCTCCAGACAACACTGGACAATGGAGCACAATGGACTAATGAGCTTTGACTACCATTCATAATCATACTGGTATTTTTCAACCGTTTTTGAGCCTCGGCACCCTTTTTACATTGAAAACATCCCATGGCACTCCACCAATCAACAAGAGCACTCTGAGGCGAGTGCAATATCCCCCGCCCTTATTTTCTTTGAAGATCCCAATATGTTATTGAAGGAGAGTGTCATGAGCCTCCTCGTGTGCTTTTACACAGCGCACGGAGGAGCGAGGAGAAAGGATGGATTTACGTGCTAGGTGACACCACAAACACATTTATTAAAGAAAGCATAAACAGCTCCCAAAAAGTGCAGACAAACAAAAACAACAAGCAAGGTACACTTACTGGCAGACACAGGAAAACGTGTTGCGGGCACACCACAGTGTATAGTGGCGCGTGCTGCCACGGCGAACCGTACCGAGACAGGCACAAATGACAATGCAATAAGCACGGGCGGCACGGTGGTGCAGTGGTTAGCACTGCTGCCTAACAGCTAGAAGGTTCCAGGTTTGAATCCCCAGGTTGGCAGGGGTTGGAACCTTTCTGTGTGGAGTTTGCATGTTCTCCCTGTGCTGCGTGGGTTTACTCCGGGGGCTCCGGTTTTCTCCCACAATCCAAAGACATGCATGTTAGGTTAACTGGCTGTTCTAAATTGTCCCTAGATATCTGTCTCCTATAGGCCCTTAGAATAGAGGGTTAGTACTAGTGAAGCGCTTTGAGTGGCCTTTTGGGACTAGAAAAAGTGCTACATAAGTAACGGTCCTTATTCCCCCCCTTATCCCCCTTCATAATCCAGCAATGGCAGACTGGCAATGAGCTACGTAAGTCCTACCATGCTGGCAAGGGGAGATTGGGTACACCTGGATGAGAAGCGGGAAAGGAATCACCGGGAGTGGAACCAGCTGGCTGTCATGAGAGAAAGGGCGTGGTAGGACCAGCAAACTGTCAGACAACACCCACATGAAAGTAGGCCAAAAGAGGCTGCCTCACAGCTGCCAGCCAGAAACAGTGGCTACAGGTACGGGAGAAATACACCAGTGAACATAGAAACTACAAGAACTCAAAGGATAACACAATAGACAAATATACAGATAAACCTTAGCCACAGAAAGTCAGAACTGAGCCCGAAGGACAACTCGGCTCGGTTCATGACAGAGAGTGTCATGGACTGGATTGGATTCCAATCCAGCTCCATGACATGTGGCTGTATTTTCCCTTGTGCAGTTGGTTTCCTTATTTGCTGCTGGCAGATCCTTAGGAGCCTCTGGGTCTTGGCTCCCTGCCAGCTTACAGCCATGCCTCCCTCTCCCTGCCAGTCATACCAGCTGTCTATCAATATTGTTTCTGTTCCTTCTCTGTTAATTCACGCACGCACACACACACATACAGTACATGCATGCCCTCATTCTTGCACTTATGCACACTCTTGCACACATACACACACACACCCATTCATTCCCACGTACATGCGCACAGACATTCACACACACACACCTGTTTCCACTTTGTCCAGCCCACTCATTCCTAGACACTCCTTCTCACTACACACACTGGCAATTACTCTCCTCGTTATGTATGGCATTATTTAAGCCTTGTGTCTGCCCTAGTGATTTGTTGGATTATTGTTTGACATTTTGTCAGCTTGCACTCACTGTGTTTGTTGTTTATAATGTTCTGCTCGATGCATTCTTGACTAGATGCCCTGCCTGTTATTCGGTACCGCATCACTTGGCATGTCATTAGTTTCCTCATCTGCTTTGGTTTCTGTTCTACATCCTGGACTGTAGTTGGACTAATTCGGACTGCTTCAGCCCCGTGAGTACTATTTGCCTCACCCCTGCCTTCCAGTCACGTCTGGAGGTTTTTTCCGGGCTCTCTCTTTCGTCCCCCCCCCCCGCCCACCCCGGCTGCAGTTTCGCCTGCCTGTGCCTTGGGACATTCTTCTCCTGTCTAGTATCCACTTGTGAGCCGTAGAGCGTCCTCGCAGTTTTTCCCTGTACTCCCGGTGCCCCTCTGTTTGTTTCTCTGGACTGTTTGTTTGAACTGTTTTTGCACAATAAATACACACAACTACCTCCTGCACTTGGATTTTAATTCTTCCTGCCTCAAATAGGCAGGAGATCACGACAGAGAGCATTTTTCAACTTTTCCATATAATTGCTGGGACAGAACCAAATTATGCTAAACCTGTTATCTATGAATATGCAACAAAAATAGTTGCATACAACCCATAGTTGTAGGTCAGGATCCCAAGGTGAACCTGTGTAGCAAGTTTAGTGACCCTAGCTTTCTTTGTTGTTGAGATACACTTTATAAACCATTTTTGATGTTGACCTTTGACCTTGCGATCCCAAAACCATAGTCATGCTTCAGGGTCACAGGGTGAACCTGTGTAGCAAGTTTGGTGACCCTAGCTTTACTTGTTCTATAGTAATAGAGAGCCAGTAATAGAGAGCTAAGTCACATCCCCTCTACTTTTGCATATGGGACCTTAAATTGAAAAAATTCTCCACTGAAATGAATGATAAGAATGAAATTATCTTTTGTTTCTGATCAAATTTTGCCATGAGTTACATATATGATGTTTGTCAATTTAAAAGATAATTTTCCACATAATTAAAGTTGTCGGCTGTCATACAATAACACAGTAATATTTAGTTTTTGTTTCAACGATTAGCGGACAACAACTCTCATCATCCCACATCACTAAACGCGAGCATGGCAAGAGATTACTAAAACCTGTTTCCTGACTGAAAAAAGAAGGATCCCAAGAGGAGAAAAACAACACAAACGTATTGTTTTGTATTGTAAGAGCTGCAGCTGATCCATGGGAATATTAGTTACTTCACCCTGGGCGCACTTTGAAAATATGATGTAAGGCCCATCCATCTGTGTTTGTAGTTTTTTAATTTACGTATTTTCATAACCTTATACTTTAACAGTTAGACAACAACCTACTCCAGGGGTCACCAATTAAAACTGCAAAAGTTCCAATAAGTTGGTCCTCCTCCCCAGCCGAGGTCTGAACCATGTGTGGGAATCATTAGGCACCTCATGATTCGATTATGATTCAGAACTCCGACTTGATTCTAAAACCATTCTCAATGCATCTTGATGCATTTTTTTTATTCAAGATTTTTCCCTCCCACTGTGTGACAACTTGGTCCTTTTAAAGCAAAGTATTTGCAATAGCCCATGAATTTACTTCCAGCATCTTTTATTAAAATAAATAAAAGAGAAATCTGACCCATGGACAAATTTATCTCAAAATGTGCTTTTAAAAACTGCCATCATTTCATTGACACTCTTTCAGAAGACCACAGCTGTCTCCTGACAGGCCAGTATCATTTAACTTGCTTTCACACATTATTTTATTAAGCTCATGTTTTAGCTGCTTTTAGTTCTATATTAAGTTTTAAACAAAAAAAAAAATGAAAATGAATTCTTTATTCACATAAAATTTTATAACACAGGAGAATACTAAATGTGTTTGTTGACTCCAAATAAATAGATCTAAAATTCTAAAATCTACAACTAAAATCCTAAAAATGTTTTACAGGGAACACAAATTAAATTGTATTGCATTTAAAAAAAAAGATTAATCTAAAAAACTAAATTTCACAAAAAGTCCACCTCTATACAATATTTTAAGTGCAGAAAAAAAACGTTTCAAACTGCAAGACAAAAAAAAAAGGACATAAAATATAATTCCACTCTACAGAAATCCTCTGACATTTTTTTTTTTTATCTCAACAGTAAACTTACAGTAAAGTTACAGCATGGATGGAGCTGTAACTCCATGATCACAGGGAGAGGGGAGGTGGAGCTTTTACTGAGTTTTTTTTATGTGATATCGGAGGCTACGAAAAGGGCCTCCATAACCAGCAACCTCACCTCTGCATCCCAGCACAGACTACTCTCGGCAGAATAGAGGAAGAAGTGCCCCAGTAAATACATTCAATTTCACAACAGTGCTTCTTTTTTGTGGGTACAGACCTGAAACAAAGTGGGTCTATCTGGGGTGGATGTCCTGGCTGTTGGCCTTGTGTGTGTGCGTGAGTAGTGTATGTTTGTGTGTGGGAAGGGGGGGGGGCGCCCACAGTAAACCTGATTTTGCAACCCGCTGCATACTCTCTGGAGTGGTTGGAGCCACAGAGTCTCTGCAGAGAATGGCCTTCGTGGGACAGAGAAGAGGGGAGTCTGGAGCAGGAGGACAGTGCCCAAGGGCTCGTGCCATAATCTGTCCGGGCGGTCACCGATGCAGCAGTTCAGTTCCGCTTTTTTCCACTTTTTTTCCCCACCAAAATAAAACAGTCTTTTTTTTCCCCAAATTGAATGAAAAGCCTTTGGGGTCCAGATGGAGGACTCTCAGGGTCCGGATCCGGACCGGAGTGTGCCAGTTGGTGACCCCCGACCTACACCGTTATTTATGTGGAAAATAATCTTTTAAATTGACAAACATCATATGTGTAGCTTGTGGAAAAATTCGATCGGGATCCAAAAATAATTTTGCTCTGGCCATTCATTTCAACGGAGATTATTTTTTTTTTTCGATTTAAGGTTCCATATGCGGAAGTAGAGGGGGCGTGACTTAGGCTCTCTATAGTGCAAAGGGAATGTTAACCTTGACCTTTGTCCTTTTGACCCCAAAAAACTGTAGGAGGAGTTGATTTCACTAAACAGTTACGGTCTATTATCTGAGGTGAAATAGGGCATCATAAGTCAGGGGCTGTCATTATCATCATCATAGCAGTCTGTCAGGGGCGACAATGACTGTTTCATTTAGGTCTGATCAGATTCCTCCACATGCACTATACAAAGAGCAGAGCTAAACAAACCTATCATCTGGTCAGTCACTGCAACAGATACTGAAGTCAGTTTGTCTTGGCCTGTCAGGGGCTGTAACTCCTGCAAAAATCATCTAGTCTGGGCCAAACTGCAATATGTGCATCATCAGTGTATATCAAACCCTGGTACCAAGTTTTAAAACAATCAGAACAAAACTGTAGGAAGAGTTGATTTCACAAAAGTGGGACAGACAGACAGATGGGCAGATGGACGGATTGCCCCATAACATAATCCCCTTTGGTCTTCGATCGGCGAGGGATTATAAAAATGGTATAAAATGACACACTGTAGCCTATTACAGTACACATATGTAATGACGGTCTTGTAATCTGTGTGAAATATGGCACAATTACATACAAAGTCCGTGGAAAGACACAAACACGTGCATTTCCAGGTGACGCAAATACACATGAATCTGTGTCCGCGCGAACTGGATCTTGTTCAGCGCAGACCAAAAATTTGCTTGATGCTTAATCATGATAGCCAATCAGTGGTGATATTGTAACATTACTGGGTGAATAAATTAATTTGCCAATGAGACAGAAACTTACTGGCTGCCGTGGCCCGCCAGATGGTGTTGTGAGCTCGGGCATGGTGTCATTTTTGGGGGGGATTTCTGCGGCAGGTGCAGAGCAGCTGTGGAGGTTGTGGGGGTGGCCCCGCAAGAAGAAGAACAAAAAGAAGAAGGAGGATTGCATTCATATTGCCCCCCACTGACATGGAAGAGCCACTACAGATACAGATGCACAACAATGGCAAATTATTTGCAATTTTTTGAACCAATTAAGTGAAATTGGACAATTTCCTGTGGAACACTGGATAATCTCTTACAGTACCATAGGGTCCCATGGCGCCCTGGTTGGAAAACACTGGTTTAAACAAATGTAAGACCTCCAGATCAGGAAATATTACAAGCGTTCATGCTTTCTTTTGGTATTTAATAGGTCACATTCCTGAATAAAATTAAAGTTAATTTAAAAAAAAAATGACTAAGTTAACTGCTGCACAATAAAGTTGTTAGTTTAAGGGGCACCAGAAGGTCTTGGACAGTAGCCAGAGTTTCTTGGGTTCTAATCCAGCCTCGCCTCCAGGGGCTAATTTTACACTAAATTACACACACACACACACACACACACACACACACACATGTACACACGCACGTCTTATAAACACAGCAGCATCTGGACGTTAGTGTATTTTGACACAGCCTATTCTGGTCCAGGCACTAAAGTAGCGAAATGTGTCCATTGCTGTGTGTCTAATGTCCACTCTAACCCACGCAGCACCACTCTGGTGCCCTACTATAACGTGCCTGAACAGGCAAACCCAGTTTGTAACCACAGAATTTAGTTTGAATGCAGATGGACGGCTGCAAACAGGTTTGTTTAAGGGGGGAGGGGGGGTGTTGGCAGCCTCAACGCTGCTAAGTTCACAGACTGTTTGTTACCAGGTGGGATATTCTCAGGAGTGTTACTGAATTCTCTCATCTACATATGGTGGCATTAACTGAAAGATGATCTGACTACAAAACAGAAAAAAAAACAAAAACAGAAAACTCCTCTGCAGGTGCATTGGGAGCTGCAGTTTCTGTAAGAAAATGATCAAAGACGTTAACAACAAAACCTTTCAACATACAAACTTGGTCAGAAGGCATTGGCAGAGTTCATACAACAGGTTTGAACAAAGGTCATTTTTAGTTCTTGAATCGTGATTAATTTGATAATTTGTTTATAATGCATTGGCAGCTGCTCTTTACTGTAGGTTATTAACACATTAAATGTTGGTACTGTATTCTTTTCTGTGCAGGAGTAAAGCTCACTTACTAACCTCTGATTTAGCTCACCAACCTACAAGTGTGGCTCATGCTGTCCTTGTGTTTAATTGATAAAAGACACACATGAGTAACACACAGAGAGACAAAACAACAAACAAGTGCCCACTGCTGTTTGCATGTCAAAAACCACCAAGGCCTCAAAGGACAGGAGAAAAAAAAAAATCAGGAGTTTATGACCTTTAATCTTCCATCTTTCTCTCTCTTTCTACTAACTTCCTCTTTTTTCACTCTTTAAAAGCCACCTCCATTCACCTACACTGCTCAATAGTCCTTTCTCTCTTTTCTGTCCATCATTCAAACTGACCCAGATACACAAGTGCAGTCGACAGGACACACACTCACAGAAAGACAGATAGGCACACCAATAATAAAACTGCACCAGACCATAGAAAGCTCCAAGTACCTCATGTCTCTGGAATAACGAAGACTTACAGGCTAATAAACTTTTCCTCCCAACCCTGACTCAACCCTGCACTGCAGACTGTCTGCTTCTTCCCAGCATTTTTCCACCCAGCATGCCTTGCCTTCACCAGACGAGACAAACTTCACCCACCCTTCCATCTCCTCTTTCTCCCGCTCCTTCTCCTTGGCTTTGCGAGACTTGTGCAGGAGTCCAATCAGGATCACTGCGGCCCGGATGCCGGCTTTCTTGTTGTGGAACCGTCCCCCAGTCTGAGACATGCTGGAGGCTTCTGCTGTCTCCAGGAGGGGTTCGGGTGACAGCTGGTCCAAGGTCAGACTGTCTCCAGGTTTCCTGGGCTGCAGGACCTGCTTGGATTTGCGGGGTTCCAGTGTGAGCGGTGGAAGTAGCTATCCCGCTTCTGTAAGCTGTCAGAGGTGGAGGCAGCCGGTGATGAGAACCAGGTTAAAATCCTGTTCTCTTGCTTGCTGTTGCCTTTCTGGACTGTTAATCCAAAATGAGAAGAATCCAAAGTCCCTTCTGCTTTGGCAGTGATTAAATCTGACCTGTTCTTGCCTGTAGGATCAATAAGTGTTTATTGTAATCCCAAAGGTCCAGAGTGGCATTGTTGGACTCCGGCTCAAGGTGAACCCCTATCTGCACTGCCTGCTCCTGCGATGAATCTGTGCATCACGGCTCTGTGAAACATTGTGGTCCTGGATGAGGGGATGAAGAGTTTCAGCCTCGCAGACGTGCTCCCTGTGCCGCATCTCTGTGTCTCTCTACCTTTACCTTCCCACATCTCCCTCCTCTAACATGCTCCGCTTCTTCTCTCTGTGTGTCTGCTACTGCTCTGCTCCCTCCTTCCTGTCATCTAAGCCCTACCCTTCCCTCCCTGATAGGCCAAAAAGAGGAAGATGCCTCCTCCTCCTCCTTCCCCTCTTTCACTGTATGCCTCCCTCTTTCTCTCCCTGCCCTTGTTTCTACCTTGCTAATAATTTTACATTAATCTTCCTGACCTTGTTCTATCTGCGCTTGATTTTATGATTTCATTTCCAGACACCCACATGGCAGCCGCACCGATGCACCCTGCAATACACACACACACACCCTCACACGCGCACACACACACACACACACACACACACGCTTTGTCTATGTGAGAAATCTCAGTTCAAACACTCTTATCAGTGTATTGCCTGCTGTGCTGTTGCCAAGGACATTGAACTGCAATGCCATCTCAAAATAAGAGACAAAATTAAACAAAATTACTTTTTTATTGACTTTTTTTTTACAGTTTTAATAAATGGTAAGAGTCCTCCTGGTGTTAGGAATAGCTCACACGTATACCCCCCCCCCCAAACATTTTTATTCTCCCCACTAATAAACTGTGTAATTGCTTTTCCCTCTTTCAACAAGTATTCATTCTGCAACGTTTTCTCACTGACTCCTGGCTCTGTTTCAGAGGCCTCATTTCAGTAAACAGAGCTGAATCTTCCCAGAATATATTGATCCAAAGAGTTTTTCCATCTTTGGCCACTTGTTCTTGCTCTCCAGCTGAACAGCTATGAATAAAATGCTTTTTTTCAGGTAGCATCTATTTAGTTTCAAAATATTCCTTATTTTGTTTTTGTTTTTTAAACCAAGCTGGTTTATCCTCAACATTTTATCCTTTTGTTTGATGTGGTTCTGCTATTCTTTCATTAAATAAATAGTACTCTTGTTGGGGACCCATGCTGTAGAGTTCAGTAGTTTTCCTCTCAGACTGAGCGAGCATGGAGATCAAAGGGCTGGGGGGTGAGGGGAATTGTCTGGGGAGAGTGAATGCTGAATGCAGGACCTCAGGTAGCAGGGAGGTGTGAGTTTTGGGATATAAAAGAGAGAGTCCCTGCTTCACGAGTTTAATGTTCTGATTCTGGAAGATGTGAGAGTGAAATAAAATTCATCTGCTCGGAAAGTTCGGTCTGGTTACTTCATCTCCACACTCTTATAAATAAATCACATGTATAAATTCAAATTCAAATATAAACTTAGCCTATGATAAAGATGCAAATGTCTCTGCTCGCCTGCCACTTTTTCTTAAATGTTGTTCAGCAGTGCCTATTAAATAATCTCTATAAAATGTTTGATAATATGCATAAGAAGAAACTCAAGACAAGGAACATGATTGTTGGTGATAGATGTTTACTTGTATCTATTTGTATTCTGCTAATACCATGATGGATGTGGTTGAATGCTTTCTCCAAGTTCACAAAACACATGTAGACTGGCTGGAAAAACTCCCATGAATCCTTGAGGATTCTTGGGGCTGTGAAGAGTTGGTCCAATGTTCCATTAACAGGAAGAAAACCACATTGACGCCAAGAGGGTCACCATCATGCCCATAGACATCCAGCTGGCCCGCCGCATCCGCGGAGAGAGAGCTTAGACTTTCTGCTGCACATCCACCAACCACAATGCTCCGCACTGTGTGTCTATATATATATATATATATATAAATATGTACATATGTATACTAGCTGCTCTTGTTTTTTTCTTGCCTTCTGATTGTTGCTCTGAGTGTTGCTATCCCTGTGCTGTTGCAATCCTGGAATTTCCCCATTGTGGGACTAATAAAGGCTTATCTTATTTGTCCTTAATCCAAGGTTCCAACGCCCAGATTCTCCTCTCCTCTCATTTTGGCCTATTTTGTTATTTTTTGGCTGTCATAACCCAGGTACTGGAACCATTAGAATGGTTAGTTTTTGCAATGCAAATCAGCATGATCTTGGATTTTATGGCTCTCTTTTGTAAATTGTAGCTGGGGGTGGATTGAGGTAGATTTAGCTGCTGATGTTAGCTGGTTTGAGAGGCTACAGTCAGGATTTCTGACCAATGTCATGGTCCACCTGCCAGGTACAAACTGAGAGACAAGTCCAGTAGCCTACAGTTTAGCTGCAACTCAACATTTATTTACGTGAATTTTATTTTATTCTATTCTATCCATGCCCGCTAGACACCAATTTTTCCAGTGAGATCATCTACCAAGGCCATGACCACATATTTCACTCAAACATTTTTTTGCCTATTTTTATTACAGTTTATTGTACATGGAAGTGGACACCTTCTCAGTTAGCACTGAATGGCTAACTCTGCTATTTGACTAATTGGTTAGGTTCAGGATATGAGTTAAACCTGCCCCCTTTAGAGCAGTAGCCTTGCAAATTTTCATGTCAATTCTATGGTACCAATGCTACAGCAGAGTGTTTTACCATGTGAAGCAATGACCTGTACAAGGGGATAAGGGCATGCACTTATATAGAACTTTTCTAATCTCAAAGAGCTTCACTAGTACTAACCCTCTATTCTAAGGGTCTGTCAAAGACAGATACCTAGGGACAATTTAGAATCACCAATTAACCAAACATGCATGTCTTTGGACTGTGGGAGGAAACCGGAGCACCCGGAGTAAACCCACACAGCAGAGGGAGAACATGCAAACTCCCACTCCTGCCAGCCTGGGGATTCGAACTTGGAACCTCCTAGCTGTTAGGCAACAGTGCTAACCACTGTACCACGGTGCTGCCATGGTGTTGCATGCTTTGTATAGGACCACCAAGGGCTCTGACCAAACAGCAATATATTACACATCTAGGGATAGACATGATTGTCTATCTAGAAAGCGCAGATGGAAATACTGACTTAGATATCAAGCCAATGAGTCCCAACATTTCATATTTAACAATAACCAGAGATACATTTTGAGACTGCAAATGAATCCATATCCAAATAAAGACAGATGTTGACTTGTAAAGGACAGAAGCCGGACAAAGATCTTTAATAACACCCCACAAATGTGACTTAGAACAAAACAAAACAAAAACCAAACGATTCCAGCCTCCTCTGGTCTAAACAAAAAGCTTCAATTTTTTGGCCAAGATTTTCTCACTAGGTGCATATAATATACTACAGCTCGGTCACAGCCGTCCTTTTCAACATTAGGCACATTTGGAAGGTGTACAAAAGGGATACCACAAACTGGTGAATCATTACATAAAGACAGACGGTACAGTTTGGTTATGGAGTGATTACTCTCTGTTTGCTCTCTACATGTCTGTTCTGTTCTTTTCTTCTTCTTCTCTATCCCCTCACCCCCCCAGCCAGTCGCAGCAGATGACTGCCCCTCCCTGAGCCTGGTTCTGCTGGAGGTTTCTTCGTGCTAAAAGGGAGTTTTTCCTCTCCATCTTCGCCAAATGCTTGCTCACAGGGGATCGCCTGACTGCTGGGGTCTTTCTGCAATTGTGGGGTTTTCCCCTATAGTTTGAAAGTGCTATGACATGACTGTGCAGCTAGAAGGTTCCTGGTTCAAATCCCCAGGCTGACAGGGGTTGGAACCTTTCTGTATGGAGTTTGCATGTTCTCCCTGTGCTGCGTGGGTTTACTTCGGGATTTCTCCGGTTTCCTCCCACATGCCAAAAACATGCATGTTAGGTTAATTGGCTGTTCTAAATTGTCCCTAGATATCTGTTTCCTATAGGCCCTTAGAATAGAGGGTTAGTATTAATGAAAGTGCTTTGAGTGGTCTTTGTGACTAGAAAAGCGCTATATAAGTGCAGGTTAGTTAGTTAGTTAGTTAGTTGTTGTAAAATGGCACTATATAAATAAAGTTGTATTGAATTCAATGGAATTGCCAGGCTGATTTTTGCTAATTTACAAGGAAAAAAAAAATCAAAAACTGAAAATGTGTTTCTGATAACTTTACAAGACCAGTAATGGGTACTTTTGAAGTTTGAGGTTTACACTTGTAGTCAAGCACCTATTCCACCTGTCTTCTAGAGCGACACCTTAAAATACACTGTCAATTATGTACTGTAGCTCATATTCTACAGCCTCTGATCTTTCACCCCATTTTTATTCATTTTGTTTTAACAGATTCCACCAACATGAAATATGTCCACCAAAAGGTGAAGGATGGGCATGTTTATGGGATGTTCACATGGCAGGATACAACTTTGCAGACATACAAGGACACAGACATAAAACTACACAAGCAACCAAAAGCCTGAGGCAGCAGAAAAATCACACTGATTCATATTGCACATCTGGTGCATCCTGTCAGCTAGCGAACAAATGATGTTCTCACGCTCAAATGGATTGTGTTCTTGTACAGAAGATAATTACAGACATGTATCAATCAAGACTAAAAAACAAAGACTTGTGAGTAGATGAAATGCTGAAGTAATTGTCTGACGGCCGCCAAAGGAAAGGATTAAGCTGAGAAAACAGCAGCTACGATTAAAGGGAAAGCAGTCTACACTGCATTTCCTGTGTGATCAGTACCATAACAACCAGACAGCTGCCAGAGCCGCCCAAAGGACCCCAAAGGCTTCTTTGCCTTGACACATCCAAGCAAAGGCTAGTTAGACCTTTAGTTGTTGCCCTTCTCTGAGCTTGCCACCAGAAAAAACAGTAGTTTGTGGTTTTTGATTGACACAATCTGTGATCATGGACTCCCTCGCTGAAAGCCACCTGAGGATTTTCTCAGCTCCCGTGCGGAGTTAAACAAACAAGCTCACATCTTGAATGGACTGTCAAATATCCCCTAGGGACTGGTGAAAACACACATGTACATACACAATTACATGTGCATCCGTTTCACCAGGGTCCTGTTGTGCGTCACCAGGAGCTGGAAATGAGACACCTGTATCTATTCAGTTTCAAGCGAGCACTCACTTGGTCACATTCCTAACCATCATTCCCTCTCTGTCTCACACTCACAGGCTTATACACAGGTGTGACATTGTTTCTGTGTGATGTGCTGAGGTACAATAAGACAGTGTGTGTCTAAAAAACATTTAGAGCAGATGTGTTTAACAAAAGCCATAAAAATTACATATAGTAGTATATTTACAATGTGGTTAAGTTTCCCTTTGGAATATTTAAAGAAAAAAAAAAGATTGTGGGAATAAACGCAAACCTCTATGCACTAAAAATAAATAAATAAATAAATAAATCTACAGCTCTTCTGATGGCCACTAGAGGCTTGCTCAAAACCAAAATCAATCTGCACCTGCAGCTACATTAAAATGGTCAAACCTAAGGAGGAAATAAACCAGTAATTTATGTCTCTAGAACTAATTTCCCTCTTCAACCCAACTGTAGGAAGTCAATGTTTTAACAAGTTCTGCAATCAATACAACAACATAAATGGTTTGTTCAAAACCTACAAAAAAGTATTTCCAATACAACCCAGAATGATGGCACTGTCAACAGCAGTTTTGCATACAAAAGACCTGAGTGTTCCCCGTTCCCTTTTTTTCAGTTGTGCATCAATGTTAAATACAGTTAAAGAGAGTTTTAGGGTTATGTGTAAAACTATCTGGTTAAGGCCAGGGTAGTGATCATCAAACAAATTTTAATATAGATAGATAGATAGATAACTTTACTGTCTGTAGTAGTAGTAGATTAGTTTATTTGACAGGGACAGTGCAATAAACATAGACAATTAATCAAAGACAATCAATCTGATGTGTTGCACATAGAGTGTATAGCTATTAGCTAATTTGTAACTCTTGTCCCTGGATGGGCTTTAGAAAAAAGAATCAAGTAAAGATGGGGAAAAAAAATAAAAAATATACACAATAACCACATACATCAATGCAGAAAAATTATAAATACACAATTATAAATATTATAAATATTATAAATACACAAATATAACAGCCTGACTCACATTTAACATAAATATTATAAATATTATAAATACACAAATATAACAGCCTGACTCACATTTAACACATATAACATAACTCACATTTGCCTATTTCAGGCCTTCCTCCCTCCGTCACTCACTATAAACAAACACATTTATTCCTTCCCTTCATTCACTCTCACTTTGCAGACAATTAATTCATACATGAGTACATTCTTGTTTATTTTTCAGCCAGTTTTTAACATTTTTAGTGAATGTTTTAAAGTCCGTTATTATTTTAATTTCATTTGGCATTGTGTTCCAGATGCGACTGCCCTTTATAGAGAAAGCTGTTTGTCCAAATGTGGTTCTGCGGTGGAATATTTTACAGTTATTGTTAACAGAACTCCTGGTGGCTCTGCTGCTGTCCTGTCTTTGGACGAAACCAGCAAGTGGCTCGGGTGCTGATTTATGGAAACATTTGAACGTTAATTTCAGAAGACAGAGGTCAATGAAGCTCTCAAAACTCAATAGGTTGTATTTTTTTAAAACATTACAGTGATGCCACCTAATGGGCTTTTTGTCCAAGATTTTTAGGGTTTGATTATATAATGAACCTGCATATACAGTGCAGCTGCTTCGTAAGGTATGTAATATCTAATTAATTTAAAGCAGTTCAGATTTTTTTTTACTGTTTTTGAAATTTTCTTTATATGAAGATTAAATTTGAGTTGAGGATCTAGTACAATGCCAAGGTATTTGAATTCTGTAGCTAAACTGATGTCATGATCATGTATATTAACTTTAAAATGTTGCAGGTTACATTTTTTGATTGAAAAGCACATTGAGACTGTTTTCTGAAGGTTCAGCAATAGATGGTTCTGGAGGAGCCACTCTTGGACATCAACCATACTTGTAGACAGTACATCTGCAGCCTGTGCTGGAGTCTTGGCAGCTGTGTAAATAACTGCATCATCTGCATAAAGTTCCTGTCCCAGTCAGTGACAGAAATTCCTCTTTGACACGGCTACAACAATATAACACATTCAACACTCTCAAAGACATGTTCAAACTCACAGGATAAAAACAGTTTAAAAAAGGAAACATGGTTAAAAAGGAAACAGCAAATAAAATCATGTGGCAGAAAAGATTAATAACAATTAAAAATTAATTGTGATTAATAGATAAATGCTGATAACTAATATTGATAGCTAACTGAAGTATGATAACTATTTGATTTTGTTCAGGATTGTTACTGCAGAAGGAATAAATGATTTCTTGTAAATGTTTTTATGGGCCAGTGGAACTTTATATCGTCTGCCTGATGGCAGTAACTGAAAAGAGTGATGAAGGGGGTGAGATTGGTCCTCTGTGATCAGGGTGTCTTTATTGATCACAGAGCACTGATACAGTTCAGACAATGGTGTCTGTGGTGAGCCAATGATTTTGCTAGCCTGATTAACTATACGGGAAAGCTTTGTTTTGTACTTGATGAAGAGGGAGCTGTACCAGGATGAAATGTTAAAAGTGAGAGTGGATTCAATTAATGAAGTGTAAACCAGAGTTAAAATGTGTCTGCTGACATTAAAAGTCCTCAGTTTCCTCAACAGGTGGAGGCTTGTTGTGCTTTTTTATAAATAGAGTCAACATGGTGTGCAAAAGACAGGCTACAGTCCATCTCTATTCTCAAATATTTATAAACGAACTTGTGCAATAGCTTGACCCTGGATGCTGAGGTGTTTAAAAAGAGTAGCTGAAAATTTGTCTTTGCTCCCACAGCGCAACTCCTTAGTCTTTGTGGTGTTTAACTCCAGAGAGTTTTGATTAAAAGACTGAGCTAGATCGTTGACTGCCTGCTGATAGCGGGTCAGTGCAGTACTGTCTGTCAGATGAGCCACCAAGGCCATGTCATCTGCATATTTAAAAAGAGTCATTCCTTCACTGTCACAGGAGATGTTATTTGTGTACACAGAGAACAAAACCGGAGATAAAACACAACCTTGAGGAAGACCTGTGTTTAAAATCGACTTGCTAGATGTAAAACCATTTAAAAACACTTGTTGTGGCCTGTCATATAAAAAAACTCTGAATCCATAAAATCAGTGTTGGGTGAACCTGCAGGTCTGTCAGGTGATGTAGCAAGGTGCCTGTGTGTACAGTGTTAAAAGCAGAAGAAAAGTCCATAAACAAAATCTGTGTGTGTGGGTGTGAAGACAACCCAAGTAAATACAAAATTAAGTTTTTAAATAATGATTTCATTTATTAAGGAAAAAGCTATCCAAACCTACCTGGCCCTATATGAAAAAGTAATTGAACCTAAACCTAATAACTGGTTGTGCCACCCTTGGTGGCACTACCAGCTATTAGCCATTACCATCACTGTTGAGGAATTTTGGCCCACACTGTCATGGTGTGCTGGTGAAGCAGGACCCACACCCTGGAACTCACACACTCACAATTACAGAGGATGCACAGAACATGAACAGAGGATCACAGAGGAGACATAACTCAGACAATGCTTATGACAGAGACCCAGACAACAATGACAATGAACATACAGAGCACAAAACGAAACAGAGCCATTTCCCAGATAAACTTAATGACCAAATAATTTAGAGCACAGGCAGGAAAAACACAGAACTTAGATACTACTATTACTACTACTAATAATAACAATACTAACAAGGAGGATCAAAACACAGAAAAAACAAAATTAACTCAAGGCGAGGATGTGGGTCCAACCCATGGCCTGACATAACCCCCTTCTCAAGGTCACACCAAAACAAAGCAAAACCAAGAAAAAACCCTTCCAGGGTGGGTGGTGAGGCCCAAGGCCACGTAGGTCGAGACAATCCCCCCTCCCCCCAATACATAGACCAAATACCAAAAAACAGTCTGTGGGCCCCAACTCAAAAAAGTCTATTTTAGTGCCAACATCAAGACAGAAAATACACTTTCACATTTTAAACAAAAATTCCCAAACAGAACCAGGTAACCGGTGAGCTCCTACAACAAAAATAGGCGAGACACATAGAGCATTCCAGAATCCTCTCAAAAATGGTAAAGTTTAACCACTGTGCAAGATCAACAAGTTAACAAATGTAGCTTTCAATTACAATTCAGGCCGTGGTTGGGGTAAGACTACTGAAATGAAATATCGACTAACGTAATACCGCATCAATGCATCTGATATCTCAGACGATCCTTTAGCCCAAGAACTGAAACACAGACATCTGCCAATTTAGACCAGTACTTTCACATACTGTGCTTTAAGAGACAGAGCATAAACATTAATTATCATTTTAAATAAATAAGTGGCGGATTATACTTTAATTTTCCACAATAGAAGTTCCTTGGGAAAACAATATTTACAAAATATTTAGTTGTCTCTCCCCATTAATCCCAATCATTCTGAAATTCCAGCCATTACTTTACTACAGAGTGATAGGCTGGAGTGATGATATAGAGTGAAGTATGTGGCGGTAATGCACCTGTAAGCTGGTTGCCAACCACCAATCAAATCAAGAAGAAGAAGAAGAAGAAGAAGAATAGGTGCAATAAGATGAGGATGGAGGTACTGGCAGCTATAATTTGCAGCAGTGATTAAGATATTTACAGTGTGTAAACAGGCCTCTTGTGTTCTCATTAACACAAAGCACAGCAGAATCCTGTAGGGTTTAACACTAATTCCGATGGTATGGATGATGCTCATCGTCTATTAAGTATTAATATTAAAGTGTTCCCTATTCAAATTAGTCCTTCTATGGATCAAAAGCGATCTTAGTCTCCTTAATCAAACTTCCATACTAATCTCATTCGATCTTACTGCATGTTACAAACAATATCTCAGGTGTTCCTGCATATTTACCCCTTATTTTTTGCAGGACATACATTACGCCTCTGATCTGGGTCGCATCTCCTGAACATAGCCTGCTCCTCGGGTTCATATTCCAACTACAACAAAACACTGAAACCCATGCAGGACTTACACAGCTAGAATGTGGAAGATGACATAGAACCACAGATGATTTGGGTGTTGAGGGTTGAATAAGATGGGAGAGGAGCATCAGTGTGGATATTACAATTGTGAGACCCAACACAGGGCGCACACACACACACGATTAATGCAAACAGCAGTACTACAGGAAAAAACACTAAGTTTGAGATGATTAGAATAAAGCTACAAAAAGCTACAATCCACCAGTAAAACATACTAAAGGGAATCTTAATCAAGAAACCAAGAATATTACAGCCAGATGATTTCAAACCACTCATCACGATTAACCCACAGTGCATTAAATCCATCTATAGATATTTGTATGTCTGTATATTTGTACATGTATATACAGTATATTCAGGGGAAGTGAGACTTTTGCTGCATTTAACAGTTCAACCCACAATTTCTTATACTTATCTCCTGCAGGGAGATTTCCTCAATCCTCATGTTAGAGTCCAAAACAAAAAACACAATCCCAGGGCCCAACAAAGTCCAAGGCCCCAAACCCAAAACAAAGTGGATCAGGCAGCCTCCCAGAATTCCTGGGACACCGGACCGAAAAACATGGAGGGTCAGGGGGCCTATCCAAGTCCATGGGCCCCCAGACCAGAGCGCAGGGGGGATCAAGTGGCCCATTACTGTCCCAGGTCCACCAGGTCACAGAACAAAGAGGGTCGGGGAGTCCATCAAAGTTCATAGGGCCCCAGATCAGAGTACAGAGAGGGTAGGGTGGTCCACCAGGATCGCTCTGAAAACAGGAACAGACAATTGTTGCGTATTAACCTCAGGTAATTTTGTCAGAGACGCGCTGATTTCAGGGGCAGGTGGCAGCAGCACAAAGCCCTCTGCAGTGGGAGTCAGCAATGCGCTGGACTAAGAAACTGATGATAGTGGCATGCTGACCTCAGGGGCTGATGGTTGGGGCACATCGCTCTTAGCGGCTGATGGCAAAGGCGCGCCGTTCTCTGGAACACTCGGCTGATGTGCGCCGGCCTCTGGAGCAAACAGAGGAGGCATGCCGACCTCAGATGCTGAAGATTGGCGTGCGCTGAGCTCAGGAGATGATAGTGAAGACACACTAACCTCAGGAACTGGTGGTTGGAGTGTACTGCACTCAGGAACAGATGACAGCGACACGCCGCACTCGAGGACAGATGACAGCATCTCGCTGAATTCAGGAGTAGGTGTCAGTGGTGCACCGACCTCCAGAACAGGCAGTAGGGGGGGTGGTTTCAGCTCAGCAAACTGCAGCAGGTGAGCTTTGAGTCCAGCGATCTGTAGATTGAGAGACCCCAGCTCTGAGTCTGACAATGACAGGCGAGTGCTGACCTCGGTGACCGATGACAGGAGCTTGACTGCCTCAGGAATCAACGACGGAGGCATGCCGGCCTCGACAGCAGATGGCTGGGGACCATCGGTCTCAGAAGCAGACTGTTGAAGTGTGCAGACCTCAGGTCTGATGACAGGGGCGTGCTGACCTCAGAAGCTGAAAATGCAGGCCGATCAGTGACAAACCCCGATGACAAAGGCTGATCAGCGGTGAACCCACAAGACGCAGGCTGGTTGACAGCGAATCCAGCAGGTCTACGTGTTGTGGACCTAGACAATGCAGGCTGGAGCCGCTGGAGCCCAAAAGTCTGGGAATCCATCTCCAACCCAGCCACATCAGACAGAGTGCTCGAGAGAGTTGAGACGGAACGTGCAGGTGAGGAGGATGTGGCAGCAGAGACTGGGACAGAGTGCTCAGTGGTGGTGGTTGGCTGACCCCCCTCCCCGGGAACAAGACAAGACCTTTCATTAAATGGGGTTAAAAAATGAAGAAGTACTTACCTTTGACCCTGTTCTGCTGCCGCTGAAGCACCGGACGACTCTGTCTGGGCGACTGCAGAGATCGTCTGGTGAAGAGCTATGGTGGCTGGAGCTGGGGGCGGGGTGGAGAGTCAGGAGGAACAGCACTGACACACTCTGTGCTTCTCCACTGCAGTCCTGGGTGGTGAGGCGGACCCCGGGGCCCTGCAGATGGGGAGCTCCTGTACCCACGGGAAAACCCACAGATGTGGGGTGTGCTCTAGCTCCAGGGCTGCTGCCATCCACGGACCATTCTTTACCGGGTTGGAGGAGCGACGGGGTGCAGCAATCAACCCCTTCAGCCGATTCATGGCCTTAAACTCCCCCTGGGTTAGCAGCACACACCCGGCCATAGCTGAGCAAAAACAGAGTCCGCTGGGTCTTTAACTGGTGGCATCCTACTGTCACAGTGTGCTGTTGAAGCAGGACCCACACGCTGGAACTCAGGTTTGCGAGGATTTATTAAACATAAAATAAAGACACAGCTCGTGGGCTGGAAACAAAACTTAGGCTACAGTCACACTGCAGGTCTTGATGCTCAATTCCGATTTTTTGCAGAGATCCAATTTTTTTGTGGGGGCGTTTTACATTATTATTTAAATGCGACCCCCATCAGACTCCAGTGTGAACAATCTACAGCTATGAAGTGACCCGCATGCGCAGAAGAAAACGGGCGGTGGAGTGATAATGTATGTTAACAACAACTGGTGCAGACCGGGACATATCACTGTTAAACAACGACACTGCAGCAAAGACATTGAGTTGCTAGCCGTTAGCATGAGGCCTACATATCTCCCGAGAGAACACTCACACGTGATCTGCATTGTTGTTTATGCAAATCCGACGGCGAACGCTGGGACAGCGCGTGACGTCATCCATTCAGTAACCAGCAGGCTGCAGACAGAACACCCAGATGCTCTTCTCCTCATCTCAGGCGATTTCAACCACGTTTCACTGTCTCCCATTCTGCCCACTTTCACCCAGTATGTCACATGCCACACTAGAGACAATAAAACACTGGATTTGTTCTACGCAAACACTAAGGAGGCGTACACCTCATCACAACTCCCCCCACTTGGGAGATCGGATCACAACTTGGTTCATCTCCGACCGGTGTACAAACCCCTAGTGCACAGACAACCTCCGGCCATGCACACTGTGGAGTTATGGTCTGAGGAGACAATGGACACTCTAAAGGACTGTTTTGAAGCCACTGCCTGGAAGCAGCTCTGCGATCCACATGGTGAGGACATCGATGGCCTCATTCACACCTTCACGGGCTACCTCAGCTTCTGTGTGGACAAATCCGTTCCCACCAAGACCAAACGGCGTCACTCAAACAACAAACCCTGGATCAACCCTGAGATAAAAACACTTCTGAGAGAGAAGAAGAGGATCTTCAGGTCGGGGAACAGGGAGATGCTGAAGTCCGTACAGAGGGAGCTGAGGAGAAAGATCAGAGAAGGCAAGGACAGCTTCAGGAAGAAGATGGAGGACAAGCTGCAACAGAGCGACATCAGCGGGGTCTGGAGAAACCTCAAAACCATCTCGGGGCTCCAGAATACCTCCCCCCAGGCCACGGGGGGCAGGGAGTGGGCGAACAACCTGAATCTGTTTTTCAATAGATTTGACCAACCGCCCTCCCCCCTGTCTGCACAACAACCACTGCTGCCTCTAAGAAATCAAGTCCTGCTGCCCACTCCCCACTCCACCGACACCCCCCCCCCCCACTCCCAACACACAGCCCCCCATCCTGACCCTGACCAAGACCCAGGTGAGGACGGAGCTGAGGAAGATCAAGGCGAGGAAGGCGTCGGGACCGGACGGCATCAGCGCAAAGCTCCTCAAGTCCTGTGCAGACCAGCTGTGTGGGATTGTGACGTATATCTTCAACATGAGCCTGAAACTGGGGAGGGTACCACAGCTGTGGAAAACATCTTGTGTGGTACCTGTACCAAAAACTTCCCACCCCAAAGACCTGAACAGCTACAGACCGGTGGCCTTGACGTCCCACTTGATGAAGACCCTGGAGAGACTGCTCCTTGCTCATCTCCGCCCCCTGGTGGAACCAGCGATGGATCCACTCCAGTTCGCCTACCAGCATGGCATTGGGGTGGAGGATGCGGTGATCTTCCTCCTTCACCGTTCTCTGTCCCACCTGGAGAAGCCCGGGAATATGGTGAGGATCATGTTCTTTGACTTCTCCAGTGCTTTCAACACCATCCAACTGATGATCCTGAAGGACAAGCTGCTGCGCGCAGGGGTGGACCAGCACCTGTCATCATGGATCCTGGACTACCTCACGAACCGGCCTCAGTTTGTGAGAACCCGGGACTGTGTTTCCGACACGATCATCAGTAGCACGGGGGCCCCCCAGGGAACGGTGCTGGCTCCCTTCCTGTTCACTCTTTATACTGCGGACTTCTCACACAACACAACACATTGCCATCTACAGAAGTTCTCTGATGACTCTGCGATCGTTGGTCTCATCTCCAACGGAGATGAAGCTGAGTACAGAGGGCTTATCCAGGACTTTGTGGACTGGTGCCATCGGAACTGCCTCCAGATCAACGCGAGGAAAACTAAGGAGCTGGTGGTGGACTGCCGCAGGCATGGGCAGCCCCTCACAGCACCAGTAAATATACAGGGAACAGACATCGAGATGGTGACATCCTATAAGTACCTGGGTATTCATCTGAACAATAAACTAGACTGGTCACACAATACTGACGCACTCTACAAGAAGGGACAGCGCAGGCTGTTCCTGCTGAGGAGACTCAGGTCTTTTGGTGTACAAGGGGTGCTGCTGAAGTCATTCTACGACACGGTGGTGGCATCAGCCATCACTTTTGGAGTGGTCTGCTGGGGCAGTGGCATTACTGCAGCCGATAGGAAGAGACTGAACAAACTGATTAAGAAAGCTAGCTCTGTCCTGGGGCAGCGCCTTGATCCGATGGAGGAGATAGGAGAGAGAAGGACGGTGGCTAAACTGTCATCTCTGCTGGAGTCCGAGTTCCACCCTATGCAGGACATACTGGATGCACTGAGGAGCTCATTTAGCAGCAGACTACATCGTTCCAGGTGCACAACCGAGAGGTTTCGTAGGTCCTTCCTACCAACGGCTGTCAGACTGTACAACCTAAGCAGGGTTGCTCGCAGAGATAGCAAAAAGACGTAACAAACTAATAGTTTTATGAATGCAAAAGATGCAATAGACTTACACTATGGTCCTCTCCGGCATACAACTAGGAACATACCGGTCGCTATGGAGGGTGAGAATATGTATGGGCACATAATCATACCATGTAGGATAACTAAATAGACGGTTATGCTGTTTCATCCCACCTAGCAACAATGCTCTGCACTGTGTGTGTTTATATATTTACATATTTATTCCATCTAGCTACAATGCTCAGCACTGGGTGTGTTGATATATCTATATATTTATTCCATCTAGCTACAATGCTCCGCACTGTGTTTTTATATATCTACATATTATTCCATCTAGCTACATTGCTCCGCACTGTGTGTGTTTATATACTTGCATATTTATTCCACCTAGCTGCAATGCTCCGTACTGTGGGTGTTTATATATTTACATATTTATTCCATCTAGCTACAATGCTCTGCACTGTGTGTTCATATATTCATATATTTATTCCATCCAGCTACAATGCTCTGCACTGTGTGTCTGTGTGTGTGTGTGTGTATATATATATTTTATAGTAATATGTACATATGTATATTAGCTGCTCCTGCTTGCTTGTTTTTTTTTCTTGCCTTCTGATTGTCGCTCTGAGTGTTGCTATCCCTGTGCTGTTGCAATCCTGGAATTTCCCCGTTGTGGGACTAATAAAGGCTTATCTTATCTTATCTTATCTTATCTTTATTGTCATATTGCTGTACATACAACTGTAGTGCAGGCAAGATGAAATTGCGTTTCTCTCGGCATCCATATAAGAAGCAGCATGATTAAGACACACTCCCACATAGCTCCCACCCCCCCATCCATTCACACATCCCTGAGACATACTTGGGGAAAAAGAATAACTAACTATAATATACAAAATGTCCATAGGTGCAGTAGTGTGTATGTGAGATTCCGGGTCAGCTGTTCAGCATCCTGACAGCTTGTGGGAGGAAGCTGTTTATCAGTCTGGTGGTTCTGCCTTTGATGCTCCGGAATCGTTTACCAGATGGAAGAAGTTCAAAGTGTTTATGCAGAGGGTGAGAACGGTCCTTGACAATGTTCAGTGCCCTGCTCCTACAACGGTTCTGAAAAAGTTCTTGGACAGAGGGGAGGGAGACTCCAATTACCCTCTCCGCCCCCTTGACTATCCTCTGCAGGGCTTTTTTGTCTGACATACTGCAGCTGGAGTACCATGTAGCAATGCAGTACGTCAGAACACTCTCCACCACACCTCTGTAGAAGGTCCTGAGGATGCAGATGGGGAGAGAGGCCTGTTTGAGTTTCCTCAAGAAGTGTAGTCTCTGCTGAGCTCGCTTCCTGAGCTCCAAGGAATTCTTGCTCCAGGTCAGGTCCTGCGAGATCTGCACTCCGAGGAACTTGATGTTCTCTACTCTCTCCACTAAACGGCCGCCGATGCTGAGGGGGATGTTCTCAGGCTGTGACCGCCGGAAGTCGATAATCATCTCCTTTGTTTTGTCCACGTTGAGCACCAGATTGTTCTCCCTGCACCAGCCCTCCAGGTCTCTCACTTCTTCCCTGTACATTGATTCCTCATCCCTCTGAATAAGTCCCACCACTGTGGTGTCATCTGCAAACTTAATAATCTGGTTCCCCTCGTGTTTGGATACACAGTCATGTGTTAGAAGTGTAAACAACAGTGGACTGAGTACACAGCCTTGAGGGGTTCCGGTACTCAGCGTGACAGAGTTGGAGATGTTGTTTCCAACCCGGACAGACTGAGGTCTCTCAGTCAGGAAATCCAGGATCCAGAGACATGTGGCGGTGTTCAGACCGAGAAGGAGTAATTTCTCTATCAGTCTCTGGGGAATAATGGTGTTGAATGCTGAACTGAAATCAATGTACAGGAGTCTGGCGTAGGTGTCTTTCTGGTCCAGGTGGGTGATGACAGAGTGTAGGGTGGTGACTTACAGAACTTATTCACCCTGATGCAGCGCATCAAACTAAAATGTTAAAATCATAAATATGAGACCAGCTCCCTTCCTCTACACACCAGATGACTGCTGTGATCAGCTCTGCTTTAACAGGATTACCTATGTAAATAAGGTTAATAATAAACTACACTGCTCATACCAGCGGTGTAACACCGGTCCTGCTGCAGGAAGGAGGAGCCATCAGAAATTCCCCTCTCCTGTGTGTCCCGCTATCTGGCCATTCTGCTCCACAGTCATGTCCATGTTAACTTTACAGATATTACAGCAGCCAGGACTCACGGTGTGCCGTTTACAGGGAAAAAGGAATTTGCTGCATCCAGTAAATGTGCCGTTAGTGCACTTGCTTGTGTGGCGGTTTCAGTGCCGACACCTTCCCCCCCCTCCCCGAAATTTTGAAGTTATTGTGCAGTTGGAGCTGACAAAATTACAATCCAGTGATAAAGGGAAGAAGATTGATTAAAAAGAGAGCACAAATCAGCTGTGTATGCCGTGCTTGCTGTATCCTCCACAGCAGAATTGTAGTGTCTGTCTCCCTTCAATGAGGAAAAAGTTGGATGAAATGTGATATGAAAGTTCAGACACAAGCCCTCCACACTGGAGGGCTTGCACTTGGGGTTACCAACTGATGGCCAGACATTCTCCTTCAGGGTTTTCTGGTACAGAGTAGAATTCACAGTTCCGTCAATTCCAGCAAGTTGTCCAGATCATGAAGCAGCAAAGCATCCCCAGACCTTCACAGTACCACTAACATGTTTAACTGTTGGTACTAGTGCATACCTGTGCATGCCTGTGCATACCCGTGTATGCCCATAGAAAGAAAGTGTAAGCAAGCATTTCTGCATGCCCGTAGAAAGTTACTGTTACCATGGCAACAGTAACCATGGTGAAACCTGCCTTTGATCTTTAATGTCACCACTCGTTCAATGATAACTGCCTTTGATCTGTGATGGCTGCCTTTGATCTTTGATGATGTCATAGTGAGTCCTATGATCATGAATGATGCCTGCTGTTGATCTTTGAAGATGTCATAGCGAGTCCTATGATCGTGAGTGATGCCTGCCTGTGATCTTTCATGATGTCATATCAAGTCCTATGATCTTTTAGCCAGTCCTATGATTGTGAGCAAAGCCTGCCTTTGATCTCATAGAGAGTCCTATGGTCTTTTAGCGAGTCCTATAATTGTGACAGACAGGGTTTGATGATGTCAGCTATGACATCAGGCATCACTATGATGTGCCTATGATGTCTATATGACAGTCCTATGATCGTGAGTAAAGCCTGCCTTTGATATTTGATGATGTCATAGTGAGTCCTATGATCTTTTAGTGATCCCTATGATCTTTGATGATGTCATAACGAGTCCTATGATTGTGAGTTATGCCTGCCTTTGATCTTTGATGATGTCATAGCGAGTCCTATGATCATGAGTGATGCAGTCCAAGGACGGATAATTTTTTCACACGAATTGTTCAGAACTCCTTATACATAGGAACATCACAGGACATCATGTAGACATCATAGGAATATCATAGGCGGTCCTATGATCTTTTAGCAAGTCCTATGATCGTGACAGAAACACAGACAGAGACACACAGAGATTTCTTGAATTATATATAGAGTGATGATGTTCTTTTTATGAAATGCTATGTTAGATTTATGGATCTGGCACCGGACGGCCACACCTCGGACACAGTCCAAGGACGGATAATTTTTTCACACATAAGGAGTTGTTCAGAGCTCCTTATACAAAGATATAGAGTGATGATAATCAAGTCAGTGGCGGTAATGCACCTGTAAGCTGGTTGCCAACCGCCAATCAAATCTAAAAGAAGAAGAATTTTATACCAGATGTAACAGGATGCACACCTTCCAGAAAGTTCAACTCTTGTCTCATCAGTCCACAGAATCTTTTCCAGAAGGTCTTGGGAATCATCTAGCATTGGATGATAATAACCTGAGTATGCAATCACCTTTTTTTCCCCTTTTGAAATCACCTTTTAAATCCATCTTTTATATAAAGTTAAAGGCACTGTGTGAAACTTTTGGAAACAGGTTTTAGCAGCATCTTTTGGTCAAAAAGTGAACTGCACCTTAAATTAATCAATTTTAGAAGACTACAGATTTTTCAAAAACTGGGTGAACAAGTGTGACTAAAACCAGTTTCAGACAGCATCTTTAAAAGACTTTCATATTTGAATTATTTTGTTAACTGGATTTTAACACTTGATTGCAATTGATTATAACTTAACACAATATAAAATCTCCTGAAAACTTAAAAAGAAAGAAAAAAGCTTTGTTCCCCCTCCCTTTTTTACGCGCAAAGAAGCCTGAGTTCCTTGAAGGTGCCAACCAGGCTTTTCTTGTCACTTCACAGCTCCTCAAGTGTCTCCTTTACAATCACATGCTGGCCAGCCAACATCATCCCCTACTGCTGCCACACACACACACACGCACCCCCCCACCCACCCACACACACTCATAGAGACCTGCACACAAATACTTACACACACACCATGAAATGTCCTTTGTAGTAAACAAGACTACATTGTGGCAGCCCATTTAACCCACACACAAATACATGCACGCCCATACACAATGGTTGACCCAGCTACAAGCCTGCTGGAGAAAATGACCTTCACAACTGCTGCTGAGTAACATTGTGCCAAATAATGCACAAACATGCCGCTCTGCTCAACCAATTTTCCTCGTCACCTCAGTCCCCCTTTTCCAGTCCACCTGTTTTACAGTTTATAGGTAAAATCATTTTTTTTGCCATCTACTGTATGTCACATGTGCCTATTTGTGTTATTAGGCGGATGTGTGTGTCCACCATGTAGTAACTATAGTCCAGGAAGAGTACAAAAAAGCACCAAAATTAAAACAGAAGTACCAAACATGTATAAATATAAGGCTTTTGTCACATATAGGGGAAATACAAAAAACATGATACTGTGGTGACACAATAGGAGATTGCACTCCACCCAGGACTTGGGGTTGGTGGGTAAGAAGGAGGTGACAGATGGTAATGGGGGAAGAAGTGAGAGGAGCCAGCGAAGGGCGCCAGAGTGCTAGGAGGTATGAAACTAGAATAAGATGTGCCTTCGCCCCCGCTGTGCCAGGTGTTGATGCATTGTGCAAAGGGCAAGACGCTTTTCACACCTGAGTACACCGGGGCGCAAAAGTATTGTATTAAGCCATGGTCCGTGACATGTATGTGGATGTGTGTACATGCTTTGTGACTTGCATGTTAATGTTTCTCACCCTGGGTGCCAAAGGCGGGAATAAAGTAGATAAAGGAGGTCACTTTGGGACTCAGGTCAGTCTGTTCTGTTTGTTGGAGGTGAAATAAAGCTCTGTGTCATCAGCTCATGTCTCGTCTGATTCCATCCTCCACAATACAGTTATTTGAGTCTGTTTAAAATGTGGTGTAGTGTTCAAATGTGCTATGTGGGAAAAAGCAACAACTTTCAGGTCTATTTTAAAATTATATAGCTCAAATAAAATATAGTACTTTATGAAACAAGGCTGTGTGTTTTGAGAGATTATACACAGAGGCTGAGGCTTTTTAATCTGCTTTCATTTGAGTTTGAACTCGTCTTTGTAGTGTCAATCATCAACAAAATTCCAACAACTTGACATGATCCAAGACGGAGATATTCCAGCCCATGCTAATTTCAGGAGAAGAAAATACAGGCTTATTATCAAGATCCCTGCTGTCTAAATTTGGCTAATAACACCTAGTGTCAAACATCAGTTATTATAAAAGGACACTCTGGATCAGATTTAAAAGCAGCAGTTTTATTACTGAAGATGCAGGGTTAATTTGCTGAAAATGAAGGGTTCAGGGATATTTTCCTAACCAATGGCAAACAGTTTTTACTGCCTAAATCTGTCAATAAAAGTAAAAGAGACAAACTAAACAAGAGGAAAACTAGAAAAGCACTCGGAGAGCGCAGACCTCTGCCAAGGCAACTCAGTCCCCCATGCTGTGATCTACTCAAAAATTTAATTGCATTTAATTGCTGGACTTAAGACTTATTCTGTATATTTTTTCCAATCACCCTGACTAGTTATTGTGGAGCTACATGTGCATATGCTCAAATAGCCCTATCTCCCAATGATAAAGAATCCTTTATAAAATTCCTGGATCCAGACGGTGATCTGGATCACTCCCAAAATCTAATCATTTCTTCCTTGTCCCAGTTCGGACATTTCCTGAAAATTTCATCAAAATCTGTCCATAACTTTTTGAGTTATGTTGGTCACAAACAGACAGACAAACAAAACCAGGCAAAAATATAACATCCTTGGCGGAGGTAAAAATACAAAACACGAAGCTCTCAAACTGACGCAAAGTAACACTGGCATGTTCACCTTTTGCATGTAGAGAACAAACTTATTAATACACTATGTCATCAGTCTAAAGCCATGCTAAATATTGTTATTGGTGGCAATCATTCCCTCTATACCCCCTTTATGCAGGGGTGGAGATCATTGAGAGATTAAGCAATGAAAAAATGGAGAGCTCTCTCAATGATCTTCCAGTGATCTCCACGGCCTTCTAAAAGTTTTGAATCAGTCCAAAACACACAAGAATCTAATGTTTACACAGAAACAGATTTTTTTTAAGACTTTAGGAGATTATTGAGAGATTGGGCTAATTTTTAAACTCTCAGTGGTCACCCAATGATCTCTATGCTTTTTAAAGGAGCCCTTAGAGGTTACTGTCCAGAAAGACCACCCATCTAATGTCTAGTTTTACCTAATTCTATTACATGTACACACAATTAGTTGTTAAGTCTGAGTACAAATATTTTAACTGGAATGTCGCAAACTACATTCCTTTCTGACTGGCTCTTTTTGTATCTTTATCCCCGTTTCAGAGCTGACTCCTGAACAGCATTTCTGTTCCCGAATCTCGTAACTTTATCAGTCATCAAATCAACTCCCTGTTTTGTCTGAGTTATTTTCAATTAATGTCAATTTCTCATTTCTTCTTTCACCCTCCTCTCTCTTTCACTCTCCTGTTCTTATCAAACACCTACAAAATACCAGATTATAAATACCAGCAGATGTTCTGCTGGGAGAGCAGGTACCACACTGACAACAAGATATGAAGGGGGAAAAAGGAAGAAACATTCTGAGAAACTGGAACTATACATTGGCAAAACTGAAAATATTTGACCACACAAAGCTTAACCTGTGGAGGAAAAATAACACCTGAACTTATTTGTTCCTCCTCAAACCTTTCACTTCTGGATGAAAAGACAATTACCGAAGACAGATTTGTACAGTCCCAAGATTAAATCAGAGTATTCCAAATCAAAATATTCAATTATCATTTATTACTGTGGAATTTATGTATAATCCTCTCATCCATGCCTGTGTGTACTATTAAATTTTACTTTGTATCACACCTTTTTTGTGTCTGTGTGTTTTCCTTTGATGTACTGTAAATGATGATCTAAAAAAAAAATCAATGTTATTCTCTCAGTCACCAAGGTATGCACTGTACAGGTGTAACCCAGAGGTTAATAAAAACCTGTTAATAAAAACAGCAATAAATGCTTGAATGTAAAAAGCCAATAAATAAATTTATATGGTTAAATATTACTAAAAACATCTACAAAGTTATATTTCATGTTGCTACATTTTATTTTATTAACTGTCAGTTAGTGAACATCAGATTGACGTCAGACGCTGTCAGACGCTGATCAGCGCTGTCAGACAATTTGGACTTTGCTGTTGGAAACGCTACAGTTAATAAGCCGTTCGTTTGTTTTATTATTTTTAACCTCTGCATCATCTTTCTTGATGATTTTTACCCACTTATAACTTTACTGGACCGAGGATTCTCGCCACTTGATCTTTTCTCGTCAACAAACCGGGTTAGGCTAACCTGTCTGTTTTGGTTAGCTACCCATCTATCCATCTTCTTCCGCTTAATCCTTTTTGGGTTGCGGAGGGGCTGGAGCTTATCCCAGCATCTTTGGGCGAGAGGCAGGGTACACCCTGGACAGATCGCTAGTCCATCGCAGGGCCAACACAGAGAGACAGACAACCATTCACTCTCACAGTCATACCTAAGGACAATTTAGAATCCCCAGTTTGATGCCAATTAACCTAACTTGCATGTTTTTGGCATGTGGGAGGAAACCGGAGAAATCCCGGAGTAAACCCACGTAAACACGGGGAGAACATGCAAACTCCACACAGATCACTGTTGGTCGGGGGCTGGGATTGAACCCACGATCCCCGGCCAAGGGTAAGTTACTGTGCTGCCCCTGGCCTGGAAAGCCATGGCTCCCTCTCCGACCTGTGACAGTTGTATTTCCCTCTCTAAGAAGGTCTCCAAGTTGGAATTGAGAATCTCTAACCTCTGTAAGATTCAGGAGGCTGAAAATCAGCTGGGCATGATCATTTCTGGATGGACATCAGTGCCAGTGACGGACTCACAGGTAGCAAAGGTGGCTACCTACCTGGGTGAAATTAACATATCGCCATCCACCTCCACCCCTGCTCCAGTCACCTCAGCTGTCCAGGACTGCAGCACTAAACACTGGCTTCAGCTCAGCGCTAAACCTAAAGCCCTGGGTGGTTCTTCTCAGCCTCAATGCGCACCCTGGGCCATGGTCAGGTCCAACGGCGGGCGTCGATGATCGACCAGGCATGGCCACGCCTCCTCCCTTCCTTCTTTCCTGGAAGATTTCCCCCCACCTGGACGCTGATCTTCCTCCCATGGCCACCCTTCCTCCTTCAGCAGCAGCCCAAACCCGCAAGCTCCAGATTAAAACTACCCTAGGTGTGCTGAACTTTACACCAGCTCCAAAAAGAAGAGGGCGCAACCCCCCACATCACCCTCACACTGGCATCTCGCCGCCACAGCAGCAAGAACAACAACAACGGCAAAACTATTTACCATTACAGAAGCCACTCACAAAGTCCCCCCAGACGATGCTGGTAATTGGTGATTCCATAATGAGGAACGTCAGAAGCAGGTACTGTGTTACAAAATTTTTTCCTGGGGCTTAAGTGTTAGATGTTGAGGTTCTTACCCCTGATCTATTAAATGAATACCCCCATGCTATAACTGTTATTGTCCATGTTGGATGCAACAACATCCCAGATGAAGCTTCTGAGATCTTAATGAGAGACTTCAGGAGCCTTCTTTCCACTCTTAAGAACTGTGGCAGATGTATGTTTATTTCTGGACCACGTGCTCCTTTTAGAAGAGGTTGCAATTATTTCAGTAGAATGCTTAGCCTTAATACCTGGTTGTGTTCAACATGTCCTACTTTTAACATTGGTTTTATAGACAATTTCAACCTGTTCTGGAATCACCCATCATTTATGAGGCCAGATGGTATTCATCCACATAGACTTGGTGCACGTGTTTTAAGGGACAATCTGTTTTATTCCATTCAGCATTTTTTAGTACAGTGACTGAAACCTGGTGTGTCACCTCACCTCAAAGTGCCTGGATCTGCCAGCCAGCTTTTTCGTGCTTTCCACTTCTCATATTACTCCTATTAATCCAAATAATTCTCTCTGTTTAGGTCAGTCTTTCATTCACAACCCCATAGAGATTGTGTCTGTCCCCCAATACCCAAAACATTATAACCCAAGACAAATACAACATAACTTGATACAGATTAAAACTATTAATTTACTGCAGAAAAATAAAATAATTAAAAGCGGACTGCTGAATATAAGATCTCTTTCCGATAAAGTGACCTTAATTAATGATATGATTACGGATCACAATATAAATATACTCTGTCTCACAGAAACATGGCTATGCCCTGATGACTTTGTTGGTATCAATGAGGCCACCCTACCCCCAGCTATGGTAATATTCATATTCCTAGAAACACTGGCCGAGGTGGTGGTGTCGGGGTAATACTGTATATGAATCCACATTACCAGTGAACCCTCAGCCTAGGCTAAACTCAAATTATAACTCTTTTGAATGCCTATTTTTTTAGCTTAGCACACCCATCCTGGATGTCAGAACAGCCTGTTTTATTTACCACAGTATAACGTCCTCCCAGTGCTTCTTTTGCTGAATTTATGTCTGAATTCTCTGAGTTTTTAACAACCTTAGTTCTCAGATATAGATGTTGATAATGATTGTCATAGTGTAGCATTTCTCTCTCTCTTAAATTCAACTGGTTTTTCTCAGTGTGTTAGTAAACCAACTCATCATCATAATCACACCCTTGACCTGGTCTTGGCCTATAGTGTAGAAATTTATGAGCTGCTTTCCATTCCTCAAAATCTCACACTGACCATTACTTGATAACTTTCAAATTTGTGTTATCTGGTTCTGCAGCATCAAGCAGAAATACAGTTACCAGATTCTTACCTGATAGTGCTGTGGCTCGCTTTAAAGAATTAATCCTTTCAGCACTTACCCTATTACCATGTCTCAGTATAGCAGAGGACAGCACCAACTGCTTGAATCCATCACAATTAGACCTCTTAGCTGATAGTACTGCAGCCTCACTGCAGGCAACACTTGACTCCATCACCCCTCTTAAAAAGAAAACTACTAAAAATAGGAGATTAGCTCCATGGTACAACTCCCACACTCGTGAGTTAAAACAGAAAGTCAGATCCTGTGAAAGGCTTTGGCGTGCAAATAAGACAGAAGAATCATGTTCAGCCTGGAATGCCAGCCTTAGCACATATAAGAAATCTCTCCGTGATGCTAGGCAATAGTACTATTCACCCTAGATAGAAGAAAATAAAAACAACCATTGATCTCTTTTTAACACTGTAGCTCAGTTAACCAAGAGTCACAATGCCATAGACCCCAACATTCCTCTAACCCTTAGTGCTGATGACTTTTTGAATTTTTTTAATGATAAAATTGTCAGTATCAGGAATAATATTCCAAAAAATAGCCCCTTTAAAAATACCAAGCCTCTGCCTAACATTGCTGTGTCCACAGGCTCCAAACTCCACTTTTCTGAATTCTCTCTTATTAGTCATTCTGATCTACCCTTAATAATCTCAGCCTCCAAACCAACTACCTGTCTCTTAAGACCCAATCCCTGCTAGACTCCTGAAGGAGTCGCTATCTCTGATTAGTCCACTGTTTTTGAACATAATTAATATGTCTTTATTGACAGGACATGTACCGCAGTCTTTTAAAGTGGCAGTAATTAAACCTCTGCTTAAAAAACCTTCAATTGATTCTGGGATTTTGGCCAATTATAGACCAATATCTAACCTCCCCTACCTTTCCAAGATCCTCGAAAAAGTAGTTGCCAATCAACTGTGCATTTTTCTAGAAAATAATTCTATATTTAAGGAATTTCAGTCAGGTTTTAGGAAACACCATAGTACAGAGACAGCCTTAGTGAAAGTTACTGATGACTTCCTTATGGCATTTGACAAAGGACTTGTCTCTGTCCTTGTCTTACTGGACTTCCCACACTTCACGGTGACTACAGATCAGGTGCAGAAACAGCTGGAGAGACTCCGTCAGCGGAAGGCTTCGGGCCCTGACGGCATCTCCGCAAGGACCCTGAGGACCTGTGCCAACCAACTAGCTCCGGTACTGAAACACCTGTACAACCTGAGCCTGAGTCTGGAGAGAGTACCAGTGCTGTGGAAGACATCCTGCCTGGTTCCTGTGCCCAAGAAGTCATCTCCATCGGATTTGAATGACTACTGACCAGTTGCCCTCACATCTCATGTGATGAAGGTCCTGGAGAGACTGGTCTTAGCCCACCTGAGGCCACAGGTGAAGACGTGGCTGGACCCTCTGCAGTTTGCATATCAGCCCCATTTAGGAGTTGAAGGTGCTATCATCTACCTGCTACAACGAGCCCATCTGCACCTGGATGGTGGAGGAGATACTGTGAGAATCACTCTTTTTGATTTCTCCAGTGCCTTTAACACCATCCAGCCATTGCTGCTGGGTGAGAAGCTGCGGGTGATGGGGGTTGACAGCTCTGTGATCTCCTGGATTACTGACTACCTGACAGGCAGACCACAGTTTGTCAGGCTGGGCAGTGTCTTGTCTGGAGTGGTGGCTAGTGATACGGGAGCGCCACAGGGGACTGTGCTCTCTCCTTTTCTTTTTACCTTATACACCACTGACTTTCAGTACAACACTGAGTCATGCCACCTGCAGAAATTCTCTGATGACTCAGCTGTTGTGGGGTGTATAAGAGGAGGAGAGGATAGGGAGTACAGGGCACTGGTAGACAGATTTGTGGAGTGGACGGAGCAGAATCACCTGAGGTTGAATGTCAGCAAGACCAGAGAGATGGTGATTGACTTCAGGAAGAGGAAGGCTCCTTCTCAGCCACTGCAGATTAGGGGGGAGGATGTGGGAGTGGTTGAGGACTACAGATATCTGGGTGTCAGGATCAGCAGCGGGTTGGACTGGAGATCCAACACCGATGCTGCGCACAAGAAGGGGATGAGCAGACTCTACTTCCTGAGAAAGTTGAGATCCTTCAACGTGTGCAGCAGGATGCTTGAGCTTTTCTACCAGACTGTTGTCGCCAGCGCCATCTTCTTTGCTGCAGTCTGTTGGGGTAGCAGTATCAGGGCCAGAGATACCAACAGACTTGACAAGATTATCAAGAAGGCTGGCTCTGTAATTGGTCTCAGACCAGAGACCTTTGAGACAGTGATGGAGAGGAGAACACTAAATAAACTGTGATCCATCATGGACAATCCTGATCACCCCCTCCTCCACACACTAGATAGACAGCGAAGCACTTTCACCAATAGACTACTATAGCTTTGTTGTCGAACATCTAGGTACAGGAAATCTTTCCTGCCACATGCAATTTCACTGTACAATAACTCACTATGATGCTGTATTCTGGCATAGCTATGCTGCCACACTGCATCTTACAGACTAACTGGTACTGTACATCACTTTCACTCTGCTTCTGATAGTCCTTCTTTGTGCAATGGGATGATTCATGTGTTTATACGGGTCATCATATATTAAGCTATGATGTATATAGGTTTTATAGTCGTGTTAGTTTTTTACTTTCCATGGGTAATCCCTTTGTCTGTCATGTGTGTGTTTCTGTTGTTTGGTTGTCAACTGTCATGCTGCTGTTACACTGTAATTTCCCAGTTTGGGATCAATAAAGTACATCTATCTATCTATCTATCTATCTATCTATCTTAGTGCTGCCTTTGATACCATCGACCACCATATTCTGCTAGAGAGACTTGAACAGCAAATTGGTTTGAAAGGAACAATGCTATGATGATTCCAGTCTTACTTATCAGGCTGTTCCCAGTTTGTCTATGTCCATAACAAGTCCTCTATCCAGACCACGGTTAGTTATGGAGTTCCGCAGAGATTGGTACTTGGACCAGTACTGTTTACAGTATACATGCTGCCTTTGGGAGACATTATGAGGAGACATTCTATTCATTTTCATTGTTACGCTGACAACACTCAGTTATATTTAGCTATTAATCCAGATGATCCCAGCCATCTGGGTTCACTCCAGGAGTGTCTTAAGGATATTAAAACCTGGATGAACTATAACTTTTTATTGCTGAATACAGATAAAATTTAAGTCATTGTTCTTGGCCCCAAACATGCTAGAAATACTCTTAGTAGTAAGATAACAACACCAGATGGCATTGCATTGGCTTCTAAGTTCTCTGTTAGGAATCTTGGAGTTGTCTTTGACCAAGATATGTCTTTTAACTCTCATACAACAAACCACTAAGACTGTGTTCTTTCATCTGCGTAATATTTCTAAAATCAGGTCCATCCTGTCTCATAAAGATGCAGAGAAACTTGTCCACGCGTTTATCACCTCTAGGCTAGACTACTGTAATTCACTTTTATCAGGTTGTCCTAATAAGTTCATAAAGTTTTTCCAACTCATTCAGAATGCAGCTGCACGTATCCTGATGAGAACAGGGAGATCACATTATCCCAGTTTTAGCTTCTTTACATTGGCTCCCAATAAAATATAGAATTGAAATCAAGACATTACTCCTAACTTATAAAGCCCTTAATGGTATGGCTCCTTCTTACCTGCAAGACAATAGTTCCCTATCATCCAACCAGAGTTCTGCGCTCCCAAAAATCCAAGCTACTGGTGGTCACCAAGGTCTCCAGAAGTAGACTGGGAGATAGAGCTTTCAGTTATCAAGCTCCCCTCCTGTGAAACCATCTTCCCAGTTCAGTTCGGGAGGCAGACACTCTCTCTTTATTCAAGAGTAAGCTGAAATCTTTTCTCTTTGATAAGGCCTACAGTTAAAAATATTGCCGCTGCCAGGCCTTCACTCACACGTGGAGCTTAACCCGGCTTGATACTGGAATGTCTGGCTGTGAATGTTCATGTTGAATTGTATTTGTTACGTTTGTTTTGAATGAAGCTACTGCTAAGCCTCCTACTTTATACTTTTTTTTATCAACCCAGCCGGTCAAGGCGGATGGCCGTCCTCTATGACCTATGGTTCCGCTCGAGATTTCTGCTCATTAAAGGGGAGTTTTTCCTCGCTTGTGTCACCATAGTGCTTGCTCTTAAGGGCCCCTGCTGGGTTCTATAAATTTGAGAGCATGGCCTAAACCCACTCTTTTTTTTTTTTTTTTTTTTTGTAAAGTGCCTTGAGATAACTTGTGTTGTGATTTGGTGCTATATAAATAAAATTGAATTGAACTGAATTTGGGTAAGAAAATGTTAAAACATGGCAATTCATTGTCATTTACATTTTAAGATAGCTGAAATGCATTTAGACTCTTATTTTGAAGGGTACATTGCTGCATAGCTCATGCAACAGGCAAACAGCCAATTGGATTGTTGCAGGTTTTTACCTGTGCAAACCGAGGGAAATACCAGACACACACGCAAAGTGCACAGAGAGAGAGAGAGAGAGAGAGAGAGAGAGAGAGAGAGAGAGAGAGAGAGAGAGGAGTAAAAATAGAGCAGATAAACGAGTCTAAACTAACCTAAAAGCTCATTTTGGACTCTGAAGAAGGTTTTTATTTTATTTTTTTTTTTTTTTGTTTTCGAACCTGTCCTGGTTGTACATGAAGTAACAGAACTTGGTGAGTGAGGGAAATATAATTTCTTTTCTGTAAAGCAATGAGTGTAAAGCTATCTAAAAGTTATTTTTACACTTTTACAAAGGTATTGTTGGGTCTTCCAACCAGTCGTGGGTTCTGGAGATTTGTGTACATGTGTTTATCGGGACTTGGTGAGTTGAAAATGTGTATTTTATTTTCTGTAAAGTATATTTGTCAAATGTATTGGTTATTTTATGCAAATGGGAAGCTAAGGTTGTGAATTTGTTATTTTATGTGAAAATGGTGAATATTTTGGTACATTTTCAGCCAGACTGAAGCATGGCTTATAGGTCAATACCCTGACTTTTTTCTTCTTTTATTTATTTATTTATTTTTTTTTGTCTGCCATTTCAGCGCAGTCTTAACAAGCTCTAATTAAGACTGGAAATTGACTTTTTCTTAGTTTTAGAGCTACCTAGCATTTCATTTTATGTATGTATGCATATTTTATGTTGTTTATGTTAGGCCAACTTAGGTTGGGATGAAGATATGTTGAATTGGATTTGAAGATTTGGAGAACATGTGCTTGAACCGTGATGGCGAGCCACCCAAGGGACCTTGTGTGAACCGTGCATGAGCCAGGAAGCTAGAAGGTGTACCACTCCTCTACTGGATTTTGCATGGTTTTCGTCTGAACTGGTATGATCCATCCACAGTTCCACCAAAACATTGGATTCAGGATAAAAAACACTGGACTGCTAATTCAGAAGAACTAAAGGATTAGTAGACTTGAAAGAAAAAGACTTATTCTGTGGTTAACAGATTTGTTCAGTCTTTTGCTGAATTGTTTTGACTTTTGTATTTTTATTTATTTTTTTTTACAATTTTTATTTGATTGACCATGCATGATTATACTGTAAAGGTATTGTTTACAGTACAATGTTAATTGTTTGGTTGTAAACAACAAAACAATGGTAATAGTTAAACTTAAAGGGTACCTATACTAAACTTGAAAGGAGCTTGAAATGAAACAGAACTAAACTAATTTGAACAAAACAGAGATAACTCAAGTAGGTTAAAGAACTAGCTTGAACTGAACTAAAAGAAACTAAAGGTTGCAACCTATTAGAATAGGACTAAATTAAATCCTTTTAAACCTAACTAAAAGGTCTAAACAAAAAAGGGGATTTATTCTACGTTACTGTATGCCATTGTTCTCTTGTCCATTTAATAATAAGCCAGTATTTTAAACATACTTCCTGCTTTGTGGTCTCTTTTTTATCTAGAATTTATTACTGATCCTGTAGTCGAATCTAGGTGACTCTGATACTGGTCCATCATCATCATTGTCCTATTACACTGTGTTGTATGCTAGTACAAACTATACAGCCCATTCTCTGTAATTAACCCTCGTAGGTGTTACACAAGCACTGTAGTTACTGTGAAAATACAAAAATCCAAATATATGCAAAGAAGAGGTTGTGTCACGTAATTTATGAAGGTGTTTCCAATGAACACAACTTCATAAAACTGTCATTTCATTTATACAATCAGGTTCCTCTTTCTGCTCCACTCTCATGCACAAGCTTACCTCTTGCGTTTGTTCATTCAGTTAAAATCAAGAGTCACATCATCAATGATAGCTCCAATTTATAATGGTCAACTAATCACAAAAAGGACTAAACCTAACAAAGAGCTGATTTTTCTTAACAGAACAGTTAAGCAGTAAAGTATGTTAACATTTTATTCTTTAAAGGCAAAGAGCTCCATTGTTGTTGCAATTAGTTACACATGAGTAAATCACACTCATGATCTGCATCCCTTTATTATGATAATTAAGCAATATCAAATACAATGTGATATTAGTGAATATCATTACAGCCACAATTTGACAAGGTCACAAGGCCACAAATCTAAAATGTCTGTCCATGCATTCATCCTCTACCGCTTATCTGGGGTGGCAGAGGCAGCAGTCTAAGCAGAAGCCCATACTTCCCTCTCCCCAGCCACCTGCTCCAGCTCTTCAGGGAGAATAAAAAGGTATTCTAAGGCTGGCTGGGAGACATAGTCTCTCCAGCGTGCCCTGGGTCTCTTCCCAGTGAGGCATGCCCAAAATATGTCATGTGGGAGGCATCCAGAAGGCATCCTGATCAGATGCCCAAACCACCTCAACTGGCTCCTTACGATGTGGAGGGGTAGCAGCTTTACTCTGAGCTTCTTCCAGATGACTGCGCTCCTCACCTTACCTCTAACAGTGAGTCCAGCAACCCTATGGAGAAAGCTCACATCAACCGCTTGTATCCGTGATCTTATTCTTTCGGTCATTACCCAAAGTTCATGAACACACAACACTTTAGAGCTCAGCCGTAAAGCAAATTGTCAGGACGTGGACTCACTCTGATTTATTGATTTTCCTTGTCACCTGAACTTGGGGTCCCAGCCCACGTCCTTGCTTTGAGTTTGCATCTTAGGATTTTCTGCATTTATCCATTTATTATTAATTGTTATTATAGTCATGATTCTGTTCTTGGTTTTCAGTGGATTGTTATTATTAGCATTATTATTGTCATGTCTTGTCTCCTCTGACCCTCTGTTCATGTTTCTGTGCGTCCTCCGTCTGTCGTTGTGTGTGCAGCCCCGCCCGTCCTGTCACCTCTGTTTTCCTCATGTGTCAATTGTCAGTCACGATTGGTCTCCCCACCTGTGCCGTATTGTCTTGATTGCTCCCTTGGTTATTTAAGTTCTGTTTTACCTCTGTTCTGCTCGGGTTCCTTTGGTCATATCAGCATGAACAACACACTCTTATTCATGCCTTATCGTGCCTGATCTGCCATGTTTTTGTCTTAGTCTTTTGTTGCAGCTTCCGAGGTGTGCATTTATTTTTTTTTTAACTTTAAGCCCTTGAGCTGCATCTGAGCGACCACCTCGCAATGACTTCAGTTAAATTCTCATCCAGTGTTTGGGTCCAACCTCTACCAAACTGTGACAGAAACAATCCACCCTTTTCTGGCTAAAGACCATAGACTCGAACTTGGAAGTGCTGATTCTCATCCCAGCAACTTCCCACTTAGTA
Source organism: Pholidichthys leucotaenia (assembly GCA_020510985.1). Classification (NCBI taxonomy): domain Eukaryota; kingdom Metazoa; phylum Chordata; class Actinopteri; order Cichliformes; family Pholidichthyidae; genus Pholidichthys; species Pholidichthys leucotaenia. The sequence goes on from CM035847.1 coordinate 130,452,644, forward strand.
GCAAAACACTCCAGTAAGACCTGTAGGTCATTGCTTGATGAAGCCAACAGGACCACATCATCTGCGAACAGCAGAGACCAGGTCCTGTGGTCACCAAATATGACACTCTCCATTCCTTGGGTGCACCTAGAATTCCTGTCCATAAATACTATGAACAGGATCAGTGACAAATAGAGGCCCTGGCGGAGTCCAACTCTGAAGACATGAGTTTAAATGATTGTTAGCAATACAAACCAAACTCTTGCAATAGCTGTATAGAGACTGGATAGCTCGTAGCAACGACACCAATACCACATACTCCCAATGCACCCCCCCCGCCAAGAATAAACAAATAGTATCTTTAGGATCATCAAGAAATTAATTATTAATTAACTATTTCTAACTAAATTGTTAACTATTTCTTTTGAATGTGTGCAAACTTGTGTATATTAACAGAGATATATACTATGATAGCATCACTTCTTTTAATTAAAGTTTTGCTTAATAAGAAGTATAGACTGTCCACTTCTTTTTTAATCAAATTTCTACACTGTGTAATCCTCCCAACTATACCAGAGCAAAGTTGATGTTAGTATTTGAGCAAAGCCAGTTTTCCTTTCACCGCACTTGCCTTCTTACGTTCAGTTAATCTGTTTCTCTTAATCAAATTTTGAAGTCTCTGGGTGGTGTTCTCATTTGCCTGGTAGCCATAGTGTCTCAAAACTCCCATTTCCTCTGCAGACGATATAAAATGAATCATGAACTGTGTGATAAAGGATTTTCCCAGTGCTGTCTGACAGCTCTTCTTAAATGCAAAAGCTTCATGAATCACTGTTATACCACCCCACGAAACAGCAGGAAAAGCAAATCAGAGACGGTGGTGGATTATTACTTCAAGATAAGCTTGCATACTACAGCAGGCAAGGGAACCATAGTGAATTATTATTTTATAAACAGTAGAGAAACTGCTCTTATAAAACACAAACTACATGGTCACACCCAGACAAAGACACAGGGAAACATGGACCCAGACACAGTGCTATATATCATGTTCAGGTACATGGGAAGCTCAGCTGGAAACTGTGTGCACAACTGGTACTAATGAAATACAAATGCATTTCAGATAACAAAAATGTAAGACACAGTCAATTAACTCCAACTTAGCAGCAGTGATGATAGTGCAGAACAACAACACTTAAGTGCAGTAAAACAAGTGCATCCATCCATCAGCCTATTTCCTTAATCATTCATCCTGCATATCCAACCTGTTGCTATGATCCATGTGAAAAGGAATGATACAGGTAAACCCTTGTAATAGGCAAAAATCTAAAGGAAGATATGAAAATCTATATCTATATCTATCAGAATCAGAATCAGAATCAGAATCAGATTTATTGCCATTGTTCATGTAGTACACAAACTAGGAATTTGTCTCGATGCCATGCTGCAACATTAAAAACATGATGAGAGAAAGAGATAAACTAAAAAACTAAAGGACTGAAAACATGCAATAAGTGTAGAAAAATAAGTAATAATAAGTAATAATGATAATAATAATAATAACAATACTAGTAATAATGAGTAGTACTAGTCAAGGCAGTTTTAAAAAATTAGCAAGTGAAGTACCACATAGTGCAGTTGATAATGCAACAGAAAACATTGATGAATGACGTGAGTCTGGTTGAGCTGCTGTATATAGTGCACGAGAGTCAAAAAGTCACTTAATGTTCAGCAGTCTGATGGCAGAGGGGAAAAAGCTGTTCATGTGCCGGGAGGTTTTAGTCCGAATGGACCGAAGTCTTCTACCTGAGGGGAGGGGAGCAAACAGTACGTGACCAGGATGTGAAGGATCGGCTATGATCCGGCCAGCACGCCTCCGGGTCCTGGAGATGTACAGGTCCTGGAGAGATGGGAGCTCGCAGCCTATCACCTTCTCAGCAGTGCGCACGACGCGCTGCAGCCTTAGTCTGTCCCTGGCAGTGGCTCCTGCATACCACACAGTTATGGAGGAGGTCAGGATGGACTCGATGATGGCCGTGTAGAACTGCACTAACATCTTGGTGGGTAGCTTGAGCTTCCTCAGCTGCCGCAGAAAGAACATCCTCTGCTGGGCCTTTTTGATGAGGGAGCTGATGGTTGGCTCCCATTTGAGGTCTCGGGTGATGGTGGTGCCCAAGAAGCGGAAGGAATCTGCAATGGTGATGGGAGAGCCTGTGATGGTGAGGGGGGGCAGGGGGGTTGTGACTTTCCTGAAGTCCACAATCATCTCCGCTGTCTTCAGAGCGCTGTCTTCTATATATCTATATCTATATATATATAAGCAATACAATAAGCAATATAAGCAATACAATAAGAGTATAAGCAGTACGATATATGGATGCAAGAATACATACTATGACATGTTCATATGCTTCGTACAGGTCTTAATGAAAAGTGACATGATTGAGGGAAAAAGACCCAAAAGCAAGCAGCAAAGAGACCAATGTTGACCGTGCAAAAATGATTTTTATTGTACAAAGAAGTAGTGAATACATAGCAGTAGAGAGTCAAGCAACCCTGCGGTGAGAAAGGACAAGGGCTAAGTACTGGTAAATGTTTGGCAGAGTAATAATGATTATTCTGTGTTTGTCTTACAGGTTTTGGAGATGACCAGGCAGTGAGCAGGGTGGAATCCAACAATGGGGAGTATATTTGGTGGTGAAGGTGAGGTGCTTGGGAAGAGGGCAGGAGAGGTTAGATGATAAATGCTGATAAGTCGACTTACTGGGGGTCGATACTTGGAGAAGGTCCAGATATGAGGCTCCGCCAGAGGGGATCCAAATCTGCCCAGAGAGTCCTGGAAGATATAGTGAGAGGTTGACAGTTTGGGGATTAAACACTCTAATATGTTGTAGGTTTTGGAGGAGAAGACAGGCTACTGGCTGGACACAGTGGTTCCTGGAAAAAGTCTGGAGGAAGTCTGACTGCTTCTGATGAATGGAGGGAGCTGCTCCTATTTAAAGGGAGAGATGGTTACAGGCAGGTGGTGAGTACAGCTGTGGAGAATTGGTAATTTGTGAGAGAAAGAGCAGTGTGCAGCCAGACCACTACAGTACCCCCTCCCCCAAGGGGTGCATCCTGGTGGTTTATCTGGGTGCTTCTTGTATAAGTCCACTGATGAGACGGTCATCCAAAATGAAGGACCCCGGAATCCAGGACCACTCCTCTGGCCCGTAGCCTTTCCAGTCGACAAGGAACTGGACCCCTTGACCCCGGTGATGAGCATCCATGATCTGATTGATGGTATAGAAAGGACCTCTGTCAACCATCTTCAGTGGAGGAGTCGGCTTGGACGGAGGACAGAGCAGGCTGGTGGTAACTGGCTTAATGTGGCAAACATGAAATGTGGGGTGAATACGGAGGGAGGGAAGAAGGGAGATTGAGTCAGACAGAGGAAGGGTTCAATGATTTGACTGATGGAGAAAGGACCAATGAAGTGGGGGGAGTGTTTTTTTAGAGTCAGTCTTGAGGGGAATATTTTTAGTGGAAAGCCATACCTCTTGTCCAACTGTGTAGGTGAGAGCCTCATTTCTCTGCCGGTTGGTCCACCTGGAATTCTGGTCCACAGTCCAGAGCAGTGCTGCCTTGGTGACCTTCCAGATATGGTGGCACCTCTGGATGTGGTGGTGTATGGAAGGCACAATGATTTCCTCCTCCAAGATGGGGAGCAGTGGAGGGTTGTACCCCAGAGATGCCTCGAATGGTGAGAATCCCGTAGCCAAGGAGGTGGCAGAATTATGGGCATACTCCACCCAGGGTAGAAAGGTGCTCCATTAGGAGGCGTTGGTGGAGGTGATGCATCATAGAGCCTAGTTGGCCCCTTCACACTCCCCATTAGACTGCGGGTGTTAGCCGGATGAGGGGCTGACAGTGGCCCCAATGGCCTTGCAGAAGGCATGCCAGACCTTACAGGAGAACTGGGCACAATGATCAGAGACAAAGTCAGAGGGAATGCGGTGCAGTCTTACCACATGCATTGTGAGGAGTTCTGCTGCCTCCTTCACAGATGGTAACTTGCATAGAGAGATGAAGTAAGCAGCTTTCGAAAACCTGTCAACGATGGTCAAGATAGCCGTGTGTCTGTTGGATGGAGGCAACCCAGTGACGAAATCCAGTGTGATGTTAGACCAAGGGCAGCTGGGAACTGGGAGGAGTTGAAGTAACCCAACTGGGGTGGTGGTGAGGGACTTCCTCATGGAGCACTGCGGGCAAGCCCTAATGTAGTCACAGATGTTCTGTCCATGGCTGGCCACCAGAATGAACGTTTCAGGTGAGAGAGTGTCCTGGCTACCCCTGGATGACATGTGAATTTCGCCGTGTGCAGCCAGTTTATGATCTCCCCTCTAACAGCCGAAGGCACAAACAACCGACCCACCAGGGTCCCCCCCACCCCCATGGTCAGGATCAGTCTTCTGCATTTCCCTGATCTTCTGCTCTAAGTACCAGGTGACTGCTCCCACAATGCACTCTGTTGGGATGATGGTCTTCTGACAGGTGGGTGATGGCTCTGAGACGAATTGCCTGGACAGGGTGTCGGGCTTGGTGTTGCGGAATCCAGGGTGGTAAGTAATGGTGAAATGGAAATGTCCGAAGAACAAGACCCACCTAACCTGTCGGGAGTTCAATCTTTTTGCAGTCCTGAGATATTCTAATTTCTTGTGGTCAGTCCACACAAGAAATGGCAGAGTGGCCCCATCCAACCAATGCCACCATTCTTCCAGCGCCAACTTCACTCCCAAAAACTTTTGGTCACTAATGTTGTAGTTTCTCTTGGCGGGGCTCAGGCACCGAGAGAAATACGCACAGGGATGGAGCTTTCTATCTGCGACCGATCATTGGGAGAGAACAGCCCCCACCCTCGTGTCCGAAGTGTCAACCTCCACGATGAACTGAAGGTTGGGGTCAACCTGCTCTAGAATGGGCATGTAGTTGAACCTGGCTTTTAGTAGGGAAAAAGCTTCATCTGCATCATTGGACCAGGAAAAGGTCCAATGATGGACCTTTAATGTTAGGTTAATTGGCTGTTCTAAATTGTCCCTAGATATCTGTTTCCTATAGACCCTTAGAATAGAGGGTTAGTATTAATGAAAGCGCTTTGAGTGGTCTTTGTGACTAGAAAAGCGCTATATAAGTGCAGGTTAGTTAGTTAGTTAGAAAAGGGTATCTTTGTCGATGTGAGGCAGCTGAGGGGAAGGGCGATAGTACTGTAATTGCAAATGAAGCAGCAACAGAAACTGGAAAATCCAAGAAATTGCTGTAGCTGTTTTCTAGATGATGGAGTGGGCCAATTGAGAACTGCTTTGATTTTTTTGTGGGTCTGGCTGAGTTTGTCCATTGGAAATGATGAAGCCAAGGAATGTGGTGGTGGGTGCGTGAAACTCACATTTCTCTCCTTTGACAAATAGTTGGTTCTGCAGCAGGTGCTGCAGGATGGTGTGGATATGGACAAGATGCTCGGCTAGGGAACGAGAAAAAATCAAGATGTCGTCAAGGTAAACAAAAAGAAGGTATTTAAGAAGTCCCTTAACACATCATTAATTAAATGTTGGAACACAGCTGGGTTGTTAGGCTAAACACCATCACCAAGTACTCGAAGTGGCCAATCGGAGTGTGGAATCCCGTCTTCAATGCGTATCCTGACAAGGTGGTAAGCGTTCCTCAGATCCAGTTTGGTAAAGATGGTCGCACCCTAGAAGGTTGAAATCAGAATTGATTAAGGGGAGGACATACTTGTCTTTGATCGCAATGTCATTCAACCGTCTGTAGTCGATACATGGGCGAAGCAAACCATCTTTCTTTTTGAAAAAGAACTATCCGGCAGCAACGGCAGAGGGGGAGGTTCGAATGAGGCCAGAACTGAGAGACTTTTTGATGCATTTCTCCATGCTCTTTGGATCAGACAGACTGTAGAGTCAGCTGGTAGGGAGGCATGCCCCCAGCTGGAGTTCAATGGCACAATTGTATGATCTGTGGTGAGGGAGGGACAGGGCTTTAGCCTTACTAAAGACGGGGGCCAGATTGTGATATTTGGATGGAGTATTAGACAGGTCAGGTGGATCAGCAACAGGAGGGAAAATGGGCCCAGAAAGAGTGCATTCAGCAGATTGCAAACAAGAGGAAAAGCAGAAGGGGCTCCAGGATGCATCTGCGCCTCTCTACCAGTTGATGGTGGGGTTGTGCAGGTGTTGCCAGGGATGCCCTAGTACTATGGTAGAGATGGAGGTGGGGAGAATGAGGAATTCAATACTCTATGATTGCCGGAGACCAACAATGACAGCGGAGCAGTGATTTGGGTGACTGTGAGTAATGGCCTCCCTGACAAAACAACTAATTTAAGAGGCACCGGGAGCATGGTGCGTGGAATATTTAGCTGGGTTGCCAGACCCTCGGAGAGAAAATTCTGCTCTGCCCCAGAATCAACCAGGGCATGATCAGTGTGCTTGAGAGTGAAAAACTGAATGAGGACCAGGAGAGTGAATTTTGTTTGAGAGTGCTTGAGTGAAGTGCCCGCCAGTCCCCCTACTGTGACTGGTGGGCAACTTCTTTTGGCTTGACCAGGCACGAGTTTACATCGTGGCTGTCCCCCGCACAGTATAAACAGAGACCCTTCTTCGAATGTTGCTGCCACTCCGCGGGAGTGAGCCCAGAATGCCCCAATAACATCGGCTCAGGAGTTTTGGAGGGAGCATCAGGAGGCGAGTGCCTGAGGGAGAGGGTGAGGAGGTAGATGGATGAGCGCTGCACAGGCAATCCCGAGTATGCTCCTGGAGGTGGTTGTCAAGACGGATAACCAGGGAGATAAGATACGGAGTGTTACACGTCCGACCTCCCCCCCCCCCCCCCCCCCCCCCCCCAACCGACGGAGATTAAGCAGCCAGGCTGAGGTGCTCCCCTCATGGTCGGAGTGGTCAACGACTTTGAGGAATTCAGAGGTGAACCGGTCAAAGGCATGGGCAGAATATTCAGCGCTCAAAATGATTGCATGTGCCCAAGCAAGTGCCTGTCCCTTTGACAGATTAATCACGTAGCTAATCATGCTATGGTGTGAAGGAAAATCATCTAGAACATGTTGAAAAACAAGTTTGCATTGTAGAATGAACCCCCGACCCTCTCCCAATTTCATAGCATAGCGAGCCAGAGTGGAGATGACAAGGGAGCGACCGGGGAAAGAGAAAGCCGGTACCAAGGCTGACGGTGACGTGGAAGTGGTGGCGTTAGCTGTGAGGGGAAGATGATCTAATCTATCGGTGACTTTTGAGAGCTGGGTCAATATGGACTGATTTTGTAACGTTAAGTGATTTCTAACCCATCTAACCGAGCCACCATAGCTCCCCATGTTGCGGCTGCTGGGTCTTGCAGAGGAGCACATACTGACATGATTGAGGGAAACAGACCCAAAGGCAGGCAGCAAAGAGACCAAGGCTGACCGTGCAAAAATGATTTTTATTGTACAAGTAACAGCAAAAGTAATCTATACATACAAAGAAATCAAGGCAACTATGTTCACAAAACAAGTTATATTTAATAAAGTGGAATGACACAGGGAGTAAGTATTGAACATGCTTGGTGAAATTCATTTGATATTTAGTAGAAAAGCCTTTGTTGGTAACAACAGCTTCCAGACACCTCCTGTATGAAGAAACTAGGCACAGGCATTGTTCAGGAGTGATTTTAGCTCATTCTTCCACACAAACTGTCAAATCTTGAAGGTTCCGTGGGTATCTTCTATGAACTCTGATCTTCAGTTCATTCCATAGATTCTCAAATGGATTCAGGTCAGGTGACTGACTGGGCCATTCCAGTGACTTTATTTTCCTTCTCTGGAGCCAGTTGAGAGTTTCCTTGGCTGTGTGTTTGGGATCATTGTCTTGCTGAAATGTCCACATTTGTTTTATCTTCAGCATCTTGGCAGATGGCAACAGATTCTTATCAAGGATGTCTCTGTACATTTGTCCATTCATCTTTGCTTCACTTATATGAGGTCTGCCTGTACCATGTGCTGAAAAACACCCCCACACCATTATGGGATGTGCAGCACAACTTCTCCAAATATGCTGTGTGTTGTGGCATCCAAAAAGTTCAATTTTGGTCTCATCTGACCAGACTATATTCTCAGTATTTTTACTGGCTTGCCCAAATGTTGTGTACAAATGTTGACACCATTCTCAGAGGCCTGAATAAAATGTCTGTGACATGCTTTGGCCAAAATGCATCAACCTCTAATCATTTCAGCAATATTTCCAGCCGATTTTGCCAGATTTCCTCAGAACAACCAGCTTCAGTGCATGCTTCATTAAATTTTCATGAGCCCTTGTTCACCTCACCCTCCACCCCATCCCATTTAGTGAGTTTTGGTTCTCATGACACAGCCAGAACAAAATCGAAATAAAGTTACAGGGCTGTGTTTTGGATTTTTTTTTTAGTTTATTCATTAGATAAATAAATGTGCAAAATGTATCATATTTGCCCAGTTACCTCATGATCAATGACAAATTAGTCACATTTTCTAATCTGTTCTAAATGTATCTCAAAGGGATATTCTTCGTTTTTAATACTATTACCAACAATTCAGACCAAACTCAGGACAAAAATCAAACAATAAATAGTCAATTCAATTAAAACAAGAAGAATATATTTAAAATAGAGATCTATAAAAAAAAATATGACGTGATAAGAATATCACTTTGATTACAAGATCCCCCCACCCCCCCAAAAAACAAAACAAAACAAAAACTAAACCTCATGCACATAAAAGTCAGAAAGAACTTTTAACATTTATGGGCACCAATGATGCCGGTGCAGATGTCTTCGTATGTCCTGCCAGCCGGTGAAATGCAGGAGACTTGCACTAAAAAGTGTGCTTCATCACAGCAGCATTACCCTGAACATTTCCATGCAAGCTAATAACTGCAAAGGAGGGCTCACACAGTTCTCCTGTCTGATCTTAACAGTCTGTCTTTCCCATTTTTCTTTCCATAATTAACATAATGTATGTCCGTTTGCTTTTCCCATCAGCTCTCTGCGTGCCTTATCTTCCTCCATTCTGTTGCCCCTTTTTCTTCACGTCTCACTGGACAGTGTTAATACTCTGGCACAATTTCAGAGTGCATGGGATGAACCTGCCACAGCTCCAACTCTGCCACAGTAAAACTTCAGATAAAACTGAAACAGAGGAAATCCTTGGATCAGGTAGTCAGATGGTCCAGTCGTTTGCTTGGTGAGTCACAGCTGAGCCTGACATCCCTGTACACCAGACAAGTACAGAGGATGGCCGACTCGATTTTAAATGATGACTCCCACCCTTTGCACTGCAACTTTCAGCTTCTTCCCTCCAGACGGAGGTTTGCTGTCCCAAAAAGTAGAACCCAGCGCTACAAAAACAGCTTTGTCCCTGCTGCTGTCAAAGAGTTGAACAAGCTATAAAAATTATATTGTACATATTTTATATTTACCTATTTTGTAAGATGTGTGCCTGTGTTTGTGTCTATGTTGAATGTAATTGTGGCTTGTAAATATGGATGTCACCAACTGCAAAACAAATCTACCTACGGGTACAAATAAAGTAACCTGAACCTGAACCTGAACCTGAACAGTAAAATACCTTTAATGAGGACTGACATATCCGTTCTCTCCTTGTGTCCCTTGCTGATGATTTATATGCATGTGTGTGTCCTATTGTTAGAACCACAATGGACCTCATCATACCCTCTCCTTTTCTCTAGTGTGCATTTGTGACTATAGGTGTAGCCCTCAGGGCTGTGGGACCTTGCTGAGTCAACCAAACAAGACGCCAATTGTTTGTCAAGAGGCGACAGATGGAGGAGGAGAAAGAGAGAGAGAGAGAAGGAGGAGAATGAGAGGGACAGAGAGTGTGGTGTGTGACGGTCAGCAGACATGCACACACACAAACATGTCCCTTATAGAGCAAGAGAACATGAGATCAGTAAAAGTCAGTTGTTATTAACTGTCAGGCACTGTACAAATGGACATCAGCAGCTGCTGGTTTGAGTTTTTAGCACAGGTTCTGTGTATGGCTTCTGATGGGGCTAATTTTGGCTGAATAACACTCTCGCTGATGGTGTTACGATTTGCAAGGAAAAACCAACTATTGTTCTGGTCCATTCGAAAACCATCTTTTCAGGCTCTTCACCATTTACTTTGGGTATGAATGCATGTTTGGGAACAAGAACTGCCCCAGAGTTATGCTTGTGTGAAACAACTAAGAGTTTGGCTGTAATATACTGTAGCAAAACACAAACTGAGACACATCATTCCTTTCTTTAAGCTTTTTTTACTTGACATGTTAAAATATACAGTTATTTTTTATGGTTTTGTTTGTTATTCCCTTCATTGTAAATCTGAATTAATTTCTCTGTATTCTGCAGGCTCTAATCTAAAGCACTCCCACTAAAGTGTGACAAAGTCAGACTTCAGAGTCATCATGAGATGCTGGATAAAACAAAGCAACAATAACGGAGCAGCAGGTGTTTATAGCAATAACTGGAAAAGCTTTTATAGTCTGACTGTAAGATTAATCGCAGCTGTCTTATTTCTGTGGGAAATAGACCGAAACAAAGGTAATTTATAAGAAATTGTCCTGTTATTACTTTAATTTGTACCTGAACGTCTCAAGTGCTGTGATTCATTAATACAGCAGAATTTGAATGTGATGACTCTCTTTCAAATCACAACAGCAGCACCGATGTGCGCCCTAGATGTGTGCAGCACAGACTGGTGGTATTTAGTCACTCAGCACTGCAGTACATGAACAAGGCCTATCTGCTCCACACAATGGCAGAGGTCACCTGTTGAAATTAACTTAATCACCTTCAGCCCTGGGGGTCATCAGTGATAATGGCATGATCACAGTACACATGTCGGGAAAAGGCTGAGCTGCATTATGGTGAGTTGTTATGACACATACAGTACACACACACACACACACACACACAAACAGCTGTGTACTTCCCCCCTGGCACCCAGCTGTGTGATTTGAGAGTAATACACGAAAGAGGAAACAGTGAGAAGACTGTCTTTGTGTATGTGTTGTGTGTGAAGAAGCAGCAGAACCCAATAACAGCTGAGTAAGAGTCACAGCGAAACAAAGAGAACAAGACATCTTCAGGGGCCGCACACACACACACACACACACACACACACTGCAGGACAACAGCCCAGACAGCTATTTCAAAGTGCACTCTTGACCCCAGACTATCCGAACGGGTGTCTGATGGATGATCCATCAGCCGACTATTGGTGTCTGGCCCCCTGATGGGCGGTGACACTGAAAACCCTGCAAATCTGTGCCCCAGCATCATGGCTGGAGACTGTCAGCATCATCAACCAGGAGAGCTGAATTAATATGGGATGAAGCCAAAAATCTAGGGTTCGTCCTCAATTACTGTCATGTCCAAGTGGAGGCAGTGATACACTGTAAGATGTAAAATGTGACTCTAGCGGTCCAAAACAGAACAAAATCAATGTCTGACACATTACCTAGTCATGTGAAAAAATTAGGATACCCTATTAAATATTCAGTTCTTTATTAAGAAATGTTCACATATCTAACCTTGTTTTTGTTTTTATTTGCATTTTTAACATTTATTTTAGCCATTTTAAGTGGGAATGAAAGTGGGGGTGTCCTAAAAAAGATGGGGGGTATCCTAACTTATTCCACACTATTTGGAATATATCATTCTAGATATTTTACAGAAAATTTGAAAAAAGTCCTTAATTCATTTTTAATTGTTTAGTTGTATTACATGAATCTCCCAGTATTTTAAACACTGATATTAAACATCCATATGTCCAAAAATGTTAAAAAAAAAACCCACACAGGCTTATACAGGGTGTCCTAATTTTTTCACATGACTATGTTTTATGCCTGTAACTATCTGAGCGCTATGGTTGTGATATGCTACTGCTTCAGTGTCCTTTTAAAGCCTTTTAAAATGGAGCTAACACTAGTTAGCTCTGTGGGCAGCTGTGGCACAGGTGTAGTGTGGCCGACTACTGATCGGAGGGTAAGGGGTTCAATTCCGCCTCTGTCTGCAGTCTGCATGTCGAAGTGTCCTTGAGCAAGACACTGAACCCCCAGTTGCTCCTGATGGGTCAGGTCGGTGCATGGCAGCTCTGCCGCCATCAGTATGTGAATGGGAGGACAGCAGGATCTGTAAAGCACTTTGGTCATCTAGAGATGAGAAAAAGCGTTATATAAGTGAATGCCATTTACCATTTTTTACAGACCCATGGTGTAAATATGCTGTAAAGTAACTTTGATTGTGTCTTTGCCAGTAAATGTCCAGTCTTACACAGAAATACTCCAGATACAAGTTAAGTTTTCAGGGAACCGATGGGCCAAATTGAACCTGCAGCCAAGACTTCATCATGCAATCACTCACCTCTTCACAGGAAATTAGTAATTCAACATAAGGGAATCTTATTCACCAGCCAGCATCTGTCTGCTCTTATAAAAATCTGAGAGAGTTAAAGGAGGGAGGTTGGGAGGATCATGAAGATGTGTTTCTATCTACTCATTCTCTAAAAAGCACGAGCCAATCCCAGGATGCAACAGGAGACAGGCAGCATACACCAGGCACAGTCACAAGACTAACATACGGCTGAGAGGAAACTGTCAACAGAACATGCCAGCTATGGATTACAGAACATCACACTGTATGGTAGCAAATATTTATCCTAAAAACAGTAAGTGTTTCCCTCGTATTTCATCATGCAGTAGCTGCACATAGAAGCTTTTTGTTTAATCCCTAAATTCTATACAAGTGTCAGTGTTTCTTGTTGAGTTATGCTCCAAATTATTTAATGGCTGAGTGCAGTTCTTGAAAGAAAAAGTCTGGTTAAAGAAAGAATTTAATGTAATTATTATTGCCTTAAAAAGGCCTTTTTTTGCTGCTGTTTGTTTTATTATGCAAAAAAATACTAATCCACTTTCATTAAAATGTGGTGGAAAAGGTAAAGCTTTAGCCGCAGAAAAAGACTTCCTTTAACATTGCAAGATAGTCCTCCCACTTTTATTTATTTTTTTTAACATTTCCACTTTTGTACAGTGTAGGGGTGGGAATCACCCCCCTCCTCCCACCTCACCGATACTTGGACAGCGATATGATATTATCATGATCTTGCAATACGCCAAGTATTGCAATATCATATATTGTGATATTCCGTCCCGAGCTCTGTCATGTTCAATTCCTGGCCAGATCTCAGAAGTCACTCTGTTGCTGTGCTGACCTAATGAGACAGTGAGCATTTAGCACCAACTAGTGGACTGAAAAATCAGTTGTTTTTTTATTATTATGGTACCCAAAAAACTGAATTTGTATTTGCAACACTTTTAATACTTTATTTAAGTATCGCAAAACTGGTTTCTCTGAATCAATACAGTATCCTGGACACGAAGTACACTGTATTGATTTTTTGCCTCACCCTCAGTATAGTGAATATGTCACCATTTCTGCTAATTCCATTGAATCCAGGCTTAATTATGTTTTTTTGCGTTACCAAATTTGCCAAAATTAACCTAACTTATCAAATGTTGCCTCCTGTTGCCAGAGGTTTTTTTTTTTATTTCTTTTTTCCCCATTAATCCAACTGTATTGATAACACAACATAACAAAAAAATTTTTTTTTGTAAGTTATCTGTGTTTTTTCAACTGATTTAAGACAATTTTGCACCTCTGAATATGAAAATGACATCCGTTTCTCTCGATCAGGTCAGGTTTTTATGCTAAGTTATAAGCAGTTGTACAGATGTACTGTAAATTGAATAGTAGACATTGATAAAGGTAAGTACATGTAAATTGAACGTTACATCATCATTGTTCAAAACTCAGAGAATTTCAAGAAATAAAAAAGAATTTTGCATAATATAAAGCGAAAATACTCGTACATGTAAACAAAAATGTAAGAAAACGTGGCCATAGTTCAAAAAGTTGACCTGATTGAGCAAAACCAATGTGATTTTTGGATTCAGCACATCAAAATTGTCCTAAATCAGCTAAAAAAAACTTAGACAATAAATTTGGTGTTGACCAGTGTTATAGTACTGTTGTAATTCTGGTCTTGTTATATTCACCTTATATGCATGCTGATACTTAGAGAAAAAAATTATGGTGTGTAAAAATGTATGTTACAATACATAAATGTTGCAAACATAAACTTAACTATTTAGCTACCAGAATAAAAAAGATGACTTTTCAGTCCATTAGAAGGTGCTAAGTGGTTACTGTCTGGTTAGGTCAGCACAGCAAAGGAGCGACTCTGGAGATTTAGCTGAGAGTTCAACACAAAGATCAGGATGGGACTCAAATGCAAAATCGCAATATACTATATCACAATACTCAGCACATTGCAAGATTGTGATAATATCACATTGTGGTTCAAGCATTGTGATATCGTACTGTGTGGCCTCTGGTGATTCCCAGCCCTAATAGTTACCCATCAATCCATCCAGCCATCCATCTTCTTCCGCTTAATCCTTTTTCAGGTCCCAGGTGGTTAAAATTGAATCAAATACTTAAAAAAACCCATGACATTTATAATGTAGCACAACAACTAATAGCAAAGCAAATCACTGTATTGGCAATTTTAGTGGTTTATTGATTGAGCTTCTTTTTGGGGAGCCAGGTTGCCAGTTTTGGGCCTAGTTAGTCTGGTCAGATCTGGCAACATTGGAGGGATTGGAAATCGGTTAAAGCACTTAGGTGTCAAGAACTCTCCGTGCGCTTTTCCCAGCGCACAGAGGAAGGGTGAAGGAACAAGGATTTAAACGCAGGGTAATGCACCACACACATTTAATAATACAAATACTGACACATAGTTACAGTTATGGCTCCCTCAGAAGCTTAAGGAGTCCTCAAGGACGCTCTACAGTTTTAGGTGAGAATGACTGGGGAACAAACACACACACAGCGAATACTCGCAGAACAGGAGCTGTCCGAGTTAGTCCAAAGAAGCATAGACAGAGCATAGTCCTTCAGCGACTTAGGCTACCATACAGCGATTGACGACTGTATGTCTAGCGCAATGACCCAGCAATGTGTGACTGGAAAAAAGCTCCTAAAGTACACGCATTGCTAGGGATGGTAAATTGGAGGCACCTGGGCGAGGCCTGGGAAAGATGATCAACGGGGCTGGGAACAGCTGATGGTGATCAGTGAGGGGGGCGTGGTCAGACCGGCAGGCTGTCCGCAGACACACAACTGCCGGCCCCAGAGCAGTGGCTACGGGCATGGTACAAACTGGAAATACATACTAGACATGCATGCACAATGGCCCCGTGACCCACAGAGAGATCAGGACCAAGCTGGGGAAAACCAAGCCGGCTCGGTTCCTGACACTTAGGTGTTGGCGGAGGTTTTGGCTCTCCCAGCACTTTCTAGCTCTTATTAAAAACAATTAGCCAAGGATGTTTACAACCATGCAGTTCCTAAAATAATATGATGAAGGCATGCCATCTAATAAAATCCAGATTTTAACACTTAACAAGAAAATAATTTTATTGAAAGAAATGAAAGTGTGAAATTGAAGGAGGAAATCAGAGACACCGCAAACATGGAAGAATGAGCAGTGGATGGAAAGAAAATGCAAGAGAGAGAACAATTGAATGGGAGAAATGGGAATTGAGTGATGCAGGGCCATGCTGAATAGGAGATATAGCCGTCTCTTTTGTGTGCGCCGATTATAGTGTCAAATCACAGACAGTCCTTTGTTAATCACCACGCACAGTGGCCTTGACTAGCTCTCTGCTCTCTGCTGTCATTTCACTGCGACAGAAATGTCATCAGACAATTATTCTTGCATCCTCCAGGCTATTTGAGGCATGATTGTTTATCTCTGTCTGTGATGTGTTGGTGAATTGGCTTTGGGCAATAGTTTGTCTCTACTCTCTCTAATAGTTTGTGTCCAGAGATTTTTATCACTTTTTTTGTCTCTGAAATGACTGCAAATAGATGGAATTATATATAGAGTGAAGAGTGATTAATTATTGCTCTTTAGAGTTGAAGAAGATTAAGGCAATGAGACAGGACAGAGTGATGCTGGATGTATAGAGTGATGGAGTGATATAGAGTGATGAATTTATAAGGACTACAGCTCCTGACCAGATAGAATGATGATTTCAAGTGAAGTACGTGGCGGTAATGCACCTGTAAGCTAGTTGCCAACCGCCAATCAAATCTAAAAGAAGAAGAAAAAGACTGTAAATAGATCTGTGACAAAACAAGCTTATTCACCCTTCTATTCAAAAGCAGGAGCTTGTAGATTTACTATCACGTGGTACATTAAAAAAAAAAAATCTTCCTTTTAATTACATACACTCTCCTACTTTCTGTTTAGCTCTTTTGTTGAGAGCTGCTCAGCCAGTGTTTCTCCAGCTCTTTCATCCCTTTGTTTCTCTCCATTTCCTCTGGGACCATAATGTCATGCGTAACATCAGAGAGGTAAATCATTTTCCTGCTTTTTCAGTTTGTTTGGTGGACTTGGATGTTGATTTCCAGCTGGATGCTATACAGTTGCATAGAAATGCACACAGACATGTTTAAATGCACCCATTTAGATGGAAGGATCATGAAGAGGAAGAGAAGGAATTCAGAGCAAAGCATCAGGGTGGAATTTATGTTTCTAAATTCTGCAGTAAGTTTCTGTCCCTGTGCTATAAGCTACCTGGGACAAAAAGCCACACTAATGACAACTCATGTTTGTCCTCATCATACAAGGGCTGTTCATTGGAGATTTCTCCTGACGCATTTCCCATGGACTGAGCGGAACCAAAATAGATATTAGCCTTTCTCTACACAGGTATCACCAAGAGTCACCCACTTCTCCCATCCCTTTATACAGCTATGGAGACCTCATGTGTAGAAGTCTGCATGTTGCATCAGAAGCCACAACTTGACCACAGAAATCGGCACTTCATCACCTTGGAAGTGCTTGCCCTTCAAAAATGACTTCATGTTGGAAAGAGGTGGAAGTCAGATGGCCAGTAAAGTGGGGAGGAAGGATCTCACAGCCGCAGGACCATGCTTCCATCTGGGCACACTCCATGCTGGTCCCAACAAATGGAAAGCATGACCTCCAAAATGGTAGTCCAATTGCCAGATCGTGTCTACATCAATGGTGCACTGTGGATGCCTGGGAATGGGTGCTGTTTCCACTGATGTCCCATGCCAGTGCTTGACTATGTCATATGATGGGGCATCCTCCACATACTGTAAGTCTTTCATCTTATCAAACATATACTGCAATGTGCGGCCTCTCAAGTACAGGAACCTGATGACCACTCTGCATTCAACCGTCTCCATTATCACACCTTACTCCACCTTGATGCCTGTAAAAGAGAAACTCTTACGAGTTCAGAGCTGCAAATTACCATGTGACCAATAGAGACATGTGTCATTATACAGTGGTGTGAAAAAGTGTTTGCCCCCTTCCTGATTTTTCGTTTTTTTCTATGTTTGTCACACTTAAATGCTTCAGATCATCAAACAAATTTAAATATTAGACAAAGATAACACAAGTAAACACAAAATCTTGTGTTGTCCAGGGACAAGAGTTGCATCCAGGGACAAGAGTTGCAAATTAGCTAATAGCTATACACTCTATGTGCAACACATCAGATTGATTGTCTTTGATTAATTGTCTATGTTTATTGCACTGTCCCTGTCAAATAAACTAATCTACTACTACTACTACTAAAGTAAACACAAAATGCAGTTTTTAATTGAAGGTGTTTATTATTAAGCAGAAAAAAATCCAAACCTACGTGTCCCTTTGTGAAAAAGTGATTGCCCCCCTGTTAAAACATAAATTAACTGTGATTTATCACATCTTTGGAAAGCTGAGTTCAATTTTCTAGTCATTTCTAAAGCTTTGGGGTTCCAGTGAACCACAGTGAGAGCCATTACCCACAAATGGCACAAACATGAAACAGTGGTGAACCTTCCCGGGAGTGGCCGGACAACCAAAATTACCCCAAGAGTACAGTGACGACTCATCCAAGAGGTCACAAAAGACCCCAAAACAACATTCAAAGAACTGCAGGCCTCACTTTCCTGAGTTAAGGTCAGTGTTCATGACTCCACCATAAGAAAGAGACTGGGCAAAAATGGCCTGCATGGCAGAGTTCCAAGATGAAAACCACTGCTGAGCAAAAAGAACATAAAGGCTCATCTCAGTTTTGCCAGAAAACATCTTGATGACCCCCAAGACTTTTGGGAAAATATTCTGTGGACTGAAGAGACAAAAGTTTAACTTTTTGAATCAGAATCAGAATCAGGTTTATTGCCATTGTTCATGTAGTACACAAACTAGGAATTTGTCTCGGTGCAATGCTGCAACATTAAACATGATAAAATAAAAGAAATAAACTATACATGCAATAAAGTGTAGAATAAGAGTGAGTGATACTGGTCAGCAGTTAAAATATATTAGCGAGCAGCAGATACTGTGGAGAACCATATAGTGCAGTCGGTAATGCAGGAAGAAAACAGTGATGATTGACATGAGTCTGGTTGAGCTGCTGTACATAGTGCACAAGAGTCAATAAGCCACTTAGTGTTCAGCAGTCTGATGGCAGAGGGGAAGAAGCTGTTCATGTGACGGGAGGTCACATGGAAGGCGTGTGTCCCATTACATCCGGCGTAAAAGTAACACAGCATTTCAGAAAAGTAACACCATACCAGCAGTAAAATAGTCCACCTCTGAATGACTTAAGAAAAATAAAATGAAGACTTTGGAGTGGCCTTGTCAAAGTCTTGACCTGAATCTGATTGAAATGCTGTGGCATAACCTTAAAAAAGGCGATTCGCTGTAAAAGACTCATTGCCAGTTATTGCAAATACTTGATTGCAGTTGTTGCTGCTAAGGATGGCCCAACCAGTTATTAGGTTTAGGGGGCAATAACTTTTTCACACAGGGCCATGTAGGTTTGGATTTTTTTCCCTTAATAATAAACACCTTCATTTACAAACTGCATTTTGTGTTTACTTGTGTTGTCTTTGTCTAATATTTAAATTTGTTTGATGATCTGAAACATTTAAGTGTGACAAACATACAAAGAAATGAGAAATCAGGAATGGGGCAAACACTTTTTCACACCACTGTACATGTGCAATTTCAGCCTCCTAAAATAACTGGGAGTGGGTCAGGAGAAATGTTTAATGACCAGGCCTTGATCATGTTCTCACAGACATAATCCTTCCTCTGAATGTTGAATTTGTTTTATTTTACAACAGTTAATTTGCTTCTCTTTGATAGTTTATAGTAGGCCTATACAGCTAGAAGCACTCAGGACAGTAGTAGTTTGAAAGTGACTTTCATAGTTTCTTGACCTCTGAACTATAAACACACAGAAGGAAAGATTATATGTGACGGACCAGGCAGACTCCTGCCAAAAGAAGTTGTCAGCTTTACACCATTAACATTTTTTAGGCTGCATGTCCACAGGGAATGCAAAAACAGTTTCAACTTGTTTTCCTGAGCACTTTACATGCGCTCATAAAAAAAGCTCTCCGCCCGGTATCCTAGCAACCGTTTGACCTTCTCTGAAACACTCTACTCACTGCACTAAACTCCATCAAACTGGTAAGGAAATACACGTCCCTCCAAGATTCTGCTGTTAAATATTGATCATAGTGTACGTTCAGTCTGATTCTGATCAGCTGGTGGGAGAGATGCACAGCTGATGAGCACTGTGACCTACTGAAAGTTAAACCTTTTTTCATCTTTCAGCCCTGCAAGCACAGCGACAACACTGACAGTGTTTTAGCACCAAGGGCACCGAGTGTATTAAATGCCAAACTATACAGAAAATGAATAGAAAATAATCATCCACAGCGGAAAAAAACCCCTATTTGGTGGACATGCAGCCTAAGCCTCCTGCTTTATGCTTGTTTTCATAGATTGTCATTTGTTTGTCATGCAAAGTCTGGCAATGCTAAGAGGAACAAAGCTGGGACTGTTGGCATCATTTTAAAGAAGTCAAGCGGTTGCCTTTCAACAGAAAAATGACTGCTCAGGAATGGCTGGAAAGTATAAGCTGGACAAACAGAGACAGAGTTCAATAAAGTTAATTTTGTCTTCTTGTTTCAGTTATTATTTCACAGTTTGTTTTTATCAGACAAAGAATCTGTCTAATAAAAGGAAACAGTGAAATAATAGTGACTGAGGTGTAAACCTGTCAGTCATTTACATCACCACCAATAATAAAGTACTTATGTTATTCGAGTTTTAATTCATCAGAGACAATATGAATGAAAGCACATCTGAAATGTCAGAGATATTTTTATTTCTTGTGATTAAAATGTGTCCCTTTTTCCTCCCTCTGCCATGTGCACTACAGGATCTTATTGTCATCTGGCAATGAGAATGACGGTGGTGGACATAAATACGTCTTTGATCTGAGGAAAAAGACTTCCTAACTCTAGTCCAGAAACAATGAACAGCTAAACACACTCATCTGCACGACCTCTTCTTCTTCTTCTTTTAGATTTGATCGACGGTTGGCAACCAGCTTACAGGTGCATTACCGCCACCTACTCTATCTTCAGACATCACTCTATATACAATTCAAGAAATCTCTGTCTCCCATCTGCACGACCTCAGAGGAAATTTACATTCACTTATATTGTTCAATGCATGACTGCTTAACTTCTTTGAAACAACTTCTTTGAAATAACGCTAATCCAAAGAAACAGAAAAGAGACTATTAGCATTGTTTCAAAGAGAGTCAAGCAGTTGGTTTTCAGCAGAACAAGAATGAAGACAGCAACATGGTTTCTTTTGTGATGAAAATGCTGCTATCCTGCTTTTTATACAGCTGTGGTGAGACTGTCCACTAAAGTATAACTTGGTAGTTAGTGCTAGTATTTAGCAGTAAGTGAGTAGTTGGTCATTACCCACAAATGGCCTTTACTGTGCTTTACCTGGAAAATACCTATCAGATAAGGACCACATGTGTCACGCCTCGCCGCCCATCAGCGGCGCCAGCTGTACGCACACCTGCGCCTCGTCAGCGGCGAGGGATTTAAGCCGCCTCGCCCTGGGCTTCGGCCTGAAGCCGTCTGTCTTCGTTGGCTTCCCTTGCTGCAAGGAATCCCTTTTGTCAAGCAAGAATACACGTAAGAACCACTTACCTTCTCCTTCCAATCAGCTCCCCTGTGCACAGGTGGATTTCCCGGCGGTGGACTACTTCCTTCTGCCACCACCTCCTCGCTGCTGCATCGGGCGCTCCAGGTCGCTGTCTACCGGGCTACTCCCTTGCTGTGCCAGCCACCTGCCATAACCAAGTAAGCCTGTGATCATTGTCATATCTCCCGTGTTGGTGTGGTGCCCGTTACCTTCTCCCTCTGCTTTTCCCATAGGGTTGTCCGGCTGTACGGCCTCCTGCCTCCGTGCCTGACGCAGACGCCACCACCAACACATTTACATCCCGCATACACACACTCATACACACTTGTTGTTAATAAAGCTATTAAGTCTACCCTGAGCCTGCGTGTGTGTCTCCTGAGCCATGCATTATGTCAGTACGGCTTCAGCAGAGCGGCTCGGCAGACGGCGGGCTCGCACGCCGACTTTCCACTCTCGAGGCTCGGGTGGACCTAATAGCCCACCAACAACAGGTGATTTTAAATCAATTATCCATAATCACTAACCGATTGGACCACTTGGACCCCCAACAGCCGTTCCCCCCGGCTCGTCAGGGCGGCGTGGCTCCTGCTGCTCCAGCGGCCGTCCAGCCTGCTCCGGCAGCACCGACTCGGCTCACACCCATTCCGACCCCCGCCCGCTTTAGCGGTAAGCTCGGCGGAGCGCGGGGGTTTATTATGCAATGTGAGTCCGTGTTCCACCGTGTGCCCGGAGATTTTCCCTCAGACCATAGCCGAATTGGCTACATAGGGAACCTCTTGGAGGGGCGAGCGCTTACCTGGGCTTACGCCGTTATGGTGAAGCCCAGTTACGCCACCCTCACCTATGGCCAATTCGTGAAACTGTTTCTGGAAGTCTTTGATCATTCTCGAATAGAGAGCGTTCAGGTCGATCGGCTTCTCAGCCTTCAGTAGGGAAGCCGGTCGGCAGCTGACTACGCGATCGACTTCCGGGTAGCGGCGGAGGAGGTTGGCTGGGGAGAACGTTCTCTCTGCGGCATCTTCCTTCGCAGTCTCAGTGCTGGTCTGAGGGACGAATTGGCTACATAGGGAACCTCTTGGAGGGGCGAGCGCTTACCTGGGCTTACGCCGTTATGGCGAAGCCCAGTTACGCCACCCTCACCTATGGCCAATTCGTGAGACTGTTTCTGGAAGTCTTTGATCATTCTCGAATAGAGAGCGTTCAGGTCGATCGGCTTCTCAGCCTTCAGCAGGGAAGCCGGTCGGCAGCTGACTACGCGATCGACTTCCGGGTAGCGGCGGAGGAGGTTGGCTGGGGAGAACGTTCTCTCTGCGGCATCTTCCTTCGCAGTCTCAGTGCTGGTCTGAGGGACGAATTGGCTGGACGGGACATCCCGGAGACTTTAGTGGAGCTAACTTCCTTAGCCATCAGCCTGGATAACAGGTTGCGCGAGCGTGCCTCGGAGCGGAAGTCGTCTTCTTCTCGCCCTCGAGGTGCCTTGTCGCGCCTGTCCCAAGCTCGCCCCCTGGCGTTGCCGTCTCCGTCGTGCTCCGAGGAGTCGGAGCCGATGGTGACAGGCTGGACAAAGCTCCCCCCAGCGGAGAAACAACGCCACCGTGAGTTGGGTCTCTGCATGTATTGCAGAGACAGTCAACACACGGTGGAGCTTTGTCCACAGAAGCCAAACGGGGAGGTCCGCGAGTCACTGTAGGGGGCCTCGCGGACGTCAATCGGTTAAATCCCCTCTCTCAATTGAAGCTGCCCATCCGGTTTTGTCACAACCCCACTGGGCACCTCACCCACGCACTGGTGGATTCGGGCGCGGAGGGCAGCTTTATTTCACAAAGCCTGGCAACCCGATTGGGCATCCGTTGCCAAGCCCTCAAATCTCCTCTCACCCTGGTCAACCTCTCCCATGTTTCCCTGGGGAGAGTTACACACCAGACCGTCCCTGTCCCTGTGATCATCTCTGGGAACCACCGGGAGGAAACCTCCTTCTACGTCCTACCCAGCTCTGTGTCACCCGTCATCCTGGGATACCCATGGCTCCGCCTCCACAACCCTGTCCTGGACTGGAGGTCCGCCAGGGTGTCAGCGTGGAGTTCCTTTTGCATGAGCACCTGCCTTCAATCCGCTGCCTGCTCCCCGTCCTCTTCTCCTACTCCCAAGGACGCCGCGCCTCCGGATCTCACCCTGGTGCCATCGGAGTTTCACGACCTGGGTATGGTATTCAGCAAGTCCAAGGCGATGTCTCTTCCTCCGCACAGGCCTTACGACTGTGCGATAAACATCTGCCAGGGGGCACCCTTACCCTCAGGGCGACTCTACAGCCTGTCTGCGCCGGAGAAGGAGGCCATGAACTCCTATCTCAAGGAATCGCTGAGTGCTGGAATCATCCGTCCCTCGTCATCACCATTAGGCGCTGGATTCTTCTTCGTGGGCAAGAAGGACGGCTCCCTCCGAACTTGTATTGACTACCGCGCCCTGAATGACATCACGGAGAAGGATCGCTACACCCTGCCACAAATGGACACCGCCTTCCACTCCCTCCAGGGGCGACTTGGTTCACCAAGCTGGATCTTCGCAGCGCTTACCACCTCGTCCGGATCCGGGAGGGAGACGAGTGGAAGACAGCCTTCCGTACCCCAAACGGTCATTTCGAGTACCTGGTGATGCCGTTCGGGTTGACCAATGCTCCAGCCGTCTTTCAGCGCCTTATAAATGACGTCCTCCGGGATTTCATCGGCCTGTTTGTGTTCGTCTACCTGGATGACATCCTCATCTTCTCCAGATCCAGGGACGAGCACCGGGTCCATGTGAGGCGGGTCCTCCAAAGGCTGCTGGAGAACCGGTTGTACGTCAAGGCTGAAAAGTGTGAATTTTACGCCAAGACCACGTCCTTCCTCGGGTTCGTCATCTCCCACGACCAGGTGCTTCCGGATCCAGCGAAGGTGAAAGCGGTGGTGGAATGGCCCACACCTACATCAAGGAAACAGGTGCAACAGTTTATTGGGTTTGCCAACTTCTACCGCCGCTTCGTCCCGAACTTTGGTACCGTTGTCGGCCCTCTGACCCGCCTCACGTCCCCTAAGGTCCCGTTCCGGTGGACTGAAGAGGCCGCAGCTGCTTTCCAGGCGCTGAAGGCGGAGTTCTCCTCCTCCCGGGTCCTCAGCCAAGTCAATCCCTCGCTGCAAAGCATCGTGGAGGTGGACGCTTCGGACACGGGGGTGGGGGCGGTTCTATCTCAGCGGTCACCTGACGACGGAGTCAAACGGCCCTGCGCCTTCTTCTCCCGGCGCTTGTCCCCGGCGGAACGTAACTACGACGTGGGGGACAGAGAGCTCCTCGCCATCAAGCTCGCGCTGCAGGAGTGGCGTCACTGGCTAGAGGGGGCGGACCTGCCGTTCGTGGTTCTAACTGACCACAAGAACTTGGAGTATTTAAGATCTGCCAAGCGTCTGAACGCCCGCCAGGCACGATGGTCCTTGTTCTTCGCCGGGTTCCGCTTTAATATCACCTTCAGGCCTGGCTCCAAGAACGGCCTGCCTGACGCCCTCTCTAGGCAATTTGCCCCTGAGGCGTCTAAGGACGCGGTCCACACCATCTTGCCCAGGTCATGCATCGTGGGAGCCGTCACTTGGGACATTGAAAGTAAGATCCGGAAGGCGCAGGAATCGGAACCTGACCCTGGCGGTGGACCGGAGGGGAGGCTTTTTGTGCCGTCCACGGTCCGGGGGGAGGTCATCCACTGGCTGCACACATCTAAGCTCACCTGCCACCCTGGTTCCTCCCGGATGATTGACCTACTTCAACGGTCCTTCTGGTGGCCAGGCCTGCTGAAGGACGCTGCCCGCTATGCCCGGGCCTGCCCCGTCTGTGCCACCAGTAAATCAGGTAATGCCCCTCCAGCGGGTTTGCTCCAGCCTCTGCCCGTCCCTGGCAGGCCCTGGTCGCATATCGCCCTGGATTTCGTCACTGGTCTCCCTGCCTCTAACACCTTCGACACTGTCCTGACCATCGTTGACCGTTTCTCCAAGGCTGTGCACTTCATCCCATTGCGAGGGCTTCCATCTGCCCTGGAGACGGCAGACCTCCTAATCCAACACGTAGTCAGGCTGCACGGGATTCCGGTGGACGTGGTCTCGGACCGGGGCCCCCAATTTTCCTCAGAGGTTTGGAGGTCCTTTTGTAACGCCCTGGGAGCCAAGGTAAGCCTCTCCTCCGGCCATCACCCCCAAACCAACGGGCAGTGTGAGCAGACCAATCAGGAGCTGGAGGCTGCGCTCCGCTGCGTCACTACATCCAAGCCTGTTTCCTGGAGCAACCATCTCGCCTGGGTTGAGTACGCCCATAACACCGCCCGCTCTTCTGCCACTGGGATGTTTCCATTTAAGGCGTCCCTGGGCTACGACCCCCCTCTGTTCCCAGCGCAGGAGAGAGAGGTAACTGTCCCCTCAGTTCGGGCGCACCTCAGGCGGTGCCGCTCCATTTGGGCGTCGGCGCGCAATGCGCTTTTACGCACGGCGGAGCGCAACAAATCTACGGCGGACCAGCACAGAAGACCTGCCCAGCCTACCAGGTAGGCCAGCGTGTCTACGTGTCAACCCAGGACGTCATTTTAAAGGGTGAGAGGAGGAAGCTGGCACAGTGTTTCATGGGCCCATATCCAATTACCAGGATTATAAACCCGGTGGCTGTGTGTGTGGCTATTCCCCCCTCCCTCCGCATCCATCCCACCTTCCACGTTTCCAAGGTGAAGCTGGCAGTCTCCGACCCCCTTTGCCCTCCTCCTGCTGCGCAGCCCGCGCCCCGGATGATTGATGGTCATCCGGCCTGGCCTGTCTCTTCCATCCTGGACTCCCGGCGCCGGGGTCGCGGGTTGCAGTACTTGGTGGACTGGGAGGGCTATGGACCTGAACATCAGCAGTGAATACCCTCGTCGTTTGTGTTGGATCCATCCCTCATTACTGAGTTCCACCGAGCGCACCCGGAGAAACCATCGCCAGGAGGCGCTGCTAGAGGGGGGAGTACTGTCACGCCTCGCCGCCCATCAGCGGCGCCAGCTGCACGCACACTTGCGCCTCGTCAGCGGCGAGGGATTTAAGCCGCCTCGCCCTGGGCTTCGGCCTGAAGCCGTCTGTCTTCGTTGGCTGCCCTTGCTGCAAGGAATCCCTTTTGTCAAGCAAGAATACACGTAAGAACCACTTACCTTCTCCTTCCAATCAGCTCCCCTGTGCACAGGTGGATTTCCCGGCGGCGGACTACTTCCTTCTGCCACCGCCTCCTCGCTGCTGCATCGGGCGCTCCAGGTCGCTGTCTACCGGGCTACTCCCTTGCTGTGCCAGCCACCTGCCATAACCAAGTAAGCCTGTGATCATTGTCATATCTCCCGTGTTGGTGTGGTGCCCGTTACCTTCTCCCTCTGCTTTTCCCATAGGGTTGTCCGGCTATACGGCCTCCTGCCTCCGTGCCTGACACAGACGCCACCACCAACACATTTACATCCCGCATACACACATACACACTTGTTGTTAATAAAGCTATTAAGTCTACCCTGAGCCTGCGTGTGTGTCTCCTGAGCCGTGCATTATGTCAACATGGATCTTAGGGCCCACTCACACTATGAAATTTGTCCTGAATGTAAGCCAAAGTCATTTTCTTTTTGGACAGTTTGGCCCACCTGGAGAAGTGGGTTTCAGCATATTGTGCTTTCTTGTGTGTTATTTTACACAAAAATAACAAATTTAAGAGAGAGTTGCAAATTTAAGATGCAAAAGTAATGAATTTATGAAAAATTATAAATTTACCCCAACTATAGTACATTTATGAGAAAAGCTGCAAATTTAAAAGAAGATAATTTAGTATACTAAGCATTGGTACTTCAAATGTATTTTATTCAGTTGCATAACATGATATAGAAAGGTTGACAATGATACTGGGAGGGTCAATTCTCTCTTCTTTCCATGTCAGGGGAATTACAGAAGTGACGTTTTCAGCTCAGATAAACCAAACACCATGTCCTGATAAAAAACATCCATCCATCCATTTTCTATGGCTTTTCTGGAGGTCCAGGTTGTGGAGGCAGCAGTTCAAGCAGAGAAGCCCAGACTTCCATCTCCCCGGCCACCTGCTCCAGCTCTTCAGAAAGGATATCAAGACGTTCCGAGGCCAGCAGGGAGACGTAGTCTGTCCATCGTGTCCTGGGTCTGCCATGGGGTCTCCTCCCAGTGGGATGTGCCCAAAACACCTTAAGTGGGAGGCGTCCAGGAGGCATCCTGATCAGATACCCAAACCACCTCAACTGGCTTCTTTCGATGTGGAGGAACAGCAGTTCTACTCTGAGCCTCTCCCAGATGACTGAGCTCCTCACCCTATCTCTGAGGGTGAGTCCGGCAATCCTACGGAGAAAGCTCATTTCAGCAACTTGTATCTGTGATCTCATTCTTTCGGTCATTACCCAAAACTCGTGACCATAGGTGAGGGTAGGAACAGATTGACCGGTAAATCGACAGGTTTGCTTTAGAGCTCACCTCCCTCTTCACCACAACAGGCCAGTACAACGTCCGCATCACTACAGATGCTGCTCCCATCTGTCTGTCAAGCTCTCGCTCCATTCTCCCCTCGTGAATGAGACCCCGAGATAGTTAAACTCCTTCACTTGGGGCAGGAGCTTGTCCCCAACCTGGTGAGGACAATCCACCTTTTACCGGCTGAGGACCATGGTCTCGGACTTGGAGGTACTGATTCTCATCCCAGCCACCACATGCAGCCCAGAATCAACCTCTGAGTGGCCCAGGCCCAGTCTGTGGTCCAGTCAGAGAAGCAAGGCCAACACATTTCACAGAATTGTAGAAATCCATTAATTACTACAGACCGTAAATGCAACACTCTGCGTAGCCTAGCAACCGTCAACCCACAATGCAGTGCATTTGTTTTGAAGTGTGGGCTCTATGACTGTGGCTAAAGGTGCCTTCAGACCAAACGTGAATACATATAAAGTCAATGGAAAGAGGCACACTCCCGGACCTCCTGTCTCTAGGTGAATGTCGGTCTCATTTTCAAACTAGTTTACTATCCAATGTTGATACTTTTACTCTGGTGATGGCAGAACATCAGAGCTAGTGCTATCCCTTGTACGTGAACGTGCAAATGCGCGAGATTCACGTATGCTTGCCACTTTCCATTGACTTTGTATGTATTTGCGTCGCTTGGTATCTTGCCACTACCACCGATTCATGTCATTAGCCATGTTTACATGGACACAAGTAACCAGATTAAAAGCCTGATCAGAATATAAATGCTTCATGTAAACACGTCAATCTGAATATTGTGACCCGATCACACTCATTCGGATCAAAATTTCCTTCTGATTATGACGGGTGGGTTATACCAATTGTTTATCCGATTGGTGTGCATATAAACACTTATTCCGAAGTTTGGGTAGAAAATATGTTTACTGCGCATGTCTGTATGTCAGCCACACGTCAACGTGACATATTTCCGCCTTTATAGCAGCTAGCAGAAGACATGGCGGGACTAAAACAGAACTGGTCTGTATCGTCCTGCTGCCTCCCTCTGTTCGTCATATGCGGAAGTATGTACTGCTGGACTTGTAGCTTCATTACCGGAGACCAGCAGAAGCAAAAGTACAGTCTGAATAACACAATACAGGTCAATTTCAAAAAGAGAAAGACACGAAGTGGGGTTTGTTTACATCAGAAGTTGCTTCTTCTTCTACTATTTCCGGAATGTTGGATAATTGTGCGCATGTCAAAATGATTTAGTCCGTTCAAAAAATGTGACACATGGAAACGCACGTCCTAATTGGATCAATTTTTTCAAGATCCATGTAAACAGTAAAGTTCTGATCTGAACCGTAATCAGACTTAAGAAATTTTGCATATGCAACCATGGCTACTGTCAACTCTGAGGTGTAAAATTGATGATGAAAATCCCTTCCTGGACTGATGTGTGTGTAATGGAATATGTAGTTATAAGAAGAGGTTCCTACTCACACATGGTGATTTAAAACAAAACAAACCACAATAGTGGATGTGCAATGTTTGTTAATGTTATCAATCTTTTCTTGGGGGGTTTGGCACTGAAGTGTTTGACAGTTCTTTTTTTATTCAGCTAAATGCACATTGTGATGTGCCAAGGTCTGTTATGACCAGGATGCAGTATATTTTATTTCAAAAGGGAAACAAATGTTAATGCTACTAACAGTGCACATTGAGATTTTATGCACTTTGAGATATGTCTGAGTAAGATGTGACCAAAATGGTTATTTACAGATTTTTTCCCCCATTCTATTTAATTGTTGTTCAAGTGGAAAAATAATTCTACTTCAAGTTCTGCTCAACCCCAGCACTGTTATTGTGTTTTTATGCACTTTTGATGTGCCGTCGTCCTGTGCCAAGTGCAGATTTAAAACCAAGACAATGGATAAAAAGTGCCTATTTTTTGTCATATTGATCTGTGTTGGTTTGAAATTTGTCATATTCAACAGATCATTGAACATGTACGGCCCAGTTACATGTCTTGATTTCAAATTGTAGCCCAACTGATTTTGTAATTGAATACCCCTGCTCTAATGTGATCCACTGACCAGTGCATTAAATTCTGTTGTAAGAGGTCAGCTAAGTAATCAGAAAAAAATTGCTATTATAGCCAGGGCTCATGTTTACATTTTTACTGCACAAACTATTATTTAATTTTACAAATATGCAAAACATTCAATTTTACTTTCAAAAGGTAATGTCCAATGTATCAATGACACAGTTTGTGCAAGTGTGCCTTATTATTATTATTATTATTATTATAAACACACTGATGTGGCTCTCCCAGCCTGTCTCTCTGTATCACTATAAAAACTTAATCTAGCTGCCAAGGACAAATAAACAAGCCAATTCAAAAGCGAACAAACAAGGTTCAAATTCAAGTCAGTCTAGTTCGATCAAATCGCCTTTGATTTTAAACATCAATTTTTTTGCTGGAGGCAGTTCTAAAATATTGCTTACTTGCATTACTATTACCATCATGTTCAGTAAAAAAAGATGAATTATAGAGTTTGGTTTGCATTTCTGTTTATTTCCATACCATTAATTGCAGCTTCAAGTTTTTAGTTCATTTATATTATTAATGAAAGGCTAACAAATGGTCAAGTCCACTTTGTTTGTTTCAGTTTACACATATGTATATTATGATGACTGATGACTGTAACTGAACACACTTATGTGAATATGGCCATGTCCATAATTTAGCACAGCCTGGTGTTATGGAAAAGCACATGAATTCCTCATTTGTCAAGTGTTTAAGTGTTATTAGAATGCATTTATGAGTTTTTGCATGTAGCTTTGCAAGTGAAATACTTAAGGAGGTATCTTACTGAGCTGTGACAGCTCATGACTAGTTGGAGAATGGCATTAGCGAGGGAGTTTCCAAAATGTCTCTAAATGTTTGCAGGGGTTTGCAGTTTCCTCTAGTGAGTCACAGGGCCTCGCTCTTGTGTCGCAGGATTTTTCAACATATTCAATAAATTTGTGCAACAAATTTTCTCTCAAAATAGTCATAGTGTCTCGAACCCACTTTGAACCCGGCTTTAACCTGCCATCAACCCTTCTTAATTTAGTTTCTGTGAGTCAGAAAGTTTGAGAAAAGTTAGACAACTTTGTAAGGGGTTGGGGACCTATGAAACTAAATTGTGACTGATTGGAGACACAAAGGACAAGACATTCTCCACGCGAGACAGGCATGAACAGCCCGGTCATCTTCTAGCACATATCACACAGCTATGACCATCAGTGTCACCATGCCACCAAAGGCAAGAAAGGCAAAGCTAGGGATGGGGGGCTGCTGTCCCTGCCCCACGAGCCCCTACAGAGGAGGCGGAACAGGTCCCAGAACCTGCTGTGTCTGTACTTCTCTGCAGTCAATCTCACTGATGATAAAATGACTGCTGGAATGCAGAGATAGGGTCCCGATTTTGTAAAATGTCATGGATAACTGTCCTCCTGGTGAATTTTGGGCCAAAATTTGCAAGGAATTTGTGAGACATCCGTGCAATATTTGGATGACATGCATTAGTGTGCCAATTCAGTGTGATTCCTAGTGAAAACTATCGCTAATTTGCATTTGCACATTTGTCACAATATCTTTTTTTTAAATCTCCAAACAAGCTGTCATGGCACAGTGAGATACTACTACCCTTATAGCGCATGTACATGTGTGTAATTGCCTTAAAAGTGGTATGATATTTATAAGCATTTTCATGACAAAAATATTCTGTATGTGAGAAGAACCTTTTATAAGATACAGTGGTGTGAAAAAGTGTTTGCCCCCGTCCTGAATTCTCTTTTTTTGGTATGTTTGTCACACTTAAATGTTTCAGATCATCAAACAAATTTAAATATTAGTCAAAGATAACACAAGTAAACACAAAATGCAGTTTTTAAATGAAGGTGTTTATTATTAAGGGAAAAAGAATCCAAACCTACACGGCCCTGTGAGGAAAAGTGATTGCCCCCTAAACCTAATAACTGGTTGGGCCACCCTTAGCAGCAGCAACTGCAATCAAACGTTTGCGATAACTGGCAGTGTGTCTTTCACAGCGCTGTGGAGGAATTATGGCCCGCTCATCTTTGCAGAATTGTTGTAATTTTGCCACATTGGAGGGGTTTTGAGCATGAACCACCTTTTTAAGGTCATGCAACAGCATCTCAGTTGGATTCTGGTCAGGACTTTGACTAGGCCGCTCCAAAGTCTTCATTTTGTTTTTCTTAAGCCATTCAGAGATGGACTTGCTGGTGTGCTGTGGATCATTGACCTGCTGCAGAACCCAAGTGCGCTTCAGCTTGAGGTCACCAACAGATGGCTGGACATTCTCCTTCAGAATTTTTTGGTAGACAGCAGAATTCATGGTTCCATTTACCACAGCAAGTCTTCCAGGTACTGAAGCACCAAAACAGTCCCAGACCATTACACTACCACCACCACCATATTTTACTTTTGGTATGATGTTCCTTTTCTGAAATGCTGTGTTACTTTTACGTCGGATGTAATGGGACACACACCTTCCAAAAGTTCAACTTTTGTCTCGTCAGTGCACAGAGTATTTTCCCAAAAGACTTGGGGATCATCAAGATGTTTTCTGGCAAAACTGAGATGAGCCTTTATGTTCTTTTTTACTCAGCAGTGGTTTTCGTCTTGGAGCTCTGCCATGCAGGCCATTTTTGCCCAGTCTTTCTTATGGTGGAGTCATGAACACTGACCTCAACTAAGGCAAGTGAGGCCTGCAGTTATTTGGATGTTGTTATGGGGTCTTTTGTGACCTCTTGGATGAGTCGTCGCTGCTCTCTTGGGTAGTTTTGGTTGGCTGGCCACTCCTGGGAAGGTTCACCACTGTTCCACGTTTTCACCATTTGTGGATAATGGCTCTCACTGTGGTTCGCTGGAGTCCTAAAGCTTTAGAAATAGCTTTATAACCTTTTTCCAGACTGATAGATCTCAATTACTTTGTCTCTCAGTTTTTCCTGAATTTCTTTGCACTGCAGCATGATGTCTAGCTTTTGAGGATCTTTTGGTCAACTCCCCTTTGTCAGGCAGGTCCTGTTTAAGTGATTTCTTGATTAAGAACAGGTGTGGCAGTAATCAGTCCAGGATGTGGCTAGAGAAATTGAACTCAGCTTTCCAAAGATGTGATAAACCACAGTTAATTTATGTTTTAACGGGAAGGGGGGGGGGGGCACAATCACTTTTTCCACACAGGGCCATGTAGGTTTGAAATTTTTTTACCCTAATAATAAACACCTTCATTTAAAAACTGCATTTTGTGTTTACTTTTTTTTGTTATCTTTGTCTAATGTTTAAATTTGTTTGATGAGCTGAAACATTTAAGTGTGACAAAAATACAAAAGAAGTGAAAAATCAGGAAGGGGGCAAACCCTTTTTTACACCACTGTATACAGCAAATAAACTGTTTTAATATTTACATAAAGGGTGGATAAGTGGAGTAGATCTAAAAAAAAAAAAAAAGAAAATCAAGAGCAATGAGTGTGTCATAATCTGCCCTCCAGGCAGATTAAGGTTTGGAGGGAGGACTCATTATGCAGGCAGGGATTAGGTGCAATAATCGTTTATTAACTTTAAAGGTATAAAATAAAGCAGCGTGTGCACTGAAAACTCAAACTAAAACTTGACATGGCAAACATAAGCAAGGCAAGGCAGGAACAAAACTTACATGGCAAACTTCAAGGACGAGGAATACTGGATGTGGAGACTAAGCAGGATAACAATGACAATGACTTCACACTGAACAAAGCACAGAGACACACATATAGGGGCAGAACAATTAACCAGACACAGGACAGCTGAGAACAATCAGGGGCTGAACAATGCACACATGAGGGAGAATGGCTATGGGTACGGAAACACGAGGAGCTGGGGACAATAGGGGACAATATATATCTACATATTATTCCATCTAGCTACATTGCTCCGCACTGTGTGTGTTTATATACTTGCATATTTATTCCACCTAGCTGCAATGCTCCATACTGTGGGTGTTTATATATTTACATATTTATTCCATCTAGCTACAATGCTCTGCACTGTGTGTTCATATATTCATATATTTATTCCATCCAGCTACAATGCTCTGCACTGTGTGTCTGTGTGTGTGTGTGTGTGTATATATATTTTATAGTAATATGTACATATGTATATTAGCTGCTCTTGCTTGCTTGTTTTTTTTTTTGTTTTTTTTTTTCTTGCCTTCTGATTGTTGCTCTGAGTGTTGCTATCCCTGTGCTGTTGCAATCCTGGAATTTCCCCGTTGTGGGACTAATAAAGGCTTATCTTATCTTATCTTACAAATACACACACTAGTCCATAATAATGACTATGAGGACAGACAAGGGATGACACCACATGCCTAAAGACACAAGGACAATTAAGCTAGCAGTAAAAATAAACAGGGATCACACAATATAAGACAACCATAAGACACAGACAACAGGGGATGGCAAGACATGACCGACAACGATTGGGGAACACAAGAACACTTAATAATAATAATGATGATAATAATAAAGAAAACAAAGACCAGAATAAACATAAAGCGTGGGCATGGTCCCTGGCCGTGCCCCAATACTGACAGTGTGTTGCTCTACAACAGGCCTATTCAATTAGCGGGCCGCGGGCCACATGCGGCCCAGAACCAACCTCCGAGTGGCCCGTGGGCCCAGGCCACAACAAGGAAATATAAATTTCTGAAAAAAATATGAAGGAATGACGGTTCGCAAGTGCGCACACGAACAACGCACGTGACCGTCATTCGCGCGGCATTCAGAAGCGCCCCGCCCACGTGAGCGTTCAGCTGGATTCCAGTCGGCAGGCCAGGCAGAGCGTCTCGCTAGTGTTGCTGTCCGAGAGAAGTATGAGCTTATTAAAGTACTTTAACCACGGAAAAAAGCATAAGAGGTATGTAGTAAGCAGTGGAGGCATTTATTGTGGTTTTAACCTGCTGGTTAAGGGAACAATAAGAGTCGCTGAGCAAACAGGTGTGGGTTAGACTTCATATGCAGGGAAAGAGGCAAGAGTGACCGAAATCGCTGAGGATTTACTTCACCAGCCATTGCAATAATTTATGTTCATTATTATGTACCTGGCAAGTGAAGATGACAGAAATTCACGAAGTCAAAGACTTTAACCCGTCAACAGCCTTTAGACAAACTAAACGTGCAAACATTTGGATTTCAAAATAAGGGAAGTTTTTCCTGCTGTCTGGGTGGTGAGGAGAATTCTAAAAAAAAACTATAAACATATAGAAATATTTTAACAGAATAATGGAATCTTTGGTAATTTAAGTTAATTTTGTGGAGACAGGAAGCAGGTGAGGCAACGAACTGAACAACACACAAACTTTATTCCTTCTCCAACATACAGTACAGTAAAAGATCTCCCGGGTCTCTGCGCATTCTCCTTTTCTACCTTAAATTCCATGCATTGAGATCCGGAACTTCTCACCATAATATATTGTTTAGAACAAAGATCTGTGTGGCACATTAACATAGCATCACGCTGGCACCACTTCTCACACCCTTTCCTCTTCCAGCGGCTCCACAGCTCTCTCCACTCCCCGGGGGGCGAATAGTCCTTACTGTCCCGTCTGAGACGCCCTAGTGACACTTTCTCCTTCAGTCCATTGTTCCCCCTTTCCCCAGCTGCCTTCTCTGGGTGGAGAATCCCCCACCCGTACCTCCACACAGCCACCCCCCCCAAACACCCAGAAGGGGCACTAACCCCACGGTCCACGATCCGCGCCAGGGAGCTTGGGCCAACACCACCTGCTTGTCTGCTAACACAAAAGCGCGCTTCAGCCTGTAGATGTAGATGGTCTCCCTACGCCCCCCCCAAGTCTAACAAAAAATGCTTTGCCCCCGGTTCCAACACCCTGAACGGTCTGTCGTACGGTGGGCGCAGCGGGGTCCGGTGCACATCATGCCTGACAAAAACAAAGCTGGTGTTCTGTAAACTCTTGCAGACAAAAGTGCGAGGAAAACAATGGTGGGCCAGACCCGGTACGTTAAGAGCCTCCGTACTGTGCAAAAATTGTGCGGGTGGATAAACTTCGGGAGTGGGGTTTTCCAGTAAAAACTCCCCGGGGAGCCGCACCGGCTGAAAAAAAAACGAGTTCTGCCGGGGAGGCTGCCAAATCCTTCTTAGGTGCGAAGCGCAACCCTAAAAGAGCCCATGGCAGGTGGTCGACCCAGTTTGTATCTGTGAGCAAAACTCTGAGCGCTGCCTTAAGCAACCTATGAAAACGCTCGCATAACCCATTAGCTTGGGGGTTGTACGCGGTAGTGCGGTGAATTTTGACCCCCAGCCAGACCAGAGTTCCGAAATGAATTGCGGACCCCTGTCGGAAGTGATGTCCAATGGGGATCTGAACCGTGCAACCCAAGCCATCAAAAAAGCATGAGCTACTTCCGTGGACATGGCAGACGGCCATGGCGTGGTAGTCCTTGGCAACTAGCTGAGGTGAGTTGGCCAGAATCGCCCTTGCCGTAGCCAGTAGGTTCTTGAGGAACAAGTGGGTGAACAGGAGAGATTCATCGTCCTTCCCCCTCAGCGCCAACATGCTCTGCATGAGCTCCACTGCTGATCCGCCACCTAACTCCGAACGCGTTAGAAGTCTCTCTGCCCTTTCACTGTCAGAAAGGGTATAGCGCTGGAGAAGCATCCTCTTGAGCGCCTCATATTTCCCCCGGGGCAGCGGCTCCTGGAGCAGGCTTGTCACCTCTTGTGTGGCACGCGTGTCCATCCCAGCGACCACGTAGTAATACTCTGTGTTGTCCGTTGTTATCCCGCGGAGTGCGAACTGGGCTTCTATGTGCAGGAACCACGCGGTCAGGTCATGAAGCCAGAAGTCTGGGAGCTTGACTGAGACAATGCACGCGGCGCTGGTGTTCTTCCTCCAGGTAGTCTCCAGGGCGGTGCTCGAGTCACTCTACATGGCACGTCTTGGGGTCACCAATGTGAAGAAAGGAAGCAGGCGAGGCAACGAGCCAGACAACACACAAACTTTATTCCTTCTCCAACATACAGTACAGTAAAAGATGTCCTGGGTGTCTGTGCATTCTCCTTTTATACCTTTAATTCCATTCATTGAGACCCGGAACTTCTGACCATAATACATTGTTTGGAACAAAGACGTGTGTGGCACATTAACATAACATCACACCGGCACCGCTTCTCATACCCTTTACTCTTCCAGCGGCTCCGGTGCTCTCTCCTCTCCCCGGGGGGCGAATAGTCCTTACTGTCCCATCTGAGACCCCCCGGTGACACTTCCTCCTTCAGTCCATTGTTCCCCCTTTCCCCAGCTGCCTTCTCTGGGTGGAGAATCCCCCACCCGTACCACCACAATTTATTTCATTAATTGTAATTTTATAAATATTTTTCTTTGAAATCAGAGTTAAATTATTGTTCTGTTCTGGCTCTGCAAAATTATGGCCAAAAGTGCAAATTGTATAAGGAAAAAAAGTCAATTTTACCACAATTTCAATTTTATTTAAAAAAAAACAGCAGTTTTACTAAGAAATAGATAAAAAAAATTAGCCATAAAATAAGCCACAAATTTATACTAAAGTCTCAAATGTCCAGGAAAAGTCAATTTTACAAGAGGAAATTAGAAATTTGAGGAAAATGATTTCAAATTTAGATAAATTTACAGAGAAAGGTAGAAAACTATCAGAAAATTGTTATAAATTTTGGAGAAAAACCTCAAACCTTCAAGACTGAAGTCATTACTCAAGTTTTTAAGTGGGTGCTTTTTGCATCCTTAACTCTACTAGAAATTTTTGGTTGACTGATATGTGTGTGCAATGGAATGTGTAGTTATAAAAAAGAGGTTCCTACTCACATGTGGTGACTGAAAATAAAACACACCACAGTAGTAGATGTGCAATATTTGTTAATGTTATCAATCTTTTCTTGGGGGGGGTGTGTGCAATGAAGTGTTTGACAGTTTTTTTTATTCAGCTAAATGCACTTTGTGATGTGCCAACGTCAGTTATGATCAGGATATAGTATATTTTATTTCAAAAGGGAAACAAATGTTAATGCTACTAACAGTACACAATGAGTTTTTATGCACTTTGAGATATGCCTGAGTAAGATGTGACCAAAATGGTTATTTACATTTTAATAATAAAAAGTAATTTTATTTTTTTCATTCTATTTATTTAATTGTTCTTCAAGAGGAAAAATATTTCTACTACTTCAAGTTTTGCTCAACCCCAGCGCTGTTATTGTATTTTTACGCACTTCTGATGTGCCTTTGTCATGTGCCAAGCGCACATTTGAAAGCAAGACGGTGAATAAAAAGTGCAGATTTTGTGTCATACTGATCTGTGCTGGTTTGAAATTTGTCATATTCAACAGATCGCTGAACATGTGTGGCCCTGTTACATGTCTTGATTTCAATTGTAGCCCAATTGATTTTGTAAGCTCTATAACCTGGATGTTTTTTGTTTTTTTTTCCATCTGCCATTTTGCACATAAAGCTGTCACTTATGCAAACTGGTTCATAGCTCACTATACATTTAGATTTTTATGTTATTTAATTTTATAGTGGCTGGGTCTAGATCGCTATGCTTTATCAACACAATTCATTATCATGACAGCTCAAGCAACAATGCATGGGCCAAGCAAGCAGGAAAAGCTGAGACCGTGTCTGCAGGTCGCTCTTATAGAAATCAATTATTCTTCTGAAAGAAAATTGAGTTTGAGCTCAGCTCTACCAGAGCGAGACAGGGCCTTGCTCTGCCCCACTGATGTACAATATGCACAAAATTGGCACGATCAGAGAGAAAATGACTACATGCATTTACGTGTGTATGCATATATAATGCAGGCTCAAATAAAAGCCCGTTGCTTGGTGAAGGGTACTTTAAAATGTTTTATAGGAGAAACCAAAGCTTCAAGGGGAAACTGGCTTGAGCATTTCGAACATGCGAACCCTGCACTGCCACCGTAGTGATCCACAAAAACCTAAATGAATAGAGGGTCTGAAGGTAAAAAAATATCCATTATATTTAAGAAGCTATTGTAGATGCTGCAGACATTAAGTGGCAAAGCACTGGTCATCTGTCAAGAGTTTTCACAGGAATGTTTGTGGATGACCTCAGAAGGTCACAGAGGATGAACAGACTAAAACACTTATCTCTTACAAAATAAAGAAAAAATCTCCTTGATGCTCTGCCATCTCAACCTCTTTGTTATTTTCCCCCAGGAGAGAAAGTGTCATGCTTTTTTCCATCCCTCTGTGTCTCAATGCTTATTGTTTCTCTCTTCACTCTTGACCCTTTTCTCTCCTTTTAGCTATTAAGAGCTTCTTTGCTCTGTTGGGAGGATGGCAACACTCGAAGGGAAGGAAGGTCAAACTTTTCTGTCCGATCTATTTGTTCAGTCTCAGAGAAGGATCTGTCTCACCTGCTCTATTAATGCCTCCTTGCTCTCTTCTATTGCCCTTTATCCTTGTCTCACCTCCACCACCTACTATATCCCAACACCTATTTTCTCTCACCCCCTTAAAAAAATTCTATGCTCTCTACAGACCGGAGTGGTGGCCTAGTTGGTAGAGCGTCCGCCCCACAACTGGGAGGCCGGGGTTCAAATCCCGGCCGGGTCATACCAACGACCATATAAAAATGGTACTTTCCACGTTGTAGCTTGGTGCTCAGCATAACAGAATGGGGAAAGGAAAGTTGCTACCAGAGGACTGATCCCCCCCCACCCATAGCTTTCATTACTTACAGTAGCTGTGCGGCCTAGGGTCACAGAAACGGAGATAGGCGCCGCCCCTATACACCATATGGTGTCCCACATGCTGTGAAAGGCAACTAACTATTAATTAACTCTACAGCATCACCTTCCTTGATCTGACAGGCTGAAACAATGGGCTATAATTTGGTGGTGGCTTATGTCTTATGTGTTTGTGTACAAGTCAGCAGCTGAAGATATTACAGAGCAGATTTTTTTTAAATATTCCTCTGAAGTTGGTTATTAACAGTAACATGGCACGGTAGAGGCTGCCACAGTCAGAAAAAAGACAATATCACATGATTTTTCCATGTATCAGTTATCACTTACAAAGTGGGCAGAGGAGCTATATCAGTTTATATAATACAATCATCTTTTTCTCTGATTGTTACCCAACAATGTTTTACATTCCAGTAGCTTTTTCTCTCAGCGTTTGTTCGCCTTTGATGTGGCCGGCATTGACACAGGCGTAACTAATCACATTTATTTTGGCGCCATGCTTACACAGAATGGATCCTCAATTAATGAGATTAGTAACACAGGTGTTATGTTGATGGAAATATTCTTATTGTAGCATCTCGCTGCACAGTGGACGTGTTATCAGTTCATGCTGTTTGAAAAAACACAGTTTGGACCCACGAAAAAGTTACTCAGAAAAAGCATCCTCAGAAAAATCCAGAGAGGGACTATTTTCAGTTCCATTTTAATGAACAATTGAATTTAATGAACTTCTTTTTGCATAGCTGATTCACTCACTTGATGGTTTTGCAGGATTTATTAAATGCACGGAAAACATTCAATATTACTATGATTTCTGTAGGTAAGCTCAGTCCAGGAGTGAGTAAAATGGTAATAATTTAACACCTTTGCCATGATGAATCATAGAAACCGAGCGCATGTTGTACATAACAGGCCGATGAGCATTTCTGCTGCACCGACGTAGATGTTGGAGTCAGGTCACCATAGAAGTTTGCTGAATCAATCTCTGTGTATCTTCATCCTCAAGAGAGTCAGCGGGGGTAGCGCGTATGAAAAAATACTCAGAACACGACCAGGTACATCCTTTGATCCTCTCAGCTCATATCTGTCTCACCTCCTACGTCCCCCGTGGATACGAGTGTGCACGTGGGTGGGCGCATGTAAGCACAGGCAAGTGTGTGTGTGTGTGTGTGTGTGTGTGTGTGTGTGTGTGTGTGTGTGTGTGTGTGTGTGTGTGTGCGCGCGTGCACTGTTTAACTGCTTGGGTAGCCCTCCATGATTAATTTGGTGAGGGTCTGTTTTATGAGCCTTCAACAGCTAGCACTAAGGCCAGATGGTGAGCTATCAGCTACTCTCATGTGTGTGTGCGTGTGTGTGCAGTATCGGGGAAAAAGGGGAAGAAGTAAATATTTGTCGAAAGCCAAGAGCCAGCTGGCTGTCTGGGGGACTTTATAGTAACAAGGCTGTCGTTTTTAACAAGCACAGCACAAACAGTGACACAAGTATAAAAGAGGAAAAGAAAATAGTTTTTTAAAAAACTATTGTCTCTATGTATGACTCTTCATCCCAGGTAAACACATTAGCTGTAAACGCATGTGGTGATTAGCCCCAAAATCATGTTTCCATTGTCATCCCTCCATCCATCCCTCCATCCCTCATTCCATCCATCCATTACCGCTTATCTGGGAGTGTGGATCGCTGAGGCAGAAGAGTAGCCCAAACTGTCGCCCAGTTCACATAGCACCATGATCCCCATGAGCCCTCCTGCAGGTGGTAAGCACGCTGGAGGATGCACCCATGTGGCTTGCTCGGGCTGAGCCCAGCCAGGTCCCATGGACAGAAACCTGGTCACCAGGTGCTTGCTCTGAAGCCCCAGTAACTCTAAAACGGGTGGGGTACATTGGATTCTTGTTGTAACTTCTTCATGGGGATCAACTAGACCACTTTTAGTCTGGTCCTTCACCCAGGACCAATTTGCCTTGGTTTAGACCCTACCAGAAGCAAGTTGATCCCAACATCAGCAAACCTCTCCACCACGATAAGGGGGCGATGCAAGGAGGGATAAAATAAGATAAGATAAGATAAGCCTTTATTAGTCCCACAATGGGGAAATTCCAGGATTGCAACAGCACAGGGATAGCAACACTCAGAGCAACAATCAGAAGGCAAGAGAAAAAAAATGGATGTCAGTAATTCAAGAAATGAAAAGTGTTGATGTACTATAGATTCAGATGGTTTAAATATTATAACAATAAAAAAAAAACATTGCATACGTGGTTCTACAGCTGTTTCCTCTTAGTCTAGCCTAAGTGTGAAGGAGGACATGGAGAGGGTTGGTATGACAGAAGATGATACAAGGGATAGGGTGAGATGGAGGTAGATGATCCACCATGGAGACCCCTAAAGGCAGCCAGAAGAAGAAGAGGAAATTATTTATTGACTAAAAGTGAATCTTGCATGAATCGGGCTGGGATTTAATACTTCTTGCTTTGGCTCATTGTAGTTTATTGCTTTAATTCACTCCCACAGCTTTAAAATAATTTTCTAATCCAGGTATTATACATCAGTGAGACAGTTCGAGCTAGGGGCAGCAGTGGTTCAGGAGATAGAGCGGGTTGTCCAATAACCAGATGGTTGGTGCCTCCAACCCTGCTCCCCCAGCCATCCTGCCGTTGTGTCCTTGGGCAAGAGACTTTACCCACCTCACCTCCATGTCTGTGACACTGGTAAATGAATGTGAATAAATGTTTGGTGGTGGTCAAAGAGGCCATTGGCGCAGATTAGCAGCCATATTTCAGTCAGTCTCCTACAGAAGTAGCTTACCACCATCAGTGTGTGTCTGTGGAGTGATTGATTAATGTAAAGTGCTTTGGGTGCCATGAAAAGTGCTATATTAATCAATTTTTTAGTGATCAGCTGGGGATTTTCCCACTTAGTCACCAAATGTTGTTAAACTGTTGTTGGATTTCTGACCAAATGTTCCAGCTCAACGTTTTCAAATCAGTTCAAGTCCTCACTCTGTCAGAAGTGTTAATAAATAGTATATTTTTACTTGACCTTCCATTTACTGTGCTGGGCACAATTATTTTGAATCCTTAACACCTCCTTAACTTGGATATGATGATGACTGCCTGACTGATACAGTCAGAAAATTGACTTTAGACGTGGACCACTCAACACCTTCCTGGAACTAACTGGAAAAATTCTTAAATGGGCTAACATTTAACCAACTGAACCAAAAACACTGCTCCAAACTAATTCTAATGACAACACTTTTATTTGCAACAGGCAATTTTAATTCACTGTAAGGCTGCATGTCCACAGAGAGTAAAAAAACACTCTGGACTTATTTTTCTGGGTGCTTTACAGGCACTCTTAAAGGGGTCATTGTCTGAAAAATAGTGTGTTTGTAGGTTTTAACTGTCTGAAATGTGTCAACTGGTCACCTAACAGTCAACAATTTGAATAAAAAAAGCACATTGCCTTTATAAGATAAGATAAGATAAGATAAGATAAGCCTTTATTAGTCCCACAATGGGGAAATTCCAGGATTGCAACAGCACAGGGACAGCAACACTCAGAGCAACAATCAGAAGGCAAGAAAAAACAAGAGCAGCTAGTATACATATGTACATATTACTATAAATATATATATATATATAGAGAGACACACAGTGCGGAGCATTGTGGTTGGTGGATGTGCAGCAGAAAGTCTAAGCTCTCTCTCCACGGATGCGGTGGGCCAGCTGGATGTCTTTGGGCATGATGGTGACCCTCTTGGCGTGGATGGCGCACAGGTTGGTGTCCTCGAAGAGACCCACCAGGTAGGCCTCCCTGACCTCCTGCAGAGCCATGACGGCGGAGCTCTGGAAGCGCAGGTCGGTCTTGAAGTCCTGAGCGATCTCCCTCACCAGGCACTGGAAGGGCAGCTTACGGATGAGCAGCTCCGTGGATTTCTGGTAGCGACGGATCTCTCTCAGAGCCACGGTACCAGGCCTGTAACGGTGAGGCTTCTTCACTCCGCCGGTGGCCGGAGCGCTTTTCCGAGCAGCCTTGGTGGCCAGCTGCTTCCTGGGGGCTTTTCCTCCAGTAGATTTACGGGCGGTCTGCTTGGTTCTTGCCATCGCTCTTTATTATTCTGTCTTATATTTCTTGCACGCCGCCTAAACTCCAGCCCGGCACCCGCGTCATTTTCGCTTCAGTTCTCCTGGTATGTCGAGTTTCTCCGTTAGCACCGGGTGGCGGTTGAGTGCTAGCTAGCTCTTCCCTGCTGTATCGTCTCCTGCTGTAAACAGAGGCTCTGTCCGCCGACTCGGGAGACCTTTGGGGCGATCTGTGTGTCCGTGATATATATAGAGTGAAAGGTGTGCTGGATCAGAAAGTTATCACCAGGTCAGAAGGAAGAAGGAAGATAAAAAGACTCAGAATTGAGCCGCTGTTGCAAAAGGCAGCCAACTCGTGTGGCGCCGGAACCGGAAGTTATCTCATCCTTCTCTCAGAGAAACTCCACAAAACATTTTTTGACTGTTCCAGGTAATTCTTCTACGTTACGTGTTGAAAAAGCCCACCCACTGCCGTCCAAAAGACCCACCCACTACTCTATTATTGGCTATCCATCATGTAGATGGAAGGGGGGGAAGGCTAAAGGTAACATATTAGCCCATGAGCTATTAGCCCCCGAGCTAACACTGGTACCAGGATGCTGGCTGTCAGCACGACTTATATTGTTATTTTCTTCACATCTTAGTCACCCTAATAGCCATTTCTGTTACCATCTGGTTCACTCCGGCCCATCTCCGAGTGGTTTCATCGTGATTCCGCAGCAGATTGCCCGTACCAGCACACCGGTCGCTGCAATGGCCCAGGACAAGAGGCTACTTGCCAGTGTTATACTGAAAACTCCCCCGGATACAATTCTCGGCATTCGGGGGAGTTCTCGGCATAACACTGGTACGGGCGATCCACTGCAGAATCCACTGGGAAAACCACTGGGAGATGGGCCACAGTGACGCAAGACACACAGCCGAAACAGATGTTAACAGGGATGGCTATTAGGATGACTAAGATCTGAAGAAAATAATAATATAAGCCATGCTTACATCAAGTGTTCTGGTAACAGTATTAGCTCA
Source organism: Pholidichthys leucotaenia (assembly GCA_020510985.1). Taxonomy (NCBI): domain Eukaryota; kingdom Metazoa; phylum Chordata; class Actinopteri; order Cichliformes; family Pholidichthyidae; genus Pholidichthys; species Pholidichthys leucotaenia. The sequence continues at coordinate 130,497,217 of CM035847.1, forward strand.
TGGGCTAATAGCTCAGGGGCTAACAGGCCACCTTTAGCCTTTAGCTGGCTGTGCAAGCCACAAGTCTTCGGTGTAGTACACCGTTACAGGCGATCCGCCACGGAATCATGATGAAGCCTCCGGGTCGCTGCAATCAAAACATCCCGGGACCAGATGCTGCTGGCTGGAGACTGCTGGCTCTCACGCCCAGCTCCCTAACCGTTCTCCGGTGCTCCGTGTGACTCCGTGCCGCTCTTGCAAGCAGAGTAGTCACTTCAGTTTTCAGCTGGCCATGGGAGCAGAGTGGAGTTCCACAGAGCAAGACATTGCCCTTTGAGATCCCTTGGCTTGGTAGCTTGCCTCAGGTCATGGGCCAGGTCTTGGTTGCGGCGATCGGGGGAGCCATACAGCACGCGGTGCTAGGATTTGTTGTGGAATCATGACAAAATTATTCAGAGAGATAAACGGTAACTGGCGTTCACTTATATAGCGCTTTTTCTCACCTCTAGATGATCAAAGTGCTTTACAGATTTCTGCTATTCACACACATTCACTCACTTCATACACAGGCACTGGCCTGACCCACCAGGAGCAACTAGGGGTTCAGTGTCTTGCTCAAGGACATTTCGACATGCAGACTGCAGACAGAGTGGGAATAGAACCCCTGACCGTCCAATCGGTAGTCGGCCACACTACACCTGCGCCACAGCCGCCCATAGGCAGGACTGACGCGAGATACACCATCGAATGTGGATCAGTGAACCACAGCATTGCTCATCCGATCTGGGAGGCTAGAAGCTAGTTAGCTATAATGGCTAACTGACATAAGAGGAAGGGCAGAGTTGAAAAGGTAAAGGATTGTTCTTAAAGTGACAGGCTTTAAATCACAGTGTTTCAAGAGAGCCAGAAAAAATAAAAAACAAATTTTCTTCAATAATTTAAAAAAAATGTGAACAAAATATGTCACAAACATTTCATTAAGACATGTGTGAGCTATTAAAATGTGGAAAAAGTGCAGTCAGTGACCCCTTTAAAAAGTGATCTGGGAACCTGTATCCCAGCAACCACTTGACCTGTCACTCACAGCTCACTATCAGCGTTTCACACATTTTACTCTGAAACTCTCTATTAATTACATTATACTCCAAAAAAGTGGTAAGAAGACATACACTACTCATAAAAAGTTAGGACTATTCGACTTTCGGATGAAATTTCAGGATGCACCTGAAATGCACTATAACCTTTACAGGTGAACTTAATTTGACCTTCTCTAACCTTTTGAATGCACATTTCCAACTGTTCAATATTTCAATAGTTTTTGCATAACTTGCTTTTCTCTAACAAGGAACTTAACAGCAAAATTCCCAAGAGGTGCTTGATCAATGAATTGACCAAGACTTTTTCTGGTTCTATTAGAACTGGTATTTAAACAGTCCTCTTCATCACGCTGTTCACATTTTGACATCATCATCATTTGACATAGGGCTGCACGGTGGCGCAGTGGTTTAGCACTGTGGCAGCACAGTTTTACCCTCGGCCGGGGGATCGCGGAGATCATGAGATCGTGGGTTCGATCCCAGCCCCCGACCAACAGTGAGCTGTGTGGAGTTTGCATGTTCTCCCCGTGTTGCATGGGTTTACTCCGGGATTTCTCCGGTTTCCTCCCGCATACCAAAAACATGTAGGTTTAGGGCGCTCGCGCACGCAGCGACCAGCAGCCGGTGGCTTGTCACCAGACTGCAAACCAAATCTACCTACGGGTACAAATAAGTAACAAAAAAAAAAAAAAAAAAAAAAAAATCATGAAACCAAGACGGCACCTCACAATTGATCAACAGTACCTTGTCATTGCGAGGCTTCAAATGGGATGTTCTCAGAGGGAAGTGGCCACAGAGCTTAGAGTGTCACAGAGTGTTATCAGCAAGTTGCAAAAGAGATACAGAGAGAGTGGAAGAGTCACAGAAAGGCATAGAAGTGGACGTCCATTGGCCACATCCCATATGATGACCGCTTCATTGTGAACAGTGCCCTGCAGAACCGGATGATGAACGCTACTCAACTCCAGGAACATTTAAGGGAGGTGAGAGGCCCTCAAGTGTCACGTCAGACCATTCAAAACCATTTACATCAGCATGATCTGCGTGCCAGATGATCTGCAAGGGTACTTGACCACACCACCAGGCATAGGCGTCATCGTCTTGCAAAGGACCAGGGAGCATTTACGCTGGACAAGAGACCAGTGTGCCTCAGTGCTGTTCTCTGATGAAAGTCGATTCACGTTGAGGAGAAATGATGGCTGTCAACGATGTTGGAGACGTCAAGGAGAGCACTATGCATCAGTCACTGTTGTCACCAGACGAGCCTTTGGTGGTGGTGGTGATACAGTCTGGGCAGGTGTGTCTATTCAATACAAAACTGCCCTACACCTTGTAAATGGTTCAGTAACAAGCCGATACTACCTGAATAACATCATTAATCCAGTCATTGTACCCCTGCATGAACAACACAGGTCTAATTTCATTTTCATGGATGACAATGCTCCAGCTCACCGAGGTCACATCATTTGGGAATGGCTGCTGGAGGATGGGGAACCTCAGATGGACTGGCCTGCACTTTCTCCAGACCTGAATCCCATAGAAAACCTATGGTATCAGCTGGGTCGCCGTGTAGAGAGACAAGAATACAATGGCTGTGCGCATGGACGCTGCGGCCTCTCTAGGCATCAGTGAGTATGAGAGTTTTGAGTGTTTTAATCATCCCAGGTGTACAACTTACAACCAAGAGACCTTATTAAGCATCAAGGTAATGTACGCTGCAAAAATTGCGGCGTTCGGGTGTGACTTGGACATTCTACACCAGCATGGAATACTATCGGCGGTTTCGCTGGCAGCTACCAGGGAGAGGAGGAAGCGTAAGCGGCGCGAACACAAACAAAGGAGAGGAAAGAGAGCCGGAATTCATGCTAGGCTAAAGGCTAACCCCTCCAGACCAGCAGTACCATCGTTCCTACTTTCCAATGTCCACTCCCTTGACAACAAGCTGGATGAGCTGCGTCTGCTGAGAGAAACACGTAGAGAGTGGAGGGACTGCTGTGTGTTTGTGTTCACGGAGACATGGCTCCAAAACAACATTCCTGACGCGGCCATTCAGCTGGAAGGGATGACATCATTCCGGGCGGACAGAGAGGTTGCTAGCTCCGGTAAGAGCCGAGGGGGAGGCCTATGTATTTATATTAATAAGAACTGGTGTGTTAACGCCACGTTAGCAACTAAACACTGCTCTCTGTTGGCGGAGTTCCTTATCGTGAATTGCCGGCCATTCTATCTGACGAGGGAATTCACCAACGTGTTTGTAGCTGCTGTTTACATAGCTCCTCGTGCTAATTCTAAAGCTAATGCTAACGAGGCACTTGGAGAGCTATATGATGCTATCAGTGAATTTCAAACTTCACACCCGGGCAGTTTTGTGGTAGTTGCAGGGGATTTTAATCACACCAGTTTAAAGACTGTGCTCTCCAAGTTCAAACAATGTGTGGATTTTAAGACCAGAGGAGAGAATATGTTAGACTTGGTGTACACAAACTTCCCAGATGCATATAAGGCAACATCTCGCCCCCCCACCTTGGCCATTCTGACCACCTATTCGTGATGCTGGTGCCTGCCTACAAACCCTTACTGAAGCGCAGCAGGCCAGTAGAGAAACAAATCAGCACTTGGCCAGAGGGTGCAGCCTCGGCACTTCAGGACTGTTTTCTGCATACAGACTGGGAGGTTTTCAAAATAGCAGCCTCTCAGGGAGGCAGGATTGATGTGGAGAAGTACACTGAAACGGTCACCAGCTACATCGCGAAGTGCACAGACGATGTCACTATAGTGAAGACCTTCACTGCATGGGGCAACTATAAACCCTGGATGACTGCAGAGGTGCGCTCGCTGCTCACAGCCAGAGACGCAGCCTTTAGAGCGGAGGACAGGACTGCCCTCCGCTCAGCCAGGTCTGTGCTCTCACAGGGAATTAAGACGGCAAAACGCGCCTATGCGGAGAAATTCCAGGGACATTTCTGTGACACAGGGAACACCAACTCTCCGTCCACCGGCTCTCTCCTGAGCCGGTGGACGGAGCCACTGTTTATAGCAGGATACGATACAGCAGAGAACAGCTGCTAGCATTCAACCGCCACCCGGTCCCATTGGAAAAACTCGACATACCGAGAGAACTGAGGCGAAAACGCCGCGGCTGCCGGGCTGGAGTAAGGCGGAGGACAAAAAATATAAGGTACAGACCCTCCCTTCCATCTGTTGTCATGGGAAATGTACGGTCGATACTGGGAAAGTTAGATGAGCTAGCGGCTATCTCCCGTTATGATAGCACATACCGGGAGTGCTCTCTCCTTTTGTTTACTGAGACGTGGCTAACTGAACTAGCAGCAGATGCTAACATTGAGCTGGAGGGTTTTCACATGATACGAGCTGACCGAACACCAGACAGTGGCAAGGCTAGGGGCGGTGGAGTGATAATGTATGTTAACAACAACTGGTGCAGACCGGGACATATCACTGTTAAACAACGACACTGCAGCAAAGACATTGAGTTGCTAGCTGTTAGCATGAGGCCTACATATCTCCCGAGAGAACACTCACACGTGATCTGCATTGTTGTTTATGCAAATCCGACGGCGAACGCTGGGACAGCACGTGACGTCATCCATTCAGTAACCAGCAGGCTGCAGACAGAACACCCAGATGCTCTTCTCCTCATCTCAGGCGATTTCAACCATGTTTCACTGTCTCCCATTCTACCCACGTTCACCCAGTATGTCACATGCCACACTAGAGACAATAAAACACTGGATTTATTCTACGCAAACACTAAGGAGGCGTACACCTCATCACAACTCCCCCCACTCGGGAGATCGGATCACAACTTGGTTCATCTCCGGCCGGTGTACAAACCCCTAGTGCACAGACAACCTCCGGCCATGCACACTGTGGAGTTATGGTCTGAGGAGACAATGGACACCCTAAAGGGCTGTTTTGAAGCCACCGCCTGGAAGCAGCTCTGCGATCCACATGGTGAGGACATCGATGGCCTCATTCACACCTTCACGGGCTACCTCAGCTTCTGTGTGGACAAATCCGTTCCCACCAAGACCATACGGCGTCACTCAAACAACAAACCCTGGATCAACCCTGAGATAAAAACACTTCTGAGAGAGAAGAAGAGGATCTTCAGGTCAGGGAACAGGGAGATGCTGAAGTCCGTACAGAGGGAGCTGAGGAGAAAGATCAGAGAAGGCAAGGACAGCTTCAGGAAGAAGATGGAGGACAAGCTGCAACAGAGCGACATCAGCGGGGTCTGGAGAAACCTCAAAACCATCTCGGGGCTCCAGAATACCTCCCCCCAGGCCACAGGGGGCAGGGAGTGGGCGAACAACCTGAATCTGTTTTTCAATAGATTTGACCAACCGCCCTCCCCCCTGACTGCACAACAACCACTGCTGCCTCTAAAGAAATCAAGTCCTGCTGCCCACTCCCCACTCCACCGACACCCCCCCACTCCCAACACACAGCCCCCCATCCTGACCCTGACCAAGACCCAGGTACTTATTCAGAGGAATGAGGAATCAATGTACAGGGAAGAAGTTAGAGACCTGGAGGGCTGATGCAGGGAGAACAATCAGGTGCTCAACGTGGACAAAACGAAGGAGATGATTAACGACTTCCGGTGGTCATGGCCTGAACACGCCCCTCTCTGCATCACCGGCCGTTCGGTGGACAGAGCGGAGAACATCAAGTTCCTGGGAGTGCAGATCTCGCAGGACCTGACCTGGAGCAAGAATTCCTTGGGGATCAGGAAGCGGGCCCAGCAGAGACTGCACTTCTTGAGGAAACTCAAACAGGCCTCTCTCCCCATCTACATCCTCAGGACATTCGACAGAGGTGTGGTGGAGAGTGTTATGACGTACTGCATTGCAACATGGTACTCCAGGTGCAGTATCCATCCATTCATCCATCTTCTTCCGCTTAATCCTTTTCGGGTCGCAGAGGGGCTGGAGCCTATCCCAGCATCTTTGGGTGAGAGGCAGGGTACACCCTGGACAGATCACCAGTCCATCGCAGGGCCAACACAGAGAGACAAACAACCATTCACTCTCACAGTCATACCTAAGGACAATTTAGAATCCCCAGTTTGATGCCAGTTAACCTAACCTGCATGTTTTTGGCATGTGGGAGGAAACCGGAGAAATCCCAGAGTAAACCCATGCAGACATGGGGAGAACATGCAAACTCCACACAGATCACTGTTGGTCGGGGGCTGGGATCAAACCCAGGATCCCCTGGCCAAGGGTGAGTTGCTGTGCTGCCGCAGTGCTAACCACTCCACCACCACACTGCCCCTCTGTTGTCAGACAAAAAAAGCTCTGCAGAGGATAGTTAAGGGAGCTGAGAGGATAATTAGAGTTTCCCTCCCCTCTGTCCAAGAACTTTTTCAGAGCCGTTGTAGGAGCATGGCACTGAACATTGTTAAGGACCACTCTCACCCTCTCCATAAACATTTTGAACTGCTGCCATCTGGCAAACGATTCCGGAGCATCAGAGGCAGAACCACCAGACTGGTTAACAGCTTCCTTCCACAAGCTGTTAGGATGCTGAACAGTTGATCTGGAATCTTTTATACATATTACTGCACTTTATGGACATTATGTAAATTATATGTATATTATAGTTCTAGTTAGTTTTAAGTATTTATTTCACTTAGCTACCTTGACTCACTTAGCCATTTTAATTGGTATTTTATATATAGGCAGTTATCACCTTAAACTGCAACTGTAATAAGTTAGTATTACTGTAAAAACCAAATGTGTCTCAGGGATGTGTGAATGGCTGTTGGGGTGGGGTGTGAGTGTGTTTTAAGTTATGTTCTTTTTATATATATATATACAGTATATATATATATATATATATATATATATATATATATATATATATATATATACTGTATATGGATGCCTAGAGAAACACAATTTCATCTTGCTTGCACTACAGTTGTATGTATAGCATCATGACAATAAAGGTTGACTGATGGATTGATTGATTGATTGATTGATTGATCGAATGATCGATTGATTGATAGAGGCTCATAACCCTGCACCCCACAACCTCAATGACCTGAGGGCCGCCCTTCAGGAAGAATGGAATGCCATGTCTCAGCAGACAATAAATCGACTTGTGAACAGCATGAGACATCGTTTTCAAGCTGCAATTGATGCTCAAGGGCACATGACAAGTTATTTGGACATTGACATTTTTTGTTATGGTATACCCACCACTGTTGTTGGCTTTTGTTTCAATAAATTCTTTGAGATGAGGAAATCACCATTGCATGCTTCTACTTAAATGTCCTACTTTCATGATATAATATCACTGTAGCGTCAACTTTTTACATTTTCCATAAATTTCACATGAAAGCCAAATATTCCTAACTTTTTGTGATTAGTGTACATCCTTCCAAGCTTTTGCTGTTAAATATGGACCATCACTAATCAGAATGATTCTGATCAGCTGGTTAGTGAGGTGTCCCTGATGAGTGATGCTACACTTCAAAAATTGAACTTTTTTGAACATTGCGTACACAGTGACAAAACCAGACCATCAATGACGGCGTAGCTTATTCTGGCCTGATGAAAACACATAGAGTGCACTAGGATCTCCTGACCATTAACTTTGACTTTAAAGCTCATATCTCACAGAGCTTTGAAACGAAACAAATGCTGAGGAACTTTCAGGAACATTGTGATTGTTGGGGTTTGTACAACAGTTTACACAATAGTTCACCAATAGTTTTTATGGTCCACACAAGTTTTTCTTGTTTTTCTTGTTGCAAATGTTTTTTGAAGATGTTCAAAGAAAAACTGGCTTTGACCATAAAACTGTTAGTGAACTGTTGTGCAACATTTTATGAACCCTGAAGAAACCCCAACAATCACATTTATGAATGTTCCTCAGCAGTCGCCACTCCGTGAGATATTACCCTAAGCACAGCCTAGATGCAGACCCACCTGAAGATCATTGTGCATTAGAATACTGGGGCAACTATCTAGGAGGACTAACAATTTTCATGAAATTATAAATGCCTAGATCTCCTGACCTTTGACAATAACCTTGACCTTAAGCAAAACCTGGATGCAGACCCACCTAAGGATCATTGTGAGTGAGTTTGGTGAGCATCAAGGCAATTGCCTAGGAGGAGTAGCGATTCTTGTGAAATGTGGTTGGATGGATGGAGGGACAGACAATGGATGTCGCATCATCGCATTAGCTCCCTTTGGCTTTGCCAGAATCAGCTAAAAATGCTTGCTGCCGAGTGTTTTTGTGCTTTGGGGATTTGTTAATTTGTTTATTTATTAGGATCCCCATTAGCTTCTGCCAAAGCAGTTCCTAGTCTTCCTACAAACAGGAATAGGAACTAAAAAGTAAAGAGAACAAAACTATATAATAAACTGCAGAAATGAATAAAAGTCAATAAATATACCATACAATCCAACCATAAATAAGTTGGTTAATAGATGGTATTTTGTCCAAAAAAGTTGAAAGTATATTTCAAAAGGTTTCAAACTTGTGAGGAAATTGTAGTAATTTTTCAAGAAAACAGACACAAATTTCAGACAAAAATCTCACAAACTGACAAGAGTGAAGGTGTTACTCACTACTCAATACTACTTTCTTACTCTTCAGTAATTTTTAGTGACTCCTCTTACTTGTGCTAATATCATAATGCTACTTTTACTTGAGTACAATTTCTGACACCTTTTCAGAACACCCTGATGGAGGACTCATTTAAGTAATGGGAGCTCAACAGATTCTGTTGAAATGTACAGCAATATTACATTGTTAATTGCTGTGTATCATACCTACATTTTTTGCAGCAAATATTGTTTTAATTATTGGAAAACTAAAACAATCATTTTCACCATCCTTCAAAGTGTCAACCCCCCATCTTACAAACTTCAGAATTTAAAACAGATCAGATAAACTTTTATCATGGACATCATTTCACAAATTTGTTGCCTCTTTTGTAATCTGAAACACTGAGGTGTATTCTAATTAATAACAAACTATGTTATAACACACATACACACACACACACACACACACACACGCACGCACGTACCAGATCTATGGGATGAAGCATCTTTATCTTTCAGTGCACTTGAAGTCTGGCTCCAAGGAGAGACAACCAGGGCTAGTCGCCATGGTAATGAGCCATAGTGGACCATCAGCGGATCATCAGTGCTCGCTGCTATGGCAACAGCCATGGCTCCCAACAGGCTGCCGCACAGAATACAGCTTGGGGGGGGGGGGGGGTCTTATCTTGCAGTGATGACGTGTGGGCTGAGTTTCTGCATGTAATGTCGGATGTACACGGAGAATGATGTCCTGCAGAGGTGGTGAAAACTTGGCAAGAGTTAAAATAAAACATGAATTTAAAATAAACTGAAATTAAATAAAAGACACAAATGAAAATAAAACTAGCTTTCAATTGTTTTAGTGTGACTTAAAAAATGACTTCACATCTCTTCTATTGCTTAACTATATAGGTCAGAAACTAATGCCAGTTCTTGGACTGCTGTCTCCTCCTTCAACAGGTAGCCATGCTAACAGGTGGCACCGTGCCGAGTTGTGAGAATGATAAAAAGAAAACTTACTCCCCCTAGCGAGTCTTTTGCTTTACTTCAACAATCCATTGTGGTGCATTGATTTACTTTCTGCTCGCAGAGCCAGCTTCAAACAAACACATGCAGTCAGCTCCCTCTTGTGGTTGCAGCACAGGCTACAGAACTCTGCATGCTGCACCTGGACTGATTCATTCTGATCAAAAGAAAATACTGCGCACATTTCCCTGACTAGAAATTAAACTGAGAACATATCATGCAACTGAACTCAAATGCCATGTATGAAGGACACGCGTGTTATCTTGTGCGTTTGTAACTTCACTGGAATTGGAGGCGTGACATGAGAGGAAGTGCGACATCCTCGGCTGAGCTCTTGAGGTTGGGTGGAGTCCAACCACTTCCCACGTTGCTCTGTTACAGCTGCTATCTCCACTTTGTGGTCTTGGTTTCTCTACCCTTTTCTCACACAAGCTCAGAGGCTGTGGGAACGAGCTCACAGGCAGAGCAAAGAGTTGTATTGTTTAATGAAGTGAAGGGAAACTGCTCTATGGAGATAATTTCTCGTGTGTGTATGTGTGTGTGACTGTGATCATTGTTGAACCGCTGGTCTGCAAATGAAACCCAGCTAAGTCACATTCACCAGGGGCAATTTTGAATTGTATAAAAATTGACTGAACTTCTGTCCCCCATTACTGCTGTCTTCTCTCAGCCGCAGTGACTACAGGCTGACATTAAATTAGGTAGCAGACTGTAACTGTGTACACTACTTCAACAGCCACCCTCAATAAGCAAAGCACAATAAAGCTGACAGCTCATTAAGGCTGCATACAGCCTCCAAATCACTGCACCTTCTCCTCACTTTGCAAAGCCCAGCCTCGAGCTTTAATAAGCCATCACCCAAAGTAAATATGATAGCAGCTGAAGTTCGGTCTCCTGTTTGTTTTGTCGGTCACTACTCACCAGTCGCTGTAATATAGAACTTGCACCAAGAGATAGAGCAAATGCCATGCTCCAGAAATAGCAGCGGCCCATTTGGCCTTTTCCATGATGCTAGCAACCAGATAACATTTACACCTGGCCCCGAAAAACTAGGCTAGACAACAGTGAGAGAAGGAGGCATTTTTGAGAAGAAAGTGCCATCTCTTATCTACTCTTCAATTTAAAACACTTCGATATTTTCTCTTGACTCCAGTGCCTGTGTCTATATTCATTTCATGTCTGCCACTCACTCTGTCAGTAGAAACACTAAAAATAGTTCAGGAAGACTACTGCATAAAGCTATTCAACTTCCTTTAAGTCACTAAGAGAAGAGCAGTGACACACTGTAGTGAAGCATTAGGGTATTTTAACAAATTAGAACAGTGCTGCCCGTAGTATATGTAATATAGACGGTTGCCTAGGGTGCCACCTGTTGGAGGGGACGCTGCTGCAAGCCATCATTTTTTTTTTAATTAGTAAAATAAAATTCATAATAGTCAGAGGCGCTGTGTCGGCAGACAAATGCTTAGAGCCTCAGGCCAGAAGGAAGCCTTCAAGCGCTGACCAGCTTTGAATCACTTCAGCAGTGACCCTGTGGAGAGTTTGCAGTGATCATGGTAGAACTTCACAGAACTCCCTACAGGGGCCCCACCCCCACCCCTCACTCTCATGCCAGTGCACCTCTTATGTAAACAAATTGCAGAGAGGGGCTTGTTGAGATTTGTAAAATTAAATAAATATGTAGGCTAAAGAGAGAAGCGAGTCCAGCTTTACTTATTCCTCTACACGCTAATCCCTAATCTCGCCTGTTATGTCGGTAATAAGGAGCCAAGGATTAGGCCAGGTGTCGAACTAAATACACATTTATTAAGAGGCACTCAGCACGCAGGCGCACCACCCCTCCTGCCCACTGCCCCCTTATAGCTGCGGGTGGTGGGGGAACCGGAAGGTGGAGCCGCCACCTGTACCACACAAATAGAGGTCCAAACTCTAACACAACATTCTCCCCCCTTCACAAAAGCCAAAAACAGACACATGATTCGGACCCACCCCAATTTGGAACCCAAATCACACACTAAAAGTAATGAGATAACACAATACAAATGGCCTAACCCAGTCATTCCAAAATCACTAAAACTTGGGGGAGATGGGTAGACTGTCACCTCACCCCACACGGTGAAGCGGATTATTCTGCTGCTTGTACTACAAACAAGTCTACTGAAAACAAAACACCGCTGTGTCCTAATCTAAACATAACATCAAATTAATCCCCATGAACATATTCAAATATGAGATATGTAAAACATCCTAAAAAACATCAAATAAGCCGTACCACATGACCATCACCGCTGTGCCACCCAGTACCCTCGTCCAGGGCGACTTGAACTCTGGCACAGGGACCCTCCTGTGATGGCTCTGAGCGATATTGGTCTTGCTCATTCTCCAGGGTGCCAGGCATGTTCTCATCCCACATAGCCCTGTCTTCCATTCTCGAGACCGGTTGGCCCCACAAACCGCAGCCCGACCACTCCTTCCCATCACCGCTTTTAATGGTGAAGCCCAGACTATAAAACAGACTGCATCCCATTATGTTCTCACCACGGGCTGTCACGGTGAACCTCAGGTCACACACCTCTGCAGACTTGTACCAGGCCGTTAGTCTCAGCGTTCCCACCGTGGCCAATCTCCCTCCACCATAACTGCAAAGCGGCGCCAGGTCACCTCCGATCCTGTAATGCGAGAAAAAACACCTCACAGTTGCCCAATTCAACATGGAGCCCACCGCTCCCGTGTCAATCAATAATGGAACCTCCACCCTGTCCGACTCCACCATACAGTATGTGGGTCCGTTGGTGCTCGGGGACACAGCATGGACAACTGTGAGGGCGGGAGAGTCCTCCTTGCGTCTCAGACTTCCTCGCTCGAACTTGTGGCATGCTCTGGTGAAATGATGCAAGTGTCCGCACTTGCCGCAGCGCTTCCCTCTCGCCGGACACTCTCTGGCCTTAAAATGGTGCTTCCGGGACCCACAACCCATACATATGGGCGTTCCCGGAGCAGACCTCATTTTCACAGCATTGGCGTTGTCCACATCACTCTCCACGCTATCATCGCTGTCCGGGTCTACAGCATGCACCGTCGGTTGTGATCCTAGTTGTTGGTGTGGCACACTTCCACTCAGCTCCCGTGATAGTTTATCCACAGCCTCCAGCTGCTGAGCTAACTCGATGGCCGTAGATAATGTCAGTTCGCCCAAGAACGTAAGCAGTTTCGACCTAATAGCGGAGCAGCTGGTATGTTCTGCCAACTGGTCACGAACCATCTCCTCCTCCAACGGTCCGAACTGGCATTCGCTGGCCAGCAGTCTCAGGTCTGCCACGAACCGCTGCACAGACTTACCAACCTGTTGGCAGCACTGTCGAAACTGGATTCTGTGGACAATGATGTTTTTCGGGGTGCAAAAATGGCACGCCATTAGCTCAACCACTTCTTCAAAGCTATCACAGTTGCCCAATCATGCTCAGAATTTGCTGTCCCTCCATTCCAAGATTATGGACCAACAACGCACATGCCCTCAATTTCTCCAGCCTCCCAAAGTTTAGTGCCACCATGTACGTCTGGAACGCAGCGAACCACCTCAACCAAGGAATGGGTGGCTCACCTGGAAGGTCCAAAAACAGCCGAACAGGTGTAACACACGCATCCATACCTGCTTTTATCCTCATTGCCAAACGTTATGTCGGTAATAAGGAGCTAAGGATGAGGCCAGGTGTCGAACTAAATACATGTTTATTGAGAGGCACTCACAGCACACAGGCACAGCCGTCAGGTGGCAAAGAGACCACCCTTCCTGCCCACCGCCCTCTTATAGCCGCGGGTGGTGGCGGAACCAGAAGTTGGAGCTGCCACCTGTACCAAATAAATAAAGGTCCAAACTCTAACACAACATCACCTACAGTGCAAATAAAGGCTAGGACCAGCCCTGAATCACAATGTCAGTAATTTAATTCAAAGACCTAAATGATAATTATCAAAATTTAACCAGACCATCAATGATGAAGTAGCTTAATCCGGCCTGATGAAATATCTCCAAGAGTGCTCAGATCTTCTGACCACTGACTTTGACCTTAAGTACATTCTAGATTCAGACCCACTTAAGGATTTTTGTGCATGAGTTTGTCACACATTAGGGCAAGTGCCTAGGAGGAATATTGATTTTTGTGAAATCATAAATTCCCAGATTTCGTGACCTTTGACAATGACCTTGGCCTTGAGCTCAACCTGGGTGCAGACAAACCTGAGGATGATTGTGTGTGAGTTTGTTGAGAATTAAGGTAACTGCCAAAGAGAAATGTTTTTCATAAAATAATTTAAGCGCTGAGATCTCCTTACTTTTGACTCTGACCTTGAACGCAACCTTGATGCAGCCCCACCTGATGATCATTACTTCTGCCAAGGACGTAATGTGATGATGTTGGTTTGTTTGACTGTCTGTTTCTTAGCAGGATTATGCCAAAACTACTGGCTGGATTTTGATGACATTTTAACCAGCGGTGCCTCTTGGGCTAGAGATGAACCCATTCAATTTTGGAAGTGATCCACGAGTGCATACCCCCACCAAGGCCTTATCTCACACTGTCAAAGAAAGTGAAAAAGTGATCCAGAATCCACCTGGATCACCTCCAAAATCTAATGGGTTCATCCGTAGCCCAAGGTCCACCTCAGGTGAAAATTTAATCAAATTTGTCCAGTAGTTTTTCCACAATATTCTAGAAACACAATGAATTGGTTACAGCCTTCGTCAGAGAAAGAGAGAGAGAGAGAGAGAGCGAGAGAAAGAGAGAGCGAGAGAGAGAGAGAGAGAGAGAGAGAGAGAGAGAGAGAGACTTTGACTTTTAAAAAAGGCTTTATTGTACATTTCAAGAATGCAAAAAGACCAATATCACTGGCCCAAGTGTGTCACATCTCAAAAGTGCAAACATAACTCATCCCCCTGACCCACAGAGCACAAAAGGTTCCCTACAGTCCATCTATTGATGAATGCCTCCAAATTGTCCACCATTTGATAGTAAGAGAACTCCACCTGTAGTCTGGCTTTCAACAAGACCTTGAAAGCAGACACAGGATCCACATTGCCAGCGTTGCTAGCCCAATTTTTCCTCGTCAGCCAGATGGCAAGTTTAGCAGTACCAGATAGGAAGTTCATCAAAGTGTGGGCAGCCTTCCTTGCCACTTTATACTTTGGACTGTAAATGAACAGACCAAAAGAGAAACGTTCACCCAAAGCCTGAAACCACTCGCGCAAAATATCAAAAAGTCCAGATAAACGAAAACATTGGACAAACAAATGCTCCAGGGTCTCAACTTGGGAACAAAACAAACATTCCCCCCTCACAGTCGGATCAAGGCGTGCTCTGTATTTATTCGTAGCTATTTCCCCATGCACAATCCTCCACTGGAGATCTGCTGTGCGTTTCTCAATAGGTAACTTGTACATGCACCGCCAGCTGCCTTTCGGGGAGACCTCTGTGCCCAAAAAACCAGCCCACCTCGACTCCGTGACATCCATCAGAGAGCGCAGATTCAGAACCTTCACACAGATGTGATACACCGCCCTTGTCCCGACAAACTGGAACTTGCCCAGGCGAGGAATTCTGAAGGTCAGCAGGGACAGATGTAATGTTGGCACTCCGCCTCAGCGTATCCATCGATGTGGTCGACATCTTCATAAGATGACCAAGCTTGGTACAGCGTGCCTCCCGCAAACAAGTCCGCAGGCTGACAGACTGCAGCACCTCAGCGTCGATGAATCGATTGAAAAACAGTGGTTCCTCGAACAGCCACATGCCCGGTGTCTCGTCATGGAAGGGGGCCACGGTGAAGACTCGCCATGCATGCAAGACGGACGTGTAAATAGCAGATAGTCCAGTAAGGTCCACCTCCGCAGATGTCACGAGGAAGAGCTACTTATCATAGCCCAAGCGACCAACTCTCCTCAGGAGCAGTTTCGCAGTGTCCATCCAGCAGGGTCTGCATCCGTAAAGGAGGCGTTGTGCAGTTCGAAGCCTGAAGCAGGCGATCTTGGAATGTATGTCCACCAGGCCCTGTCCCCCCTCGGCCACAGGCGGGTAGAGAACAGGCGCACGGACCCAGTGGCGACCAGACCAAAAGAAGTCCACGATGATCTTCTGAATCTCCTCCACGAGGCTCCTGGGCGGTGTCAAAGCCACCAGCCTATGCCAAAGAGCCGAGGCGACCAGATTATTTGCGACCAGAACCCTGCCCCTATATGACAGCTGTGGTAGCAACCATTTCCATTTAGAAAAGCGAGCACACACCTTGTCCTTAACACCCTCCCAGTTCTTTCGTTCAAAAGCCTCTGAACCCAGAAAAACCCCCAACACTTTGAGACCGGCCGTCCCCCACTGAAGACCGCCGGGTAGGCGAGGGACGCCTTGACGCGACCAGTGGCCCACCAATAGACCCTCACTCTTGGCCCAATTCACCCGTGCAGAAGATGCCCTTTCATAAACTGACGAAGTGTCCACCAGACGCTGCACATCCCCGTGGGAGGTGATGAAAACGTTAACGTCATCCGCATAAGCAGACAAGACGATCGGGCGGCAACAGCTTGATGGCCCCGGCAGAACCAGACCACCCAGCCGAGTGCGCAACCTGCACAGCAAAGGCTCATTCGCCAAGCTGTACAGCTGACCCGAGAGTGGACACCCCTGGCGTATTCCCCGGTGTACAGGGATTGGCCGACTCAGGCCTGCCCCCATCTTTACCAAACACTCAGCTCCAGTATATAGCAGATTGACCCACCTCAAAAACACATTGCCAAAACCAAACCCCCTCAGGGTGGAAAACAAATAGGAATGGTCAACCCTATCAAAAGCCTTTTCTTGGTCCAAAGACACAATCCCGAACTGTAAGTCATGACATTTACTGAGCTGGAGAACGTCACGTATGAGGAAAACATTGTCCATAATGTTTTGGTCAGGAATACAATATGTTTGATCCTTATCTACGATCAAACCCAAGACAGTGTTCAGTCTGTTTGCCAGGGCTTTAGAGAGAGAGAGAGAGAGAGTGGGGGGGGGGGGGGGACCTGCTTCCATAAGTGTCTTCACAAGAGGTTCAGATGGCAATGTCAGAAATAAAACCAGTGGCTGGATTTAAACTGAGCAGAGAATGACGATGGGAAGAGTTCAGATATGACAAGTATTCATGTTTAATTAGCAGCAGATGGTGAAGAACAACAGTGGGAAAGAGGAGCCAAACAAAACAGTTGGCTATGGAAACCTTGTGGGTAGAACAATCTGTGGTTGAGCCTACACAACCCCCCAAAAAAGGTTTATTTACGCTGTTAAAACCTTAAACTCTGAAAAACAAACAATTTCAATGATAAAAAAAGCGACTCACCTTTACACTGATGCATATGAACTCATTTTCTACTAGACCAATGCAATCATCTTTATCAGACACTGTGATCAAATATCCTGAAGTAACATTGTTTTATTAGATGCTGCCCTAACACACGGTACACATCTACTACTGCTTCAACCTTTTCCAATATAGATTTACTGCAGTCCACACAACTCTTGTTATATATCAAATGCTAACATGCCAATTGGTTATGATAAAAGTTCACTCACTGACACGGCTGAATTCTATCTTTGTTGCCATTTAAAAAATACTGGAATATGTGCCCAGCTTGTTTAGCTAGACCCCATTTAGGTACTGAAACATCTTTCTTAAAAGCACATTAATAGTAACAAAGCCATAAAATACCACAATCACACTAATCAAATCCCAAACCACCAGCTCACACTAAATCTTCTCAGCTGATCTTGTTGTAACAGATAAAGTAAGATGAAGTAAGATTTTAAAAATGTGTGAAGAAAAAACACATGCAAACAAGACTAATGGCAGCAGTTACTCACCACAGCTTACGCGGCATCTTCACACAGCATTAAAAGCCTGATCTGGTGCAACCTTGGACCCTTTCGTCCTCTCTCTCTCCTCTATTATCCCCATGTGCCCACCTTTAATATTCACTCCCCCTCAGCGCCACTTCAAGACAAAACAGATGCATGTGTTTGTTCACACACTCACACACAGACACACACCGGGGAGTGGGGGTGGTGTTGATTATGGATTTATTAATGAGGTGTAGGGTGAAGACAGAGAGATCCTTTTGTAGGAATCAGGAGGAGAGAAGACATACAGGGACAGAGGGGATTAATGACAGACAGCAGAGGAGATGGAGTTGGAGGATGAGGAAAGAATAGCACCATGGTGATCTGAATGCAGACAGGGCACAAAAAGAATAAAATGCAGCCCTCACACCTGCTGCCCTGGAGCTGCAAATTTTGAACTGAGCCATCTATCGGATGTTTTTGGACTTCCACTAACTTCACTTTCCCGTTCTTTTATTGGCTTTATTTTCCTGTGTATTCCACAATAGATATTGTTCTTATTATAGAAGTAAGTCAGCCTAACTATAAACAATGGTAAGTTATAACTGTTTACTACATCAGAAACTGTATCACTATTAACATAAATGAGTGGCTGAGTGGTGAATGATGA
The DNA here is from genome assembly GCA_020510985.1 of Pholidichthys leucotaenia. Lineage (NCBI taxonomy): Eukaryota > Metazoa > Chordata > Actinopteri > Cichliformes > Pholidichthyidae > Pholidichthys > Pholidichthys leucotaenia. The sequence goes on from CM035847.1 coordinate 130,515,440, forward strand.
GAAAAGATAAAATATTTTTCATATTTTTTTCCTCTAGCTTGTCAAAGCCTTTTAAACATTTCAAATGTAGGCCATTTTCAAGAACACTGAATTAATGAAAGCACCAAGGTGCTGATGCCTCGGTGCCTGTGGCATGGTAGCATGGGGGGCTGTAAAAAAGCCACACTGACACTTCTAGTAGCCCAGCATAGTTATTACAATACCTTTTTTTTTTGCAGCTGTCTTGATGGTAAGTGTGAGTTAAATTTTATTTATTTTGAAAACAAATTCTTATCTGGAAATTGTGGCAAACCGTCCAGAATATATGGCAGGAAAACACAGTTTGATCTCAAAATTTCAAATGACTATAGCTCCAGAATGGTGAACGTTAGATGATAACTGTCAATTAGAAAAATGTTGCAGATGAACCAAAGTTCATGACTGGTGAACTTGCACCCATGCATCTGGTATACTGTCATCAAATTTGTATATTTTGATCAAATTTGGCTATTGTGCCATTCAAACTTTGCAATAGCAGTAGCCTGACAATGGTGCAACTTAGATTAATTGTCAAGCATTTGGCATAGTGTGATCAAATTTGGCTATTGTGCCATTCAAACTGTGCAAAAGCTGTAACCTGAAAATGCTACAACTTACAGTACATTGTCAAAATTAGAAAAATATAGCTGAACCACAGTTTATGCCACAATATTTACCTGTTTGTTTCGTCGGTGACAATCCTCCAGAACACCTCAGTCCAAAACAAAGACAAAAAAATCGATGGGGCATGCAGATGACATATCCACCTCTCCACGATCTCCAACTGGCTCTTCAAATGGTTTGAGCCACGGCTGATAAGCTTCTTCATCTGTACAACGCTCCCAGGCATCACTGTCCAAACCTCCTGTATGATTTCTACCGCTCACTGTTGTTTTTCGGCACACGGTGGGACACACCGGGTGCCGTGCGCTCCGGCCCACCCAAACATCATCCACAAACTGTTCTGGGCCTTTTTACCCCGTGGCCATGGTTCGGCAAAGCAGAATAATCTGCAGACGATGCTGCTGTACCATTTTGGGCTCGACCGGACACAAAAAAAAGCACCTCCAGTCTCGTGCGCAGAACTGCCGTCTTCTCCACTGTCGCCAGACTTACTTGGCACATAATCAGAGCTGGAGTCTTCATCAGATGTCGAACTTGGGCTGATCTCTTCCTCTGACCCGGGAGTGGCCCACAGCAGAGCTAAAACCTCTTCAGTAGTGAGCGTTTTTCTCGCCACCTTGTCTTGTCCGCGACAAATGACAGAATGAGAGGGGTCCTTCTGTAAATGGAAATTTGAACCACTAGGACATAACAATTGGCAACGAGGATAATAATGGCGGCGTGCATTGGGCACATGCCTGTTTTTCTGGAACACCCAGGTTTACCGACCGTGCCATGGCCTCAATGGAAAGCGAGTTTCGAGGTGTTTGTGACAGCGGCGGGCCTGCGCTCGGCCAGTGAGGAAAGGCTGAAGAGTGTTTTACTCCATCACCTCGGCACTGAGGGTCAGAGAATCGCTCTTGGTCAGTGCCAGGATGTTTCGCTGGAGGAATGCATGAGAGTGTTGGACGAGGCGTTTGGCGACCCCTCCATGGTCTCGGAGAGCCGGTGGAAATTTTAAGAGAGATGGCAACGGGAGGGTGAGTCGCAAAGCTCGTTTTTGTTGGAACTTCTTAGCCTAGCACGTAAAGGTAGCATTGGGCCGCATGAATATGGACTGGTTAAGGACAAGTTAGCGCATGGCGCCAGATGCTCGCAGTTAACAGCTAAATTGCTGTGGGCTGCAGAGCCGAAGTCATGGGGGAAGTGCTGGAGTTGGCGAGGAGAGAAGACTCGGTGACCCAGTTGGAGCTGAGGGCTAAGGCTAGCCAAGGTTCGCCCAAGTGCAATTTCCCACTGGACGTGGAAGTTGGCGTGCTGACGGGGCAGCATAGTGGAGGCAGGAGAAAGAGGAAAAGGACGCAGAAGAAGAGGCGAGCAGCCTTGCGTGTGGGAAGACCCGGAGATCTGGCTCAAGTTCATGCTGCAAGGATGGGGAAGGGCCCGCTGAAGTGGTACGTCCTCCAACTGGACGGAGTTGACGTGTCGCTTATGGTGGACACGGGGGCCGGGAGGTCGATCCTGAGCTTCCCAACTCTGCGGCGTCTGTTCCCCGTGAAACACATTAAGGGTGGAGCAGTGAGACTTTTTGGCTATGGCCACGCGGAGATCAAAATGGCAGGCACAGCGGACTTTGAGGTGACCTGCGGGTAGAAGAGGGTCCCTAACTTTACGTTTCAAGTGGCACGGCAAGGGACCAACCTGCTGGGGGTGGACCTTTTGGGACGAATAGGATTTTCCATAACGGACCCTGAGGGCTTGCGGGTGCTGTCCGTGGGTGTGGACTGGTGCCTCCACTGGCCGAAGCTATTTGTGGATTTAGGCCGCATTTTATCACCAGCCTTTAGTGAATGACAGCGTCACGCCAAAGATTCAACCGCTGAGGCATCTCCCACTGGCGCTGCGGGCGGAGGTGTCGGAGGAGCTGAACCGGCTGTTGGAATTGGGTGTCATCGAGAAGGCCGATGCTTCCCTGTGGATTTCCAACCTCATGGTGGCGAAGAAGAAGGGGGGAGGCATTAGGCCTTGCATCGACCTTAGCAAGGCGGTTGTCCTGGATAAGTACCCGCTGCCTACTATGGAGGAACTGACGGCAACGTTCAGTGGGGCGAAAGTTTTTTCAAAGTTGGACCTACGGTAGGGCTACCTGCAGGTGCCGTTACACCCGGACAGCAGAAACCTGACCGCCTTTGTGACACACATGGGGGTGTTCCGGTATACAAGGATGCCTTTTGGCCTGAGCTCAGCGCCGAGCTGCTTCCAGAAGGTGATGGCTACCATATTTGCCGGCCTGAAGGGGATTGTCATGTACCTTGACGACATCATAGTGCACGGGGCGTCAAGCGAAGAACACGACAGGACAGAGGGTCCTGGAGAGACTGCAGGAACACGGGGTTACTCTAAACAGCGACAAATGTGTCCTGGTGGCAGAGGCAGTGGACTTTGTGGGTTTTCAGCTGTCGGGAGATGGACTGAAGCCTTTGGTTTCGAACATGGAGGTGGTGCTTCGCCTCGTGGACCCCTCCTCGCCGATGGAGATGTCATCGTTCCTGGGAATGGTGAATTTTTATGGACGATTCATTCCAAGGTACTCTGAAATGATTGAGCCCCTCAGAGCGCTGCTGAAACAGGATGCACCTTGGGTTTGGTCTTCTGCCTGCTCGCCGGCTGTGAGGAAGCTGAAATGGCAGCTCACCTCACCCCCGGTCTTGGCCCATTTTGACCCGAACTGTACTACGATTCTGGTTCCGCCCTGGAGGCAGTAATGTCTCAGGTGCAGGATGGTACAGACCGTCCCGTCGCTTTCGCGTCAAGGTCTCTGTCGGGGGCTGAGAGGAAGTACGCTGTCAGCGAGAGGGAGGCGCTGGCCTGTGTGTGGGCCTGTGAGAGGTGGCATATGTACGTCTATGGCCAGCGCTTCATGTTGAGAACAGACCATTGAGTGTTGATGACCCTGCTGGAGACTTCGGGATCGGGCCACAGGCCACTGCGTATCCACCAGTGGTCCGAAAGACTCGGGGTTTACAACTTTGAGACTAAGTACACTTCGGGCAAGGACAACGTCGTAATGGACCTTCTGTCTAGGGCCCCGACGTGTGTGTTGGTACCGGATGTGGAAACCGTGGACCCAGTTGAGACGGAACTGGTCCACGCCCTGCATGGGACTCTCTGGGACATAGTGTCTCCTGAGGAACTTAAGACACTGCGCACGGCAATCAGAGAGGGCTGGCCGGCAGGAGCACCAGGGGTCTTGGCCTCATTTCATTGGTTCAGAGATGAGCTCAGCTGTTGGGACGAGCCATGCGTGGCCAGAGGTCATTGTGCGGTGATCCCGGAGGTGCTGAGAGGATGTGTGCTGGACATGCTGCATGAGGGCTACCTTGGGGTGGTTAAAGTCAAACAGCGGGGGCAGGGATTCAGTTTGGTGACCAGGGATCGACAAAGACATTGAAACGATGGTCAGAAACTGTGTCCCGTGCCTGGAGAGTGGAAAGACTGGTGGGCCACCACCACCCCCTCTCCGGCCGATCACTTACCCGGAGGGGCCCTGGGAACACATTGAACTGGACTTTTGCGGTGAACTGCACGTGGCCCCGCCGGGCAGCAGGCTCCTGGTGGTGGTGTACGACTTGTTTTCTAAATGGCTGGAAGTGCTTCCGACAGGCTCGGTGATGACGGAGGTCATTACAGGGTTCCTGTCATCGCTGTTTGCTAGATGGGGGACCCTGAGTTCAGTGACAACGGACAATGGCCTGCATTTTATTTCGGAGGCTTTTGAGAGTTTCCTGCGGGCGAGAGGGATTAAGTACATCCGGCGGTGTACCACCCACAGGCTAACGGAGGTGTCAAAAGAATTAATAGGACTTTAAAGAATGGATTGAGGGCCCATCTGGCTGATGGGTTTTCTTTCATCGACGCTCTGCACAACACCATACTTCATTATAGGGTGTTGGTGCATGCCACGATGGGGCGCTCCCTGGCAGCGCTGATGCTAGGAAGGGAGTTGCCGCTTCCGGTGAGATGACTGGGGCTGGCTCGGAGGGTGTGCAATGAGGATTTGGGGGCGCTGAGGCGCAGGGTCTCGAACCGGCAATGGCGAATGAAGGAATTCTTTGACAGGAGGCATCATGTGAAAGGACATGGCCTGAACGTGGTGGATAGAGTGTGGATCAGACACCCTGTACGCACCCATAAGCTTCAACCACTGTGGATCGGGCCACACTCGATTGTGAGACGAAGGGGTCAGGACACTTTCGAGCTGGATGATGGGTCCAGGTGGCATGCAAGTTGGCTGCGGAGGTCCCCACTGGAGGTGGCGAGTGACCCCGCACTGGACATTTTGAATGACTCCTTGGACTGGGGAGGTCAGTCAGGTGCTGACTTTCAGAGGGAGCCATTAGTGCTGATGGCGGAGCGGCCCCGCGAGGGTCGCCTGGTTAGGGAACGCTGACAGCCAAGGTATTTGGACGATTTCGTTACCGGGAGGTCTGGGGAAAAATAAAAATGGGGTGTTTGGTTTGTTTTGGGTGGTGTTTCGAGGTGTATATAGTTGTCTTCTGTTTTGCATGTCTGTTGTGGTTCTAGATTTTTCCGGTGGGGGGGGAATATAGCATTGGGAATTGTACCTTAGGGGTTGCCGTAGCCTGGTCTGGGCGGGGTGGTGTGATGTCAGGCGGGCTACAGCTGGACATATAAATATAAGAGTTCTGGTTGATAATAAAGAGAATGTTCCTTCCAGCTCTCCTCCGGCTTGTGGTTATTTTTAGGACATAACAGTAACACAAGCTTTAAGAATCAAATATTGCAGTGGTAGGAGTTATTTATATTGAAATTGCTGCATAATTTAAGCACAAAACTTACTTTTAAATGTTTTTTGCTTTGTTCAGCTCTCCACCGTGGTCCGCCATGTTTCTGAGGCAAGGAATGTGGGACTTGTAGTTTCAGCGATGAACTGAAAACTCCAGGAAGAAAATACTTTGTCCTTCCTCTGTAAAATTAAACAGCAAAACCAGTGTGAAAACAGTCGATGTGATGAATAAATGGTGTAGTTGCTGAATACGTGTTTTTTTTTCAATAACCGCTATTTTATAATAGTTCAGCTAGAGATCGACGGTGACAGGAAGTCATCCATGTGCTGTAAAAAAGTCGCACTGCCGCCTCTACTGGCCCAGCACAGTGAAAACAGAGGCATACGGTAATCACTCAATGCGTCTGTGTCTGGATGGTTGTGTGTATCCACCTGTCCGCCTGTCTGTTTCAGCTCGCCCAGTCAAAATTAAGTGGAACTAAAGGCTTGTATCATTGTATCGCCATATTTTCTCGACTTTTAATTTGTTAGAATTCCGAGATAAGGCTTTGTTTTTGAAATAAACACAAATTTAACTCACCTTTAACATCAGTGGAGCCAGGAAAAAAAGTACTGTAATAACTATGCCAGGCCACTAGAGGCAGCAGTGTGACTTTTTTACAGCACAACGCAGCATGTTTTTTTTTACAGCATATGGAGCTGAATTGTTATAAAAAAGTGGTTACTGAAAAAAAAACCACGCATTTAGCAACTACACCATTTTTTCATCACATCGATTGTTTTCACGCTGGTTTTGCTTTTTAGTTTTGCAGAGGAAGGACAAGGTAAAACTCGTTAAAAACTCACTAAAAACTACAAGTCCCAACATTCCTCACCTGCAAATGGTCACAGCGAACTGTGCATGCGCCCGGAAACTTCTGCCACAGGGAAACACTGAGCAATCCACCAATACTGGGTGAACAAATGTCCGTCTTTTTGCCTGTCTGTTTTCTTCCTCTGCCACTAAACAGCAAAAGCTCCTCTTTGTTTTGATTGTCATTGTATTTACTTACCTCCATCACTTCCGCTTTTTACCAGAGGTGGTCCTTGGGCTAGAGAGGAACCCATAACATTTTGGTGATGATTCCAGAACGCATACCTCCACCAAGGCTCTTATCTTCTCACAGTGTGTTAGCAAAAATACTCCAAAACTGCAGAATGGATTCGAATTAAATTTTTTCCAGAGGTGGTCCTTGGGTTAGACAGGAACCCATAACATTTTGGTGTTGATCCAAGAATACATACCTCCGCCAAGGCTCTGGCACCGAGGTATCAGCACTTTGGTGCATGCTTTCATTACAATACCTTTTTTCCTTGCTCCATTACATGGCAATGGTGAATTAAAATTGTGTTTATTTTGAAAACAAAGCCTTGTCTGGAAATTCTGGCAAATTAAAAGTCAAGAAAATATGGTGATACAATGATACAAGCCTTTAGTTGCACTTAATTTTGACTGGACAAGCTGAAAAGCTGGCAACAGACAGATACACACAGCCACACACCCACAGCCACACACACACACACACACACACACATACAGACGCATTGAGTGATTACCGTATGCCTCTGTTCACCGGGGCATAATAACTGTAAAGTAATACTGATAACCCATCCATCCATCCACTACCACTTATCCAGGGCTCGGGGTTGTGGAGGAAGCAGTCTATAAAATTTAATTTACTGAAATTTAAGGAATTAGTGGACTTTAAAATTTTACAAATTATGTATAAAATAACGGTCTGCTGCCTTCAGGAATCCAGGGTTTGTTCAAGATTAGAGAAAGTATGTATCTTCTGAGAGGTCTTCATATATTTGAAAACAAATAGAAAAAAAAAAACAGTTTCTCTGCTGTCAGGGTGAAACTATGGAATTGTTGTGCTAATGATTTGAAAACATGTACCACACTTATTATCTTCAGAAGAATGTTAAAGCCCAGCTTAATAGAGACCTATTAATCAGCTTAATTTATATTATACAACAGTTAGTTTTGACCGAGCAATTTGATTGGACAATAGGGATTCCAGGAGTTACTATAATCTGTGATAATTGCACTCCAGTTTCACTGGATATGTACTACTCTGCTTCAAAGGTGTTCTACTAACTGTTAATTACTAACAGTATTTTTCCATCAACCTTCTGACAATTGCAGTACTGTTTTGGATAACTTAATTTCCACAGTGAAGTGCTGTTTGACAAGAAATTATATATCTGGGACCCGGAAGTCCCACCCTTTTGAAGAGGTCTACCTCCATCTACCCCGGTTCTACTGTCATTTTAAGCTCATTAAGCAATTTGACCTCTGTTTAAAAAATAGGTAGTGCTAGAGTTTGACTTATTGTCTCGATTAGCAAACCACAATACCTTTGTGGTGATGGACTCTTTGTTCTATCTGAAAATGTGAAGAAAAGCAAGAAAAATGTGCTAAATTGCTAGCATGTGCTAAATCGCCAGCATGCCAAGTAGTAGTTGCCGGTTGATTACCGATGGTTCTGGCGACTGGTATTGGATATATTTTGATCCTCTGAAGTACCGACTCAACGGGTATATGTTTTATAAACATTTATTACTTTTGTACTTGACAATATTTAATTTGTTTACATGTGTGGGAAATGACAATAGACATCTTGATGCTAATTGAGATGTTTAGCAGCAGTTCCTGCGGCTACATTGAAGGGACTATTATTTTTCAGCTGCGCAAAATAGCTGGTTAAACAAACAAATCATAATATTTTGTCCAGTATTGATGTCATTTAATAATTTGTGCTTGCGGAACTGTGGGCATAAGCCACATCACACCCGAAGTTCGTATATTCACGATACTGTAGCTCACTCTAGTGTAATATTGCTTCAATGAATCACTTTATTTCCTTAATTTTCCTATATTGAGGACTCCTCATTTTTGTTATGTCTTTGTGGTTATCATGTACTGCATTAAGTAAAAGGGGTAGGCATAAATAAGCTTTATTTCAGTCTACACCCTTTTCTTCCTGTGCGTTGAAATGTTTTCTTCTTTCTTTGATTGGAAGTTCGATGTTTACTTTTGTAGGCTGATGGTTATTTACTTATATTTTCATGTAATTTTTGATGGATGCACAGAAAGAAAATCAACTGACAGCTAACTAGCCTATAGCTTGTGAAGTTAAGTTGGAGTATGGATGACAGACAGACAGACAGATAGAGCTTTTTCTTTTTTAAACATCACTTGGGTCAAACATGTGTACACACACATGCACTTACAACAGGCTGTTCAGCATCGGGGCTGTGCAACATCTCAAGCTGGAGTCACGACTCACTCATTCATATTCACAGCTACTCCAGCGCAGTTGCTCTAATGACACCTGGCCAGGCAAGAGACACTGAGAGAGAGAGAGAGAGTGTGTGTGTGTGTGTGTGTGTGTGTGTGTCTAGATAATAGGCGAATACTAGTTCCCATGTCACACACTAATGAGTTTTAATGTTTTATATGCTGTAGCTTCACATATGAAACCCAGCTGACTGCAAATCCACCTTGTTTAGAATTTTATCACTGCAGCATTGAGAGCCCTAGTCCAGCATTTTTGATACTGTGTCTCTGGGCATGTTCTGGATTTTATTAGGCTTTGACTTTGGCTGCTGACTTTGACCAACAAAAACTTCAGCAAACAAGCTTTCAGGGCCTTTTATGCCATCAAAATACACCACAATACTTCATATGTGTGATGTGTGCTTATTTAACTCAGTGTATGGGTCCCTGGTGATAAAAGTGGTCTGGCATGTTTGAGAAAAATTATCTTTCATACCACAGCTTTTAAAATAAATATGAATTATTTGCAGTGATGTGCAGTCAGGGCAGGCACTGCAATTTGGGGAAAATTTTACATGTACATATATTTCATATATTTCAGGTATATTTCAGATACCTTTCAGATACCTTGCTATAATTATATCCCAGCCACAGGGGGTGTACAAGCCAGTGTACTCCTAGTGCCGGTCCCAAGCCCGGGTAAATGGGGAGGGTTGTGTCAGGAAGGGCATCCAACATAAAACCTTTGCCAAATCAAACATGTGGATCATGATGAATGAGACTTCCATACCGGATCGGTCAAGGCCCGGGTTAACAACGACCACCACCGGTGCTGTTAACCGACAGGATGTCAGTGGAAAATGGGCTACTGTTGGTCGAAGATCAAGGAGGAAGAGAGGAGGAAGGCGTGTTAGGAGGAAGAGAGAGAAAAGGAACGGTAGAAGTGTGGAGGTGAGAGCAGGGATGTTAAATGTAGCAACTATGACTGGTAAAGGCAGAAAGCTGGCTGATATGATGGAGAGAAGAAAGGTAGATATACTGTGTCGGCAAGATGGAATGGAAGCAAGGCTAGGAGCACTGGAGGGGGATTGAAATTGTTCTGCCATGATATAGATAGGAAGAGAAAAGGAGCAGGAGTAATCTTGAAGGAAGAGTACAGTGGTGTGAAAGTGTTTTCTCATTTTTTTTGTGTTTGTCACACTTAAATGTTTCAGATCATCAAACAAATTTAAATATTAGACTAAGATTACACAAGTAAACACAAAATGCAGTTTTTAATTGAAGGTGTTTATTATTAAGCGCAAAAAAAAATCCAAACCTAAATGGCCCTGTGTGAAAAAGTGATTGCCCCCCGTTTAAACATAAATTAACTGTGGTTTATCACAGCTTTGGAAAGCTGAGTTCAATTTTCTAGCCATTTCTAAACCTTTGAGACTCCAGCAAACTACAGTGAAAGCCATTATCCACAAATGGCGAAAACATGAAATAGTAGTGAACCTTCCCAGGAGTGGCCGGATGACCAAAATTACCACAAGAGCACAGCGACAACCCATTGATGAGGTCACAAAACACCTCACAATAACATCTAAAAAACTGCAGGCCTCACTTGTCTCAGTTAAGATCAGTGTTCATGACCACCATAAAAAAGAGACTGGGCAAAAATGGCCTGCATGGCAGAGTTCCAAGACGAAAGCCACTGCTGAGCAAAAATTATATAAAGGCTCGCCTCAGTTTTGCCAGAAAACATCTTGATGATGCCCAAGACTTTTGGGAAACTACTCTGTGGACTGACAAGACAAAAGTTGAACTTTTTGGAAGGTGTGTGTCCCATTACATCTGGTGTAAAAGTAACACAGCATTCAGAAAAGGATCATACCAGCAGTAAAATATGGTGGTGGAAGTGTGATGGTCTGGGGCTGTTTTGCTGCTTCAGGACCTGGAAGACTTGCTGTGGTAAATGGAACCATGAATTCTGCTGTCTACCAAAAAAAAAATCCTGAAGGAGAATGTCCGGCCAGCTGTTTGTGACCTCAAGCAGTAGGACAATGATCCAAAACACACCAGTAAGTCCACCTCTGAATGAGTTAAGAAAAACAAAACGGAGACTTGAGAGTGGACTAGTCAGAGTCCTGACCTGAATCTGACTAAGACAAAATCATGAGTTTGAAGCTAGAAGTCAAAGGTGTGATGTTGAATGTTGTCAGTGCTTATGCCCCACAAGTTGGATGTCAGGTAGAAGAGAAAGAGGAATTCTGGAGTAAGTTGGAAAAGTGGTAGAGAGTGTTCCCAGGGGAAAGAGAGTGGTGATTGGAGCAGACTTAATGGACATGTAGGTGAAAGGAACAGAGGTGATGAGGAGGTCCTGGTTAGGTATGGTGTTCAGGAGAGAAATATGGAAGGAGAGATGGTTGTGGATTTTGCTAAAAGGATGGAAATGGCTGTGGTGAACACATACTTCAAGAAGAGAAAGAAACATAGGGTGACTTACAAGAGCGGAGGAAGGTGTACACAGGTGAACTACATCTTATGCAGAAGGAAAAATCTGAAAGAGACAGGAGACTGCAATGTAGTGGTATAGAAGAATGTAGCTAGACAGCATTGAATAGTAGTCTGTAGGATGACTTTGCAAAGCAAAAAGAAGAAAACAGTGAAGACAGAGCCAAAGATTAAGTGGGGGAAGTTACAGAAGGACGAAGGTCGCACAGAGTTGAGGAAGGAGTTGACACAGGCTCTGTGTGGTAGGGAAGAATTACTAGATGACTGGGAAAGTACAGCAAAAGTATTGAGAGAAATGGGTAGAAATGTATGTGGTGTATCCAGTGGACAGAGGAAGGAAGACAAGGAGACTTGGTGGTGGAATGAGGACGTACAGGAAAGTATCCAAGGGAAGAGGTTAGCAAAGAAAAAGTGGGATAGTCAGGGAGATGAAAAAAGTAGACAGGGGTATTTGGAACCTATGCGCATGGCAAAGAGAGAGGTGGCAAAGGATAAGGCATACAGTGAGTTGTATGAAAGACTGGACACTAAGGAAGGAGAAAAGGAGTTGTATCAATTGGCTAGACAGAGAGATCGAGCTGGAAAGGATGTGCAGCAGGTTAGGTTGATTAAGGACAGAAATGGTAATGTACTAACAAATGACAAGAGTGTGTTGAAAAGTTGGAAGGAGTACTTTGAAGAGCTGATGAATAAAGAAAATGAGAGAGAGAGGAGGATGGATGAAGGAAAGATAGTGAACAAGGAAGTCTCGAGGATTAACAAGGCGGAAGTGAGGGCAGCTTTGAAGAGGATGAAGAATGGAAATGTGGTTGGTCCAGATGATAAATCTGTGGAGGTATGGAGATGTTAAGGCGAGATGGCAGCGGACTTTTTAACCAGATTGTTGAACACAATCTTGGAGAGTGAGAGGATGCCCGAGGAGTGGAGAAGAAGTGTTTTGGTACCAATTTTCAAGAACAAAGGTGATGCTCAGAACTCAGAACTCAGAACTCAGAAAAGATTTATTGCCAAGTACATTAACAGATAACTGATAACATACGAGGGATTTGACTTGACACAGAAAACGACCTGCATTCCCGGTGACACGGCTGCATCTGTGAACGCGCCTGCCAACAGAAGGGTACAGGAAGCATGGGAAAGGGTAATACAATAGGAAGGAGCAAAAAAATCATTGATTTCAGAATAGTGGTCATATATGATCAATATTATGATTACAAGAAAAAAAAGCCCTCAATGCACAGTCAGCAGACAAAAAAGATCACAAGACACACAGAGAGCAGTGAGTGAATCATCTTTATCATCAGTTTTATGAATCAGTATGAGTGTAATGTTGAAAGTAGGTGTTGTGTCAGTTAAGAACAACAAGGACTCTTTGGCAGGAGATGTTTTGTCTGGCTGCTGGCATTGTCCTTGGAGCCATGCAGCTGCCTGTCCGAAGGCCATGAGCTCAATGTTTTGAAAACAAAGACTGCAGATGATCAGGAGGATTTTTGTGAGGGAGTCAGATTTCGTCGAATAGTACTGATCACAGACAGAAAAGAACTTTATATTCTCTTACAGATTCAGTACTTAATCCTTCATTGCTGGACGTTGAATCCCTCGTGGATGGCCCTAAGCGTAATCATGATGTAATCCACCTTCCGAGACAGTTCTCCATTTGCCGCTATCAGGGTCCTCTCCATTTTTTCAATTTGATGGATGCACCTCGCCTGGCCAGCATTTTGATAGGTTGTATCCATCTTCAACAATTTGCGGTACACCAGGACAATCCCAGATCCAATCAGAACGATCCCAATCACCATTACTACGAAGACGTATAAATCTTCTACATCTTCGATAAAAAGATCAGTCAGGCACAAGAGTTTCCAATTACTTGTTTCCCGTAAATAGCCCGCAGCAGCCGTTCCTGCGGGGCAAACAACCTCCCCCGGGGCATTTTTCCTCGTTGAAAAGATAGTGTCAATTGCGTTCAAAGCCCAGCTTATTAATTCCATAATTTCTTTCGATAATCAGCAGTAAAGACGCAGACAGACGACAGCAAGCTGGGATCCAGTTAGTTAGGGGAGGAGGAGATAAGTCAGAGCAGGAGAGAAGAAAAAAGTGTCTGCTCTCTTTGGAGGGTGGAAGTGAAGTAGAAGATGCTCAGAGCTGTAGTAACTACAGAGGCATAAAGTTGATCAGCCACACTATGAAGATATGGGAAAGAGTTGTTGAAGTCAGGTTAAGAGAGGAGGTGACAATCAGTGAGCAGCAGTATAGTTTCATGCCGAGAAAGAGTACTACAGACGCAATTTTGCTCTAAGAGTGCTGATGGAGAAATAAAGAAAAGGTCAGAAGGAGTTGCACTGTGTCTTTGTGGATCTAGAGAAAGCATATGACAGGGTGCTAAGAGAGGAAATGTGGTATTGTATGAGAAAGTCAGAAGTGGCAGGGAAGTATGTGAGGGTGGTGCAGGACATGTATGAGGACAGCGAGACGATGGTGAAGTGCACTCTAGGAGTGACGGATGGATTCAAGGCGGGGGTGGGATTACATCAGGGATCGGCTCTGAGCCCCTTCTTGTTTGCCATGGGGATGGACATGCTGACAGATGAGGTCAGGCAGGAGTCTCTGTGGACCATGATGTTTGCAGATGACATTGTGATCTGCAGTGAGACTAGGTAGCAGGTGGAAGGGAACCTGGGGAGTTGGAGGTACGCTCTGGAGAGAAGAAGAATGAAAGTTAGTAGAAGCAAGACAGAATACGTCAGTGCGAATGAGAGGGAGGCAGGTGCAACGGTGAAGATGGAAGGAGTAGCGGTAGTGAAAGTAGATGAGTTTAAATACCTGGGGTCAACCATCCAATGCAATGGAAAATGCACAAGAGAGGTGAAGAAGAGAATGCTGGCAAGCTAGAGTGGGTGGAGACGAGTGTCAGGGGTGATTTGTGACAGAAAGGTAGCAGCAAGAGTGAAACGGAAGATAAGTGTGTACAGAGCCGGAGTGGTGGCTCAGTTGGTAGAGCATCCCCCACCCGGGAGACCGGGGTTCAAATCCCGGCCAGGTCATGCCGAAGACCATATAAAAACGGAACTTCCTGCCATCCAGCTTGGTGCTCAGCAATAATGGAATGGAGGAGGGAAATTTGTGGTGGCACCTTGCATTGCAGCGACCCCTCTGATTCTATATTTATGTGTGATTAACATTGTAGATAAGAGAAATATAATTTCGTTCTACTGTACATGATTGGCTGTATGGATTTGAATGACAAAGATGGCTTATCCTTATCCTTATACAAGTTGGTAGTGAGACCTGCTATGATGAATGATTGGGAGACGGTGGCATTGACAAAAAGACAGGAGGTGGAGCTGGAGGTGGCAGAGTTGAAGATGCTAAGATTTTCATTGGGAGTGACTAGGAGGGACAAGATTATAAACGAGTATATCAGCGGGACAGCTCAGGTTGACTGGTTTGGAGACAAAGTAACCAAGGCAAGGCTGAGATGGTTTGGACATGTGCAGAGGAGGGACAGTGGATATACTGTACAAAGGATGATGAAGATGGAACTGCCAGGCAGGAGGAAAAAAGGAAGACCACAGAGAAGATTCATGGATGTAGTAAAGGAGGAGATGGAGAAGGTTGGTGTTACAGAGGAAGATGCAAGGGAAAGGGTGAGATGGAGACAGATGATCCTCTGTGGCGACTCCTAAAGGGAGCAGCTGAAAGAAGAAGATACCATTATAATTATATGGCCGTATGTGACATTCCACGTACCAAAAGCCAGTTTAGAAAGCTTGGGATCAGTCTGCCAAGGTCTCCGCCTTTGACCGCCACCTGATCCACATAGCACCGGACCCCCATGATCCCTCCTGCAGGTGGTGAGCCCACTGGAGGGCAGACCCATGTAACTCCTTCGGGCTGAGCCCAGCCGGGTCACATGGGTGGAAACCCAGCCACCAGACGCTAGCCATCCAGGCCTGGCTCCAGGGTGGGGCCCCGGTAACCCCATACCAGGCTGGGTCTTGGGGTCTTATTCACGAGTGAGGGGAGAATGGAGCGAGAGATTGACAGACAGATTGGAGCAGCATCTGCAGTGATGCGGACGTTGTACCGGTCTGTTGTGGTGAAGAGGGAGCTGAGTTCTAAGGCAAAGCTGTCAATTTACCAGTGAATCTACGCTCCTACTCTCACCTATGGTCACGAGCTTTGGGTAATGACCGAAAGAATGAGATTGCAGATACAAGCGGCTGAAATGAGCTTTCTCCGTAGGATTGCTGGACTCACCCTCAGAGATAGGGTGAGGCTCAGAGTAGAACCGCTGCTCCTCCACATTGAAAGGAGTCAGTTGAGGTGGTATGGGCATCTAATCAGCATGCCTCCTGAACGCCTCCCACTTGAGGTGTTTCGGACATGTCCCACTGGGAGGAGACCCTGGGGCAGACCCAGGACTCGCTGGAGAGACTATGTCTTCCAACTGGTTTGGGAACGCCTTGGTATCCTCTCTGAAGAGCTGGTGCAGGTAGCTGAGGAGAGGGAAGTCTGGGCTTCTCTGCTTGAACTGCTGCCTCCACGACCCGGACCTCCGGAAAAGCAGTAGAAGATGGATGGATGGATGGCCGTATGTGATGGTTTTCAATGACTTATAAAAACAATTCACTCAACATCATTACCTTCTGATCAGACAGTGCATGGTCTGCCAGAGCAGGTACAGCTCTGCACTCCCTTTGCAAGTCATTTGTAAGGATGTGACATCCTGCGTGCACAGTCAGTTCTTAAACGCTGTGATATTTATGTGAACAGACAATCTGAAACACTGCCTAAAGCTCCTTCTACTTGCTTATTCATACCACATGTAACATAAAGCAACATAGCGACAGAAATGCTTGCTGGATGACACCTCTATAGTATCAAAATCAATTTTCACATTTCTTATTTGAAAAAAGGGTCACCATTTAAAACCAATGCACGACCTACATGATCTCCAACAAATGAAAAAAAAAAAAAACAGAAATAAAATGAAGGTTAAAAACCTGAGTTATAAGTATGTAATCTCTTGTCAAAATTAATAATTGGAGTTTTTTTTAAATTTTGGATTATGAAAATTTTTTATCAACTTTTTTCCAGCAAAATTCTGACTTTTGTTATAAAGTTGTAAGTCTTTTCTTGCAACTTTGCAAGCTTTTTTTTAAGGAAGAGACCTGCCCAAGACTGGCTTGCACCAACTTGCTTTGTCCAGTTCATCCTGACACATCACAATATTAAAGCATTAAAAGCAGATGACTTTTTTCAACATTCATCACCAATCTCAAATATTATGCACACATTTATGCATGACAGCTAATTTACTCATATTCAGAGTGGCAGAAACTCAGAAAGGGTATGGCAACAAGGCTGTAGATTTGGTCAGTTTTGGTCAGTGAAGACATCAGTTAAGTGAGGAGTTAAAAGGACAGGAGGGAGGCAGGAAAATAAAGAGTGGGAGTAGCAGGGAAAGAAACAGAAAAGTGTGCATTGCTATTTAATCAAAAGTGAGTAGGTACAGTAGAAGAATGTATTGTGCACTTATTTTGATCATTTAGTAAGTGTATACAAGTATGCATTTGAACAGAGTGCATGGTAATGAATACTCAGTTGGCACCAACAAGCACTTAATCTCTCATCACAACTAAAACGTTCTTCAGAAAGGCTCTTTGTGGTTTTGTTTCAACAAATAAAAGTTGCTCAATCATAAAATCTTTGAAGAACACCTGATTACAGTTGGAAGACAAAACATTAAGTTCTTGCACCAATCTAGAATAAAGCAAGAAAGTCCGAGTATTTTATGCCTAGGATGTCATTTTCACTCCACATTGCTTTAGGTGGCACACAAAATCTGGCCACAAACTAAAATCCACATCACAATTTACACCACTGCTTACTTCTTCTTCATTACCATTAATCCTACCTAATAAAGCAAATCTCATGCTGGCTGGTTGTGACTGTTTTTTGTTAAATAACAACTTCTGATCCAACCTCTGTTATATTAAAAGAAAGAAAGTGCCTTGCCACGTATTAGCAAAAAAAAAAAAAAAAAAAAGTTACACAAGTTTATTTTTCATGTAGTTAGAGTCAGCTCTTGTGAATTAGCACCGCTTATTTGATTCACAACCCCAAACAGAGCATTTCTGCAGAGGAAAACAGAAAATGCCAACCACGGACTGTGTTATAATTCAAACCTGCCAGTAGAAGTGTGAATGGAAACACCTTCTTCATATGAATCTGATTACTAAATGACTGAAATGGTGCCTGGATAAATTATCAAAAAACACAGAAGGAAAACCTATCCAGATGAGACTTCAGTAAGACCAAGGTTTTAGTTAAACACACACACACACACACACACACACATATATATATATATATGACATACAATGCAATCCAGAATTTTATATCACTGTGAAAATGTTATATTTTTAATAATAAGTAAAATCTGCTCTTTTTACTGTCATTAGAGGATGATGCCACCCAGGGCACCATGGGCCTATGTACAAACTTCTTACAATTTAACAGTCATGCTGCAATGAGCTTCAGGTAAAAGACTGTATTATCCCAATTTTACAAAGATTTGGGCCTCTATGTAAAATCTAAATAAAAAGAGAATGCAGTGATTTATAAATCTCATACACCATAATTTTATTCACAACAGCACAGACAAAATTTAATTTTGATGGCAGCAACAAATTTCTAAAGAGTTGGGACAGGGCCTTGTTTACCACTGTTTAACTTCCCTTCTTCCTTTAAGAACAGCCTGTAAATGTCTAGGAACTGAGGAGACCAGCTGCTGGACCTCTGTCAGAGGAATGTTGTCCCAAACAGAAGAAATGAGATGCCATTTCTCTCTCTCTTAGTGGTTTGCACAATATATAAGAAAAAAAGGAATAAGGGTGAAAAACAACAACAGCAGTCTATGTACAGTAATACTACCTGTAGTGCAAATAAAGATAAAAGATAAAACCCAGCAATCCTATATACAGAAAAAGTAGAGCTGTAATACCCATAATTGAAAGTTCAATGCGGTGACAGATTGGACTGCACATGATCAATATTGCAATACAGACAAACAGCAACAGGTATGGCATTTGTGCAAATGGTTGCAGTACGGTGCAGAGACATACAGCAGCAGATGTATTACTGTTGGTGTGCCAAGTCTTTCTGAGCAAACAGCTGAGGTGGTTATTGTGTGGGTGAGTGTGCTACGGTCCAGGGATGGGGGGTGTGTGTGGCAAAGTTCAGGGTCCTGATGGCCTGGTGAACAAAGCTGTTTAGCAGTCTTCTGGAGCGGGCCCAGAGGCTGCAGTACCTTTTCCCAAGAGCAGGGGGCTGAAGAGGGATAAGGCACCGGAGCCTCCAGCCTTTTATTGCAACTGTCCCAGTGCTTTTGAGACTTTTTGCCACCATTAAATTCAAGATGACCAAATATTTTACATAAAAGTAAAATATCTCACTTTCAATATTTGATATGTTATCTGTGTATGTTGCAAATAATAATAATAAAAAAATGGTTTATCAGCTGTCAACAAAACATTTCTACATGGCTCGCCAAGTGGGTCAACCCTCTTGGTGACACAGGTAAAATGCCTGACTCTGATACATGCGATTGTAGGTTTGATCCCACATTTAGATGCCACCAGTTGGGATTGATCCCCTTGGTCAACAACCGCGTTATGTTTTTATTTAGATTTTACACAGTATCACCACCTTTTTTAAATCAGGGATGTATTCAGAAATTACACTCACACCTAAGGGGACACATTCATTATCTACAACTGACCATCTGCCCTGGAACAGAAAAAGTACAATGCCCAACTCTTTGGAAAAAACACGATTTTCTCACATTCCTCCGTGTTACTTTGTACCTGCCAACAGGTACAAAGTAACTGCTGAAATTGTAAATCAAGACTGATGCATAATTCAAGATGAGAAGAAAGAATGTGGATAGTATTTCGCTTGAACTAATTGTTTTGAGACCAGCTTTAAGTGCAGTGTGAGAGGGAATGATCCCTTGATGTAGGCTAATACTAACAGCAATGTAATAAATGAACTGATTTTAAACTAAACCAGTGCAATGAAAAATATGGGGACACTATTAAAATTTACTGCAGTTTGCCTCAAGCTACAGTTTATTTTTCATCTTTAAGCAGATACAAATCAATGCTTTCAGCACATTTCTTTAATCTTGGCCAATGCTTGGGTATTAACAAAAAATTATGATTGTAAAAAACAACTTACCTGGCTTTCAGCACAGATAAAGAGGACTTGTCAATCCTGCAGAGAGAGAGAGAGAGAGAGCGAGAGAGAGAGAGAACATGTCACTGACCATGTCAATACAGAAGCTAAGTTTTGGTAGGTTATCATAATTTATGGTAATGAGATAAACACAATAAGATATGCAGCTCCACAGTGTGAGGAGATGTGGAATTTATGTGTCATTATACACGGTATGCATGCAACATCACCCAATATAATGTACACAACTTACCATGTAAACTTGAAAAATGCTCTACCACCAAGCAAACCACAAAGGCCAAATATGTGTACTCGCAAAAGTAAAGGTTAGGTAAGTGTGAGTATAAACCACAGAGAACACACTGCTCAGACCAGCTGCTGGAGTTCTCAGGATTTTAAAGTCATTGTTCATGTTTCACTTATATTGTTTAAACTACAAACATTGAGAATCAGAATGTAATCATAACTTTCCAGTTCTAGTGACCTACTGTGTATTAGGGGTCATGGAAATAATTATTTTTCCATTACATTATGATGCGGACATGAACAATTCTGCATCAATACACAAATGTCAACAATTCAATTCTTAAGTATTAATTAATACCACAATTAATTTTGATGGAATTAAAAAAGCATACTCTGAAACATGAATTCTGTTCATCTGGACAGTTTATGGTGTGACACTAAACAGAGACACATCACCATGGTGATGGTGGAGCAGGACTCGGCAGCACTCCGGCCTCAAGCCTCAAGCAGAAAGGAAAAATCACCTGGACAAGACTCACACTGCAGGCAAGCCCCACCAAACCAAACCAAACCAAAATACCCAGAAAAACAGGCAACCAAACTGCACGCCTACACCTGGAGGAGAAAAATGGCCACTGCCACCGACCAGAGGACTACCAAGTAAGCAAGGCCAGAACCTCTGGCCAACCCGGACACCCTCTGCCATTGAGAACCAGGGACCTCGCGCAACGCCATGCACTGGAGCAGAGCAGTGACACAATGCCCCACCACAGAGACACCCAATGGACGCAGTGATCCCCAAGCACCACGAGACCAAAACAAAAGTCATGAAGTCATTGAATACAGCAGGTAAGATTGCTTCTAATTTTCATTAGAAGTCTATGTACATAAACAGTGATGTGGAAAAGTGTTTGCCCCCTTCCTGATTTCTAATTTTTTTGTATGTTTGTCACACTTAAATGTTTCAGATCATCAAACAAATTTAAATATTAGACAAAGATAACACAAGTAAACACAAAATGGAGTTTTTAATTGAAGGTGTTTTGTCATGGTCCATGTGCTAACTCTGTCTGCACTCGGGTTGTGCGGTAGTTCCCCGTTCTCTCCTCCGGTGCACCTCTTTGGCCTCCGGGCTTTTATTATGACAGCGTCTCGGCGGTGCTTCCAGCTGTCAGGAGCAGAGCTCCGCTGGACGGCTGGATTCCAATCAGCTGATGATCTTTCATCAGCTGATTAATCTGTCATGCCCTATTTAAAGGAGCAGCTCTGTTTGCTCGGGGCTGCGACCTCGTCTGCCTTCCAGTCTGGTTTCCCTAACCCCGAAGCCAGTTCTTCCCAGCATTCAGGTTCCGTCCTTGATGTTTATATGTAAGTGTCGTGTCTTGTCTGTATTTGTGTTTTGCCCCACGAGGCTCATTATTTTGTCATTCTGTCCTTATTTAATAAATGTACAAACTCAACGGCTGCCTGCAGCGTCTCATTAGCGGTCCGTGAGGACCGCACCATAACATGTTTATTATTAAGGGAAAAAAATCCAAACTGACATGGCCCTGTGTGAAAAAGTGATTGCCCCCCTAAATCTAATAACTGGTTGAACCACCCTTAACAGCAACAACTGCAATCAAGCATTTGTGATAACTGGCAATGAGTCTTTTACAGCACTGTGGAGGAATCTGGGCCCACTCATCTTTGCAGAATTGTTGTAATTTTGCCACATTGGAGGGTTTTCGAGCATGAAAAGCTCAAGACCAAACTTCAGCTTGTTCTGCCTACTCACACTTGCAGCTGGATTAAGGACTTCCTAACAAAGAGAACACAGACTGTTAGACTCGGACCCCATTCCTCCTCTACAGTCATGCTTAACACAGGCTCGCCACAGGGCTGTGTGTAGAGCCCCACTTTGTATTCATTGTACACATATGACTGCATACCTGTTCATCCCACAAACATTATAGTGAAGTTTGCAGATGACACAACAGTAGTTGGGCTCATATCAGGAGGAGATGAGTCCGCATACAGAGATGAGGTCCAGAAACTGGTGAGATGGTGATCAGATAATAATCTGCTATTGAATACAAAAAAAACAAAAGAACTCATTATTGATTTTAGGAAGCATAGCAGTGAGCCGCCTCCTCTATATATAGGCAAGGAGCATGTGGAGAGGGTGGAGGCTTTTAAGTTTCTGGGTGTTCGTATTTCTCACAACCTTACCTGGGCAGTTAACACCATAGCTACGATAAAAAAGGCTTAACAACGTCTACACTTTCTGAGGCTTCTCAAGAAGAATGGCCTGAATGCACAGTTGCTGGTTTTATTTTATCGCTCTGCTATTGAGAGCATTTTGTCATATGGCATCACGGTTTGGTATGAGGGCTGTTCAGCCGCAGACCGCAAAGCCTTCCAGAGAGTTATCGAGACTGCGCAAAAAATCACTGGCTGTTCTCTCCCTTCTCTGGAAGAGATTTCCAGGTCTTGGTACCTCAACACAGCTACTGCCATCATTAAAGACTGTGCTCATCCAGGCCATGATTTCTTTCACTTGCTCCCCTCGGGAAAGCGGTACAGATCCCATAAAACCCGGACTACCAGGTTTAATCATAGTTTTTTCCCAACAGCAGTACGTATTTTGAACGGATTTATGTAACACGCACAGACTGCTGATATTATTTTGTTATTTTAGGCTATTTTGTGGCAATAACCCTGTGTGTATAAGCTGGTCTTTTATATTTATCGCTCAGTATGTTTTCATTATTGCTATGTACATATTGTATTCAACTTTTAGGTAATATTGTTTCAAGCATTATTTATTGTTGTAATTATAAGAATGTTAAATGCATGAGTGAACTGTGAGTGTGACAGTTTGTTTTTAGGGAGCAGCATCTCAATTTCGTTGCAGTGTTTATTAACAATGGAATGACAATAAAGGCACTTTGACTTTGACTTTGACTTTGATGTACCCCCTTTTTAAGGTCATGCCACAGCATCTCAATCAGATTCAGGTCAAGACTTTTGCTAGGCCACTCCAAAGTCTTCATTTTGTTTTTCTTAACTCATTCAGAGGTGGACTTGCTGGTGTGTTTTGGATCATTGTCCTGCTGCAGAACCCAAGTGAGCTTCAGCTTGTGGTCACCAACAGATGGCCGGACATTCTCATTCAGGATTTTTTGGTAGACAGCAGAATTCATGGGTCCATTTACCACAGCAAGTCTTCCAGATCCTGAAGCAGCAAAACAGCCCCAGACCATCACACTACCACCACCATATTTTACCGCTGGCATGATGTTCCTTTTCTGAAATGCCGTGTTACTTTTACGCCAGATGTAATGGGACACACGCCTTCCAAAAAGTTCAACTTTTGTCTGGTCAGTCCACAGAGTATTTTCCCAAAAGTCTTGGGGATCATCAAGGTGTTTTCTGGCAAAACTGAGGCCAGCCTTTATATTCTTATTGCTCAGCAGTGGTTTTTGTCTTGGAACTCTGCCATGCAGGCCATTTTTGCCCAGTTTCTTTCTTATGGTGGAGTCTGGAGTAAGGCCTGCAGTTTTCTGGATGTTGTTGTGGGGTCTTTTGTGACCTCTTGGATGAGTCGTCGCTGCACTCTTGGGATAATTTTGGTCGGCTGGCCGCTCCTGGGAAGGTTCATCACTGTTCCATGTTTTCGCCATTTGTGGATAATGGCTCTCACTTGGGTTTGCTGGAGTCCCAAAGCTTTAGAAATGGCTTTATAACCTTTTCAAGACTGACAGCTCTCAGTTACTTTGTTTCTCATTTGCTCTTGAATTTCTTTGGATCGCAGCATAGTTTCGAGCTTTTGAGGATCTTTTGGTGTACTTCACTTTGTCAGGCAGGTCCTATTTAAGTGATTTCTTGATTGAGAACAGGTGTGGCAGTAATCAGTCCTAGGTGTGGCTAGAGAAATTGAACTCAGCTTTCCAAAAATGTAATAAACCACAGTTAATTTATGTTTTAACACGGGGGGCAATCACTTTTTCACACAGGGCTATGTAGGTTTGGATTTTTTTTACCCTTAATAATAAACAACTTCATTTAAAAACTGCATTTTGTTTTTATTTGTGTTATCTTTGCCAAATATTTACATTTGTTTGGTGAGCTGAAACATTTAAGTGTGACAAACATACAAAAAAGTGAGAAATCAGGAAGGGGGCAAACACTTTTTCACACCACTGTATATATTAGAAATTCTGTGTACATTTAACTGAAGGACTGTGTTAACTTGCTGCACATAACAGGAGAATGTTCGCTAGATTATTCGTTAAAATTCCGAGTACTTTGAAGTCTCTGTTACAACAAATATGCTGCTACAGATGCACTTTTCATGTTGGTTTTTTTTTTTGAAGTGGAGTATACGCTGGCAAAAGAACATTCCATGTGACTTGCCAAATTTCTCTTCCATCTATTAAAAGATGTTGTAAGTAAAGTCATGGGTCAATGAAAATACTTTGCCTTAAAAGTACCAAGTTGCCACACAGAGGGAGCAAAAAAAATCCTGAATAGAAAACAAAATGTACTGAGAACCATTTTAGAATTGAATCACAGTCCCCTTAATCCTAATTGGCTCAAATCGTGAGGTGCCTAAAGATTCCCACCCCTACTATGTACAGCCATGGACAAAATTGTTGGTACATACCCCTCTGTTAATGAAAGAAAAACCCACAATGGTCACAGAAATAACTTGAATCTGACAAAAGTGGTAATAAAGAAAAATTCTATGAAAATTAACCAATGAAAGTCAGACAATGCTTTTGAATTGTGCTTCAACAAAATTATTTTAAAAAACAAACTCATGAAACAGGCCTGGACAAAAATGATGGTACCCCTAGAAAAGATTGAAAATAACGTGGCCATAGGGACATGTTCAACCAAGATGTGTCCTCTAATTAACATCACAGGTGTCTACAAACTTGTAATCAGTCAGTCGGCCTATTTAAAGGGTGACAAGTAGTCACTGTGCTGTTTGTTGACATGGTGTGTACCACACTAAACATGGACCAGAGGAAGCAAAGGAGAGAGTTGTCTCAGGAGATCAGAAAGAAAATTATAGACAAGTATGTTAAAGGTAAAGGCTATAAGACCATCTCCAAGCAGCTTGATGTTCCTGTGACTACAGTTGCACATATTATTCAGAAATTTAAGATCCATGGGACTGTAGCCAACCTCCCTGGACGTGGCCGCAGGAGGAGACGGATAATACGAATGGTAACAAAAGAGCCCAGAACAACCTCTAAACACATTCATGGTGAACTCCAAGGTCAAGGTACATCAGTGTCAGATCGCACCATCCGTCGTTTGAGCCAAAGTGGACATCATGGGAGACGACCAAGGAGGACACCACTGCTGAAAACAAATCATAAAAAAGCCAGATTGGAATTTGCCATACTGCATGTTGACAAGCCACAAAGCTTCTGGGAGAATGTCCTATGGACAGATGAGACAAAACTGGGACTTTTTAGCAAGGCACATCAGCGCTATGTTCACAGACGCAAAAATGAAGCATACCAAGAAAAGAACACTGTCCCTACTGTGAAACATGGAGGAGGTTCTGTTATGTTCTGGGGCTGCTTTGCTGCATCTGGCACAGGGTGTCTTGAATCTGTGCAGGGTACAATGAAATCTCAAGACTGTCAAGGTATTCAAGAGAGAAATGTGCTGCCCAGTGTCAGACAGCTTGGTCTCAGTCGCAGGTCATGGGTCTTGCAACAGGATAATGACCCAAAACACACAGCTAAAAACACCCAAGACTGGCTAAGAGCAAAACATTGGACTATTCAAAAGTGGCCTTCTATGAGACCTGATCTAAATCCTATTGAACATCTGTGGAAGGAGCTGAAACATGCCGTCTGGAGAAGGCACCCTTCAAACCTGAGACAACTGGAGCAGTTTGCGCATGAGGAGTGGGCCAAAATACCTGCTGAGAGGTGCAGAAGTCTCATTGACAGTTACAGAAATCGTTTGATTGCAGTAATTGCCTCAAAAGGTTGTGCAACAAAATATTAAATTAAGGGTACCATCATTTTTGTCCAGGCCTGTTTCATGAGTTTGTTTTTTAAAATAATTCTGTTGAACCACAATTCAAAAGGCATTGTCTGATTTTCACTGGTTAATTTTCATAGAATTTTTATTTACTACCACTTTTGTCAGATTCAAGTTATTTCTGTGACCATTGTGGGTTTTTCTTTCATTAACAGAGGGGTACCACTGAGGATTTACGTATACGTATTTGCTTTATTCACATCTATTTAGTATTTAAGTACCTCACTGAAAAGGAACCATCTCATTAATATTGAAAAGCAATGTGCATGAAGCTCAATTTAAAATATACTCTGAGAAAGTAATTGCCCCCTTCCTCATTTCTTATATTTTTGCACATTTGTCATCTCTAAATGTTTCAGACCATCACACAAATATTAATATTAGACAAACATAACCTGAGCAATTACAAAATGCAGTTTTTAAATGATGATTTCACTTTTTAAGGGAAAAAAAGCTATCAAAACCTATTTGGCCTTATGTAAAAAAATAATCCCCCCGCTGAGTTCAGTTTCACTAGCCACACCCAGACCTGTTGAATCAAGAAATCACTTAAATAGAACCTGTCTGACAAAGTGAAGTAGGCTAAAATATCCCCAAAAGCAACACATCAAGCCGCGATCTAAAGAAATTCAAGAAGAGATGCGTAACAAAAACCCAGAACAACATCTAAAGAACTGCAGGCCTCACTTGCCTCAGTTTGGACACTGGTCCATGATTCAACAATAAGAAAGAAACTGGGCAAAAATAGCATTCATGGGTAAGCTCTAATGTGAAAATCACTGCTGACTAAAAACAATATAAAGGCTTGTCTCACATTTGCAAAAAAAAAACCATCTTGATGATCCTCAAGACTTGTGGGAAAATATTCTGTGGACTGACGAGACAAAAGTTGAACTACAGTATATGGAAGGTGTGCATCCCGTTACATCTGATGTAAAACTAACACAGCATTTCAAAAAAAGAACATCATACTAGCAGTCAAACATGGTGGTGGTAGTGTGATGGTCTGGGGCTGCTTTGCTGCTTCAGAACCTGGATGAATTGCCGTAATTGATGGAACCATGAATTCTGTTCTCTACCAAAACATCTTGAAGGAGAATTGTGACCTTAAGCTCAAGCCCTCCAATGTGGCTGAATTAAAACAATTCTGCAAAGAAGAGTGGGCCAAAATTCTTCAACAGTGATATAAAAGACTGTTGCAAATGCTTGATTGCAGTTATTGTTGCAAAGGGTGGCACAACCAGTTATTAGGAGTAGGGGGCAATTACTTTTTCAGACAGGGCTACTTAAGTTTGGAGAGCTTTTTTCCTTTAGGGATGAAATCATCATTTAAAACTGTGTTTTGTATTTACTTGGGTTATCTTTGTCTAATATTAAAATGTGTTTGATGATCTGAAACATTTAAGTGTGACAAATGTGCAAAAATCTAAGCAATCGGGAAGACGGCAAATACTTTTTCACAGCACTGTACATGCTTTAACTCTGTATATTAGAGAATGTTTTTCCCAAATGTACCAGCATCCATCCAGAATATTTTACACAGAATTTGAATGTTTTTTCCAGAGATGATGAAAGATATAAACAGAGCAGTATTAAAAGAGGCAAACACTGAGCTGTGATAAGAGACAGCCTATGACATTACAGATCAAACCAAAAACGCCAGTTAAATTTATATTTCTGTACCTGCAGCTAGAGGAATCTTTTAATTCAACCATAACAATCACTTCACCTTATTAACATTAGCATAATAATAGCATTTCTAAAAACGCACTGCAATAAAATCAGAGGAAAATATCTTTTTATATTATAGTCTACAATGCATCATATTTAGTTCTCGAAGTGGATTATGGTGCCATGAAAGGATCTAATCGTTTACCACAAGAATTTAGTTAGCCTCTTCCATACTGTGATGCAGCTGTAGTCTGTGTTCATGCTGAGTTTTTCTCAGTGTGGTTAAAAATATACAACTTCCTCATGGAGTCTGAATCAATTTACTTACATATTAGAGACAGGGAAATACTACAAAAGGTTGCGTGGGTGTATGTTAAGAACATGGTCAGTACTGTTAGGCATAAACTGGACTGCTTTGAATTTATAGTCATTTGTCTGGTTGTTCGACTGTAGTTTCGTGATGAAAAGGATGAATATTTATAATGTGGTTTTTATGGCTTTATAGAGGGGCTTCAGACAGAAGGAGACTCAATTGTGTATACTATACATTTTATAATTGCACTGCACTAAAGATTTATTATTGTCATTCACAGAACAGGTGCACATGAAGAAAAGAACAGGTGCATATGAATTATTCTAAAGTCCACTGAATATCCAGAATTAATGATTTCTCCCTGAAACAACAATTTGCACAATTTCAAGCTTCAAATCTGGAGTGGTGGTCTAGTGGTAGAGCATCTGACCCACAACTAGCAGGTTGTGTTCATGCCTCAGCTGCATCATACCAAAGACCAGATAAAAATTGTACTTTCTGCCTTCTAACTTGATGCTCAGCCTAACAGAATGGAGAAAGGAAACAACTTTGCTGGTAGCTGTCAGAACAAGTACCAACAAGGGAACTCGCACAACAAACACACAGAGGAGATTTCCTTGCACTTCTTTGGTTGTTTTACTTCCCACCCTTGTTTGGTTCTCATCTTTTGCAACTGTCTGTCTCACTGTCATTGGATTCACCTTTGTTTAACATTTTTCGCCTTCTCATGATCACATATAATGCTGCCCTTTTTCATGTGAAGAGTCAGTCTGTTTGACTCCTGTTCCTCCAGCTGTGTTTGCTGATCTCCCAGTATACCAGTTTTGGTCTAGCGGTAAAGCATCCAACACACAGCAGACAGGTTGTGTGTTCATGCCCTGACTGGGGGCTTGTAAGACCACACACACACACACACACACACACACACACACACACACACACACACACACACACACATACACTCACACTGCAGCTTACTTACAGTAGCTGCATAGCCAAAGGTGATTTTGCGGTTGATGCGCTGTAAAGATGTGGGAAGGGTTTAAACTTAATTTTCCAACATAGCTTTTAGGTGATTCCCTTTTGGACTTATGACTGCCTATCCAGATTAGTAATTTTTATGTTAAAATAACACTAACATTGTGTTGTACACTGAGGTCCTCACTCTGATGAATGATGGTCAAAATCCAAGTTGTGATATTCCAACTTTTCTCAACATTTATCATAATAAAATTCAGTAGCAACTTCATTGGTCTTCTCACTGTCAAATTTAAACCTACACAAAAAAGCAATGGGTCTCATGGAAGAACTAATTTACGTAAATTTGTGGCAGTCATCGGTCTTTTAGTATTTTGAAATTTCGTACAAGAACTAACAAAATTTAACAATTATCAATACTAGTTGTTTTGAGTTATTATGTGCAAATAGTAACCTTAGTTTTCACTAAATGGTTCTATATTTCATTCGTCTGCATCAATTTTAAGAGTAAAAACATAATAAACTTAATTAGTTGACATGATTTTATACTTTGATTCAATTTTCTAAATATATTGCAGGCAGCTGTGGCACAGATGTAGTGTGGCCAACTACTAATTGGAGGGTCAGGGGTTTGATTCCCGCTCTGTCTGCAGTCTGCATGTTGAAGTGTCCTTGAGTAAGATACTGAACCCCCAGCTGCTCCTGGTGGATCAGGCCAGCACCGGTGCATGGCAGCTCTGCCACCATCAGTGTGTGAATGGGTGGATAGCAGAATCTGTAAAGCGCTTTGGTCATGAGATGAGTAAAAAGTGCTATATTAGTGAAAGACATTTATATATTTAAATGGTATCCTAATCAGTTTAATCAGTGTCATTGTGTAACAAATATGGTATGATTAGGGTTTAATTATGCAAATGTTCATTTCTCACAAAAACCTGCTTACTTACAGGTGCATCTCAATAAATTAGAATGTCATCAAAAAGTTGAATTATTTCAGTAATTCAATTCAGAAAATGAAACTCATATATTATGTAGATTCATTATTTACAGGGATATATTTCAAGTGTTTATTTATTTTAATTTTAATGGTTATAGCTTACAGCTAATGAAAACCCCAAATTCAGTTTCTCAAAAAAATTTAGAATATTACATAAAATTAATTTTAAAAATTGATTTTTAATTGAAAAGTTGGCCAACTGAAAAGGATGTCTATGTACACACTCAATACTCGGTTGGGGCTGTTTTTGCATGAATTACTGCATCAGTGCAGCATGGCATGAAGGTGATCAGCCTGTGAAACTGCTGAGGTGTTATGGAAGCCCAGGTTGCTTTGATAGTGGCCTTCAGCTCTTCTGCATTGTTGGGTCTGGTGTCTTTCATCTTCCTCTTGAAAATACCACATAGATTCTCCATGGGGTTTAGGCCAGAAGAGTTTGCTGGCTAATAAAGCACAATGATACCATGGTCATGAAACCAGGCTTTGGTACTTTTGGCAGTGTGGACAGGTGCCAAATTCTGATGGAAAATGAAATCAGCATCTACATAAAACTTGTCAGCAGAGGGAAGCGTGAAGTGATCTCAAAATTTCCTGGAAACTGCACTGACTTTGGACATGAAAACACATAGTAGACAAACACCAGCAGATGACTTCTATGCAAATGAAAGTAAATTTTGTATTTCATTTGGAAATCAAGGTCCCAGAGTCTGGAGGAGTAGTGGAAAGGCACAAAATTATTATACAGCACAGTTAATGTTGAAAATTCAGTGAAAACTTTTTGCCCCTCATGGATCTTCACATTATCATGGTGGGGGGTTTGTGTGCCCTAGTGATCCCAGGAGCTATGTTGTCTGGGGCAATTTGCCTCTGGTAGTGTCACCCAAGATAAACTGGTCCAGGGTGAAGGGCCAGACTAAGAACGATCCAACAGACTCAAGATGAATGCTAAAACAAGGATTCAGTGTAACCCGCCCGGTATGGGGTAAGCGGGGCCCCACCCTGGAGCCAAGACTGGGGGAGGGGCTCAATGGCTAGCACCTGGTGGCCGGGTTTCCGCCCATAGGACCCAGCCGGGCTCAGCCTGAAGCAGTTACATGGGTCCGCCCTCCAGTGGGCTCATCACCTGCAGGAGGGACCATGGGGGTCTGGTGCTATGTGGATCGAGTGGCGGTCGAAGGCAGAGACCTTGGCGGTCTGATCCCAGGCTTGCTAAACTGGCTTTTGGGATGTGGAATGTCACCTCTCTGGTTGGGAAGGAGCCTGAGCTGGTGCATGAGGTTGAGAGATACCGGCTAGATATAGTTGACCTGACCTCAACACACAGCTCCGGTTCCGGAACCAGTCCCCTGGAGAGGGGCTGGAGCTTGGCCTACTCTGGAGTTGCCCCGGGTGAGAGGCGACGAGCAGGGGTAGGTATTCTTGTATCCCCCCACCTTGCGGCCTCTATATTGGAGTTTTCACCGGTGGATGAAAGGGTTGTTTCCCTGTGCCTTCGGGTTGGGAAATGGGTCTTGACCATCATTTGTCCCTATGCACCAAATGAAGGTTCAGCGTACCCACCCTTTTTGGAGTCTCTGACTGGGGTGCTGGAGGGTGCTCCTCGGAGAGTCCACTGTCCTACTGGGGTACTTCAACGTGCACGTGGGCAACGACAGTGAAACCTGGAGGGGGGTGATTGGGAGGAATGGCCTGCCCGATCTGAACCTGAGTGATGTTCAGTTATTGGACTTCTGTGCTAACCACAGTTTGTCCATAATGAACACCATGTTCAAGCACAAGGGTGTCCATATGTGCACCTGGCACCAGGATACCCTAGGTCGCAGGTCGATGATGATTTTGTTGTCATGTCATCAGATCTACGACCGTATGTCTTGGACACTCGGGTAAAGAGAGGTGCAGAGCTGTCAACTGATCACCACCTGGTGGTGAGTTGGATCCGATGGCAGGGGAGGACGCCATTCAGACCTGGTAGACCCAAACGTATAGTGTGGGTGTGCTGGGAACGTCTGGCTGAGGCCCCTGTCTGGGAGGTTTTCAACTCCCACTTCCGGAAGAACTTCAACCACATTCCGAGGGACTCTGGAGACATGGAGTCTGAACGGGCAATGTTCTCCACCTCCATTGTTGAAGCGGCAGCCCAGAGCTGCGGCTGCAAGGTCGTCGATGCATCTTTTGGTGGAAGCTCCCGAACCAAGTGGTGGATACCAGTGGTGAAGAGGGCCATTAAGCTGAAGAAGGAGTCCTATCAAGCTTGGTTGGCTTGTGGGACTCCCGAAGCAGCTGAAGTGTACTGGCAGGCCAAGCGGAGTGCACCTCAGGTGGTTGCTGAAGCAAAAACTCGGGTGTGGGAGAAGTTCGATGAGGCCATGGAACAAGACTTTCGGTCGGAATCGAAGAGATTCTGGCAAACTATCTGGCGGCTCAGGAGGGGGAAGCAGCTCTCTGTCCACACTGTGTATGGTGCAGATGGGGAGCTGCTGACTTCGACTGGGCATATCATTGGGTGGTGGAAGGAATACTTCGAGGATCTCCTCAATCCCACTGACACGCCTTCCACAGAGGAAGCAGGGCTTGTGGATGAGGGGGATGACTCGCCCATCATGGCGGCTGAGGTTGCCAAGGGGGTTAAAAATCTCTTTGGTGGCCGGGCCCCAGGGGTGGATGAGATTCGCCCAGAGTACCTCAAGGCCCTGGATGTTGTAACGATGTCATGGTTGACACACCTCTGCAACATTGCATGGAGGTCGGGGACAGTGCCTTTGGCATGGCAAACCGGGGTGGTGGTTCCCCTCTTTAAAAAAGGGGGACCGGAGGGTGTGCTCCAACTTTAGAGGGATCACACTCCTCAGCCTCCCTGGGAAGGTCCATGCCAAGATACTGGAGAGGAGAGTCCAGTCGTTGGTCGAACCTCGGATTCAGGAGGAGCAATGTGGTTTTTGTCCTGGCCGTGGCACATCGGACAAGCTCTTTACCCTCTCGAGAGCCCTCGAGGGTTCGTGGGAGTTTGCTCAACCAGTTTACATGTGTTTTGTGGACTTGGAGAAGGCATTCAACCGCATCCCTCGTGTTTTTTTTGTGGGGGGTTCTTCGGGAGTATCGAGCTATCCGGTCTCTATACGACTGTTGTGAGAGTTTGGTTCGTATTGCCAACACTCGGTCGGACTCATTCCCAGTGAGAGTTGGACTCCGTCAGGGTTGCCCTTTGTCACCGATCCTGTTCATAATTTTTATGGACAGGATTTCAAGGCGCAGCCAGGGAACGGAGGGTGTCATGCTTGGTGACCACAGGATCTCATCTCTGTTGTTTGCAGATAATGTTGTCCTGTTGGCTTCATCCAGCAATGACCTACAGGTCTTACTGGGACGGTTTGCCACTGAGTGTGAAGCAGCTGGGATGAGAATTAATACCTCCAAGTCCGAGTACATGGTCCTCAGCCGGAAAAAGGTGGATTGCCCTCTCCAGGTTGGGTGCAAGCTCCTGCCCCAAGTGGAGGAGTTTAAGTATCTTGGGGTCTTATTCACGAGTGAGGGGAGACTGGAGCGAGAGATTGACAGATGGACCGAAGCAGCATCTGCAGTGATGTGGACATTGTAGTGGTCTGTTCTGGTGAAGAGGGAGCGAAGCTCTAAGGCAAAGTTGTCAATTTACCGGTCAATCTATGTTCCTACCCTCACCTATGGTCTTGAGCTTTAGGTAATGACCGAAAGAATGAGATTGCGGATACAAGCGGCTGAAATGAGTTTCCTTCATAGTATTGCTGGCCTCACCCTCAGAGATAGGGTGATGAGCTCAGTCATTCGGGAGAGGCTCAGTGTAGAACCGCTGCTCCTCCACATTGAAAAGAGCCAGTTGAGGTGGTTTGGGCATCTGATCAAGATGCCTCCTGGACGCCTCCCACTTGAGGTGTTTCGGGCACGTCCCACTGGGAGGAGACCCTGGGGTAGACCCAGGATTCGCTGGAGAGACTATGTCTCCCAGCTGGTCTGGGAATGCCTTGGTGTCCTCTCTGAAGAGCTGGAGCAGGTGGCTGGGGAGAGGGAAGTCTGGGCTTCTTTGCTTGAACTGCTGCCTCTGCGACCTGGACCTCCGGAAAAGCGGGAGAATATGGATGGATGGATGGAAAAACTTTTTTGCCACGCAATATACAAAATCTTTTTAGTCAGAGAGAAGGGAAATACAAAATTTAAAATGCACCTAGTAAGATCTACTAGGAAAAGCTTTTGTGTGTCTGTGTGTGGGGTAAAATTGTGGAATGGGTTGGAGGAGAAACAGAGGCAATGCCCAGACATCCATATATTTAAATCAACTTATGAAGAAATGATTTTTGAACAATATAAAAATAAAGGACAGTAATATTACAATGTGTCTTTAATGAAGAAAGATTGTTATTGTTGTTATTGTTGAATATATATATGTTGAGTGCTATTGTTGCTATTGATATTATCATTATTGTTACTAGAATACTACACCGGTATTACAGTATTATGATTGTTGTCTAGGACGGGATTATTTAAAGCATTATATAGGCCAGGTGGCACTGTTATTATTGCTGCTGTTGTTGTAACTTCTATACGGCTACCTATTATTATGGTTATTATTATATGGTTATGTTGTGTATGCAGTTACTCCTTTGTTACTTTACACACACACATTCAACCTTGGATGTGCCACAATAAGCACAGACACCGTAAGTGCGTTTTTTAGGAGCCGAGGCTCAGCTTCCATTTTATTGAACTGAACTTGGACTCATTACATCCTAGTGCGCATGCGCGTATTACTTTATACAAGAACTATCAATGCGCAACAATGAAATAAAATAGATCCCAACATTCCATACCTAACACTCCTCCCTTCCAGCATTGATATCCCCACTAAACTAAAGGTTGTTTACCTGAGTAAGTATTAATCATAACTAAATACATCTAACCTATCTACTCTCATTCTACCATAACCCATTTCAGTCCTGGAATCGCTCTGGAGGTCTCCGAATTCTCTCTGGATAGCGCCTCTCTGGTGGAGCGTCGACAGCAGGATTTTGAGGAACAGCAGGGACTGGTGCAGTATCACCTGCATCGGCTTCAGGCCCGCCTGTGGCTTGATCTTCGTCACTGAACTGAAAGTCACCCTGGAATGGTGTAGCGTTGGCATCCATGTTGGTTGCTCCAGATGCATCCAACAGCTGATCCACGTGTCTACGCCACCGTAGGTCTGGCCCGATTTTCACCTCGTAGGTTAACGGTCCTGTCTGTGACACGATGGTACCAGGCTGCCACTTTTGTCCTTTGCTGCGGTAGTCTTTGGCTATCACCTGTTGTCCCACTTGGAAGGTACGCAGTGAGCGCGTCTGGGATCGGAGAGCAGATTCCGTCTGTTTTCTCTGTACACGTTGCTGTAGACTGGGTTTCAATAAGTCTAAGCGTGAGCGCAGGAGACGCCCTAGGAAGAGCATGGCAGGTGTCTGTCCTGTTATTGCGTGTGTACTGTTGCGATAGGCCAGCAGAAAGTTTGCAATCTTCTGCTGTAGCGATGCAAAGTCCTTATCCATGGCCTTCATAGACTGTTTGAAAGTCTGAATGAAACGTTCCGCTTGGCCGTTAGAAGCTGGATGATATGGCACAGTGGTGGTGTGTTGTATGCCATTCCTTTTAACAAAGCGCTGAAACTCTTCAGAAGTGAAAGGTGTTCCGTTATCACTCACAATCTGATGCGGAAGGCCTGTACGTGAGAACAGGGCCCGTAAGAGTTCAACTGTCTTTGCAGAGGTTGCTGTTTTTGTGCAGAAAACCTCAGGCCACTTTGAATGCGCATCAACTACGACCAGGTACATGCGGTCCATGAAAGGGCCCGCATAGTCGATGTGAACACGTTGCCATGGTTTTGTAGGCCATTCCCACACATGCAGTGGGGCTGTTGGTGGAGTCTTTTGGGTCTGCTGACACCCGTAGCATGTCTTTGCAATGTCCTCGATCTGTCCATCAATTCCAGGCCACCATACGAAGCTTCTTGCGAGGTGTTTCATTTTCACCACACCTAAGTGTCCCTCGTGTAGCACTGAGAGAACCCTCTGGCGCAGCTTCTGTGGTATCACTACCCTCGCCCCCCACAAAATGCATCCTTGATGCACTGTGAGCTGTTCACGGCGACTGGAATAGCCCGGTAAGGATGAGTCACCCTTGCGTGGCCAGCCTTTCAGTGTCAGCTCGTAGACTCTAGACAAGACAGGGTCACGGCCTGTCTCTCGTGCGATCTCCTCACTTGTGACTGGTAGGGGATCCACTTGTGTCATCTGGAACATGTCCACCGCTTCCTTGGTCTTAATTGGCGGTGCGACTTGTAGTGGCAACCGGGACAACCCGTCAGCGTTCCCATGGTGAAGTGTGCCTTTGTACTCAATGCTGTAGGTGTGAGCACTCAAAAACAAGGCCCACCGTTGCAGTCGAGCAGCGGCCATGGCTGGTACTCCCTTAGCTGGATTAAAGATTGAAACTAAAGGCTTATGATCTGTGAGGAGGGTAAAGTGCTTTCCGTATAGATACTGATTGAACTTTTTCACTCCCCAGACCAAACTAAGAGCTTCTCTGTCAATTTGCGCATAGTTGCGCTCAGCTGCATTCAGCGATCGGGAGGCAAATGCTATTGGTCGCTCTGTTCCGTCAGTGAACCGGTGTGATAGCACGGCTCCAATTCCGGAAGGGGAAGCATCACATGCAAGCTTGAGCGGCACTTCGGGGTCATAGTGTGTCAACACGTTGTCTGAGGTCACCAACTGCTTTGCTTGCTTGAAGGCCTTTTCACAGTCCTGGGACCAGTGCCACTTAGTGCCCTGTTGGAGTAGGGAATTCAATGGGTGTAGCACTGAGGACAGGTTGGGCAAGAATTTCCTATAATAGTTAACCAGGCCCAAGAAAGATCTCAATTGAGAGACATCTTGTGGTGGTGGGGCCTTCAAAACAGCGTCAATTTTGTCTTTGCATTTGTGTAGCCCGTTTTTGTCAATTTTGTGGCCACAGTATTCAATGTCATCCTGGAAGAATTCACATTTTGCTTTGTTGGCATGTAATCCAAATTCATTCAGTCTTTGGAGCACTTTTTCAAGATTTTCCAGATGTTCGTTGTCGTTAGCTCCCGTGATCACTATGTCATCCAAATAGCACTGTGTATTCGGTATGCCTTGTAGGACTTGATCCATTGCCTTCTGCCAGATTGCTGGCGCTGAAGCGATGCCGAAGACCAGGCGGTTGTACTGATAGAGACCTTTGGAGGTGTTGATGGTCAAGTACTTTTTGGACGACTCCTCCATCTCCATCTGTAAGTACGCTTGTGTAAGGTCAATCTTGGAAAATCGCTTACCCTGGCCCAGCGCTGCGAAGATGTCGTCAATTCGCGGTAGAGGGTACTGTTCCGCCTTCAAGACCGGATTGACTGTCACCTTAAAATCACCGCAGATGCGTACTGAGCCATTACCCTTTACCACTGGCACTATTGGCGTTGCCCATTCAGACCAGTCCACTTTCGATAGGATGCCCTCATTTTCCAACCTTTGAAGTTCATTTTCCACCTTGGGCCGGAGAGCGTATGGAACTGTACGCGCCTTGTGGAATTTGGGTACAGCGTC
Source organism: Pholidichthys leucotaenia (assembly GCA_020510985.1). NCBI lineage: Eukaryota > Metazoa > Chordata > Actinopteri > Cichliformes > Pholidichthyidae > Pholidichthys > Pholidichthys leucotaenia. The sequence goes on from CM035847.1 coordinate 130,552,802, forward strand.
GTCATTCAGAACAATCTGGGCTTTCAGATGTTTTAGTTTGCCTATGCCATCTTGAAAAACTTCTCCTGCATTTTGAAGTATTTTGTTCAATTTTTCATTTGTAGAGCCATTGCTCTGCTTTTTGGTCACTGTGGCTTGCATTTCTTTAATTGACTGCCAATCCAATTGTACTTCACGAAGCCATTCACGGCCAAACAGGGGCGCACCCCCTCTCTCAATAACATACAGGGGCAGTGCGCACTGTTGATCGCCATAGTGCACATTCACATTGATCACGCCCATTGGGGCTACGCGCTCCCCTGTGTAAGTTTTGAGCATTACATCTGTAGATTGCAATTGCAGATGTGAGAAGTGTGCCTGGTAATCCTTCTTAGACATGACTGACAATGCAGATCCAGTATCCAATTCCATAGTCAGTGTTTTTCCTTCCACTTTGGGTGAAACCCATATGATTCCCCTGTTGGGTCTTTTCAATGAGCAGACATCAAAGCAAGCTAAATCTTGTGCACTGTCTGAATCAGATGAGCAAGTTTCAATGGCATGCATGTCTTTTTGTTTATTTTTAAATTTGTGGAACTTTTTCTCCTTCACTGTATCTTTCACTTTCGTTTTGCACACTTTCTGTATGTGACCTGTTTTATGGCACTTGTTGCACTCCTTATCTTTAAACCAACATTCAGGTGGAGCGTGTGATTTCTTTCCACAGCGATAGCATGCATCCTTTTTCTGTTGTCTTTCGTCTATGCTGTGCATGTTGCATTCGTGAACATGGCATTCTTGCGCCATCTGCTGCTGCAGCTCGGTAGCGCCTTTAGCAGCTGCTTCCAGTGACGTGGCGACTTCAATGGCACGTTTCAATGTCAGATCTTTTTCTGTTAACAGTCTCTTTTGTATGCTTTCGTTGTGCAGTCCGCACACGAATCTATCTCGCAATGCGTCTGACAGATTTCTTCCAAATGAACAATGTTCAGACAGTCTTCTCAATTCTGCCACGAATTCAACAATAGACTCTGTTTTTAACTGATTCTGTTTATGGAATTTAAAACGTTCGGCAATGACGAGAGGCTTCGGATTCAAATGCGCCTCTAAAACAGTGACAATGTCTTTGTACGTCTTATCTGCCGGTTTGTCTGGGGTCAACAAACTGCGTAGCAAGTTGTATGTCTTAGCTCCCATTACACTAAGCAGTACCGCTACCTTTTTGTCGTTTGGAATGTCGTTTGCCACAAAGTATTGATCCAACCTTTCCACATATGTTGTCCAGTCCTCCGATGCGCTATCAAAACTGTCCATTCTCCCAATTATCCCCGCCATGGTTGGTGCCGTATTAACCGTCGGGTTTGTACTGTCTGTGTACACTTCGAGTTGCAATGAGTTAGCTTTTATCACAGTCAACAGTCACACTCACGACGACTCGTGTCCTCTCCGTGTCGGAATATCCATTCACAGATCCCGTCCTCGTCGCCAATTGTTGTGTATGCAGTTACTCCTTTGTTACTTTACACACACACATTCAACCTTGGATGTGCCACAATAAGCACAGACACCGTAAGTGCGTTTTTTAGGAGCCGAGGCTCAGCTTCCATTTTATTGAACTGAACTTGGACTCATTACATCCTAGTGCGCATGCGCGTATTACTTTATACAAGAACTATCAATGCGCAACAATGAAATAAAATAGAACCCAACATCCCATACCTAACAGGTTACTTGTTGTGCCTAGGTATTGTAAGCCCTGTGGGGGTATATGGTGGTATATATGGTGATTATGATGATGACAATATTGTATATAATTATATTAAACATACCAGAAGTATTTACTTATTATTATTACAATTATTATTAGATGTTGGTATTACTGTCATTATAAACTATCACTGTTGTATTATTTCTATTGCACAATTTAATTATAATAAAATGCATTATGGGGCGGCACGGTGGTGGAGTGGTTAGCACTGCGGCAGCACAGCAACTCACCCTTGGCCGGGGGATCCTGGGTTCGATCCCAGCCCCCACCAACAATGATCTGTGTGGAGTTTGCATGTTCTTCCCGTGTCTGCGTGGGTTTACTCCGGGATTTCTCCGGTTTCCTCCCACATGCCATAAACATGCAAATTAGGTTAATTGGCATCAAACTGGGGATTCTAAATTGTCCTTAGGTATGACTGTGAGAGTGAATGGTTGTCTGTCTCTCTGTGTTGGCCCTGCGGTGGACTGGCGATCTGTCCAGGGTGTACCCTGCCACTCGCCCAAAAGATCCCCCCCACAACCCAAAAAGGATTAAGCGGAAGAAGATGAATGAATGAATAAAATGCATTATACTTTATGATATTGTATAATGAATGTAATTATGGGATGGATAATGACTAGAATTATATAATTTTTTGGGTGACATTTTTTTTATGTTTATTTTTTTTGGTTTTGATTCCTTGTTTTTAATTTTTTTGTCTTGATGTTCAAATCAGTCAATCAATCAATCAATCAATCAATCAATCAATCAATCAATCAATCCAAGTTGCTTGAGGTCCAATGTCAGTGGTGATATGGGGAGCCATGTCATCTTCTGGTGTTGGTCCACTGTTTTATCAAGTCCAAAGTCAGCATAGCCATCTACCAGGAAACTGACAGGCCAGAAAACTCTCCTGACCTAAACCCCATAGAGAATTTGTGGAGTATTGTCAAGAGGAAGATGAGAGACACCAGATCCAACAATGCAGATGAGCTGAAGGCCGCTATCAAAGCAACCTGGGCCTTCATAACACCACAGCTGGCTGCCAAGATCAGGGCCAGGAGGATGCAGTTAGCAGGACATTACTTGTGGCACTATAATTTGCCTGCACACAGTCTTGTACAATGGAAGCCCAAGCATGGTCAAGCTCTCTGTGGTGACCACAGGCTAACCTACATAGACCAACTCAGGAAGGACACTGGCCTCCAGTCAGCTGACAAAATAAGATCCATCATGCTGGACAGACCATCATGGTGTGTTGTCGCTGGCTGTTCTCGAGGAGACTTGACCTTCTACTAGGTCTACTACTACTACTACATCTGTTTGTTCTCTCCCATAGATTGAGTCCCCATCGTGCTGTTTGCTCTCTACATGTCTGCTCTTTTCATCTTCTCTATCCCCTCACCCCCCCAGCCAGTCGCAGCAGATGACTGCCCTCCCTGAGCCTGGTTCTGCTGGAGGTTTCTTCCTGTTAAAAGGGAGTTTTTCCTCTCCACCGTCGCCAAGTGATTGCTCACAGGGGATCGCCTGATTGCTGGGGTCTTTCTGCAATTGTGGGGGTTTCCCCTACTGTTGAAAGTACTATGAGATGACTGTTGTTGTGAAATGGGGCTATATAAATAAAGTTGAATTAAATTGAACTGAATTGAATAAAACTAACACCTCAGAAGTACCACAGGCTGATCGCCTTCATGCTACGCCACACTGATGCAGTAATTCATGCAAAAGCAGCCCCAACCAAGTATTGAATGTGTACATGGACACAATTTTCAGTCAGCCAGCATTTCTATTAAAAATCCATTTTTAAAATAAATTTTCTGTAATATTCTAATTTTTTGCCAAATCTCTCAATGATCTCTCAATGATCTCCACCCCTGTGGAAAGGAGGTATTACCTGTGCTTGCGTGAGGCCCAATGTCACAGTTAAACGTGATGTTTAAAATCAGTGCAGTGCCCACTCGAAAGCGCGCTTACGGAATGATGCGATAGCTGCGTCTCCCTTCCTTTTAACAGTGCAACAAATCCACTGTCCATATAATGTGCAGTTGTGTCTGTCATAGCCTGTCAGGCATATGCTGCTTCAGCCCGGCTGGGAAGGTTAAGTGCTCTGAAGATGTGCTGCAATGTCAGAACAACTACCAACAAGGGAACTAGCTTGGAAAAAAGTACTTCATCAGTGTGTCAGCACTAAATGAGCTCCCTTGTAGCTTCTTTGAGGCAGCCCTTCTCCAACACAGGAGGAGAACATGACCAATAAGAGCTATGTGTTTATACTCCTCCACAGCAGCAACAACACGCAGCATGCGGAGACAAAGCAGGCTGTTGATCGCAATCTGTCTCTTAACGGAGATGACACAGAGTGGAGCAGTGCATTCTCTCACACAAATGCATGCTACAAGGCTGACAAACAGAGGACCAAGTGTCAGAGGTGTGACACAGAGGAGCAGCCTGAGAACTCCACCCATCCTTCCTTTTCAGAAAAAGCAAGTTTATATTTTTGCACCACCCATGCCCACGTAATGCAGAACAAAGAACAGTGAGCATCTCTTCTGCTCAGTGAAGAGCTGCTATATAATCAAAATGTGCATAATCAATGAGCATTCACATAACATAATGCAAACTGTCACACATATATGAACGTCAAAAGAAAGAGTAACATACCATCCAATCCCACCAAAAGACAAACTTCTCCTCCTCAGCATTTTGTCACTGTGACGTCCTCAGCACTCTCTCAGCTTGTCTCCTTTGGGCAACGTGGGCTCTGCTGTCAGTCTATCTCTGTTCTCTCTGCTGCACTTTGTATCTCTCAGTCTGACCCAAGCTCCCTCATCCCCCTCTCTAGTTCCTTTCCTCCTCTTCTCCCCCACCTGCCTCTCCAGAGCTGTCAGTTTCCACTTTGCCACTCGAGCAGTCAATGACTTTTCCTGAGACACCGGTTGCTCTTTTGCAATCCTGTTAAACAAATGCCCAATGTGGCACACTGACACACACATACACACAGGTATACACAGAGCACGTGGGGGGAGGAGCAACGTGAGGAGGGGCCACAGTCTCCCATCTGCCTCTCTGGGTTTGTTTCCCACACAAACACAACCACACACAGAGCTATAGTAGATTCACAAGTAATATTTGGACCCTACATTATAACCAAACATACATTTTCCCCTGGGGTCTGCCTATATAATGCTCACCAGGAAATGCAGTCACTTCCTCATGGTGAGTATGCAGATGCAGTGGTCACTCACAGTTTATGCTCACACATGCAAATAAGAGGCTGGAAAAAACAAAACATTTTAAATGATGGCACCATGACTACGGCCTACAGGTGGGTCATGAAACATAAAAACAAATGTTGAGTTTCATCCCAAATCTTCATCTTGCATTTCAATGCAGACTATGTAACAGCAGGCTAAAGTTGCACCAACCCTAATGTTCTACTTCACTTCGATTTGTTATCTATTAAAAGTGTATTCATAGAGTCTGTTGTGAATGGAAAATAGGCCATTTGCTCAACAGAGGAGTCAGACTGCAATCATTCTGTTACAGAGTACATCGTTAATACTCTATTGGAGAGAAAAAAAGAGAGACGAACAGCTGAGCAGAAAGATTACAGCATATACTGTACATAGAAACCTCTTGCGCTGTCACCATAGGGAGTGTCCTTCCTGAAGGCCTTCCTTTTAACTCCGGAGTAGATAGCTCTGACTCAGAATCAATGTTCCCACAGTGAGTGTTCAGAGAACTGAAACATTTTGCGACAAAAATCTATTTCTGCACACTGCATTTCCTATAGCATTTAGTTCTCTGAAAGATAGCTGTATTTGGTTGACAAAATACATAGATCTGATTATAGATGACCTCCAGCTGCACAATGTGTTAAAAGTATACTGCAAAAAGAAGACTGCACATGCAGAGTGCATGTGGAGTCAAATGCATGATAGCTAATAAAAGCGTTATGGTATGTAAATTGTATACTGTCATACTGTACATATTACACAGCAGAACGTATGCTAACTGTTATACAGGCTGATGATGAATATTGTTAACCCATCAGTGTTAGAGGGTCTCTACACTAAGATACTGGGAGATATAATAGATTTAATGAAGCAACCTTAGTGAACAAGCTCACATAACCCACGCGTCCCCATATCAGGGTCCCCCAATGAGAACTGTGTTCAGCATAAAATGGACCGAAAAAGTACAAGTTCCCCTCCCCAGTAAATGGAATCCCTCATTAGATGTATGTAACGGAGTCGAAAATGCACCTTAAACATTCCTTTTCTCAGTCATGTTTTCCTTTATATTATTGTGAATTTTATTTACTTGAGTGCTTTTATTTTGGCGGTACACTGCCCACATCTGCTTTTCCCGTACCTCCGAGGCTCCGGTAGTTCCTCCTTTCCCCCACAGTACCGCGTTGCTTTGCTGGGGGTAAGTCGTGCTTAAAATGTTGCTGGCATTAAATGACTGTTTTGTTCATCAGTTTTATCATTTAAACAGCAACCTTGGTTTGTAATTGTTCCTTGTTAATTTGACATGCTACTGTAGTATATTTTTCGCTGTTTATATTGTAAATAAGAGTTTTATGGATGTTTTCGGCACACCTTAGAAGTCCACTAGTCGCCATTTTAGAATTGCGCGCCAATATAAGCTCTATGGTGACTCTGGCAGCTTGTGCCGTTGTGTAACTTATATCTTTGTAAATGTAGGAGCCTGTGTGGGATCGAGGTACAGACGAAGAGTGATGTGCATTGTTTTATTTCTCCAACAGGTATGTTTGTTTTTGGTAAATTTTCTCATTTGTAATGTGATTTATTTTATGTATTGTGAAATTATTTTAGAGCTCCCTTTCCCACACAGTACCGCGTTGCTTTGCTGGGGGAGCCTGTGTGGGATCGAGGTACAGACGAAGAGTGATGTGTATTGTTTTATTTCTCCAACAGGAGCAAATAAATTGTGGGAAACATCAGTCTGGTGTCATCGTGATCCATATGCCGCCTGCACGCTTACACTAGTGTCCCCAATCACAGCCGTTTAAGGGTGCCCAAAAAGGGGACCCGATACATGTATGTAACGGGAGGAGAAGCAGTGTGTCCGGGTAATTGAGGAGTTAACGGCCGCTGCTCGGAGCTGCTCTTCCTGGAAAGATGAGATGTATTGCTGGGGGGGAATCACCAATCTGCTGGAGGCCAGACCAAGCCTGCATTTCCACCTTCGGGTGCAGAATCTCCATCTTCCCCTGCAACCACCACTGCCACCCCCTCCTTGTCACCTCTTGAGCCTGAGGATGACAGCTGGACCCAACCCGAACAGGACTCTCAGCAGGTACAGACTATGTGAGTTTTGGAATCAATGTGTATGAGGTGTGGGCTGCTCAGACCATTGATGATTTTATTTCAGACACCTCCCATTCTCTGGAGGCAGCCCTGACATTCTTGAACCCCGCAGCCGAAATAATAAAGGCATTCCCCAGCCTGCGGAGCTATCCTGAGCTGGGCAGGCTATTAATTTCAGTCGCTAACCTCCGTCACATGTACTGTGAAATGGTGAGGAATGCACCTGGGTCATCGAGGTGTGTGCCGACGAAGAAGCATCCCTGGCCTCCGGCGTCCTCCTCTCCTCGCCATCCTCCGGTGTCCGCTCCAGTTCCAATTCCAGCCCTGCTGCCACCCCCACAGCCACTTCACGGGCTGAAGATGGGGGCTTCTTCTACGCTGGAGTCTGTACCGACGAGACAGCGCCCCCTGGTTTCAGCATTACGTGACCCGGTGCCATCTGTGAGACATTCTTTGGCTTTTATGTATGTCTCCATGCTCCGCTTCTATTCCAGCTGTCTCCCTGGTGCACACACCAGCTTTACCAGGCATTAAGCCTGCCGCTCAGCCTGAGGATAAGCATGCAGCTGATTTCCACCGCAGTTGCTTCACCCATCATCACGCCTGCAGTGCTGGCTCCACCACCTTCATCATTGGTGCCATCGCCCACAACTGTTTTCTCATCAGGATCGCCAAGGGTGGCCTCTGAAGCGGCAGAGCAGGCCAGGCGCGTACCTTTTCCTTCTATTACGCCCATTGGGGGGGTTGAGGGTCTTGCCCGCCGTCTGTCTCTGCTGCCATTTTTTCTGATATTGATATGTCACCCACCTGTGTTTTTCCTTCTCCATCTGAGGTGCATGCTCCAGTAGTGACTATTTTGCCTCACATGCACACTCCTGCAGTGACTGTTTCTCCTCACATGCATGCCCCTGCAGAGACTGCTCCACCTCATGCGCACACTCCTGCAGAGACCGTTCTGCCTGCGGTTTCTTCAGCATCTCCTGCGGTCGTCATCGCCTCTCCAGCTGCAGAGTCATCAGGTTCCTCACCAGCAGAAGAGCAGGAGTTAAGGCAAGTCCTCTTCTTTGTTTTCTTATCTGTATTAGAGAGGTCTTGTCTTAATCCTGGTGAGGAAACCCAGCTGCAGCATCCATCTGCTTTTGAGCTCTTTCCGCCAAGCTTTTCTGCTGACTGTTTTGATGTAATGCCTGCTTCAACCTGTACCTCTTCCTCCCTGTCTAAGGTGCCAGCGTTGCAGGAGGATTCCTGGGTATCTGGGTTGGATGCGCCCCTGCCGTCTCAACCTGAGGTCAGCACCCCCCAGTCATCTCATTTGAGAATCAGCGCACTCAAACCATCAGCACATGAGGAAGGCGTGCTTCAGTCATCTGATCCAGAGGTCAGCACTCCCCAGCCATCTCATCTAGAGGTCAGCGCGCTCCAGCCGTCTCATCCAGGGGTCACTGAACCTCAACCGTTTCATCCTGGGTTTAACAATTCCTTGTCCTTTTCACCTGAGCTTAAAGTGCCCCTGCAATTATCTGTGGACCCGTTCTGCTCTCCGGTCTGGTGGTATAGCGACTCTGGAGGACCACCCAACTGGTTATGTTTTGAAATCTGGAGGCCCATGAACTGAGGCCCCCCAACCTGCTTTGTTCTCCGGTCTGGTGGTCTAGGGACTCTGGTAGACCACCCGACGCACTCTGTGCTCTGGTCTGGGGCCCCAAGGACTTGGATAGGCCCCCTGACCTGCCTTGCTGTCTGGTCTGGTGGCCCTGGGACTCTGGAAGACCACCTAACCCGTGTTGTGTTGGACTTTTCTGGGGAGGGAGTTTGTTTTGGCCCACCTGGCCCTTTTCCGCACCACCCACCCCGTGAGGGTTTTTAGGTTTTCTTTTTTTTTCTCTTTTGTGGGTGTTACCCTATCGTTGTCTGGGATCTGACCCTTAAAGGAGGGGTGCTGCAGTGGTTCTGAAAAGGTCTGCAGCCGCTGTCCATGCTTTATGTTCCTTTCTGACTCATTTATCCTGTTTGGTGTGTATCCCCTCTGTGTTTGTCAGCCCCATCCGTTCGGTCAGCTGTTTTCCTCATGTGTCAGCCGTTTGTCATGATTGCTCTCCTCACCTGTCTTGTATTACCATGATTATCTCTCTGTCTATATATATGCCTTTTCAGTCTGTGTTCTTTACTGTGCCATTATGTTCTGACTCTCTTACCATCATCTCTTACCATCCTCACCTGTACATAACTGCCCACCTAACTTGTACATTATTTGCTCATAACGGTACTCTTAACTTTCTGCACTGCTGCATATATTTGCTTAAATTGCACATACTGTCAATTACTGTATATACTGCACTGCTGTCCTTTGCACTTCTGATTGGATGCTAAACTGTGTTTTGTTACCTTGTATTCATACATGTGTAATGACAATAAAGTTGAATCTAATCTAATGTTAACTCCATGTATTTGCACCACACTGCTTGGAATTATTTGTTTCACCACACTGTTTGGATTCTTATTTCATTTGGCTTCTGCCCTCATGCAATGTTATTTTCTGCTAGTTAAAAAATCATAGTTTACCAAATTCGCCTGGCAAGTGGGTCCTCTCCTTCTTTGCCCTGGAGGAGCAAACGCTTCTCTGACAATATTGATGTTTTGTCCTTAATCCCTGCTGGTCCATCACATTAGTGAGGGCTTCAGAAGCTGTTGACCCTCTCTCCAGTCACTGTTTGGTGGAGCTCTTCTCTGCTGCACACCTCTTGATGGAGGAAATCCTTACAGAGTGTGAAAAAATAAGTTATAGTGTATTACTTGGATAGCCAAAAGTTCGACTTAAATTTCTACATACATATTTACAGCTACTTCCTCCGGCATACAACTAGGAAAATACCGGTCGCTATGGAGGGTGAGAATATGTATGGGCACATAATCATACCATCCATCCATCCATCCATCCATCCATCTTCTACCGCTTTTCCGGAGGTCCGGGTCGCGGAGGCAGCAGTTCAAGCAGAGAAGCCCAGACTTCCCTCTCCCCAGCCACCTGCTCCAGCTCTTCAGAGGGGATACCAAGGCGTTCCCAGACTAGCTGGGAGACATAGTCTCTCCACCGAGTCCTGGGTCTGCCCCGGGGTCTCCTCCCAGTGGGACGTGCCTGAAACACCTCAAGTGGGAGGCGTCCAGGAGGCATCCTAATCAGATGCCCATACCACCTCAACTGACTCCTTTCAATGTGGAGGAGCAGCGGTTCTACTCTGAGCCTCTCCCGGATGACTGAGCTCCTCACCCTATCTCTGAGGGTGAGTCCAGCAATCCTACGGAGAAAGCTCATTTCAGCCGCTTGTATCCGCGATCTCGTTCTTTCGGTCATTACCCAAAGCTCGTGACCATAGGTGAGAGTAGGAACGTAGATTGACTGGTAAATCGACAGCTTTGCCTTAGAACTAAGCTCCCTCTTCACCACAACAGACCGGTACAACGTCCGCATCACTGCAGATGCTGCTCCAATCCGTCTGTCGATCTCTCGCTCCATTTTCCCCTCACTTGTGAACAAGACCCCAAGATACTTAAACTCCTCCACTTGGGGCAGGAGCCTGTCCCCAACCTGGAGAGGACAATCCACCTTTTTCCGGCTGAGGACCATGGACTCGGACTTGGAGGTGCTGATTCTCATCCCAGCCGCTTCACACTCAGCGGCAAACCGTCCCAGCAAGAACTGTAGGTCATTGCTGGATGAAGCCAACAGGACAACATCATCTGCAAACAACAGAGATGAGATCCTGTGGTCACCAAGCATGACACCCTCCATTCCCTGGCTGCGCCTAGAAATCCTGTCCATAAAAATTATGAACAGGACCGGTGACAAAGGGCAGCCCTGGCGGAGTCCAACTCTCACTGGGAATGACTCCGACCGAGTGTTGGCAATGCGAACTAAACTCTCACAACGGTCGTACAGAGACCGAATAGCTCGTAACAACAAGCCCGATACCCCATACTCCCGAAGCACCCCCCACAAAAATCCACGAGGGACGCGGTCAAATGCCTTCTCCAAGTCCACAAAACACATGTAAACTGGTTGGGCAAACTCCCACGAACCCTCAAGAATTCTCGAGAGGGTAAAGAGCTGGTCCGATGTGCCACGGCCAGGACGAAAACCACATTGCTCCTCCTGAATCCGAGGTTCGACCAACGGCCGGACTCTCCTCTCCAGTACCTTGGCATAGACCTTCCCAGGGAGGCTGAGGAGTGTGATCCCTCTAAAGTTGGAGCACACCCTCCGGTCCCCTTTTTTGAAGAGAGGAACCACCACCCCGGTTTGCCATGCCAAAGGCACTGCCCCCGACCTCCACGCAATGTTGCAGAGGCGTGTCAACCATGACAACCCAACAACATCCAGGGCCTTGAGGTACTCGGGGCGAATCTCGTCCACCCCCGGGGCCCGGCCACCAAGGAGATTTTTAACCACCTTGGCGACCTCAGCCCCTGTGATAGGCGAGTCATCCCCCTCGTCCCCAAACCCTGCTTCCTCTGTGGAAGGCGTATCAGTGGGATTGAGGAGATCCTCGAAGTATTCCTTCCACCGCCCGACGATATCCCCAGTTGAAGTCAACAGTGTCCCATCCGCACCATACACAGTGTGGACGGGGAGCTGCTTTCCCCTCCTGAGCCGCCGAACAGTTTGCCAGAATCTCTTTGAAGCCGACCGAAAGTCTTGTTCCATGGCCTCACCGAACTCCTCCCATACCCGGGTTTTTGCTTCAGCAACCACCCGAGCTGCACTCCGCTTGGCCTGCCGGTACACCTCAGCTGCTTCGGGAGTCCCACAAGCCAACCAAGCTTGATAGGACTCCTTCTTCAGCTTAATGGCCCCCCTCACCACTGGTGTCCACCACTTGGTTCGGGGGTTGCCACCACGAGATGCACCGACCACCTTGCGGCCGCAGCTCTGGGCTGCCGCTTCAACAACAGAGGTGGAGAACATGGCCCATTCAGACTCCATGTCTCCAGACTCCCTCGGAATGTGGTTGAAGTTCTTCCGGAGGTGGGAGTTGAAGACCTCCCGGACAGGGGCCTCAGCCAGACGCTCCCAGCACACCCTCACTATACGTTTGGGTCTACCAGGTCTGAATGGCTTCCTCCCCTGCCATCGGATCCAACTCACCACCAGGTGGTGATCAGTTGACAGCTCTGCACCTCTCTTTACTCGGGTGTCCAAGACATACGGTCGCAGGTCTGATGATACGATAACAAAATCGATCATCGACCTGCGGCCTAGGGTGTCCTGGTGCCAGGTGCACATATGGACACCCTTATGCTTGAACATGGTGTTCGTTATAGACAGACTGTGGTTAGCACAGAAGTCCAATAACTGAACACCACTCGGGTTCAGATCGGGCAGGCAGTTCCTCCCAATCACCCCCCTCCAGGTTTCACTGTCGTTGCCCACGTGCGCATTGAAGTCCCCCAGTAGGACAATGGAGTCTCCAGGAGGAGCACCCTCCAGCACCCCAGTCACAGACTCCAAAAAGGGTGGGTACTCTGAAACATCATTTGGTGCATAGGCACAAATGATGGTCAGGACCCGTTTCCCAACCCGAAGGCGCAGGGAAGCAACCCTTTCGTCCACCGGGGAAAACTCCAATATAGAGGCAGCAAGGTGGGGCGATACAAGAATACCTACCCCTGCTCGTCGCCTCTCGCCCGGGGCAACTCCAGAAAAGGCCAAGCTCCAGCCCCTCTCCAGGAGACTGGTTCCGGAACCGGAGCTGTGTGTTGAGGTGAGGCCGACTATATCTAGCCGGTATCGCTCAATCTCGTACACCAGCTCAGGCTCCTTCCCCACCAGAGAGGTGACATTCCACGTACCAAAAGCCAGTTTAGAAAGCTTGGGATCAGTCCGCCAAGGTCTCCGCCTTTGACTGCCACCTAATCCACATAGCACCGGACTTCCATGATCCCTCCTGCAGGTGGTGAACCTACTGGAGGGCGGACCCATGTAACTCCTTCGGGCTGAGCCCGGCCGGGTCCCATGGGTGGAAACCCGGCCACCAGACGCTAGCCTTCGAGCCCCTCCCCCAGGCCTGGCTCCAGGGTGGGGCCCCGGTAACCCCATACCGGGCGGGGTACACTGAATCCTTGATATACAATTTATCATGAGAGTCTGTTGGATCGTTCTTCGTCTGGCCCTTCACCCAGGACCAGTTTGTCTTGGGAGACCCTATCAGAGGCAAATTGCCCCGGACAACATAGCTCCTGGGATCACTGGGGCACGCAAACCCCCCCACCACGATAAGGTGACGATCCATGAGGGGGCATAATCATACCATGTAGGATAACTAAGTAGACGGTTGTGCTGTTTCATCCCATCTAGCAACAATGCTCTGCACTGTGTGTGTTTATATATTTACATATTTATTCCATCTAGCTACAATGCTCCGCACTGGGTGTGTTTATATTTATATATCTATATATTTATTCCATCTAGCTACAATGCTCTGCTCTGTGTGTTTATATATCTACATATTATTCCATCTAGCTACAATGCTCCGCACTGTGTGTGTTTATATATTTACATATTTATTCCACCTAGCTGCAATGCTCCGTACTGTGGATGTTTATATATCTACATATTTATTCCATCTAGCTACAATGCTCCGCACTGTGTGTTTATATACTCATATATTTATTCCATCCAGCTACAATGCTCTGCACTGTGTGTCTCTGTATATATATATTTATAGTAACATGTACATATGTATATTAGCTGCTCTTTCTTTTTTCTTTTTTTCTTTTTTTTGCTATCCCTGTGCTGTTGCAATCCTGGAATTTCCCCACTGTGGGACTAATAAAGGCTTATCTTATCTTATCTTATTTTATCTTTCAAGTACTCAAGAAATCAGGTGACAAATGCTGTGCAGTAAGATTAGTTAGTAAGAAAATAAATTAGGACCTGATTATTCTACTATTAGAACTTAAACTGCTTTTAACCTGAATTTCCAGATTGTGATCAATAAAGGATTATCTTATCTTAAACTGTAATAATAAACAACTGTAACAACTGAATGGAGCTAATTAAGATCATGGTTAGCACTGGTTACCTCCCAGAAGAAAAGTGGTGACCCCTCTGTGACTTTTCAGCCTTTTAAAGTTCTTCAGCAGCTATCAGCAATCAAAAACAGAACTGATATTTATCCTGCTCCTTTGTTTGCCATGCCATACTTGAGGAGGATTGGGAAACTGACGTCTGCCTTCAGACACAGATATTTGGCTAAACAATTCACTACCTGGCAACCCAACAACCTAAAACGAGATAATAGCACGTAATATCAGGCTAGCGACGCTATTGACTGTGTCATCCTGACCGTATTTACCTTCATCCAGCTGCCGGATGTGAACGTCTACATTATTTTCAAAGTGTAAAAAATTAAAACATTATTTTTTTTAATATAATAATTTTTGAAGACTATAAAGACTTTAACTATACATTTCTAGACACTGTTGAAATATTATGTTCTTTATTTGTTTTCATAAAATGATTGTTTTGTTCACCTTTAAGTAGTGGCAAAAAGGAAGCTACTGAAATTAAAACACTGTGAAAGAAATTGTAAAAATGATATAAAACATCAACTGAGTGCCTTAAATTGATTTCATAGGTCTCTAACACAGGACAAAAATTTACAATACAACAATAAAATTCAGAATTTGAAAGAATTGCATTAGAGACTTCCCATATTTTCACTGAGACAATAACCTGTCTAAGCGATAAGAAAAATACTTTTTTGTAGTCTTTGTCTTGGAGTAAAACCATTATCCTATTTACACAGATGTAGTGGGGCAATACTTTAGTGGTGCACATACAATCTGGCGCAAGATGGCGCCCACAGTGGTCGCCATGGTGCTTCGCTGCGCCCTTTGTTTGTTTTTGTTTGTCAGTTGTGTGTCTGCCTGCTCTTATACCCGTGAAGAGCTTCTAAATATCAGGACTTTCACTCCCACGGACCTACTCCCAGTTTTTTTAGCTCCTGCCGCCGATCTGGTTCATTGCTTGGCTCGAAAAGTGAGACGGCGAAAGAGAGGAAGACAAGCGGGT
Organism: Pholidichthys leucotaenia; assembly: GCA_020510985.1. Taxonomy (NCBI): domain Eukaryota; kingdom Metazoa; phylum Chordata; class Actinopteri; order Cichliformes; family Pholidichthyidae; genus Pholidichthys; species Pholidichthys leucotaenia. Next base: position 130,567,938 of record CM035847.1, read on the forward strand.
GCTCTCGTCCGGCTTCGCAGGAGAGGCACGCGCACGGCTTTGCCTGGCATATTTCTGTCCAACACCAACTCTCTCTCTAACAAGGTAGATGAACTGAGACTGCTGATGCGTTTTAAGAACCTCTCTTCCTCGGCTGCCCTCTGTTTTACCGAGACCTGGCTCAGGGAAAACACACCGGACAGCGCGCTGCGCCTCGAGGGCTTTCAGCTGTTTCGTGCTGATCGTGACACAGAGCTCTCCGGTAAATCCTCAGGAGGCGGAGTCTGCTTTTACATCAACAGCAGCTGGTGCTCTGATGTAACGGTAATTTCCAAACACTGTTCTCCCGCCCTGGAATTTCTTTTTATTAACTGCAAGCCATTTTATTCCCCGCGGGAGTTCGCCTCATTCATCCTCGCCGCTGTGTACGGGTCTCCCGACGCGGACACGCGCGAAGCTCAGCGCGTGCTCGCGGATCACATCCAACACACGGAGCGGATTTTTCCAGACTCTCTGGTTATTGTGGTTGGCGACTTTAACCAGAGCAATCTGAGCCATGATCTCCCCCACTACAAACAGTTTATTAAATGCCCCACCAGAGGAATAAACACGCTGGATCACTGTTACACCACAGTGAAAGACGCATTTCACGCTGTTCCCCGCGCTGCGCTCGGATTATCTGATCACGTGATGGTCCACCTCATTCCCACATACAGACAGAGATTGAAGCTCACTAAACCTGTTGTGAGCACTACGAAGAAATGGACCAGTGAAGCTGAGGAGAAGCTGGAAACGTGCATGGAAATAACTGACTGGGGCATGTTTAAAGGAGCCATGCATGATCTGGATGAATACACGGACACTGTGAACTCTTATATCCACTTTTGTGAGGACAGCATTCTTCCATCGCGCACCAGGGTGAGGTACTCTAATGACAAGCCCTGGTTCACAGCTAAGCTCAGACAGATCAGGAAGGAGAAGGAAGCAGCGTTGAAAAGTGGAGACAGGGGCTGCTACAGGGATGTTAAATATCGGTTTAACAGAGAGCTGAAGAGAGCTAAATCTGTGTATTCTGAGAGACTCCAGCAGCAGTTCACTGCTAATGACTCGGCTTCTGTGTGGAGAGGACTGAAGCAAATCACCAACTATCGGCCTCAGGCTCCTAAAAGTCAGGATGACAAAGCCCTTTGTCAAAGACTGTCCCAACACTATGCCCGTTTTGACACCTCGTCATCTGTGTCCAACTCCCCCCCTCTCTCCAGCTCCACAGCCTCCACGATCCCTACTTCATCAAAGGCGCCCCCCCTCCTCCCCCCCCGCCCTTGTCATCAGTGAGCAGGACATGCTCAAACAGTTCTCCAGACTGAACCCGCGCAAGGCCCCCGGTCCGGACGACGTGTCTCCCTCCACCCTGAGACACTGTGCGAAAGAGCTGGCTCCTGTCTTCACAGACATTTTTAACACCTCCCTTAAGCTATGCCACGTGCCGTCCTGCTTCAAATCCTCCACCATCATCCCTGTCCCCAAGAAGCCACGGATCACTGGACTTAATGACTACAGACCTGTAGCGCTCACCTCTGTAGTCATGAAGTCCTTTGAGCGCCTGGTCCTGCCCCACCTCAAGTCCATCACCACCCCTCTCCTGGACCTGCTGCAGTTTGCCTACCAAGCCAACAGGTCTGTAGACGACGCAGTCAACCTGGCCCTCCACTCCATCCTGCAGCACCTGGACTCCCCGGGAACCTACGCCAGGATCCTGTTTGTGGACTTCAGCTCCGCATTCAACACCATCCGCCCCGCTCTGCTCTGGGACAAGCTGTCCCTGCTCAACGTGCCTGACTCCCTCTGCAGGTGGATCACCGACTTCCTGACGGACCGGAGGCAGCATGTGCGGCTGGGAAAGACTGTCTCAGACTCTGCTAGCATCAGCACCGGATCACCCCAGGGCTGTGTACTTTCCCCCCTACTCTTCTCCCTTTATACCAACTCCTGCACCTCCAGCCATCAGTCTGTCAAGTTGATCAAGTTTGCGGACGACACCACCCTCATCGGGCTCATCTCCAACGGCGACGAGTCTGCCTACAGGAGAGAGGTGGCCCAGCTGGCGTCCTGGTGCAACAACAACAACCTGCAGCTGAATGCTCTGAAGACAGTGGAGATGATTGTGGACTTCAGGAAAGTCACAACCCCTCTGCTCCCCCTCACCCTCACAGGCTCTCCCATCACCACTGCTGATTCCTTCCGCTTCCTAGGCACCACCATCACCAGGGACCTCAAGTGGGAGCCGACCATCAGCTCCCTCATCAAAAAGGCCCAGCAGAGGATGTTCTTCCTGCGGCAGCTGAGGAAGCTCAAGCTACCCACCAAGATGTTAGTGCAGTTCTACACAGCCATCATCAAGTCCATCCTCACCACCTCCATAACCGTGTGGTACACAGGAGCCACTGCCAGGGACAGACTAAGGCTGCAGCGCGTCGTGCGCACTGCTGAGAAGGTGATCGGCTGCAAGCTCCCATCTCTCCAGGATCTGTACATCTCCAGGACCCGGAGGCATGCTGGCCGGATCATAGCCGATCCCTCACACCCTGGTCACGTACTGTTTGCCCCCCTCCCCTCAGGTAGAAGACTTCGGTCCATCCAGACTAAAACCTCCCGTCACATGAACAGCTTCTTCCCCTCTGCCATCAGACTGCTGAACACTAAGTGACTTATTGACTCTCGTGCACTATGTACAGCAGCTCAACCAGACTCATGTCAATCATCACTGTTTTCTTCCTGCATTACCGACTGCACTATATGGTTCTCCACATTATCTGCTGCTCGCTAATATATTTTAACTGCTGACCAGTATTACTCACTTTTATTCTACACTTTATTGCATGTATAGTTTATTTCTTTTATTTTATCATGTTTAATGTTGCAGCATTGCACCGAGACAAATTCCTAGTTTGTGTACTACATGAACAATGGCAATAAATCTGATTCTGATTCTGATTCTGATCTGTCATATGTCTGAGCACCAATGTCATCTTGGAGCTCAGACACAGTCTATTGTGGTGTTTTGTATTTCTGCCTATTGTCTGCTCATATGTTTGTTTGGATCATTGTTTCTGGTTTTGCCCCTCTCTCTCCCCGGACACTCCCACTTGCCGTTCACAGCTCACCAGCCTCAGCTGTGAGCAGCTCATAATCAGCTCACCTGCAGCTCAGCTCTCACATCTGTCTCCACTCACATTGTCAGTTCACCTTGTATTTAATCCAGCTAGTTCATTCACTCCTCGCTGCTCCATTAGTCACTTTCCCTCAAGACTATGTTTGTGCAGTTTATCCTCTCCAGAGCTCAGCCCAGCACCGAAACACATAACATAAGTTTACTCTTATTCTCGTATCTGTTTTCATGTAATGCTGTTTTCCCCTCCAGAGGCCCAGTCTGGCTCTGAGGCATTATGTGGACTCCTTGCCCATCTGCCCAGCTGTATTTAATCTGAACTGTTTCACCTGCAGTGCAGTTTAGCCTCTCCAGAGCCGGGTTTCACTCTGAGGCACTGCAGGGTCATTTTCCTTTTGACGTTTTGTATTGGACTCTTTTGAACTGTTTGCTTTTGTTATTATTAAAACACACAACTTCATCCAGCGCGTGGGCTCATCTCTTTTCCTCTGCACCTCAGAGAGGCACGTACATGACACAATCACAACATTACTCTGTAAATGAAACTGCTGTATGTACATATTGCACACTTACATGAACAGACTTTAAAGACTTAATCAGCTCTTCAGACAAAGGTATCAAACCATTGTTACTTTCAAGGCTAGTAACTGCAAAATGGTTCCTGTCATGGGCAGCGAGAGCGCGCCCCTCCCGTCCCGTCTCACCTTCACTAATTCATCACTGCACCTGAGGCAGAAGACGCACCATCTCCCGCTCATCAGCCAGCGTACTTAAAGAGGCTCTCTCCACGCATTCATCGCTGGCTCGCCTGGGTATACTGCCCGTGAAAGGACAAGCAAGTATTATTTGACGAGTATTGACACGTCGTCTTACCTTGTTTTTCTCTCCTTCTCAGGTTGCGGCCACTGTGCAGGTGTGTCTCCAGGACTGCGTGTGCTCTCCTGCCACATTTACACCATTCCTCGGCTTCCAACCTCCACCCGGTCAGGCACCATCAGCTCATCCACCTCACCCTACTGGTTTGTCTATTTCCCGCTGGGGTCCTGCCGGTTCTTCCTCAGAACCCAAGTAAGTGGCAGTTTGGCTCGCCCATTTCCCCTTACTCCGTTCCTCCTCTCACAGCTCTCGTTTTCTCTCCACAGGTGGATTCCTCTGGCGAGTGACTGTTTCCATAGCTGTGCGCTTATTTTGAAATTTAATAAACTCTCTAATGTGCCTCCTCGTGTGGTTGTTCTCCTGTGCTGTTGCATCGTGCCCGTGAGCTGTCAGCTTATTAAACCATGACAGGTTCCATTATTGGTTTTATTTCCATATCCAACCTGAACTGTTGATTTTTTTAATCACTGAATAGTTTTGATTTCATTAAAGCCACTTCAGAAAGTATTCAGTGAAGTTATGAAATCAAATCTGCACTTTCAAAGCCTGATGAATACAATTATGGTCAAATGCTTTCCAAATGAATGCTTTCCATTATCACAGTACTGTTATTCTCTTGTGCTCTGAGACAGATGAGTGGATAATAGTATGTATAGTCAGTTCATATCTCTCCTCTGTTGACATGTTACTAATTAAAAGAATGCAAGACAAATGGTCCACTACAAATGGTCCACTGCCAATGGATGTTGTGGGTTTTCATGCATAATAAATCAATAGACTTAGACTTAGACTTAACTTTATAAATCCCTTTGGGATGACTCCCTCTGGGAAATTTAAAATTTCCAGCAGCACATAAAAGGAGCATACAGATCAGAAAAGCAAAAAAGAAAAAAATAAACACTTAACGTAATATACACAATATAAATACAGGGCTGAATATGGCTTGTACAAGTATGGTTAAGTTAAAGTTATTGCACTATGAATGTCCTACTGTCCTCTGTACTCTATGCCCCCCCCCCCAAGTGAGGAGTTATAGAGTGTGATGGCATGGTGGACAAAAGAGTTCTTGAGCCTGTTGGTCCGACACTTGGGAAGGAGCGGTCTTTCACTGAACAGGCTCCTCTGGTCACTGATGACAGTGTGCAGAGGGTGGCTGACATTGTCCATTATATCCAACAGTTTATCCAGAGTCCTCATCTCTGCCACCGTCACCAGGGTGTCCAGCTTCGCACCGACGACAGAGCCGGCCCGCCTGATCAGTTTATCCAGTCTGGATGCATCCTTCTTGGATGTACTGCCCCCCCCCAGCACACCACGGAGTAAAAGAGGACGCTGGCAACTACAGACTGGTAAAACATCCGCAGAAGTTTGCTGCAGATGTTGAAGGACCGCAATCTCCGTAGGAAGTACATCCTACTTGGTGTCTTCCCATACAAGTGGGTAATGTATGTTGTCCAATCCAATTTATTGTCCAACCACAACCCGAGATATTTGTATGAATCCACAACCTCCACCTCAGCTCCCTCTAACAGGACTGGTTGAGGTCTTGGTCTGGACCTCCCAAAATCAATAACCAGCTCCTTCGTCTTAGAGGTGATGAGCTGTAGGTGGTTAGTGTGGCACCATGCAGCAAAGTCCCCTACCAGTCTCCGGTACTCCTCCTCTCTGTCATCCCTGATACACCCAACAATGACTGTGTCATCGGCATACTTCTGGATATGACACAGCTCCGAGTTGTAACAGAAGTCCGAGGTGTACAGGGTGAAAAGAAGAGGGGCCAATACTGTGCCCTGGGGGGCTCCAGTGCTGCAGACAACTGTGTCAGACATAATGTCCTTCAGCCCGACATATTGTGGTCTGCCAGTGAGGTAGTCGGAGATGCAGTCCACCAGGTGGGAGTCCACTCCCATCTTGCTCAGTTATCCCGAAGCAAAGGGGGCTGAATGGTATTGAAGGCACTGGAGAAATCCAAAAAGAGGATCCTCACTGTGCCACTTCCCTTATCCAGATGGGAGTGGGCTCGATGAAGCAGGTAGAGGATGGCATCCTCCACACCAACACCTGGTTGGTACGCAAACTGCAGGCTGTCCTGGGCGTGTTGCACCTGAGGTCTGAGGAGGCTGAGGAAGAGCCGCTCCAATGTCTTCATCAGATGTGAGGTGAGTGCCACTGGTCGGAAGTCATTCAGCTCGCTGGGCCGGTTCTTTTTTGGAACTGGAATGATGCGGGATGTCTTCCAGAGAGTGGGCACTCTCCCAATCTGCAGGCTGAGGTTGAAGATCCGTTGTAGTGGTTCCCCCAGTTCTGCAGTGCAGGTCTTCAATACTCTTGGACACACTTTGTCCTGGCCTGCAGCTTTCCTGGGTCGGAGCTTCCTCAGCTGCCCTCTGACCTGTTCTGTGGTAATAAATGGCAAGGGTCGTACTGATGTGGGGGGGGGGGGGGGTTGCAATATTTGGGGGGAGGTGTGTGGAGGGGAGGGGGGCATGGCTGTAATGAGGGCGGGGGTGGGGGTGGGAGGGGCAAGGGCAAAGGCTGGTTGAATCTGTTGAAAAAAATCGTTCAGTTCATTTGCCCTCTCTATTGTCCCCTCAACAACTCTGGTCTTTGTGTTGAGACCTGTGATGGTCCTCACACCTTCCCAGACCTCCCTCATGTTGTTTTCCCTCAGCTTCTGCTCCATCTTTCTCCTGTAGCTGTCCTTGGCTTCCTTCACACAGTGTTTCACCTCCTGCCGTGCTGCCTTCATGGCCTCCCTGTCTCTGCTCCTAAAAGCAGCCTATATGCCCATATGATGCAACATTAGTAATTACAATAATTACTGATGAAAGAGAAGATGATTTTGGCTAAAATGAAGGAGCCATGCCAAGTGAAGTTCATAAAAATCAATAATGAACATTGATATCTGAAAGTGAAAGCTACATTTTGCCCTCATTGCCTTTCCAGTCTCAGAATTTTAGGAAGCATTTGTGCACAGCATAACATGAATTATTATCGTTATTGAGCATTATGAACAATTTCATATGGAAGGTCTTTCAAAAGGGTTGGAGAACTGAATGAATGTTTTGCTCATCAGCAATTTCCAGTCATTTTTTGTAGTATAGGACAGACTGAATTAAGGTAAGATAAAATAAACCTTTTTTAGTCCCACAGTGGAAATTTTCAAAATTTACAAGCTTCTCCCTCAGGCTTACGACCGAATCACCACAGTTATACATTCATGCAGCCCAGTCTCACCAAAAAAACGTCAAATTACATGGTTTCTCACTCTGAGAAAACATACATAGACACGTAAAAAACATTTTTTCACATGCAGTGGATACATGGCATTTACAGCTTTGAGAAACATGTCTACTGGCACCTTAACATTTGCCAGTTTTTGTTCCTCTCACTTTCATAACACCTCTCCAAATCATTTTTTCGGAACCCTAACCACTACAGGGAGTGATGCCTAAACCTAACCTTTCATTAGTAGACTTAAAAATAAACAAACAAACAAAAAAAAGTTACTCCCAGGTCAACATGGGACTCAAACTCATGTGTTATTGGTCTCATTGCTTGAAACCGCTTGTAACTAACCGTCTGCAATACCCCTCCCACCAAACGAATAAGTGCTGGAAGACTACCTAAAACAAGTGTTGGTTGTTCTGCTCATGCGGTGAGGACAGTGGGCTATTTTCCGTGTGTGCATTTGCGCATGCGCGGTGAGTGAAGGCATGGACTCCGCTTGTAAAAATGTATCCAGGTACGTTATTTTTTGGTTTTACATGCATGTTTTTTACTGAGATCGGGTTGATTCACGATACCATATGACCCTGAGTGTAATACTGCTTTTATATACAGTTCCATTGTCATATACGCCCCTACGGGGCAGAGAAACAACCTAGGTGCTGAACTGCCATTAGTGTAATTTATTGAACAGAAAGCAAAACATAAGGTAGACACTGTGCACACAAATACAAAGTAAAACAAGGGAGAAACTTACAAGGGCTGCACGCCAGAGTGAAGCAGAGCACTGGCGGAGACGAGGATTAGTCCATATAATCACAGGGCAAAGAGAACAGAAACTGGAGCCCTTAAATAACGATAAACCCCATCAACATAACAGATAACAGGTGCGGGCGTCTGCACAGGCAGGAGAAGTTGAAGATGCACAATTGGAGTCACCTGAGGTGGTGAGAAGAGGGCAATCTCAACAGACTGCAGGGCATGCCCACGCACGGCTGCACAACCCTGACAGCTGTCAACAGAGATAGGAGAACACTTGCAAGCACAAAATAAAATAACATACTCAAATATACAAATCAAAAACTGCAGAAATAAAACACAAAAGGAAAATGGCAAACAGTACATTAATACATACAACAAATAAATATCAATACAGGGAAAAAGAACCACAAGGCTGGGTCTGGCAGAACCTCCAGCCCAGCTCGTGACATCCACTAGCACAGTTTTGTTAAATGACAGCAATACAGGACAAAATGTCATTTTTTAAAATTGTTTAACCAGTTATTTTGCTCTGCCGAGAAAAATAGTACCTCTGTGAGCTAGGGCTGTGCGATATGACCAAAATTTCATATTATGATATGCACTACCGTTCAAAAGTTTGGGGTCACCCAGACAATTATTTTGTGTTTTCCATGAAAAGTCACACTTATTTACCACCATGAGTTGTAAAATGAATAGAAAATATAGTCAAGACATTGACAAGGTTAGAAATAATGATTTGTATTTGAAATAATAATTTTTTCCAGATACTCAACCTGCTCAAAGGAAGGTCAGTTTTATAGCTTCTCTAACCAGCTAACTGTTTTCAGCTGTGCTAACATGATTGCACAAGGGTTTTCTAATCATCCATTAGCCTTCTGATGCAACGAGCAAGCACATTGTACCATTAGAACACTGGAGTGATAGTTGCTGGAAATGGGCCTCTATACACCTATGTAGATATTGCACCAAAAACCAGACATTTGCAGCTAGAATAGTCATTTACCACATTAGCAATGTATATTAGATATTAGAGTGTATTTCTGATTAGTTTAAAGTTATCTTCATTGAAAAAAACAGTGCTTTTCTTTCAAAAATAAGGAAATTTCTAAGTGACCCCAAACTTTTGAACGGTAGTGTAAGTCATATCACAATAAAGATATATATTATGATACACATTTTCTGTAAATTCTAGTTTAGATAATCACATTAAAAGGACTCTCTTTTTTCACCTTTTTTTACATGCACCTTTTTCCTTCATAATTTTGCAGTGTTGTTATAAAACGGTCACCCACGTCCTTGCCTTGATTTTGTTTTATGAGATTCTCTGTGTTTTGTTTTGATCATCTACAACACTTTCCACTGAAGCAACAGAAGCGCGAGAACTGGTGAACACACCACATACCAGACAACGACGCTAGCTGGAGGCACCCGCTTGAACCAAGGGAGCTTCGGCTTCACCGTCGGTTGCTCGCTATCAAGCTGCGATGGCAGCTGGCGGTCTCCATTAGCACCCGGGACAGCTTCGGCTTCACCACCAGATACCTGCTACCAGGCTATGACCCAAGCTAATGGTCTCCATTAGCCACCGGGAGAGCTTCAGATTCACCGCCAGATAGGACAACACTAGCTAGAGGCCCCCACTAGCTACCGAGGGAACCTTGGCTTCCTCGGCTTCACCGGCAGATCCAGCTACCAGATGACGATGCCAGTTAGTGTCCTTCACTAGCCATCGGGAGAGCTTTGACCTCACTGCCAGATAACAGCTATTAGACGACAAAGCCAGCTGACGGCCTCCATTAGCCATCGGGCGTACTTTGGCTCCTGTACTAGCCAACAGGTGAGCCTCTCCTTTGATCCCAATCAGACTAGTCATTATGCCTCCGAAAAAGAATCAGACAAATGGAGAGGAGTTGGAGGAGATCAAAATCTCACTAAATTTTATGCCTGAAGAAATATTTAAGATAACAAAACAACAAACTCTGCTTATTGGCCTTATGGAAAGTGCATGAACTAAAGACTGAAATTATGGAAAAAGACAAGAAAATTAATTTCTTAGAAAGGCATGTGGATGAATTAGAACAATATACAAGAATGGATGATGTCATTGTGAGTGGTCTTAACACCAGACACCATTCCTATGCACGTGTGACAGCTAGAGTTGATAACCAGGATGGGGAGGATGAGACACTGGGAGAATCACACACTCTTGAGCAGCAGGTGTTAAATTTTTTCAACTCTAAAAACATTGTTGTGGACTATAAGACTATTTCGGCTTGTCACATGTTGCCTAGAAAAGACAGTAAAGGAAAACCAGCGATAATCATCCGATTTGCAGTATCCGAAATTATCCGAAATTTGCTAACAGAAAAGCAAAAACTGATCTTCTGCGACAAGCAAGAAAACTGAGAGGAGCGGGTGTCTATGTAAACAAACATTTAACAAAAAAGAACTCTGAAGTAGCTAGACAAGCCAGGGCTCTCAGAAAACAGGGAAAAAATACAATCAACATGGACAAAGAACTGTAAGGTGTGGATAAAACTGCTTGGCACTCCAGAAGAAGCTAAAGTAATAATGATTAGCGATATGGAGGAATTAGACCAATTTAAACCTTAGCTCTTATGCACGAATAACAGTGCAGTAAGATTATGAGTGGAAATTTTTGTGGGTTTTTTTTGTTTTGTTTTGTGTTTTTGTTTTGTTTTGTTTTGTTTTTTCTCTTTTTTTTCTTTTTGGTGTACATTGCTGACACAACTTATGATCAGCACTTTAACCAATCATCCTTCCTCATTTAATAATGGAAGTGTATTAGGTCAAATTGAAGCTGAAACCTTGGTAAATACTGAACAACAACCACAAGATATTTTAGGTGATATTGACCCAGATAACAATTATTTTACTAATATTAACAATATGTGTACTTATTATGATGAACAACAATTAAATGGAATTATGAACTCGGATCAGACATTGACAATAATGCATATTAATAGTAGGAGTCTCTATGCCAACTTTGATAATATTAAGGAGTTTTTTAAATCAATTCAAGACCCCATTTAGGATTATAGAAATAAGTGAAACATGGATTAATGAAGAAAAATATGTAAATTTTGAATTACATGGATATGAGATGTTTACACAAAATAGGGAATTTAAAAATGGTGGTGGGGTAGACTGTATGTTGATAGAAATTTAAAAAGTAAAAAAGTGGACAGTATGACATCAACAGTGAATGAAATTATGGAATATTTAACAATTGAAATTACAATGGAAAATAGAAAAACATAATAGTAAGTTTTATATATAGAGCACCGGGATCTGAAATGGAAAAATTTAGAAATGGTATGGAAAAGATGTATACAAAAAAAAAAAAAAAAAAAAAAAAGACAAAAAGGTATCTTTATTTGTGGTGACTTTAATATAGATTGAATGAAAACAAAATAACATAAACCAACTGAAAATTTCTTAGATACATTGTATAGCTTAACCTTATTTCCAAAGATTACAAAACCCATGAGAATAACAACACACTGTGCTACCCTGATAGACAACATTTTTACCAATGTTATTGAATATAATATGGTGAGTGGTATACTAGTAAAAGATATTAGTGACCATTTGCCTATATTTGTTTCTTTAGATGTTAATTATGGGGTTAATGAGAGTAAGAAAAATAATAAACCATGTGAAAAGATTATTTATAAAAGAATACGAACAGAAGATAGAATCAGTGCTTTAAAAGATGACTTAATGTTACAGAATTGGAATGTGGTCTATAGAGAGAAAGAAGTGGACAGGGCATATGATAAATTTATTGATATTGTAGAGACTGGGTTAATCATCTCAGACTGGATGCAGAGGGTAAACAGAGAAGGACAATAGCTATGGAGATTATGGTGAGGTAGCAGGAAGAAGGAGTTGGGGGGAGAAGGGATGAATGTATTGTGATGTGACATACCATGTCAATGAACTTTAAAAAAAAAATAAACAAAACAAACAAAAAACTTATGACTGACTTGAGTAGACATCAATTATACCCAGTTGAAGGAAGTCATTTGACACAAAGTGAGGAAATTCAAACTCTGAAAATATGCCATTATGCTGAACATAAACTACAAGAGATGAAGAATGATATTGATCCTGATAACCACTTTTTCAATAATATTCATAATCATTGTGACTATTACACTGAAAAGCAATTCAAAAGTCAAGTGCAACTAGATGGTAAACTATCAATAATACACTTCAACAGCAGAAGTCTTAACAAAAACTTTCCACAGATTCAGGACTATTTAGAATGGCTAGACAGAAAATTTACAGCTATCGCAGTCTCTGAAACTTGGCTTAATGAACAGCAGGCTCCTCTGATGGCAATAGAGGGATATCAGATATTTCATATTAACAGATCTCAAAAAAAGGGTGGTGGTGTTGCACTGTATATTGATGACCTGTATAGGTGTAAGCTTGTAAATGGAATGTCCTTTGCACTACCAGGGATTTTAGAATGTGTTACTGTTGAGATTGACCAAGATAAAACAAAAAAATCTAATTATAAGTTGTATATATAGAATGCCGGGAACTTGCATTGAGACATTCAAAGAAAAATTAGTAGAGCTGTACAATAATATTACTAGTAAGAAACTGGTAGTAATTTGTGGAGATTTCAATATTGATTTACTAAATCCATATCAACAAAATGTAATTACAGAGTTCATGAATTCTATGTACAGCATGAGTCTATATCCCACAATAACACATCCCAGTAGAATCACAGTTCACACTGCTACACTTATTGACAACCTGTTTGTTAATATTATTGATAAGAAAATAGAAAGTGGATTATTGATAAATGATATAAGTGACCATTTGCCAACCTTTGCACTTATCCATGGCCACACGGGGGCCAATACAGAAAAATTTTTAAAATCGTTCAGATACAAATCACAAAATGCAATCAGTTCTTTTAAAGAAGACTTGCTGAAGCAAGACTGGAGAAAAGTCTATATATCAGATGTAAATGAAGCCTATGACACATTTATGAACATTGTAACCACTCTTTATGAAAAAAATTGTCCATTAGTAAAGAAAAAGCTTAAACATAAATTTGTCGATAAGCCATGGTTAACCAAAGGATTAAAAAAGGCGTGTAAAAAGAAAAAAATATTATACAAAGCTTTCCTAAAGAAAAGGACAAAAGAAGCAGAGCAGCGGTATAAAACATACAAAAATAAGTTAACATATATAATAAGATGTAATAAAAGAGACTATTACAGTAAAGAACTGGAGAAAAACAGAGACAATATTAAAAATATATGGACAATACTTAACAATATTCTCGGAAATAAAAACAGAAATACAAGCTACCCAACCAATTTTTCAAAAAATAATTAAACAACTCAGAGTGTGAATGCAGTTTCACCTGCAGATGAATTTAATAACGTTTTTGTTAACATTGTTCCTAATTTGGCTCGAGAAATACCCATTACGGCACCTACTGGTGATACAATAAGCAAAAACACTGCTATAAACGACTCCATTTTCATAAAGAACACAGATGAGAGAGAGGTCATTGAAACTGTTAAATCCTTTAAAAGTAAAACATCTACGGACTGTGATGGTATTGACATGCTCTTAGTCAAAACTATTATTGAATGCTTAGTGAAACCACTGACGTATATCTGTAACCTGTCTCTCCAAACAGGTATATTTCCCAATGCAATGAAAATAGCTTAAGTAATTCCGATATACAAGACGGGTGACAGAGGGGAATTTTCAAACTATAGACCAATTTCACTATTGCTGCAATTTTCCAAGATACTTGAAAAAATATTCTATGAGAGAACTGACAACTTCATACTGAAGAATAATTTATTGTGTGAGCAGCAATATGGGTTCAGACACAAGAGGACAACTGCATTTGCTCTAATGGAATTTATAGAAAAAATATCAACTGCCGTTGAAAATAAAGAGTATTCGGTTGGGGTATTCCTGGATCTTAAAAAAGCATTTGATACAGTGGATCATAATTTATTATTAAAGAAACTACAAAATTGTGGTATTAGGGGGGTAGCACTGTCCTGGTTATGTAATTACTTAAAGAATAGATATCAGTATGTATGTGTTGGTAACAAAAACTCACAGTTACTGAAGGTTACTTGTGGAGTCCCACAGGGTTCAGTTTTGGGGCCATTGTTATTCAACATGTATATAAATGATATATGTAAAGTTTCAGAAAAAATGGATTTAATATTGTTTGTCGATGACACTAATTTATTATGCAGTGGAAGCAATTTGGAACAACTTTTGGATACACTCGGAAAGGAATTAGGAAAGCTTAAACTGTGGTTTGATTCAAACAAATTAACGCTCAATTTAAGTAAGACAAAATTTATAGTTTTTAACAACCATCACAACAACTAGTATCCAAACTCAGTGTAAATGGTGTAGAGATTGAAAGGGTATCCAAAACTAAATTTCTTGGAGTAATAATTGATAATAAACTGTGTTGGAAGTCACATATTAATTATATTAAAGGTAAAATATCTAAATCAATTGCAATACTACACAGAGTGAAATATTTGCTGAATCAACCCACATTATATACTTTATATCATTCATTAATACTCCCATACATGACATATTGTACTGAAGTATGGGGAAATACATATAAAACAAACATATATCCAGTCTTTAGGCTTCAGAAGAGAGCTATTAGAATAATAAACAAAGCTGCTTACAGGGAACCAACAAACCCACTTTTTCTTAAATTAAAAGCTCTCAAGTTGAAAGATCTGGTTGACTTTAAAACTGCAGTAATAATGTTTAAGGTGAAGAATCTATCACTGCCCGCAAATATCCAAAAGTTGTTCCAAATAAGGGAGAAACAATATCATTTCAGAGGAACATGTATATTTCAAAAACCTTCAGTGAGAACTACCACCAAGCAACACTGTGTTTCAGTGCAAGGAGTCAGATTATGGAACGCTTTAGGACCTGAATTAAAAGCATGTACAACGCTTGGACAATTTAACCAAAAACTAAAGGAAGAAATACTCCAAACATATATACAAGATGACATGTAAAATCACATAAGGACTGTCATATCCGGTCTGTGCTGTGTTGTAGCTTAATTTTTTTTGTCACATTTTGTCTTAGCTTTGTTCTGAATTGTAATCGCTCCTGTTTTGTTTTTCTTTTGAATTCTTGGATGGAATATGGGTGGGCAATATAAGCTGCGGCTTCAGTCATCACCCATTTCGGATAATTTATGTTGAACTGCATAATCAGAGGAGTTATTGTCTAATTTGACCTTGTTGGATTTTCTTTCCCCCTTTGTTATATTATTCTGTTTCTTTTTTCTATCTTTACTTTTAATCTATCCAAAATAAAGATTCATTCATTCATTCATTCATTCATGTGAGATGTCATGGAGATGTGAGATGGGCGGTTGGTATAAAAGGAGAACCCATGGTGTATTGAGACATGCTTTTCTGTGTATGACTGATGTGAGAGTGAATAAAATCGTCTGCTGCATAAATCAGTCTCGTTATTTACTCTCTCCACACTGGTGACCCTTTGACTAATTGTGAAACACAAGGCAAGAACCCTGGAGTTGGCCCGGATGGGAAGCCCCAGCAATGCGGCAAGCATCCCAGAGACGGCCCGGACGGGAACCCCCAGCAACGTGTGCGCTGTTTCGGTCAAACTACCGGACTTTTGGCTGCACGACCCGCGGTCTTGGTTCCACCACACCGAGGCTCAGTTTGCCCTCCGGGGAATAACGGCAGACGACACCAAATATTACTATGTGGTCGCAGTGCTGGACGCTCGCACGTCTCAGCAAGTAGCGAGCCTGCTCCAACAGCCTCCAGCCCACGACAAATACGAGGCTCTCAAGGCTGCGCTGACCTGGCGCTACACGCATTGTGAGAGAGCAGAGAGGCTCCTGAGGCGCTCTGAGTTAGGAGATGGTTCGGCGGTCGAACTGATAGAGAAGATGTTGGCGTTAATGGGCACGGACGACGGGCATTTTCTGTTTGCCCACCTTTTCCTCCGGAACCTCCCAACAGAGGCGAGAGCGGTTCTTGCCAATTCACCATTGCTGGCCGCGCGTGACTACCGTGTGCTAGCCCAGGAGGCAGATCGGATCATCTTCACCACCAGAACCCTCACAGTGAACGCAGCGGTGTTGGAACCCAGCGAGACGACCAACGGAGGTGAGGAGCCGCCGACGGTAGCGGCAGCGGAGGCCAGGAAGCACCAGAGAGACACGCTCTGCTTCTACCACCGCCGCTTTGGAGAGAACGCACTCAGATGTGCGCCACCGTGCCAATTCAAGCGCTCGGGAAATGCCAAGGCCGGCAGTCGGTAGCAGTTGCAACCGCCGGTGAAGAGAACAAGCTGCTCTACGTGACAGACTCGCGCTCGGGGAGACGGTTCCTCGTAGACACCAGAGCCCAGAAGAGCATCATCCTGCCGTCCTACGCCAACCGGCTAGCAGGAGCTAGCAGCCCCGGGGTGGTAGCAGTAAACGGCTTGGACATTAAGACTTTTGGTGAGAGAACGCTGACTTTATCCCTACACGGCCATATGTACGAGTGGACTTTTGTCATAGTGGCACTGAGTTTCCCAATCCTGGGAGCTGATTTTCTGTGTGCACATGGGTTACTAGTCGATGTTGCTAACAGACGCCTGGTTAATGCAATGTCTTTTGATTCTCTCCCCTGTACAGCTCGAGGGGCCGGGCCAATAACACAAGCCAACGTCACAGCTCCAGGCAGTAAGTTCCACACACTGCTCACTCAGTTCCCAGCACTCACGGTCCCGACGTTTTCGGCGGACATCGCTAAACACAGGGTGGAACACTTTATCACCACCACCGGGCCGCCCGTTTTCGCACGACCTCGGCACTTGGACGCAGCTAAACTGGCCATAGCGCGCGAAGAGTTTGCCAGTTCGGTAATTTCCAAACACTGTTCTCCCGCCCTGGAATTTCTTTTTATTAACTGCAAGCCATTTTATTCCCCGCGGGAGTTCGCCTCATTCATCCTCGTCGCTGTGTACGTCCCTCCCGACGCGGACACGCACGAAGCTCAGCGCATGCTCGCGGATCACATCCAACACATGGAGCGGACTTTTCCAGACTCCCTGGTTATTGTGGTAGGCGACTTTAACCAGAGCAATCTGAGTCACGAGCTCCCCCGATACAAACAGTTTATTAAATGTCCAACCAGAGGATTTAACACGCTGGATCACTGTTACACTACAGTGAAGGACGCATATCGCGCTGTTCCCCGCGCTGTGCTCGGATTATCTGATCACGTGATGGTCCACCTCATCCCCACATACAGACAGAGACTGAAACTCACTAAACTTGTTGTGACCACCACAAAGAAATTGACCAGTGAAGCTGAAGAGAATCTGAACACATGCATGGAAATAACTGACTGGGACATGTTTAAAGGAGCCACACATGATCTTAATGAGTACACGGACACTGTGAACTCATATATCAACTTCTGTGAGGAGAGCATTCTCCCATCGCGCACCAGGGTGAGGTACTCTAATGATAAGCCCTGGTTCACTGCCAAGCTCAGACAGATCAGGAAGGAGAAGGAACCAGCGTTGAAAAGTGGAGACAGGGACCGCTACAGAGAGGTCAAATATCGGTTTAACAGAGAGCTGAGGAGAGCTAAATCTGTGTATTCTGAGAGACTCCAGCAGCAGTTCACTGTTAATGACTCGGCTTCTGTGTGGAGAGGACTGAGGCAAATCACCAACTATCGGCCTCAAGCTTCTAAAGGTCAGGATGACAAAGCCCTTTGTCAAAAACTGTCCCAACATTACGCCCGTTTTGACACCTTGTCAGCTGTGTCCAACTCCCCCACTCCACCCAGCTCCACTGCCTCCTCGGCCCCTAATTCATCAAAAGCGGTCCCCCCCTCCTCCTCCTCCTCCTCCCCCCCTGCCCTTGTCATCAGTGAGCAGGACGTGCACAGACAGTTCTCCAGACTGAACCCGCACAAGGCCCCCGGGCCGGACGGTGTGTCTCCCTCCACCCTGAGACACTGTGCGAAAGAGCTGGCTCTTGTCTTCACAGACATTTTTAACACCTCCCTTAAGCAATGTCACATGCCGACCTGCCTCAAATCCTCCACCATCATTCCTGTCCCCAAGAAGCCACGGATTACTGGACTTAACGACTACAGACCTGTAGCGCTCACCTCTGTAGTCATGAAGTCCTTTGAGCGCCTGGTCCTGTCTCACCTCAAGTCCATCACCACTCCCCTCCTGGACCCGCTGCAGTTTGCCTACCGTGCCAACAGGTCTGTGGACGACGCAGTCAACCTGGCCCTCCACTCCATCCTGCAGCACCTGGACTCCCCGGGAACCTATGCCAGGATTCTGTTTGTGGACTTCAGTTCTGCATTCAACACCATCCGCCCCGCTCTGCTCCAGGACAAGTTGTCCCTGCTCGATGTGCCTGACTCCCTCTGCAGGTGGATCACCGACTTCCTGATGGACCGGAGGCAGCATGTGCGGCTGGGGAAGTCTGTCTCGGACTCTGTTAGCATCAGCATTGGATCACCCCAGGGCTGTGTACTTTCCCCCCTACTCTTCTCCCTTTATACCAACTTCTGCACCTCCTCCCACCAGTCTGTTAAGCTGATTAAGTTTGCGGACGACACCACCCTCATTGGGCTCATCTCCAACGGCGACGAGTCCGTCTACAGGAAAGAGGTGGCCCAGCTGGTGTCCTGGTGCAGCCACAACAACCTGCAGCTGAACGCTCTGAAGACAGCGGAGATGATTGTGGACTTCAGGAAAGTCACAACCCTCCTGCCCCCCCTCACCATCACAGGCTCTCCCATCACCATTGCAGATTCCTTCCGCTTCTTGGGCACCACCATCACCTGGGACCTCAAATTGGAGCCAACCATCAGCTCTCTCATCAAAAAGGCCCAGCAGAGGATGTTCTTTCTGCGGCAGCTGAGGAAGCTCAAGCTACCCACCAAGATGTTAGTGCAGTTCTACACGGCCATCATCGAGTCCATCCTCACCTCCTCCATAACTGTGTGGTATGCAGGAGCCACTGCCAGGGACAGACTAAGGCTGCAGCGCGTCGTGCGCACTGCTGAGAAGGTGATTGGCTGCAAGCTCCCATCTCTCCAGGACCTGTACATCTCCAGGACCCGGAGGCGTGCTGGCCGGATCATAGCCGATCCTTCACACCCTGGTCACGTACTGTTTGCCCCCCTCCCCTCAGGTAGAAGACTTCGGTCCATTCAGACTAAAACCTCCCGGCACATGAATAGCTTTTTCCCCTCTGCCATCAGACTGCTGAACATTAAGTGACTTATTGACTCTCGTGCACTATGTACAGCAGCTCAACCAGACTCATGACATTCATCACTGTTTTTCTGTTGCATTATCAACTGCACTGTGGTACCCCATATTATCTGCTACTTGCTAATTTATTTAAAACTGCCTTGACTAGTATTACTCATTATTACTGTTATTATTATTATTATTATTATTATTATTATTATTATTACTTATTTTTCTACACTTATTGCACATTTTTAGTCCTTTAGTTTTTTAGTTTATCTCTTTATCTCATCATGTTTTTAATGTTGCAGCATGGCACCGAGACAAATTCCTAGTTTGTGTACTACATGAACAATGGCAATAAATCTGATTCTGATTCTGATTCTGATCATCAGGCGATCAAACAGCCCATGGGCATCCCCGCTACACATGGTCCCTAAGGCCGAGGGATCGTGGCGACCGTGTGGAGATTTCCGCAGATTGAATAACGCCACAGCGCACGACCGCTACCTGATTCCCCATATTCAGGATTTTTCCGTTCACCTCGCTGGAGTACGCATTTTTTCTAAAATAGACCTGGTCCGCAGTTACCACCAGGTCCCAGTGCGCGAGGAGGACATACCCAAAACAGCAGTAATAACTCCGTTTGGCTTGTTTGAGTTTTTACGCATGCCCTTCGGATTAAAAGGAGCAGCACAGACATTCCAACGCATGATGGATGCAGTGTTGCGCGATCTCCCGTTTGTGTTCATCTACCTGGATGATATCCTGGTGGCCAGTGCGTCCGAGGACGAACACGTAACCCACCTCAGGATGGTTTTCCGTAGGTTGGAGGAGCACGGGTTAATAATCAACCAGGCGAAATGCCAGTTCGGCGTGACAGGGATTGATTTTTTGGGGCACCGCGTCTCACCGGAGGGAGAGATACCCTTGCCCGACAAAATGCGCACCGTGGCGAATTTTCCCCGGCCTCAGACGGTCAGGGCGCTGCAAGAATTTTTGGGGATGGTTAACTTTTATAACCGGTTCCTCCTCCGCGCAGCTCAACTCATGCAGTCATTGTACGCCACGCTCAAGAGACGGAAGCCCGCGGACAGAGTCGAATGGACTCTGGAGCGAGAGAAGGCATCCTCTGAGGTTAAAACAGCCCTGGCAAACGCCACACTGTTGCCGCACCCGGACCCGGTGGCCCGAATAGCGCTCACTACCGACGCCTCGGACGTGGCCATAGGGGCTGTCGTGGAGCAACGTGTCGCTGGTTCTTGGCAGCCGCTCGCTTTTTTCAGCAGGGCTTTGCGCAACAGCGAGCGTAAATACAACGCGTTCGACAGAGAGTTGCTGGCTCTCCACCTGGCCATACACCACTTCCAGTTCTGGCTGGAAGGGCGCAGCTTCACCGTGTTCGTGGACCACAAGCCGCTAACGTTTGCAATGGCCAAGGTTTCGGAACCATGGTCGGGCCAGCAGCAGAGACAGCTGGCAGCGATCTCGGAGTTTACGACCAATATTCAGCATGTGTTGGGTAAACTGAATGTGGTGGCAGACTGCCTCTCACGTGCAGTAGTGGCCCCGGTCTGCGTGGGGATAGATTATACTGTACAGCCATGGCCGCAGAGCAGATTGGCGATACGGATGTGCGCACTCCAGTCTGGACTAACAGGGTTAAGGCTGGAGAGCAGAGTACTGCAAGATGGCAAGCCCCCCCTAATCTGCGACGTCTCCACGGGATGCCTGCGCCCTGTGGTCCCAGTCGCTTGGCGCCGCCGCGTGTTTGAGTCAGTTCACGCTCTGGCGCACCCAGGGGTGTGCGTGTCAGTCAAAATGGTGGGAGCGAAGTTCACGTGGCCAGGCCTGCGCAAACAAGTGAAAGAGTGGGCTGCAGCCTGAGTAGCGTGCCAACGAGCCAAAGTACACAGACACACGAAGGCTCCTTTGGAGCCGTTTCGTATACCGGCTAAGAGGTTCGACCATGTTCACATGGACCTCGTGGGCCCCCTCCCGCCATCGCAGGGGTGCACACACCTTCTGACAGTGGTGGACCATACCACACGCTGGCCAGGAGCAGTCCTGCTGGCGGCAACCACGTCCACGGACGTGGCGCGCGCTTTTTTGATGACATGGGTGGCACGTTTTGGAATCCCGTCGGATGTCACGTCCGATAGGGGCCCTCAGTTTGTTTCCGACCTCTGGTCTGCGATGGCCCATAGCCTGGGTGTTGCAATTGATTGCACAACCGCGTACAACCCACAGGCCAATGGGTTATGCAAGCGTTTTCATAGGTCACTGAAAGCAGCGCTCAGGGCTTCGCTGACGGATTTGGGTAGACCGGTTGCCGTGGGTTTTATTGGGGTTGTGTTCCGCACCAAAAGAGGATTTGGAGGCTTCCCCGGCAGAGCTTGTTTTTTCTCAGCCACTGCGGCTGCCCGGGGAATTTTTGCTAGATAATCCCACGCCGGACAACTGCCCGTCTTAGCGTTTGCAGCATAGTGCAGACACAGGCACGCTGCCCAGCCCGGCCCACCGTTTTCCACGCGCTTTTGTGCCAAAAACTTTGAAGAACGCTGCGTTCGTGTTTGTCAGGCACGATGCCCACCACCCTCCATTACGCCCACCCTACGATGGCCCGTTCAGAGTGCTGGAAACGGGGGACAAACATTTTTTGTTAGACTTGGGGAATCGTCGGGAGAAAATATGCATAGACAGACTTAAGCCCGCCTTTGTGGTGGCGGACGAGCAAGTGCTGTTGGCTCGGGCCCCTCGGCATGGAAGACCCCCACTGAGAACTCTCCAGGTAAACGATTCATCAGAGCAGCCACACGGGCAAGTCGAAGGTTCCCCCCCCCCTCGCTATGGACCACCCGCAGACAGACACACCCCCAGCTGGTACAGCAGCGCCGTGGAGGCGGTAAACCCCCGTTACAGCAGATATGGGAGGAGACTGAAGCCAAAAGGACGTGAGGACTGAAACTCGGTCTGAGATTCGGTGGGGGTGGTGGGGGTGGAGAGACTGGGTTAATCATCTCAGACTGGATGCAGAGGGTAAACAGAGAAGGACAATAGCTATGGAGGTTATGGTGAGGTAGCAGGAAGAAGGAGTTGGGGGGAGAAGGGATGAATGTATTGTGATGTGAGATGTCATGGAGATGTGAGATGGGCGGTTGGTATAAAAGGAGAACCCATGGTGTATTGAGACATGCTTTTCTGTGTATGACTGATGTGAGAGTGAATAAAATCGTCTGCTGCATAAATCAGTCTCGTTATTTACACTCTCCACAATATGATAAAAACTGTCCAATTAAGGAAATTAATAAAAAATATAAATACAAAAACTGGCCATGGTTAACCAGGGGGCTACAAAATGCTTGTAAAAAGAAAAATTATCTCTATAAAAATTTTATTAAATTAAGAACTAAAGAATCTGAAAAAAGATATAAAACATTCATTCATCTCATCATTCATCTTCTTCCGCTTAATCCTTTTCGGATCGCGGGGGGGCTGGAGCCTATCCCAGCATCTTTGGGCGAGAGGCAGGGTACACCCTGGACAGATCGCCAGTCCATCTCAGGGCCAACACAGAGAGACAGACAACCATTCACTCTCACAGTCATACCTAAGGACAATTTAGAATCCCCAGTTTTGATGCCAATTAACCTAACTTGCATGTTTTTGGCATGTGGGAGGAAACCAGAGAAATCCCAGAGTAAACCCACGCAGACACGGGGAGAACATGCAAACTCCACACAGATCACTGTTGGTCGGGGGCTGGGATCAAACCCAGGATCCCCTGGCCAAGGATGAGTTGCTGTGCTGCCGCAGTACTAACCACTGCGCCACCGTGCCACCCGATATAAAACATATAAAAATAAATTAACTGAAATAATATGAACTACAAAAATATTACACTATAGGAAAATGTTAAATGAAAATAAAGATAATATAGAAGGAGTGTGGGGCATATTAAATAAAGGAAAAATGGAACTAAGAAAATGATATATCCAGAGTATTTTACTGATAAATGTGGTGATAATTATGATAAGAACATGGTAGCAAATAGAATGAATACATTTTTTGTAAATGTTGGACCAGAGTTGGCAGCAAAAATTCCAAACCAAGGAAGAGACACCGTGAGTGAGACATTGATTGGAAATAACCCTCGGTCAATCTTTCTCTCAGCGGTGGATGAACTAGAGGTGAAATCTGTTTTTAAAAAGTGTAAAAATAAATTATCTACTGATTGTGATGGTATTGGCATGGCACTAGTAAAAAGAACTGTTGATGGCATATTAAATCCATTTACATATATTTTTAATCTATCATTTCAGGCTGGCTCATTCCCACAGAAAATGAAAATAGCAAAAGTGATACCATTATTCAAGCAAGGAGATAAACACCACTACACAAACTACAGACCAGTATCACTCCGTCCATAATTTTCCAAAGATTCTAGAAAACTTTTCAACAACAAATTAGAAAACTTTTTAAATAAATATGATCTGCTTAATCAGAATCAATATGGATTTAGAGCAAAGAGTACAACATCATTAGCAATAGAAGCAACAGAGGAAATAATAAATGCATTAGATCAAGGAAAATATGTAATTGGTGTATTTGTGGATTTTAGAAAAGCATTTGATACAATAAATCATTCAATACTTCTTGATAAACTGCAATTGTATGGCATTAGGGGAGTAGCACTGAATTGGGTTACAAGTTATTTAGCTGAGAGACAACAGTTTGTGAAGATGGGAGAATATCTGTCTGGATGTATGAGAATTGCCTGTGGGGTCCCCCAAGGGTCAGTATTGGGCCCTAAATTATTTAGCATATATATAAATGATATATTCCAAGTTTCTAAATTATTAAAAATAATATTATTTGCTGATGATACTAATATATTTTATTCTGGAAATAATTTTAAGGAACTAATCCATACTCTAAATAATGAATTAAATAAGCTTAAAAAATGGATGGATAGTAATAAATTATCACTAAATATAGATAAAACTATGGTAATGATATTTGGTAATTGTAAAAATAAAGAAGATATACTTATTCATATAGATAATGTAATTATTGAAAATGTTAAGGAGATCAAATTTTTGGGTGTAATACTAGATGATAAAATTAGTTGGAAACCGCACATCAAATACATACAAAACAAAGTTGCAAAAAATATTGCAATTATAAATAAAATTAAGCAAGTCCTAGATTACAAATCGCTTCATATTTTGTATTGTTCATTAGTACTCCCATACTTGACCTATTGTATAGAGGTCTGGGGTAACAATTTTAAAAGTGCACTTAATTCATTGCTAATTTTACAAAAAAGGGCAGTCTGTGTTATACACAAAGTCGGGTATCTTGAACATACTAATTTATTGTTTTTACATTCAAAGTTATTGAAATTACAGGATCTGTAATGATTATTGTACAGCACAGTTAATGTTTAAAGTCAGTAAAAACCTTTTGCCACATAATATACAAAATGTTTTTAGTCGGAGAGAAGGGAAATACAATTTACGGGGGAATACAAAATTTAAAATGCACCGGACTTCCGGTCTGGACGCCATGGTGATAGCAACTTAACGCTGAACCTCCCAGATCCAATCCAAGGAAAACATCGTCAAAATCAGACTTAACGGATTTTTGGAAGAATAAAAATCAAAAGACAAAACACCATGCCTAACCACAAACAGAAGAAACTGGCATTCCCCAGGTCAAGACGCGCGGCGGCCGCAGAATCTGATCCCGAGGACCTCCATTCAGGAGACGAAGAGCTGGGCCTAGCTAACAAAAAGGTTAGCCTGAAATCGCTATATGATGAATTACGACGATTTCGGGCCGAATTTCACGAATTCAGAGAGGAACTAATAAGGACGAACAGCAGATTGGACCAGGCCGAAAACTGAATCTTGGAAGCTGAAGAAAGAGTAAAAGTGCTTGAAGATTCTATGCTAGATTTACACAGAAAACAGTCAAGGCTGGAGGCTAAGCTAGCCGACAAAGAAGGAAGACAGAGACGAGATAACATCAGAATTCACGGTCTGAAAGAAGGAGCTGAAGATGGTTTCAACACAGTGGCGGAATGCGTGGAATCCTTATTGAGAGAGAAGTTGGATATTCCACAAACCACCGATTTGAAAATAGAAAAGGCCCATCGTACATTAGCCGCAAAGCCAGCGGCAGAAGCACACCCGCGTTTAGTGTTGGTAAGATTCTCCGATTTCAAAATAAAACAAGAGGTTGTAAGACGGGCTTGGCAGAAAAAAGGATTTATGCATCAAGAAAGAAAAGTCTTCGTGGAGCACGATTACGCCCCTGAGGTTCTTAAAAAGCGACGGGAATATAACGACGCCAAAAAGGTTCTACGGGAAAAGAATCTACGCTTTCAGATGCCATTTCCGGCGAAGCTAAGGGTCTTTTACAGTGAAGAGTCATGTCTCTACAATTCAGCGGAAGAAGCAACAACTGACATGGCGAGAAGAGGACTCCCGGTAACGGTGTTTAAACCCGCAGCGAATCTGAGTGAGAAAATCAGAGCTCAAACGTGGTCCACTCAAAGACCTTCTAAATCCACGGGCCAGCAGCGGGAAACCCAGCCCCAGAGCTGCAAAGATAAGCTTTCCA
Organism: Pholidichthys leucotaenia; assembly: GCA_020510985.1. Classification (NCBI taxonomy): domain Eukaryota; kingdom Metazoa; phylum Chordata; class Actinopteri; order Cichliformes; family Pholidichthyidae; genus Pholidichthys; species Pholidichthys leucotaenia. Next base: position 130,593,904 of record CM035847.1, read on the forward strand.
GTTCCAGGAAGGAATAGCGACCTTTTTGTTTTTTTCTCTCTTTTCAGTCATTCTGCACTTCCATCCCCCCTCCTACAAGGTAACAAACATTAAAGGAGATGCAGAATCAGCATGTGGTAAAACCTTTCATGGAGCAGTTATAGCATTAGAAACAAATGTCTTCTTAATTTAAAGGAAAAAAAAAATCTTGTTAAAATAGAAATGTAACAATGACCCACATGTTCTCCCCACACTAACAAATACTGTATTAGAGTGAAGGTTTGCTGTGATGGGGGTGGGAGGGTGCACACAATCTCATAGGGTATAGGCATAAAAAAAAAAAAAAAATCATTACAAATACGGATTGGGATCTGAAACTCACGTTAAAAACATGGGACAACTTACAGGGGTAAGAGAGGGCCCTCAACACGTAACAGAGTTTGAGGAATTTCCCTCAGAGCCTACACTCCATCAAGGCTCTTACAGGGTCTTTAAAGAGACCCCAGCTCAGGAAGTTTTTTTGACAGTTTTTTGTTTTAAAGTCTCATACACTATGTTCTTAATGTTTTTTATGTTCTTAATGTTCTTTCAGTTTCTGAGTAGCAAAAAAGAGGTCCACCACACTGTTATACTAAATAAGAAAATACAATGGAGAAACAGGGTGTAACCAAAATAGCCTCATATAATGTAAAAGGGATCCTGAATCCAGTTAAAAGATCCAAGATTCTACGCAAAATGAAAAAAGACAAAGCAGAAATAATATTTTTACAAGAAACCCACCTAACAGACGTGGAACACACTAAACTCAATAGACAAGGGTTTAAAATGATCTCTTCATCTTCATATAAGTCAGGGAGGAGGAGGGGAGTAGCGACATTGATATCAACCAAAATTACATTTGAAAAAAAATCAGAACACAAAGATAAAGAAGGGAGGTACAGTTTGGTAATTGGGCGGCTAGAGGGAGAAGATATCACCCTGCTGAATGTATATGCACCACCAGGGGCTAAATGGAAATTTTATAAAAATGTATTCGACCTAATGATAACTAAAGCCCAAGGTTTAGTGATATGTGGTGGAGACTTCAATCTAAGACTGAATCCATACTGGGATGCAACAGGTAATTCTTCACATCAAAATAACACTCAAAATAGGAAAACTCGGATGCTACTAAAAGAAATGGGAATCTGTGACGTATGGAGGGAATTCAACCCCAATGTAAAAGATTATACTTTTTATTCAACGCCACATTCATCTTACTCAAGGATTGATTACTTTTTTATGTTTAATAGAGACATTGGAAGAGTAAAAACATGTAAAATAGGACTGATGGATCTCTCTGACCACAGTCCGATCTATATGGACTTAAACATCCAAAAATACACAAATAATACATTTTCCTGGAGGTTGAATTCAAATGTCCTGAAAGGACCACTGAAAGATGAATTGGAATCAGATATTTTCAAATATTTGGAAGAAAACGATAATGGAGAAGTATCCCCTTTAATACTGTGGGATGCGTGCAAAGCTGTAATAAGGGGAAAAATTATTGCAAAACTGGCAACCCAAAAGAAACTGAGACAAGAAAAACTAATCACACTAGAGTCAGAACTCAAGAACCTAGAAAAAGAACACAAAGACAACACTCATTCTAATGGCTCACTCAAGATTAAAGAAATTAAAAATCAAATAAATGAGATCTACACAATAGAAATCCAGAAGAAACTTACATTTCTGAAACAAAAACACTATGAAGCAGGCAGTAAATCGGCAAAATTACTAGCCTATAAATTGAGGAAACAACAAACAGAAAGAGCAATCTACAAAATCAGAGACCCAGTATCAAAGGAAATAAAATTCAGAATTCAGGATATTCTTAAAAGCTTCGAGAATTACTACAAGAACTTATACTCCCACAAAAAACATAAAAACGCATCCGAGACATTCCTAAACACATTACACCTTCCCCAACTTACGGAATCACAAAATAAAACACTACTGTCAGAAATACAACCTAAAGAATTGGAAAAAGCAATTATGAAACTTAAAGCTAACAAATCCCCAGGAGCTGATGGCTATACAGCAGAATGGTACAAAACCTTTAAACAGCAACTATCTCCTCTCCTCTTGAAAACATTTAACTATGTCCTCCACACAGGGGAAATCCCCCCCTCCTGGAGAGAAGGGGTCATTGCAGTTATACCTAAACCTGAAAAGGATAAACTAAAATGCTCCAACTACAGACCAATCAGTGTATTAAATCAGGACTATAAGCTTTTTACCATTATCCTTGCCAAAAGGTTAGAAAACATACTGACAGACTTAATTCACTTAGACCAAACAGGTTTTATAAGACAAAGACAGACACAAGACAACATTCGACGCACTTTACACATAATTCATCATATAAAAAAATATAACTTAAATGCAGTCATATTGGGATTAGATGCTGAAAAAGCATTTGATTCGGTTGACTGGTCTTTCCTGTATAGAATCTTATCCAGTTTCAATTTTCATAACAACTTCATTAGAACTATACAGGCATTATATAAAAAACCAACAGCTAAAATAAGGATTAACGGTAATTTATCATCATCTTTTGAGCTGGAAAGAGGATGTCGTCAAGGCTGCCCCCTGTCTCCACTGCTCTTTGCAATCTTCATAGAACCTCTGAGCCAATGGATAAGACAAAATCAAAAAATTCAAGGTATTACACTTGGTCAGAAGGAACATAAAATAGCACTCTTTGCTGATGACATTTTAATATACCTAGGGCAACCAGACACTTCTTTACCAGAACTAATCTCAGTTTTTTCAGACTATGGAGATTTATCGGGGTACAAATTAAACATGCATAAAACCCAAGTTTTAACATTCAACTATGACCCAAATCATTATTCACTAAGTGAACTCAAAACTAACTGGGAGCTGGAATCTATGAAATATCTGGGGATCAATATCCCGAAACAACTCAACAAAATTATAACACTAAACTATGATCCACTGGTGACAAAAATAAAATCTGACCTAGCAAGATGGAATATGATACCATTCTTAGGTACTGAGTAGCAAAGAATTGAAACAGTCAAAATGAATATACTCCCACGTCTTCTATACCTTTTCCAAACAATACCGGTAGAACCCCCCAAAAAAACATGGCAGGAGCTAGACAGAAGGATCTCAAGATTCATATGGCAGGGCAAGAGACCTAGAATCAGATATAGAACCCTACAGCTAAACAAAGACAAAGGTGGGCTCGCGCTGCCAAATATCAGGGACTATTTTATAGCTGCACAAATTAAAACTTTAGTAGAGATATGTAACCCAGTCTACACTGCACAATGGAAGGAGATGGAATGCCAAATAACAAGTGACATCCCCCTACAGGCGATAATAGGGAACAATGCCTTACCTAAACTCTTGAATAACACTAACCCGTGGATAGAGACCCCGCTAAAAATTTGGTTTAAGATAGTCAGAGAGAATCAAGCTAAAGAGCTCTATCGACTTCTGCAATGGATTGCCTATGATCAAGACTTTACCCCCAATAAAACAGACACTAGATTTAAAGAGTGGAAAGAGAAAGGGCTGATAAAATATTACGATTTCTTTAAGGGGCAAACTTTAAGAAGTTTTGAAGATTTGAAAAAACAAGGTCTAATAAATCAAGATCTTTACAGGTTCTTTCAGCTTAGACACCACATAAACAATATACTTAAAAAGGAGGATTTGGAAAGGGCCCAGTCAGGTGTTCTGAAGGTCTTCTTAATGGCATATAAAGGGATCCCAGGGATCAGATACATTTCTAAAATATACCAAGGTCTTCAAGACTTAAAAGGAGACAACACATCATATATAAAAGAGAGATGGGAAAAAGAGGGTAATTTTACTTTACAATTGGAAATATGGGAAAAGCTAAATAGACAGCAATGGAAAAGTACCTCATCCCTGCAGTGGAGAGAATTTGAATGGAAAAATTTGGTAAGATTTTTCAGAACACCTGCACAAAACAAATTTACCCATAAGGGGTTGAACTGTTGGCGCTTGTGTGGTGAAAAGAGTGCAAATCATTTTCATGTGTTTTGGTCATGCCCAGTTATCCACCAATATTGGACCAATGTACAGACAATATTGGGGAAAATATTCAAAATAACAGTTCCCTTTTCTTTTATAACTTTGTATTTGGGTTTACTACCGGACTCACTGGAAAGACGAAGAGATAAATACTTATTCAATGTTTTAATATTGGCAAGTAAAAAAGCCCTAACTAAAAAATGGATGCTGAAGGACTGTCCTACACCTGAGGATTGGATTAACGTGATTCAAGACATTTACTCGATGGAAAAGTTGACATTCGCACTGAGACAGGACATGGATGGGTTCATGAACTTTTGGCAACCCTGGATCGCATATGTGTCTTCCATTAGATCTAATCTTTGACAAATACCATTTCAATGATGGTCCCACTCTTTGTTCCAAGGCTACTCAGATGCTCTTTTACTTTTAATTACTTAATTTTCTGTCTGTTTGTTTTTTACTGTTCTGTTTGTTTTTTTATTTGGTTTTTTTTGTTTGTTTGTTTGTTTGTTTTTTTAAATTTAATTCTCTTTAATTTCACTTTTTCTTTCACTTTAAAAAAAAGGGGGTGTTGTAATAACTATTCTACCAATGTTGTCAAATAGCAAAATATAAGGGAACGTACGATGAAAATGTTAACAATGCAATGCTGTAATGACCTGTATACCCTTTACAAAAACTTAAATAAAAAAAAAAAAATTAAAATGCACCTAGTAAGATCTACTAGGAAAAGTTTTTGTGTGTCTGTGTGTGGAGTAAAATTGTGGAATGGGTTGGAGGGAGAAACAAAGGCAATGTCCAAACATCCATATATTCAAATCAACATATAAAGAAATGATTCTTGAAATGAATTGAATTGAATTTATTTTATTCTGTAATAATAATAATAATAATAAACATATACAATACAATAAGAACACACAAAAGAACAACCGAAAGGGTGTAGGCTGAAGCTAGTGCTTATATAGTGCCTACCCCATTACAATTTTAAAATCAATAACATAAGAATTTAAGTCTTACCCAAAATCAACAAAGAAAATCAAATAGAACGAGTAGACAAAAAACAAACAAACAAACAAACAAAAAAAACCCCTTTAAGTTATTACAAATTTATCTCCCAGCATTTACAGTGAGATACTGGGAGATTTTCTCATGTTTGTACAATTTTTTGAATTGCTTCAGAGTTGAACATGTTTTAATATTTTCAGAGCAACAGTTCCACAGTTTAACTACAGTGACAGACATGCAATGATACTTTGTATTTGTTCTAACCTCTGGCTTATTAAAAACAGACTTACCTCTTAGCTCATATTTGCTTTCCCTTTTTTTAAACAGCCTTTGGATATTTACAGGTAATTGGTTATTATTTGCTTTGTACATGATTTGAATGACATTATAATCTACCAGATCTCTAAATTTAAGAGTATGTAATTGAATGAATATTGGATGTGTTGGTTCACAGTAAGGTTTCTTTGATACAATGCGTACAGCTTTTTTCTGTAGTAAAAAGATTAAGTTTGTGTTTGTTTTATATGTGTTTCCCCAGATCTCCACACAGTATGTCATAAAAGGAACTATCAGTGAATTATATACAATGCAAAGAGATTTCTGACACAGGAAATCATTAACTTTATACAGTATGGCAATGGATTTAGACATTTTAGTTTTGACATAATTTATGTGTGATTTCCAGTTTAGTTTGTTATCAACAATGACCCCTAGGAACTTGGTTTCGAAAACTGTGTCAGTTTCAGCATTGTTTATTTTAATTTTTCGGTGATTATATACTGTAATTTGCGGTTTTCAAATATTATACATTTTGTTTTTCCAAGGTGAATAGATAATTTATTGGCAGTGAACCATTGATTGATTTGTTTAAGTTCATTTTCTACTGAATCCAGAAGCTGCTTAAGATTTTCTCCACTACAAAAAAAGTTGTGTCATCTGCAAATAAAATACACTTGAGCAATTTAGACACAGAACATAAATCATTAATATACAAAATAAACAGCAATGGACCAATCACAGAACCCTGTGGTACCCCACACGTCATCTTCAGCAACTCAGAGTCTGTATTATTCACATGAACATATTGATATCTATCTTCTAAATAGCTGTGTAACCAGTCAAAAGCAATTCCTCTGATGCCATAATTATGTAATTTACTGAGGAGTAATTTATGGTCAACTGTATCAAATGCCTTTTGTAAGTCCAGAAATATTCCAACTGTGTATTCTCTTCTATCTGTTGCATCTGTAATCTGTTCAACAAAGTCCATGAGTGCCAGTGAGGTGGTCCGGTTCTTCCTGAATCCATACTGTTGTTCACAGAGTATATTGTGCTTATCAATGAAATCATTTAGTCTCTTAACAAATATTTTTTCCAGTATTTTGGAGAACTGAGGTAACAAGGAGATGGGTCTGTAGTTTGACAATGAGTGTTTGTCACCAGTCTTATACAGAGGAACGACTCTTGCTATTTTCATTTTCTTTGGAAATTTACCAGCAGTAAGTGACATGTTGCATATGAAAGTGAAGTGTTTAACAATACAATCAATAATACATTTAACCAAGAACATACTGAAATCATTACAATCAGTTGATTTTTTGTCTTTGAATTTGTTAACAATGTCAAGAATTTCTTTTTCATCTGTTTCTTTCATAAACACTGAGTAAGCATTTATGTTGACGACATTGTCAGCGCCATTTGTATTTGTTGATGATACAGTGGAGTTGGCGATCTTTTTTTCCTATATTAACAAAATATTCATTAAACGTGTTGGAGATCAAGCTATTTTCATTGATTATTCCATTATCTGAATTTAAATAAGAGATGTGGTTGGAATTTAGTTTTCCTCTCTTTGTTATATTATTTAACACCTTCCATATATTACATGTATTAGTTTTGTTATTTCCAATAATTTACTGTAATATGTTTTTTACTCGATCTTAAAATACTAATGAGTTTATTTTTATAAGTCTTGTGGCGGTTCGTTTTAACCCCACAACAGACTAAGGACACTCAGCCCTCTTTTCTGTTTTTCTGCTGCATTACTGAGAAGCAATGTGCCATTCATGTATTTGTGATGCAAACATGCATGTGTTGTGATGTAATGCGCCATTCTGTATAGTGTGCATATGGCTTGTCCTTACTATGCTTTTTCTGAGCATCTTAGATGTGCTTTGGTGTATTAATGTCTACAGGTAGACGAGTTTCTTCTGTCTCACCTATGTGATGTTAATCGATGCCTTTCATCCTTTGTACTCATGCATCCTGTCCTTACTGTGACCTAGAGACTCAGATCAATATGTAGATGTGCTTGTTAGCCTCTTTGTCTTGCACTTAGAGCGAGGTCTAGCTAATCTGCCCATTGTGATGTATGGCTTACAAATGCAAATACCTCCTGCCTGTTCTGTTGTCCCTTTGATCATTCTAGACTGTGGGGTATGTCTTTTTGATGTATTGTTATGATCAAGTATTTAAGGTGCAACTCTGTAACGCAATCTCTCTCTTCTTCTCTCACTCTGATCCTGCAACTGGTAGACACACACGTGTCCTCCTCTCCTTCTCTGAGAGCTTAGGGATCCCGCTCCGGGCTGCTCCACTATGCACCGGAGAGGGGATCCCGTGAAGGCGACATGATATAATAAAACCTGCTTAAAACCACAGCACTGCTGCTTATTTTTTCATGCCGCCTCACTGGTGACCCCTCCAACACGCACACGTTTTGTGCGAAAGCAACCTTCCGAGCTGGACAGCCACACAGCTGCGTTGGTGGCCCCTTGAAGACGCACACGTTTTGTGCAACGCAGCCTTCTGTTTTGGATGGCCACGCTGGCGAACCGACGCTGAAAAAAACGAGCGGCCAGCGAACGCAACACCCGGGCATGAATGCTCCGTCGCAGCGGCCTACTGGTTCCCCCTCCCTGCGGCTTCAGGGAGACTTCGACGCGGAGCCAACACAGGCGAGCCGTTCTCCGGACATCACCCACGACCGGGTAAACTGCAGAAAACGTCATGGCGCGACCCTCGCCTGAGATCTGCACAACCACGCTGGACCAGCCGCTCTCACAGAGAGCGCACGCACCTCGTCCTCTCCCCAGACGGCAACCTCCAGGGCCGACGGGGAGCGCAGCGCGTGGAACTGAACGCACCATGGCCGCACGAGCGACAATGATCGTCTCCTCCCTCTCACCGCTCCAAAGCAGCTGCACGAGCCCGGGGCACAAAGATCGTCTATTGCCTCGCACCGCTCCAACGCGCCTCCACGAGCCCGAGGGACGGAGATCGTCTACTTCCTCACACCGCCCCAACGCAGCTGCATGAGCCTGAGGAACAAAAGATCGTCTATTCCCTCCCGCCGCTCCAACGCCTCTGCACGGGCCTGAGGGACTAAAGATCGTCTATTTCCTCTCACCGCTCCAACGCACCATGGCCAATCTACAGCCACAGCTCAACCTGGATTTTACCGGCGCCGTCTGCGCCGTTCTCCACCAAGTTTCTGCACCCTGACTCACCACTCCAGCGGCCCACCCACGCACTGAACCCCCGCGCACGCATCGGGGAGTTACAAGGACGGCGCATCACGCATGGGACAAGTAATGGCTCCACAGACTGCCTTCCTCCTTCGCCGCTGCCTTTCAGGGCTGCTCGCTCACCTGAGGCACGCATGCAGCATACTGGAAGGATTTGTTAACAGTCTCAGCCACGCCACAGACCGCCATCGTCCTCCACCGCTGCCCACAGAACCTTCAGGGTTGCTCGTTCACCTGAAGCAAGCACGCAGCTCGCCACTGGATTTTTTAATGGTCTTAGCCACGGCACAACGGGATTTCAGCCGTCAGCTGTTCCCAGGAGCTTTGGGGTTGCTTCAGCACCCAAAGCCAACAGTCCCTATGCTTTGTTTACTTTTTCTCTTACAGCCGCTCCTGCTTTTCTTCATGGCCACAAGAGGAGTCAGAGACTAATTTTTCTTCTTGTGATCTCCGCACGTGCAACGGGACAAGCCCTCGACGTCACGGAGCAGCAAGCAATTTTTGCACGGCTCAGGACGATTTCACAGCTCCTGCCGGCACTTACTACCCCTCCCCTCCCTCCCCCTCCGCCTGCAGCGAGCTTCTCCCACAGCTCGCTCACACAGATGGATTATCGAGGTCGTGACCCCCTGCCGCGTCCTCTGGGGGGGAGCGTGTGTGGCGGTTCGTTTTAACCCCACAACAGACTAAGGACACTCAGCCCTCTTTTCTGTTTTTCTGCTGCATTACTGAGAAGCAATGTGCCATTCATGTATTTGTGATGCAAACATGCATGTGTTGTGATGTAATGCGCCATTCTGTATAGTGTGCATATGGCTTGTCCTTACTATGCTTTTTCTGAGCATCTTAGATGTGCTTTGGTGTATTAATGTCTACAGGTAGACGAGTTTCTTCTGTCTCACCTATGTGATGTTAATCGATGCCTTTCATCCTTTGTACTCATGCATCCTGTCCTTACTGTGACCTAGAGACTCAGATCAATATGTAGATGTGCTTGTTAGCCTCTTTGTCTTGCACTTAGAGCGAGGTCTAGCTAATCTGCCCATTGTGATGTATGGCTTACAAATGCAAATACCTCCTGCCTGTTCTGTTGTCCCTTTGATCATTCTAGACTGTGGGGTATGTCTTTTTGATGTATTGTTATGATCAAGTATTTAAGGTGCAACTCTGTAACGCAATCTCTCTCTTCTTCTCTCACTCTGATCCTGCAACTGGTAGACACACACGTGTCCTCCTCTCCTTCTCTGAGAGCTTAGGGATCCCGCTCCGGGCTGCTCCACTATGCACCGGAGAGGGGATCCCGTGAAGGCGACATGATATAATAAAACCTGCTCAAAACCACAGCACTGCTGCTTATTTTTTCATGCCGCCTCAGTCTTGTATTTCTTTTCTGCTTCCACAGTTCTTAATTTCAGAAATGTTTGGTATAACAAGTTTTTCTTTTTACAAGCATTTTGCAGGCCCTTGGTGATCCAAGGCTTATCTCTGTATTTAACTTTAGTTTTCTGTACCACTAGAGGGCAGTGTTTATTATATAGTTGTGATAAAATAGAGACAAATTCTTCATATGCTGTATCAGTATCGTCAACATAAACACCGCTCCAGTCTTATATTTTTAGATCATTTCTAAGATTGTTGATTGTGGTTTCTGTTACAAGTCATTTAAAAACCTTATCTCTTTCAACGTTATGTGTTACACCAGTGTGTGAAGAAACAAAAACAGGCAGATGGTCTGTCACATCATTGATAATAAGACCAGCAGTTACATTCCCCTCAGTGACATTTGTGAAAATGTTATCAATAAGCGTTGTTGAATGTGCTGTTATTCTAGTGGGGTATGTTATTGAAAGGTAGAAACCCATACAAAACATGGAATTTATGAATTCGCTTATTTGGATATGGTCATTTGGATTTAATAAGTCAATATTGAAGTCTCCACAAATAAATACCAGCTTCTTATTACCTACTGCACTGAAAAGCCCAGACAATTTTTCTTTGAAAATGTCAATATCGGTACCCGGTGCTCTGTAAATGCAACTTATTATGATGTTTTTTGTAGTTGTAATTAATTCCACAGTTACACACTCCATGATGTTTTCCATTTCAAAAGGCATATTTTCTACAACTTGGCTTTGGTAGCAGGACCTGATATATAAAGCAACTCCACCACCCATTTTTTTTGACCTGCTTGTGGTATATAAATCATAGCCTCTCATTTGTACTGTATGAAGTTGGTCATTTTTTAGCCAAGTCTCAGAAATTGCAACAGCAGAAAAAATTGTGTTATATTGCAACAAACTGTTCCCGATTTTGGAAAAATTCATGTTGACACTTTTACTATTAAAGTGTATTATTGACAATGATTGGTCAGAAATTGTATTTTTTAGTTGGTCTGTGCTAAAGTATTTACACTGATGTTTTATACTGTTGAAAAAGTGATTTTCAGGATCGGTTTCATATTCAACACTGTGTGGCTTATGTTCAGTATATTTGTACCCTTTAAAAATGAGGTTGTTTCCTATAAAAGTTTGCATTTTAATTATTCCAGTCAATGGAAACAAATGCACAGTTTATATCTCTAAGTTGATAATGAAAAGTCAATCATTTCTGGTTGATTTTTGGCTCCATTGATTTTGGTGTACTGTTACGGGGATGGTGTGGGTGAATAATGAGTCTGTCATACCTTAAGTAGGCTATGTCCCCCCGTGCTCTTGCAGCTTTCAGCTCTGGCATTAATTCATTTCTCTTCCTTCTTACCAAATCAGTGAAGTCCTCATTGATGAAGATTTTTGTTCCTTTGAGGGACTTGGCTCTTGGAAGAATGGTCATCCTGTCCTTGTGCCGCAGGAACTTGACCACAATGGGCCTCGGTCTTTCTCCTCCAGGTTTCCCAGTGCAGTGGGCTCTCTCCATCTCCATCCCTGGTGGTAACTGTAGTTTCTCCATGAGAATATTTTTAATCTTCTCCTCCGTGTCGGCCAAGGTCTCTCCTGGTGCCTCCACAACACCATCAAAGACTAGATTATTTCTCTGGGATTGTCCTTCCAGATATTCAGATTTGTTGGTGATAGTCAACAGACTGTCACACACTTTAGAAACATCTGATTGCAGCACATTGTTGCGTTCTGCTTGTTTAGACAAATTGGCTTTTATGTCATCTACGTCTTTTTGAGTGAACTGTAGACTGGTTTTAATGTCCTGCAACTCTCTCGTCATCGTGTCCACTCTTGCATTAGCTGAGTCCATGATCACTTTGGTGAGGCTTTTGAAAGTTTCCCATTGTTGGTTTAACAATGCAGAAAACTGTTCTTTTTGCTGTTGCAGTAAGTCATTTACCTGTGCGAGGGACACATATTCCTCCTCGGATTTGGCCTCTGCTTTTGGCTTAGGTGGCATTTAAGATAAGATAAGATAAGATAAGCCTTTATTAGTCCCACAACGGGGAAATTCCAGGATTGCAACAGCACAGGGATAGCAACACTCAGAGCAACAATCAGAAGGCAAGAAAAAAAACAAGCAAGCAAGAGCAGCTAATATACATATGTACATATTACTATAAAATATATATATACACACACACACACACAGACACACAGTGCAGAGCATTGTAGCTGGATGGAATAAATATATGAATATATGAACACACAGTGCAGAGCATTGTAGCTAGATGGAATAAATATGTAAATATATAAACACCCACAGTACGGAGCATTGTAGCTAGGTGGAATAAATATGCAAGTATATAAACACACACAGTGCGGAGCAATGTAGCTAGATGGAATAATATGTAGATATATAAAAACACAGTGCGGAGCATTGTAGCTAGATGGAATAAATATATAGATATATAAATATAAACACACCCAGTGCTGAGCATTGTAGCTAGATGGAATAAATATATAGATATATAAATATAAACACACCCAGTGCTGAGCATTGTAGCTAGATGGAATAAATATGTAAATATATAAACACACACAGTGCAGAGCATTGTTGCTAGGTGGGATGAAACAGCATAACCGTCTATTTAGTTATCCTACATGGTATGATTATGTGCCCATACATATTCTCACCCTCCATAGCGACCGGTATGTTCCTAGTTGTATGCCGGAGAGGACCATTGTGTAAGTCTATTGCATCTTTTGCATTCAAAAAACTATTAGTTTGTTACGTCTTTTTGCTATCTCTGCGAGCAGCCCTGCTTAGGTTGTACAGTCTGACAGCCGTTGGTAGGAAGGACCTACGAAACCTCTCGGTTGTGCACCTGGGATGATGTAGTCTGCTGCTAAATGAGCTCCTCAGTGCATCCAGAATGTCCTGCATAGGGTGGAACTCGGACTCCAGCAGAGATGACAGTTTAGCCACCATCCTTCTCTCTCCTATCTCCTCCATCGGATCAAGGCGTTGCCCCAGGACAGAGCTAGCTTTCTTAATCAGTTTGTTCAGTCTCTTCCTATCGGCTGCAGTAATGCCACTGCCCCAGCAGACCACTCCAAAAGTGATGGCTGATGCCACCACCGTGTCATAGAATGACTTCAGCAGCGCCCCTTGTACACCAAAAGACCTGAGTCTCCTCAGCAGGAACAGCCTGCGCTGTCCCTTCTTGTAGAGTGCGTCAGTATTGTGTGACCAGTCTAGTTTATTGTTCAGATGAATACCCAGGTACTTGTAGGATGTCACCATCTCGATGTCTGTTCCCTGTATATTTACTGGTGCTGTGAGGGGCTGCCCATGCCTGCGGCAGTCCACCACCAGCTCCTTAGTTTTCCTCGCGTTGATCTGGAGGCAGTTCCGATGGCACCAGTCCACAAAGTCCTGGATAAGCCCTCTGTACTCAGCTTCATCTCCGCTGGAGATGAGACCAACGATCGCAGAGTCATCAGAGAACTTCTGTAGATGGCAATGTGTTGTGTTGTGTGAGAAGTCCGCAGTATAAAGAGTGAACAGGAAGGGAGCCAGCACCGTTCCCTGGGGGGCCCCCGTGCTACTGATGATCGTGTCGGAAACACAGTCCCGGGTTCTCACAAACTGAGGCCGGTTCGTGAGGTAGTCCAGGATCCATGATGACAGGTGCTGGTCCACCCCTGCGCGCAGCAGCTTGTCCTTCAGGATCATCGGTTGGATGGTGTTGAAAGCACTGGAGAAGTCAAAGAACATGATCCTCACCATATTCCCGGGCTTCTCCAGGTGGGACAGAGAACGGTGAAGGAGGAAGATCACCGCATCCTCCACCCCAATGCCATGCTGGTAGGCGAACTGGAGTGGATCCATCGCTGGTTCCACCAGGGGGCGGAGATGAGCAAGGAGCAGTCTCTCCAGGGTCTTCATCAAGTGGGACGTCAAGGCCACCGGTCTGAAGCTGTTCAGGTCTTTGGGGTGGGAAGTTTTTGGTACAGGTACCACACAAGATGTTTTCCACAGCTGTGGTACCCTCCCCAGTTTCAGGCTCATGTTGAAGATATATGTCACAATCCCACACAGCTGGTCTGCACAGGACTTGAGGAGCTTTGCGCTGATGCCGTCCGGTCCCGACGCCTTCCTCGCCTTGATCTTCCTCAGCTCCGTCCTCACCTGGGTCTTGGTCAGGGTCAGGATGGGGGGCTGTGTGTTGGGAGTGGGGGGGGTGTCGGTGGAGTGGGGAGTGGGTAGCAGGACTTGATTTCTTAGAGGCAGCAGTGGTTGTTGTGCAGACAGGAGGGGAGGGCGGTTGGTCAAATCTATTGAAAAACAGATTCAGGTTGTTCGCCCACTCCCTGCCCCCCGTGGCCTGGGGGGAGGTATTCTGGAGCCCCGAGATGGTTTTGAGGTTTCTCCAGACCCCGCTGATGTCGCTCTGTTGCAGCTTGTCCTCCATCTTCTTCCTGAAGCTGTCCTTGCCTTCTCTGATCTTTCTCCTCAGCTCCCTCTGTACGGACTTCAGCATCTCCCTGTTCCCCGACCTGAAGATCCTCTTCTTCTCTCTCAGAAGTGTTTTTATCTCAGGGTTGATCCAGGGTTTGTTGTTTGAGTGACGCCGTATGGTCTTGGTGGGAACGGATTTGTCCACACAGAAGCTGAGGTAGCCCGTGAAGGTGTGAATGAGGCCATCGATGTCCTCACCATGTGGATCGCAGAGCTGCTTCCAGGCAGTGGCTTCAAAACAGTCCTTTAGAGTGTCCATTGTCTCCTCAGACCATAACTCCACAGTGTGCATGGCCGGAGGTTGTCTGTGCACTAGGGGTTTGTACACCGGTCGGAGATGAACCAAGTTGTGATCCGATCTCCCAAGTGGGGGGAGTTGTGATGAGGTGTACGCCTCCTTAGTGTTTGCGTAGAACAAATCCAGTGTTTTATTGTCTCTAGTGTGGCATGTGACATACTGGGTGAAAGTGGGCAGAATGGGAGACAGTGAAACGTGGTTGAAATCGCCTGAGATGAGGAGAAGAGCATCTGGGTGTTCTGTCTGCAGCCTGCTGGTTACTGAATGGATGACGTCACGCGCTGTCCCAGCGTTCGCCGCCGGATTTGCATAAACAACAATGCAGATCACGTGTGAGTGTTCTCTCGGGAGATATGTAGGCCTCATGCTAACAGCTAGCAACTCAATGTCTTTGCTGCAGTGTCGTTGTTTAACAGTGATATGTCCCGGTCTGCACCAGTTGTTGTTAACATACATTATCACTCCACCGCCCCTAGTTTTGCCACTCTCTGGTGTTCGGTCAGCTCGTATCATGTGAAAACCCTCCAGCTCAATGTTAGCATCTGCTGCTAGTTCAGTTAGCCACGTCTCAGTAAACAAAAGGAGAGAGCACTCCCGGTAAGTGCTATCATAACGGGAGATAGCCGCTAGCTCATCTAACTTTCCCAGTATCGACCGTACATTTCCCATGACAACAGATGGAAGGGAGGGTCTGTACCTTATATTTTTTGTCCTCCGCCTTACTCCAGCCCGGCAGCCACGGCGTTTTCGCCTCAGTTCTCTCGGTATGTCGAGTTTTTCCAGTGGGACCGGGTGGCGGTTAAATGCTAGCAGCTCTTCCCTGTTGTATCGAATCCTGCTATAAACAGTGGCTCCGTCCACCGGCTCAGGAGACATTTGGGACGATCTGTGTGTCCGTGATATAAGTGGGGTGAAAAAAAAAAGTGATCAAAAGAGAGAGGAAGGGAAAAAAAAACTCGGAATCGAGCCGCTGTTGCAAAAGGCAGCCGACTGGTGTGGCGCCGAGAGATGAATTTTGCTGCAGTTTTGCAATAATTTGCAGTGGACAAGAAGACAAGAGTCTGTTTCCAAGACTATTTCAGTGCTGATGAAAAATTCAGGCAGCAACAACAACAGGAATGCGTGTAAGGCCTGGTGCCAGGCCCGAAGCCTGATGAAGGTGGCTGCAGGGCCTGGTGGTGGTAACTGCCTGTGAAGCCTGGTGGTGGCGGCTGCCTGTTGAGCCTGATGGTCGTGGCTGCTGGCCTGGTGATGGTGGCTGCCTGTGAGGCCTCGTAATAATGGCTGCCTGTCTGCTTCTAAGGCAGAAAGGCCCAATTCTAAATCCACCAGAATCTTCCCCCAAGCCACCAATCCACTGCCAAGTGTCAACCAAATCATCTCCAAAAGTCCAGAACTAGCCACAGGTGAAGAATTGAAATTCTATTACCCCTTGAACAGGCAGTATTTAATCCTGCTGATCAGTGCTGTTGCTCAGTCCTGCTCAGTCCTGCTACTTCCATCTTGTATCTTTCCGATTCTTGAACAATATAAAAATAAAGGACGGTAATATTATAATGTGCCATCAATGAAGAACGGTTGTTATTGTTGAATATATATACACATGCTGAGTTATTGAATATATATGCCGAGTACTATTATTATTGATATCATTATTACTAGAATATTACAACAGTATTATAGTATTATGATTGTTGTTTAGGATGGAATTATTTAAAGTATTATATAGGCCAGGTGGTATTTTATTGTTGTTATTGTAATTAATATATGGCTACCTATTATTATGGGTATTTTTATATGGTTATTTATTGCGCCTAGGTATTGTAAGCCATGTGAGGGTATATTTTTTTTTTTTTTTTTTTTTTTTACTTATTTGTACCCGTAGGTAGACTTGGTTTGCAGTCTGGTGACAAGCCACCGGCTGCTGGTCGCTGCGTGCGCGAGCGCCCTAAACCTACATGTTTTTGGTATGCGGGAGGAAACCGGAGAAATCCCGGAGTAAACCCGCGCAACACGGGGAGAACATGCAAACTCCACACAGCTCACCGTTGGTCGGGGGCTGGGATCGAACCCACGATCTCATGATCCCCGCGATCCCCCGGCCGAGGGTAAAACTGTGCTGCCACAGTGCTAAACCACTGCGCCACCGTGTATATGGTGGTATATATGGTGATTATGATGATGGTAATATTGTCTATAATTATATTAACATACCAGAAGTATTTACTTATTATTATCCATCCATCCATCTTCTTCCGCTTAATCCTTTTCAGGTCGCGGCGGGGCTGGAGCCTATCCCAGCATCTTTGGGCGAGAGGCAGGGTACACCCTGGACAGATCGCTAGTCCATCACAGGGCCAACACAGAGAGACAGACAACCATTCACTCTCACATTCATAGCAGTGCAACTCACCCTTGGCCGGGGGATCCTGGGTTCGATCCCAGCCCCCAACCAACAGTGATCTGTGTGGAGTTTGCATGTTCTCCTCGTGTCTGCGTGGGTTTACTCCGGGATTTCTCCGGTTTCCTCCCACATGCCAAAAACATGCAAGTTAGGTTAATTGGCATCAAACTGGTTATTATTAGATGTTGGTATTATTGTCATTATAAACTATCGTTGTATTATTTCTATTGCATAATTTAATTACAAGATGCATTATATATTATGGTATCATATAATGAATGTAATTATAGTATGGATAATGACTAGGATGATATAAGTTATTGGTTATGAAGAAGGGGTGGGACTATATAAGCATTGGCTTCTTCCCACTCCTTTTGAACAAGGCATTTTTTTTTCTGTTATGTTTATATGTATATATTTTGGTTTTGATTCCTTGTTTTTAATTTTTTTGTCCTGATGTTCAAATAAATAAAATGAAATGAAATGAAAAGCCAAAACAAACTGAAGCATAAACAGACAAATAGAAAGCAGTGACATCTCAAAAAGGCACCAAAAATACAACAGATAAATGTATCAAAATTCAACAAAAGAGCTACGAGTCTGAGTCCGGCAGAACATCAGACTCAGCTCGTGATAGAGCCCCCCTCCCAAGGAGTGGAACCAGACACCCCAGGGTAACATCAACAAAAAGGAAAAAGAGCGCCCCCCCCTTCCAGTAGAGGTACAACAATAACCCACCCCGGGTGGATGGTGGGGGGAAACAGGCTAGGAGGGGGCAAAACAAAACCCTGCTCAGGGCCTACACCGGAAAAAACACAGAATTACCCCCCCCCCCCCCCCGGACCAAGGAGCTTGAGAGTTCAGGGGGCCAACCCAAGTCCCAGGCCAGTCGAACGGCCAGATCAAATAAGTCAGGTGGCCTGCCAGAAAACATGGGCCACCCGACCCGGCTGCACAGTTTCTCGGGCGGCCGGCCAGAGTTTTTAAGCCACCAGGGCCGGAGGGGTAACCCAGGAGGAGGCTCCCCCACGGTGAGGCTTAAAGGAGGGAAGAAGGCCCTAAGGAAGGGGGCCATGACGGTGTCTGGTTGAGGAGGAAGACCGACCCTGATGGCATCTGGCAGAGGAGGAGGAGAGACGATCCCCTCAGTGGTCTTGAGCTGGAGAATCGTTGCACCTGCGGTGGCTCTGAGCTGGAGCTTTGCAGTACCCGCGGTGGGTCCAAGTTGTAGCATAGCAACACCTGCGGAGGCTCGAGGCTGGAGCATAGCAGCACCCGCGGTGGCTCCGGGCTGGAGCATAGCAGCACCTGTGGTCGCTCCAGGCTGGGGCATAGCAGCACCCGCAGTGGCTCCGGGTTGGAGCATAGCAGCACTCGCGGTGGACCCGGGCTGGAGCACTGCAGCACCCTCGGTG
Source organism: Pholidichthys leucotaenia (assembly GCA_020510985.1). Lineage (NCBI taxonomy): Eukaryota > Metazoa > Chordata > Actinopteri > Cichliformes > Pholidichthyidae > Pholidichthys > Pholidichthys leucotaenia. The sequence continues at coordinate 130,612,513 of CM035847.1, forward strand.
GACCCGGGCTGGGCCAACGCTGCACCCATGGTGGGCCCGGACTGGGCCAGAACCGCACCCATGGTGAACCGGCCAACCCGTGAGAGCACCAGGCCAAGGATGCGGTCAATCAAAGGGACCCCTGGCGAGGGTGAAGGAAGGAGATCCACAACGACCTCGGCAGGGGGAGCTGGACCCACAACATCATCACATGGTGAGACTGGATCCCCGGAGACCTCTGGCAATGGTAGATTCTTTCCGGTGACCCTGGGAGAAGGCTCAGGAAAGACAGGTAGAGAAATGTGGTTAGGGTCGCCGGCAACGATGGAGCTTGGCAAGGTGAGCTCAGGTGCAGCTGGTGGCTGCACCCAGCTCTCCTCACCAAGAGCCAGACAAGATCTCTCCAACACAGACATAAGAAAAACAAAGGATATCACTTGCCTGAGCTTGAGCTCCACCGCCGTCCAGGACTCCATCGATCCAAACGACGATGATGCCTCAGGCTCGATCTCTAAGAGGTCCAGGTCTGGTTCCCACTCTGCTGCAGCAGCCTCTGCAGCAGGCATGATGGTCATTGCAGTCGTAGTTCCCCTCAACGATGTGACCCACGCTGCTGGCTCCTCCAGTGTGGTAGCTGGGGATCGGCTCTGTGTTGATTCCTCCAGGACAACAAGCTCCTTCTTCATCCGGTGGCTTCGTTCAGGGGCCAGCGGACACTCAGGGAAAAGCAGAGGAGTCACGGAGAGGACAAATGGGGAAGTATGGGTTGCAGCAGGTGGAGAGAGCTCAGGGGACTGCACACCCTGAGTCTCTCTACCAGGGATCAGGCCAGGCATATTATCATAATTAGGAATGAAAAGAGATGAAACTTGCGTGCTCTCCTGGTATGTGATGTTGCCTGCTGCAGCTGGAGGTGAGTCATTCCTCTCCGTGTCTATGGTGAACCTGGCTCCCTCAATGGAATGTGGAGGAGCCACCCCTTTAATCATGGAGGAAGACGTAGCCTGAGAAAAAATGAAGGACCTCTTGGCAGCGGGAGGAGACATCGAGGGGACGGAGGATGCAGCAGCAACGGAGAGAATTGGAGCTGTGGTTGGAGACCCAGGTGAGGGGCTGGGCTTCTTCCGGAGTGAGCGCTTACTCCACACTTGAGTCGGTGCCGGTATCGGAGCTGCTTCCCTTGGCTCCTCACCCATGCAGGGTAGGGAAAATATGGAGAGGAGTATGTCAGTGGCCTCTGGGTAGTTCCACAGACTGGGAAATGTCTTCATGACCGACACTGTGCCATCCAGACTTCCCCAGATCGTCTTGGGAGAATGGGAGGCCTGTGTCTGCAACCAAATACCTTCCAGGAATTGCACCGCCCGCTGCTCCATATCATCCAGATTGGACAGTGTGAACTCCAAAACAGGTGCATAATAAGGAGAAAAAATAAAATGTGCAAATATCACAGCTGGGTTCTGTACTGGCTGCTACGTTCTGTCATGTTTGCTTCTACGAGGCAGGAGAGACGAACCCAAACGCTGAATGATATTTACAACATTTATTTAAAGAAAATAACACAAGTTCAAAAAGTGCAAAAACACAAAATGTAAAACAAGGTCAATTTACAAAGGATGCACTCCTGAGCCATAAGCCCAGGAGGAGACGAGGAATCAGGAAAAACAGGATAAATGTCCTGAGGAGCACTCAGTGGACGGACATACAAAGTAGCAACAATGATCACGTGAACAGACAGAGCTTAAATAGTAAATGAGAAAACAACATGAGTGATAACAGGTGTGGGGTGACCTGAGCAGGAGAAGCGAACAATAATCAGTTATTGGGACCAGCTGGAAATAATGGGAGGTGAGGGAGGAGTGGCTGACAGCTTGACAGGTGGCGCCAACACAAATCCGGAAATGCCACCTGACAGCTGTCAACCCATAGAATAAATATAAACAGAACCAAATACAGACTAGAGCATAATTACAAATGAAGCAGGACAAAGCCAAAATGAGCTGAAATGTAAACAGACAAATAGAAAGTAGTGACAACTCAAAAAGGCACCAAAAATACAACAGATAAATATATCAAAATACAACAAAAGAGCCACGAGACTGAGTCCAACAGAACATCGGACTCAGCTCGCGACAATAAAAACTGTCCAATTAAAGAAATTAATAAAAAATATAAATACAAAAATTGCCTGTGGTTAACCAGGGGGCTACAAAATGCTTGTAAAAAGAAAAATTATCTATAAAAATTTTATAAAATCAAGAACTAAAGAATCGAAGACATACTATCTGCAAAAGTATGTGAGTGGATCTGCAAGGAAAGCAATAGAGAGCTACTTGCTGCTAGGCACAGAGTCAGCCTGCAATGCAGCGTGGACAGTCCTTGAAGTCAGGTATGGCAATCCATTCCTCATCACCAAAGCCTTCAGAGACAAACTCAATAAATGGCCCAAGATAAGCTCCAAAGGTAGAATGGAACTTCAAGAGTTCACTGACTTCCTTCGTAGCTGTCAAGCGGCTATGTCACAGATTAAAGGACTTGGAGTGCTCAATGACTGCAATGAAAACCAAAAATGCTTGCAAAACTTCCAGACTGGCTCACATCATGGTAGACCCGAAAGGTTGCAGAAATGCAAGAAATGAGCCACACCTTTCCAAGATTCAGCCAGTTTGTAGAGTTCATCTCACGTGAAGCCAAAATTACATGTAACCCCATAACATCTCTCCTTGCTCTGAAACCAAGTGAAGGTGAAAAGACAGAAAGGAAGATCCTCAACAGAAGCCATGGAGCTAAAGCCCTAGCGACTAACTCAAATGAAGGAGCTGTCAGTGCTAGCTGTGTCTACTGCGAGAAGGCAGGTCATGTTTTACAGAAACATGACCTGCCTTCTCGCAGTAGACACAACTTGCACTGACGGGGCAGCAGTGCCCACCTGGGGCAGCGGTGGCGCAGGTGTAGTGTGACTGACTACTGATCGGAGGGTCATGGGTTCATTTCCCGCTCTGTCTGCTGTCTGCTTGTCGAAGTGTCCTTGAGCAAGACACTGAACCCCCAGTTGCTCCTGGTGGCCTGGTTAGCGCCCTTGTATATGGCAGCTCTGCTGCCATCCGTGTGTGAATGTGTGTGTGAATGGGTGGATTGCAGGATCTGTAAAGCGCTTTGGTCATCCTAGATGAGAAGAAAAGTGCTATATAAGTGAACGCCATTTACCATTTAGAAGTGTCGGAAGTTCATGAATGAGCGACTCAAGTTCGCACAAGAGAAGAAGTTTTGCTTTGGTTGCTTGAAGTCTGGCCATCACTCAAAGGATTGGAAAAACAGAAAAACTTGTGATACATGCAAGAAAAAACATCCAACATGTCTTCATGACGATCGAACTAAAGAAGAAAGAACTTAGACAAAGATTAATAAAGCAAAGAGCACTGACAAGACAAAGTCAAGAATAGAGGTCCTGCAAAACAGTGTTACACCAACAACAAATGAAGCGATGTCTAACAGAGTAATGCAGAACGTCAAAGACACACACACATCCTCCATCATTCCTGTATGGGTGTCAGCCAAAAGTGAGCCAGAGCATGAAGTTCTTGTGTATGCACTCCTTGATACACAGAGTGACACAACCTTCATCCTCAAAGAAATGTCAGGAGCTCTGAACACTAAAAGAGAACCAGTTCAGCTAAAGCTTACTACTATGTCCTCAAGAAACACAGTTGTGTCCTGTCACAAGCTATCCGGTTTACAAGTAAGAGGGTTTTACTCCAACAAGACCATATCCCTGCCAGTGTCATATGCAAGAGACTTTATTCCAGCAAATCGAGATCATATTCCAATGCCAAGTACGGCAAAGGCATGGCCACATCTCGAACACATCGCAGATGAGATTGCTCCACTCCAAAGTTGTGACGTGGGCTTTCTAATTGGCTACAACTGTCCTCAAGCTCTTGTTCCCCGACAAGTTGTGTCGTGCAAGGAAAGTCAGCCATTTGCACAAAGGACTGATCTGGGATGGAGTGTTGTGGGCTTCGGCAATCCATGTCTTGATTACGGAGATGTTATCGGAGTTCAGGTTCAGGTTACTTTATTTGTACCCGTAGGTAGATTTGTTTTGCAGTCTGGTGACATCCATATTTACAAACCACAATTACATTCAACATAAACACAAACACAGGCACACATGAAGCTGACTATAAACATGATAAAAATACTCAAGGCTCCATCAATCAGGATATAAAGACAAAGAGATGAGAGAAAAACCAGAGATAAGAGAGAAGGGTCATATTAAAAAGTTAAAGACTAGTCAAAGAGGTTAAAAACTCAAAGGTCTAAAACCCAATAAAAGATTTATAACCCAAATAAAAATCCTACAAAAATAAGTAAATATAAAATGGAGTTAATAAATAGGTAACTAAATTATGTGCAATATATTGTTACAACTTGTTCAACTCTTTGACAGCAGCAGGAACAAAGCTGTTTTTGTAGTGCTGGGTTTTACTTTTTGGGACAGCAAACCTCCGTTTTGAGGGAAGAAGCTGAAAGTGGCAGTGCAAAGGGTGGGAGTCATCATTTAAAATGGAGGTAGCAATCCTCTGTACCTGTCTGGTGTACAAGGATGTCAGGCTCAGCTGTGACTCACCAAGAAAACGACTGGACCATCTAACTACCTGATCCAAGGATTTCCTCTGTTTCAGTTTTGTCTGACCAAACCATGACACTAAGGAAAAGGATAAAACAGATTCAATAAAAGCCCGATAAAACATTGTCATTATGGTTCGGTCAATTTGGAAGCGTGCAAGTTTCCTCAAAGAATGCAAATGTTGCTGACCCTTTTTGCACACCCTTTCACAGTTGTCTTCAAAGTTTAAATTACTATCAATAATCATCCCAAGATATTTGTAGGATTGTACACATTCAGTGGTCTGGCCTTTTAGTACGGTGGCTTTGTGCCTGGGAGTTTTCCTCCTAAAGTCAATAATCATATCTTTAGTTTTTGTCGTATTCAGCTGCAGGTAGGAATCCTCACACCAGTGAACAAAATCATCAACTACTGGGCCGTGGCCACTCTCACCATCCTGGAGGAGACTGACAATAACTGAATCATCAGCATACTTTATAATGTGTCTGTTGTCATATCTGCTCCGACACATGTTTGTGTACAGGATGAAGAGTAGTGGTGACAACACACACCCCTGAGGAGAGCCAGTAGAAGAGCACTTTTGGTCAGACAATGTACCATTGACACTTACTCTCTGTGTCCTGTTGGTTAAGAAATCCAGAATCCAACCCACCAGATTATTGCTCAAATCAAATTGTTGCAGGAGCCTTTCAACTAAAATATGAGGTTGGATTGTATTAAAGGCGGAGGAAAAGTCCACAAATAAAAGCCTGGCATGTGTCCCATTAAAATCCAGATGTTTAAAAAGCATGTTAAACAGAGTGATAGTGACGTCCTCCACTCCTTTGTGAGGCCTATATGCAAACTGCAAAGGATCCAATGCATGTTCAGTCTGCTTTAGGACCTCAAATCTGACCAGTTTTTCAAAAATTTTCATTAAAATTGAAGTCAAAGCAACTGGTCTAAAGTTATTTACCGTTTTAGGACAGCTGGATTTTGGAACAGGAACAACCACGGCATCTTTCCAGATCTTAGGCACATGTTGTGTTTGTAAGGACTTATTGAAAATGTAATGAAATACAGGACTCAGTTCATGTGCACAGGACTTTACCAATCGCCCACATATATTATCAGGGCCCTGACTTTTGTTCACTTTTACAGCACAGAACTCCCTTTTAATATCCTGCACCTCAATATTAAAGTGCTGATTGTCTTTGAGTTTCTGTTTCAAATCTTGGGTTTCTGTGCTAAAATCAGAGGAATCAAAACGACCATAAAAACAATTAAGAGCATTAGCCAGCTCTGTGTCTGAACTAAAACCATCTAAAAACACACGATTACTGCGCTCCGTGCTCTGAAGGCCTGCAATAGTTTTCATACTGGCCCAGGCTGAACCAAGTTTCTTTGTTGCCATCTTGCTTTCCATATTCTGATTTACAATTCTGTTTTGCTCTTAAAATTTCGGACTTCAGCTCTTTTGTGGCAACCTGTAGCTCAGAAACAGACCCTTGTTTAAAGTCTAGTGCTTTCCTCTGTAAGCAGGATTTGACTGATTTTGTAACCCATGGCTTGTTGTTGGGATATATTTTGACACGTTTACGTGGAACAATCATATTTTTACAGAAAGCCATGTATGAGCATGTGACGTCTACCTAAGAGTCCAAATCATCCCCGCAGGACAGTGTGAAAACCTCCCAGTCCGTACAGTTAAAGCATTCCTGGAGGCAGTGCACTGAATCCTCTGTCCACACATCTATGTCTCTGGTCTTCACCTTGCCTCTTCTGAGCAGTTTTATATGTGGGCAGTAAATGTACACAGTTGTGATCTGAGGATCCTAAAGGAGGAAGGGAAAGTGATATATAGGCCCTCTCAATGGATCCATAGCACAGGTCCAATGTCTTTTTTCGCCTGGTTGGGCAGGAGACATACTGATAAAAGTTTTTAAGTGTAGTACTGGAGTGAGTCACAGAGTCATTGTAAAGCAAGTGGTGCCAGATATTCAGCCCTCTTCGAACCTCACCAGCGAAGTTCATTATGTGTACAGAACTCAGATAAAGGAAATGGTCTCACCTGACGACATGATCAAAATGTTGGAGTCAGATTTTGTGGAAAAGGCTTCTAAAGATGTAAAGATCTCCCAAGAAGATCTCAGATTCCTGACAAAGATCAAAGAAGGCATTAAACTCAAAGAGGATGGGCATTACGAGATGCCACTCCCGTTCAAGAGTGAAAGGCCCAACTTGCCTGACAACAAGACATGTGTCATACATCGTCTCAAATGCGTGGAAAGAAAGCTGAGAAGGAACAAGCAGTACTACACGGACTACAAGAAATTTATGGAAGAAATCAGTGATCATGGAGACGCTGAAAGAGTCCCAAATAAAGACACTGACAAGACTCCGGCTTGGTACATCCCACACCATGGGGTGTATCATCCACAAAAACCTGGAAAGATTCGCATTGTGTTCGACGCCTCTACCAAATTTCAAGGTACGTCCTTAAACGACCATCTCCTTACCAGCCCAGAGCTAACTAACACCTTGCTTGGAGTCTTGTGTCGTTTCTGAAGAGGCCTGGTAGCTATTATGTGTGATATTGAACGCATGTTCCATCAGTTCCACGTGTGTGCCAGCGACCAAGATTATTTAAAGTTCTCATGGTGGGAGAATGGTGACCTTGAAACCCCATATGCCATCAATTGGATGAAAGTACACCTGTTTGGTGCAGCTTCCTCCCCTGGTTGTGCCAACTACAGCCTCAAGCACCTTGCAACTGAAGGAGAAGGATGTTTCAGCAAAGTCACCATCAAGTTCATTAAAACCAATTTCTATGTTGACGATGGGTTAGCAAGTGTTTACACTGAAGGTCAAGCAATACAGCTCTTCAAAGAAGCCCGTGAGCTCTGTAGTATAGGCAAGCGTTGGTTGCATAAGTTTATCTCCAACAGCACCAAGGGCCTAGCCTCGCTTCCAAAGGAAGAATGTGCTGTAGTCACCAAAGATCTGGACATGGCGCTGGGTGAAATGCGTATGGAGTGAGCACTCGGAGTGCAGTGGTGTGTGGAATCAGACCAGTTCCACTTCAGAGTAACAGTAAAGGAAAGTCCACTAACACGAAGAGAAGTATTGTCTACAGTGGCTTCAGTGTTTGATCCACTTGGATTCGTCGCACCCTTTATTTTGCTGGGAAAGCAGATCTTGCAACAAATGTGTTGAGATAAACTCAGCTGGGATGGCACCTTACCTGACGGTCTTCGACCCCAGTTGGAATCTTGGCTTCTTGACCTCAGCAACCTTGCAGATGTGAAAATTCAGAGATGCTACATTCCACCAGGCTTCAAGGTCCGGCACTATGAGTTGCATCATTTCTCTGATGCAAGTGTGTCTGGATACGGCATGTGCGCCTACCTCAGAGCAGTAAGCACATCTGGTGAAGTCTATTGTTCCTTGGTCATGGGAAGATCAAGAGTTCCACCTTCCAAAGTAACAACCATACCATGACTTGAGCTATCAGTGGCTGTAGTTGCTGTTCGCACTGGTAACATGCCAAGAAAGGAACTTGAAGTACAAGTCTCACAAGAACCATACTGGACTGACTCCGAGGTTGTACTCGGATACATCAACAATGAAGGCAGGAGGTTCCATGTGTTCATTGCAAACCAAGTAGAACGCATCAAACAATGCACAAAATCTACACAGTGGAGGTACGTGGCATCCAAAGAAAACCCGGCCGACCATGCCTCGAGAGGCCTCACAGCTGAGCAACTCATTGCCTCAAACTGGTTTGCAGGCCCAAACCTTCTCTGGCAACCAATCATATCCAGCAGTGAAATCAAGGTGGGAGAGCTATCAAGCAGTGACCCAGAGGTCAAGAAAGTTCAAGTTCACAAGACACAAGCTAAAGAACAATGGTCACTCTTAAAGCGCCTACACAAGTTCTCCGACTGGTCAAGAATGATCAAAGCCATTGCCAGACTAAAATGCTACGTGAAAGAAGCAAAGGATCGCAAACCAAGGTCTTGCGAAGGTAGCGGCCTGGAAGAGAGAAGAGAAGCAGAGTTGACAATCATCAGGATGGTTCAAGAAAGAGCTTTCACACAAGAAATAAAGTCCCTTCAACATCATAAAGTGATGCAAACCAAAGACAAGGCGAACAAGTTGCACAAGTTATGCCCATTTCTGGATGATCAAGGCATTATTTGATTCCGAGGACACCTCATACATGCTGTTTTACATCCCAATGTTAAGCATCCAGCAGTCCTGCCAAGAGACAGACATGTGTCAGCATTGCTTGTCAAGCATTATCACGAGAGAACGTACCATCAAGGACAAGGGATCACCATGAACGAGCTTCATGCTAATGGCGTTTGGATCCTCGAGTGCAGCAAAGTTGTGTCATCTCACATTTACAAGTGCAAAAAGTGCAGAAGGTTCAGACGATGTACCGAGCAGCAAAGAATGGCAGACCTTCCAGGAGATCGGATGGAGACCACCCCGCCATTCACCTACTGCAGGATGGAGTGTTTCAGTCCTTTCTACGTATGTCAAGGAAGGCAGGAAGGAGTTAAAGCACTATGGCTTGTTAATCACCTGCATGTGCTCCAGGGCAGTACACATCGAGATGCTTGATGATTTGACAACTGACGTCTTCATCAATGCTCTGCATGCATTCATCGCCATTCGAGGTGCAGTCCAGCAGATAAGATGTGATCAAGGCACGAATTTTGTCGGCGCCAGAAATGAGTTTGTTGAAGCACTCAAGGAAATGGATCAAACCACACTTGGAGAACAAGAATGAGAGTTTCTCATGAACGCCCCAGCATCAAGTCATATGGGTGGTGTCTGGGAAAGACAAATTCGCACCATAAGAAGTATACTGATGTCAATCTTGGAACAATCAGCCAAATAACTTGACAGTTCCTCTCTAAGGACATTTCTTTACAAAGTCATGGCAGTGATCAACAGTAGACCACTCACTACTGACCAGCTATGTGATTCATCAAGCCCAGAACCCTTAACCTTTTGAATGTGAGATTTTGCGTGCCCCTAGTGGCAGAGCGTGGCGCTGCGCCTGTCAGCTCTCTCTAACATGATCAGCTCCATTGAGGATTTGTACTGTTTTGTACTGATGTGCCAGTTTCAGAAGGTGGCAGACATCCGTTGGAGGACTCAATGGATGACACATAATACACCAAAAAACAAGAACTCCTCATTTCCTTTTCCTGTTTTTAGCATTTTAGCCCAGAAAGCTAATATGGCTGCCATCCATCATTGTGCACCATCACTTAGTCGGCTTTGTACGCAGAAAATAGCCATGGGATACAAGCGAAATTTATGTGGGATAATCATAAGACTTTGTAGATGTGTTAGAGAGCATAAATGACCGACAGAACGCAAAATAACGACCACGATGCAACGCAACGACCACAGCAGCAAGCAAGTCCCCTTAGCCGCCGGTAAGTGAGGAATTTCTGTGTTTTTTTTTTTAATATTGTACTGATTTCATTTTCATTAACTTTGAAGATAAGATGATGAGGTACCTCTGTACAAAAAAACGGTGTCAAAAGAGTGAACCATTCTTTGTGTAAATATACATGTATTCAAATTCCAGTTTTGACTGAGTTATGGAATTTTAAGAGTTGCCGCGACATTATGCAAATTAGATGCGTAAATTTATTCCTATCTGAAACTTTGGATCATATTTTACATCTTTCTAATTGACAGTAAGCCATTATCTCTTACCACTTTCAAGTTATAGCCTTGGAAATCTGAACTATCTTATTGACAAAAAATATTTACCACTCTTGAACACTAGGGGCTATGTCACAATTCGGTGACAGACACACTCGAAGAGTTAACACCAAACCACATACTGACCAAGAAGTCTACGATCATCTCCCCACCTCCAGGAAAGTTTCTTAAAGAGGATCTTTATCTCAGGAAGAGATGGTGTCGTGTTCAACTTCTCGCCAATACATTCTGGACAACGTGGAAAAAGGGGTACTTGTTAAATCTACAAAGTAAGCAGAAATGGACTAAAGAACACAGAAATGCCAAGATCAATGATATAGTCCTCCTACAAGATGAGATAAGCCCAAGAAACCAGTGGAAACTGGCCAAGATCGTTGAAGTGTATCCTAGTAAGGATGGAAGAGGAAGGTGAAACTACGGATGAGTGATCCAACCCTGGATGGACATGGAAAGCAAATCTCCAAACCTGTCCACTTGGAAAGGCCCTTTCAGAAGACAGTAATCCTATTGGAAGCAGAATGAAGACCCCTCACCTCTCTCTCTGTCATTGCAGTACTCATTCATAATTTATAACTCATTCATAATTAACCGTTAATTAATAATCTGTTCACTAGTTCATAAGTAATACATTTGTCCTTAAAATCACAAGTGACTTGGTGGGAGTGTAATAGTCTTTCAGAATTTACTCCTTATTTATGCCTTCATTTAGTTGTTTGTCCTTTCTCTTCGCGACTATGCCATCTAGTGGTCAACTTTAGTGTACATGGAACTAATTATTTATCTTTAGGTTCCGCCCGACCTTAATTACCTGCACATTTCTGCCCAAGCAGCGCATCACGCTTGCCACTTGCCGCCAAGCTCCGTAGATTGATGGAAAAACATGTGAAAGGGACGATTAAAACAAAGAAAATAATACAAAAGAAGAAAGAGGACAAACGGAGGTTAAAAAGGATCATTTAGCTCCTCGTGGATACCAGCTCACGAGGTTTGTCTAACATTTTTATGTTTTAGTTCATGTTTTATGTATTTAATTTATTTTATTGATGCAAACTGCAAGATGTAGTTTTACATTTATTTTAATGTATTTCCCTTTGTGACCAGTTCTCACGGGTGGTCAAGAACAAGAATAAACCCTGTTTTACTTTAAACCTCATGTGTAAGCTAATCCTTGTGGGTGCGACACTATAGGAAAATGTTAAATGAAAATAAGAATGCTGTAAAAGTAGTCTGGGACATATTAAATAAATTAAGGAAAAATGGAACTCAGAAAACAATATATCCAGAGTATTTTGCTGATAATTGTGGTGATAATTATGATAAGAACATGGTAGTAAATAGAATGAATAAATTTTGGACCGGAGTTGGCAGCAAAAATAACAAACCAAGGAAGAGACACCGTGAGTGAAACATTGATTAGAAATAACCCTCGCTCAATCTTTCTCTCAGCAGTGGAAGAACAAGAGGTAAAATCTGTTGCTGAAAAGTGTAAAAATAAATTTTCTACTAATTGTGATGGTATTGATATGGCACTAGTAAAAAGAACTGTTGATGGCATATTAAAACCATTTACATATAATTGTAATTTATCATTTCAAACTGGCTTATTCCTGCAGAAAATGAAAATAGCAAAAGTAATACCATTATTCAAGCAAGGGAAATAAACACCACTACACAAACTACAGACCAGAATAGCTCCTCCCACAGTTTTGAAAGATTCTGGAAAAACTTTTCAACAACAGGTTAGACAACTTTTTAAATAAACATAGGCTCCAGCGCCCCACCCCACCCCGTGACCCAAAAAGGATTAAGCGGTAGAAGATGGATGGATGGATGGATGGATGAATGGATGATCTACTTAATCAGAATCAATATGGATTTAGAGCAAAGAGCACAACATCACTAGCAATAATAGAAGCAATGGAGGAAATAATAAATGCATTAGATCAAGGAAAATATGCAGTTCTATATATTTATATATTTATCTATATATCTATATATAGAGATTTTAGAAAAGCATTTGATACAAAAAATCATTCAATACTTCTTGATAAACTGCAATTGTATGGTACTAGGGGAGTGGCACTGAATTGGGTTACACGTTATTTATCTGAGAGACAACAGTTTGTGAAGATGGGAGAATATCTGTCTGGATGTATGGGAATTGCCTGTGGGGTGCCCCAGGGGTTAGTATTAGGCCCCATATTACTTAACATATATAAATGATGTATTCCAAGTTTCTAAATTATTAAAAATAATATTATTTGCTGATGATACTAATATTGTCACAAGCCGAGCCAGCTTGGCTTTCCCCCGGCTCGGTCTCGATCTCTCTGTGGGTTTTGGCTTCACTGTTTATGTGCATTTTGTGTTTTTCTGTATTTATTCCATCACCTTAGCCACTGCCTGACCGGCAGCTGTTAGTCAGCTTCTGTGATTTTTTTCCCACGCTGTCCCACAGTCTGTCGGTTCAACCATGCCCCCTTGCTCTCCTTAATTCCACCAGCTGTTCTCAGCCCCGGTAATTATCTTTCCCGCACCTCGCCCAGGTGTTCCCAATTTGTGTGGCCAGCGACATTGGGATTTAAGCAGCTCTTCGCTAGACAAACGCCATTGAACGAGTAACTCTTGTTTTCCACGGTGTGACCATCACTTCAGGAAGGACTATTGTTTATGCTCGCCGAGACAACTGGACTTTTTGGGACTGCTCCTACTTGTGAGTAAATTGTTAGTGTTTCTCTGTGTGGTTAGTTGCTACGCTGGACCAGAAGTGTTTCTCCCCTGCAGTATTCTGCTACGCTTCTGGTGGCGTCTCTTCTCGCAGCATAACCGCTACGCTTAGGCTCTGTCCAGTTTGCCTTCCTGTGAGTCAGTTGAGCTTCCCGTAGTCTTCCCTGCTCTCCTGTGCGCATCTATATTGTATTATAATTTATTTGTTCGTCTTTGTCAGGGAACAGTTTATGTCAATAAATATGTGTTTGGTGAAACCCTGCGCTTAAATCTTTTCATCCTTCTCCTCCTCCGTGCGCTATGGTGAAGCGCATGGAGAGCTTATGACAGAATGGCCCAGCTGGCAAAAAGGATTTAGCGGGTTTATCCACACATCATTTTCCCTTTTTTCATTGTAACTGTTTTTCTGTTCTGGACAAACCTGTGTTGGGGTTCGTCATGCCCCGGTCTCGCTGAAGAAAGGAAACGGCAGCAGGGCTCACCACGGTAAAGGAAGAATGGGCTGCGGAGTTCATGCAAGACTTTGTTAATGACACCCTCCCTGCTTGAGGTCCGAAGGAGACGCTGGAAAACCTGGATGGAGCAGTAGGGATTTTGGAGGCACATTTCGGGTTATGGAGCTATCCACAGTACGCCGACCTACTCTCCACAGTCTGCTCGCTTCAGCGTTCCTTCCCGGGTTCGGCATTTCCTGCAATGCTAAGACGGAAGTCCGCTTTCCTGCAAACTGGCAGCCTCCGTGGCGGGTTGCTCGACCCTCCACTCACTCCAGCACGGTCTGTCCTGGAGTGCGAAGGACAGCATCGTCCCGCAGGGAAACACTGGGAGCAAACGTTCCGCTTCAGCAGCGGCCATCATCGTTTCAGCCGCCGAGAGGTTCGCTGGATTCACCTGGGCCACGCCTACCTCCGTCGTCAGGGAGACGGCTCCTCCAATTGTCCGTGGAGGGGTCCAAGTCATCACTGGCACAGAGAGGGACAAGTTTCTGCCCTTTGCAGCTGCAGATGTCATCAACCAGGATGACAGGCAAGTATTTTTTTCATTCTGAATCATTTATTAACACTGAATCTTGCCTGTCTCCCGAGGAAGAGGCCCAGTATCAGTAGTCCACTGGGTCCTCTCCTCCAGCTGCAATTAATGATCATTTTCTTCCCCTCTCCGTGTCTCCTCCTTTAATTTCTGAGGGCCTGCTGGTCCAAAAACTGGCCCACCTGACAATGGAGGAGGTTGAGACCCAAGATGATCCTGCCCAGGAGCCTGCATGGAGGCGTTTCCCCGCAGTCACACCGGCGGACGAGGAGTGGGCAAATCTGCTTGCCTTAGTCAACTGCTGGGTCAAGGAGGAGCGCTGTGAGAGTGAGGTCCGAGGATGCACTTCCCCGGCAGTGAGGGTTCCACCTCCTACACCTGCTTAGCCCCCAGATTCACCTTCGGATGAGGAGTGGGTGAACCTGCTCATTGTAGTTAACAGCCGGGTCGAAGAGGAGCATCTGAGGACCGGGACTGCAACCACCATCACGCCTGTTGTGGGGACTGCCGCAGCAGAGTCACCCCCTGGACCAGACCCCCAGCTGAAGGGATCCGGACCGTCACCATCGACACTGTCGGAGTCCTGGATGGCGGTAGAGCTCAAGCCCAGGCAAGCTATCTCTCTTGCAGTTCAATTGCCTATGATTGAAAGATCTTGTCTGGCTCTTGAGGAAGAGAGTCTTCCCTCTCCGGGCTCTGCCGCTGCCAGCGACCCTAACCTTTCCTTCTCTCCCTTGCTTGTTGAGCCTCTCACTAGGGTCGCCGGAGAGGAGCTACCATCACCGGGATTGCCTACTGATGACGACGGGACATTGGCGGCCCCAGAGAAGGTTGACGGGGGCACAGCACCGGGCGCGATGACAGAAGCTACACACCCCAAATCACCGGAGTCCGGGACGGCGGTGGAGCCTGAGTTCAGGCAAGTGTGCTCCATTATGTCAATATCTCATTTGTCAATGTCACACTGCCCGACTCATGGCAAGGAGGGCCCGGGGCAGCTCGTAGTAGCCCTCGGGGCCGCCTCACCGAGCTCTGCCACTGCCGGCGACCCTGACCCGGTCTCTTTTTCTCTCCCTCGGGGGTCGGAGCCCCCTGCCAGGGTCACCGGAGAGCAGCTGACTTCACCAGAGGCCGCCGAGGATCAGAATCCAGTGCCAGGTGGTATTAGGAGCACCACCTCCCTCACTGGGGAGGCCACCGCTGGGGTAATGAGTCCCCCGATGGGGGTCACTGCTGGTGCAACGGTGCTCCAGCCGGAGCCCATCGTTGGTGCAGCCACGTCCCAGACTGGGACCATCGTGGGTGCAGCCACACCCCAGACTGGGATCATCGTGGGTGCAGCTCTTGCCCAATCGGGGCCCACCGCGGGTGCTGCAGAGTTGCCACCAGAGGTCGCCGAGGGTCTGACCTTGCCAAAGGAGGATGTCGCTGTTTCAGGCCCTCCTTCCAAGGTCGCCAGGGCTCCCACCATCAATTGCCTCCTCAGCCTGGTGTCCCTGTGGGTTGGCCCGCTTGCTGTGGGTGCAGCCATGTCCTGGACCAGAAACTGTCGTGGGTGCAGCTCTGGCCCAATCGGGGTCCACCGCAGGTGCAGCTGAGCCTCAGCCGGAGGTCACCTTGGGTGCAGCGAGGCTCCCGCTGGAGGCCACCGCAGGTGCAGCGGAGCTGGCCCTGTTGGGGTCCACCGCAGGTGCAGCGGAGCCGGCCCGGTCAGGGTCCACCAGGGGTGCAGTTAAGATAAGCCTTTATTAGTCCCACAATGGGGAAATTCCAGGATTGCAACAGCACAGGGACAGCAACACTCAGAGCAACAATCAGAAGGCAAGAAAAAACAAAAGCAGCTAGTATACATATGTACATATTACTATAAATATATATATATATATATATATATATATATATATATATATATATATATATATATATATATATATATAGACACACAGTGCAGAGCATTGTGGTTGGTGGATGTGCAGCAGAAAGTCTAAGCTCTCTCTCCGTGGATGCGGCGGGCCAGCTGGATGTCTTTGGGCATGATGGTGGCCCTCTTGGCGTGGATGGCGCACAGGTTGGTGTCCTCGAAGAGACCCACCAGGTAGGCCTCGCTGGCCTCCTGCAGAGCCATGACGGCGGAGCTCTGGAAGCGCAGGTCGGTCTTGAAGTCCTGAGCGATCTCCCTCACCAGGCGCTGGAAGGGCACCTTACGGATGAGCAGCTCCGTGGATTTCTGGTAGCGACGGATCTCTCTCAGAGCCACGGTACCGGGCCTGTAACGGTGAGGCTTCTTCACTCCGCCGGTGGCCGGAGCGCTTTTCCGAGCAGCCTTGGTGGCTAGCTGCTTCCTGGGGGCTTTTCCTCCAGTAGATTTACGGGCGGTCTGCTTGGTTCTTGCCATCGCTCTTTATTATTCTGTCTTATGTTTCTTGCACGCCGCCTAAACTCCAGCCCGGCACCCGCGTCGTTTTCGCTTCAGTTCCCCGGTATGTCGAGTTTCTCCGTTAGCACTGGGTGGCGGTTGAGTGCTAGCTAGCTCTTCCCTGCTGTATCGTCTCCTGCTGTAAACAGTGGCTCCGTCCGCTGACTCGGGAGACCTTTGGGGCGATCTGTGTGTCCGTGATATATATATATAGAGTGAAAGGTGTAGAAAGAAGAAGGAAGATGATAAAAAAAAAAAAGGCAGTTGCAAAAGGCAGCCAACTTGTGTGGCGCCGGAACCGAGAATGTTGCGGACCACCCTGAGGATGCCGTGGTCCCCTTACCCCTGCCTCACGCTGTGGAGGTCCCCTTTCTCCGGTCCTGTTATCCACCAGTGAGCCTTCCAGTGGGCAGGCCACCTCCTGCTTCAACCTTTCGGTCCTGGTGGCTACTCAATGTGGGTCGGCCGCCAGAAGAATTGACTCCCCGGGTCAGGTGGCTCATGTGTTCCGGCAGGCCGCCGGACTCGGTCCATCGGACCTTCTGCTGGGCCTGGGACTCTGGGCGGCCTCCTGAGCCCCAATGCCCATGGACTTGGAGAGGTTAATTGTGGGCCCTAGGCGGGGCATTGTGCTCCCTCTTTCCTGTTCCCCCTACCGCCCACCTGGGTTCGTGTTTTTATTGCAACTGTGGTGGTGGTGGTCTTCTTGATGTTACCTGGGGTGTCTGGAATCCACCCCTTAAGGGGGGGGGGCTGTCACGGGCCAAGCCGGCTTGGCTTTCCCCAGCTCGGTCTCGATCTCTCTGTGGGTTTTGGCTTCACTGTTTATGAGCATTTTGTGTTTTACTGTATTTATTCCATCACCTTAGCCACTGCCTGACCGGCAGCTGTTAGTCAGCTTCTGTGATCTTTTTCCCACGCTGCTGACAGTCTGTCGGTCCAACCACGCCCCCTCGCTCTCCTTAATGCCACCAGTTGTTCCCAGCCCTGGTAATTATCTTTCCCGCGCCTCACCTGGGTGTTCCCAATTTGTGTGGCCAGTGGCATTTGGATTTAAGCAGCTCTTTGCTAGACAAACGCCGCTGGGCCATTGAACAAGTAACTCTTGTTTTCCACGGTGTGACCGTCACATCAGGAAGGACTATTGTTTATGCTCCCTGAGACAACTGGACTTTTTGGGACTGCTCCTACTCGTGAGTATATTGTTAGCGTTTCTCTGTGTGGTTAGCTGCTACACTGGACCAGAAGCGTTTCTCCCCTGCAGTATTCTGTTACACTTCTGGTGGCATCTCTTCTTGCAGCATAACCGCTACGCTTAGGCTCTGCCCAGTTTGCGTTCCTGTGAGTCAGTTGAGCTTCCCGTAGTCTTCCCTTCTTTTCTGAGTGCATCCATATTGTATTATAATTTACTTGTTCGCCTTTGTCAGTGAACAGTGTATGTCAATAAATGTGTGTTTGGTGAAACCCTGCGCTTAAATCCTTTAATCCTTCTCCTCCTCCGTGCGCAGTGGTGAAGCGCACGGAGAGCTTATGACAAATATATTTTGTTATAATTATAAGGAACTAATCCATACTCGAAATAATGGGTTAAATAAGACCACTTCAATAGTACCAGTGCCGAAACATTCAACACCATCGTGCCTAAATGACTATCGCCCTGTGGCACTGACGCCCATAGTCATGAAGTGCTTTGAGCAACTGGTCTTGGAACAGCTCAAAAAATGCCTGCCCCCTACACTGGACCCTCACCAGTTTGCCTACCGGAGCAACAGGAGTACAGAGGATGCGGTTTCTACAGCGCTGCACTATGTACTCTCACACCTGGATGACAAGAACACCTACGCAAGAATGCTGTTTGTTGACTTCAGCTCAGCATTCAACACAGTTATCCCCTCCAAGTTGATCACTAAACTTGGGGACCTGGGAATCAGTACCTCCACCTGCAACTGGATCATGGATTTTCTAACCAACAGACCCCAGCATGTTAGGTCAGGCCCCAACCGTTCTTCCGTCATCACACTCAACACTGGTGTACCACAGGGCTGTGTGCTCAGCCCATTCCTCTACTCCCCCTTCACCCATGACTGCAGGCCTATGTATGGATCCAATTCCATCAAAAAGTTCGCAGATGACACCACGGTGATTGGACTCATCAGGGACAACGATGAGTCAGATTACAGGGCAGAGGTTGAGCACTTGGCTACTTGGTGCGCTGACAATAACCTGCTCCTTAACACCAGCAAAACCAAGGAGCTCATAGTGGACTACAGGAAGGAGAGGGGAGAGACACATGACCCCATCCATATCAATGGCATAGCTGTTGAATGTGTCCCCAGCTTCAAATTCCTGGGGACCCACATCTCGGAGGACCTGTCCTGGTCAGTTAACACCACCAGCCTGATCAAGAAAGCCCATCAGCGCCTCTTCTGCTTGAGGACACTGAAGAAGAACCATCTGTCAACTGACATCCTGGGCAACTTCTACCGCTGCGTGATAGAGAGTACCCTGACCAACTGTGTCACAGTCTGGTATAGGAGCTGCTCTGTCGCTGACCGTAAGGCACTGCAGCGGGTGGTGAAAACCGCCCAACGCATCACAGGGATTCCACTTCCAGTTATAGAGGACGTCTACAGGAAAAGATGTCTGCGCCGGGCACGCAGCATTCTTAGGGACTCCAATCATCCTGCTCATGGACTGTTCCAGCTTCTCCCCTCCAGAAGGCATTTCAGAAGCCTTCGGACTAGAACCAGCAGGTTTAGGAACAGTTACTTTCCAACAGCTGTCACGTTATTGAACTTAGTTCCCCGCTGACTCTCTTACCATCATCTCTTACCATCCTCACCTGTACATAACTGCCCATCTAACTCATTGTACATTATTTGCACATAACAGTACTCTTAACTTTCTGCACTGCTGCATATATTTGCATATATTTGCTTAAATTGCACATACCGTTAATTACCGTATTTACTGCACTGCTGTCCTTTGCACTTCTGATTGGATGCTAAACTGTGTTTCGTTACCTTGTATTCATACATGTGTAATGACAATAAAGTTGAATCTAATCTAATCTAATCTAATCTAAAAATAAGCTAAAAAAAATCAATGGATAGTAATAAATTATCACGAAATATAGATAAAACTAAGGTAATGATATTTGGTAATTGTAAAAATAAAGAAGATATACTGTACATTTTCATATAGATAATGTAATTATTGAAAATGTTCAGGAGATCAAATTTTTGGGTGTAATACTAGATGATAAAATTAGTTGGAAACCACACATCAGATACATACAAAATAAAGTGGAAAAAAATACTGCAATTATAAATAAAATTAAGCAAGTCCTAGAATACAAATCACTTCATATCTTGTATTGCTCATTAGTACTTCCATACTTGACCTATTGTATAGAGGTCTGGGGTAACAATTATAAAAGTACACTTAATTCATTGTTAATATTACAAAAAAGGGCAGTCCGTGTTATACACAAAGTCGGGTATCTTGAACATACTGATTTATTGTTCTAACATTCAAAATTATTGAAATTACAGGATCTGGTTGATTATTATACAGCACCGTTAATGTTTAAAGTCAGTAAAAACTTTTTGCTACGCAATATACAATATCTTTTCAGTCAGAGAGAAGGGAAATACAGTTTACGGGGGAATGCAAAATTTAAAATGCACCTAGTAAGATCTACTAGGAAAAGTTTTAGTGTGTTTGTGTGTGGGATAAAACTGTGGAATGGATTGGGGGGAGAAACAGAGGCAATGTCCAAACATCCATATATTTAAATCAAAATATAAAGAAATGATTTTTGAACAATATAAAAATAAAGGACAGTAATATTACAATGTGTCTTTAATGAAGAAAGGTTGTTATTGTTATTATTGTTGAATAAATATGCTGGGTACTATTGTTGTTATTGATATTATCATTATTATTACTAGAATATTACAACAGTATTACAGTATTATGATTGTTGTACAGGATGGAATTATTGACCAGCGACCCTGCTCCTTACTGCTTCCATGTCTCTTTGAGGAAGGGTCATCGGTGGTCTCAGTCAATTCACCGGCAATGGTAGCTCTCGCCCCAGCGTGAGAGCCGCCGGGAAACAGCCCATCATGGCATGGACCGACGCTCTATAGTGGAGCAGTGTGTTTTGGAGGGCATCCAAGAAGGTGAAGCCATCTGCCAGATGGGCTCTTAGTCCGTTCTTTAAGGTCTTATTAAACCGTTCAACCCCACCATTGGCCTGCAGGTGATAGAATGCTGTCTTCACATGTTCCACACTCTTGCTGCTCAGAAACTCCTCAAATGCCCCTGATGTGAATTGTGGGCCATTGTCCATCGTGAGTGTGTTTGGGGCCCCCCACCTAGCAAACAGAGATGTCAGGAATCCCATGACCACTTCTGTTCTGACCGAGTTACTATGGAGCACCTCCGGCCACTTCGAAAACACATCATAAGCCACTAACAGGAACCGGCTATTTGAAGGTGCCGCATGGAGTTCACCGCAGATGTCCAGCTCGATGTGCCTCCAAGGCCCTCCTGAGTATGGTACTGGCCGTAGTAGTGGGGGAGGAGGTCCGCCAGTCTTGCCGCTCTCCAGATATGGTACACAGTGTTTCACCATAGCCTCATTGTCTTTCTCAATACCCAGCCACCAGACTGACTCCCTACTATGTTGTTTCACTCTAACCACCCCCAGGTGGCTCTTGTGCAACATTGACAGGACACATGCCATCAACAATGATGGGATTAGGGCACACTGACCTCTGGCTACACACACCTCTATCCAGCAGCTCAGTTCGTCTCTGAAACGGTGGTAGGGTGCCAGCTCGTCCTGCACCCTCCCAAGCCATCCCTCCCTGATCACTGTACACAATTTCACAAGAACTGGGTCCCGCTACGACTCCTCCCTGAGTTCCTGAGGAGAAACGACCACCTGGAGAGACCCGCACAATGCATTAACCAAGTCCTTTTCAGCCGGGTCAGTGTTGCCATCGTCCGGCCATGGATCATCCGCCGTGGTTCGGGACAGGAGGTCCGCCACTATGTTGGCTTTGGCCGGCGTGAATTTAGTAGTGAAGTTGTAAGCTCTCAGTCTCTCAGACCACCTATGGATCTTCAGCGGCCTGTGCCCTGACCCTGACGTCTCCAACAGGGTTGTGAGCGCCCGGTGATCAGTCTGTAAAGTGAAACAGTGCCCATAGAGGTATATATGCCACCTCTCACATGCCCAGACACAGGCCAGCACCTCCCTCTCACCCACAGCTTTTTTTTGTTCCGCCGCCGAGAGGGACCTTGACGCAAACGCCACTGGTCGTTCCGTGCCACCCTGCACCTGCGACATGACTGCCCCTAGTGCCAAACCGGATGCATTGCAGGTCACTACAGTCTCAAGATTAGGGTCAAATTGTGCATACACCGGTGGGGAGGTGAGCTGTCGTTTGAACTTGGAGACTGCCGCTGAACAGGCTGGGGTCCACTCCCAAGGCACGTCCTGCTTCAACAGAACCCGGAGAGGCACGATCATCTCTGAATAGTGAGGGATGAACCACCCATAAAAGTTCACTATACCTAGGAACGATGAGATCTGGGCAGGTGTGGAAGGATCCGGAATGCGTAGGACCGCCTCCACATTTGAGTGTTACAGTTGGAGCCCTCTTCCTGTCAGCCAAAACCCCATGAACTCAATGGTGTCTGCCACGACGAGACAGTTTTCACCATTCAGAGTAACCCCATAGTCCTGAAGTGTGGCCAGTACTTTCTCCAGACTTTCGTCATGCTCTTCCCTTGACGCACCATGCACCACGAAGTCGTCCAAGTAGGCCACTACGCCCTTGAGGCCCGCCAACATTGTCGACATCACTTTCTGAAAGCAACTGGGGGTGGAGCTCAGGCTGAACGGCATCCTGGTGTACCTAAAAACCCCCATGTGGGTTACGAATGCCGTCAGGTGGTGTTCCAAACCCAGTTCTGACTTTTGATTATTTTGCCCTATTTTCCACCAGGCGCTTCAGGGAGCTATTGGGCCTTCGCTCCTTGACAGCTCGGGCACGCCCCCTCCTTCTGTCAAGTGCCATCAGCTGTGCTTTGTTATTGGGTGTTTCACACACATACACACACACTCCAGTCACTCTCATTCACACGCTCAGACACTCACTCATGCACACCTGGGGTTCATTATGTCCAGCCCACGCATTCTCACACTGGCGATCTCTTCCCTCGTTAGGATTGTTATTATTTAAAGGAGGGCTTAGTAGGAAGACATCGTCGGGGCATTCACCCTCATGCGTGGCAGCGTGTTCCTCCACGTATGTTGTTTCATCACCTGCGTGTTATTCGGCCAGACATTTTAAGACAGTTAATCCCTTGATGTTAGCGGCTGACCCTGCCTCACTCCCTCATCCACCAGACTACACAGACAGCCCCGGATCGCTCCAATACCGTAAGTCATGTTTGCCTTTCTTCCTGTGTCGACAATAGCGTTGCAACACTAGGCATTCCCTTCACCGGGCTGTAGAGCATCAGGGAGGCGCCCTGTATGTCTGGTGGCCTTAACTCATCATTCCAACCTGCTGTATTTGTGTGGTCGTAACTGGACTTGTTATTTTGTGGTTTAAGTTAATAAATGGCATGTTCTACTTTCGCATTTGGGTTTTTCACTTCTTCCTTGACAATGTCCAAACTTAGGATGGATCTACCAGCCCCCGAATCCACCATAAGGGGCACGTCGACCCCATCGAGCTGAAGGACATACTACTTAAGTGGTCCCTTTCCCACACGTGCAACACACCCGACCGTTGTCACCGGATCCTGCTGTTACTGGACCCGTGAATGCCTTGTGAGCCCTGTTTCATACCTTTGTCCGCCTTCTATTTTTCTTTGCCCGCCTATGAGGCCCAGCTAGCATGCTAACCGTCATTCCTGGTGGGAAATCACGGACCGCTGGCCCCTCATTAGCTGATGTAATTAATTTCTGCAGGGCTGCAGACTCCCATTGTTTCACCAAGTCCAACACCCCGTCTAGAGATAAAATCTGTCGGGTTAGCCTTAGCATGTCACCCAGCCATGAATTGTTTGTGTCATGAGCTAGTTTGTCTCTCACTAGCATCTGCTAGTGGCCCAAAGGCACATTTTACCGCTAGGCTGCACAGTTCCATGATAAATGAGTGAGTGGACTCACCAGCTCGCTGTTGACGGTCAAAAAACTCATACCGTCTTTCAGTGATGGTTGAGGGGTCACCGAAAGTGTTGTCCATTTGCAACAAGCCTTCTTCCAGCGAGCCGTCACCACATAGCCCAAAGAAAATGTACTGCCCTTCCGTGCCAAGATGGTGCACCAACAAGCTTCTCCGCCTCTTTTCGGTAATATCACGGAGTCCGACCGCCGTCACATATACCTCAAACTGTGGGGCACCCCCACAACAGACTGGGACAAGCAGAGCACTCAGCTAGAGCAATTAACATAACAGTGAAATGTGTGTATTAATGTCAACAGGCAGCCTCGCTTCGTCTAACTCTTTCCAGCTCAGTACTGTGATGTTAATGTGCCATTCATGCATTGTGTTCATGCTTCCTGCTCTTACTGTGATGCAAATGTCCCATGCCTTTCATGTATTGTCTGTAGTTGGGTATAAAAGCTGCATTGTTCTGTAACTCACTCTCTCTCACTGCTCATCTGACTGCACGCATAGGACCCGCTCCAGCCCGCCTGCACAGGGCTGGAGTGAGTTCTATGATGGCGGGATGAATGATAATAAACACCCTCAAAAACTCTCAGTTCGCTGCCTATTATTTCCTCATGCCGCCACACTGGTGACCCCAAGAAAGCACACACTTTGTGCAACGCAACCTTCTGGTCTGGACAGCCACGTTGGTGACCCGACGACAACGAACGCAGCACCCGGCGGTGATTCTCCGACGACAAGCGAATGCAGCAGCCTGGCGCAAATGATCTGCCCTCCCTTCTGCTACAGGGAGACCTCGACGCAGAGCCACCACCAGGCGAAACTCTCCGGAGATCACCCACGACCGGGAAAGCTGCAGAAAGCTTCATGGTGAGATCTGCACGCCTGAGATCTGCACATCCACGCTGGGACCGGCCGCTCTCTCAGCTCCTCCACACGAGAGCGCACGCACCTCGTCCTCTCTCCATGACGGCGACCTCCAGGGCCGACGGAGAACGCAGCGCGTGGACCTGAACGCACCATGACCCGACACAGCGAACTACGCAACAACTACAACAGGGATGACCATCGGCGCCGACGACGCTGATCTCCAGCAAGCTCCCTGACCCTGACTCGCCTCTACAGCGGACCTGCCATGCACCGAACCCCGCACGCACACCGGGGGTTTACAAGGACAGCGCACCACGCACGGGGCAATAATGGCTCCACAGACCGCTATCGTCCTTCGCCGCTGCACACAGAACCTTCAGGGCTGCTCACACACCTGAGGCACGCACGCAGCTCGCTCACAGGATTTTCTAATGGTCTCAGCCACGGCGCACAAGGGAATTCAGCCGTCAGCTTTCCCCGAGGACTTTAGGGCTGCGCAAGCACCTAAAGTCAACACGCCAAGTCCCTCACTGCTGCAGCTCCTTTTTTCTTCATGGCCGCGAGAGGAGTCAGTGACTAATTTTTTTCTTCTTACAGCTGCTGTGGACCTCCACACGTTCAACGGGACAGCCCCTCAACATCGCGGATCCACAGGCAATTTTTGCGCGGCCCAGACAATTTCACCATCCCGGGCCGGCACTTGCTACCCCCCCCCCCCACCACTGCCTGCAGTGAGCCTCCCCCGCAGCACGCTCCCAAAGCCGGACTATCGAGGCCTTAGCTTCCCGCTGAGCCCTCTGGGGGGGAGTGTGTGGGGCACCCCCACAACAGACTGGGACAAGCAGAGCGCTCAGCTAGAGCAATTAACATAACAGTGAAATGTGTGTATTAATGTCAACAGGCAGCCTCGCTTCGTCTAGCTCTTTCCAGCTCAGTACTGTGATGTTAATGTGCCATTCATGCATTGTGTTCATGCTTCCTGCTCTTACTGTGATGCAAATGTCCCATGCCTTTCATGTATTGTCTGTAGTTGGGTATAAAAGCTGCATTGTTCTGTAACTCACTCTCTCTCACTGCTCATCTGACTGCACGCATTGCCTTTGCCTGAGAGCCTGAGGACCCGCTCCAGCCCGCCTGCACAGGGCTGGAGTGAGTTCTATGATGGCGGGATGAATGATAATAAACACCCTCAAAAACTCTCAGTTCGCTGCCTATTATATCCTCATGCCGCCACATAGCCTTAGCATGTCACCCAGCCATGAATTGTTTGTGTCATGAGCTAGTTTGTCTCTCACTAGCATCTGCTAGTGGCCCAAAGGCGCATTTTACCGCTAGGCTGCACAGTTCCATGATAAATGAGTGAGTGGACTCACCAGCTCGCTGTTGACGGTCAAAAAACTCATACCGTCTTTTGGTGATGGTTGAGTGGTCACCGAAAGTGTTGTCCATTTGCAACAAGCCTTCTTCCAGCGAGCCGTCACCACATAGCCCAAAGAAAATGCACTGCCCTTCCGTGCCAAGATGGTGCACCAACAAGCTTTTCCGCCTCTCTTCGGTAATATCACGGAGTCCGACCGCCGTCACATATACCTCAAACATACTTTTCCAGTACGCCCATGGTATGGCTGGTGCGCCCTGGTGCTGAAGGAACGAAGGTGGCTCCGTGACGCACACGCCCATTTGTTTTCCTTCGTCACCAAATGTTAGATTCTAAAATAATGGAGGATGGAGAGCTTTCTCTGTGAGCATTCAACTGAACTTTATTGAGTTCACAGTCCAATTTATATCCCAGCCACAGCATGCCTGATGTCACTCATTCCCCCCACTCTGGTGGGGCTACGGCAAACCCCAAAGTCCAATTCCCATACATAACAACCACCACTATCATTAAAATGGGTGAAGATTTAACTGGAAGGGTGGTATCATACCAATGAGCTCATGTTCCTATATCATCACCATACCCAAATTAAAACCACTCATTTGTTGAGGTACTGGGACAAAGGTAGCCAATAATAAAGTGACAGGAAAAAGTGAACCTTTTAACACATGCCCTCTTTAAGAATAACACAATAATGTAAATAATGTGTTGAAATATCATCACACTCCTTTTTGTGCAACACATTGGGCTTTGAAATGTGAAACTTGCATTCACACCACACCATCACATTCTCTGCTACCAAGATATTGGTGGATGGGTTGGATGACATCACCCACCAGTTGGCTGAAGTCACTGGGTCACTATGATGGATGACACCAAGAGCATTTTAACTATCAAGCAACATTACTTTTATGGACTGGTGCATATATTGTGGTCACAAACAGCAAACAGTGATGCTCCTTTGTGGCTATTTTTTACGACATCTGTATTGATATTGTAACCCATCACTGTCACATCCACACACCATATTTTTGTTTACTAGCGTATACAACTACAACAGACTACAAAACTACACAGAATATGTGTGAAATTGGCCACTGTCACACATCTGTTTCCAAACATAATGAAGCTCTCATGAGAACTGCGTGGAGTGTGATTACACTTGCACAGGCATAGATGTAGGTGTGTGTGTGTGTGTGTGTGTGTGTGTGTGTGTGTGTGTAGGGCAGGGATAGACAGAGATAAAATTAACTCTACAAGACAAAACAAAGTCACTGAAACATACACTACTGTTCAAAAGTTTGGGGTCACCCAGACAATTATTTTGTGTTTTCCATGAAAAGTCACACTTATTTACCACCATGAGTTGTAAAATGAATAGAAAATATAGTCAAGACATTGACAATGTTAGAAATAATGATTTGTATTTGAAATAATAATTTTTTCCTTCAAACTTTGCTTTCGTCAAAGAATCCTCCATTTGCAGCAATTACAGCATTGCAGACCTAACATGATTGCACAAGGGTTTTCTAATCATCCATTAGCCTTCTGACGCAATGAGCAAACACACTGTACCATTAGAACACCAGAGTGATAGTTGCTGGAAATGGGCCTCTATACACCTATGTAGATATTGCACCAAAAACCAGACATTTGCAGCTATAATAGTCATTTACCACATTAGCAATGTATAGAGTGTATTTCTGATTAGTTTAAAGTTATCTTCATTGAAAAAAAGTGCTTTTCTTTCAAAAATAAGGAAATTTCTAAGTGACCCCAAACTTTTGAACGGTAGTGTATATCAGTGTAACATAAAGGTGTGACCACTGTTATGTCTGATATTACCCTTGTAGCATCATCTCACTTTGGCTCATCAATAAAATTATTCTTCAGCTTAAAGACATTGTTTCACCCAGGAAAAGGACAGTCAAGAACTACTCTTTCATACCAGGACCACAGATGAACTAACATTCCTTTGTTAATCCAGTATCTGAATCCCTAACCTTCTACTGGCCCATAAAACTTGGAGACAAAGAACAGACTTCTGTGGAGTACCTCATATGGCCTACAAAATATCTACAGCTCAACATTGCCCTCTACTGACAACTCTCAGTGAACCTTTTTAGTCGCATCTTTGTTAAGACTCACTTCTCAACATCTTCCTCTTTTTCAGGACACCATGGAAAAGCAAATTGACTCTTGATGTTTGATATGGACAACAATGGGTTTGAAATATATTAATCCTTGATTTTAAATATGTGCATGCTAAAATGTTTAAATGAATGTTTATTCTTGCATATTAATTTAAAAGCACTGGCTATAAGTTGCATGAATCACTAAGGCTAGCTTAATTTTATACATAAGTGTATAGAGGAATATTCCAGTATGAAAATGTGTGTATTAGATTTGTAAAACGTCTCTCAAATCATGTGACCAATCGCAGCCAATCCCTGCTTGACAACGGCTTTCTCAAGGTTATTGGCTGTTACAGACAAAAGCCTGTTTGTTTGTTGGACTAAAGTTCTTAAAACCCGCCCACGAAGGAAGCCTATTGGCTGGGTGCTCCTGTCAATCATGGAGGCCCGCGAAAACTGACTGAAGTTATAAAAGGAGGGAGACCTCTCTTTTGCCCTCTTTCGTCTTTTTTTTATCTCTTTCACCACTTCTCCCTTTGTCTTGTCTTCACACCAGATGACTGCACAGCACCACTGGAGAACAAAGGACCATTCTCCCACGTGTTTCTTTAAATGCCTAGGAATTAATATTTTTCTTTCTTGAGCTCAAATTCTAAACTTGGAGTCAAACTCCATTTCTAGACGTTTATTTTTATAATGTTTTCCTGTTAAACTTTCTTTAAACTCGCTATTTTTAACCTTGACTTTATTTTTAATATCATTGACCAACTTACACACTAGAAACTAATTTCACCTCCACAAAGTCCGAAGCTCTGTTAATTTTGCTATCGGATCAGATTTTTAATTAACCTTGAATTCCTCATTGGAAGCCGCAGATCTTCGACGCAGCTCGCCACGATGCGCAGCTGAAGAAATCCACAAGCCACGGAAAGGAGACCGCAGCTCTTGTGGTCAAGTATACCAATCTCATCCCGCATCAAAGAATATTTGCTGGTCAAATATTCCAACTTTTGGAGTCATCTAAGAACTACAGGACGATGCAGAAGGATCTTCACTAATCCGGAGTCACGTGAGCGACATTCTTTATCCATCTGCTGAATGAAACGTCTGAGATTTGAGGATAAATTAATATCTGATCAAATACAAAATTAAAAGGCACTTAACATAACTCTTTTCCTTAAAATTCCATTTTCATTTTCATAAGAGTAATCCAGAATTTTCCATATAATTAGTTTAATTTTCCCCATAAATTTGCATTATGTTTTCCCTAATCTATTAAGCCCTTGCACTCTGGTCAATTTCCCTAAAAACGCCAAAAAATAACGTACCCAAAGTAAATCAAAAGCTGTTCTTCAACCCTTCAAACACTTTGAATTTTTTGGCAAAACAGTCATAATCTCTCTAAGTGCTCCTGCCACTGAGTAACAGTCATCTAAACATACTGAACTTGAAGAAAATAAATTTCGCCTGGGTGTTTTTTTGGATACAAATGCTTGCAAATAACACACAGCTGTCAGATCCGGGCTGGAAAATGCAACAGAAATGTAGAGCCAAGTGTTATTGAGCTGAGGTCAAAATTTTGTAACAATACCACAAAAAATGAATATATTACACACCTTTTTCCTCAGGTTGTTCCCAGGCGTTTTTGAACTGTGCCAAATTGTGCCAAATGGCACAGTTTGGAAAAACGTCTGTAACTTTTGAATGATTCAATATAGAAGATTCATCTTGGGTTCTAATGAAAGGTAGACACTCAGGGCTCTGTGTGTGTGTGTGTGTGTGTGGGGGGGGTTATTCATTCATGAATGAATGAATGAAAAAACAAGCCCCCACACACAAAGAAGCATGCCACGTAAAAAATGTGTGGCTTTTTTTTACAAGAAAAAATAACCTACAGTGCACTAAAAATTATACTAAAATATCTGTAATGTATAAGATAACAACTCCCACCCCACCCCCTTGCTACAGAGGATGGACATCGCCCATCGCTACATGACGGACCGCGGTGACGGTGCGCCGCGGTCTACTACGCACAGTTGTACTAAAATATCTGCAATAACATCTGCAATCCGCTACAGAAGAGTAGCGGGGGCGGGGGGGAACTCATGGTTCTGGTCACGCGACTCGGTCAAACCATGATTCCATTATTGCGGTGTTGCGCTTCCACGATTGCGGTTTTGGCGAACGATTTTTCAAAACAAATAAGAACAGTAGTAAGAAAAAAAGACTGGCGAACGCGTGTGTGTCACCCAGCGGCTTACACAAAACAGATTTTACGCACGGGACGTACGCTTTCAATTGTCGAAGTTCTCTGCTTCAATTGGCTCACTGTATTCGCAGCTGTTGGTAGGTGGGTCCTTCTTGCTAGGTTTTCAGTCATTGGTTCTTCAAGGTTTCAGAAACCCAATTCAAGGCTCTTATTAGTCGAATGAGAGGTCAATCAAATCTAAACCAATCAAAGCACTCCTTTGGCTTTCTGTTCGCGGCTGTGTCTGCAGCTTTTTTTTTTTTTTCAGTGCGCCCTAGGACGCAGAGACGTGACCACCCGCGGTATCCCGGAGTGCAAGAGGTTAACTTCAAACTGATCTAAATTCAGCTCACATTTTAACCCTGGTTCTGCAAACGTTCACATTGTTAATCTATCATTTACAAGTTTAATTGAATGATTAATGCAAATCATTGCAATGTCTTTTAATCATCATTTCATTTAATAAATATGTGAAAATGAGAGAAGTTGTTGGGAATTTATTTAATTCTGAGTCTGGTTCAAAGTCCCCAGTATTGAATTCACTAAAATTTTGAGACTGATTATTAATTAGTTCTTTGAGTGATTAAACAGGTATAAAGTGAAATTAAAGATTAAAATGCTCCTTAAAGAGGAGCTGGTGTCCCTACGAGTGTTTATTAACTTTTTCTGTGTGTATGGACCCAGAGTTCATCTCAGGTCCCGATACATTAATACAAATTAAATAATTTTTATACCTGATCATAATTATTAATAACATATCGCTACATGTTAATGGCGCCACCGTATGGCACTGTCTCAACTTTGAACATACTCAGAATGAAATATTAAGGCATAAGCTGTGTGTAGTTTGGTCAAACTTAGAACTTTTAAAAACAAAGGTGGTGCGTTTGTCTGCAGGGCTGACTCCTGCAGCCATTGTCTCTCTGTGTCACGGGGGGGGAGGGGGCAATTCGGCCCACTCCCTGATCGCTGCTGTGGTGTGTGTGTGTGTGTGTGTGTGTGTGTGTGTGTGTGTTCTGACCACGAGGAGGGGGGAGAGAACCCCACCCCATTTGGCTCAGTGGTTGTTGTTTAATGCATGCTTAAGAAGCGTGATTACACAGTGAATAATTAAAATAGGCCTGGAAACAAATAGTGACGAAATCCTGTTTGTTTTCCCGTTAGTTCAACCCCCCACAGGCAAAGAAAACCCTGTGGAAATTAAATGAAGTGACCATTGTGTAAACTAGTTTCAATAAATAAAGTTTTAAGGAGATTTAAGCTCTCCCGCTCTTGAAAAACAAGGCGTGCTTCGTTGTCGCGAGAACGAATACGCCCCCATCCACGTGTTATGTGCACATTCACAGTCGCACACGCGACCGACAGGCTGTGCACGAAAACTACACATGTGTAGATCAGCCGAGTGACGCCATCTTAAGTCCACTTAAAGCAAGTTCCCGGTAGCCGCCATTTTAGGGTAGAGACCCTGGACTCTCCGAGTGATGTCATTGGGTTTCCTCTTCTGGGAGTGCAGACGAAAACTGCCTCCATCTTGTGGTCAAACCTAGGGACTGCATCTTTTATTTAAACTTTAATCTTTAAACCGATTTATAACCAAAATAAGTCTTCAAAGTAACTTCAAAGCAATCCATATTATTCGGAATAACCTAAATTTAACACCAATTTAAAGTTTCTATGCAAAAAGAAGCGAAAAAGAAACTCTTTGGCTGCTGAAAGCTTTTATCAGTGGGGGAACTCCACCCACTGCATAGATAAGAACATAAACGCATCCATATTGTATGTAAGCACTTATGTAACCACATATTGTAATCTCTTAAGTTAAAAGCAAACATATTTATACACTTTTAAGCAAAAATTGCAAACTTTGAAGCTATATGTGTGTTTATTTTGCAGTTTTTAATTGTGATATTGTGTGATTCCCTTCCCACAGAAATCCAGTTTACCTTAATCATTCTAATGCTGATGTTTACTCAAGAGTAATCTTAAAGTAGGATTGAACCTGTGCATTTTAACAAATAGATTTAGGGATTCACTGAATATTTATAATTTGGTGACTTGTGGAACACAGCTTTATTGGACACACTGGATGTGGCGACCACTGACAAGGCTCCGGCCAAGCCGTAAGACGGCTGACTCCGGCCATATACAGGGCAGGGCGGTGACGCCACCAGAGGTGTGTGTCACCATCTCACACTTCACATTAAAATACATATATCACCCCCCCCCCTTTAAAAAAGTCCAAAAACCATCCATCCATCCGTCTTCTACTGTTTTTCCGGAGGTCCAGGTCATGGAGGCAGCAGTTCAAGCAGAGAAGTCCAGACTTCCCTCTCCCCAGCCACCTGCTCCAGCTCTTCAGAGAGGATACCAAGGTGTTCTCAGACCAGCTGGGAGACATAGTCTCTCCAGTGAGTCCTGGGTCTGCCCCAGGGCCTCCTCAAAGAGGGACATGTCCGAAACACCTCAAGTGGGAGGCGTCCAGGAGGCATCCTGATCAGATGCCCAAACCACTTCAACTGGCTCCTTTCAATGTGGAGGAGCAGCGGTTCTACTCTGAGCCTCTCCTGGATGACTGAGCTCCTCACCCTATCTCTGAGGGTGAGTCCAGCAATCCTACGAAGAAAGTTCATTTCAGCTGCTTGTATCTGCGATCTCGTTCTTTCGGTCATTACCCAAGGCTCATGGCCATAGGTGAGGGTAGGAATGTAGATTGACTGGTAAATCGACAGCTTTGCCTTAGAGCTAGCTCCCTCTTCACCACAACAGACCAGTACAACGTCCGCATCACTGCAGATGCTACTCCAATCCATCTGTCAATCTCTCACTCCATTCTCTCCTCACTCATGAATAAGACCCCAAGATGCTTAAACTCCTCCACATGGGGCAGGAGCTTGTCCCCAACCAGGAGAGGACAAGCCACCTTTTTCCGGCTGAGGACCATGGACTCGGACTTGGAGGTACTGATTCTCATCTCAGCCGCTTCACACTCAGTGGCAAATCATCCACTTTTTCTTCCTGCCCTTCAGAGAGAGCAGTCGCTTTCTTCCCTTCTCCCTCCTAATCCTCTCCCCTCTGATTCCAGCTTGCAATGTTGCGTTTGTGTCTGTGTTTAGTCACTCTTCTTCTGCTGAATCTTAATCTAAACGGAAATTATGGATTTGGAAGCGGCTTAAATGTGCTATTGTCACCATTTTTCAACAAGAACCGGGCCAGGGGGGAGCCCAAGAATTGGAACCTGCGTGATTCGACTGAACTCTGTTTTGACTTTACGATAACAGGATTTTCTGCTGATTGGCTCTGGAGTTTTCCTGGTGTATCGAAAATTTAACTGGAAGAGCTGATCAAAATGTGGACCCAGCGTAGCTGCTTCTTCAACAATTCGACCAGATGAGGAGCGCACTGATAGCGGCTAATGACCAACATGGAATTTACCATCTGCGTGCACTGTAGAGAGATGGACTCTACCGGACATGCTCATCTGTGTTTAGAGGGGAAACATCTGGATTCTGAAGTCGCTTCGTGCTCTCCAGAGAATGATTAAAGTTTAAGCCTGTACATGGAAATTATGAAGCACAGAATCACACGGGGAGGAAAATTCTATTCTATTCTCTGAGTGTACTGTGCAGATTTGACCTTGTCTTTTGGTGCCCTGTTTACATTCCTCCTCGATAAGATAAGCGGAAGGAGCGGCTCTGCTTAACCCAAACATCGACAATCAATTGTTGTTGTTTCAGCAGACTGGATTCTTCAAGGACAGTGTTCCATGTGTCTTCTGCAAGCAAGAGAGAGAGACTCTAGACTGCTACAGATCACATGATCAACATCCATCCACTGCCAGGAGGCGCCCTCTGCTGTTCACTAGCAATTGTCACACCCACACCACACACTGCATACAACATTACATGAACAACATACATTGACATACACACACTCACACTGTCTCTGTACTGCTTTGTCATTGTGTGATCTATTGTCTGCTAATTGTGCATTTGAGAGTTTTTTTCTTGTAATCAAAATTTTGGTCATAAAATGAACTTTATTTTGATCAACAATGCTTTTTTCTCTCTGCCTATTGTGCTTTTTCCCTACCCTACCCTCCTCTCCCCTTCTTTACCCCCCCCCCCCCCCCCCCCCCCCCGTATGACAGGCGCCTCATCATGGCTGCCGCGTCATTGGGATGCACCTTTCGTGCGCGCCCAATGTCAAGTCAAATTCCTCGTATGTTTACTTGTTTACTTGTAAATGTGCTTGGCAATAAATCTGATCCTGATTCCTGATTCCTGATCCCAGTAAGAACTGTAGGTCATTGCTGGATGAAGCTAGTAGGACAACATTATCTGCAAACAACAGAGATGAGATCCTGTGGTCACCGAGCATGACATCCTTCATGTCCTGGCTGTGCCTAGAAATTCTGTCCATTAAAATTATGAACAGGATTGGTGACAAAGGGCAGCCCTGGCGGAGTCTCACTGGGAATGAGTCCAACCGAGTGTTGGCAGAATGGGCCAAACTCTCACAACGGTCGTACAGAGACCGAATACCCCATACTCCCGAAGAACCCCCCACAAAAAACCACGAGGGATGCAGTCGAATGCTTTCTCCAAGTCCACAAAACACATGTAAACTGGTTGGGCAAACTCCCAGGAACCCTCAAGGATTCTTGAGAGGGTAAAGAGCTGGTCTGATGTGCCATGGCCAAGACAAAAACCACATTGCTCCTCCTGAATCCGAGGTTCGACCAACGGTCGGACTCTCCTCTCCAGTACCTTGGCATAGACCTTCCCAGGGAGGCTGAGGAGTGTGATCCCTCTAAAATTGGAGTACACCCTTCGGTCCCCTTTTTTGAAGAGGGGAACCACCACCCCGGTTTGCCATGCCAAAGGCACTGCCCCCGACCTTCATACAATGTTGCAGAGGCGTGTCAACCATGACAGCCCTACAACATCCAGGGCCTTGAGGTACTGTAGGCGAATCTTGCCCACCCCTGGGGCCCGGCCACCAAAGAGATTTTTAACCACCTTGGCGATCTCAGCCCCTGTGATAGGCGAGTCATCCCTCTCGTATCCAAGTCTTTCTTCCTCTGTGGAAGGCATGTCAGTGGGAGTATTCCTTCCACCACCTGATGATATTCCCAGTCAAAGTCAGCAGTGCCCCATCCGTATCATACACAGTGTGGACAGGGAGCTGCTTCCCCCTCCTGAGCCGCCGGACAGTTTGCCAGAATCTCTTTGATGCCGACTAAAAGTCTTGTTCCATGGCCTCACCGAACTCCTCCCACACCTGAGTTTTTGCTTCAGCAGCCACCCGAGCTGCACTCCTGCTTGGCCTGCCAGTACTCCTCAGCTGCTTCGAGAGTCCCACAAGCCAACCAAGCTTGGACTCTTTCTTTAGCTTAATGCCCCCCCCCCACCACTTGTGTCCACCACTTGGTTCAGGGGTTGCCACCACGAGATGCCCTGACAACCTTGTGGCTGCAGTTCTGGTCCGCCGCTTCAACAATGGAGGTTGAGAACGTGGCCTATTCAGACTCCATGTCTCCAGACTCCCTCGGAATGTGGTTGAAGTTCTTCTGGAGGTGAAAGTTGAAGACCTCCTGGACAGGGGCCTCAGCCAGACGTTCCCAGCACACCCTCACTATACGTTTTGATCTACAAGTTCTGAATGGCATCATCCCCTGCCATCGGATCCAACTCACCACCAGGTGGTGATCAGTTGACAGCTCTGCACCTCTCTATACCGGAGTGTCCAAGACATACAGTTACAGGTCTGATGACATGATAACAAAATCAGTCATCAACCTGCGACCTAGGGTGTCCTGGTGCCAAGTGCACATATGGACACACTTATGCTTTAGCATGGTGTTCATTATGGACAAACTGTGGTTAGCACAGAAGTCCAATAACTGAGCACCACTCGGGTTCAGATTGGGCAGCCCATTCCTCCCAATCACCCCCTTCCAGGTTTCACTGTCGTTGCCCACATGCACATTGAAGTCCCCCAGTAGGACAATGGAATCTCCAAGAGAAGCACGCTCCAGCACCCCAGTCAGAGACTCCAAAAAGGATGGGTACTCTGAACCTTCAGCTGGTGCAGTCACAAATGATGGTCAGTACCCATTTCCCAACCCGAAGGCGCAGGGAAACAAGCATTTCATCCACTGGGGAAAACTCCAATATAGAGGCAGCAAGGTGGGGGGATACAAGAATACCCACCGCTGCTCGTCACCTCTCGCCCAGGGCAACTCCAGAGTAGGTCAAGCTCCAGCCCCTCTCCAAGGCACTGGTTCCGGAACCGGAACTGTATGTTGAGGTGAGGCTGACTATATCTAGCCGGTATCTCTCAAACTCACATAACAGCTCAGGCTCTTTCCCCACCAGAGAGGTGACATTCCACATTCCAAAAGCCAGTTTAGGAAGCTTGGGATCAAGGTCTCCGCCTTTGACTGCCACCTGATCCACATGGCACTGGACTCCCATGGTCCCTCCTGCAGGTGGTGAGCCCACTGGAAGTCCAAAACCACTCACTCAATTAATACCGTCCCCAATTTGGGACCCAAATCATGCACTAACAAATGAAAACTAATGTCTCTAAATTGCCTAACACATTCACACGACAAAACCTAAAATAGGGCGGATGGGTGGACTGCCGTCCTGCCGGCATGGCAAGGTGGATTATTCTGCCACCTGCTAAAATATGCTCCTAAACTACAATGGAAAAAAACCCAAACTAATCCCATATATAACATTTCTAACTATACCATCAACAACAACAACAACAAATACTACTTACACTTAGTTCTTTGGGTGAAAGGATAGAACTGGCATGGGGACCCAGGGCACCCTCTCAGCAGATGCACCCCTGGAAACAGCCGGTCCCCGGGGTGATGGCTGACCCTCCAGAAGCTGAAGCCACTCCTCCCCACCATCAACCTCGTCCCGCGTCCAGCCTCATCTCTTGGAGTGTTCTCTCGGACACACCAAAGCTGATTTGCATGCCACACCGAGCCATCAGACAGCCTGAAGTACGCTGCGCCCAGTTTGTCCACTATGTGCAGACACTCCCAGTGCTTCTCAGGTTGTCTTCTGGCCCATCTTCACCGTGGACGTTCCTCATCTCGACACAGAACCCAATCCAGGACTCTCAACGGGGCCTGGTTTGGATTGAGACATTGTTGTCGAGCACGCTGATCCTCCGTGCTTCTCGATCCTGCCCCAACCTCTTCTAAGGCTGTTGTAGCATGCGCTCTCGTAGTCGCAGACACCCCCCCCGTCATCTTTAATGGCGAAACCCAGTAAAATATATCACAGCCCATAATGTTATCAACCCCTGCTGTCACATGGAACGTGAAGTCAGTCACCGTCCCAGTCTTGTACCGAACAGTAAACTCCAAAGTCCCAACCGTGTCCAGCCTTCCACCTCCATAACCATACAACAGCGGTGGGTTACCTTTAATCCTGTGGTGGGAAAAAAAACTTCTTCACCATGACCCAATTCAGCAATGACCCCTCCGCCCCTGTGTCAGTCAACAGCAGCAGTTCCATGTCATCCAGCCCCACTGTGCAATACGTGTATCCATTAGTGTTGGGATACCCTGTGTGGATGGTTGTTGGGGGCGGGCAAAGTGATTTATTCTATGGGCGCTCTTGTTTAACTTTGTGGCACACCCTGGCAAAATGGTTCAAGCGACCACATCTGTTACAACATGCTCCTCTCGCTGAATAGTCCTTAGCCTTATTTCTGTGCTTAGCCAACCCACAACCCATGCAAAGGGATTTTTCCAGGGCAGACCATCGGCTGGTAGCGTTGGCTTCTGTATCTTCATCGTCCAAACTATCTTCACTATCTGTGTCCGCAACACTTGCCGCGGCAAGGGCTCCGTCAGCTGCTGTGATTGGAGCCCGGTTTGCTAGCTTGTCCGCGGTTTCCATTTGGAGAGCTAGCTTGATGGTTCTGGCTAACATGAGGTCCCTAGACGCCGTAAGTAGCCTAGCTTTCAATGCGGCGTTGCATGTACGTTCCACCAACTGGTCATGAATCATTTCTTCCTTCACTGTCCCAAAACGACACTCGCTAGCTAGCTGCCTCAAGTCAGCGACGAACTGCCAAACGGGTTCACCTACCAGCTGATGCCACTGTTGAAAGCGGATCCTCCAGACCGTCACGTTATCCGGGGTGTAGAAATGGCTAGCTAGCAGCTCTGCTACGTCTTCATAAGTGTCCAAGGGACCAAGCGTTCGCAGGACTCGCTGGCCCTCTATACCCAAATTGTGAACCACAAGCACCCGGGCTCTTATCTTATCGAGCTCACCGAGTCCCCGCACGGTAACATTAGTTTCAAAGGCTTCAAACCACCTAGGCCAGGACACTGGTGGCTCCTCGGGAAACTCGAGAAAAGGGCGGATTGGAGTTACGCACGCCTCCCTGGTTTAATTCGACATTGCCAATGTTATGTCTGATATTACCCTGGTTCACAGACGAGGCGAGGTAACTTGTGGAATACAGCTTTATTGGACACACTGGGTTTGGTGACCATTGACAAGGCCCCGGCCAAGGTACAGGGGAGCAAGAGACCGTAAGACGGCCAACCCCGGCCTTATATAGAGCAGGGCAGTGACGCCACTGGAGGTGCGCATCACCATCTCACACTTCACATTAAAATACATATATCACAACTACCTCACATTTCAGAGTGTTTCAGTAGCCCCACTATATAGAAAAAAATGTACTCAATCTTTTGGAAAAATGAAACTTTAAACTAACAAATCAGTGGTTTTACACAATATAGCTAAAAGTGAAATAAGCAAAAAAATGTTGTCTTACAGAAGTCGACATCTGCACAGCCTAATCTTGCTGCAAAACAATGACACATGTTCAAAGCTTTGCCAAAAGTGTAAAGCATGGTTAGCACTGTTTTTTTAAAATGACTACAAATGCTAATGTTTTTTTTAAATACACTTTTGTGCTTCAGGATTCATTGTTAGATTTAGAGGATTTAAATCATCTAAATAAATATACTTTAAATCCACCTTAATCCTGTAAACATTTGCAGATTAAAGGTTCGGTACACAGTCAGGGTTTGTAATGTCCACACAAAACATTTTGCAACACAGCATTATGAGTCCACGCATGTAATGAACACAATGTCCATGGCATGTAGGATCAGGAAAACACATTCAGTCCTTCAGTCCAACACTCCAGCAATAACAGTTAAATACGATATACATGACTGTAAACCATAATTGACGAAATGGCCTGCCCCTCGCTCTTTTAATCTGGCACTGAGACAAATGAATATATCCATCTGATCACATAACTAACGAGCGTGAAACAATTTTGAGCTGTTGTGTGAAAGCAGTGATATCTGTGCTGTAATTGTGTTTCTTCTGGCGCCCGTGCGTCACCGCTTCTCAAGAGCATCATATTATGTCGGTAGTAAGAGCCAAGGACGAGACCAGGTGTTGAACTGGACACACGTTTATTGTTAGACACCCCACAGCACACTGTAGAGAGAATGATCAGGTGAGGCTACGAGTTGGATCAACACAGACTTTATTTTCTCTCTAACAGATCAGGATCACAAAAGAGCTCCCAGGCCACGGTGTATCTCACTTATATACCCTTAATTACTTGCATAGTGGCCCGGGGCTGCGACTTCATATTCATTACATAACAAAGCCTGTGCGGCGCATTAACATGACATTACGCTGGTGCCACACTTCACTCCTCTCCTGGCAGCCCAGCCTCTCCTCTTCTCCCTAGGGGGTGCCTAGCCTTTGCTGTACTGTCTGGACCCCCCGGCGAACTCTCCTCTCATGGTCTATTACTCTCTGGGTGGAGAAGTCTAACACCTTGCTCCCCACAACACAAGCGCATCCGCCAGGCAGAGAGGTGGTGAAGAGACCGCCCCTCCCTCTCATTGCTCTCTTATACGCTGGCTGGTCACGGAACCAGAAAGGTGGAGCCACTACCCGTGTCACACAAGCAGGGGTCCAAACTCCAACACAACACCCACCCAAAAGCCACAGTGCCACACACACAATTTGAACCCACCCTAATTTGGAACCCGAAACACACCCTAAGAATAGTAACATAATATAAGTGGCCTAACACAGTCATACTAAAAGGACTATACTAGGGGGAGATGGGTAGACTGCCATCTCACCCCACATGGCAAAGCGGATTATTCTGCCGCTTATATTCTACAATAAACATTTCAACACAAAATACTGCCTTGTCTTAACCTAAACATCACATGAAATTAACCCCCCCAAACATAACCAACCAGTAGATTTAAGAGTTTTGAACAATTTTAGAACATCACAAACAAATCAAACATCAAGAAGATACCCACGGTCCCCCTTTTCTTTTCTCAACGAACTGTCCAACCATCAGTCTGTCCCAGGAAAAAGACCACCCACCGGGTCACCACTGGCTGATCCGACCCCGGTGCGCCTCCTCTTCACCACCACCGGGGATGTCCCTTGCTCAGGCCCAAGCCCAACAATCTCCCAAGTTCATCACTGCTCACTGGGATGCCTCCATGAGCCATCTGACAGCTGGAGATAGGAATCCCTGGTGTTCTTCCATCTGACGCTTGGCCCGAATCCTCCACGACCGTGCCTTCTCCCAGGCCCGGACCACATCTGCAACCCCCAGAGGGTCTTTACTCGGATTACAGTGTTTATGTTTGGCACGTCGTTTTACTGTGCCAGCCACTCCTGCCCCGACTGCTTCTGCCTCCGCTGCCGCCCTCGCCATTGTAACTCCATGTTCTCCGGTCCCTTCCAGCCGGAATCTGGGAACAGATGGAGCCAGCCACTCGGCGCCACCCGTCATTACAGGCGTCCCACTGTGCTGCCCAGTTTCCTCATCCAGAGCTACTTGGGCTCTGGCACAGGAACCCTCCTGCGATGGCCCTGGGTGGGGTTGGTCCTGCTCACTCTCCAGGGCGCCAGGCAAGTTCTCGTCCCACACAGCTCCATCCACTGTTCTTGGGACCGGCCGGTCCCACAAACCACAGCCCGACCACTGTTCTCCAGTACCACTCTTGATGGTGAAGCCCAGACCATAAAAAAATCACATCCCATTATATTCTCTCCATGAGCAGTCACGGTGAACTTCAGGTTGCACACCTCTGCCGACTTGTACCAAGCCGTCAGTTTCACCATTCCCACTGTGGCCAATCTCCCTCCACCATAACCACAAAGTGGCGCCAGATCACTTCTAATCCTATAATGTGGAAAGAAATTCTTCATAGTTGCCCAATTCAACACGGAGCCCACTGCTCCCGTGCCGATCAGCAATGGCACTGTCACCCCGTCCATCTCCACCATACAGCAGGAGCACCCATTGGTACTCAGGAACACAGCGTGAACAACCGTGGGAGTGGAAGAGTCCACCTTGTGTTTTGGACTCCCTCACTCGAACTTGTGGCATGCCCTGGTGAAATGATAGAAGAGTCTGCACTTGCCGCAGCACTTCCCTCTTGCCGGACACTCCCTGGCCTTATAACGGTGCTTCGTGGACCCACAACCCAAACACATGGGCGTTCTCGGGGCGGACCTCATTTTTACAGCATTGGCGTAGTTTCCATCACGGTCCACGCTATCGTCGCTGTCTGGTTCCACTGCCTGCGCCGTCGACTGTGGTTCAGACTGTCGGTGTAATACATTTCCACTGAGCTCCCGTGATAGCTTGCCTGTCGCCTCCAACTGTTGAGCTAAACTGATGGCCGTGGGTAGCGTCAGTTCACCCTAGAAAGTAAGTAGCCGGGCAGATAGTATGTTCCGCTAACTGGTCGTGAACCATCTCCTCCTCCAATGATCCAAACTGACAGTCCCTGGCCAGTTGTCGAAGGTCTGCCACAAACCACTGTACTGACTCTCCGACCCGCTGGCTGCGCTGTCAAAACTAAATTCTGCGGCCAATGACATTTTCCGGGGCGCGAAAATGTTGTGCCATTAGCCCCACCACTTCCTCAAAGCTATCATGTTCGCCCAAAGTACTCAAAATACGCTGTCCTTCCATTCCCAAATTATGAACCAACAGTGCACGTGCCCTCAACTTCTCCAGCCTCCCAAGGTCCAGCACGACCAAGTATGTCTGAAACGTGGCGAACCATCTCGCCCAACGGACGGGCGGCTCACCAGGATGCTCCAGAAACGGCCGAATAGATGTCACACACGCATCCATACCTTTTATCCTCTTCGCCAAATGTTATGTCGGTAGTAGGAGCCAAGGACGAGACCAGGTGTTGAACTGGACACACACTTATTGTTAGACACTCCACAGTACACAAGCATATCTGCCAGGCAGAGAGGTGGCCAAGAGCCCGCCCCTCCCTCTCATTTTCTTATACCCTGAGTGGTGGTGGAACCAGAAAGGTGGAGCCACCACCCGTGCTACACAAACAAGAGTCCAAATTCCAAAACAACACATCACTGTGCAAAATATGCTTTCATGAGTGAGAACGTGCTTAGGGTCTTGCAAAAAGAGTAAATTAGATCTGCCGCATGTATAGGTGAAAACTGGAAACTCCCCCATGAATTCAGGAAGAGAGTTATTGCTGCAATATTAGTTTCAGATGATAATATTTGAAAGTGTGGAAAAATTATTATGAAATTAGTGGCTTTGTAGACTGAAATGAAAGTACAACGCTCACATAAGTTAGACTGTATTCATGTCTCTGAATAACTTTTTTTCATTGTTATTAATGTAAAATTATTTCTCCTTTAAATCTAGTTTGTATTAGTCCCTCACTCCAGAGACATGATGTTTCCATCCTTCACTCCTTCCTCGCCACCTCCGCCATCTTTCATCTCTCCCACCACATGCAATGAGCTATTTAGTCATTATAGATTCCCAGGGGGGTGATCCAGACAAATGTGAGAGACCTTTCTCTTTTTCTTCATTTATTGCTGACTCCATCCATCCTCCCCGTCTGTGTCTCTAATAGGTTACTTAGTCATGTGAGGTTTTCCGAGAGGGTTACTGATTTAGAGAGAGAGCTGCTATTTGCTTTGATGGCTTCTGACTTGCAGACATTAACCACCATCTATTATAACAGACAGAGACAGAGCACAGAAGGACCAAACCTGCATATTGAATCTTAGTTAATCTATATATCTAACAATCTCATGGCATTCTTCATATGTTTCTTTGCTTCTGTGATATATAAAATACAGTGGTGTGGGCTTCAGGTTATTTCACACCTTAGACAGAGACAATGAATACACATGGGAGAACAGTGGGAGAGGGGGTTGAATGAAGTGTGGTGTAGATGTCCTGCTGTTATGAGGAAGTGCCTTGGATCTTGTGAAATGTAACGATGTAGAGAGAAGGATGTTTAATGTGACTTCAGTCTGTTCTGTGCTCGTGAGATGTGAGTGTGCAATAAATCATTTGAAATGTATCTGCTTCTGATTTTACACACTCCACACTGGTGACCCAAGACATATTATGGAACACGAGGCAAGATCCCTGGAGCCGGCCCGGTCAGGAAGCTACAGCGAGGCGGCAGCCATCCCACAGGCAGCCCGGACTGGAACCTCCAGCAACGCGTGTGCGGTTGCAGTCAAGCTACCGGATTTCTGGCAGCACAACCCCCACTCTTGGTTCCACCTCACCGAGGCCCAGTTCGCCCCCCAGGGAGTAATGGCAGATGACACCAGATTCTACCATGTGGTCGCAGCGCTCGACGACCGCACAGCTCAACAGGTAGCGAGCCTGCTTGATCAGCCACCAGCCAGCAACAGATACGAGGCGCTCAAGGCTGCGCTCATCCAGCGCTACATGCTCTCGGACTGTGAGAGAGCGGAGAGGCTCCTGACGCGGACCGAGCTAGGAGATGGTTCGGCTGTAGACCTGATGGAGAAGATGCTGGCATTAAAGGGCACGGACGACGGGCACTTTCTGTTTGCCCACCTCTTCCTCCGGAACCTTCCGACAGTAGCGAGAGCAGTTCTGGCCAATTCGCCGTGGCTGGCCGCGCGAGACTACCGTGCACTAGCCCAGGAGGCAGACCAGATTATCATCACCACCAGGGCGATCAGTCAACACGGCAGCGACGGAGCCCAGCGAGACGACCAGAGGAGGCGAGGAGCCACCGATGGTAGCAGCAGCGGGGG
This sequence comes from Pholidichthys leucotaenia, assembly GCA_020510985.1. Classification (NCBI taxonomy): domain Eukaryota; kingdom Metazoa; phylum Chordata; class Actinopteri; order Cichliformes; family Pholidichthyidae; genus Pholidichthys; species Pholidichthys leucotaenia. The sequence continues at coordinate 130,656,983 of CM035847.1, forward strand.
CCAAGGAGCGTCAGAGAGACACGCTCTGCTTCTACCACCGCCGTTTTGGAGAGAACGCACGCAGATGTGCGCCACCGTGCCAATTCAAGCTCTCGGGAAAACGCCGAGGCCGGGGGTCGGTAGCAGCAGCGACCCTCGGTGAAGAGAACAAGCTGCTCTACCTAATGGACGCACGCTCGGGGAGGCGTTTCCTCGTGGACACCGGAGCCCAGAAGAGCTTCATCCGGCCGACCTACGCTGACCGGCTGGCAGGATCTAGCGGCCCCGGGATGCTGGCAGCAAACGGCTCGGATATTAAGACCTTTGGTGAGAGGACTCTACTCTTATCTCTGCACGGCCATACATATGAGTGGACTTTTGTCATAGCAGCACTGAATTACTATATCCTGGGGGCTGATTTTCTGTATGCACATGGTTTACTGGTTGATGTTGCTAACAGGCGCCTGGTTAATGCACTGTCTTTTGACTCTCTCCCCTGTATAGCTCGAGTGACCCAGCCAACAGCACAAGCCAACGTCACAGCTACAGGCGGTAAGTTCCACACACTGCTCACCCAGTTCCCAGCACTCACGGTCCCGACGTTTTCCGCGGCCATCGCTAAACACGGGGTGGAGCACTTTATAACCACCACCGGGCCGCTCGTTTTTGCAAGACCTCGGCGCTTGGAGGCAGCTAAACTGGCCATAGCGCGCGAGGAGTTCGCCAACCTGGAAAGGTTGGGCATCATCAGGCGCTCGAACAGCCCATGGGCGTCCCCGCTACACTTGGACCCTAAGGCTGAGGGATCGTGGTGACCGTGCGGTGATTTCCGCAGGTTGAACAACGCCACAGTGCACGACCGCTACCCGATTCCCCACATACACGATTTTTCCGTTCACCTCGCCGGGGCATGCGTTTTTTCCAAAATAGACCTGGTCCGCGGTTACCACCAAGTCCCAGTGCGCGCTGAGGACATACCCAAAACAGCGGTAATAACTCCGTTCGGTCTATTCGAGTTCCTGCGCATGCCATTCGGGTTAAAAGGAGCGGCACAGACGTTCCAGCGCATGATGGATGCAGTGCTGCGCGATCTCCCGTTCGTGTTCGTCTACCTGGACGATATCCTGGTAGCCAGCGCGTCCGAAGACAAACACGAAACCCACCTCACGACGGTTTTCCGGAGGTTGGAGGAGCACGGGTTAATAATCAACCTGACGAAATGCCAGTTCGGCGTGATGGAGATTGATTTTTTGGGGCACTGCGTCTCTCCAGAAGGAGCGATCCCGCTGCCCGACAAAGTGCGCGCCGTGGCGGATTTTCCCCGGCCTCAGACGGTCAGGGCACTGCAGGAATTTTTGGGAATGGTGAACTTTTATAATCGTTTCCTTCCCCGCGCGGCGCAGCTCATGCAACCATTGTACGCCGCGCTCAAGAAACAGAAACCCACGGATAGGGTCGAATGGACCCCGGAGTGACAGCGGGCGTTCTCGGAAGTTAAAGCAGCCCTGGCAAATGCCGCACTGCTGGCACATCCAGACCCGACGGCACGCACAGCGCTCACCACCGACGCTTCAGACGTGGCCATAGGGGCTGTCGTGGAGCAGCGCGTTGCTGGGGCTTGGCAGCCGCTTGCCTTTTTCAGCAGAACTTTGCGCGACAGCGAACGTAATTACAGTGCGTTCGACAGAGAGTTGCTGGCTCTCCACCTGGCCATTCGCCACTTCCAGTTCTGGCTGGAAGGGCACAGCTTCACCGCGTTCGTGGACCACAAGCCGCTAACATTCGCGATGGCCAAGGTTTCAGAACCGTGGTCGGGCCAGCAGCAGAGACAGCTGGCCGCGATCTCAGAGTTTACTACCGATATTCAGCATGTGTCGGGTAAACTGAATGTAGTGGCGGACTGCCTCTCGTGCGCCGTGGTGGCCCCAGTCTGCGTGGGGATAGATTACGCAGCCATGGCAGCGGAGCAGATTAGCGATGCAGACATGCGCGCGCTCCAGTCTGGACCAACAGGGTTAAGGCTGGAGAGCAGGGTGCTGCAAGATGGCGCCCCCCCCCCCCCAATCTGCGATGTCTCCACGGGTCGCCCGCGTCCCGTGGTCCCGGCCGCGTAGCGCCGCCGCGTGTTTGAGTCGGTTCACACTCTGGCGCACCCAGGAGTGCGTGCGTCGGTCAAAAAGGTGGGAGAGAAGTTTGTGTGGCCGAGCCTACGCAAACAAGTGAAAGAGTGGGCTGCAGCCTGCGTGGCGTGCCAACGAGCCAAAGTACACAGACACACGAAGGCTCCCTTGGAGCCGTTTCGTATTCCGGCTAAGAGGTTCGACCATGTTCACGTGGACCTCGTGGGCCCCCTCCCGCCATCACAGGGGTGCACGCACCTCCTGACAATGGTGGACCGCACTACGCGCTGGCCAGAAGCGGTTCCGCTGGCGGCAACCACGTCCGCAGACGTGGCGCGCGCTTTTTTAACGGCATGGGTGGCACGTTTTGGAGTCCCGTCGGACATTACGTCCGACAGGGGCCCTCAATTTGTTTCCGAAATCTGGTCCACGATGGCCCGTAGCCTGGGTGTTACAATTCACCGCACAACCGCGTACAACCCACTGGCCAATAGGTTATGCGAGCGTTTTCATAGATCACTGAAAGCAGCACTCAGGGCCTCATTGACGGATGCAAATTGGGTAGACAAATTACCGTGGGTTTTATTGGGGTTGCGCTCCGTGCCGAAAGAGGATCTGGAAGCTTCCCTGGCAGAGCTCGTTTTTGCGCAGCCACTACGGCTGCCCGGGGAATTTCTGCCAGATAATCCCACGTCCGGCAGCAAACCTTCTCAGCTTTTGCAGCGTAGAGCAAACATAGGCACGCTGCCGGGACCTGCCCACCACAGTTTTCCGCGTGTTTTTGTGCCTAAAACTTTGAAGAACGCAGAGTTCGTGTTTGTCAGACACGACGCCCACCGCCCTCCATTGCGCCCACCCTATGATGGACCGTTCAGAGTGCTGGAAACAGGGGATAAGCATTTTTTGCTAGACTTGGGGGGTAGGAGGGAAAAAAATTGGCATAGACAGACTCAAACCCGCTTTCGTTGTGGCGGACGAGCAAGTGCTGTTGGCTAGGGCCCCTCGGCGTGGAAGACCCCCACAGAGAGCTCCCCAGGGAAACGATTCATCAGAGCAGCCACACGGGCAGAGTGAACCCCCCCTTTCCCTCTCCACGGCTCACCTGCAGTCAGACACACTTCCAGCAGCTTCCCACCGGCACAGCAGCGCCACGGAGGTGGTAAAACCCAGTTGCGGCAGATATGGGAGGAGGCTGAAGCCGAAACAGCATGTGGACTGATGTTCTATTGTTCTATCTAAGTTGCTGGGGGGGGCAGTGTGGGCCTCAGGTTATTTCACACCTTAGACAAAGACAATGAATACACATGGGAGAACAGTGGGAGAGGGGGTTGAATGAAGTGTGGTGTAGATGCCCTGCTGTTATGAGGAAGTTACCTTGTATTCATACATGTGTAATGACAATAAAGTTGAATCTCATCTCATCTCATCTCAAGTGCCTTGAATCTTGTGAAATGTAACTTGATGTAGAGAGAAGGATGTTTAATGTGACTTCAGTCTGTTCTGTGCTCGTGATGTGACGAGTCATTCTGTTCAGTGCTCGTGAGATGTGAGTGTGCAATAAATCATTTGAAATGTATCTGCTTCTGATTTTACACACTCCACAGTGATGTAAAAAAGTGTTTGCCCCCTTCCTAATTTCTCATTTTTTTGTATTTTTGTCACACTTACATGTTTCAAATCATCAAACAAATTTAAATATAAGACAAAGATAACACAAGTAAACACAAGATGCAGTTTTTAAATGAAGGTGTTTATTAATAAGGGTAAAAAAAATCTAAACCTACATGGCCCTCTGTGAAAAAGTGACCCCCCCCCCCCACACACACACACCGTTAAAACATAAATTAATTGTGGTTTATCACATCTTTGGAAAGCTGAGTTCAATTTCTCTAGCCACACCCAGGCCTGATTACTACCACCCCTGTTCTCAATCAAGAAATCACTTCAATAGGACCTGCCTGACAAAGTGAAATAGACCAAAAGATTCTCCAAAGCTAGACATCATGCTGTGATCCAAAGAAATTCAGGAACAAATGAGAAGCAAAGTAATTGAGATCTATCAGTCTGGAAAAGGTCATAAAGCCATTTTTAAAGCATTGGGACTCCAGCAAACCACAGTGAGAGCCATCATCCCCATATAGCGAAAACACGGAACAGTGGTGAATCTTCCCAGGAGTGGCCGGCCGAACAAAATTACCTCAAGAGCACAGTGACGACTCATCGAAGAGGTCACAAAAGTCCTCACAACATCCAAAGAACTGCAGGCCTCACTTGCCTCAGTTAAGGTCAGTGTTCATGACTTCACCATAAGAAAGAGACTGGGCAAAAATGGCCTGTGTGGCAGAGTTCCAAGACAAAAACCACTGCTGAGCAAAAAGAACATAAAAGCTTGTCTCAGTTTTGCCAGGAAACATCTTGATGATCCCAAAGACTTTTGGTAAAATACTCTGTGGACAGACGAGACAAAAGTTGAACTTTTTGGAAGGTGTGTCCCATTACATCGGGCGTAAAAGTAACACAGCATTTTAGAAAAGGAACATCATACCAACAGTAAAATATGGTGGTGGTAGTGTGATGGTCTGGGGCTGTTTTGCTGCTTCAGGACCTGGAAGACTTGCTGTGGTAAATGGAACCATGAATTCTGCTGTCTACCAAAAAATCCTGAAGGAGAATGTCCAGCTATCTGTTTGTGACCTCAAGCTGAAGCACACTTGGGTTCTGCAGCAGGACAATGATCCAAAACACACCAGCAAGTCCACCTCTGAATATCTTAAGAAAAACAAAATGGAGACTTTGGAGTGGCCTAGTCAAAGTCCTGACCTGAATCCGATTGAGATGCTGTGGCATGACCTTAAAAAGGTGGTTCATGCTTAAAAACCTTCCAGTGTGGCTGAATTACAACGATTCTGCAAAGATGAGTGGTTATCTTGTGTTATCTTCGTCTAATATTTAAATTTGTTTGATGATCTGAAACATTTAAGTGTGATAAACATACAAAAAAATTGAGAAATCAGGAAGAGGGCACACATTTTTTCACAGCACTGTAGACTACGAAGTTTGTTTTTGGTTTTTTGTTTTTGGAGGGGGGACTAGTCAATTAAAGACAAATATACAGTAAGATGACTGAATTTTGACTTTATAAACAGTAATAGATAATTAAGTTGGGATGAACGATGAATCATTTGTGACCAGACTCCTGTTTACTTCTTAGCGATCGCAACATTGACTTGGAGAAAATTTCCATCTGCTGCTCTCAGCATGACAGACAAAACAGTTCATTTGATATACAGCACAGGATGCACAAATGAAAATGTGCCCAGAAAAAGATACTTTTACAATAACTTTGTTCTTCCAAAATATGTCCCTTCTAAAATGAAGGGAAATATTTTAAAAAGTGTGTTTTTTGGAAAAAAAAAAAAAAAAGGACATACAGTAGCAGTACTATTAGGCTGTTGAATTTTCTTTCAGTACATCTACTACACTGTAATAACAGGTTTACATTCTGGTCAACAGAACTGAAGCAATGCAGTAAAAAGACCAACAAAACACTGCTGTAACACTTCTCTGGAAGAACAAAGCACCAAAAAGAAAAGGTGTACTGAATGATTCTCTGTTGTCACGAGCTTGGCTCTGGATTTCTGCCAGACCCAGTCTCATGGCTCTTCATTTGTATTTTTATGTGTTTATTGTATTCTTGTGCCTTTTTTGGTGGTAATACTGCTTTTTACTTCTCTGTTTGTGTTTTCAGTTATATTGGCCATGTCTAGTTTTGGTAATTATCTAGTTTGCATTTTGATTATGTTTATTTCTCATATTTATTCTGTGGGCTGACAGCTGTCAGACAACACTTCCAGGTTTGTGCTCAGCATGGGCATCGCCTGTCAAACTGTCAGCTCAGCCGCTCCTTCCTCACTTCTTCCAGCTGATCCTGATTACCATTAGTGTTCCCCTTTTGCCTGCTCATGTGAACCCACACTTGTTTCACTCATGTTGTTATTTCATCTACTATTTAAGTTTTGCCTGTTCACCATCTCATTGTGGCACTATTGCATTATTTTGGAATTGCATGGACTAATCCCTTCGTGAATATCCTCCTCTTCTCCAGAGCTAAGCCAGCTCTGGAGAGCTCCTCTCAGTAAGTTATTCTTGTTTGCATTTTTGTATTGTCTGTGCTATTTTTGGACTTTATGTTATTTTGGTTAATAAATGTCACAGCTATGGTTCAGCGTGTGGGTCTGTCTTCCTGCCCCGAAGGAGCGTACATGACAGAATAGTGCTGCCAGTTAATGACCCAGCTGCTATAGTTGTTCGTTATTTTGTGTTTCAGGACGGGATTTCTTCCAGAAAGACTCCAAGGCAAACTTCTCCCACCTGCCTCTGCTATTATCCCTTCTTGTCCATTGCTAAAAATATGCAACAAGTCTTTTTTTATGGATTCCAGATCCAGTACACACTGAAATGTCATGGTATTTACTGTATTTAATAACTGTTCTTTAAAAATACATTTCTTCCATGTCTCGCAGCTCGGCGGGTGCTGGGAGAAGTTTTTACGGTCGGAAACACTTTTTGTTGTCAGAAAATTTTTTGAACAAACAAGAGAAGCTACCAGTGTCTTGCCAAAAAGTGATGGGCCACTAGTAACTGATTGTCTTGCTGCGAGAGCATGCCTTGCTCAGCTAAAGACGTTTCTCTTCTGATTCTGAGGCCGACGGCTGCTTTTGAGCAAAGCGGATATAACTTTTTGTCCATGCAATTCTTGAAGGTATGTCTCTGAATATTTAATGCGGAGGGAGAGTAGTCATAATTTTAGCCCCATAAGTTTTGTGTGATGATCAATCGAACGTGCTCCCTCTCCCCTTCTGCTCATGTCTTCCCGGCTCCAGAGTATCAACTACACCTGCGTGATTACACACCTGCTTCTTCCTAATTACCCAGCATATTTAAGAGCCAGAGTGTGAGGACCTCACCGCTGGATTGTTAGGTTTGCTACCTGAAGTCTGTGCCACGCTGTGTTGTTTTCCATGGTTTGATCAGAGTTTCACTCCCTGTGCCTTCCTCTCTCCTCAGGTTTGCTGCCACCTTAGCGGTGTGTACTCCGGGGCTGATCACGCTTACCTGACCAAGAAGACACCAGAATGTCCACCCAGGTCACCGCCTTTCCCCTGTTACCCTGGTCCAAGAAGGAGTTCCCTGCTGGGCTCCTCTGCTCACTGAGTGAGAGAGCTCTCCTAGTCTTATTCTCCTCTTGAGGAGATTCTGCTCTAACAATCGTTTTCTGCTCTCCTCCCATAGGCTGCGTGCAATCCAGCGGACACCGGTTTTTGTGTTAAATTTAAGTGTGTGTTTTTTTTGCTCTTTTCCTTAGTTGTGCACTTTTATTTAGAGTTGTGTGTTAGGTTTTGTGTTACAATAAACTGGTGAACTTTTTAAATCTGAGTCTGAATATTCGTTCTGGCAACTCTGCGTTTGAGCCTGTCTTGCTCTGAATCATGACAGAACGATCCAGCAAAGATTGAGGCTCAGCAAGTGCTCAGCCAGGCAAACAGTCGGCACTCTGGTGTTTGGAGGCCACGGAACGCTGGGTCATGTTTCTATTTGACCAGTTTGAAACCGTCACCCAGCAACTGGTCACCGTCACGAGCATTTGTGTCTGCTTCCTGGTGCGGCATCTCCCCCTCCACCTACTGCTCAGGCAGTTTCTGCCATCCGCAGGAACATTTCTGTTCCTTCGCCTGCCCCCTATGGGGGTGGGGGTGGGATGCAAAGGGTTCCTGCTCCACTGCCGGCTTTATTTCCAGCAGGTGGAAGGGGAGTATAGGGATGATTCGGCTAAAGTCCATTTCATGACCTTGTTGCTGTGCGACTGGGCACTTAAATGGGCACAGTCCGTCTTGAGCAGGTCGGACAGGCCCCTATACACATACAAGCGGTTTCTGCGGGAATTCTCCAAGGCTTTCAACCATATGGAGAGTGAGGGAAGCATTGTTAGCCAGCTGACGGGACTCCGACAGGGAGACCGGTTTGTAGCGGATTTCTCCATCGAGTTCTGGGTCGCTGCGGCAGACTCTGGATGGAACAACGCTGCTCTGCACAGCGCCTTCCTCTGGGGTCTGGATACACACCTCCGCGATGAGCTGGCTATCTGCAAGTCCCCCTCTTCTCTGGATGAGATTATTGCGCAGGCAGTGGCCCTGGATAATAATAATAATAATAATAATAATAATAATAATAAGTTTATTTATAGAGCACTTTTCACAGACAGAGTCACAAAGTGCTCGACATGGTAAAAAACAAAATAAAAACACAGGCACATAAAACAGTAAAAAAAACAAAGTAGACAGTAAAAGCACATAAAAATACAATCAACACATAGCTAATTAAAAAGCCAGGCTAAAAAGGTGGGTCTTTAGTTGCTTCTTAAAAACATCAATGGAAGGTGCAGATCTAAGTTCAAAAGGTAAGGAGTTCCACAGTCTGGGAGCAACAGCAGCAAAGGCTCTATCGCCTTTGGTTCTGAGCCTAGTGCTAGGGACTACCAATAGATTCTGATGAGAAGACCTGAGAGACCTGCTGGGCTGGTGTAGATGGCGCAGGTCACTAATATAAAAAGGCGCCTCATCATGAATGGCTTTGTAAGTAATAACAAGAACTTTAAAATCAACTCTATAATTTACAGGAAGCCAATGCAAGGAGGACAAAACAGGAGTGATATGACAGAATCTACTGGACCTAGTTAGTAATCTAGCAGCAGAGTTCTGGACAAACTGTAGGCGGTGTAAAGAGGATTTGCTAAGACATGTGAAAAGAGCATTACAGTAGTCCAAACGTGAAGAAACAAAGGCATGAATAATGATTTCTAACTGACTGTAGGAAACCAATGACCTAATTTTGGATATATTCCTAAGGTGGAAAAAACAACTCCGGGTCACAGATTTGACACGCTGATCAAAACTCATTGATTGATCGAAAATGACACCAAGATTTTTTAGATTAGACCGTACATTAGAGCTTAATGAACCAATGCCATTAACTGTCTTAGGAATTAGATTATCAGGTGCTACAATAAGAACTTCAGTTTTATCAGCATTAAGTTGCAAAAAGTTACTAGACATCCAGTCCTTAATTGCAGACAGACAATCATGAATAATTTTTAAATTGTTGACATGGTCAGGTTTAAAAGAGAAAAGTAGCTGTAAATCATCAGCGTAGCAGTGATAAGACACACCTTTAAATTTGCTGATGACAGAACCAAGTGGCAGCATATATAGGGCAAATAAAAGTGGACCCAGAATAGAACCCTGAGGCACCCCACAGGTTAAAGGAGCAGAGTCAGATGAATAAGAGCCAACAGCCATGGAAAAACTCCTACCAGAAAGGTAGGAGAAAAACCAATCCAGAGCTTTTCCAGAAATACCTACCCAATCTCTAAGCCTTTGTAACAAAATACAATGATCAATAGTATCAACTGCTGCAGTAAGATCTAATAGCACTAAAACAGAGCATTTGCCAGAGTCTGATGACATTAAAATATCATTCGACACCCTAAGAAGAGCGGTCTCTGTCGAGTGTTTCTGATGAAAACCTGACTGAAATTTGTCGAAAATATTGTGTTCAATCAGAAAGCCAGTGAGCTGCTTGGCAACAACTTTTTCTAAAAGCTTAGAAATAAAAGGAAGCTTAGAAATTGGCCTGAAGTTTTTAAAAACAGATGAATCAAGGTTAGTTTTTTTTTAAAGTGGCTGCACAACTGCATGTTTAAAATACGAGGGTACACAACCAGATTCAAGTGAACTGTTAATGATATTAACCAAAGATGTACCCACTGAGCTAATTACCTCTTTTAACATTGAGGAAGGCAAAATATCTAAAGCGCAGGAGGAGGATTTCATGGAGCTCACCAACACTAACAAATCCTCAAAAGAAATTGGGGTAAAATCACTTAAAAAGGCCTGTCTGTTAGGACAATCAAGGATTAGGGGAAAGGAATGAGTAAAACTAACCCTAACAGCAATGACCTTGTCAACAAAAAAGGAAAGAAACTTGTTACAGTCATTAACTGAATAAACAGGGGGAGCAGAAATGACAGGATTAACTAAACTGCCTATTGTGCTGAAGAGGATCTTTGGATTGTTACTATTGGGGGAGATGATGTTGGAAAAATAAGAAGTTCTTGCCATTTTAATCATATTGTTAAATTCAATTAACAGTTCCTTAAGGTACAATCAATGCACCTCAAGTTTAGTGGACTTCCACAGTCTTTCCACCCTCCGACATTTACGTCTAAAACAACAGAGATCATCATTTAACCAGGGGGATAAATTAACAGCACGGACAGTCCTGATTTTAAAGGGAGCAACTACATCTAAGATGCTTGAACAGTGTGAGTTAAAAGAGCAGACCAAGCTCTCAGTGTCGTCATCAGAGGATAAAACCACACTGCTGTCAAAGGCATCAGAAAATTTCACAGCTGAAAACTGGTCAATGACATGAGAGCATTTTACCCGCTTACCAGTGTAACAGACTGATTTAACTGATAAATTAAAAAGAACACAAAAATGGTCTGACACAAGAAGCTCCTTAGTCTGAACATTATTCACATTAAGACCAAGTGTAAAAACAAGATCAAGTGTATTTCCTTTTATATGCGTAGGGCCAGATAGACACAAAACAAAATTAAATGATTCAATCATACCCAAGAAATTAACTGCAAAACTGTCACTGGGATCGTTAATATGCAAATTAAAATCTCCAAGTAATAAAATCCGCTCAAATTTAATAATAGAAGTTAAAAAAATCACTAAACTCAGATAAAAATGAGGCATAAACTCCTGAAGGGCGGTAAATTAAAGCACAATAAAATGGGTTTGAGGAGCCAATTTAAAAGTTCAAATGATGAAAAAGTTCCATGGCTCACCGTCCGTGTAACAAAGTGGCGCCGGTTCACGATGGCCAGACCACCGCCGCAGCCTGTCAATCTCGGAACACAGGAGAAGGTACAATCCTGTGGACAAAGTTCGATTAAGGAGGTAAATTCCTCACTTCTCTGCCAAGTCTCAACAAGAAATAAAAAGTCCAGCCCTGCAGTAATGAATAAATCGTTCAAAAAGAATGATTTATTTGAGATGATTTATTTGAGATGGAACGTGCGTTAAGCAACGCCAGCTGGATGGGCTCTGTAACAGCAGCAGTCTCGCCAGGAATGGGGGCCGGTGAAAGTTGACGTAGGCACCCGCTACCTGCAGGGGATTTGCTGGCTCAGAGCAGGGAGAAGGCCAGTTGGCACGGTAGAACAGGGAAAACAGGCTGGAGAAAAGATGGCCTCACTCCGGGCACACCCGAGGGCCAGGATCCAGGAAAGAGGCCAGCTGCAGAATTAGGAGAAGATGAGGTGGAGCGAGCAAGACGGCAAAGCCGAGCAAGCCTTCTGGATTTCACCGCAGCATCTGCATGTCTTCCCCGAGGTTTGGATCACTTTCTGACGGTATAACCACAGTGGGGATCCCAGGTACCAATGGGAAGTTGCAAACGCAGAGACCGATGGAAGAATCTTCCCTCCTGATTATGACAGCCAAACCCCACCATGGAAGATCGAATATCCAGCAGCACTTGGCGATCATAATCAATGGCTGATTGCACATAATCCAGACACAATAACACAATCAAAAACAGGACAAACAAGCACGGCAACAAGCGGATAACTGGGTTAGGGAGCGTGCAAGGGAGCAGAGGACTGCTGCTTCCTCGTTCGCGCCATAGCTGGCCCCCCAGTTTCTGATGCTGTCCTGCCAGTGTTGTTACCGGAGCCCATGGACCTCGGCAGGGTCTGTCTGACTCCGAGGGAATGCCGGCATTGCAAGAGGGCGGGGGAGTGTATTTATTGCACTGGCCACACAATATCGAAATGTCCAATTTGGCCCTAAAGACCCGGCCTGCCAGCCACCATGAGGGGTCTGGCAGCAGGGCCTTCGCAAAACTCTCCCAACCATTTTGAACTCCTGGCCCTCATTCAGTTACTGGGGGCCGAGTTCAAAACCTCTGCCCTGATTGATTCAGGAGCGAAGCAAAATTTCATTCAACAGGCCATGGTCCAGAAATTTCAGATACCCACCAGGAATGTCTCAACACCCTTGAGTGTCTCGGCGGTCTCAGGCAGCAGCATTGTGACAATTACCAAACAAACTGAACCCATTTCGGTCATTTTGTAATCACCGCGAGACTGTTCAGTTTTGTGTCCTGCCTCAATCAACCACTGCCATGATTCTGGGGTATCCGTGGCTCCCCATTCACAATCCCATTATGAACTGGAGTCAGGGCTCCATTTTGTCCTGGAGTCCTTTTTGTCTGTCATCATGTCTCCGATCGGCTGCATGCTCGCCCTCTCTCCTGATCTCCTCCCCACCGGCTGAGCCGGTGAATCTCAGCTCCATGCCCAAGGTCTATCGTGACTTAGGGGAGGTCTTTACCAAGTCCAGGGCCCTATTATTACCACCTCACTGGGCCGACAACTGTGCTATTGACCTCCTTCCGGGTGCGCGGCTGCCATCGGCTCTACACTTTATCTGGGCAGGAGGGAGGCGATGAAGACCTACATAAAAGACTCCCTCAGTGCCGGCAATATTCATCCATCTTCTGCCCATCGCAGTGCTGGGTTCTTTTTTGTAGGGAAAAAGGACAAGAAACTGCGGCCTTGCATTGATTACCATGAACTTAACGCGATTACCCATAAGGATAAATAACCGCTGTCCCTCATCAACTCAGCGTTTGAGCTACTCCAACGGGCGCGTAACTTCACCAAGCTTGACCTCCGTAATGCGTACCACTTGGTCTACATTCGTGAGGGAGATGAATGGAAGACAGCATTTAAAATACCGCTGTGCCATTTTGAACATTTGGTTACGCCATTCAGGCTGACCAATGCCTCTGTCGTCTTCCAGTGGTTAATTAATGATGTCTTACAGGACATGATGAACCAGTTTGTTTTTGTGCATTTGGATGATATTTTGATTTTTTCCCACACGCTGGAGGAGCACGTAGTTCATGTTTGGTCAGTCCTGCAGCCGCTGCTGGAGAATCAGCTATTCGTGAAAGTGAAGAAGTGTGAATTTTACACTCGCTCAACTTCATTCCTGGGATTCATCATCGCCGAGGTGCGTTAAAGGCCGATCCGGCAAAAATCAAGGCGGTAGTAGACTGGCCAACCCCCCAGTCCAGGAAGCATATCCAATGCTTCCTGGGCTTTGCCAACTTCTACCGCCGATTTATCCGTGACTATAGTAAGGTGGTGCAACCGCTTATGCAGTGGATTTCAACCAAAAGTATGTTCAAGTGGTCCGAGGCCGCTGAGCGAGCTTTTGTGACCCTGAAAGGCCTTTTCACCAACATGCACATCCTGGCACAGGTGGATTCTTCGGTAGCTTAGAAGGGTTTTTAGGAATTAAAGGTACCTACAAGAGAGGTCTGTGGCCTAAAGAAACATTAATTTCATGGACAATGTAAGCAACTGGACATATGGTCAAATAAAGTAACAGAAAACTGAAAGAAAAATGGCTCAAAAGGCACCAACACAATAGACAATCGTAGTTTGCTACTCATGCACAATTTTATGAACAAGGAAATGCTCTAACAAGACCTATGAGCATATAATCACAGTATATCAATTGCAACAATACATTTTATTTAGAGACACCTTTCTAATCACCCAGCGTAATCTTACATCATACAGGAGCAGCAAACATCAGAAATAAAACTAGTTAAAATAAGCTACCATGAAAAAACAAAACAAAGTGACAAATGCAACTGAAGGGTTAATTGTGAGAGATAAGCTGAAAGAATAATTCCATATTTGTCTTCTATATTTGTGGAATTTCATATTTGTCTTACACTGGTCTCTGTTTGGTCTCAAAGGCTAATTTCAAGTTTGTGTGAAATATCAAGGCTACAGCTGCACTAGTTATCATCTTGTTTATAGTCTGGTTTGCATGGCTCCTGTGAGACTGAGGGTGCTTTCACACCAGGATAGTCCGGGAGTCTCGGTTCGACTCGGCGGGAGATGGCGATAATTTTCACTGCTTCGTTTGGTTCGGTTTGCATTCACACAGCACTTCACTCAAGCGGACCAAACTGCTTGGACAATGTCACGCAGTTACAATAGCTGCTCGTTTGTGGCGCTGTAGCCAAAGCCACCACTGACCAGGAACAAAAAGTCTTGACGAAGAAGAGAAATCCGGCTTATTGATTGGCCAAGACCGGTGTTATGCCGAGAACTGCTCGCTTGCCAAGAATTGCATCCCATGCACCAAAACTATAAAATATAACACTACAGCCAGGCTTGTAACCATTTCTGCATTTTTAGAAGTACCCATTATACATTTTTAGAAGTAAAAATTGTTATTACCTCTTGTAAGTTATCTTTAAATTATATTTATTCAACGATGGGATGCAATTCTCGGAAAGCCAGCAATTCTCAGCATAACACCGTTCCCTTCAGTAAGGTGTTTATGCACCACAAACTAATAAAAATAAAAACCTCCGCTGTCTGCATAAACCCTCTGTGCCGCCATCATTTTAAAAACATCGGTATTCTTGTGTGTAGCCACAAGCAGCTGAGAAATCTGGTCCTCAGACCAAATATCTATCAGAGCCTGCATCTTCTCCACACTCATCACTACTCCAAGGCCAAGAGACATTTTTTAAAGCTTTTCTCCTCGGTTTTCTCCGGTAAAATTATTTCTTGGATCCGCATCGTTGACTATTGTTATTTTCTACCCAAAATGGAAGCTGAAGAACCAGGAGCTCTTCTGCTGAATAGGGATGTTGGATTTTATTTTTTTCCCCACGGATTCCTGCCATGGACGTGCTGCCAGGAAACGCACATCAGCTTTTCAACAGGGATAACTTTTTCAGGTGAGTGGGAACTTTGTCTGCATCTCACCCAGTGAATTCATGTCTTTTCATGTATTTACACTGAGTTATAATGTAATTGTGCTGCGCAATAAATTTGCCCATTCTGCCGTGTCTTTATGCATTCCTGGGAGCAAATAATACAAATCGTAGTGTAATCTACGACTGGTTTTCATTGCCCTGGTTAGCATTTATTACGTACGTGCATATACCACTTTTGGCAAATCATACAGTTTGAAAATGAAGCGCTGCTACGGATGGGAAATAATATGTTAACGTTCATTAATCCTCCAGAACCGTGACGTGCTCAGCCACAGACATTTGCAAAGATCTGTAAGGTATGTACAGTGACATAAAATGTTTTACCATTTGCCGCTGGTCCCGTTTTTAGTGCAGTAGCTTTCTCACCTGCAGGACCACACCAGAGTTTGCCATTTAATTCGAACCGAGACCACCCCTTTCAGGTGGTCTTTGTACGGTTGTTTTGGTACGCACTTCAGTGCGATTACCGTGTTCTCACCAGACAAAACGAACTGTACCAACGGAGAAAACAAACTTGAGTTCGACTGAAATGGACTAAAGCCTGCAGGTGTGAAAGCACCCTCAGACAGTATGACCTGGGAGAGATAATCTGTACACCAAGTTTTGACCAGATGTACTGAACCAATTGCTATGGACATTTTCTCCTCCACCTCTCGAATAACAGAAAGCTTAAAAGACTGTGTGATGTGTGTTTGAGTCAGAATGATGTGCGTGTAGGCTTTGAGACCATTTGTGTATTGTTCCCCACTGGCCAGTGTGATTAAATTGGCTGAAACTCTGATCCTGCCTGGTTTTTTAACTGAAGGTCAAAGATTTTTCTAACATGCTTGGGGAACCAAACAGGGACCCCATAAATCTCATTTTTGCCTCTGGCGCCTTCGGACCAAGGACAGCTGTACACAACTGTGGAGAAAGATCTCCCCCAATCGAGACCAAAGACCAGGTTTTTGCGGAAGAAGAGATACGGTCTGGGGACGCTGGAGCCAGTGAGTGATGGGGTTACCCCCCAGGCAGATCACAGTGAGTAAATTTAATGGTATTTAATGGTATAGACACCGGGTTTGAGTACTGGTGGGTTTGAGAATATGTGTAAAAAGTAAACCAAGCATTTGATATCACAAAATCCAAATAGGTTCGGTTCAGACGACATAGAGGCTTGATAGATCCCAGTTCGAGGTCGCAACGGGAATGCGCATTTCCACTGCATAAGTGGACTTGATAGACGCGCGAATAATTAATGTAAGATCTTCATTACGCCACAGTGAGCATTGATTGAGTAAATACCGAGTGAGCTCTTATCATCATCCCAACTGAGCATCAATACAGTAAGGGTTTACCTTAAAAATACAGGTAAATAGCGCTGATATAATAAGGATCAAAATACCTTAAGACATAATTCAAAACAGGCCTAAAATAAGATAAAAAATAATTCTTTAAAATATATACGCAGCAAAATAAACCCGAATTACAATAAAATAAAGTAATTACATCAAGTATCTTGTCATGGATCGCCACCTTATCGTGGTGGGGGGTTTGCATGCCCTGGTAATCCCAGGATGATGTTGTCTGGGGCAATTTGCCTCGGGTAGGGTCACCCAAGACAAACTGGTCCTGGGTCAAGGGCCAGACTAAGAACGATCCAACAGACTCTCATGATAAATATTAGAACAAGGATTCAGTGCATCCCGCCCTTTATGGGGTTACCGGGGCCCCACCCTGAAGCCAGGTCTGGGGGAGGGGCTCGATGGCTAGCGTCTGGTGGCTGGATTTCCACCCATGGGACCCGGCTGGGCACAGCCCAAAGGAGTTACATGGGTCTGCTCTCCAGTGGGCTCACCACCTACAGGAGGGATCATGAGGGTCAGGTGCTATGCGGATCAGGTGCCGGTTAAAGGCGGAGACCTTGGAGGTCTGATCCCAAGCTTCCTAAACTGGCTTTTGGGACATGGAATGTCACCTCTCTGGTGGGGAAGGAGCCTGAGCTGGTGCATGAGGTTGAGAGATACCGGCTAGATATAGTCGACCTCACCTCAACACACAGCCCTTGTTCTGGAACCAGTCTCCTGGAGAGGGGCTGGAGCTTGGCCTACTTTGGAGTTGGAGTTGCCCCAGGTGAGAGGCTACGAGCAGGGGTGGGTATTCTTGCATCCCCCCACCTTGCTGCCTCTATATTGGAGTTTTCCCCGGTGGACGGGTTGGGAAACAGGTCCTCACCATCATTTGTGCATATGCACCAAATGATGGTTCAGAGTACCCACCTTTTTTGGAGTCTCTGACTGGGGTGCTGGAGAGTGCTCCACTTGGAGACTCCATTGTCCTACTGGGGGACTTCAATGTGCACGTGGGCAATGACAGTAAAACCTGGAGGGGGGTGATTGGGAGGAACGGCCTGCCCAATCTGAACCCGAGTGGTGTTCAGTTATTGGACTCCATAATGAACACCATGTTCAAGCATAAGGGTGTCCATATGTGCACTTGGCACCAGGACACCCTAGGTCGCAGGTCGATGATCAATTTTGTTATCGTGTCATCAGACCTGCGATCGTATGTCTTGGACACTCGGGTAAAGACAGGTGCAGAGCTGTCAACCGATCACCACCTGGTGGTGAGTTGGATCCAGTGGCACGGGAGGATGCCATTAGACCTGGAAGACCCAAACGTATAGTGAGGGTGTGCTGGGAACATCTGGCTGAGACCCCTGTCCAGGAGGTCTTCAACTCCCACCTCCGGAAGAACTTCAACCACATTCCGAGGGAGTCTGGAGACATGGAGTCTGAGTGGGCCTTGTTCTCCACCTCCATTGTTGAAGCAGCGGCCCAAAGTTGCGGCCACAAGGTCATCGGGGCATCTCGTGGTGGCAACCCCTGAACCAAGTGGTGGACAGCAGTGGTGAGGGGGGCCATTAAGCTGAAGAAGAAGTCCTATCAAGCTTGGTTGGCTTGTGGAACTCTCAAAGCAGCTGAGGTGTACCGGCAGGCCAAGCGGAGTGCAACTCGGGTAGTTGCTGAAGCGAAAACTCGGGTATGGGAGGAGCTCGGTGAGGCCATGGAACAAGACTTTTGGTCGGCCCTGAAGAGCTTCTGGCAAACTGTCCGGCGGCTCAGGAGGGAGAAGCAGCTCCCTGTCCACACTGTGTATGGTGCGGATGGGGCACTGCTGACTTCGACTGGGGATATTGTCGGGCGGTGGAAGGAATACTTCAAGGATCTCCTCAATCCCACTGATACGACTTCCACAGAGGAAGCAGGGCTTGTGGACGAGGGGGATGGCTCGCATATCACGCCTGATATTGGCTGCACGGTGGCGCAGTGGTTTAGCACTGTGGCAGCACAGTTTTACCCTCGGCCGGGGGATCGCGGGGATCATGAGATCGTGGGTTCGATCCCAGCCCCAGACCAACAGTGAGCTGTGTGGAGTTTGCATGTTCTCCCCGTGTTGCGCGGGTTTACTCCGGGCTTTCTCCGGTTTCCTCCCGCACACCAAAAACATGTAGGTTTAGGGCGCTCGCGCACGCAGCGACCAGCAGCCGGTGGCTTGTCACCAGACTGCAAACCAAGTCTACCTACGGGTACAAATAAGTAACAAAAAAAAAAAAAATATATCACAGGTGCTGAGGTCGCCAAGGTGGTTAAAAATCTCCTTGGTGGCTGGGCCCCGGGGGTGGACGAGATTCGCCCAGAGTACCTCAAGGCCCTCGATGTTGTAGGGCTGTCATGTGTGACATGCCTCTGCAATATTGCGTGGAGGTCGGGGGCAGTGCCTTTGGCATGACAAGCTGGGGTGGTGGTTCCTCTCTTCAAAAAAGGGGACCGGAGGGTGTGCTCCAACTTTAGAGGGATCACACTCCTCAGCCTTCCTGGGAAGGTCTATCTCAAGGTACTGGAGAGGAGAGTCCGGCCGTTGGTCAAACCTCGGGTTCAGGAGGAGCAATGTGGTTTTCATCCTAGCCGTGGCACATGGGACCAGCTGTTTACCCTCTCGAGAACCCTCGAGGGTTTGTGGGAGTTTGCCCAACCAGTTTACATGTGTTTTGTGGACTTGGAGAAGGCATTCGACCACGTCCCTCGTGGTTTTTTGTGTTGGGTACTTCGGGAGCATGGGGTATCGGGCTTGTTGTTAAGAGCTATTTGGTCTCTGTACGACCATTGTGAGAGTTTAGTTCGTATTGCCAACACTCGATCGGACTCATTCCCAGTGAGAGTTGGACTCCGCCAGGGCTGCCCTTTGTCACCGATCCTGTTCATAATTTTTATGGACAGGATTTCTAGGCACAGCCAGGGAATGGAGGGTGTCATGCTCGGTGACCACAGGATCTCATCTCTGTTGTTTTGCAGATGATGTTGTCCTGCTGGCTTCATCCAGCAATGACTTACAGTTCTTACTGGGACGGTTTGCCACTGAGTGTGAAGCGGCTGGGATGAGAATCAGTAACTCACAAGTCTGAGTCCATGGTCCCCAGCCAGATAAAGGTGGATTGTCCTCCGGTTTGGGGACAAGCAAATGCCCCAAGTGGAGGAGTTTAAGTATCTTGGGGTCTTATTCACGAGTGAAGGGAGAATTGAGCAAGAGATTGACAGATGGATTGGAGCAGCATCTGCAGTGATGTGGATGTTGTATCGGTCTGTTGTGGTGAAGAGGGAGCTGAGCTCTAAGGCAAAGCTGTCGATTTACCAGTCAATCTACGTTCCTACCCTCACCTATGGCCACGAGCTTTGGGTAATGACCAAAAGAATGAGATTGCAGATACAAGCGGCTGAAATGAGTTTTCTTTGTAGGATTGCTGGACTCACCCTCAGAGATAGGGTGAGGAGCTCAGTCATCCGGGAGAGGCTCAGAGTAGAACCGCTGCTCCTCCACATTGAAAGGAGCCAGTTGAGGTGGTATGGGCATCTGATCAGGATGCCTCCTTGATGCCTCCCACTTAAGGTGTTTCAGGCGCATCCCTCTTTGAGGAGACCCTGGGGCAGGCCCAGGACTTGCTGGAGAGACTATGTCTCCCAGCTGGTCTGGGAACACCTTAGTATCCTCTCTGAAGAGCTGGAGCAGTTGGCTGGGGAGAGGGAAGTCTGGGCTTCTCTGCTTGAACTGCTGCCTCCGCGACCCGGACCTCCGGAAAAGCGGTAGAAGATGGATGAATGAATGGATGGATGGATACATCAAGTAAATAACTGCAGTTTGTTTGTCCGGTCGTTCACGTGCTTGTTTGTGTGTGTTTTTAATGTTTTACGGTGAGAAAAAGAGAGAAAAAAATGAATGTGTTTTCAGAACGGCAGAGGAGGATTGAGATGAGAATCTTGGGTTGCCAGATCTACTTATTATAAGTGGCTTTGGGACTGCTTACTAATGTGTGTGTTCATTTGAGCTTGCTAGTGTGTGTGTGTGTGTGTGTGTGTGTGTGTGTGTGAAAGGACTCATCTGTTTTGTGCTGAAGCTGTAATAAGGTCACACTAAACTGGGGGATTTCGGAAAGCCGAAGGGTATAGATGCTTGCTTTTATCTCAGGATAGCTTTGGGAGTAACTCCTTTTGTTGTGCAGTTTGTTTGTTTTTTTTTGTGGAGTTTTTGCTGGCACTTTTTATTTTTTAAATAACATTATCAATTGATGAAATTTTTCGCTTATTTTAAGTAAAATGAGAGCAAGAAAATTTGATTTTTTTCCTTTTGTTTGTGATGCCTGAAGGCAGGTAAACAGCATTAGGTTATTTCATTTGATTTTTGCAGTTTAATTGTATTCTTTAGCTCACAGTTGCATCATCTCTCTAACTGAGGGGCAACAGTGGCTTCAGATGGAAAAGGAAAAAAGGGGTGATGAGCTTACTAGGACTGGACTTGGACTGTAAAATCAAAATCTGATGATAAATCTGAGAAACTGACCATGGTAGAAGAAAAGAAAGGATTTGACTAATACATATTTGATCTCTTCTGTGCTGCATGATGAGTCTGGCATGGGGGCAAGGGGTGCTGTGCTTCTGTTCCTCTTCCTTTATGCTCCCCGCTCCTCAGCCATACCCCGAGCTCACAGAACTCCAGACTGAGAAAGCTGCGGATGACGTCACCTCACCTCTGCTTGTCTCCACCCCTCTACCCGGAGTGGCCACACCGGGGTGCCCAAGAGTTAAGTAGATGTGCACACATCCACTCCACATTCACCATCAATATGATGAATAAATCTGAAGATTATGGAAAAATGTTGTCACTGAATAATACTCAATGATTGAACTTTAAATACAGCTTATATGGGACGATCCAAACCACAAACAAGGTAACGATGAAAGTGCTGAAGCATATACAACCAGGTTACAAGAGGTTTGATGGGCATTCTGATTTAACTAAGGCTGCTAATGATTCAGGGTTAGAACCTTATTGGCAGCATTTGAAAAGTTTTTTTTTGCAAAACATGCACCCACACCTATTGGTCACATGCCACATCTGTGCATTTGGCGATGTGTTAACTTAGGAAAAGTGAAAGAAGAATCAACTCCTGTTTGTGTGATTGTTGACACAAAGGGGGGAGGCGAGCGCTTCCTCCAATTCTATTTTTCAGGGTGGCACTGAAACTGGAACCCTGTGGTGAAGGGGGGACAGAAGGAGGCGTGAGACGAGCTGGCCGCGGCAAGGGGAACATGACGTTTGTCATCAATGTGGACAAAAGGGCCATTGGCAGAGGCAATGTTCTGGACTCCAGCAGTGGTGAAAAGGGGGAGGAGGACCTCATGCCCAGTCACCGTCACAGCATCCATGAGACCACAACATGTGACTAGCTGACCTGAAGCTAAGTACAACAGATGACACTTACACTGACAATGTTACAGCTGACATTTTTCATTTACCTGATTTTGACTTGATGTTAACAATGCAGTGTTTACCTGAAGTGACATTGGAGGTTCAAGGCATTCCTGCAAGCTTTGTCTGTGATACAGGGGTGTGCAGATCAGTCATTGCAGGGACAGATGTTGAAAGTTTCACAAAATCAGATCAAACAGTAACTGTCAAATTGGCAAACGGTAAACTAAAGACAGAACACCTCTCCAAAATTGTAAAGGTAAAAGATCCTGTCACAGGGGACATTGCAGAAGGTTCATTCATATTATCACAGGCATGTCCTGTTAACCTTTTGGGCAGAGATTCGCTCACAGCTCTCAACATTGCCATAATCCCAACAGAGAAAGGTATGAGAGCATCACACTTCCCACATGTGACAGGAGTGAATGTGTTGCAGTATTTCGTTATGCCAAGGTATTTTTATTCACTACCTTTGGTTTCGGCCAGGCCGAGCGCGGTGACCGCAGACCAGGCTGCGAAAGCTATGCAATATTTTAAATCAGACATCCCCACTACACAGCAGGCCACAGACCAATATCGTTGCAGCATGTATGACAGACATGTGAGTGGCCCAGATCAAAACTATGGAAAAACATTCCTTGCAAATCCATACTCCAGATCGGTGATAAAGAATCTCTATTGGTCACCAAGGGGTTATGTGGGAGCATCTGTTGTGTTATATGACGAAGACAACAGACATTTCAAACACTGGGGGGTGCCCCACATCCCACTAATCAAACCCAAACACATGCACTGGAAGGATGTAGGACATTTTGTAACAACAGCAGAGGAATGTGGTTAATCTTGGAAAGAAACTCCTGATCCAAAAGTTCAGTACTCTCCAAAACTTGATACTTACTCGTTGCCTTTGAACTGGGTGACCACAGTACGGAAGGAAGTTTTTTGATTGTCACAATCTGCTGGAGGGATTGGGGAATTTGTGGCAAGTGGAGGAACTCCTTCTCAGTCGCCCAGACCTGTTGCGTGTTCCTGAGCTGGCTAGATTGTATGCCACCTTATCCCAACTTTGGGTCTCGGTCGCGTGTTTGGGTACCCCGCACTACTCTTCCCAGCCTGGTTCCGAATCATCGACCCCTTCTCCAGCTCCTGGTGAGCTGCCTTCCGCATTCCCTGTCGTTCCTACGCTGCCCGCCACCTCCATTCCACCAGCCATGGCAGCGGACAACAGAGCAGGAGAAACGGAGGCAGGTGGTCCTCTCGCAAAGGGACATTTTATTGGATTATAAGCCCTGGCTCACTCCTGAGGTCTTATTCCCTGCACAAGAGGACCAACTGCTCCTTTTCACGTGCACACTCCTGCAGAGACTGTGCCTCTTCATGTGCACACTCCTGCAGAGACTGCTCCTCTTCATGTGCATGTTCCAGCAGCTCCTCATCACCAAAGAACTCCACCAGCTGCTTCTGTCCCGGCCATCTCACCTGCTGCCTTTCCTGCAGCTCATCCAGAGGCCGTTGTGCCTGCAGCTCATCCTGAGGTCATCACCCCAGCAGCAGGAGACCAGGAGTTAAGGCAAGTATTTTTTCCCTTATTTTCAACATCAATTTTAGAAAAGGCTTGCCTTGCTTTGGTGGAGGGACCCAAGTGATTCCACCTGCCTCTGGGTTCTCCCCACCAGTTTCTGTTGCTGATGACTGTGGTGTCACCTCATTGACCTCCTGTTCTCCTCCCTCATCCGAGGTAGCCATGTCGAGGGTGGAGCTGCAGGAGGACCACACTCCACCTCAGCTGCCAGCGCTCCAGGAGGCTCGCTGTCAGCCATCAGCTCATGAGGTCAGTGCAGTTAGACCATCGGCTCCTGAGGTTGGTGTGCTCCAACCATTGGCTCCTGAGGCCGGTGCGCCCCCACCACCTGCTGCTCCCAAGGCTGGTGTGCCCCCATCATGTGTTCCAGAGCTGGCGTACCTCCTCAATGTTTTCTTGAGGCCAACGTGCCTTCGCAGTTTGTTCCAGAGGCCGGTGCACCTCCACCTGCTGCTTTTCTCCTAGCTGTCTTGCCTGCTGCCCTTCCTGCAGCTTATCCAGAGGCTTTCGCTCCTACAGCTCATCCAGATGCCACCATGCCTGCAGCTCATCCAGTAGCCATTGTGCCTGAAGCTCATCCAGGGGCCGTCACTCCTGCAGCTCATCCTGAGGTCGTCACTCCAGCAGCAGGAGACCAGGAATTAAGGCAAGTAAAGACTTGCCTTTCCTCTAGTGGGGGGACCCAAGCGCAGATTCCACCTGCCTTTCAGTCCTCCCCACCGGTCTCTGCTGATGATGATTGTTGTGTCACCTCACTGACCTCCTGTTCTTCTCCCTCATCCAAGGTGGCCATGTTGAGGGTGGAGCCATAGGAGGGCCACACTCCACCTCAGCCGCCTGCTGTTCCAGAGGCCAGTGCACCTCCCCTGTCATCTGTTCCTGAGGTCGGTGCTTCAGCCATCTCATCCAGAGGTCAGCGTGCCCCAGCTGTCTCCCTCTGTGGTCAGCACTCCCCAGTCATCATTCCCCTCTATGTTCAGTGCTCCCCAGTCATTGTCTTCCTGTGTGGTCAGTTCTCCCCAGTCATCCCCTCGCTCTGTGGTCAGTGCTCCCCAGTCATTGCCTCCCAAGCTTGATGTGCCGCAGTTGCCCTCTCCTGAGTGCGCCGCGCCACAGCAGTCAACTCCTGAGTTCAGAGCTCCCCTACTGCCAACACCTGAGCAGCTGTTGCCTAAACTCTGCACCCCTCAGCTGCTGCTTCATGAGTTCTTTGACCCAGCTCTGTGTTCACTCATCTGGTGGCCCAAGGACTTTGATAGGCCACCCCATGTACTATACTCCTCCGTCTGGTGGTCCAGCTACTTGGGTAGGCCACTCGATGTGCTGCTCACTTCCATGTGGTGGTCCTAGGGCTCTGGATGGCCACTAGACAAACCGTCTCTTATCATGTGGCGGCCCGCAGCCCATGGACCTTGATTGGCCACCAGATGAACTGTCTTCCTTCGCTGGGTGGTCTTTGGACTCTAGCAGCCCACCCGACGGACCATCTCCCGGCCCAGTGCCAAACTGTTTTTTGATTTTGGAAGGGGGGGGGGTGCAAGTGGCTTCAGACTCTCCAGTCCTGAGTCCTCCACCACACACCCGGTTTGGGGGCCCCTCTTTTCTTTTCCCCAAGAGTGTCTGGCATCTACCCTTAAGGGGAAGGGGGGCATTATCATGGGGGACATATTTGCGAACATGTCCCACTCTTTAAATTATGGTTAACCTTAGTTGTCAGTGTTTATCATGCCCTCGCACTTAGTTGTGCTTATTCCTGTCCTGTTTATCACCCTGTGCTTGTCATGAGTCTGAGCTCAGTGTTCTCACAGAGCTCAGACTCTCAATTTATGTCTGAGTATTTTATGTCTGTTATGATTATTTTGTCTGTTTCTGTGTTTATTTGTGGTTTTATGACATGAGCGCCCTTCCTCCTTCCCAGACACTCCCACCAGCTACTCACTCTGTTCCCCAGCCATCTCAGCTGTGAGTAGTTGAATAATTAGGTCACCTGCTTGCTCAGCTGCCCGCACCTGCCGCTCATCTATTCCATTGTCAGCTATTTAAAGACTGCCTGCTTATTCTCTCACTGCGGCAGTATTGATTACTGATTAATAAGGACTGATGACTGAAGAACTTATTCTCTCCTCGCAGAATGATTCTGGCTCTGGAGTGTTCTCCAGTAAGCTGTAAGTTCTTCTCTACACTCGCAGAGTGATTCTGGCTCTGGAGTGCTTTTCTATAAGTTACCTCTCATTTGTATTGTTTGTGTTCCCTGCACTGTTTTTGATCTTGTGTTTGCCTTTGTTAATAAATCAGCATTACTACAGTCCAGTGCTTGGGTCTGTCTCTCTGCCTTGGAGGGGCCAATCATGACAGAATACTGCCACCACTGAAATAGGACCCAGCTGCTGCAGTTAGTGCATTTTTTCCCATTTGTTTTTTCACTGACCTGTCCTGTGGAGCTGTCATGTTTCCATCAGGTGAATCAGACCGGAGGAGGAGGAAGTGGAGTCAGGATGAGCTGGAGTTTGTCTCGATGATTGAGGACATGGCGATCGGTGCTCAGAACTGCTCACCCCATAAGGACGAGATGCTGTGCTGGGGTGGAGTCGCTAATTTGGTGGAGGTCAAACCCAGCGTGCGCTTCCATCCCCGGGTGCTGAGACTCTCCCTTCCTCCACTCCCAACTTTGCCATCAGCCTCCTCCTCGCCTGCTCCATCAGCTCCACGGCGGCACTGTTGTCCCGCTCTGGACCGCCAGAGGAATTCTCTCACCTTTCCGGCAGCCATTTCCCTGACACCGAAGCAGAAGCCCTGCTCAGCAGTTCAGCCTTCCTCCCTCTCTACTCTGGCTGGATCTTCACCTTTTTCTGGGCCTGTAGCTGCTGTTCTTCGCTCCACTTTGGTGTCCTCTCCTACTGCTGAGAGGTCCTTCACTTGTTCCCTGTCTACGTCCGTCTCCGTGTTCATGGAACGGACCCTACTCAATCCTCAGAGGGGCCCATGTTCACCATAGCCCCGAAGAGGGATGACTTCCCACACGCTGCAGCAGGCAACATCGAATACTGGGAAAACAAGCAAGTGTCATTTTATTCTTCTTCAATTTATGATGATATGCCTTGCCTGATTCCCGGTAGGGAGGCTCAGGATATGCAGTCCCCTGAGCTCTCACCACCTGCTGCAGTTATTAATTGCTCATCAGCCCTCTCTGTGTCCTCTCCTTTGGCCCCCGAGTGTCCGTAAATCCCAGGATTGAGCTGCCAGACGTGGGAGGAGCCTGTGGCCCTGGAGGACCAAGTTCTAGCACCAGCGGTGAGCCGACCCCCAGCTGCCACGCTGGATGAGCCACCAGCGTGGGCCACTTCGCCTGGGGGCACCCGGCCTGCATCCACCATCATGCCTGCTGCAGAGGCTGCCGCAGCAGAGTTAGAAACAGAGCTAGACCTCCAAGGGACCGGGCCCGAGACGTCGTTGTCTTCTGAGTCGATGGAGTCCTGGACGGTGGTGGGGCTCAAGCTCAGGCAAGTGCTCTCCTTTGTTTTTCTTGTCTGAGTTTTGGAGAAATGTTGCCTGGTTCTTGGTGAGGACAGCCGGGTGCAGCCACCCACTGCGCCTGAGCTCGCCTCACCGGGCTCCACCGCTGCCGCTGTCAGTGACCCTGATCCTGCTTCTCTGTGTGTGTCATCTGAGCTTTCTCCCAGGGTCACCGGGAATGTTCCAACACAGCCAGATGTCTCCATGGGTCCAGGCTCACCGCCCAAGGTCGTCATGAGTCCAGCTTCCCCCGCAGTGGAGATCGTCGCGGGTGCTTTATCCCAGCCCGGGACCTCTGTGGGTGCAGCTCCCCCTCTGCCCTTGTCTGGATTCCTCCTCCTCGGTCCAAGTCTCTGTGGGTGCTGTGTCCCGGTCGGGGACCCTCGTGGGTGCTGCGCCCCAGCCTAAACCCAACATGGGTGCTGCGGTGCAGTATGGGCCCGCCATGGGCGCTACGCTTCAGCCCGGGGTCCACCATGGGTGCAGCACTGGCCCATTCCGGATCCACTGAGGGTGCTTTGCCCGGAGCCCGGCGCCGCCGCGGGTGCTGCTTTGCTTCAGCCAGGAGACACTGCAGGGGCTGCTATGCTCCAGCCTGGAGCCACCGCGGGTGCTGCTACGCTCCAGCCCGGAGCTACCGTGGGTGCAGCTACCTCCCAGTCTGGGACCTCCACGGGTGCAACCGTGTCTCAGTCTGGAACCACTGGGAGTGTTGCCGGCCAGCTCAAGGGCATCGAGGCCTCCCCTCCTCTGCCCGACACCATCATGGGTCCCCCTCCACTGCCAGACACCGTCGTGGGTCCTCCTCCACCACCAGACACAGCTGTGGTTCCCGTCCTTCGGCCCTCCTTCCCTTCATCGGGCCTTCCCTTGGGGGAGCCGCTTCCTGGGTCACCCCTCCGGTCTTGGTGACTTAACGCTTTGAGTGTGAGAATTTGCGTGCCCCTAGTGGCAGAGTGCGGCACTGCGCCTGCCTTCTCACTCTGACTTTGTCAAAAGTAAGTGAGAAATTTCTGGGTTTTTTTTAATATGCTGATTTCTTGTTCATATACTTTGAAGATAAGATGATGAGGTACCTCTGTACAAAAAACGGTGTCAAAAGACTGAACCATTTTTTGTGTAAATACATCCAAAGTCCAGTTTTGACTAAGTTGTGGAATTTAAAGAGGTGCCGCGACATTATGCAAATTAGATGCATAAATTAATTCCTATCTGAAACTTTGGATCATATTTTACATCTTTCTAATTGACAGTAAGTCATCATCTCTTACCACTTTCAAGTTATAGCCTTGGAAATCTGAACTATTTTATTGACAAAAAATATTTACCACTGTTGACCACTGGGGGTATGTCGCAGTTCTGCACCATACATACTCAAAGGGTTAAGAACTCTGGCTGGTCGCCCAATAGACTGAGCTGCTGGGTTGGGTGGCCCATATTCTCTGGCAGGCCACCCAACTCATACCACCTTGCCGTCTGTCTGGCCTGGGACTTCGGCTGGCCACCCGAACTGTTTAGTTCTTTGGTCTAGGGGGCTCAGGGGCCTAGCGTAGCGTGGGTGCAGGTCCTGAGGGGACTCCATATTTTTGCTCCCTCCTACCTGTTTCCCCCACCCAGGGTGGTTCATTGCTGTACTGTTTCTTTGGTGGGGGGGAGGGGGGTTGTCCTCTTGGGTGTTACCTTGGGGTGTCTGGGCCCACCCCTTAAAGGGGGGGCTCTGTCATGAATCTGAGCTCAGTGTTCTCACAGAGCTCAGACTCTCAATTTTTGTTTGAGTATTTTGTCTGTTACAATTATTTTGTCTGTTTCTGTGTTTATTTGTGGTTTTGTGACATGAGCCCCTTCCTCCTTCTCAGACACTCCCACCAGCTACTCACTCTGTTCCCCAGCCATCTCAGCTGTGAGTAGTTGAATAATTAGGTCACCTGCTTGCTCAGCTGCCCGCACCTGCCGCTCATCTATTCCATTGTCAGCTATTTAAAGACTGCCTGCTTATTCTCTCACTGCGGCAGTATTGATTACTGATTAATAAGGACTGATGACTGAAGAACTTATTCTCTCCTCGCAGAATGATTCTGGCTCTGGAGTGTTCTCCAGTAAGCTGTAAGTTCTTCTCTTCACTCGCAGAGTGATTCCGGCTCTGGAGTGCTTTTCTATAAGTTACCTCTCATTTGTATTTTTTGTGTTCTCTGCACTGTTTTTGACCTTGTGTTCACCTTTGCTAATAAATCAGCATTACTACAGTCCAGGGCTTGGGGCTGTCTCTCTTCCCTGGAGGGGCCAGTCATGACAGTGTTGACTTATTTTGACAGTGTCCTTATTTCCTGCTCATGTTTTGGGTTCCATGTTGTTAATTATTCTTGGCTGCACCTGATTGTGTTAATTATTTGCTGCTCCTATTTATACACCTCGCGCCATACCCTCAGTATGATGTTCTCGTCATTACCTGCCATGGCTTTCTTTATCTAGCCCATGTCCAGCACATTTAACTCACCAGTATTGTTTGGTATTTTTGCTGTTCAGTTATTCTGTTTTCAGCCCTTCTGCTGCTTTTATTTTTGGCAATAAAATATGCCTAAACGTCGCCCACCGTGTGAGGTTGTCCTTAAGCCCCGAAGGAGCAAACCTGACAATTATAATACTGTACTGTATGTACTCAGCAGGTTTCTTTCCATTTAATTTCTTTGGCTTGAATAAAGTTTTTATCTTCTATTTTTACCTTTATTTATACTCTTTAGTGAAGCATTCTGCCTTGTATTCTATTTTTATTTTCATCTTTAACCCCTATAGTTCTTTCCAGTGTTGGCAGATTTTAGTTGAAGTGACAGCGATCCAGCTCCCCCCCCCACCCCCCCACACACACACATTAAAGAGCACATCATGAACAACAGCCATGAAACAGTGCTGCATGTGCCGAGGCACACATGCACCCAGACGTGCATGCACAAAATGTCACATTTGTGCATGCTTATGTACTCAAGTTAATAAGGCGTGACATGTGTGCATACACATTTACACACACTCACACATAAATAGACACTGAACCTCTTCCACCCACGGGTCCCACGGTGCAGCCACCCCTTCTCACCCCCACCCCGTTGTTCACAGACGACACTGATCAGAGAAAAACATACATTTGTTTCACATATTTCCCCTTCCCTGCAGCTCTGGCAGGCTATGAAGAATAACACAAAGATGTGAGACTCCAAATACACTATGAGATACCAACAGGGAGAGTGCAAATTTCAGCCCACACAAAAAACTAATCAGGTGTACTCTGAGAACATACCCATTTCCTCACAGCATTTTTGTCTTAATAGGAGCGCACAAATATAAATGCAGGCTGCTGAAGTTCACAGCATAAGATTTCTCTGAACTGATGACTCATGCATTGAAGTTTGTGCCGATCTCTTATCCCACAAAGGTGATAGAATAAGTAGAAGAGCTGTATTTTGAGAGACAAGTAAATACAAACAAAGCTAAAAAAAAAAATAAAGGATGATGCAAGAACAGAGAGCTTGATGACAGCAAGAAATGTTCAAAAGAAAGTTTGTGAACTACTTTGATATTTATAGATTTTGATATTTATAGTATCTTTTACAATAATTTCCTGTAAAATTAGGTTTATTTCTAAACTGAATTGCAGTTGTAACCAAACACAACCTAACTAATTTAATAGCGCCCAAACAGAGTTAAGAAGATCAGGTCTGAAGTCATGGCTGACAGCAGTCCATCTACAGGCTCCTCCCTAGATGGACTGGCTCATGTGAACTATCAATCACAACAAGGATAACAAGCCCTTGCAAGAACCATTAGAGATGTACAATGCAGGAAAGGGCCACACAAGCATAAAACCTGTGTCCATCAAAGTAGATTATGAAAAGAATACTGATGCTGTTCAACCCTTTGGGAATCCCTAAAGATCACATGAGAGCATGGTGTGCAATCCTGAGATGGTGAAGAAAAAAACAGTTTTTTTTCAAAGGACATTGTGAAGGAACCACTGCAGATAATGCTCTGTGAACAGATGAGACAATAAAGACGAAGCTGTGTCCACAAAAATACTTCTTTTTTGTATGAGAAACTGTTGTGACCTCATTCTGAGTGTGCTTTTCTCAAGTGATTATGGTTGCTAGGTTACAACAATCATCATCTTCAACGTTGCATTATAAATAACTGACAGCAAGGATCAGTTTCTCATTCAGCATTATTTGTAGTGTTGCCGATTCTTACCTATGTCTGACTTATAGTGAAAAAAAGACAATGATAAGCATGGGATGTTTAAAAAGTTCAACCGTTTTAACTGATAGTGCTTTTGAATTTCAAATGATTTGTAAAATGTGCTCTGCACAATCAAATAAAGCATTTCAACAGTGAAGCATGGCATTGGAAGTATCAAGGTTTGGGGCTGCTTTGCCATATCAATCACACTACAATAATTTACAGAATAATTAATTCAAAGGTGTACCGAGATATTTTACAGAAAGATGCCAGAGCAGCAGGGGAGATTAATTCAACAAGGCAATCAACCAAAGTAAAAGTAAATTAACAACAAAATGCTTGAAAGTCCTGGTGACAGTTTTAAGTTTTAATTAGAATTAATTGTGGTGTGGCATTTAATTGGATTAAGGACAATGACATGCAATACTCTTGCCCATATAAGGGCATAATAATCACACTTCATCCGGTAACGCAATTAACTCACTTTGTGACTAATCAAGATTAAACCTGACACCACTACTTGAAAGAAAATAAGATTAATGTTTAGGTATTGCCAGATCAGAATACAGAATTTAAGCCAAATGATATTCTTTGGCTTGAATATGTTATGACCCGGGCGTCGGTTCTGATCGCGCTCGGGTTAAAGTTATGTCTCGGTGCCGGCCTTGACAGCTGCGGGCGGTATTTTGGCCTCTCCGGGCTCTTATTGTGAAAGTGCTCGGAGGGGTTTCCGCCTGTCAACGGTCGGTCAGCTGTGTGTCATTCTGTCATTAGTCCCTGGTTATTTAAGCTGTGTGCTAGCGTCATTACGACGCAGCAGTGTCTGATCGCATGATCGTTAAACTGATCGCATATGGTCGTTATCTGATCGTTATCTTGTTCACCCATCGTCACAGATGCCTGGACTAACCTCACCTCGGCTGCCTAAGGGCTTGACCGTCATTTCACCGGCTTAGTAAGTGAGCTGTATAGCCTTATTCCCGTCGGTGCATTTGGTGCTGTAAGTCCCGGCTTTAGCAGTCCAGGTGCAATTACTACCTAGCTTGTCTGTGTGTGACTGTTTCCTGCCCTGGACCCGTAGTGTGTTGTATTGCCTATGCTTCCTGTTCTGCAAGGACTCTGTCATCTGCTCAGCAGCTTGTGTAGACACCCTTATCACCGTAATAAAACTCACTAAAACTCACTGGTGGACTTGTGTGCGTCTTATTGCATGACAGTACACTGCTGCCCAAACAGCGTTACGGTGACGCCATTTTGAGACGCTTTTTCACCAGTGAGTTGCGTTTGGACGTTGTTTTCCCTGTCTGGGACCTTTGTATGCGTGGAATGCCGTCACCGAGGAGTCACGTGCTGACGTGTGTCTTGGAAGCGGTAGATGAGTTACTCATCTCCGCTTCCATGTTGGACTACGCCCCCGGCATACATTGGTACCTGGACGCCGCCGAAGATGTGCTCTGTAACCTCTCTCCCTGCTTCGCCAACCACCCGGAAGTCGACGTTAGGAGGGAGGACATCGCTGCCCAACGCGAACTGTTCCTGGTAATGGAGGAGGAACGCGGCATGGAGCAGGTGAAGGGGCACACCTGTTTTTCGCCTAAGGATCCTTTTCGGGAGTTCGCACCATCTGGGGGCCGGCGAAGGCGTTGGCGTCACGGCCGGGCGCATCTTCGGCAAGCTCCAGCTCCAGATCCAGTTCCGGGCCGCCGGGATGACCCCCTCAACCAGCCAGCTGCTGAGTGTGAGCCGAGTCCTGCGCCGGTGGGCTTCGTTCTTGGGTTTTTCAGCATTCAGCGAGCGAGGGAAGGAGCAACGTTCGCTACAGCCGATAACATCCTCCCCCCGGGAGACAGGCAAGTCCAAGTTCACTTTCCTTGTAGTAATAGTGATCTTTCTTGTCTGACTCCTGGGGGTGAAGCTCAGGGTACGCAGCTCCCTGAGTTTCTTTCCCCAGCTGTAGCCAATTATACTAAACCTGCTGCCTCTGTGTCTCCTCCTGCGGAGCGGTCCTCGGCGTCAGTCCCACGCCGGCGAACGAGGGGGAGGCCTGCAGCTCTGGGAGACATCCCGGTCTTGCAGCCTTGTGTTGGACAGAGGAGGAGAGCGGACTGCAGTGAGGAGCCAGAGCCGACGAGAGAGCGTCCCCAATGTTCTTCAGGGATGCAGCCCGAGTCAGCAGGTCCAGGGTCCTCTGCCTCCACGCCATACGGGTTATTGGCATGGACGTCTGCGCAGGAGGATCCAGCTGCAGAGACCATCAGGCCGGTTGTGGAACCTGACACAGCCGAGTGGGAGCCCGACGACTAGCATCTTCTTGAACCTGGATCGGCGAAGTCCTGGACGGCTCCAGAGCCCGAGTGCAGGCAAGTGCTCTTTCTTGTTTTCCTGTATGGTGTGTTAGAGCATTTTTGCCTGCCTCATGGGGAGGCGAGTGAGGGGCAGCCGGCCGCTGCACCCGAGCTCGTCTCGTTGGGCTCTGGCGCTGCCGGTGGAACTGATCCCGGTTCTCCCTTGTGTTCTGAGCACCTCCACAGCGTTGCCAGGTCCGGAGCCAGTCAAGGTCACGGGACCGGGGGTTCCAGGTTCGGAGATGGAGGTCGTCGCCGGAGCAGTCCTGAATCAGTCATGGTCCAACGTGTGGGCCGAGGAGACCCGGTCGGGGTCCGACGTGTGGGCCGAGGAGACCCGGTCGGGGTCCGACGTATGGGCCGAGGAGACCCGGTCGGGGTCCGACGTGTGAGCCGAGGAGACCCGGTCGGGGTCCAACGTGGGTGCAGCGGTGACCCAATCTGGGTCCGTCCTGACCCAATCGGGGTCCGACGAGGTCCGGTGGGGGTCCAGCGCAGGTGCGGCTGCGACCCAATCAGGATTCGAGGGGGCCCAGGGTTTTGGTTGTCCCCCTCTCAGGAGCCACCAGCTGGGGCCCATTGGTGGATTTTGTTTGTCAGATCGGCGCTCGCCTGTTTTGTTTTCAGGTGAGCGGCTGCACGCAATCCCTCCACGGTCCTGCTGGTTGTGGTATGCGGGTCGGCCACCCGAGGAACTGCTTGGAGCGTTCGGCATCTTGGGTTGGCCACCCAATGTACTGTGTGGGTTACGGGGTGACCTGGTTCGGCCACCAGAGGACGTATTCCTGGGGGCATGGGACTGGGGCAGGCCACCTGACCGTTCATGTACTGTGAGATTTTCTGTGGGCCCATATGGTGCCAATTCTTGTCATGTATATCTTGTAATTTTTTCTTGTTTTCCAAGTCATAGTCCTAGTCTGGTCCGAGCAATTTTAGATTGCCTCTTGTTTTCAAGGTCATAGTCTTAGTCTGTTCTGAGCAATTTTAGATTGCCTCTTGTTTGTCATAGTCTTAGTCAGGTCTGTGCAATTTTAGATTGCCTCTTGTTTCAAAGTCATAGTCTTAGTCAGGTCAAGTTCGAGCAATTTTTTTTTTAATTGTCTCGTGTTTCTTTGTTTTGTCATAGTCTTAGTCAGGTCTGTGCAATTTTAGATTGCCTCTTGTTTGTCATAGTCTTTGTCAGGTCTGAGCAATTTTAGATTGCCTCTTGTTCTTTGTTGTTGCCTAAGTCTTAGTCTTGATTACGGTTAAGTCCGAGCAATTTTTGTTTTTTCTTGTTACCTTGTGAGTCCTTGCCATAGTCTTGTTAGAGCATTTTTTTTTGTCTCTTGTTTTTTTTTCCCTTGTGAGTCTCAGTCTTGTCTTAGCCTTGTTTTGTCATGTGTTTTCTTTTGTCTTAGTCTTGTTTTTTTTCCTAGAGTCATGTATTTCCTGTATTGAGTCTTAGTCTTGTCATAGCCTTGTTTAGTCTTGTTTTTCCTAGAGTCATGTATTTCCTGTATGTTTTTCTTGTCTGGTCTTAGTTTTGTTTTTCCCCAGAGTCATGTTTTTCTTTTCCTAGTCTTGTTTTTTTTTTTTTTCCCTGAGTCATGTGTTGTATGTATTTCTTGTTTTGGTCTTGTCTTGTTTTTGTTGGTTGGTTTCTCTCCCTCCGTACCTGTCCCCCTACCTCCCACCCTGGGGGGGGGGGGGGCAGGGTGGTCCCTTGGGGCGTCCGGAGTCCACCCGTGGAGGGAGGGTACTGTTATGACCCGGGCGTCGGTTCTGATCGCGCTCGGGTTAAAGTTATGTCTCGCTGCCGGCCTTGACAGCTGCGGGCGGTATTTTGGCTCCTCCGGGCTCTTATTGTGAAAGTGCTCGGAGGGGTTTCCGCCTGTCAACGGTCGGTCAGCTGTGTGTCATTCTGTCATTAGTCCCTGGTTATTTAAGCTGTGTGCTAGCGTCATTACGACGCAGCAGTGTCTGATCGCATGATCGTTAAACTGATCGCATATGGTCGTTATCTGATCGTTATCTTGTTCACCCATCGTCACGGATGCCTGGACTAACCTCACCTCGGCTGCCTAAGGGCTTGACCATCGTTTCACCGTCTTAGTAAGTGAGCTGTATAGCCTTATTCCCGTCGGTGCATTTGGTGCTGTAAGTCCCGGCTTTAGCAGTCCAGGTGCAATTACTACCTAGCTTGTCTGTGTGTGACTGTTTCCTGCCCTGGACCCGTAGTGTGTTGTATTGCCTATGCTTCCTGTTCTGCAAAGACTCTGTCATCTGCTCAGCAGCTTGTGTAGACACCCTTATCACCGTAATAAAACTCACTAAAACTCACTGGTGGACTTGTGTGCGTCTTATTGGTAGCCCGCGAGGGCTACCATGACAGAATAGAAGCTGGCTTTTCATCTAAGATATTCCAAAAATACTAATGAACTGAAATAGTTATGGTAAATGGGATTTGTATAAATTCACCCTTAATTACCGTGTGTCAAAGTTTCAAAGAGGCTTTATTATCATGTGCACAGTTAAGAAATGCTACAATTCCTGAGCAATGAAATTCTTACTTTGCTCTCCGAACGAATGCCAAGGTAAAAGGAACAGAAACAAAAAAAAAAAAAAAAAAAAAAAAGATGGCGGCGCGCCTAGACGCAGCGGCCCCTCTTGGTATCAGCGAGTGTGAGAGTTTTAACCATCCCAGACGTACATTCTGTAAAACTTACAACCGTGAGACCTTATTAAACATCAAGGTACTGCACGCTGCAAGAATCGCGGCGATCGGTTGTGATTTGGACATTCTACGCCAGCGTGGAATTTTGGCGGAGTCCCCGCTGGAAGCTACCCGGGAGAGGAGGAAGCGTTAGCGGAGCGAGCGCAAGCAAAAGCGAGGAAAAAGGGCCGGGATCCATGCTAGGCTAAAGGCTAACCCCTCCAGACCAGCGGTACCGTCGCTTCTTCTATCAAACGTCCGCGCCCTCGAAAACAAGGTAGACGAGCTGCGTTTGCTGAAAGAAACCCGGAGAGAGTGGAGGGACTGCTGTGTGTTTGTTTTCACCGAGACATGGCTCCACGACAACATTCCTGACAAGGCCATTCAGCTGGAAGATATGGCGATGTTCCGGGCCGACAGGGAAACGGCGAGCTCCGGTAAGAGCCGGGGGGGTGGGCTATGCATCTATGTTAACAAGAACTGGTGCGTTAATGCCACGTTAGTGTCTAAACACTGCTCTCCTTTGGCGGAGTTCCTTATTGTTAATTGTCGGCCTTTTTATCTGCCGAGGGAATTCAGCAACGTGTTTGTAGTTGGTGTTTACATAGCGCCGAGCGCTAACGCTAAAGCTAATGCTAAGAAGGCACTTGGGGAACTGCACAATGCAATCAGTGGAATCCAAACATCACACCCGGACAGTTTTGTGGTGGTTGCGGGGGATTTTAACCACACCAGCTTAAAGACTGTGCTCCCCAAGTTTAAACAATGTGTAGACTTTAAGACCAGAGGAGAGAATATGTTGGACTTAGTGTACACAAACACAGATGCATATAAAGCGTTACCCCGCCCCCATCTCGGCCGTTCTGATCACATGTCCGTGATGCTGGTTCCTGCCTACAAACCTTTATTGAAGCGCAGCAGGCCAGCAGTGAAACAAATCAGGATTTTGCCAGAGAGTGCAACCTCTGAACTGCAAGACTGTTTTCAGCACACAGACTGGAAGATCTTCAAAATAGCAGCCTCCCAGGAAGACAGGACAGATGTGGAGGAGTATGCTGATTCGGTCACCAGCTACATCGCGAAGTGCACAGAGGATGTCACTACAGTGAAGACCATCACTGTGCGGGGTAATCATAAGCCCTGGATGACTGCAGAGGTGCGCTCGCTGCTTAAAGCCAGAGATGCAGCGTTCAGAGTGAAGGACAGGATTGCCCTCCGCTCAGCCAGGTCTGCGCTTTCAAAGGGAATTAAGGCGGCAAAGCGCGCCTATGCGGAGAAAATCCAGGGACAGCTCTGTGACACTAGGAACACCAAGCAGATGTGGCAGGGAGTTCGGACACTGACGGGCTTTAAGTCTAGGTGTAACGGATGCCAACTAGTACTGTTCGGCGTAGAACGTTAGTAAACCTCCCTCCCAAAGCCTCATACAGTATCGGTAGTGCTGAGCTATCGGTCGGACCTTTAGCTCAGCGCGATCGTGCTGTGTCTCCCATGCTCGAACTGTGTTAGTTGACTGAGAGGTCGCGGGTTCGTGTCCCGTGTGGGGCGAACTGCGCAGGATGATCTCTGTCACAATGGTGCCGTGAACCCGGGATGGGAGTGAGGTTTAAGGGGGAGAGTGTAACGGATGCCAACTAGTACTGTTCGGCGTAGAACGTTAGTAAACCTCCCTCCCGAAAGCCTCATACAGTATCGGTAGCGCTGAGCTATCGGTCGGACCTTTAGCTCAGCACGATCGTGCTGTGTCTCCCATGCTCGAACTGTGTAGTTGACTGAGAGGTCGCGGGTTCGTGTCCCGTGTGGGGCGAACTGCGCAGGATGATCTCTGTCACATAGGCAGGGGGTCGATGATGACGACGCTTCACTTCCAGACAGGCTTAACGACTTCTTTGCACGTTTTGAAGCATCAAACTCGACAATCAGAGGGAGGGCCGGCCCACTCCCACCGTCGGTCGGACCAGCTTTTACCATTAACACAGCGGACACACGGAGGACCCTATCCAGAATCAACCCACGCAAAGCTGCAGGTCCAGACAACATTCCGGGACATGTGCTCCGAGACTGCGCGAGCGAGTTGGCGGATGTCCTGATTGACATTTATAACATCTCCCTGAGTCAGGCCATCGTTCCCAGATGCTTCAAGACCTCTATCATTGTACCGGTGGCAAAGAAACCAGTGGTGTCCTGTTTGAATGACTATCATCCTGTTGCACTCACACCAATTGTGATGAAGTGTTTTGAACGGCTTGTCAAACCACACATCACAGCCTGCCTCCCTGCATCACACGACCCGCTCCAGTTTGCATATCGTTCAAACCGCTCCACGGAGGATGCTATAGTCACCACCCTACACTCTGTCATCACCCACCTGGACCAGAAAGACACCTACGCCAGACTCCTGTACATTGATTTCAGTTCAGCATTCAACACCATTATTCCCCAGAGACTGATAGAGAAATTACTCCTTCTCGGTCTGAACACCGCCACATGTCTCTGGATCCTGGATTTCCTGACTGAGAGACCTCAGTCTGTCCGGGTTGGAAACAACATCTCCAACTCTGTCACGCTGAGTACCGGAACCCCTCAAGGCTGTGTACTCAGTCCACTGTTGTTTACACTTCTAACACATGACTGTGTATCCAAACACGAGGGGAACCAGATTATTAAGTTTGCAGATGACACCACGGTGGTGGGACTTATTCAGAGGGATGAGGAATCAATGTACAGGGAAGAAGTGAGAGACCTGGAGGGCTGGTGCAGGGAGAACAATCTGGTGCTCAACGTGGACAAAACAAAGGAGATGATTATCGACTTCCGGCGGTCACAGCCTGAGCACGTCCCCCTCAGCATCGGCGGCCGTTTAGTGGAGAGAGTAGAGAACATCAAGTTCCTCGGAGTGCAGATCTCGCAGGACCTGACCTGGAGCAAGAATTCCTTGGAGATCAGGAAGCGAGCTCAGCAGAGACTACACTTCTTGAGGAAACTCAAACAGGCCTCTCTCCCAATCTGCATCCTCAGGACCTTCTACAGAGGTGTGGTGGAGAGTGTTCTGACGTACTGCATTGCTACGTGGTACTCCAGCTGCAGTATGTCAGACAAAAAAGCCCTGCAGAGGATAGTCAAGGGGGCGGAGAGGGTAATTGGAGTCTCCCTCCCCTCTGTCCAAGAACTTTTTCAGAACCGTTGTAGGAGCAGGGCACTGAACATTGTCAAGGACCGTTCTCACCCTCTGCATAAACACTTTGAACTTCTTCCATCTGGTAAACGATTCCGGAGCATCAGAGGCAGAACCACCAGACTGATCAACAGCTTCCTCCCACAAGCTGTCAGGATGCTGAACAGCTGACCCGGAATCTCACATACACACTACTGCACCTATGGACATTTTGTATATTATAGTTAGTTATTCTTTTTCCCCAAGTATGTCTCAGGGATGTGTGAATGGATGGGGGGGTGGGAGCTATGTGGGAGTGTGTCTTAATCATGCTGCTTCTTATATGGATGCCGAGAGAAACGCAATTTCATCTTGCCTGCACTACAGTTGTATGTACAGCAATATGACAATAAAGTTTGATTTGATTTTGATTTGATTTGATTTGATTTGAACAATTCTAATAGGTCATGACACACTAACACAATAACTCAATCCTAATACTAATGGATGCTAAAACACACACGCCAGCACACAGTTAGGCAGTAGAGGAATGAAACTGAAAATTCACTGGATGACTAAAGTGATAGT
Source organism: Pholidichthys leucotaenia (assembly GCA_020510985.1). NCBI lineage: Eukaryota > Metazoa > Chordata > Actinopteri > Cichliformes > Pholidichthyidae > Pholidichthys > Pholidichthys leucotaenia. Next base: position 130,696,905 of record CM035847.1, read on the forward strand.
GGTATATTGATATCAGAGATGATGTGAACCTGAGATGGCATGAACCTATGTACAGTGTGCAAATGAGCATTGTGCAGCGAGAAGTATATAATTACCTCCGCCAAGGAGGTTATGTTTTTGCCGGGGTTTGTTTGTTTGTCTGTCTGTTTGTGACCAACATAACTCAAAAAGCTATGGACAGATTTTGATGAAATTTTCAGGAAATGTCCAAACTGGGACAAGGAAGAAATTATTAGATTTTGGGAGTGACAAGGATCACCGTCTGGATCCAGGAATTTTATAAAGGATTCTTTATCATTGGGAGATAGGGCTATTTGAGCATATGCACATGTAGCTCCACAATAACTAGTCAGGGTGATTGGAAAAAATATACAGAATATTGTAAGATGTACCTGTATTTGCAATAGTTTATGTTTGACATGTGTTCTGATGAGAAGGAGGTAATAAAGACATAATATATTGGATGTTAATAAATACATTATATTTGTAAAGTTCTACCAACACATTTTTTTTATTTTTATAAATTGGCAAAACATATGAAATAGAAGAAAAAAACAATAAAAAAGACATCAATGCTAAACGCAGGTTTTCAAAGTCCAGCAATTACATTTTTGAGGCGATCACAGCATGGGGGACTGAGCTGCCTTGCCGGAGGTCTGTGCTCTCCTAGTGCTTTTCTAGTTACCAATTATTTCTGTAATGATAGTACCAATAGACTGTGCATGATAAGTAGCAGCAGAGATGATACGGACATAAGACGGGTGATACTATATCTACTGTACAGGTGAGCAGTGTGCAAATTTAGCAGCTGGTGTGTGAGTTCCGATATGCAATGCTGTGTTACAGAGTTTTGGGAGTTATCTGTTCAGGAGTCTGATGGCAGTGGGAAAGAAGGAGTTTTTCAGTCTGGTTGTCCTGCATTTCACACTTCTGTACCTCCGGCCTGAGGGTAGAAGTGTGAACAGTCTGTGTTGGGGGTAGGTGGGGTCCCGGAGGATGGCGTCAGCTCTCTTTTGGACTCTGCGGTGGTAGATGCTCTGCAGAGAGGGGAGTGGAGTCCTGATGATCTTCTCTGCTGTCTTCACCACTGTCAACTGTACTTATATCAACTGTATTTATACAAGTTTTTGAACATGCATAAAAGGAATCCTGTTTAGAAATGCATGATAAATTTGGTACGGTATAGAAAAATAATTGATGATTCCCTTGAAAGAAAAGTGAACGGGTAGCCACAGCTGTACAAGGTGTTTCCACTCCGATACATCAGACATGTCTATTTGAAGACGGTAATGGTACATGTTGTCAGAGGAGGAAACATCTCTTTTAGTGGATGTACGTAATTCAGGACAGAAATAGAAATGGCATTTAGTATTTTTCGACTACCAATGATTTTACAGGCACGTTCACATTAAGTTTTTGTAGTATTCCAGGTTGGTGAACACCTTCTCTCCAATGCTCCTCCAGCGCTTCCTTAATGCGCTCTCCTAGTGCTTTTCTAGTTACCAATTATTTCTGTAATGATAGTACCAATAGACTGTGCATGATAAGTAGCAGCAGAGATGATACGGACATAAGACGGGTGATACTATATCTACTGTACAGGTGAGCAGTGTGCAAATTTAGCAGCTGGTGTGTGAGTTCCGATATGCAATGCTGTGTTACAGAGTTTTGGGAGTTATCTGTTCAGGAGTCTGATGGCAGTGGGAAAGAAGGAGTTTTTCAGTCTGGTTGTCCTGCATTTCACACTTCTGTACCTCCGGCCTGAGGGTAGAAGTGTGAACAGTCTGTGTTGGGGGTAGGTGGGGTCCCGGAGGATGGCGTCAGCTCTCTTTTGGACTCTGCGGTGGTAGATGCTCTGCAGAGAGGGGAGTGGAGTCCTGATGATCTTCTCTGCTGTCTTCACCACTGTCAACTGTACTTATATCAACTGTATTTATACAAGTTTTTGAACATGCATAAAAGGAATCCTGTTTAGAAATGCATGATAAATTTGGTACGGTATAGAAAAATAATTGATGATTCCCTTGAAAGAAAAGTGAACGGGTAGCCACAGCTGTACAAGGTGTTTCCACTCCGATACATCAGACATGTCTATTTGAAGACGGTAATGGTACATGTTGTCAGAGGAGGAAACATCTCTTTTAGTGGATGTACGTAATTCAGGACAGAAATAGAAATGGCATTTAGTATTTTTCGACTACCAATGATTTTACAGGCACGTTCACATTAAGTTTTTGTAGTATTCCAGGTTGGTGAACACCTTCTCTCCAATGCTCCTCCAGCGCTTCCTTAATCAGCACCAGCTGTGCTGATTAAGTTTAAGTTTAATGTTTATTTGAAAGGGACATTACATAATAATGATCATTAATACAAATGTAAGCATGCCAGATTTAGCAATACTGCTAAATGCATCTGTAGTCCTCTGGTGGGTCACAAAAACACACAAACAAACAATCATACATGAGCAGAACAACTGTAATGAAACTGTACAAAGTGTATATGCTAAAGTGCAAGAGTTAAGGTGTTACAAAACAAAACATTCAAATGTCACACGAGTGAAGTGCTGTATATGCTTGCACACCCAAGCACCTCTCGGCAACAACAGACAGCAACACACAAGAGGAGGGGCATATGTGTGTGACTCACGGGCCCATATAAATATGCATATGCCACAGAGCAGCCACTAGTTATGTGTACAGTTTTGGTTGTTTAAAAGCCTATTTTTACAATGCGTGTTGAAAGTGTTTAGTGTGGTACGTTCTCTGATTGTAGGTGGTATGTTATTCAAGAGCTTGGTGCCCCTCACTGGTACACAGATTGAGCAAATGTGGTGCATCTGTGGGGGACCTCGCAGTCTCCTCCAGTGATTGCTCTGGTGGTTGTACTGGTGACAGTTCTCAGTTTATCATATTCTCCGAGGGGGGAGGGGGGAGGTGCATAGCCATTTAATAGTTTATAAATTGAACAGGCAAATTTGAGAGTGTTATGATTTTCAAAAGACAGAAGATTGTATTTCTTGTAAATGTGACAGCAATGATATGTGGGCTCTTTCTTATCAAAGATTTTTATGGCTTTTTTGTATAGGGATTCAGTGGGTTTGATTATGGTTACACCAGTGAGTGACCAGTTGGCAAAACAGTAGTTGATGTGTGAGAAGATCATTGCATGCCAAAACATTTTGGCCACACTAACTGTCAGTGATGGTCTAATTTGTTTAAAATTTCTTAGATTGAATTTTATTATGTTTGAGATTTTTTTGATGTATTTTTTTAAAGGTTAATGAGGGATCTAAAGTCATGCCAAGATGCTTAATAAATTCCTCAACTAGTTGCAGCTCCTAGCCTTTTAAGAAAATGTTTGCGTTTGTAATATTTGATTGTTGTTTAGTAAACACCATACAGTTTTTTTAGTGTTTAGTCAGAGATATGAATTATTCAGCCGTCATGGATTTGGGTCATTGCTGTTGTAAGAATACAGATGGCTTCTTGTGTTTTTTGCAGGTGTGAATATTAATGTGTAATCTGCATACATTTGTATATGAATATTTCTGCAAGCATTTGGTAAATCATTTATGTATAGGGAGAATAATATTGGTCCAAGTATGGATCCTTGTGGGACACCCATTTGACATTTCAAATATGGTGATTTAGCACTGTTGACCATTACACATTGCTGTCTGTCGGTTAAATAGGATTCCATCCATTTGATAGCATGTTCTGAAAAATTAAACTGACTAAGTTTGGTTAAAAGGATGTTGTGGTCAGTGGTGTTGAACGCCTTCTTCAAATCTAAAAACACAGCACCTACACAAATGCACTTACAGTGGTGTGAAAAAGTGTTAGCCCCCTTCCTGATTTCTCATTTTTTTGTATGTTTGTCATACTTAAATGTTTCAGATCATCAAACAAATTTAAATATTAGACAAAAATAACACAAATAAACACAATATGCAGTTTTTAAATGAAGTGTTTATTATTAAGGGTAAAAAAAAATCCAAACCTACATGAACCTGTGTGAAAAAGTGATTGCCTCCTAAACCTAATAACTGGTTGGGCCACCCTTAGCAGCAACAATTGCAATCAAGCGTTTGTGCTGTGGAGGAATTTTGTACCACTCATCTTTGCAGAATTGTTGTAATTCAGCCACATTGGAAGGTTTTCAAGCATGAACCGTCTTTTTAAGGTCATGCCACAGCATCTCAGTCGGATTCAGGTCAGGACTTTTATTAGGCCACTCCAAAGTCTTCATTTTGTTTTTCTTAAGCCATTCAGAGGTGGACTTGCTGGTGTGTTTTGGATCATCACACACCCCTGCGGAGAGCCAGTAGAAAAACACTTTTGGTCAGACAATGTACCATTGACCCTTGCTGTCTTTTTTGCTGGTGTGAATGTTACTGTGTCATCTGCATACATTTGTATATGAATGTTTCTGCATGCTAATACATTGAGTTAACATTCCCTCGCATCATGCAACTAAATTTACTCTCATTTGGTCTGAACACACCCTTAGAGATAGGCTGAGGGGCACATCAGTCATCTGGGAGAGGGACAGAGTAGAGCAGCTGCTACTCCACATCAAAAGGAGCCAGCTGAGATGGTTTGGGCATCCGATCCGGATGCCTCCTGAACACCTCCCGCTTGAGGTGTTTCGGGTACATCCCACTGGGAGGAGACCAGGGGAAAACCCAGAATGCACAGGAGAGACTGTCTCCCAGCTAGTGTGAGAATACCTCGGTATCCTCTCTTAAGAGCTGGAGAAGGTGGCTGGAAAGAGAGAAATCTGGGCTTCTCTGCTTGAACTGCTGCCTATGCAACCTGGACCTCTGGAAAACCAGTAGAAAATGGATGGATGACTTAGAGTAGCTATCAATACAGAAATCCTGGTGATTACACAGGGTGACTTTAGGAGGTGACTGACAGAGACGCATGAAGGAACAGAGGCCGCTGTGAGAGGGGGAGTGAGAAGTGTTGACAGTTTGAGGGATTAACGTAAGTGATAATGACGAGTGGCGGTAGGAGGAAGCAAAAGATAAGATGAACCCAGCTCTGTGAGGAGAGAAGATAGTATGTGTAGTCTTTGAGAGCTATTTTGTCTTTTATCAGCTCTCAAGTGGAGTACTCAAGGTACAAAAAGAGTGTAAAAAGATAAGAGAGAGAGAGAATGGCCTCAATAAAATAATATCAGTACAGCACGGTTAAAAGATTAAAAAAAAACATTATCAAGAACTGAAAAACAGTAGAGAGAGTGTATTCTTGGTTTTGAAGGTCAGTTTTCTGAAGTGTTAAAACTGGTAACATGGACTCAGTGTAAAAATGTGTACATGTGCAGGATGTGTAACTATTTCTGGGTGCATGCTCACACACATTTACTTAAGGGGGCCCGATCCAGCATTCAGTATGCCAGAGAGGTACAGATGAACCTCCATCTATTTTCTGCTGGAATCAGCAGCAGATTGTACACAGAGCTGCCAATATGACCAGTCGTCCACTCAACACAGCGCGGCTGTGATTTGTCATGCCTTTCAGTCAAGAGTCTCCTTTCGCTTTGTTGGTTGGTGTGACAATTTAGAGGATTCATAGATTAAATTAATCCCCCAACGTCAGCAATCAAAGACCATTCAGACATGGAGAGTACCAGCTGGAGGCATGGCTGACGACATCTGTGACAAAAATGACACAAATACAGTCATGATGAGTGTCTTTGTTGTATAGAAGTAGAGTAGGCTAGATGAGAACTACATGAGTTTAGTTCTCATTAGGGCATAAAAAAAATCTTGTGACTTTTGAATTTGTTGCACCTAAACATAATTTAAGAAAAAAGATGTACTAAAAAGGAATCATAATGACACAAAATCGCTTAACAAGCAAGATAAAAGGATAGTTCCTTTTTTAAAACAGGGTTATATGAAATGCTTCTGAGTAGTGAGTACTGAGTTCTTACTGAATTACCTTAAGTAGTCGTTGGTTTGTCCTCCGTAGATTGCCACCTTATCATAAGATAAGATAAGCCTTTATTAGTCCCACAGTGGGGAAATTCCAGGATTGCAACAGCAATGATGGTGGGGTTTGGATGCCCTAATGATCCCAGCAGCTAAGAATGTTGTCCCTAGTAGGGTCTTCCAAGGCAAATTGGTCCTGGTTTAATGGCCAGACTAAGAGAGGTCCATTAGATCCCAATGAAAAAAATTATAACAAGGACCCAAAGGTGCCACGTGGGTCTGCCCTCCAGTGGGCTCACCACCTGCAGGAGGGATCATGGTGCTATATGAACTGGGCGGCAGTCTGGGCTACCCTGTTTAGACTATTGCCCCTGCGATCCAGACCCCTGGATAAGTGGTATAAGATGGATGGATGGATGAATGGATGGATGGATGGTAATCAGTCTGCCTGTTCTCCTTTAGAGAATGAGGAAGGGATGCTTACCATGGTCAGGGATACAACAGAACTCAATAGACTAATTTTAAGAACATTTTTCACCTTCTAAAAACACTGAAACTTTAAAAACTTTCTGTCAATTTTAAGAAAGCACTGTCACAAAATTATTCATACAGTTTCAAGCCTGGATGCAGTGCGCTGCTATCATATGCAATGCTGCAAAACAACACAGATGATGCCAACATCATAGATACTCTTCAGATCAAAATACAGTGTTTTAAAGAAAAGCACTGTCCGATGCAAGCGTGAAGCAGTATGACAAAGTCTGAGATAGAACTCTCTGTAATTGATATAAAGTTTTTGAAGTTTCTGTATTTTTAGGTGGTGAAAATAGGTCTTAAAATGAGTCCATTATACTGCACTGTATCCCTGGCTGGTCAGTCCTTCATACTCGTTCATGAAAAATAGAGCAGGCAGACTACTGACTTCTGAAGGTAATTCATTAACTGCTCAGAAGTATTTCATATAGCCCATCTATCCATCCATCTTCTTCCGTTTAATCCTTTTCGGGTCGTGGGGGGGCTGGAGTCTATCCCAGCATCTTTGGGCGAGAGGCAGGGTACACCCTCTTCCAAAGCATATACTAGGACCTGCAGAATCCTTTTTGTGTAATTAAAATTTGACATTAAAACTTGGAGAGAATTGTGTTGACTCAAGATGGCTGCCTACAGGGAGACAGACCCTCTTCCTGTGTATAAAAAGACTTTTTTTAAGGTACAGAAATTGAAAGTAGTTTTGCTCTAGAGTGATAACAGAGCAATAAAGTCAAAGTTAAAAATGTATGCGGCATTAAATTTCAGAATTCAGACAACCTAAAATTTTACACGCTACTTTTAAGTACAGTGTGAGTACATGCAAGTTAGGGAGTGTTCCCACAATAGGCCCATAGTGTAAGTACCTCTGTAGTTTCTCTCCACTTCACCCTCTTACTTTCAGTACAACAAATGTCTTTTATCCAACATGAAGAAGACTCACACATTACTCACATTTCCACATTTTTTGACACTTTCCCCAGTGGCAGCTGACAGCCCTGCTAGCCATGCGTCTGCTCAGAGAATAATAATAAAAAAAACAGAGGCAGATGAGCCAGAGAGCTTGAAGAACAATCTCTGCACCAAAAGTTTAAATGTTTTCACTGTGATTCCTTTCTACATGTCTACAAATTACCACATAGTCATTCTTCTCATGTGTTGCAAGTTTCATTGTGATGAGGGGTGATTTTTAAATAAATCCCTTGATATTTTTCGAAATTACTCTCAGTTGGGTGTAATATCTTTCTCAAAGTGTTCTATTGCATTTACATGATAATTTCACCAATAGTTTCACCATGCAACAACTGCGTAACTAACTTGTTCCTGGGATAAAGTGTTTGCTCTAAAGTAAATGAAAAAGATCCATTTTTCTTCTCAAACTTTGCTTAAACTGCAGCTGTAAATCTGAAAAAAACGACTCACTTCTATACATTTTTTATTTTTTGTACAGTTTTATTATAAATACAGGACATATTGGGGTTGATTAATATAGTGTTTTATACAGCCCTAATATAATTTCTTTAAAAAGTGCAAAAATGTCATTACTGCAGAGAACAGGTTAATTTCTAAATGTCATTATCCAGGTCACATATGAAAAGTTTGAAGTGAATAATGGACGCTTTCTATCTTTACACCATTAGCAATTAAGCAACAACACATCCTACCCAGGAACACAATTTGTGTGACATATTGTTACCTTTCAAATAGAATTTAGGCATACAGAATATATCCAGTTTTATTTTATTTATTTATTGCTTTTTAATTTAACCTTTATTTATACAGGGACATTCCATTGAGGGGTAACCTCTCTTTTTCAAGGAGGTTCACACAGTTACACATTCACACCTGGAAGTTGCCCAGTACAACCACAAATTGACCTGTGGCCGCTGAGCAGCTCCACTGGAGCAGTTGGGGTTAAGGGCCTTGCTCAAAGGCGCCACAGTAGGGTTTAGGAGGGTGGGGAAAACACTACTACGTTATCTGTCCCACCCAGATTTGATGCTGCTGGGCCGAGGACTGAACCGGTGACCCTCTGCTCACCAGTTAATAGAGATTAAAGCTTAGGTATAACTGTGAGAGTGAATGGTTGTCTGTCTCTCTGTGTTGGCCCTGCGATGGACTGGCGATCTGTCCAGGGTGTACCCTGCCTCTCGCCCAATGATGCTGGGATAGTCTCCAGCCCCCCCGCGACCCGAAAAGGATTAAGCGGAAGAAGATGGATGGATGGAAGTAGGTTCATTCTGTCTTCTTTTGTCATTCTGTCTTCAATTATTAATTTTTTTGTTTCTTATTTCTGACAAGAATGAAAAGGAGATGGTTTAACTTTATCTTGACATGTTGTGACTGGTGTCTGCAGTCTTCCTCAGAAGCATCAGCTGATTGCTGTGATGTGTCGTATATCAGCTGTTTTTCCTAGGCGTGGCCAGCTCAGCGGAGCCATCAGATCCACTGGGCTGGCCACGCCCCCTGCCCTCTGATGGTCTCTGGAGAATGTAGTACCAGGTGTTAGAAAGCATAAATGTCCCCTCATTCTGATTCATGCTGTCTTTGCCCCACTTCCTGATTTCTATAGCCTCCTTGATCCAACGTTTGTGTCTGTTGCTCTCTGATCCAATGATTTTTGCATTGTCCTAGTCCATGATATGGTTATTTCTTTTGCAGTGATCCAGTGGTCCAGAGACCATTGGACGGCAGGGGGCGTGACCAGCCCAGTGGATCTGACGGTTCCGCTGGGCTGGCTATGCCTAGGAATAACAGCTGATATACAACACGTCACAGCGATCAGCTGATGCTTCTGAGGAAGACTGCAGGTGCCAGTCGAAACATGTCAAGGTAAAGTTAAACCATCTCCTTTTCATCCTTGTGTGAAATAAGAAAAAAAATAATAAGGGATTAAAATGCTTAAAGAAAGTGTAAGTTTTACTTTTCTACAATTTTGACAATTTATAGGGGACATGCAATTTTTCGACATGTTGACAGTTCCCAGAGGTCTTAACCCTTTAACTGCCCTAGGCACCATGTGGCGCCTGGGGAAATGCAAAGCAACTCAAGGCTCCCCCTAGTGGTCAAGAGTGGTAAAAAATTTGACAATAAAATAGTTCAGATTTCCAAGGCTATAACTTAAAAGTTGCAAGAGATAATGGCTTACTGTCAATTAGAAAGATATAAGAATATGATCCAAAGTTTCAGAAAGGAATAAATTTACACATCTAATTTGCATAATGTCGTGGCAGCTACAGTATATAAATTACATAACTCAGTCAAAAGTGGACTTTGAATGGTCCGTTTTTTTTGACGCCGATTTGTCTACAGGGATATGTTTTTATCTAATCTTCAAAGTATATGAACCAGAAAATCAATAAAATGTAAAAAAAAAACCCAACATATTTCTCTTTTACCTGTTACTGGGAGGGGGGCTCGCTTGCCCATGTGACCAATCCATTTTCGTCCATCGTAGCCAATGTTTCTGTGTTTGCTCAGCCATTTATACCGTGTACCACATCTACAAACTCTTATGATTATCCCACGTGAATTTCGTTTGTATTACGTGGCTATTTTTTCTGTTTGGTGCATTTTTCCTGTGGGAATCCATGCTGCTGGTGGGCGCCGCCATCTTGGTATGGGGAACTCAGTTTTTTGTTACATCAACCTCGATGTAACGCGTTTACTTAGTAATTTACACCCGTGTACCACATTATCCCACGTGAATTTCGTTTGTATTACGCAGCTATTTTTCCCATTTCATGCAGTTTCAATCATCATCGCTGCCGCGATGACCGATCGTTAAAGCATCCACATTGGTGTGTGAGCTCAAAGCGGAAAAAGGAAGAAGAATGATGAGGATTTCTCCTTCTTTGCTATATTCCATGTCAGCCATGGTTCCTTTGGCGCATGTCTGCCACCTTCTAAACTGTCAGATCAATAGAGATTAGTACAAATTCTCAGTATAGCCGGGGGACGTCAGTAAGTTGACACGTGCAGTTGCTGCACTGTGCCACTGGGGGAGTGTGACCCATCCATTTAATCTGGGCAGTTAAAGGGTTAAATTACATGTCTGTGATATCTTTTCGTCAAACTACATCAGACTTTAATTATTTCAGCACCATTTTAACTCCATTTTAACAGGCTTTTTCAGGACGACTCATTTCAGTGCATCTTTGTTTAAATGCTCAGGAGCCCTAGTTCACTCCCCCCTTCCTATTTTGTCACCATCAAAATTTTGGTCGAGGTGAGGCAGGCACCATTTTAAACTAATGTCATCTTGTTCCAAAGCAAGTTTACTAAGCTGGGGATCAGACTGCCAAGGTCTCTGCCTTCGACTGCCACCCAATCCACATTGCACCGGACCCCCATGGTCCGTCCTGTAGGTGGTGAGCCCACTGGAGGGCGGACCCATTGGGTTCCTTCAGGTTTAGCCCGGCCACCAAGTGCTTGCTGTCGAGCCCCTCCCACAGGTGTGGCTCCAGGGCTTGGTCCAAGTTACTCTTTACTGGGTGAGGTACACTAAAGCCTTGATTTTTTAACTATCATGGGAATCCATTGCATCGCTCTTAGTCTGGCCCTTCACCCAGGACCTGTTTGTCTTGGGAGACCCTACCAGGGGCAAACTGCCACTGACAACATAGCCCCTGGGATCACAAGGGCTCGTAAGCTGGCCCCTTCCCCCACCACCACCACCATCATAAGGTGGCAATCCATGGGGGAGAGTCCAGTCATCAGTCAAACTTTGAATTCAGGAGGAGCAATGTGGTTTTCATCCTGGTCATGGCACATGAGACCAACTCTTTACCCTCCCAAGGACCCTTGAGGATTCATGGGAATTTGTCCAGCCAGTCTACATGTGTTTTGTGGACTTGAAGAAAGCATTTGACTGCTGTCCTCGTGGGTTCTTATAGGCAGTGCATTGGGAGTACAGGGTATCAGGCTCATTGCTATGAGTATATGGTCTCTATATGACGGTTGTAAGAATTTGGTTTGTACTGCACTTTGTCACCAATCCTGTTCTTAATATTTACGGACAGGATTTCTAGGTGCAGCCAAGGAATGGAGAGTATCATGTTCAGTGATCACAGGATCTTATCTCTGCTGTTTGCAGGTGATGTGGTCCTTTTGGTTTCATCGAGCAATATCTTAACAGGTTTTCTGGGACAGTTTGCTACTGAGTGCAAAGCGGCTGGGATAAGAATCATTGTCTCCAAGTCCGAGTCTATGGTGCTCAGCTGGAAAAGGGTGGACTGTCATCTCTGGGTCGGGGACGAGCTCCTGCCGCAGATGGAGGAGTTCAAGTATCTTGGGGTCTTATTCATGAGTGAAGGGAAAAAGGAGTGGGAGATTGACAGACAAATCGGAGCAGCATCTGCATTGATGCAGACATTATACTGGTCTCTCATGGTGAAGAGGGAGCTGAGCTCTAAATCAAAGGTGTTGATTTACCACTCAATATACATGCATGGCAGCATCCCCTCTGATTCTATATATGAATGAATGAATGAATGAATGTATTTATTTCGGATAGTACATTACAGGTTAAAAGAAACTGTATGATATAACAACAAGGTCAAATTAGACAAAGACTCCTTCTACTATACAATTCCACGTGAGTTATCCGAAATGGGTGATGGCTGAAGCCGCAGCTTATATTGCCCACCCATATTCCATCCAAGAATTCAAAGGAGGAAAAAGAGAAAACAAGACAAGAGCGATTACAATTTAAAACAAGGCTAAGACAAAATGTGACTGAGAGAAAAAGAAAAACTGAGCTAGTCTAAGTTAAGCGGTTACTATTCAAAAACAAATCTAAGACATAGTGTCACAAAGAAAAAAAGAAAAAAACTAAGCTACAACACAACACAGGCTGGAAATGTCAATCCTTATGTGAGTTTACATGTCGTCTTGTAAATATGTTTGGAGTATTTCTTCCTTTAGTTTTTGTTTAAATTGTCCAAGCTTTGTACATGATTTTAATTCAGGTCCAAAATCGTTCCATAATCTGACTCCTTGCACTGAAATACAGTGTTGCTTGGTGGTTGTTCTCACTGTAGGCTTTTGAAATATACATGTTCCTCTGAAGTGATATCGTTTCTCCTTTGTTTGGAACAACTTTTGGATATTTGCGGGCAGTGATAGATTCTTCACTTTGAACATTATTATTGCGGTTTTAAAGTCAATCAGATCTTTCAACTTGAGAGTTTTTTGTTTAAGAAAAAGTGGGTTTGTTGGTTCCCTGTAAGCTGCTTTGTTGATTATTCTAATAGCTCTCATTTGAAGCATAAAGAGTGGATATATGTTTGTTTTATATGTATTTCCCCATACTTCATTACAATATGTCATGTATGGGAGTATTAATGAATGATACAAGGTGTATAGTGTGGGTTGATTCAGCAAATTTTTCACTCTGTGTAATATTGCAATTGATTTGGATACTTTACCTTTTATATAATTAATATGTGGCTTCCAACACAGTTTGTTATCAATTATTACTCCAAGGAATTTAGTTTCGGATACCCTTTCAATCTCTACACCATTTACACTGAGTTTGGGTACTGGGTAGTTGTGATGGTTGTTAAAGACTATAAATTTTGTCTTGCTTAAATTGAGCGTTAATTTGTTTGAATCAAACCACAGTTTCAGCTTTCCTAATTCCTTTCCGAGTGTATCCAGAAGTTGTTCCAAATTGTTTCCACTGCATAGCAGATTAGTGTCATCAGCAAACAATATTAAGTCCATTTTTTCTGAAACTTTACATATATCATTTATATACATATTGAATAATAATGGTCCCAAAACTGAACCCTGTGGGACTCCACAGGTGACCTTCAGTAACTCTGAGTTTTTGCTGTTAACACATGCAAACTGATATCTATTCTTTAAGTAACTACTTAACCAGGACAGTGCTACCCCTCTAACACCACAATTTTGTAGTTTCTTTAATAATAGATTGTGATCTACTGTATCAAATGCTTTTTTAAGATCCAGGAATACTCCAACTGAATACTCTTTATTTTCAATGGCTGTTGATATTTTTTCTGTAAATTCCATTAAGGCATATGCTGTTGTCCTTTTGTGTCTGAACCCATATTGCTGCTCAGACAATAAATCATTCTTCAGTATGAAGTTGTCAATTCTCTCATAGTATATTTTTTCAAGTATCTTGGAAAATTGCGGTAATAGTGAAATTGGTCTGTAGTTGGAGAGTTCCCCTCTGTCGCCTGTCTTGTAAATCGGAATTACTTTAGCTATTTTCATTGCATTGGGAAATATACCTGATTGGAGAGACAGGTTACAGATATACGTCAGTGGTTTCACTATACATTTGATAACAGTTTTGACTAGTAGCATGTCAATACCATCGCAGTCAGTAGATGTTTTACTTTTGAACAATTTAACAATTTCAATGACCTCTCTTTCGTCTGTGCTCTTTATGAAGATGGTGTCTTTTACAGCAGTGTTATTGCATATTGTATCACCTGTAGGCGCCGTAGTGGGTATTTCTCGGGCCAGTTTAGGTCCAATGTTAACAAAAAAGTTATTAAATTCATCTGCAGGTGAAGCTATATTCACATTCGGAGTCGATTTATTATTTTTTGGAATATTAGTTGGGTAGCTAGTATTTCTGCTTTTATTTCCAAGGATACTGTTGATTATTGTCCATGTATTTTTAATATTGTCTTTGTTTTTTTCCAGTTCTTTACTGTAATAGTCTCTTTTACTGCATCTTATTATATATGTTAACTTATTTTTGTATGTTTTATACCGTTGCTCTGCTTCTTTTGTCCTTTTCTTTATGAAAGCTTTATATAATAAATTTTTCTTTTTACACGCCTTTTGTAGTCCTTTGGTTAACCATGGTTTGTCAGCAAATTTGTATACAGTATATGTGTGTGATTAACATTGTAGATAAGAGAAATATAATTTTGTTCTACTGTACATGATTGGCTGTATGGATTTGAATGACAATAAAGTTGGCTTTGTGGGGGCACAGTGTGTGAGCATTTCCTCACACCCAGAAAGCAGGGTGGAGAGGAGAACTATGGACTGAAGGAGGAAGATCACTGGGGGGGGGGGGGGGTTCAGACGGGACTGTAGAGGTTTAAGAAGAATTACTGGCGCGGCTGTGAGAAGGAGGGTGTTGAAGCAACGCCGGGGTAATGTGATGTTGATGTGCCACACAATTCTATTGTTCATACAACAGTGTGTATGGCTGGAACCTCGGGTCTCTATGCATGGGTAATAAAGATATAAAAGGAGAGTGGACATTGACCCTAGAGGCTTCTTAGCCTCAGCGCATTTGAGCTGAAGGCCTATGGCTGTATTGCTGATATGTTGTTAGAGAAAGAATAAAGATTTTGTGTCATCTAGCTTGTCGCCTCGCCTGCATCCTTTCTCAACACTGGTGCCCTTGACGTGATATACAGCGTCTATTCCTTTCACCACATTGTGGACTCTGAAGTGCCATGGACCACCTGCCTACTTTCTCCACACTGGTGACCTGACGTGCCGGGGAGCACCTATTCCGTTCCCTACACCAAGACGCGCCATGGAGGGTGAGACGAGCACTCTCTCAAGTAAATGCAGCAGGGTTGCAGCAGGCAGTGGTCCCGAGCTTGCGGCCACAATGGGTCGCCCACGGACACAATTGGGTTGACCGCCTGTCCAGAGTTCCTTTAGGACTGCACTCCGCACATACAGAAGATCTGGCAACCTCCCCGACAGAACTTATATTTGTTCTCAGCCGCTGCACATTCCCGGGAAATTGGGCCAACTGCCTCCCCTGGATCCTTTCGGGCTGCATTCCACACCTGAAGAAGATTGGCAGCCTCACCTACAGAACTTATATTTGTTTCTCATCCGCTACGCATTCCCGGAGAGTTTTTTTCCCAAAATCCCACACCCGAAGCTGATCCGCCCACACAGTTTTTGCATGGCCCAGAGGCTTTGACACACCAGGCCGGCCCACCATTGCTTTCCCCGCACCTCCATCCCAAAAAGCCTGCCGATTGCCGGTTTTGTTTCAGTCAAGCACGATGCGCACCAGATCCCACTGCACCCACCGTACTACGGACCGTTCAACGTGCTGGATCCTGGGGCGAAGCATAAGGTGTCTCTCCCCCCCCTTCCCTCCACAGACTTAGGAGCCCTCCGGTACACCCCACCGGCAGGGCAGTTTGACTGGCTTGGCGACCACCCGCTACAGCCGCTATGGACGCGGACTCAAGCCCAAAGGACGGGGGGGTTAAGGCCCATTCTGGGTGTTTGGCGGGGGGGCTGTGTGGGGGCACAGTGTGTGAGCATTTCCTCACACCCAGAAAGCAATGTGGAGAGGAGTACTATGGACTGAAGCAGGAAGATCACCGGGGGGGATCAGATGGGACTGTAGAGGCTATGCACCCCCCCGGGGAGAGGAAGAATTACCGGCGCCGGTGTGAGAAGGAGGGTGTTGGAGCAACGCTGGTGTAATGTGAGGTTAATGTGCCACACAAGTCTATTGTTCATACAACAGTGTGTATGGCCGGAACCTCGGGTCTCTATGCATGGGTAATAAAGATATAAAAGGAGAGTGCACAGAGACCCTAGAGGCTTCTTTTGCTCTGAAGGCTTATGGCTGTATTGCTGATATGTTGTTAGAGAAAGAATAAAGATTTTGTGTCATCTAGCTCGTCGCCTCGCCTGCATCTTTTCTCTACAGCTTATCCTTATCCCTAATCATTCCTACTCTCACCTATGGTCATGAACTTTGGGTAATGACCGAAAGAATGAGATCAAGGGTACAAGTGGCTGAAATGAGCTTTCTCCATAGGGTTGCAGGACTCACTCTTAGAGATAGGGTAAGGAGCTCAGTTATTCAGGAGAGGCTCAGAGTAGAACCACTACTCCTCCACATCAAAAGGAGCCAGTTGAGATGGTACTATCAATGCCTTCGTGTCCTCTTTAATGAGCTGGGGGAGGTGCCTGGGGGGAGGGAAGTCTGGGCTTCTCTTCTCAGACTGCTGCCTTGTTAGCTATTAGTTCCAAACAGCGAAAACAGACTGAGCAAATGGACATAACTAATGGCTTAATGTGATAAAAGCGAAAATAAAGCATTATTGGGACTGCCGTACAAGAAGTACAGAAACAACCCTGAACA
Organism: Pholidichthys leucotaenia; assembly: GCA_020510985.1. NCBI lineage: Eukaryota > Metazoa > Chordata > Actinopteri > Cichliformes > Pholidichthyidae > Pholidichthys > Pholidichthys leucotaenia. The sequence goes on from CM035847.1 coordinate 130,713,494, forward strand.
AGTGGTTAAATCAGCTAACACTAGGTGACCTGCGATATCAGCCTCTCCCCACTAAGGTGAGCTATAATTTGGTAGACCGACCGATCCCAACAAGCTAGCCAAGGTGCTAACAGGCCAATCTGCCTATCTATTACAGTCAAAACATAACAAAAAAGTGAGAATGACAAGAAATTTTATCATCTGTGGACTTGTCAACCAGGTGAGCACAGGGATGTCTAGAAGGGTGAAATGAACCCCTTAAGTAGTAGTAGTAGATTAGTTTATTTGACAGGGATGATTGTTGCAAATTTGCATCACACTGCTTCCAGTCTGAATGAAGACAAGGTGGTGTATGTATTCCACTAATGCTAGCTGATGCATATCCACAAGTAACGCTGTTTCTCCTCATGTGACTTTTTTGTGATTGTGATGATGGAACAGCAATGATGATTTATAAACATGTTATTATTGAATTTCAAAGCCCTGTTTCAGCAATAGCAGGTTAAATAAAGAAATCCACATACCTGAAATTTGTTTAATTACTATTATGCCCAATTATGCCTAGTTGCTATAGTGCATCATAGCTAAATTGATATCTACTGTATATGCTATATTTAAATTAACATTTTCCATTTAATTTGACATCTGCTTGACAGCAAAAACACAATTTTTTACGTAATCATAAATATATTTAGGCCATAATGGGTAAAAAATAAATAGATCGGAAAATAGTGGTCGCCATGCTAAATGCACTGTGGGTTTAGAGATTCATGTGGATCCTCCCACCATTGTTAAACTCGGTGGAAATGAAGGTGGGAGGACAGTATAATTCCTGTGAGCTTTGGTTCTCACGTCACAGATGGAGTTAAATCTAAACTGCTCCTTTAGAGAGAGGCATTGAGACAAAGGCTGACCCCAACAAAGTGACAGGGTTGAGTTTTTCTGTTGGTATCCAATTAGATGTGCAAATGCACTGAATTTTTTTTTAATCATATGTCTTCTTTCACATTTGGTTGGGCTGAAAAGAAAAACATGATGGTGTGACAGTGATATCTGAGACAGTTTTTGAAATTCATACACAGGTAGAAACATTTGCTCAATCCATTTCTCACAATAAATATTTTGCCTTTTTTGTTATGGTGTCCTTTGGCAACTTAGCAACCTAATGAAGTCAGATAATACACATTTATCTGACACACAATCACTTCTAAAGCCCAGGGCATCATCAGCTGCCTGAGTGATAAACAAATGATCAAGGCAAAACAAGAGTAGTCCTATGGCTGATCCAATCTAACACCAAACAGACACCACCTACCTATAAATGTGTCTTGAACAGAAGAGAAAACAAAAAATATAAATATCTTGTCATCAAATATCCTAGTCAGCGATATTTAAAGAATGTCAGGTGATGTTAAGAGATCTTTATCTTCCGATACTGTGAAGCATTTAATGAAAATGATCTTGCTAATTGTCTTGTGTAGTGTCTGATAGTATACTGGCACAGGTATAGTGTGGCCGACTACTGATTGGAGGGTCAAGGGTCCGATTCCCTCTCTGTCAGCAGTCTACATGTCGAAGCGTCCTTGGGCAAGCCACTGAATCCCCAGTTGCTCCTGGTGGGTCAAGCCAGCGCCTCTGTATGGCAGCTCTGCCATTTGGGCAGCTCGGTAGCACAGTGGTTAGCACAGTGGCAGCACCGTAAAAGAAGGTCACAGGATCGATTCCACCCCTGACCATCGTGGGTTCGATCCCGCCCTCTGACTATCAGTGACCCTTCTGTGTGGAGTTTGCATGTTCTCCCTGTGTCTGCGTGGGTTTACCCTGGATACTCCGGTTTCCTCCCACAGGCCAAAACATGCAAGTTAGGTTAATTGGAGACTCTAGAGTGGCCCTAGGTGTGAATGTGTGTATGAATGGTGAAGGGATTGGCACCGTACTGTGGATGCCCTGAGTTTCCTTCTGGGGATCAATAAAGTAGGCAAAACACAAAAAAATAAGTGTGTGAATGTATGTGTGAATGTGTTATGATCCGAGCGCCAATCTCGTCCACGCTCGGGTCATACATCATCCCCTGCAGGCTTGACAGCAGTGATTTCCTTCTGGCTCCCCGGGCTCTTATTGTGACACCGCTCGGAGGAGCTTCCTGCTATCAAAGCCTGCCAGCTGTGCTGCATTCAGGGCTCATTAGCGGCTGGCATTTAAGCAGACGCTGAATGCAGCCCAATGCAGCAGTCTCCGTCGAACTTCCCCGTGTTCTGACGTTGTGCGAGCGTTCCTCGTCTCAGACGTCATTACTCCTTATTGTTTCCACCTCTGTGATCATCCCTAGTCCTTATCGGGTATTGTAAGTGTGCTTGCTCAGCCTTACAGTCTCTGTTCCTCGTTGTAGTGTGTTTTAGCCCACCGAGGCTCATTACTTTCCGTTCCTTTGTGTATTATCTTCTGTTTCATCGTCATTAATAAACATCATTGCAAACTCACCGGTGACCTATGGTGTCTTATGATGGCTCATGAGGGCCATCCATGACAGTAGCCTGCTGCCAGACTGAGACGCCTGTCGCCGTGAGTTTGCATTTGGACTTTGTGCTTTCCTGTCTGGGTACTGCGTGCTGGAAGCATGCCGTCGCGGAGGGGCCACGCTCGGAGCCAGAGCTATGAGCTGGTGGACGTCCTGGAATACGTTGATGAAACGTTCATCTCCGCCTCCCTCCTCGACTATCACAGCGACGTGCGCTGGTACCTGGACCGTGCTGAGGATGTTTTGAATCATCTTCCCCACTATGCCGACCACCCCGAAGTCAGCGTGAGGAGGGATGACATCGCCGCACAGTGCGAGATACTCCGCATGGTGGAGGAGGACTATGGGGGTAAGGATGCAGAGGAGGAGGCATCCCCGCTCCCCACTTTGGGATCCCGTTCCTGTCCTCGATCGAGTTCTGGAGTTCGCACCATCCGGGGCCCGTCAAAGACGTCAGCACCACGGCCATAGTCATCCTCAGCAAGAACCCCGTCCGGATTCCGTTCCGGGCCGCCAGAGAGACTCAATCCCACTGTCAGCTGTTTCCTCGGCATCTCGCCAGGAGGGAATCTCCGCAGCCTCTTCCCCCGGGTCATCTTCTCTTGCTGTCCCGTCAGCGCTCCGTGCCTGGTTCATCTCGGCTGTCGCCCCCTCCTCCTCGACGCCTTCCCCAGCTGCTGTGAGTGCCCAGAGTCCTGTCCCGGCGAGCTCCGTCCCAGATCCATCACGAGCGGCTCCCCCTCGTCCTCCCAGGCGGCCCCCTGTCACTGAAAGGGAGGAGTAATGTCCGCTACAGCAGGCACCATCCTGCTTCCGGCAGACAGGCAAGTACAAGTTCATTCATCTCCTCTTAATTGTGATTTGCCTTGTCTGACTCCTGGGGGTGGAGCTCGGGGTTCACAGTCCCCCGAGCTCCCACCACCTGCTGTAGCTTCCATTATTAAACCCTCTGCCTCTGTGTCTCCCTCCGCTGAGCAGTCCTCGACGCCAGGCCAACGTTGCCAGATGAGGAGGGGGCCTGCGGTTCTGGAAAGCCTGGTTCCAGCCCCGCAGCCACGTCGTGGGTAGAGGAGGAGAACGGACTGCAGCGTGGAGCCTGCGCCGACGACGAAGCGTCCCCGGGTCTCCACAGACGAGCGGTCCGATCCAGCGGGTCGAGGGTCCCCTGCCACCACGCCATGCGAGTCGTCGACGTGGACATCAGTGCTGGAAGGTCCTCAGGCTGCTGAAACCATCATGCCAGCTGCGGAGCCCCGACGTAGCTGAGTGGGAGCCAGAAGACGATCTCCTTCCGTCTGAGCCTGGATCGTCGGAGTCCTGGACAGCGACAGAACCTGAGTACAGGCAAGTGCTCTACTTTGTTTTTCTCCTTTCTATTCTGGAGCACTTTTTTCTGTCTCTTGGAGAGATGAGCCAGGGGCAGCCATCTGCTGCGCCCGAACTCGTCTCACTGGGCTCTGTCGCTACCGGTGATCCCGATCCCAGTTCTTTTCTCTCTCCTGAGCCTTCTCCCAGGGTCACCGGCGCGGAGCTGATTCCGGTCGCTGTGCCAGAGGTTTCGGGTTCGGGGTTGGAGGTCGGTTCTGGTGCGGCGCCGACCCCGTCCCAATCGGGGCCCATCGTGGGTGCAGCCGTGACCCAATCGGGGTCCATCGCGGGTGCAGCCATGACTCAATCGGGGTCCGACGCGAGTACAGCCGTGACCCAATCGGGGTCCATCGCGGGTGCAGCCGTGACCCAATCAGGGTCCATCGCGGGTGCAGCCATGACCCAATCGGGGTCCATCGTGGGTGCAGCACCAGCAGAAGTCAAGGTCGGTGAGGGAGCTGCAGATCCCCTGCCACCGGACACTGGACGGACTCATCATCATCATCATCCTCATCCTCGTGATCTTCTTCCCAGCTCATCTCCACCGGGGGCCGTTGGAGTTCCTAATACTCTGCCCGGCTCTCCCTCGTCTTCCCCCTCTCCAGGGAGGCCGCCTTCAACTTCTCCCCTTCGGTCCTGGTGGCTGTGTGATGCGGGTCGGCCGGGGTCGGCTGCCTGGTGAGCTGTTTCGCCGGTTCAGCGTTCTGGGCCGGCCACCCGACAAACTTGCCTGCCTTTTCGGCGATCTGGCCCGGCCACCAGAGGAACTGTGTTTCCGGGCATGGGACTGGGGTAGGCCGCCCGAACTGTTCCTTTTCCCCCTGCCTGCGATTTGGACGCTAGATGCAGGGTGGCCCCCGAACTATCGGCCTTCATGCCACGGTTCTAGGACTGCCATCATCCTCGGTTCTCATTTTCATTGTTCCTGTAACCTTTTGGGATGTGCGGGGGGTCTTGTATGATATTGTGTATCTCACCCCTTCCTAGCGGGTGTTTTTTCGTTCATGTTTCCTTTGTTAAATGTCCTCTCATTTCCTGTAACAGTTGGTATGTTTTTGCCTTTGGGGATTTGGTATTTTCTGTGGTTGTGCCGTGCAATTATTTTATTTCTCAATCTGCCTTGATCATGGTTTGTGTATTTGTGAATATCCTGTTCGCTATTGTTTTGCCCTGTGATCGTCTCCTTTACGCTCTACCTTGGTTGTAATTTGTGCATGAGAGTGTTGTTTTTTTTTTCTCTGACTGTCTGTGTGCTCCTATTTTCATCATGGTTTTTTAGTCTGTGCTGATCCTCTCCCCCCTGACCTGTCCCCCCATCTGTCCACCCTGGGAAGGGGGGGGCTTGGGTGTCCCTGGGCGTTCGGAGCCCGCCCTTGGGGGTGGAGGAACTGTTATGATCCGAGCGCCGATCTCATCTGCGCTCGGGTCATACGTCATCCCCTGCAGGCTTGACAGCAGTGATTTCCTTCTGGCTCCCCGGGCTCTTATTGTGACAGCGCTCCGAGGAGCTTCCTTCTGTCAAAGCCTGCCAGCTGTGCTGCATTCAGGGCTCATTAGCGGCCAGCATTTAAGCGGACGCTGAATGCAGCCCAATGCAGCAGTCTCCGTTGAACTTCCCCGTGTTCTGACGTCGAGCGAGCGTTCCTCGTCAAAGACGTCATTACTCCATATTGTTTCCATGTCTGTGATCATCCCTCGTCCTTATCGGGTATTGTAAGTGTGCTTGCTCAGCCTTACAGTCTCTGTTCCTCGTTGTAATGTGTTTTAGCCCACCGAGGCTCATTACTTTCCATTCCTTTGTGTATTTTCTTCTGTTTCATTGTCATTAATAAGATAAGATAAGATAAGATAAGCCTTTATTAGTCCCACAATGGGGAAATTCCAGGATTGCAACAGCACAGGGATAGCAACACTCAGAGCAACAATCAGAAGGCAAGAGAAAAAACCAAGAGCAGAGCAGTGAGTATACATATGTACATATACTGTATATATATATATTTATATATATATATATATATATATATATATATATATATATATATATATGACACAGTGCGGAGCATTGTAGCTAGATTGGATAGGTATATAAATATATAAACACAGTGCAGAGCATTGTAGCTGGATGGAATAAATATATGAGTATATAAACACACACTGCAGAGTATTGTAGCTAGATGGAATGAATATAAGATAAGATAAGATAAGCCTTTATTAGTCCCACAATGGGGAAATTCCAGGATTGCAACAGCACAGGGATAGCAACACTCAGAGCAACAATCAGAAGGCAAGAAAAAACAAGAGCAGCTAGTATACGTACAGCGGGGCAAAAAAGTATTTAGTCAGCCACCAATTGTGCCCATTCTCCCACTTAAAGGATGAGAGAGGTCTCCAATTTTCATCATAGGTATACCTCAACTATGAGAGACAAAGCACTGTATGTACATATTACTATAAATAAATAAATATATATATATATATATATATATATATATATATATAGACACACAGTGCGGAGCATTGTGGTTGGTGGATGTGCAGCAGAAAGTCTAAGCTCTCTCTCCGCGGATGCGGCGGGCCAGCTGAATGACTTTGGGCATGATGGTGACCCTCTTGGCGTGGATGGCGCACAGGTTGGTGTCCTCGAAGAGACCCACCAGGTGGGCCTCGCTGGCCTCCTGCAGAGCCATGACGGCGGAGCTCTGGAAGCGCAGGTCGGTCTTGAAGTCCTGAGCGATCTCCCTCACCAGGCGCTGGAAGGGCAGCTTACGGATGAGCAGCTCCGTGGATTTCTGGTAGCGACGGATCTCTCTCAGAGCCACGGTACCGGGCCTGTAACGGTGAGGCTTCTTCACTCCGCCGGTGGCCGGAGTGCTTTTCCGAGCAGCCTTGATGGCCAGCTGCTTCCTGGGGGCTTTTCCTCCAGTAGATTTACGGGCGGTCTGCTTGGTTCTTGCCATCACTCTTTATTATTCTGTCTTATATTTCTTGTACGCCGCCTAAACTCCAGCCCGGCACCCGCGTCGTTTTCACTTCAGTTCCCCGGTATGTCGAGTTTCTCCGTTAGCACCGGGTGGTGGCTGAGTGCTAGCTAGCGCTTCCCTGCTGTATCGTCTCCTGCTGTAAACAGAGGCTCCGTCCGCCGACTCCGGAGACCTTTGGGGCGATCTGTATGTCCGTGATATATATAGAGTGAAAGGTGTGCCGGATCAGAAAGTTATCACCGGGTCAGAAAGAAGAAGATAAAAAGACTCAGAATTGAGCCGCTGTTGCAAAAGGCAGACAACTCGTGTGGCGCCGGAACCGGAAGAAGAATAAACATATTCAAACACAATAAACACAAGAATAAACATCATTGCAAACTCACCGGTGACCTGTGGCATCTTATGATGGCTCGCGAGGGCCATCCGTGACAGAATGGGTGGATAGCAGGATCTGTAAAGCGCTTTGGTCATCCAGAGATGAGAAAAAGCACTATATACAGTAAGTGAACGCCATTTACCATCACACACGCAGTGTTTCCTGATGTTAAACACACTTTGGATTCAGACACGATGTCTCTGTGTCTCTCCCTTGGCGTTGCACATTGAACGGATTATGTTTCCATATAGGATGTTTCGCTGGCATTATACACACACAGTATATGTTTTGAGCATGAATGAATTCCCAATGGCACATGACTGGAAAATTTATGTGTGCTTCAAGGCATTTCCATGTTGGCTCACACGGCTCAGAAAACTAATCTCTTCACTGTTGATGGTCAAATCCATTCATATTCTCCCTTCTTAATTAGTAACATAGGTAATAGGAATGTCTTTTAGATACATTTATTTTAAAAAAAAATTAGAGAAGGTTCCAGTCTCCCATTCACATATGCAGAACTTCATGCGAATCACCAACCTTCAACATACTTGCATATAAAATCACACAGTTTTATAAACCTCTGGAAAGCATTGCACTGCAATAAGACATTGCAGCACTGTTGCTGCATTAGCAGAAGGAAAATCTGTGTGTTATCAGACTTCCAAAGGCAATTCCTCAGCAGGCACAAACATACACACAAGTGTTTGGCTGCTCTGCACATAACACAAATGCATCAACAGACACACTCGAGGCAAAAGTGGGGCAAAAACTAAAATAAAACTAAAATAAAAATAGATTTCCACCTGTCTTTATTATGCATGTGAAAAATAAACTGCAACCAAAACAAAAGCCATCTACTCCATCTGGAGAGTTGTCACACATATATTTACATCCACACATGCACTCATGCTCTCCCATCAGCCATTTGGCTCCCAGTTAGCTGCTGTAAGGAGCCAACTACAGCAGTAGCAGCAACAGCAACATCTCTGCTTCAGGAGAAAGGAGAGTGAAAGCCTCAGCTTACCTCGGCTCCCCTGCAGATCCTTTACAAGCTGGGGTGAACATCTCACAGTCAGTGGATGGTGTATCATTAGCAGGAGACCAGCAGACCAGAGGAGAGGCTGAGTGTATGTGTGTGCTCGAGAGAGAGAGAGAGAGAGAGAGAGAGAGAGAGAGAGAGAGAGAGAGAGAGAGAGAGAGAGAGAGAGCATACAGGGGGAGGGTACGGCAATAAAGCCGAGGGTAGGGCAGAATTATGACACAAGAGACAGTGAGGAAATGTGACATGATGTTACCATGGAGAAGGCTACACCAAAATTCCATAAAGTTTATTAAGATAAAGTATAAAGATACACTAGGAAATGTGTAGCAGAGGGAGAGAGCGAGAACAGAAATGCCAGGATAGAAAGATCAAATAAGATATTTAGCAGAAACAGACATGAATGAGGCAAATGGACTGAGAAGTGAGAGGTGAGGGTGCGACCTGGGATAAAGTGAGCTTACATCAGCACGGCACTGGTCTCGTCATAGACCAAGATACAACTGTATTTCTTGGAAAACAAATAGCAAAACAAAAATTAAAAACAACTTTGAAGCGGCCTCAGCAAAGCTGCAATGTCTTCTTTGAAGATATTTCAATTATTTTATCTTGAAAAATCTGATTTTAAAACCACTACTTAAGAAAAGTACATGCACAAATATTGATTAATAAAGTTTGTATTCACAAACAAAAGTGCTCCTTTTATTTGCTTGTTTCTTATTCATCTTAATGTAGCACTTTCACTAATGCAAATTTCCAGTTTTAAATTTTCTATATACAGTGGGGGAAATAAGCAATGAACATGACAACATTTTTCTCATTAAACATATTTCTGATGGAGCCATTGACCTGAGATTTTAAGATATCAGTAAAAGCCCAAGTAATCCATGCATACAAAGAAATCAAGGCAGCAGTGTTCACAAAACAAGTTATATTTAATAAAGTGGAATGACACAAGGAATAAGTATTGAACGCATGAAGAAAAAGAGGTGCAAAAAGGCATAGAAAGGCAAAAAACAGCAGAAATCCATCAGAATTTAGGAAGCCGTCCCATCCCCCATCAGTGCAAATTAATTTCAGCTGGTTAAGTCCTGACTGATAGCCTTTAAAAAGGTCTGTGAATATCAGATTGTCACACCACAAAAAAACTCATGATGGGTAGAAGTAAAGAGCTCTCTCTAGACCTTCGCAACCTTATTGTTACAAAACATAAGGATGGCATTTGTTACAGGTACATTTCTAAAATGCTGAATGTTCCAGTGAGTACTGTTGGAACCATCATTTGGAAGTGGAAAGTACATCATTTTACCATAAACCGGCCAGGACCAGGAGCTCCTCGCAAGATTTCTGACAGAGGAGTCAAAAGAATTATCAGAAGAGTTATCCAAGAACCAAAGGCTTGAGTTAGCAAGTATTGCTGTTTCAAAGAAAACAATAAGTAATGCATTCAGCCGACATGGGCTCAATGTCCGCTCACCTTGCAAGACTCCATTGCTGAAGGAAAAGCATGATGAAGCTTGTTTAAAGTTTGCTGCATACCATTTGGGCAAGCCAGTAAAATACTGGTAGAATATAATCTGGTCATCCATCCATCCATCCATCCATCCATCCATCCATCTTCTACCGCTTTTCCGGAGGTCCGGGTCGCGGAGGCAGCAGTTCAAGCAGAGAAGCCCAGACTTCCCTCTCCCCAGCCACCTGCTCCAGCTCTTCAGAGGGGATACCAAGGCGTTCCCAGACCAGCTGGGAGACATAGTCTCTCCACCGAGTCCTGGGTCTGCCCCGGGGTCTCCTCCCAGTGGGACGTGCCCGAAACACCTCAAGTGGGAGGCGTCCAGGAGGCATCCTAATCAGATGCCCATACCACCTCAACTGACTCCTTTCAATGTGGAGGAGCAGCGGTTCTACTCTGAGCCTCTCCCGGATGACTGAGCTCCTCACCCTATCTCTGAGGGTGAGTCCAGCAATCCTACGGAGAAAGCTCATTTCAGCCGCTTGTATCCGCGATCTCGTTCTTTCGGTCATTACCCAAAGCTCGTGACCATAGGTGAGAGTAGGAACGTAGATTGACTGGTAAATCGACAGCTTTGCCTTAGAACTAAGCTCCCTCTTCACCACAACAGACCGGTACAACGTCCGCATCACTGCAGATGCTGCTCCAATCCGTCTGTCGATCTCTCGCTCCATTTTCCCCTCACTCGTGAACAAGACCCCAAGATACTTAAACTCCTCCACTTGGGGCAGGAGGCTGTCCCCAACCCGGAGAGGACAATCCACCTTTTTCCGGCTGAGGACCATGGACTCGGACTTGGAGGTGCTGATTCTCATCCCAGCCACTTCACACTCAGCGGCAAACCAGTCCCAGTCCCAGCAAGAGCTGTAGGTCATTGCTGGATGAAGCCAACAGGACAACATCATCTGCAAACAACAGAGGTGAGATCCTGTGGTCACCAAGCATGGCACCCTCCATTCCCTGGCTGCGCCTAGAAATCCTGTCCATAAAAATTATGAACAGGATCGGTGACAAAGGGCAGCCCTGGCGGAGTCCAACTCTCACTGGGAATGACTCCGACCGAGTGTTGGCAATACGAACCAAACTCTCACAACGGTCATACAGAGACCGAATAGCTCGTAACAACAAGCCCGATACCCCATACTCCCGAAGCACCCCCCACAAAAATCCACGAGGGACGTGGTCAAATGCCTTCTCCAAGTCCACAAAACACATGTAAACTGGTTGGGCAAACTCCCACGAACTGTCAAGAATTCTCGAGAGGGTAAAGAGCTGGTTCGATGTGCCACGGCCAGGACGAAAACCACATTGCTCCTCCTGAATCCGAGGTTTGACCAACAGCCGGACTCTCCTCTCCAATACCTTGGCTTAGACCTTCCCAGGGAGGCTGAGGCGTGTGATCCCTCTAAAGTTGGAGCACACCCTCCGGTCCCCTTTTTTGAAGAGAGGAACCACCACCCCGGTTTGCCATGCCAAAGGCACTGCCCCCGACCTCCACGCAATGTTGCAGAAGCGTGTCAACCATGACAACCCAACAACATCCAGGGCCTTGAGGTACTCAGGGCGAATCTCATCCACCCCCGGGGCCCGGCCACCAAGGAGATTTTTAACCACCTTGGCGACCTCAGCCCCTGTGATAGGCGAGTCATCCCCCTCGTCCCCAAACCCTGCTTCCTCTGTGGAAGGCATATCAGTGGGATTGAGGAGATCCTCGAAGTATTCCTTCCACCGCCCGACGATATCCCCAGTCGAAGTCAACAGTGTCCCATCCGCACCATACACAGTGTGGACGGGGAGCTGCTTTCCCCTCCTGAGCCACCGGACAGTTTGCCAGAATCTCTTTGAGGCCGACCGAAAGTCTTGTTCCATGGCCTCACCGAACTCCTCCCATACCCGGGTTTTTTCTTCAGCAACCACCCGAGCTGCACTCCGCTTGGCCTGCCGGTACACCTCAGCTGCTTCGGGAGTCCCACAAGCCAACCAAGCTTGATAGGACTCCTTCTTCAGCTTAATGGCCCCCCTCACCACTGGTGTCCACCACTTGGTTCGGAGGTCAGATGAGACCAAAATTGAACTTTTTGGATGCCAAAATACACAGCATGTTTGGAGGAGAAATGGAACTGCACATCCTATCATGTGGGGGTGCTTTTCAACACATGGTACAGCCAGACTTCAGATAATTGAAGGAAAGATGAATAGAGAAATGTACAGAGACATCCTTAATAAGAACCTGTTGCCATCTGCCAAGATGCTGAAGATGAAACAAGGGTGGACATTTCGGCAAGACAATGATCCCAAACACACAGCCAAGGAAACTCTCAACTGGCTCCAAAGATGGAAAATAAAGCTTCTAGAATGGCCCAGTCAGTCACTTGACCTGAATCCAATTGAAAATCTATGGAACAAACTGAAGATAATCACAAAACACATCTACCAGCAGGAAATGCAGAAGACTCTCCAGTTGAATATTATTCATGTTCCTAGTAATAGTCCACCAGCACTTCTCTTTTAGAGTTAATTTCCAGAATAGAATTGTAACAGGTGTAGACTATCATCGTCGTGGTGTGGGGCAGGGCTGTTCTAAACCTCATCTCCAGTCTTAAATTACCATTTGAGACGGTGGACAGGGCATTGTTGTCATCCCCGGCATGAGATTAATCACAAACAGGGTACCTGTTGTTAAATTCCTCACTGTCAATACTGAGGTAAGTCGTTAAGATGTCTCTGTCATGTCATGAAAAGGATTGAGCCCAATCGCTGGTGAAATGAACATATTTTATTAACAGAAAGACGTACATATACAAAATGTCCATGAATACAGTCCAACAATAAGGGTAGAGGAAGATGGCCGGCTACAACTCTGCTGGCAAGCCCCACGTGCTCCAGGTGGAACCAGAGCGGAAGGGAAGGGCAATTAATAATAACAGCGAGCCCCCGGTCGGGACGGTGGGCTGATTACTTACTAAGGGTTGGAACACTTCTGGCTCTGGAAACAACAACCACGTAGTAAAGAGGAGACGGAGCCAGCAGAGGAGCCAGGTCATCACAGTAGACTAATGCCACCACACCGACTGCTCACACCATCACCCATAAATACCCTGACCAGATGAGTGAGAAGTGGATGCAGGTGTAGTGGCTGCTGAAGCATGATGTGATAATGAATGGATGTTTGTGTGCATGCGTGTATGCTGAATGATGAGTGAGAATGAGTGTGTGTATATGTGCATGTACTAAAACGTGAGCATGGGCAAATGAAAATGACAGTAGACAGCTTGGTGGATGCCTGGCAAAGAGAGAGAGGAGAGAGAGAAGGAGGCGTGGCAGTAGACTGGCAGGGAGCCGCGGCTCAGGGCTCTAATAACCTGCCAGCTGGGAATAATTAACAATAATTTGGAAGCTAGAGCCACAAATCATGGGCAGGATTGAGACATCAACCCCACACATGACAGAGCCCACCCCCTCCCCCCCACAAGGGGCGGGTATTAGACACCCACCGTACCATCAACAACACATAAAGAAAACCTGCCCCCCCCACCCAAAACACCATCACAACTAACCAGGGTGGGAGGTGGGGGAAAACAGGTCAGGAGGGAATTAATCAACAAGAAATTATATGACAATACAACACAGGAAAACAAAAACTCCCAACCCCAAACAAAAACTAAGCCCTCCCCAACCCAAGAGTCCCCAAATTCAGGGGGGCAGCCAAAGTCCCAGGCCCACGGATGGCCAAGTGAACCAGGCCAGGTGGCCAAGCAAAGTCCAACACCAGCCGGACCGCCAGGCAAGGTGAGTCGGGTGGCCTACCTGGGAAAAAAAGGCCACCTAACCCAACGGCACAGTCTATTGGGTGGAAGGCCGGAGTTCTTCAGCCACCAAGCCAGATGAGATGGGCAGGGAGGTGGACCTCCCATAGGGAGACCCAGTCCTTCAGGCGGCCGGCCCGCATAGTTAAGCTACCAGGACCGGAGGAGTGAGCGAGGAAGCGGCCTACCCACCGGGAGGCTTAAAGATGAGTGGCCGGAGCAGGAAAGGGGGACCCCAGCGGCTACTGGTGGCAGGACCTGGTGGACCACAGCGATACCCAGCAGAGGGAGGAGGAACACCCAGCAGGCCTCCAGAAGGAACGAGGAGACCCCGGTGTCCCCAAACTGGCTGGCTGCACCCTCGGTGGTCCCGGCTTGAGACAGAAACTCGGCGGCACCCACGGCAGACTCGGGCTGGGCCATGGCTGCATCCACGGTGGTCCCGGACTGGGACAATGTTGCACCAGCGGTGGCCCCGGCCTGGGACCTCATTGCTCCCGCAGTGAGACCAGATTGGGCCTGTGTTGCACCCATGGAGGACCCCGACCGGGCCATGGTTGCACCCATGGTGGAACCTGGCTGGGCCCCTGCTGCACCCACAGTGGACCCCGACCGAGTCATGGTTGCACCCACGATAGAACCCTGCTGGGCCCCTGCTGCACCTGCAGTGGGACCTGGCCGGGCCCCTGCTGAGCCCAACGCTGCTTTAACAATGGGCCAGCCGATCCGTATGAACACCCGAGCCAGGAGGCGGTCAATTATGGGCACCCTAGGCTGAAGCTGAGCACCCACAATAACTTCCTCGGCAGGGGAGGCAGGACCCACGGTGACCTCCAGTGGCGAGCCTGGATCCTCGGACTTGTCTGGCGGTGTTGGACTCACTCCGACGACCCTGGAAGAGGACTCAAACAGAGAGAAGAAGGGGTCAGGGTCGCCGGCAGCGGCAGAGCCTGGCAAGGCGATCTCAGATGCAGCGGTTGGCTGCACCTGGCTCTCCTCACCAAGAGCTAGGCAAAAATGCTCAATAATAGAAAGGAGAAAAATAAAGGAGAGCACTTGCCTTAGCTCAAGCTCCACTGCCGTCCAGGACTCTGACGATCGGGGCAATGTTCTCGCGGGCTCGGCCTCCTGGAGGTTCAGTTTAGGCATTGACTCTGCTGCGGTGGCGTCCTCAGCAGGCATGATGATCTCTGCAGTCCTTGTTATCTCAGCCATCATAACCCACGCTGGGGACTCCTCTAGCGTGGCGGCTGGGGTCTGGCTCACCATTGCTGCGGGGGAACAATTCTCCCGGACCTCTGGCTCCTCCTGGTCCTGCTGATTCAGCTCCGGTGCCAGCGTACATTCAGGAAAAACAGGAGAAGGCATAGAGATGGCTGGTGAGCAGTTCATTACAGCAGCAGGTTGGGAGAACTCAGGGGACTGCTTTTCCTGAGTCTCTCTACCAGGAATCAGGCAAGACATTTCATTATTAATAGGAGAAAAATGAAAATTGTCATGAACCGAGCCCATGTTTCTTGTGGGCTTGGTTCTGATCGATCCTGGTGGCTCAGGCAGTGGGTTTATTATGTGGAGTTATGTTTTGATTTCTTGTTTTTATGTCCATGCACTGTTTCTGTTCCTGCCTGTAGCTGCCGCTCTGGCCTGTCCGGCCACACCCCCCTCTTTCTGACAGTCAGCTGTTCGCCCCGGTAATCATCTTTCCCGCGCTCGCCCAGGTGTTCCCAATTTGCCACGCCAGCAGTGTTTGTACTAAAGCAGCTCTTTGCTAGACAAACGCCGCTGGATTATTGTACGAGTTGGAGGGTTGTCTTCCCTGTCTAACCGTTGCGTCACTAAGGACTGTTCTGTGTGCTCGTCGAGAATTGCTAACTACTTGGATAGCCCCCGCACTGTGAGTTCAGCCTGTGTTCCGTTCACCGCTGTCATCCTCCAGTGTGAGTGTTGGGCGTCCTTAAGGACTCAAGTGTACCGAGCTGTGTTCGTGTTTGTATGTTTAGTTTGGTGTTAATAAATGTGTGTGTTGTGTAACCCAGCGTTTAAATCCATTTGTCCTTTTTTCTCCTCCTCCGTGCACTGTTGGAGAAGCGCACGGAGAGTTCATGACAGAAAATTAACTTGCCTGTCTTCCCGGATCTTGATGTTGGCTGTTGCTGAAGTCTTGGAGTCATCATCCTCCCGTGCGAAAAAGGTGGTGTTTGGCCCCTCAGGAGACTGTTGAGGAGCCACCCCTCTCGCCACAAGAACAGGAGTCGCCGGTGAGGAAAACAAGTGCTCCCTGGCAGTTTGAAGAGGCACCGAGGGAGGAGCCCACACAGTGGAAGTGGAGGGACGCTAAGCAGACCGAATGCTGGTGAAGAAAAACAGGAATAATTGTCCGCTGTGTGAATAGTCGGGCTCCGTGCAGGGAAAACAGCTGCCAACGGGCTTGAAATAATCCTCCTGGAGTCCGGCGCTGGACGACGTCGTTGCCACTGACCTGACGGCGGCCATGTTGGAACTGGAGATGGAGTGGAGGAAAAGATTGCCACCGGCTGAGAAGAGCGCCTCTGCTTGGGGTTGGTGCGGAACACCCGTCTCTTTAGGTCAGGGAAAGCCTGCTGAAGCGCGCAGACAGAGGACAACAGTTTAGCATACTGGGAATAATTCCAGAGGCCAGGATAAGCCTCCAGAATATCCAGAGCCCTGTTGAAGCAGTCCCACTTGTCTCCGGGGCTGTAGGCTTCGTCTGCGTCATGCATAAAACCATGGATGAAAATGGTTGCCCATTCCTCTTCCACGCTAGGACGCCCCGCTGCTCGTCCACTTCTGCCGGTGTCGGCTCATTGGGGACATCGTGCTCCAAGACAGGTAGGAAAAAACATAAAAAGGTGAAAAAAATGACACGTCACTTCACCGCTGGGCTCACTGTAGTGGAGGCAGTCTGTCATGTACAGTACGTGTGCCGCAGCGCACAGGTGAAAAGGATTGAGCCCAATCGCTGGTGAAGCGAAAGTGTTTAATTAACAGAAAGACGTACGTACATTCACAAAATGTCCATGAATACAGTCCAACAATAAGGGTAGAGGAAGCTGGCCAGCTACAACTCCGCTGGCAAGCCCCACACACTCCAGGCAGAACCAGAGTGGAAGGGAAGGGCAATTAATAATAACAGCGAGCCCCTGGTCAGGGGGCTGATTACTTATTAAGGGTTGGAGCACTTCTGGCTCTGGAAACAACAACCACGTAGTAAAGAGGAGAAGGAACCAACAGAGGAGCCAGGTCATCACAGTAGACTAATGCCACCACACCTACTGTTCACACTGTCACCCATAAATACCCTGACCAGATGAGTGACGAGTGGATGCAGGTGTGGCGGCAGCTGAAGCATGATGTGATAATGAATGGATGTATGTGTGCATACGTGTATGGTGAAGGATGCAAGGAATGTGAGTGAGAATGAGTGTGTGTATATGTGCATGTATGAAAACATGTGCATGGACAAATGAAAGTGACAATAGACAGCTTGGTGGATGCCTGGCAAAGAGAGAGAGGAGAGAGAGAAGGAGGAGTGGCAGTAGACTGGCAGGGAGCCGCGGTTCAGGGCTATAATAACCTGCCAGCTGGGAATAACTAACAATAATTTGGAAGCTACAGCCACAAATCATGGATGGGGTTGAGACATCAACTCCACAAATGACAGTCCTCCTGTTGCCAGGAACATGTTATAAAATTTCCTAACAGACAGCTGGTTATTAAACTGAGGTTGAATAGCCTTGCCGGGAATCTGTCAGCTGTCCTGACAGAGGATGGATATTCCACATTGTGGTGAATAAAATTGAAAGGTGATCGGTCTCTTCTCCCCGTGAAAGCCTCGTGATGCACCATACCCAAAACCAGGTATTTGGGGATGGCCCCCAGAAACAGATTCTCCTGGTTCCATATTCTAGAATTTTGCGGGATGGAGTATGTTTTTACATTGACATGTTGAGAACAGAATGGAACGGAATGTGGAATCATAGGGTCCCGTAAGACAGAAAACATCATTGTCGCGGGTTAGTTTGATTCTCAAATTGACAGAGTTCAACAAGAGTCTCTCACAAAAAAATATGCCCTCGTTAAGAGGACCGAGCAGGTGCACTTCACGAGAACTGGCTGTAAAAATGGCTCTTTTATTTAAGTCCACATTAGGGCCATCCGTGGTCACGATAGAATTGACAGCTCCAGCTGAATCTTTGTAAAAAAAGACCGGCGCTAAATTGGCTCTTGAGAGATTCATTGGAGTAGTTCAGTATCATCTCAATTAAGGCTCGGTAGGGATGTGTGGCACTGGATTGTGAAATCTCTCCCAGAGTCACATGGCATTGACTGAAAATTGTATTTAGAGGGTAAATGCTGAGGCCCACCACAGTGTAATCTGCCAGTCTGTACCGTCCGCATTGATAATTTTCACACGGAGGTGCAACAGGGTATCGTTCATATCCAGATACTTTTCCCCATCTCCGGGGATGAAAAACTCTATATGGCCTCCGTCGGTGATGGCCGACATGGGGGAGATTTCTGTGTGTAGATTTTATCCTCCACAGAGAGCTGCATCATATGTGCTGAAAATAAATCCAGCTCAGCCAGAGTGCATTTGTGAGATTTTTTATGTAACAGGGCCATGATTTTTCAGTTTAGTTTGTTAAAAAAAAAAACCTTTGCTTAAAATATATCTGAGCTCTGAGTTCCAGACTTCCTCATCACCCGCTTACTTTTCCAAACTGATTTCCTCTTTTTAGCACTCGAGCGTTTATGTGAGAGTGATGAGACATGCTCGCTGGGAGGTCGCTTCCTCGACCTGCGTGACAAGATCATACCTCCCGAACCCTCTTGTCTCTGGTCTTTGCTCATCATTTTTCCAATCACTTGGTTAAACACATTCGATGCAATGCCGCTGGCTGCTGTTTTAAGATGAGGTAAAACCTTTCTTCACCAGAGGAGCTACAAAATGGAACAATCTTGAAAACAGCGAGCCGATACCGCATCTGTACATGATGGGTACTCCATAAAATCCCAGTAAAGCACCCGCTACTTGACTCTCATAATAATGTAAAAAAGGGTGGGGATCTCCCTCTAGATCTGCAAGAGCCATTTTTTGTTGAGACGCTGTAGCGTTGTAATTTAATGCGCCTTATCACATGTCGATACCCACTGGCGGTTGTGGACTAAATGATGTGCGTCTGTGTGGACGGACGAGTAATATACGTTATTTATTTAAGGTTTAGGTCTAAAGTGAAGCATCACTGTAGTCTTCCCATAGATACATTCTATTGGTTTGTTTTGATCTGTTATTATCTCAACATGTATGGTTTCAGTGTGCTGTTTTGCTACAGGTAAATAGTAAGGTGGGTTGGAATGCTTTGTGATAAAGTTACCATACGTTCCTTCAATACTAATCATTTTCAGGAGCGGTGCATAATAGTCACCCACCAGTTGTGGACTTACCACATCGCTGTAACAGAACATGTGATAAAATCTGGCCTTCAAATCCGCAGGATAGGGTACCAGCTTCCAATCAAACTTGAACCATTCTCCCTGTACGACACCCAGCATGGAAGCCACTGGCACATCAAAGCGTAAGTGAGTTTGACCTCCGCTCTGGAAACCCCTTCTTTTCTGAATGTTGCTATACTGTAGATCATATAAATATCAGAATTAATTTTTCTAAAGAACCCCTCCAGCTCCGCCCTGAACTGATTTGTATTGTTATAATAACCACCTGTCATCCTTTGATAATGCACCAAAGCCCCTTTTCCACTAGTACCTACTCAGCCCGACTTGCCTCAACTTTACTCGACTCTACTCAGCTCGACACACTGTGGTTGGTTTTCCATTTCAACTGAGTACTACCTCAAGTGGGTGGGGTAGGGTTCATTACAGGAAGGCGGCCCGTTATCCCATTAAGTTCTTTACATGCTGATGTTTTCACTTATAAATAACGTAAAAGATGCTTGAAATCATAAAACATTCAGTATCTTCCCTCTGAGCAGCCATCAGCTTGGAGACCTCCTGGTATACTTTTCATTTTGGGTCTCTCTGCTGCAGGACGGCCGACTGGGCTGAAAAGTTCATAGGCTGAAAAGTTCATAGTTGTCAAATTTGACCAAATGTAGTTTATTTTTCAAGCACAGGGATGCAACCGCTGCAACACCAATGGAAGAACTGTGCGCACCGATGGGGAGACTGTTGAAAAATAACCACATTTGATCAAATTTGACAACTACATGAACTTTTCAGCTGCGGCTCCGGCAGAGCATTCTGAAATGAAATACCAGGTTTCTGAGCTGATGGCTGCTCACGGGGAAAATGGTGAATGTTTTTGATGGTGTTGATTTGTGTGTAGCCATTTATTTCATTGATTATCACAGAAATAATAAAAACTCACGGCCAAATTTAAAAATGGCTGTTTTGAAGCTTGTGAAGATGTCACTTTCATCCACTGGTGTTATGTCCTGGCCAATCAGTGGCCTGCAATCCGCTGATGTCACATTTTCAGCTCGACTCAGCACGGTTGGAACCTTGCTGAAGTAGGTCCCAAAAAACTACCTGGTACCAGGTAAAAAATGGAAAACCCTACAAACCAAGTAGAGTTGAGGCGAGTAGGGCTGAGTAGGTAGTAGTGGAAAAGGGGCTTAAGTCTCTGTTTCTGGTTCTTGCAGCTTTGCCCTCCAAAAAAGTATGCATCTTTTTGAGGTAGGTTATAACAAGTGTGTGGATATGAAATCTTCGTCAAAGCAACCTCTCACGGTCCTTCTAGTAAATCAATATGCTGTGCTAAATCCACGGGAAAGCTGGAACTTGTGTTGTCTTTAAAAACATCAAAATTGGCGTTGGAAGATAGGGTGATGAAAAACCCCTCATCCTTAGATCCATACATGATGAAATGACTGTAAGCACTGCGGACGTCAGTGCATGCGAAAATCTTTATGTTTTTTAAATCGGAGGTTTTGACCAAACTGTTAAATTTCTCAGGCCAATTTCTCCACCGGACCAGCACCTGCTTTTCACCTTTGGCGGTACGTTGTTTTAGAATCTTCTCCACATGGTCGACCCTGTCATTACCCAGCATTACTTTTTGTAACTCAGCCTCATGAAACAAACCTTGAATCGGTTCTCCATCATGATCTTTCAATTTGTAGACAGGGGGGTTGCAAGGGATTCAATTCAATACAATTTTATTTATATAGCCCCATTTCACAACAACAGTCATCTCATAGCACTTTCAATTGTAGGGGAAACCCCTACAATTGCAGAAAGACCCCAGCAATCAGGCGATCCCCTGTGAGCAAGTGCTTGGCGACGGTGGAGAGGAAAAACTCCCTTTTAACAGGAAGAAACCTCCAGCAGAACCAGGCTGAGGGAGGGGCAGTCATCTGCTGTGACTAGCTGGGGGGTGAGGGGATAGAGGAGGGGATGCACTCAGAAACCGTAAACACTTCATCCGCTAAAACTCTGTTCATATTTGTTATCAAACACCCCCCTCAACTTTGATATCCTGACCATTTCCCTTTTTAAAATTCATCTTTAATTCACTGCTCTGTTGAGCAGGGGGTCTACCATACAGGTTTTGAAACACTTGACTCATGTTCTCCGCTGTTACCTGTATCGGTGCCATTTTAATACTGCTGTGATAACCTTGATTGTAGCTCATCACCAAGTCTTGTAAGACGCCAAGGTACCACAGTGTGTTATTGCCTGTAAAATACCTCCACATTCTGCCTTTTAACCTACGATTAAACCTTTCAATCACAGAGGCACTGAGATTGCTGGCTGTGGAAAAATGTACTATACCATGTTTTTCCATTAAAGCTTCAAAACTTTTGTCGAAAAATTCTTTTCCCGCGTCAGTTTGTAGTTTGACGGGTGTTTGGCTTTCTTGGAAATTAGATTCAAGGGCCCGTACCACCTCAGTGGCTGTCTTTCTCTTCAGACACTTTCAACCCAGCCTTCTTTCCCGTTTCATCTTGCACGCCCCTGCAGAGTCGTTCTACACCTCCGAAGTTACTTGGGTGTGCGGGATTGTAATACACTGTAGCGTGTCTCTGACATGATGAAATCAGAATGAGAAAAAAAGACTGGAAAAAGGTTCTTTATTCACATGTTTTTTATTAAACGTCTGTATAGCAACATAGCAATGGATGTGTGAAAACACTTTTGATCAAAGATTTAAAAAATAACCACAAGGAAAAAAGCAATTTCTTAAGAATAATTAAAACTGTTATGTCTGGAAATAGGACAGCGGAGACTGGCGTTATGCTGAACAATAACGTTATTACAAACAGACACTGATGGTACACGTGTCGGGGGTTATTAGCTAGTAAGCTAACTATATACCACTACGGGCTGTAGTTGGCTTGAAAGTGATGCACCAAAGAGAACAACTCTTGCCAACAGTCCTCTTAAGTAAACATGGCATGATGGCATCACCCTACCTGCGTCCTCATGTCTGCGCTGCCCATCTGTTAATACATTCATATCTAACATTTAGCTCCACCTTCAAAAGCTCAAAACATTATGGACACAGTAAACCTAGAGCTCACAGCAGCTCTCACTTTTTTTTTAGAGAACAGAACCTGGGCCACTGGGTAGACCACCAGCAGACCCTGCAAGACTGCGTGGATTATTCTGCCACTTTGAAGCAGTTGTGCTCTGCTGAACAGTTCCAAACACAGTCACTGCTGAGATTCCAGTTGGTGCCCCTGGTTAGCCTCTATGAGTGCGGCCCTGGAGGTGCTGCATGCGGCAGGTCTACTTGTCATGTTGCAAAGGCCCAGCCCAGGTCCCACATTGGCTGGCTCGGCTCCGGGGTAGTTGTTCTCACCCTACACAGACAGCTGGCATGTCATCTTGATCCACTGGCCAGCTGAAAAGTGGCTGGCCCCAACTGTGCACCAATTCTCATCGGCAATGACAGGACCCCCCGGGGGTCCAGGCATTCAGATCGTCGGACCCAAACCCACTCCAGCACTGCAAGCTGCGATCGGTTCTGCCGCACATGGCATTGCTGTGGTAACGGTGTGTTTTTTGAGTTGGCGGTGGGGCGTGCCCCCAGTTGGCATTGTCCCGCTGGATCCTGCTGCTCTGCAGCGGCTCCTTGTTGTTTACGCCAGGCGCTGATATGAGATGAGTTCGGATTCTGTCCCTCCTCCTCGCTGTCCTCTCGCTGCATTCTCAAACTTGGAGTGGCTGTGTCCCCATCTGGGTGCGTCGCGCTCCCATCATCAGCATTCCAACAGAGCTGAAGGTCATCACAGATGGTAAACCCCAGTTCGTAAAACAAGTCACAACCCAGGATATCATCCCTGTGTGTAGCCATTTGGAAAACGAATGTCGGGAGGGCTTTTGACCCGTAGCGAACCACCAGTGACATGGTCCCTACCAAGCTGATGCATGTGTGCCCGTAGCCATATAACTCCACTGGATTCTTCTCAATTGAATGGATAAGGAAGAATCTCTTAACTGAAACCCAATTCAGCACTGACCTCGCAGCGGCGGTGTCCAGCAGCAACGGAAAGTTGACGTCGTCCAGCTTCATCGTGCACCACATGTACACCGAGCCTCTGGAGCTCACAGCACGGATGGTGATCATTGGTGGGTTTTTTGGGCAAAGTGGCTGGTCTGCACAGCCTTCCTGTTGACTGTGGAGCTGGCGTACCACACACCCAGACAGTAGGTGAGTATGCACTCCAAGGAGCAGCAGTAGAAGGCCAGCAGCAGCTTCTGGTCCAGGTTGCTCTTCCTCAGGACATGGAGGAAGTGCAGCCGCTGCTGGGCTTTCTTCGCCAGGGCCTTGATGTTAACAGACCAGGAGAAGTCAGAGGAGATGCGGGTGTCTAGGAACCTGAAGGTGGGAACGGTTTCCACGTGGTTGTCATGTATGAGGAGGGGGTGTGGTCCTGTCTGTTCTTTTTGAAGTCCAGTATGAGTTCTTTTGTGTTTTGGACATTCAGTTTCAGGTTGTTTGCTTGGCATCACAGCAGCAGATTTTCTACCTCTGCCCTGTATGCCCTGTATGCCTCATCGTCATCGGTGATGAGCCCAACCAAGGTGGTGTTGTCCGCGTAATTCACGATAAAGGCAGTTGGGTGGGTTGGAATATAGTCAAAGGTGTATGGGGAGTACAGTAGTGGGCTTAGCATGCATCCCTGAGGGAGCCAGTGCTGAGAGACAGTGTGGAGGAGTGGTGGGGGCCAGGTCTGACTGTGGGTGGGTGGTGAGAAAGTTTTTTGTCCAGAAGCAGGTGGGGTAGGGATCTGGAAGAGCTGCAGTTTATTGATCAGGATGTCCAGGATGATGGTGTTGAAAGCTCAGCTGTAGACGAGTTGGGGGGAGGTGTGCTCAAACCGGGTAAAGAAGCTGTTAAGCTCCTCTGCCAGAGTGAGGTTGCTGTCCGATGTAGGGGGGCACTGGCCCCTGTAGTTCAATTCAATTCAATTCAATTCAACTTTATTTATATAGCGCCATTTCACAACAACAGTCATCTCATAGCACTATCAACTGTAGGGGGGACCCCCACAGTTGCAGAAAGACCCCAGCAATCAGGCGATCCCCTGTGAGCAAGCACTTGGCGACGGTGGAGAGGAAAAACTCCCTTTTAACAGAAAGAAACCTCCAGCAGAACCAGGCTCAGGGAGGGGCAGTCATCTGCTGCGACTGGCTGGGGGGTGAGGGGATAGAGAAGAAGAAAAGAACAGACATGTAGAGAGCAAACAGCACGATGGGGACTCAATCTATGGGAGAGAACAAACAAATGTTAATGACCAGCAAAAAAAAAAAAAAATTCATAGAGAGTGAGGAAAGGAGTGAGGCCCAGTGCATTACTGGAGGTCCCCCGGCTGACTAAACCTATTAGCAGCATAACTAAGGGAGGGTTCAGAAACACATGATCCCTCCCTAATTGTAGGCTAGATCAAAAAGGTAGGTTTTAGCCCTATTCTTAAAAACAGAGATCGAGTCTGACTCCCGAATCCAGATTGGCAGCTGATTCCACAGGAGAGGAGCTTGATAACTGAAGGCTCTGCCTCCCATTGTACTTTTGGAGATTCTAGGTATTACAAGTAATCCTGCATTTTGGGAGCGTAGTGCTCTGTTAGGATAATACGGTAGTATCAGATCTTTTAAATAAAAAGGAGCCTGATTGTTTAGAGCTTTGTAAGTGAGAAGAAGGATTTTAAACTTAATTCTAAACTCTATGGGAAGCCAATGAAGGGAGGCCAGAACCGGAGAGATATGATCTCTCTTTCTAGTACCTGTTAAAACTCTTGCTGCAGCATTTTGGATCAGCTGAAGACTTTTTAAAGATGTTTTAGGACAGCCTGATAATAAAGAATTACAATAATCTAATCTCGAGCTAACAAAAGCGTGGATCAGCTTCTCAGCATCACTCTGAGACAAGATGCTCCTAATCTTGGCAATATTACGCAAATGATAGAAGGCAGTCTTAGAAACAAATTTAATATGTGAATTGAAGGGCAAATCCTGATCAAAAATAACTCCAAGGTTCCTCACAGAGCTATTAAGAGAAAGAGTAACTGCGTCCAAACTGAAAGTTTGATTTGGAAAGGAATTTCTAAGGTTTTTTGGACCAACAAGAATGACTTCAGTCTTATCTGAATTTAATAGCAGGAAATTACAAGTCATCCAAGCTTTGATTTCCTTAAGACAGGCTTCTAACTTGGCTAATTGATTAGTATCATCTGGCTTCATTGACAGGTATAATTGTGTGTCATCTGCATAACAATGAAAATGTATACAGTGCTTTCTAATAATGTTGCCTAACGGAAGCATATATAAACTAAAAAGAGTAGGGCCTAGCACAGATTCCTGTGGAACTCCATGACTAAGCTTTGAGCTGAAAGAAAACTCATTTACATGAACAAACTGGAACCTATCAGATAAATAAGATCTAAACCACTGCAACAAAGTTCCATTAAGTCCAACATAGTGTTCTAATCTATCAAGTAGAATATTATGATCAATAGTATCAAAAGCTGCACTAAGATCTAAAAGGACAAGTACAGAAACTAGTCCATTATCAGATGCAATGAGGAGGTCGTTAGTGACCTTCGCTAAGGCTGTTTCAGTACTATGATGGATTGGTGAGGGCCTGGATGCCTCTCCACATCTGTCAGGGGTTGCTGTCTGTGAGGAAGCCCTCCCCTCCACTTTCCTCCGATACGTGTTGTTGGTGTGTTTTATGCCTGTTCTCAGGTTGGCTCTGGCAGTGCTGTACAGAGAGCTGTCTCTCTTCCTGAGGGCCGAGTTACGGGCTCTAATCAGAGCCTGGACCTTACTGGTCATCCAGGGTTTCGGGTTTGGAAAGACCCGGATGTGTTTGGTAACTCTCACATTTTCTACACAACAGCACCTGTGTATGGCAGCTCCACTGCCATCAGTGTGTGAATGGGTGGACAGCAGGATCTGTAAAGTGCTTTGGTCATCTAGAGATGAGAAAAAGTGCTATATAAGTGAACACCATTTGTTATGATGTCTTTCCAGTTAACCAGCACAAAGATAGAATTGTTTTACATCCACAATATTCTGGGTGAGGGCGTTGCATTACCCAACTTTATGCTATCCATTGAAATTATTTTTTTAAGATTCATTTTGGGACAGACACAGTGAAGAAAGAGACAAGAAATGATGTGAAGAGCAGAGGAGAGACATGCAGGAAAATTGCTCTAACTGGAAAATGAACCAGGCATCTGTTACGTATGGAAAATACCTGGGTGAAGGATGAGGCAAGATGGACTTGGCGAACACAGCTTTATTGAACTATATACAGCAGGTACACGGCTGGCACCTGGCGTAGGCATCCGGCCTAAAGAGACAGTGAGATGGTGTCCATCCCTTTTATAGGGCAGTGTGGTGATGTGACGGGAAGTGCATGTCACCACACTGCACTTCACAATAAAAGTGCCATTTATTATATATAACATTTCCACCCCCCTTTAGAAAAGTCCAAAACCACACACACAATTGAAAACCCACCACAGTTTGGAACTCGAATCACGCTCTAAAATAATGGGAACTAATGTACCTAAATGGCCTAACACATTCACACAAAACGACCTAAAATAGTACTGGTGGGTGGACTGCCACACAGCCCGCATGACATGGTGGATTATACTGCCGCCAAATTAAACTAAAAGCCCTTTATTGAAACTAAGAAATATCTGCCATGCTCTGAAACTTAAACACAAATATACATATACACATTAAACCCCCAAAACACAACATGCAAAACAAATAGAACCGTAAGTTTCTGTTACTGGAGTTACCGGAGTGGTGGCTCAGTTGGTAGAGCATCCGCCCCGCACCCGGGAGTCAGGGGTTCAAATCCCGGCCCGGTCATGCCGAAGACCATATAAAAGTGAAACTTCCTGCCGTCCAGCTTGGTGCTCAGCAAAAATGGAATGGAGGAGGGAAAATTTGTGGCAGCGCCTTGCATGGCAGCGGCCCTCTGATTCTACACTTGGGGTGTGTGTGATTAACACAGTAGATTAGGGGATCGTCACTTCCTGTTTTGCTGTCTGCCTGTGTGGTTTGCTCTCTAGCCACTAGCTATGGCTACTAGCTCTCTTTCCTCCCCTCCTCTGGTGTGCTCTCTCTGTCAGATGTTTAGTTACACCTCTGCCTCTTTTAGCGATAATGGTAAATGTAATAAATGTTGTCTTTTTGAGGCGCTCGAGGCGAGGTTGTCTGATTTGGAATCCCAGCTCCGCTGCATTGAAACACCGTCTGCGCCAGTTAATCTTGACGGACGCCCATTAGCTGCAGCGGAGCTAGCTAGCTTAGGCCCCCCTGTCAGCGGTTCCCCAGCTCTCCTCAGCAGCGAGGAGACTGGGTGGGTGACGGTGAGAAGGAAGCCTAGTCGCAAAGCCCCGGTACACCACCAACCTGTTCACGTTTCTAATCGTTTTTCCCCGCTCAGCGACACACCCGCTGAGGAAAAAACTCTGATCATTGGTGACTCTGTAGTCAGAAACGTGAACCTAGAGACTCCAGCGGTCATAGTCCAATGCATTCCTGGGGCCAGAGCAGGTGACATCGAGTCAAATTTGAAAATGCTGGCTAAAAGTAACTGTAAATATTCCACAATTGTTATTCACGTCGGCATTAATGACATCCGTCTCCAGCAGTCGGAAGTCACGAAACTTAATATAGAATCGGTGTGTGACTTTGCCAAAACGATGTCAGCCACTGTAGTATTCTCTGGGCCCCTCCCCAATCTGACCAGTGATGACATGTTTAGCCGCTCGTCATCCTTGAACCGCTGGCTGTCTGTGTGGTGTCCTAAAAATGACGTGGGCTACATTGACAATTGGAGCTCTTTTTGGGGAAAACCTGGTCTTATGAGACGAGACAGCATTCATCCCACTTTGGATGGTGCTTCTCATTTATCTAACAATCTGGCATCTTTTTTATCCAAATTTCCAAAACCCTGACTACTCAGAGTTGGGACCAGGAAGCAGAGTTGCAGTCTTACACGCCTCTCTGCAGCTCCTCTTCATCCGCCACCCCTCAGCTTAGCCCCTGACTTCCCCATCAGAGAATCGTTGTCTGCTCCCTCCAAAGTGAATAAAAATATAATGTATAAGCATCCCAAAGTGATAAAGCAAAATATTGCTTTATCACAGCGACCAGCGCACGCTGCTGGTCGCTGCGTGCGCGAGCGCCCTAAACCTACATGTTTTTGGTATGCGGGAGGAAACCGGAGAAATCCCGGAGTAAACCCACGCAACACGGGGAGAACATGCAAACTCCACACAGCTCACTGTTGGTCGGGGGCTGGGATCGAACCCACGACCTCATGATCCCCGCGATCCCCCGGCCAAGGGTAAAACTGTGCTGCCACAGTGCTAAACCACTGCGCCACCGTGCAGCCCAAAAAAAAAAAAAAAAGTGATAAAGCAAAATATTGGTAAAACTCAAATTAAACATAAAGCCTCTAAATTGAATGATTTGGCCTCTGTTCCTCCTCATAATTTAAAAATTAAATGTGGTTTATTAAATATTAGGTCTCTAACTCCCAAGTCTCTGTTAGTCCATGATTTGTTAATTGATCATCAGATTGATTTAATTTCCCTCACAGAGACTTGGTTAGGACAAGAGGATTATGTTGGTTTAAATGAATCAACTCCCTCTGGTTATTTAAACTGTCAAAATCCCAGAAGTTCTGGTCGTGGAGGAGGAGTAGCAACAATTTACCATTCCAAATTACTAGTTAATGTAAAGCAAAAAACATGTTATAATTCCTTTGAGGGCCTGGTCCTCAGTATTGGGCACTTAAGCAATTTTAGGTTAAACCCAATTTTATTTGCCATAGTTTATCGTCCCCCATCAACCTACTCAGAATTTTTATCCGAATTTGCTGATTTCTTAGCTGATTTAGTGCTGAAATCTGATAGAATAATTATAGTAGGGGACTTTAATATACATGTGGATGTAGATAGTGACTGCCTTAATGTGGCATTCAATTCAATATTAGATTCGATTGGGTTTTCTCAGAAAGTAGGAAATTCTACTCATTACCTCCACCATACATTGGACCTTGTTTTGACATATGGCATAGAAATAGAAAATCTTGTAGTGTTTCCTCATAACCCTGTACTGTCAGACCATTGTCTGTTAACCTTTGATTTTACCATTTCTGACTATTTGGCTCCTAAAGAAAAATATTATTACAGTAGATGCCTCTCAGATGATGCTGTTTCCAAATTTATGCAGATTGTTTCCTCTATGCCATGTGTCAACACAACGGAAATAAGCTATAGACAGCTTGCTCCTTCTGTAATTGATAACATGGTGGATGGTGTTTCAGCTTCTCTGCATCAGACTCTAGACTTGGTGGCCCCCTTAAAAAAGAAAAAGTCTAATCAGAGATTTCTAACTCCTTGGTTCAACACAGAAACTCGTAGCTTAAAACAGAAGACTCGTCAATTAGAAAGAAAATGGCGCTCTACTAATTTAGATGAAATCTATTTAGCTTGGAGAAATCATCTTCTAATTTATAAAAAATCTCTTAGAAAAGCTAGAACGAGTTATTACTCTGCATTAATAGAAGAGAACAAGAATAATCCCAGGTTTCCTTTCAGTACTGTAGCCAGGTTGACAAAGAGTCAGGACTTGACATAACGCACGGCTCAGGAGACGCACACACACAGGCTTAGAGTAGTTCAAAGAGTTTATTAACAGCAGGAGTGAGTGAGTGCGTGTCTGCGGGATGTAAATGTGTTGGTGATGGTGTCTGCTCCAGGCACAGAGGCAGGTGACCGTACAGCCGAGCAACCCTATGGAGAGAGCACAGGGAGAGGGTGACGGGCATACACCAACACAGGAGGGATTTATGGCGAGAGAAGGACTTACTTGGTGGGTCAGGACAGCTGGCACAACAAGGGGGCGAAGCCCGGAAGACAGCCACCTGGAGAGCTCTGTACAGCAGCGAGGATTGGGCGATGGAGTGGAGATGTCCGCCGCTGGGGAATCCACCTGTGCACAGGGGAGAAGACTGAAGAAAAGAGGTAAGCGATCTTCTTACCAAAATGGTGACGCTGAAGGGAAGTATGCTCACAACGGTGAGGGACGAAGTCTGACGGCTTCAGGCCGAGCCTCCGGGCGAGACGGCCTTTATCCCTCGCCGCTGATGATTGTCAGGTGCGTGAGCAGGTGGCGCCGCTGATGAATGGCGCGGCGTGACAGTACTCCCCCCTCTAGCAGCGCCTCCTGGCGATGGCTTATCCGGGTGCGCTCGGTGGAAGTCCGCGATGAGCGATGGGTCCAACACAAACGACGGGGGCACCCATTGTCGATGCTCGGGCCCATAGCCCTCCCAGTCCACCAGGTATTGCAACCCACGACCTCGGCGCCGGGAGTCCAGGATGGAGGAGACGGACCAGGCCGGATGGCCACCAATCATCCGGGGCGCGGGTTGCGCCGCAGGAGGAGGGCAAAGGGGGTCAGTGACTGCCAGTTTCACCTTCGACACATGGAAAGTGGAATGGATGCGGAGGGAGGGGGGAATAGCCACGCGCACAGCCACCGGGTTGATGATCCGGGTGATGGGAAAGGGACCCATGAATCGCTGTGCCAGCTTCCTCCTCTCGCCTTTTAATGTGACGTCCTGGGTAGACACATACACGAGTTGCCCAACTCTGTACGCCGGGGCAGGTCTTCTGTGCCGGTCCGCCACGGTCCTGTTGCGCTCCGCCGTGCGTAAAAGCGCATGACGCGCGGCAGCCCAGGTGGAGCGGAACTGCCTAAGGTGCGCCCTAACAGAGGGGACAGTCACCTCGTTCTCCTGCGCTGGAAACAGCGGGGGGTCGTAACCCAGGGACGCCTTGAAGGGGGACATCCCCGTTGCAGAAGAGCGGGCGGTGTTGTGGGCATACTCCACCCAGGCGAGATGGTTGCTCCAGGACGTCGGCTTGGATCTAGTAACACAGCGGAGCGCAGCCTCCAGCTCCTGATTGGTCCTCTCACACTGCCCGTTAGACTGGGGGTGATGGCCGGAGGAGAGGCTCACCTTGGCTCCGATGGCGTTACAAAAGGATCTCCAAACCTCGGATGAAAATTGGGGACCCCGGTCCGAGACCACGTCCACCGGAATCCCGTGCAGCCTGACCACGTGTTGGACGAGGAGGCCCGCCGTCTCCAGGGCAGTAGGGAGACCTCGCAGGGGAATGAAGTGTGCAGCCTTGGAGAAACGGTCCACAATGGTCAGGACGGTGTCAAAGGAGTTGGAAACGGGGAGTCCGGTGACGAAGTCCAGTGCGATGTGCGACCAGGGCCTGCCGGGGACGGGCAGAGGCTGGAGCAGACCCGCTGGGGGGGCATTTCCCGACTTGCTGGTGGCACAGATTGGGCAAGCCCGGGCGTAGCGGGCTGCATCCCTCCGCAGGCCTGGCCACCAAAAGGACCGTTGGAGGAGGCTGATCATCCGAGAGGTGCCGGGATGACAGGTGAGCCGGGAGGTGTGGAGCCAGTGGATGACCTCTCCTCGGACCGCAGATGGGACGAACAGTCTTCCCTCCGGTCCGCCGCCAGGATCAGGTTCCACCTCCTGCGCCTTCCGGATCTTGTCTTCAATGTCCCAAGAGATGGCACCGAGGACGCACGACCTGGGCAGGATAGTGTGGGGCGTCTCCTCAGCCTCCACGGGGGTGAACTGCCTAGAGAGGGCGTCAGGCAGGCCGTTTTTGGAGCCCGGCCTGAAGGTGATCGAGAAGCGGAACCTGGCGAAGAACAAAGACCAGCGCGCCTGGCGGGCATTCAGGCGCTTGGCAGATCGTAAATACTCTAAGTTCTTGTGGTCCGTCAGGACCACAAACGGCAGGTCCGCCCCCTCTAGCCAGTGGCGCCACTCCTGTAAGGCGAGTTTAATGGCCAGGAGCTCTCTGTCCCCCACATCGTAGTTCCTCTCCGCCGGGGACAGGCGCCGGGAGAAGAAGGCGCACGGCCGTTTGGCGCCATCGTCAGGTGACCGCTGGGATAACACTGCTCCCACTCCCGTGTCCGATGCGTCCACCTCCACAATGCACTGCAGCGCGGGGTCGACCTGGCAAAGGACCCGGGAGGAGGAGAACTCCGCCTTCAGCGCCCTAAAGGCAGCAGCGACCTCTTCAGTCCACCGGAACGGGACCTTCGGGGACGTGAGGCGGGTCAGCGGTCCGACGATCGAGCTGAAATTTGGGACAAAGCGGCGGTAAAAATTGGCGAAGCCAACAAACTGTTGCACCTGCTTCCGGGATGCGGGAGTAGGCCACTCCACCACCGCCTTCACCTTCTCTGGGTCTGGGAGCACCTGATCTTGAGCGATGATGAATCCCAGGAAGGATGTGGTCCTAGCGTAGAATTCGCATTTCTCAGCCTTCACGTACAGACGATTCTCCAGCAGTCTTTGGAGGACCCGCCTCACATGGACCTGGTGCTCGTCCCTGGACCTGGAGAAGATAAGGATGTCATCCAGGTAGACGAACACAAAAAGGCCGATGAAATCCCGGAGGACGTCATTAATGAGGCGCTGAAAGATGGCAGGAGCGTTGGTCAGCCCGAACGGCATGACGAGATACTCAAAGTGGCCGTTCGGGGTACGGAAGGCTGTCTTCCATTCATCTCCCTCCCGGATCCGGACGAGGTGGTAAGCGCTGCGTAAATCCAGCTTGGTAAACCAGGTCGCCCCCTGGAGGGAGTGAAAGGCAGTGTCCATGAGGGATGTAAATGTGTTGGTGATGGTGTCTGCTCCAGGCACAGAGGCAGGTGACCGTACAGCCGAGCAACCCTATGGAGAGAGCACAGGGAGAGGGTGACGGGCATACACCAACACAGGAGGGATTTATGGCGAGAGAAGGACTTACTTGGTGGGTCAGGACAGCTGGCACAACAAGGGGGCGAAGCCCGGAAGACAGCCACCTGGAGAGCTCTGTACAGCAGCGAGGATTGGGCGATGGAGTGGAGATGTCCGCCGCTGGGGAATCCACCTGTGCACAGGGGAGAAGACTGAAGAAAAGAGGTAAGCGATCTTCTTACCAAAATGGTGACGCTGAAGGGAAGTATGCTCACAACGGTGAGGGACGAAGTCTGACGGCTTCAGGCCGAGCCTCCGGGCGAGACGGCCTTTATCCCTCGCCGCTGATGATTGTCAGGTGCGTGAGCAGGTGGCGCCGCTGATGAATGGCGCGGCGTGACAGGACTCTGTCAATCCTAGCATTCCCTTAGAGCTTACTAGTCAGGACTTTATGAACTTTTTCAATAATAAAATTTCATCCATCAGAGATAAAATCAATCAGATTCTTCCCACAGTTAACTTAAATACTGTAACTACTACAACTCCTTCTATTGATGTCTGTCTTGATGAGTTTACTCCAATCGACCTTTGTGAGTTAGACAAAATAGTTTCCTCATCCAAACCTTCAACTTGTCTTTTAGACCCTATTCCTACCAGGTTATTTAAAGAAGTCTTCCCACTTATTGGTAGCTTTATTCTTCATATAATCAATTCTTCATTAACTTTAGGCCATGTACCGCAGGCTTTTAAAATGGCTGTAATTAAACCCTTACTCAAAAAGCCAACGCTAGATCCAGGAGCTTTAGCTAACTATAGACCAATCTCTAATCTCCCTTTCATTTCAAAAATCTTAGAAAGAGTTGTTGCTACGCAATTATTTGACCACCTGCAGGGAAATGGTTTACTTGAAGAGTTTCAATCTGGGTTTAGAATCCATCATAGTACTGAAACAGCCTTAGCGAAGGTCACTAACGACCTCCTCATTGCATCTGATAATGGACTAGTTTCTGTACTTGTCCTTTTAGACCTTAGTGCAGCTTTTGATACTATCGATCATAATATTCTACTTGATAGATTAGAACACTATGTTGGACTTAATGGAACTTCGTTGCAATGGTTTAGATCTTATTTATCTGATAGGTTCCAGTTTGTTCATGTAAATAATGAGTTTTCTTTCAACTCAAAGCTTAGTCATGGAGTTCCACAGGGATCTGTGCTAGGCCCTACTCTTTTTAGTTTATATATGCTTCCGTTAGGCAACATTATTAGAAAGCACTGTATACATTTTCATTGTTATGCAGATGACACACAATTATACCTGTCAATGAAGCCAGATGATAGTAATCAATTAGCCAAGTTAGAAGCCTGTCTTAAGGAAATCAAAGCTTGGATGACTTGTAATTTCCTGCTATTAAATTCAGATAAGACTGAAGTCATTCTTGTTGGTCCAAAAAACCTTAGAAATTCCTTTCCAAATCAAACTTTCAGTTTGGATGCGGTTACTCTTTCTCTTAATAGCTCTGTGAGGAACCTTGGAGTTATTTTTGATCAGGATTTGTCCTTCAATTCACATATTAAATTTGTTTCTAAGACTGCCTTCTATCATTTGCGTAATATTGCCAAGATTAGGAGCATCTTGTCTCAGAGTGATGCTGAGAAACTGATCCACGCTTTTGTTAGCTGGAGATTAGATTATTGTAATTCTTTATTATCAGGCTGTCCTAAAACATCTTTAAAAAGTCTTCAGCTGATCCAAAATGCTGCAGCAAGAGTTTTAACAGGTACTAGAAAGAGAGATCATATCTCTCCGGTTCTGGCCTCCCTTCATTGGCTTCCCATAGAGTTTAGAATTAAGTTTAAAATCCTTCTTCTTACTTACAAAGCTCTAAATAATCAGGCTGCTTTTTATTTAAAAGATCTGATACTACCGTATTATCCTAACAGAGCACTACGCTCCCAAAATGCAGGATTACTTGTAATACCTAGAATCTCCAAAAGTACAATGGGAGGCAGAGCCTTCAGTTATCAAGCTCCTCTCCTGTGGAATCAGCTGCCAATCTGGATTCGGGAGTCAGACTCGATCTCTGTTTTTAAGAATAGGGCTAAAACCTACCTTTTTGATCTAGCCTACAATTAGGGAGGGATCATGTGTTTCTGAACCCTCCCTTAGTTATGCTGCTAATAGGTTTAGTCAGCCGGGGGACCTCCAGTAATGCACTGGGCCTCACTCCTTTCCTCACTCTCTATGAAATATTTTTTTTGCTGGTCATTAACATCTGTTTGTTCTCTCCCATAGATTGAGTCCCCATCGTGCTGTTTGCTCTCTACATGTCTGTTCTTTTCTTCTTCTCTATCCCCTCACCCCCCAGCCAGTCGCAGCAGATGACTGCCCCTCCCTGAGCCTGGTTCTGCTGGAGGTTTCTTCCTGTTAAAAGGGAGTTTTTCCTCTCCACCGTCGCCAAGTGCTTGCTCACAGGGGCCTCTCCACTCTTTCTCGAGACTCTGGGACTTTGATTTCCAAATAAAATGCAAAATTTACTTTTATCTGAACAGAGGTCAACTGCTAGTGTTTGTCCACTGTGTTTTATCAAGACCAAAGTCAGCGCAGTCATTTACCAGGAAATTTTAGGGCACTTCATGCTTCCCACTTCTGACAAGCTTTATGGAGAAGCTGATTTCATTTTCCAGTAGGACTTGCCCCCCCCCCACACACACACACACACTGCCAAAAGTATCAAAACCTGGTTTTATGGCCATGGCATCACTGTGTTTGATTGGCCAGCAAACTCTCCTGACCTAAACCCCATAGAGAACCTATGGGGTATTGTCAGGGGTATTGTCAAGATGAGAGACACCAAACCCAACAATGCAGACGAGCTGAAGGTCACTATCAAAGAACCTGGACCTTCATAACACCGCAGCAGTGCCACAGGCTGATCACCTCCATGCCACGCCACATTGATACAGTAATTAATCCAAAAGGAGCGTTGACCAAGTATTGTGTACATGGACATACTTTTCAGTCGGCCAACATTTCTATTAAAAAACAATTTTTAAAAATTAATTTTATGTAATATTGTAATTTTTTGAGAAACTGAATTTGGGGTTTTCATGGGCTGTAAGCCATAATCATCAAAATTAAAATAAATAAACACTTGAAATATACCACTCTCTGTATAATGAATCTATATAATATATGGGTTTCACATTCTGAAATGAGTGACCAAAAATATTGAACTTTTTCATGATATTCTAATTTTTTGAGATGTACCTGTATAGGGCAGTGCGGTGATGTGACGGGAAGTGCACATCACCACACTGCACTTCACAATAAAGGTGCCGTTTGTGGGTAACCCCCACAACATACTGGGACAAGCAGAGCGCTCAGCTGGAGCAATTGGCAGAACAATGGCTGATATCAATAGGCAGCCTCTCTTTGTCTAGTTCAGGCGCCAGTATTCTGCTGTTATGTATGACTTCCTGCTCTGTACTCAAATGCAAATGTCCCATGCCTTCCTGCAGTTTCTTTGATGATAACATGCCTTTCATGTATTGTCTGTAACTGGGTATTTAAGTGACTGAATATCATATGCGCACTCTCTCTGACCACCACTTCTGACTACACTCATTGCCTGTATCTGCTGAGGAGAGCCTCTGGGCTCGCTCCGGCGCGCATGCACGGCGCTGGAGTAAGTTCTCGTGATGGCGGTATGATTAATAAACTCCCTTAAAAACTCTCAGTTCGCCGCTTATTATTTCATGCCGCCACACCGTTTATTATTTATATAACAGGATCACTGTGTTTGAATGACATGCTCTTGTGGTAGGCTATAATTTAAAAAAAAAAATCTTAATAGGTACTCAAATTTAAGAACAGAAAGTGACATGTTTCAGGACCCATCCGGTTTGTCCCGTGTCGCTAACTCATCCTTCAACTCATCATTAAGACTACGTAGAAAGATACCACATAATGATGGCTCCCCCCACCCAATCTCTGCAGCCAGGACCCGGAAGTCAATGGCGTAATCAGCAGCTGATCTCTTTCCCTGTTGTAAGCTCAGCAATCGTTCTGTCAACACCTCACCTCTATCCGTATGATCAAACACAGACAAAAATTCATTCACAAACTCCTGGTAAGTAAGCAAGGAATAGCTTGGTTTCGCCCTAATGGAATACGCCCAGTCCAAAGCTCTTCCTGCTAACAAATTTATAATGTAGCCAATCCGGCTTGAATCAAGAGTAAAGTCCCCCGGAACACAAAGAAAAACTGACTCACACTGTAATATGAATCCACGAGCTTCCCCGAGTTTTCCGCTGAACCGGGCAGGGGTGGGAATAGGGGTGAGGCGAGAAGACGAGGAGATGTTAGCTTGACCAGATGCTAAGCCCACAGAGGCAGAACTGTCTACGGTGGGGGGAAACGTCTGGTGTCCCTCCAGACGATCCAGCTGACCATTTATTGCAGTTAACTGATTTAAGACTACTGTCTGTTGGTGTGCAAATAAATCTACCCGGGCGCTAAGAGTGTTGATTTGGCGCGACAGTGAACTGTCCGCTGGGTCTTCGTGACGGAGTCGTACTGACATGTTTCAGGACCCAGGAGACAGACACTGACACGAGCAGATAGTGACAATAATCTTTATTTGATTGTGAGTGAGTGTAATGCGAGTGTGAGTGCGAGGATATCGTTCTGGTCACTGGAGCTGAGTGACCTGGACGGAGACCCGGCAACCCTGGAACAGATAAGCAGAGACAAATTACTAATGCTCCACACTAGCAAAGAGCTGCAGATAACAAGGCTTACTTGAGAGCAGCACTGGCTTCGCTCTGCTGAGTTCCAGCGGCCGGGCAGCGTGGAGGTGAAGGCATCCGTGACCGTGCTGGGATTACTCCCCGTGGCTGTGACAATGACAGTCCTGACGATGACACCGGCTGTGACAATGACAGCCCTGACGATGACGCCGGCTGTGACAATGACAGCCCTGACGATGACACAGATGATGATGCAGACAAAGACGAGGTTAGTGACTCCACACACAGTGGCAATGACGACACAGCTGATGCTGATGACAGTGATTCCACCGATAACGTTGGCCAATACTCCTGTAATTGATACAATAATAGTTCTGGCAATTGAGGAGCAAGACGTACCGGTAGGCGTGGTGGTAGCGAGCCGCTACGAAGACGTGATGGCGTTACCCCGTCAGCTGGGGACGCAGGTCCGCCGCCAAGGTGGTCCACCTGTGCACAGGGGTAAAGGTTTGGCGTTGAGTAGCAAATGGTGCGCTTACTTGCTTGACGCTGGGAAGAGTTCCTGGATGCAGCAAGTGAAGCTTTTGACGAGACAAACGAGGTTCCAGACGAGACAGACAAAGTTCCTGACGAGACAGACAAAGTTCCAGACGAGACAAGAGATGTTCTTGACGAGACCAGAGAGCGGAGTGCAGGTTCATTCTCCGTTGAGGAAGACAGACGACTCCGTGCCGGGCTGTCAGCGACACTGGCTTTTAACAGCCGTTGATTCACACCTGTTGGTCTGTGTGCAGCTGGGGCTAATGACACTAATGACGGCCCAGAGGCCGCCATGACAGAAAGAGAGTGATAAAGCTTATGAAAATGTGCAGAAGTCATTTGATCAACTCACCACATACTGATTGTATTTTCATTCACAAGCCAATTACAGACTATAATACATAGTGAATAAAAGACAACTTTCCCCTCAGAGGACTGAGCTACAAAGGATTTAAAACAAAGGTCAGTGATTCTGAAATCTGGCACATATTGAGACAGCTGTGCACAACATCCAACACCATAGGATCATGGGTGTTCCTTTTTCTGTAAAGTTGATTCCCCACCGAAGCACAAAGGCTGTCAAATCAATTGCACACACACACGCGCGCGCGCGCGCACGCGCGCGCACACACACACACACACACACACACACACACACAGCATGGCATGTGATTGATGTGCCGCTCAGAGGCCACAGTGTTCCACTGATGGCTCTAAACAGAAAAGACAAATAAATAAATAAATAAAAGCACCGGGCTCTCTAAACTCTTTCTTATTGATCTGGTTTCCAGCCTGCAGCTCTGCCAACACGCATGGACACACAGTAGTCCGGAGCGACAGACACAAAATGGGGGTGGGGGGATGGGGGAGAAAGATTTAAAGGGCTTAATTAAATTAACCCCCTCTATCTGCCTGCAATGGATAGACTGAAACAGAAGCAAGAGAGCCCACAGGTGCACACATGCCCACTCTCAAACACAGACACACAGCCAGTCCTCCTTTTACTTGTCCTGTTTGTTTTGAGGATGTGTCTTCTTTTTCTTTAATCTCCAGGCAGTTTAATGCTCAGGGATCCTTTTGTCAGTTCTAATTGTTCCTGCTGGTTGGGGTTGCCTTGGAAACCAGTTTAAAAAGTGTTGGTTGGAGGTCTGCCAAAGGTTCAGATAAGATTAGCTGTAATGACCTAC
This sequence comes from Pholidichthys leucotaenia, assembly GCA_020510985.1. NCBI lineage: Eukaryota > Metazoa > Chordata > Actinopteri > Cichliformes > Pholidichthyidae > Pholidichthys > Pholidichthys leucotaenia. Next base: position 130,752,862 of record CM035847.1, read on the forward strand.
TGTAACCAACGCCATGCCATTTATGTAAGCAGATCAGAGTGAACGCCAAAGCACTGAAGCATCTGGGTTTCTTTTTAAATCAGTCCAATATTAATTCAAACCAACTCTTTTGAATTTGCCACCAAACATGGGGCATGGTATCAAATGTTATTATGTCCAGTATCCGTCACTTTAGGGAATGGCATACATTCAAATCCCCCTGTTCAGGGATGAGGAGAATCCATATGATCTAAATTAGATTAAGACTGGCTGGTGTTGGTTGGTGACAGCAGGTAGCACTGTTGCTGTCTGCCATAGTTACAAATCTCCCCCATAGGCCTAAATCTGTCATTGTGAGCTTCACTACCAAGCAACGTGAATAAGTCTTTGTGATGTGATAGCACATGCCACAGCTTATACAGTACCTCCATTTACAGTATATCTCAAGGATTGTGTGCATAAAGAGTATATAATTAACTTGGATGTTAACCGTTGAATATCTAGGTACAAATATCATGACTTTGAACACCTTGTGCACATGGTGTAAATAAACCAACACAGAAAATGAGTAAATCCTATTATCCATCCATAGCAGTATGTTATGTGATGCTCTTATGTGATTCAAGCACTGTATAGCCATCTGTGCAGCAATGTGATAGTTTTAAAGTCCGATTTCTGAGATGGACCAAACCTCACTCTTATATTTTCCTCACATGTATTTATAATCTATAAGCTTAGTTTAGTTTAGTTTAGTTTATTTGAAAAGGGACAATGCAATTTCATAAAACACATGATTACACATGGTTAAAAAAGCCAGAATAGCCAAAAGGCTAGTTTTCATCTGTAGTCCCCTGGCCAATATGTAAAAAAGCAGTAAAATGCATCTACAAGAAAAAAAAAAAACATGGTTAGACATTTAAAAGGGCACTAATGTAACAAATAACATACACATAACAAACCGTACATTTGATCACAACATCAAACATCACAACAGACTTATCTTTTAGTGTTGGCAGCTGTAGGTGTTTATAAGCCACATTTTCAATTTTTTTGTGAAGACCTTGAATGTTGTGAGCAGTTTAACCTCCTCAGGTACTGCGTTCCACTCACTAGTGCTCCTCACTGACCAGGCCGACTTACTGAAAGTGCTCCTGCGCAGAGGAATGAAACAGTCACCTCTGACAGAGCCTCGAGTGACACGCTCAGAGCTGTTTCTTTGATGAACTCTGCCAGAGGATCTGGAGCCAAATCATGCAGTACTTTATAAATCAAATTTAAATCTGCAAATGTATGAAGACTATCCCAGTTTAAAAGACTGTATTTTTTTTAAAATTGCACAATGATGATAATGCCTAGGTTTTTTATCCATAACTTTGACTGCTTGTTTGTACAAAACTTCCAGTGGTTTTTTTGCACTCAAACCTGCCTGGGACCAGCTAGTTAGGCAATAGCTGAAGTGACTGAAAATCATTGAATGCAAGTATATTTTTGCGGCTTCAGTTGACATTTCATTTCAAATTGCACGAAAATTTGCAAGATTTAACTTGATTTTTTTTTTTACTCAATTTAGCAATATGGGCTTTAAAGGAAAGCTGTGAATATATTATTAACCCAAGATATTTATATTGGCTAACAATTTGTATTTTTCCTCCATTAACATATATGTCAGGGTCAGGTGACACTCTATTTATTTTAGTGAAATACATGCCTACAGTTTTAGAAACATTTAACTGTAGACAGCACTCCTGCAACCAATTTGTGACACAGGACATTGTTTTACTGAGTTTAGCAGCAACAGTGTCTTTGGAACGACCATGAACAAAGCCAAAGGAGTTACTCTTTTACTTTAATCCTGTAATAATTTGACACAAAATGCACTGCTTATTCAATTCAGCAATAGCTTGTTAAATATGATACAGTGCTGTGAAAAGTATTTTCCCCCTCCTTGATTTCTTATATTTTTGCATATTTGTCAAACTTCAGTGTTTCAGATCATCAAACAAATTTTAATATTAGACAAAGATAACTTGAGTAAATACAAAATGAAAATTTAAAATGATAAATTTGTTAAGGGGAAAAAAGATATCCAAACCTACCTGTCCTGATGTAAAAAGTAATTGTCACCCTTGTTACATTATGAATCAACTGATTAATCACATTTTTTGGAAAGCTGAATTAAATTTCGCTAGCCACATCCAGGCCTGATTACTGCCAGACCTGTTGAATCAAGAAATTACTTAAAAGGAACTCCGATTATATTGGCATGTTAGCTCTATATGCTTTATTTTGATGTTAGTAACATAACTATAATATAATTTTTTTGAAAATAATTCCCTGTTTTATATATTTTTAAAAAACTTTATTACGATGTAAATCGCCATTTTTGTTTATGTCACAATGCATTCTGGGTAGTGACGCAGAATGGTTGCAGCCGTTTTTTCTGTCTTATAGAAGCCAAGAAGCGAAGCTACGAACTACTGCCATTTGTCAGTGAAAATGCCACATTGCGCGGCTTTTGGATGTAATTTCCAATCAAAGGGAAATAAAGAGAGCGGGGTAAGCCTCCCTAGCTTTCCTAAAGAGGGAAAGTTGAGGAAAAAGTGGGGCGGCAGCGGCTCAGGAGGTAGAGCAGGTCGTCTAATAACCCTCTGGTTGGTGGTTCGAATCACGCTCTCCCCAGATATCCTGCCGTTGTGTCCCTGGGCAAGACACTTCACCTGCATTGCCTCCAGTGCCCATAACACTGGGTATGAATGTGTAAAAATGTTTAAATGCTCGGTGGTGGCCGGAGAGGCCATTGGCGCGGATTGGCAGCCACATTTCCGTCACTCTATGAGTGTCTATGATTAAGCGCTATAGCGCACACTTGATAAAGCTGATATATGTATTTATCACGCTATGATAAAGCGCTATATCGCTCAAAGCGCACACTTCGTGCGCTTTGAGTGTCTATGATAAAGCGCTATAGCACACGCTTGATAAAACTGATATATATATTTATCACGCTATGATAAAGCGCTATATCGCTCAAAGTGCACGTTTGAGCGTGCGCAAAGCGCACACTCAAGCTTGACATGTCGAAGATCTGGCTGGCAGTCATTTGGAACGACTTTGGAGCACTGCTTATGGACGTTCAACCCGCAGTCTGAGAAAGCAACAGAGAAATTGCTTTATGTTGCTGAGAGTCCATGTTTATCAGTTCAGTGCCCATCATGCTTGTAGACAATTTTTTGTGTTTGAGCATTCTATTGTAAGTAAATCAACAATATATAAGTTTCACCTTAAAATAATGCTTCCTCAAGCGCATGCTTGAGACACTCAAAGCGGAGACACACTCGCGGAGCGGAGAGACACTCAAGCGCACGTTATATCGCTCAAGCAGTGCATTTTGAGCGATATAGCGCTTTATCATAGCGTGATAAATATATATACAGTGGGGCAAAAAAGTATTTAGTCAGCCACCAATTGTGCAAGTTCTCCCACTTAAAAGATGAGAGAGGTCTCCAATTTTCATCATAGGTATACCTCAACTATGAGAGACAAAATGAGAAAAAAAAATCCAGAAAATCACATTGAAGGATTTTTAATGAATTAATTGGTAAATTCCTTGGTAAAATAAGTATTTGGTCACCTACAAACAAGCAAGATTTCTGGCTCTCACAGACATGTAACTTCTTCTTTAAGAGGCTCCTCTGTCCTCCACTCGTTACCTGTATTAATGGCACCTGTTTGAACTTGTTATCAGTATAAAAGACACCTGTCCACAACCTCAAACAGTCAGACTCCAAACTCCACTATGGCCAAGACCAAAGAGCTGTCAAAGGACACCAGAAACAAAATTGTAGACCTGCACCAGGCTGGGAAGACTGAATCTGCAATAGATAAGCATCTTGGTGTGAAGAAATCAACTGTGGGAGCAATTATTAGAAAATGGAAGACATACAAGACCAATGATAATCTCCCTCGATCTGGGGCTCCACGCAAGATCTCACCCCGTGAGGTCAAAATGATCACAAGAACGGTGAGCAAAAATCCCAGAACCACATGGGGGGACCTAGTGAATGACCTGCAGAGAGCTGGGACCAAAGTAACAAAGGCTACATCAGTAACACACTATGCCGCCAGGGACTCAAATCCTGCAGTGCCAGACGTGTCCCCCTGCTTAAGCCAGTACATGTCCAGGCCCGTCTGAAATTTGCTAGAGAGCATTTGGATGATCCAGAAGAGGATTGGGAGAATGTCATATGGTCAGATGAAACCAAAATAGAACTTTCTGGTAAAAACTCAACTTGTCGTGTTTGGAGGAGAAAGAACACCATACCTACTGTGAAGCATAGGGGTGAAAACAATATACTTTGGGGCTGTTTTTCTGCAAAGGGACCAGGACGACTGATCCGTGTAAAGGAAAGAATGAATGGAGCCATGTATCGTGAGATTTTGAGTGAAAACCTCCTTCCATCAGCAAGGGCATTGAAGATGAAACGTGGCTGGGTCTTTCAGCATGACAATGATCCCAAACACACCGCCCGGGCAATGAAGGGGTGGCTTCGTAAGAAGCATTTCAAGGTCCTGGAGTGGCCTAGCCAGTCTCCAGATCTCAACCCCATAGAAAATCTTTGGAGGGAGTTGAAAGTCCGTGTTGCCCAGCGACAACCCCGAAACATTACTGCTCTAGAGGAGATCTGCATGGAGGAATGGGCCAAAATACCAGCAACAGTGTGTGAAAACCTTGTGAAGACTTACAGAAAACGTTTGACCTCTGTCATTGCCAACAAAGGGTATATAACAAAGTATTGAGATGAACTTTTGTTATTGACCAAATACTTATTTTACCGAGGAATTTACCAATTAATTCATTAAAAATCCTTCAATGTGATTTTCTGGATTTTTTTTTCCTCATTTTGTCTCTCATAGTTGAGGTATACCTATGATGAAAATTGGAGACCTCTCTCATCTTTTAAGTGGGAGAACTTGCACAATTGGTGGCTGACGAAATACTTTTTTTCCCCACTGTATCAGCTTTATCAAGCGTGCGCTATAGCGATTTATCATAGACACTCAAAGCGCACGAAGCTTGCGCTTTGAGTGTCTCAGGCGCACGCTCAAGCGTGCACTTTGAGTGATATAGCGCTTTATCATAGCGTGATAAATATATATATATATATATATCAGCTTTATCAAGCGTGCGCTATAGCGCTTTATCATAGACACTCAAAGCGCACGCTTTGAGTGTCTCAAGCGCACGCTCAAGCATGTGCTTTGAGCGATATAGCGCTTTGTCATAGCGTGACAAATACATATATCAGCTTTATCAAGCGTGCGCTATAGCGCTTGATCATAGACACTCATAGAGTGACGGAAATGTGGCTGCCAATCCACGCCAATGGCCTCTCCGGCCACCACCGAGCATTTAAACATTTTTACACATTCATACCCAGTGTTATGGGCACTGGAGGCAATGCGTGTGAAGTGTCTTGCCCAGGGACACAACGGCAGGATATCTGGGGAGAGCGTGATTCGAACCGCCAACCAGAGGGTTATTAGATGACCTGCTCTACCTCCTGAGCCGCTGCCGCCCCACTTTTTCCTCAACTTTCCCCGCTTACCCCACTCTCTTTATTTCCCTTTGATTGGAAATTACATCCAAAAGCCGCGCAATGTGGCATTTTCACTGACAAATGGCAGTAGTTCGTAGCTTCGCTTCTTGGCTTCTATAAGACAGAAAAAAACGTCTGCAACCATTCTACGTCACTACCCAGAATGCATTGCGACGTAAACAAAAATGGCGATTTACATCGTAATAAAGTTTTTTAAAAATATATAAAACAGGGAATTATTTTCAAAAAAATTATAGTTATGTTACTAACATCAAAATAAAGCATATAGAGCTAACATGCCAATATAATCGGAGTTCCTTTTAAATAAACCCTGTCTGACAAAGTGGAGTAGGCTAAAAGTTTTACAAAAGCAACACACCATGTCGTGGTCTAAAGAAATTCAATAATAGATGAAAAACAAAAACCCAGAAAGACATTACATTATAGAGCGGCAGTGGCTCAGGAGGTAGAGCGGGTCCTCCAATAACGGGAAGGTTGGCAGTTCGAATCACGCTCTCCCCAGCCATCCTGCCGGTGTGTCCTTGGGCAAGACACTTTACCCACCTTGTCTCCAGTGTCCATGACATTGGGTATGAATGTGTATAAATGTTCAGTAGTGGTTGAAGAGCCAATTGGCACGGATTAGCAGCCAGGTTTCAGTCAGTTTGCCCCAGGGCAGCTGTGGCTACAGTAGTAGCTTACCTCTACTTTTGCCTGTGAAGTGAATGAATAATGTATCCTTTCTTAAGCATCTTTGAGTGTTCGTGAAAAGCGCTATATAAATCGGATGCATTAGTCAAAGTCAACTTTATTGTCAATTCTGCCATATGTACAGCACATACAGAGAATTGAAATCACGTTACTTTGAGACCCACGGTGCAGCTAGGTAAACACAAAGTAGGAAATATGAATATAAAGTATAACATCTAACATTAAACATCAAACGTCAGTGCAAAGAAAACCAACCCCCAACCAGAAACTAACTAAAAATACCAAGGGTGTGTAAAATAAGTAAATACGATAAAAATTAAGACAGCATGTACTAACTTAAGGCACATATCAGAGCACATAGAGGGTTAAAGTGGCATGTAGTGCAAAGAGAGCAGTCCATTGCTGCATAAAGTGACTGGTGCAGCCCTGAGATCAGTGTGTGTGCATGTGTTGGAGTGAACAGTTCCTGGATGACAGAGTTCAGTTTTTGAAGCACCTAAAATCAGTGTGTGCATGTGTGGGAGTAAACAGTATCTGGGGATGACAAAGTCCAGCTGCTGAAGGGGGGGTCAGAGCCCAGGATTCATGTGTGTGGGGCAGAAGGGGGACAGAAGGGGGAGAGGGGGCAAGAGCAAGGAGAGAGTTGAGCTTCCTGACAACCTGGTGGATGAAGCTGTCCTTAAGTCTGCTGGTCCTGGCCCAGAGACTCTGCACTCTCCTCCCTGATGGCAGCAGACTAAAGAAACTGTGTGATGGGTGGATGGTATTACCTGCAATGCAGAGGGCTTTGCAAGTGAGGCAGGTGCTGTAGATGGCCTCAAGGGAGGGGAGAGAGGCACCGATGATCTTCTCAGTTGTTCTCACGATCCGCTGGAGGGTCTTGCGGCAACACGCGGTGCAGGCTCCGAACCACACAGTGATGCAGCTGGTCAGCATGCTCTCAGTGGTCCCTCTGTAGAAAGTACACATGATGGGGGCCAGGGCTTTGGCTCTTCTCAGTTTGTGGAGGAAGTAGAGACACTGCCTCTGTATGCAACCAGGTATGTCATCAGCACCTGGAGCTTTGCATGCATTGATCCTGCCAAGGGATCTCCTCACACTGTGGGGCACAGTGTAATCACCTGGTCACCAGGAGGAGGTGGTGACATCTGTGCAGGGGTACTATTGACTGCCTTGAAGTGAACAAAAAAGTCATTCAGCTCATTCAGCAGAGAGTAGTCTGTGATGGTCTGTATCCCCTGCCACAGACTCTGAGTGTCTCTGCTGTCACTGAAGTGGTGGACCATCTTGTAAGATGGCGGCAGCGCTCACAGACGCAGCGGCCCCTCTTGGCATCAGCAAGTGTGAGAGTTTTGAGTGTTGTGATCATCCCAGATGTACATTCTGTAAAACTTACAACCGTGAGACCTTATTAAACATCAAGGTACTGCACGCTGCAAGAATCGCGGCGATCGGTTGTGATTTGGACATTCTACGCCAGCACAGAATTCTGGCGGAGTCCCCGTTGGAAGCTACCCGTGAGAGGAGGAAGCGGAAGCGGAGGGAACGCAGGAAAAAGCGAGGAAAAAGGGCCGGGATCCATGCTAGGCTAAAGGCTAACCCCTCCAGACCAGCGGTACCGTCGCTTCTTCTCTCAAACGTCCGCACCCTCGAAAGCAAGGTGGACGAACTGCGTCTGCTGAGAGAAACCCGGAGAGAGTGGAGGGACTGCTGTGTGTTTGTTTTCACCGAGACATGGCTCCACGACAACATCCCTGACGAGACCATTCAACTGGAAGATATGGCGATGTTCCGTGCCAACAGGGAAACGGCGAGCTCCGGTAAGAGCCGGGGGGGTGGGCTATGCATCTATGTTAACAAGAACTGGTGCGTTAATGCCACGTTAGTGTCTAAACACTGCTCTCCGTTGGCGGAGTTCCTTATTGTAAATTGTCGGCCTTATTATCTGCCTAGGGAATTCAGCAACGTGTTTGTAGTCGGTGTTTACATAGCGCCGAGCGCTAACGCTAAAGCTAATGCTAAGAAGGCACTCGGGGAACTGCACAATGCAATCAGTGAAATCCAAATGTCACACCCGGACAGTTTTGTGGTGGTTGCGGGGGATTTTAACCACACCAGCCTAAAGACTGTGCTCCCCAAGTTTAAACAATGTGTAGACTTTAAGACCAGAGGAGAGAATATGTTGGACTTAGTGTACACAAACACAGATGCATATAAAGCGATACCCTGCCCCCATCTCGGCCGTTCTGATCACATATCCGTGATGCTGGTGCCTGCCTACAAACCTTTATTGAAGCGCAGCAGGCCAGCAGTGAAACAAATCAGGATTTGGCCAGAGAGTGCAACCCCTGCACTGAAAGACTGTTTTCAGCACACAGACTGGAAGATCTTCAAAATAGCAGCCTCCCAGGAAGACAAGACAGATGTGGAGGAGTATGCTGATTCGGTCACCAGCTACATCGCGAAGTGCACAGAGGATTTCACTACAGTGAAGACCATCACTATGCGGGGTAATCATAAGCCCTGGATGACTGCAGAGGTGCGCTCGCTGCTCACAGCCAGAGATGCAGCCTTCAGAGCGAAGGACAGGATCGCCCTCCGCTCAGCCAGGTCTGCGCTTTCTAAGGGAATTAAGGCGGCAAAGCGCGCCTATGCGGAGAAAATCCAGGGACACCTCTGTGACACTAGGAACACCAAGCAGATGTGGCAGGGAGTTCGGACACTGACGGGCTTTAAGCCTAGGCAGGGGGTCGATGATGACGACGCTTCGCTTCCAGACAGGCTTAACGACTTCTTTGCATGTTTTGAAGCATCAAACTCGACAATCAGAGGGAGGGCTGGCCCTCCCCCACCATCGGTCGGACCAGCTTTTACCATCAACACAGCGGACACACGGAGGACCCTAACCAGAGTCAACCCACGCAAAGCTGCAGGTCCAGACAACATTCTGGGACGTGTGCTCCGTGACTGCGCAAGCGAGTTGGCGGATGTCCTGACTGACATTTATAACATTTCCCTGAGTCAGGCCATCGTTCCCAGATGCTTCAAGACCTCTATCATTGTACCGGTGGCAAAGAAACCAGTGGTGTCCTGTTTGAATGACTATCGTCCTGTTGCACTGACACCAATTGTGATGAAGTGTTTTGAGCGGCTTGTCAAACCACACATTACAGCCTGCCTCCCTGCATCACACGACCCGCTCCAGTTTGCATATCGTTCAAACCGCTCCACGGAGGATGCTATAGTCACCACCCTACACTCTGTCATCGCCCACCTGGACCAGAAAGACACCTACGCCAGACTCCTGTACATTGATTTCAGTTCAGCATTCAACACCATTATTCCCCAGAGACTGATGGAGAAATTACTCCTTCTCGGTCTGAACACCGCCACATGTCTCTGGATCCTGGATTTTCTGACTGAGAGACCTCAGTCTGTCCGGGTTGGAAACAACATCTCCAAGTCTGTCACGCTGAGTACCGGATCCCCTCAAGGCTGTGTACTCAGTCCACTGTTGTTTACACTTCTAACACATGACTGTGTATCCAGACACGAGGGGAACCAGATTATTAAGTTTGCAGATGACACCACGGTGGTGGGACTTATCCAGAGGGATGAGGAATCAATGTACAGGGAAGAAGTGAGAGACCTGGAGGGCTGGTGCAGGGAGAACAATCTGGTGCTCAACGTGGACAAAATGAAGGAGATGATTATCGACTTCCGGCGGTCGCAGCCTGAGCACGCCCCCCTCAGCATCGGCGGCCGTTTAGTGGAGAGAGTGGAGAACATCAAGTTCCTCAGAGTGCAGATCTCGCAGGACCTGACCTGGAGCAAGAATTCCTTGGAGATCAGGAAGCGGGCTCAGCAGAGACTGCACTTCTTGAGGAAACTCAAACAGGCCTCTCTCCCCATCTGCATCCTCAGGACCTTCTACAGAGGTGTGGTGGAGAGTGTTCTGACGTACTGCATTGCTACATGGTACTCCAGCTGCAGTATGTCAGACAAAAAAGCCCTGCAGAGGATAGTCAAGGGGGCGGAGAGGGTAATTGGAGTCTCCCTCCCCTCTGTCCAAGAACTTTTTCAGAACTGTTGTAGGAGCAGGCCACTAAACATTGTCAAGGACCGTTCTCACCCTCTGCATAAACACTTTGAACTTCTTCCATCTGGTAAACGATTCCGGAGCATCGGAGGCAGAACCACCAGACTGATCAACAGCTTCCTTCCACAAGCTGTCAGGATGCTGAACAGTTGACCCGGAATCTCTCATACACACTACTGCACCTACGGACATTTTGTATATTATAGTTAGTTATTCTTTTTTTTCCCCAAGTATGTCTCAGGGATGTGTGAATGGATGGGGGGGGTGGGGGTGGGGGGGAGCTATGTGGGAATGTGTCTTAAATCATGCTGCTTCTTATATGGATGCCGAGAGAAACGCAATTTCATCTTGCCTGCACTACAGTTGTATGTACAGCAATATGACAATAAAGTTTGATTTGATTTGACTATCCTCCTGGAGTACTGCCTCTTGGCCTCTCTGATGCCTCAGGATAGGTTGGCCCTAGCTGTCCTCAGGCCCACCTCGTCCCCAGCTCTGAAGGCAGCGTTTCAAGCTTTCAGGAGCTTGTAGACCTCCCCTGTGAGCCATGGTCTCTGATTGGCTCAAACAGTGATGGCTTTGGCGTCCATGACATCATCAATGCACTTTGCAATGTAGGCACTAATAGTCTGTGTACTCCTGTAGATCTATGGTGTTGTTGTAGTTGGCAGCCTGCTTGAATATATTCCAGTCAGTGGTGGTGAAGCAGTCCTGAAGTGCCTCTAAGGACCCTTCCGGCCACACACGTAACTGTTTCCAAACAGGTTTGGTAACTTTAATCAGTGGTCTGTACGCTGGAATTAGCATAGCAGTGATGTGGTCAGAGGCACTGAGTTGAGGGAGGGGGGCCTTATACACCCCTCTCTGGTAGGTGAAAACATGGTCCAGTGTGTTGTTTTCCCATGTAGGAAAGTTGATGAGTCAGTGTATTTCAGGAAACTCAGTCTCTGAGTCTATGTGGTTGAAATCTCCAGCCAAAATGAGAAAAGCATCAGGGTGGGCTGTCTACTGCTCACTGATGTGCTGGTACAGTTCATTCAGTACCACACTCCTGTTATTGTTGTTGGAGCTATGAGGGAAGTAAATGGCAAATAGCAGCATAGCCGTAAATTCCCTTGGAAGATAGAACAGTCTGCACTTGATAAACATAACCTCCAACAACGGTGAGCAGTGTTTACAGACCACAACAGCATCATGACACCAGGCATCACTGAGGTAAACACAGAGCCCGCCGCGGGTCTTACCTCCCTTGACGACAGCTCTGTCTGCTTGGTAGCATGTTAGCCGGTCTAGCTGGATGGCAGAGTCTGGTATGTTGTTGTTGAACCATGCTTCCACAAACACAAACACAAAGCACTCTCTCACAGTCCTTGAGGCTGAGTGTAGTAAACGGATGTGGTCCAGCTTGTTGTCTAAAAACCGTACATTGGCCAGTATGATGGTGGGGATAGCTGGCTTTTGTGGGTTAGCCGCTAACCTAGTTTGGGTACCTCCATGTTTACCCCTTTTCTGTTTTCTATCCCACCACTTATGGCGCCTCCACTACAGGCAAGATGCATGGATAGGTGTACGGAGCAGTCCGCAATCCCGCAGCTCTTCAGCGTGTGCAGAGTCTAAACTCTATGTACGTGGTTCTATCGATATTGAGGAGAAACTCATGGCTGTATGTGTGTAGACACGATGAAGAAGTAGTGAAATTAAAGGGTTTTATCGATAATTTAATCTTGGTACATGTATTAGTGTAAATATGAATGTGAGTAGGAATGAACATTTACTTTCATCACATTCAATTCCTCGTTAGGGCACCACCCACATTTTATAGAGGTGGAAACTCTTATGCACAAAGACTTGAGCTTAAGAATTTCACAATTGGTAAATTAAGCCTTAGTTAATAATCCTATTGAAAATATTTTATCAGTCTCATAATAAACCCTTGTGTGAGTTCTTGTCTCTGAGGATCAAGAAGATGGACAAGAAATCAAACAATAACTCCCATATGTCTTTCAATGATTTAATAAGAAATGTCAGAGTAGGTTAACATATTTGCATAACTTTAAAATAGAGAATTTACATGTATCATGGGCATCATAGACTGTTACTGAGTTACTTATGAATTAAGCATTTGTGGAACCACATGAAGCATAGTTTGTCAGTATACTGGAAATTGGAAAACTATAAACTAGCATTGGTTGAGAAAAGTGGATGCGATTTTTATGAAGAAAATTAACTTTATAAAAAAAATTAGAAAATTTGTTTTACTCTGAAAAAAGAACGTACATTAATGAAAGACAACATGCATTTTGAGATTCTGATGGGAGTTTGCATAAAATTAGGTTCAAAGAACTTATATCAGGAATATTCTGAAGACAAGTGTAAATTACATAACAGACAGTCAACCGCAGAAACTATGCGTCCCAGTGGGTAGCAGGTGGGTCCACTGGAATTTGTTTCCCTGAACCAGCGTGGATCAGTGGGGAGACCCGTACCACGGTTATGGCCTCCTCCTGGGATCACAAAGGCTGGCCTCCAGCAAACGGGGCGAGGTCCTCTCTGATGCACTGAAGAAGGAATTGGTTTATTGTGCAAAGTCTCATCAGAAAGTCAAATTACATCACAAACTCGTTTCTTCCGATGTTGGTAGTTTAAATGAGTTGGTTTAAGCTTTAAAAAAAATTAAACAAAATCGTCTTGCACGATAATTTAAAGAAAAAGAAGAATAAAATTAAAAAAAATGAATTTTACAGAAAAGAAACAGGATTTACATAGAGCATGACTGGCTCTGGGCCCCTTTTGAAAAGATAGGAGAAGTTGGAGGAGCAGAGAAAGCTGCTCACAGCTTTGGCCACCCACACCCAAGCAGACTCTGAACAAAGAGCCATAAAAATTAAGTTTTCTCTAGTGTTGCAGTGTTGCAGCACCTCCAAGTCCGAGTCCATGGTACTCAGTCGGAAAAAGGTGGATTGTCCTCTCTGGGTTGGGGACAGGCTCCTGCCCCAAGTGGAGGAGTTTATGTATCTTGGGGTCTTATTCATGAGTGAGGGGAAAATGGAGCGAGAGATTGACAGACGGATCGGAGCAGCATCTGCAGTGATGCGGACGTTGTACCAGTCTGTTGTGGTGAAGAGGGAGCTGAGTTCTAAGGCAAAGCTGTCAATTTACCAGTCGATCTACGTTCCTACTCTCACCCATGGTCACGAGCTTTGGGTAATGACCGAAAAAACAAGATCGCAGATACAAGCGACTGAAATGAGCTTTCTCCGTAGGATTGCTGGACTCACCCTCAGAGATAGGGTGAGGAGCTCAGTCATCCAGGAGAGGCTCAGAGTAGAACCGCTGCTCCTCCACATTGAAAGGAGTCAGTTGAGGTTTTATGGGCATCTGATTAGGATGCCTCCTGGACGCCTCCCACTTGAGGTGTTTCGGGCACGTCCCACTGGGAGCAGACCCCGGGGCAGACCCAGGACTCGGTGGAGAGGCTATGTCTCCCAGCTGGTCTGGGAACGCCTTGGTATCCTCCCTGAAGAGCTGGAGCAGGTGGCGGGGGAGAGGGAAGTCTGGGCTTCCCTGCTTGAACCGCTGCCTCCACGACCCGGACCTCCGGAAAAGCGGTAGAAGATGGATGGGTGGATGGATGGATAGTGTTGCAGGGTGGTCCCAAACCTCATGAGACCTGAGATAGCCCAATTATATGTGAGCTTCTTCCAACAAAGACCATAAACTCGACCTAAAAAGGAAAATGCAATGAAGCTTTGAACGCTATTGGCAAGTTAAGGTGCCGCTATGGACTCCTGCAGAACAGAGGAGAGAGGAGGGGGAGAGAGAGACATTTGATCTGACAGTGAGATCCCCATTTATAAAGCCTAAATTCCTTAACTTTAGTGACTAAAATATTCTACTCAATAAAGGAGCATAAAATGCATCTACATCTACTGTAATTAACTTGTGATAATAAGCATGCAAACATTAATTTCTTCTTAAAAATAGCAGAACATATCACAATCATATCAAATCGAATCATATCAATAAAAGCATTTGAAACCCATTGTCCGTCCCAGAGTTCAATCAGGTCTTTGTTGGCAAATACTGTCTGAAGAGAAAGAATATGAGTCAGTTCATAGTCCATAAGGCATAAATTCCACTGCAAAGGAAAAAGTTAAATATTCCTGATTTGTCCACCAGATGGTACAGTGAAACAGGTTGTTTACTGGAGAGTCTTGGCTTCCAAAGTCTTGACTATGTCGATCATAAAACTGCCAATTAGAACATTCCTTTGCCAGAGAGTCTTGGCGAAAGGGATTAACTTCCACTTTATGGCTGATGGATAGGGTTACAGCTCTAGTTCTTGGATGAGAGAAGCAGTCTCAAAAGCCAGACTTTTGAGATGAAAAAAAAAAAAATTCTTCTGCAAAGAACTGGGATCGTCACTTCCTTGTGGTAACGTATCGTCACTTCCTGTTTTGCTGTCTGCCTGTGTGGTTTGCTCTCCAGCCACTAGCTATGGCTACTAGCTCTCCTTCCTCTCCTCCTCTGGTGTGCTCTCTCTGTCAGATGTTTAGCTACACCTCTGCCTCTTTTAGTGATAACGGTAAATGTAATAAATGTTGTCTTTTTGAGGCGCTCGAGGCGAGGTTGTCTGATTTGGAATCCTGGCTCCGCTGCATTGAAACACCGTCTGCGCCAGTTAACCGTGACGGACGCCCCTTAGCTGCAGCGGAGCTAGCTAGCTTAGGCCCCCCTGCCAGCGGTCCCCCGGCTCTCCTCAGCAGCAAGGAGACTGGGTGGGTGACGGTGAGAAGGAAGCCTAGTCGCAAAGCCCCGGTACACCACCAACCTGTTCACGTTTCTAATCGTTTTTCCCCGCTCAGCGACACACCCGCTGAGGAAAAAACTCTGATCATTGGCGACTCTGTAGTCAGAAACGTGAACCTAGAGACTCCAGCGGCCATAGTCAAATACATTCCTGGGGCCAGAGCAGGCGACATCGAGTCAAATTTGAAAATGCTGGCTAAAAGTAACTGTAAATATTCCACAATTGTTATTCACGCCGGCATTAATGACATCCGTCTCCGGCAGTTGGAAGTCATGAAACTTAATATAGAATCGGTGTGTGACTTTGCAAAAACGATGTCTGCCACTGTAGTGTTCTCTGGGCCCCTCCCCAATCTGACCAGTGATGACATGTTTAGCCGCTCGTCATCCTTGAACCGCTGGCTGTCTGTGTGGTGTCCTAAAAATGACGTGGGCTACATTGACAATTGGAGCTCTTTTTGGGGGAAAACCTGGTCTTATGAGACGAGACAGCATTCATCCCACTTTGGATGGTGCGTCTCATTTATCTAACAATCTGGCATCTTTTTTATCCAAATTTCCAAAACCCTGACTACTCAGATTGGGACCAGGAAGCAGAGGTCACAGTCTTACACGCCTCTCTGCAGCTCGCTCTTCATCCGCCACCCTCGGCTTAGGCCCTGTCTTCCGCATCAGAGAATCGTTGTCTGCTCCCTCCAAAGTAAATAAAAAATATAATGTATAAGCATCCCAAAGTGATAAAGCAAAATATTGGTAAAACTCAAATTAAACATAAAGCCTCTAAATTGAATGATTTGGCCTCTGTTCCTCCTCATAAATTTAAAAATTAAATGTGGTTTATTAAATATTAGGTCTCTAACTCCCAAGTCTCTGTTAGTCCATGATCTGTTAATTGAGCATCAGATTGATTTAATTTTCCCTTACAGAGACTTGGTTAGGGCAAGAGGATTATGTTGGTTTAAAATGAATCAACTCCCTCTGGTTATTTAAACTGTCAAAATCCCAGAAGTTTCTGGTCGTGGAGAGGAGTAGCAACAATTTACCATTCCAAATTACTAGTTAATGTAAAGCAAAAAA
This sequence comes from Pholidichthys leucotaenia, assembly GCA_020510985.1. Taxonomy (NCBI): domain Eukaryota; kingdom Metazoa; phylum Chordata; class Actinopteri; order Cichliformes; family Pholidichthyidae; genus Pholidichthys; species Pholidichthys leucotaenia. Next base: position 130,769,134 of record CM035847.1, read on the forward strand.
ACATGTTATAATTCCTTTGAGGGCCTGGTCCTCAGTATTGGGCACTTTAGCAATTTTAGGTTAAACCCAATTTTATTTGCCATAGTTATCGTCCCCCATCAACCTACTCAGAATTTTTATCCGAATTTGCTGATTTCTTAGCTGATTTAGTGCTGAAATCTGATAGAATAATTATAGTAGGGGACTTTAATATACATGTAGGATGTAGATAGTGGACTGCCTTAATGTGGCATTTAATTCAATATTAGACTCGATTGGGTTTTCTCAGAAAGAAGGAAATTCTACTCATTACCTCCACCATACATTGGATCTTGTTCTGACATATGGCATAGATATAGAAAATCTTGTAGTGTCTCCTCATAACCCTGTACTGTCAGACCATTGTCTGTTAACCTTTGACTTTACTATTTCTGACTATTTGGCTCCTAAAGAAAAATATTATTACAGTAGATGCCTCTCAGATGATGCTGTTACCAAATTTATGCAGATTGTTTCCTCTATGCCATGTGTCAACACAACGGAAATAAGCTATAGACAGCTTGCTCCTTCTGTAATGATAACATGGTGGATAGTGTTTCAGCTTCTCTGCATCAGACTCTAGACTTGGTGGCCCCCTTAAAAAAGAAAAAGTCTAATCAGAGATTTCTAACTCCTTGGTTCAACACAGAAACTCGTAGCTTAAAACAGAAGACTCGTCAATTAGAAAGAAAATGGCGCTCCACTAATTTAGATGAAAATCTATTAGCTTGGAGAAATCATCTTTTAATTTATAAAAAATCTCTTAGAAAAGCTAGAACGAGTTATTACTCTGCATTAATAGAAGAGAACAAGAATAATCCAGGTTTCCTTTCAGTACTGTTAGCCAGGTATGACAAAGAGTCAAGAACTCTGTCAATCCTAGCATTCCCTTAGAGCTTACTAGTCAGGACTTTATGAACTATTTTCAATAATAAAATTTCATCCATCAGAGATAAAATCAATCAGATTCTTCCACAGTAACTTAAATACTGTAACTACTATAACTCCTTCTATTGATGTCTGTCTTGATGAGTTTACTCCAATCGACCTTTGTGATTTAGACAAAATAGTTTCCTCATCCAAACCCTCAACTTGTCTTTTAGACCCTATCCTACAAGGTTATTTAAAGAAGTCTTCCCTCTTATTGGTAGCTTTATTCTTCATATAATCAATTCTTCATTTTCTTTAGGCCATGTACCGCAGGCTTTTAAAACGGCTGTATTAAACCCTTACTCAAAAAGCCAACGCTAGATCCAGGAGCTTTTTTTCAGCTAAACTATAGACCAATCTTTAATCTCCCATTTCATTCACACAAATCTTAGAAAGAAGTTGTTGCTACGCATTATTTGACCAACTCTGCAGGGAAATGGTTTTTACTTGAAAGAGTTCTGTCTGGGTTTTAGAATCCCTCATAGTACTGAAACAGCGTTAGCGAAGGTCACTAACGACCTCCTCATTGCATCTGATAATGGACTAGTTTCTGTACTTGTCCTTTTAGACCTTAGTGCAGCTTTTGATACTATCAATCATAATATTCTACTTGATAGATTAGACTACTATGTTGGACTTAATGGAACTTCGTTGCAGTGGTTTAGATCTTATTTATCTGATAGGTTCCAGTTTGTTCATGTAAATAATGAGTTTTCTTTCAACTCAAAGCTTAGTCATGGAGTTCCACAGGGATCTGTGCTAGGCCCTACTCTTTTTAGTTTATATATGCTTCCGTTAGGCAACATTATTAGAAAGCACTGTATACATTTTCATTGTTATGCAGATGACACACAATTATACCTGTCAATGAAGCCAGATGATAGTAATCAATTAGCCAAGTTAGAAGCCTGTCTTAAGGAAATCAAAGCTTGGATGGCTTGTAATTTCCTGTTATTAAATTCAGATAAGACTGAAGTCATTCTTGTTGGTCCAAAAAACCTTAGAAATTCCTTTCCAAATCAAACTTTCAGTTTGGATGCGGTTACTCTTTCTCTTAATAGCTCTGTGAGGAACCTTGGAGTTATTTTTGATCAGGATTTGTCCTTCAATTCACATATTAAATTTGTTTCTAAGACTGCCTTCTATCATTGCGTAATATTGCCAAGATTAGGAGCAATCTTGTCTCAGAGTGATGCTGAAGAAACTGATCCACCGCTTTTGTTAGCTGGAGATTAGATTATTGTAATTCTTTATTATCAGGCTGTCCTAAAACATCTTTAAAAAGTCTTCAGCTGATCCAAAATGCTGCAGCAAGAGTTTTAACAGGTACTAGAAAGAGAGATCATATCTCTCCGGTTTCTGGCCTCCCTTCATTGGCTTCCCATAGAGTTTAGAATTAAGTTTAAAATCCTTCTTCTTACTTACAAAGCTCTAACATCAGGCTCCTTTTTATTTAAAAGATCTGATACTACCGTATTATCTTAACAGAGCACTATGTTCCCAAATGCAGGATACTTGTAATACCTAGAATCTCCAAAAGTACAATGGGAGACAGAGCCTTCAGTTATCAAGCTCCTCTCCTGTGGAATCAGCTGCCAATCTGGGATTCGGGAGTCAGACTCGATCTCTGTTTTTAAGAATAGGGCTAAAACCTACCTTTTTGATATAGCCTACAATTAGGGAGGGATCATGTGTTTCTGAACCCTCCTTAGTTATGCTGCTAATAGGTTTAGTCAGCCCGGGGGACCTCCAGTAATGCACTGGGCCTCACTCCTTTCCCTCACTCTCAATGAAATATTTTTTTTTTGCTGGTCATTAACATTTGTTTGTTCTCTCCCATAGATTGAGTCCCCATCGTGCTGTTTGCTCTCTACATGTCTGTTCTTTTCTTCTTCTCTATCCCCTCACCCCCCAGCCAGTTGCAGCAGATGACTGCCCCTCCCTGAGCCTGGTTCTGCTGGAGGTTTCTTCCTGTTAAAAGGGAGTTTTTCCTCTCCACCATCGCCAAGTGCTTGCTCACAGGGGATCGCCTTATTGCTGGGGTCTTTCTGCAACTGTGGGGGTCCCCCCTACAGTTGAAAGTGCTATGAGTTGACTGTTGTTATGAAATGGCGCTATATAAATAAAGTTGAATTGAATTGAAAGAATAATTTTATAAATTGGAACTCAGGGTCACGCTACATATTCCCCCCTTTGTAGCAATGGTGAGCTTTGGTCAGCATTGCTACACATCCTTGGCGCTAGTTCCAATTGGCGGTTCTTGACTCAACTGCTAAGCTAATGGTTCTGATATCCATAAGCAGATGACACTCAGCTCTACCTTTCCACCAAACCAAATTCCACCCTCTCTCCCTCCTCCCTGACCAATTGTCTTTCTGAAATTAAAACCTGGTTCACCGCAAACTTTCTCAAACTCAACAGTGATAAAACAGAAATCCTTTTAGTCGGCACCAAATCCACATTATCATAAGTTGATAGTTTCTCCCTCACCATCGACGGTTCCTCAGTTTGCCCCTCCCCTCAGGTCAAGAGTCTGGGTGTCATCCTCGATGGTTCTCTTTCCTTTCACTCCCACATCAATAACATTACCCGGTCTGCTTATTTTCATCTTCGCAACATTAATCGTCTTCGCCCTTCACTCACCCCCCACACTACCTCTATTCTTGTACATAGCCTTGTCACTTCCCATTTAGATGACTGTAATTCCCTACTCATTGGTCTCCCTCAGAAATCCCTTCACAAGCTCCAGTTGGTCCAGAATTCAGCTGCTCATGTTATCTCCAAAATCCCCTCCTTCCTTCACATCTCCCCTGTTCTCCTGCAACTTCACTGGCTCCCGGTAAAATTTCGCATTGACTTCAAAATTCTCCTTCATACTTTCAAAGCCATCCATAACCTCGTCCCTCCTTATCTGGCTGACCTCCTTCACATTGTCACCCCTACCCGCTCCCTTAGATCCTCCTCCTCTGTCCACCTCACTGTCCCTCCTGCTCGACTCGGCTCCATGGGGAGTTGAGCCTTCAGCCGCTCCACTCCCAAACTCTGGAACTCACTCCCACCTGCCATCAGAAACATTGACTCCCTGCCTCAGTTTAAATCCGCTCTCAAAACTCACCTGTTCAGATTAGCATTTTCATTGTAACTGCCATGGTTTTTTATGATTGTCGTTTTTGTGTTTTTGTTGTTTATTACCTCCGCCAGGCCGAAAAGGCCAGGAGGAGGTTATGTTTTTGCCAGGGTTTGTGTGTTTGTCTGTCTGTCTGTCTGTCTGTCTGTCTGTCTGTTTGTCTGTTGGTTAGCAAGATAACTCAAAAAGTCTTGGAGGGATTTCCATGAAACTTTCAGGCATTGTTGGAAATGGTACAAGGAAGAACTGATTAAATTTTGGGGATGATCCGCATCACCGTCTGCATACAGGGATTTTTTAAAGCATTTTTCCACACTGTGACATATGGCCATTTTCAACATGTGCGCAGGCGCAATGGACGGCGCTGGGCGTCGTGTCTGACCAACACAAACTCCGCCTTCTTCAACGTTTTAGCCACAAAAGCATGCGGGAAACACTGCTGGCCTGGGCCCGCCAGCCATAGGCGCTGCGCGCATTGCGCTGGTCGTCGTGTCTGACCAACACAAACTCCGCGTTCTTCAACGTTTTAGGCACAAAAGCATGCAGAAAACACTGTTGGCCTGGGCCCGCCAGCGTCCCTGTTTTTGCGCCACGCTGCAAAACCTGACACGGCCACCTGTCCGCCGCCCGATTATTTGCCACAAATTCCCCGCCCAGCTATAGGCGCTGCGTAAAAACGACCTCTCTGCCGGGGAAAATTCGAAATTCTGTTTTGCCGCGGAGCGCAACCCCAATAATTTATAATTTCTAATTTCATGAGTTTGTTTTTTTTAAATAATTCTGTTGAACCCTAATATAATATAAAACCCACGGCAACCTGTCTAACCAATCTGCATCCGTCAGTGGAGGAGATGGACACACCAACACTTCAGTTTATTACCTCCGCCAAGGAGGCAATGCTTTTACAACCGTAAAACGGGGCTAGAAGGGACGGCGGGGTAATATGGGACACTTCTCTAAATGTAATTCTGCTTTTTTAATTTTGCTTCCGCCTAGATTTGATGAAGGATTCATGGATATTTCACAATAACAACACAACTCAGCGTCCTGCTCAAAATAAAAAAAAGCAGAATTACATTTAAAACATTTCCCAGAAAAGTGTCCCTTATCAACCCGCCGTCCCTTATAGCCCCGTTTTACACTACTGAACCACTAATCCTATCACTATCACATTGATTGTCCTTCATTAATTGTCTGTTTATTGCACTGTCCATGTCAAATAAACAAATAATCATTGTGAATCCAATTGCTAGTCATATCTTTTCATGCTCAGGGGATCTGAAAACGTACACACAAACACTGTATGGGGGGAACTGTGCCGCTTGGCGGAGGTCTGCGCTCTCCGAGTGCTTTTCTAGTTGATACTGTGTTTTATCTATTTCTGTAAAGTGTCCTTGAGTGTCTTGAAAGCCGCTTTTAAATAAAATGTATTATCATTATTATTATAAGCAATAGCTTGTAAACAGAATCTATTCCTGAGTATAGATCTTTGGGTTTGGTTTACAAAAAAAAAAAGCTCTAGAAATTTTCAAAAATAATTTGAATATGGACAAATATAAACATTGTAAAATTGTCTAAAATATACTAAAATATACTGTATATGCCTGTAAAGACTCAAAAATTCTGGATACAAAAGTATAAAACTGAAAAGTAAGTAGTTTTGACATACCTGAGATAAATGTTTTGGGTTTACCATAAACAGCTATTAAAAGCATTCAAAAATAGTTTGAAGTGCGCAAAAATCAAAATTGAGTGCAAAGACTATATATATTTGTATATACGCATGCAAATACTCTAAAATTCTAGGAATCAAGATCAAAAACAGAAGTACAAAAATTACTGCTCATATTTGAGGTAGAGATTTAGACCAATCAATATTGAGGTAACTCAAGGAGGTTCAAATTGAATTGGTTTAGCTGGACTAAACCATGGTTCCACAGATGTCTGAGCCATAGGGTGTTTGAGACCTTTGGTCTGGAAAACTGGGCAAACATGGAATGACATTGTTCTTTGAATGGCAATGAAGAGTAAACTTGTGATTACTGAAAAAGGCTTAAGATGAGGTGAAATCAGGCTCATTGCTAAAGTGTTAACTGAAAAGCTAATGTTTCTAGCTACCTTTGGGAGTAACATAGACACCAGCTGTGTGTGAGCATAGTCAACCTTTAACACGAAGAGCAACAAGTTCAAGACCTTGTTGAGTTTGAATGAAGCTTCGGAGCAAGCATTCAAAACCAACACAGTATCTTGCAAAGTTTTGGTAAGGGTTTGTGGTTCAGCGACCTGGCGTTTCGTTGTAATGGCGTTGACCGTGTTAACAGTGGATGTGCTAAGGCTAACAAGAGGCCCTATCAATGAGGCTGTTATTGAGAATTCACCTATGGATTGTTGACTTTTTGTTTTGATTTGGCCCAGTTCTGACTGGGTAACAGTAGGTGTGACTGCTAGGTAGAGGGTTAAACTGAAAAACAGGAGGGCCATCATCCTGGCAAACAAATAGGAGTGAATGATTTTAAATTCCCACCTTCTTGTTGGTTTTTCTTTAGATACTGGATTGACAAATGAAAATTATTCTCAGAGGTGGAACAATTTCTTTTAGAGATTGAACTCTAAACCTTAGCTTGTTTTTCACCTTTAGTGGAAATTTTGATGTTGTTAGCTCAAACTAATGGTGTTGGATGTTTATGTGTGTACTATTTGATAATAGTAAGTTGACTGAAATTGATTAGATTTTACAGACGTCTTTGGAATTAGTTTAAGGGATAATTTGGTTTTAATTTATCCTTTCCTTTTTACAAGTTTTGATGCAGTTACTTGATTGCTTGAAGAAATTTGACTGAGTGTACCTGAGGCTAGTAGTTAGCTACAGTTATTCCTCAGACGTAGGCTTGATTTTAATCTTATTTATGGACTTACTTTGACAGAGTTGTACCCGACAAGTCCCATGGGCTACTCTGATTTTGGTGGGCCCATTTGAAAATGGGGTCTTGGATTTGGCACTTGAGTGGCCAAAGTTTGTTGTTGACAGTGTGTGGATTCATCCACTCAGGCAGGAATTTAGGAGTGATTTTCCTTTCCTGTAAATTGATTTTTGGTGTTTGCGGTACACATGTGGGGTGGAAGATCTTGTCCCCCCTTTGCATTTTGTCATGGAAGAGTTTGTGGTCGTTGTATGCTTTGTGTCGTTTGGCGAATCGTTCCAAATGTTTTTGAAATACAGCCTTGGGAGTGTTGTATGTCGTTTTGATGCTTTTGTGTTCTGCAGCTGGAATGTTATGGGCATTGGTAGTCATCACCCCCCTCTGGTTTCGAGGAACATTGAGCAGTGGCGATGATGGTTCGTTGGAAGCAGGAATACGATTGCCATTAAGTAGCTGCAGAGAAAGTTGTGTCGCATGAAGTGGTTTCAATTTTGGTATGTCAAAGGTTTTAGACGCGGGGAGCGTGTGTACCATTTTATCCGACCGGTGTTTGATGGTTTTATGGATCATTTGGTTACAAGCTTGGGTGAATGTATGCTTAGCGTTTGGAAAAATTGGGGTCATTGTCGCAAAAACTTCAGATTTTGGAGGGTCTAGAGAGCCGGTTGGTGTGGCTTTTGTGATCACGCAGGCCTCATGGGCGGGTGGGTGGGTTTCAAAATGTGACACCACCAGTGAATCAGAGGTATCAAGGGGGCCGTTTGGAGTTTTCTGCTTGGCCATTGAGTTTCCAAGGTCATTTGCTTCTTTGGCTTGACCTTGTTTTTGAAGGTGACTTTTGACTTCTTGTGGACAGTACTCACCTTGGTCTTTGTGGTCGCTTTCAATCGGTTGCAGTTGTTCCAACAGTGCTAGTTGTGTGAGACTTGGGGTGTCCAAAGTGTTCAGAACAAAGCATTGTGATTCAGTTGTCCTAGTTGGGTCAAATGGGTGAGGGTGTTGTGTTTGAGCCCATAGTTTGAGGTTCTTGAAATCAATCAGTGGCTCAAAATGGTTCAGTAGGTCTTTGCTGACAAGCAATGGAATGGCATCAAGTTTGGACACATAGACCAGATGTGTCAAGGTCATGGGTCCAATGGAGATGTTTAGTAGTGATACGCCCAACAGGGTTGTTTTAGTGGGCGCATACGGTCGCACGGCTAATGAACAGGGTTCCAGTTTTAAATGTTTGTAAGCGCGGTTAGCGGCTATATGTAATTTGTCAAAAAGGGTGTGTGACATGAGAGTGATGTCAGCGGCGGTGTCTAAAACAGCTTCCTGACACAACACATCTTCAAGGGTCAGTGGAAGGTAGAATTTCCGTGCCACCCCGCTCTCGTTCAAATTGCATAGAAATTGTGGAACCGGTGGTTTGACACAGAGTTGCGAAATGTTAGGGGAGTGGTCTGTGACTTGTGGTTGGTCTGCCATAACAGCACTGGACTGCGTTGAGTCCTTTGGTTCTTCCTCATTTGCAAAAGGGGTTTTCTTCTTGCGTTTCCTTCATTTGGAACGTTTGTTTTGAGTTGTCATAGCTAATATAGCTAGGATGTTAGCAGTTCTATTTTCTTTGTTGCTTTGAATCTCCACTAGGAGGTGTTTGACAATGTCGATATCTTCTCTACTGAAAGTAGGAGTTTCTTCTTTCTTCCAAGGTTTGTGATAGGTCTCTGCTTCTGAGCTTCTGTGATGAGATGGAGACCATTTGTCACGGTTACACGTGTCTTCGTATCAGTATCTGTCATCATGGCAGTCCGTATCACATTCTCGTGACCTATCCCGTGGATATGGTCTACGACGGTAGTCAGGTTTTCGCAAAGTTGGTCCTAAGTGAGCTCCAGAGGACCTAATTCGGTTTTGACCTTGATGAGGTCGGCTGGAAAAATGTTTCGGCTGTTTATGTACTCTCAGTGTAGGAGGTGGAGTAGAGCGAGGAGCTCCTTCCAACTCTAAGGTGTTAGATGCATCGCTGATAGCTAGCACTGTGGCAGGCTCAGTGTCCTTGTTGCGGCTTTGTTGCTGTTTTTGGAACGCATAGCGTGCAAACTCTCTCAGCTGACTTATTGAGTTTGACCTTGGGTTAGCTGTAACTCCAAGGTGATGACACACAGTGGGATGGAGGTTTTGGATGAAGAAGGTCTTGAAATTGTGGTCTTCTTCCACCCCTAGTGTATTTTGAGATCCGAAATACGCAAGTAGGAGTCGCTGATAGTCGGCCTATGGAGGCTCTGAGCATCCTTGCTTCACAGCTAGGGCTGCGGTTAACCCTGCGTGTAGGCAGTCATCGGAAAACTCCTTTTCGATGGCTTTGCAGAGCAGCATGTAGTCTGCTTTAATGTTTGCCGGCTGTCTGTCTATGAATTTTGATACTGTCCTGTTAGATGTTAGTTTAATCAAATAGATGCAATCATCCACCGTAGCATGAGGATACTTACGCAGGTAGTAATCAATGTCCTGTAAATAGACTTTGGCATCAGGTGAACCCATAGGACCTGGATCAAATTTCGTAACATTTTGCGTGATTTTGTCAAGGTCGCGGTCTGAAGGGGCACACACACGCTGTCCACACAGTCGTCCATATTCGAAACGGGAATCGGGCGAGGGAGCGCAGTGGATGTCCCAGTGTTCATGTGCTTCCTTTAGGAGCAGTTGACATTCTTTGTAGTCCTTCTTCACATTTTCAAGTTGACCTTCAACTCTTCTGAGTTCCTTCTTTTTGTCTTGAAGGGCATCTTCAAGTTCCTTGTTTTCTTGGTGAAGCAAGTCATTATCATGCATCAACCATTTATTTCCTGACTCTGCGCGGTTCAAATCTTGTAACGCTTCATCAAGTTGATTTGAGTCTTGTCATTCTTCTCATGAGATTGTTCCAAATTTTCTTTCAGTGTTTCGTTCTCTTCTTGGAGAGATAGGATTGTTGTTTGTTGATTTGCTAGCTCGTTCTCGGCTACCTTTAATCTCACGACTAATGCTAGCGCGAACTTACCTAACACACTGGTGAGGTCCTTTCCTTCTGGTGGCGTTCCAGTGTGGTCATTCAAAAGTTCTTCAGTGAGTTGCTTCAAATCTTCAGGCTGTGTTTTCTTGACCCGTGTTGTGAAGCGACAAATAAAATTAGAAGTCCATCCTTCCAGTGTTGCTTGAAGGTCATGCAGTTTGGTAAACCGATCGATTGTCTGTTGACTCATCATGTTTTACCGTTTTGTTATTTAGCTTAAAAAAAATTCAACTTGTTGATTATAGTTAATATGTGAGACAAGGTTTAACCTTGAGTGTTTTCTTTTACAACTGTGTTAGTTGAAAATTCCTTTTAGAATTTGTTCCAACTTGTAGGCTTGCGAGATGGGAAGTAGAATTTTGAAATTATTTAGAAATGTAGAGATGCTTCAATTAATTTGTTTGTTGAAACTGTATGTTGATAAATAAAGTTGAATTGAAATTGAGTTGAATTTGTGTTTCACAAAACAAGACAAATATTTAAATTGTGTGGATTGACTTCTTTACTTAACCTTCCTGAGCGGTTAACCTTCCTGGACTCCTGAGCGGGAGTGGGCATTCTGCTCCCGCTCAGGAGTCCAGTCGATTCTGTCCGCCGGTTTCCATTTCTTGAGCACGGTGTACAATGACCGCATGAGCTGAGCTGCGCAGGGGATGAACCAGTTATAAAAGTTAACCATCCCCAAAAACTCCTGCAGCGCCCTGACCATCTGAGGCCGGGGAAAATTCACCACTGTGCACACCTTGTCCGGCAAGGGTATCGCTCCCTCCGGTGAGATGCGGTGCCCCAAAAAATCAATCCCCGTCACGCCGAACTGGCATTTCGCTGGGTTGATTATTAACCCGTGCTCCTCCAACCTCCGGAAAACCGTCCTGAGGTGGGTTACTTGTTCGTCCTCGGACGCGATGACCACCAGGATGTCATCCAGGTAGACAAACACAAATGGCAGCTCACGTAACACCACATCCACCATGCGTTGGAATGTCTGTGCCACGCCTTTTAATCCGAAGGGCATGCGTCAAAACTCAAACAGGCCAAATGGAGTTATTACTGCCATTTTGGGTATGTCCTCTGCGCGCACTGGGACCTGGTGGTAACCACGGACCAGGTCTATTTTAGAAAAAATACGTGCCCCGGCGAGGTGAATGGAAAAATCCTGAATATGGGGAATAGGGTAGCGGTCGTGCGCTGTGGCGTTGTTCAATCTGCGGAAATCTCTGCACGGTCGCAATGATCCCTCGGCCTTAGGGACCATGTGTAGTGGGGATGCCCATGGGCTGTTTGAGCGCCTGATGATGCCCAACCTTTCCAAGTTGGCAAACTCCTGGCGCGCTATGGCCAGTTTAGCTGCGTCCAGGCACCGAGGTCGTGCAAAAATGGGCAGCCCAGTAGTGGTGATAAAGTGTTCCACCCTGAGTTTAGTGATGGCCGCCGAAAATGTTGGGACCGTGAGTGCTGGGAACTGGGTGAGCAGTGTGTGGAACTTACCGCCTGGAGCTGTGACGTTGGCTAGCATTGTTGGCCCGGCTCCTCGAGCTGTACAGGGGAGAGAATCAAAAGACATTGCATTGATCAGGCGTCTGTTAGCAACATCGACTAGCAGCCCATGCGCACACAAAAAAATCAGTGCCCAAGATTGGGAAACTACATGCTGCTATGACGAATGTCCACTCATACATATGGCCATGTAGGGATACAGTCAGTGTCCTCTCACCAAAAGCCCTAATGTCGGAGCCGTTTGCGGCCATCAGCTCGGGGCCGCTACCTCCCGCTAGCCGGTCGGCATAGGATGGCAGGATGAGGCTCTTTTGGGAGCTGGTGTCTACGAGGAACCGTCTCCCCAAGCGTGAGTCCGTCATGTAGAGCAGCTTGTTTTCTTCACTGGCAGTCGCAGCTGCTACTGACTGCTGGCCTTGGCGTTTCCCGAATGCTTGAATTGGCATGGCCGTGCGTTCTCTCCAAAGTGGCGGTGGTAGGAGCAGAGCGTGTCTCTCTCTGGCGCTTCCTGGCCCCCGCTGCCGCTACCATCAGCAGCTCCTCACTTCCGCTGGTCGTCTCGCTGGGTTCCGACGCTGCCGCGTTCACTGTGAGGGCTCTGGTGGTGACTATGATCCGATCTGCCTCCTGGGCTAGCGCCCGGTAGTCACGTGCGGCCAGTAATGGCAAGTTGGCAAGGACCGCTCTTGCCTCTGTTGGGAGGTTCCGGAGGAAAAGGTGGGCAAACAGAAAATGCCCATCGTCCATGCCCATCAACGCCAACATCTTCTCCATCAGTTCAACCGCCGACCCGTCTCCTAACTCGGAGCGCCTCAGGAGCCTCTCTGCTCTCTCGCAGTCCGAGAGTGTGTAGCGCCGGGTCAGCGCAGCTTTGAGAGTCCCGTCTTTATTGTGGGCTGGGAGCTGTTGTAGCAGGCTCGTTACTTGCTGAGTCGTGCGAGCGTCCAGCGCTGCGACCACATAGTAATATCTGGTGTCATCTGCCGTTATTCCCTGGAGGGCGAACTGGGCCTTAGTGTGGAGGAACCAAGACTGCGGGTTGTGCAGCCAAAAGTCCGGTAGTTTGACCGAAACGGCGCACGCATTGCTGGGGCTTTCCGTCCGGGCCAACTCCGGGGTTTTTGCCTCATGTTCCATCATTCGTCAAGGGTCACCAGCGTGGAGAGTGCAATAAACAGACCAGACTTGCACGACAGACGAACTTTATTCACTCTCTCACTTCATTCATACTCAGAAAAAGCAATGAACTCCTACCCCAGGGTCTCTCCTTTTATATCACCCAACTCATTCCCCCTGCTGCCTGAGGTCTTGCATCACAATACATTTAACACATCACCACTCTTATTGTCCCCGCAGCTGCTCCTTCCTGCTGCCTGGGGTTTTACATCACCATACCTTCTCCCATCACAATTCCTATTGTCCTCATCTGTTTAATCCCCCACACTCTTCCGGCAGAGGGACTATTTGGCTCTCCTCTGTTTCCAGTCTGGCATGAATATCCCAGCGTGGGTTCCCCACAGTACACGTATTAGTGTAAATATGAATGTGAGTAGGAATGAACATTTACTTTCATCACACTCAATTCCTCGTTAGGGCACCACCCACATTTTATAGAGGTGGAAACTCTTATGCACAAAGACTTGAGCTTAAGAATTTAGCAATTGGTAAGTTATGCCTTAGTTAATAATCCGATTGAAAATATTTAATCAGTCTCATAATAAACCCTTGTGTGAGTTCTTGTCTCTGAGGATCAAGAAGATGGACAAGAAATCAAACAATAACTCCCATATGTCTTTCAATGATCTAATAAGAAATGTCAGAATAGGTTAACATATTTGCATAACTTTAAAATAGAGAATTTACATGTATCATGGGCATCATAGACTGTTACTAAGTTATTTATCAATCAAGCATTTGTGGAACCACATGAAGCATAGTTTAATTTGTCAGTATACTGGAAATTGGAAAACCATAAAATAGCATTCGTTGAGAAAAGTGGATGCGATTTTTATGAAGAAAATGATAATTATCTTTATAAAAAAAATTTAGAAAATTTGTTTTACTCTGAAAAAAGAACATATATTAATGAAAGACAACATGCATTTTGAGATTCTGATGGGAGTTTGCATAAAATTAGGTTCAAAGAACTTATATCAGGAATATTCTGAAGACAAGTGTAAATTACATAACAGACCGTCAGCCGCAGAAACTTTGAGTCCCAGTGGGTAGCAGGTGGGTCCACTGGATTTTGTTTCCCTGAACCAGCGTGGGTCAGTGGGGAGACCCGTACCACGGTTATGGCCTCCTCCTGGGATCACAAAGGCTGGTCTCCAGCAAACGGGGCGAGGTCCTCTCTGATGCACTGAAGAAGGAATTGGTTTATTGTGCAAAGTCTCATCAGAAAGTCAAATTACATCGCAAACTCGTTTCTTCCAATGTTGGCGGTTTAAATGAGTTGGTTTAAGCTTTAAAAAATTAAACAAAATCTCCTTGCACGATAATTTAAAGAAAAAGAAGAATAAAATAAGAAAAATGAATTTTACAGAAAAGAAACAGGATTTACACGGAGCATGACTGGCTCTGGGCCCCTTTTGAAAAGACAGGAGAAATTGGAGGAGCAGAGAAAGCTGCTCACAGCTTTGGCCAACAACACCCAAGCAGACTCTGAACAAAGAGCCATAAAACGTAGGTTTTCTCTAGTGTTGCAGGGTGGTCCCAAACTTCATAAGACCTGAGGTGGCCCAATTATATGTGAGCTTTTTCCAACAAAGACCATAAACTCGACCTAAAAAGGAAAATGCAATGAAGCTTTGAACGCTATTGGCCAGTTAAGGTGCCGCTATGGACTCCTGCAGAACAGAGGAGAGAGGAGGGGGAGAGAGACACATTTGATCTGAGAGTGAGATCCCCATTTAAGACACATGTTGCTGAATAAAGCCTAAATTTCTTAACTTTAGTGACTAAGATATTCTATTCAATAAAGGAGCATAAAATGCATCTGCATCTACTGTAATTAACTTGTGATAATAAGCATGCAAACATTAATTTCTTCCTAAAAATAGCAGAACATATCACAATCGTATCAAATCGAATCATATCAATAAAAGCATTTGAAACCCATTGTCCGTCCCAGAGTTCAATCAGGTCTTTGTTGGCAAATACTGTCTGAAGAGAAAGAATATGAGTCAGTTCATAGTCCATAAGGCATAAATTCCACTGCAAAGGAAAAAGTTAAATATTCCTGATTCGTCCAGCAGATGGCACAGTGAAACAGGTTGTTTACTGGAGAGTATTGGCTTCCAAAGTCTTGACTATGTCGATCATAAAACTGTAAATTAGAACATTCCTTTGCCAGAGAGTCTTGGAGAAAGGGATTAACTTCCACTTTATGGCCGATGGATAGGGTTACAGCTCTAGTTCTTGGGTGAGAGAAGCAGTCTCAAAAGCCAGACTTTTTGTTATGACCCGAGCGCCGGTTCTGATCGCGCTCAGGCTAAGTTATGTCTCGCTGCCGGCCTTGACAGCTGCGGGCTGTATTCTGGCCTCACCGGGCTCTTATTGTGAAAGTGCTCGGTGGGGCTTCCACCTGTCAACGGCCGGTCAGCTGATTGTCATTACCGTCGTTAGTGCTTCGCCCTTTTAAGCCCGGCACTGGCGATGGTAAGGGGCAGGAGTATCGGTCGACATTGGTCAACGTTACGTCGGAGTGGCTTCGTCCTGCCAAGCCCTGGGTCTGCGCCTCGTCGTGCCTGTGAGTGCCGCAGACCTTCATGTCAGGTCTGTCATCGTTATGTCACAGTTAGCTTGTAGCGGCTGGGTTAGCCCTACGAGCCCAAGTCTCGTCATGTGTGTGTTTAGCCCTAAGGGGTTCATAGTTGTTCATCATAGTCATGTCACAGTTAGCTCGTAGCGGCTGGGTTAGCCCTACGAGCCCAAGTCTCGTCATGTGTGTGTTTAGCCCTAAGGGGTTCATAGTTGTGTTTTGTCACGTCTGGAAATAAATAACATCTTGCCAAACTCTCTGGTGAACTCTGTGGCGTCTCTTGGTGATCTGCGAGGATCACCCCACCACATGACACTTTTGAGATGAAAAAAAAATTCTTCAGCTGTGGAAAATGTGAAAATGACGAGGCAGAGTTCATCTCACGAGTCAGGTTTATTCACATCTTCCAACATCAAAAAACAGAAAAAGGAAGAAACCCAGACATTCATCCTTTAAATACCTCAGGACTTCAAAGCACACAGTCACATTGTCAAAACACACAGTCACATTGTATTTAATCCCAAGTCACAATGCATCTTGACTTGGCGCCTAGCGGCTGCCCCGGCCTTGGATGCGCTCTGCAGAGCGTGCCCAAATGCCAAGTCACGTTTCGTTACCTTGTATTCATACACGTGTAATGACAATAAAGTTGAATCTCATCTCATCTCATCTCATCTTCTTTCAGATCTTAACACCTCCTCCCAAAGCTTCTGGCGGCCAGGAAAATCCCCCCAGGCCGTCTCTCTCTGCATACCAAAGACAAAACTTTCACATCCTCCTGTTATCTCCCAAGAGACCCAGTTCTTTGTTCAATCTAAAATGTGAAGCCTAAAGTGGTATACATATGGAGCATGAAGTGATATACATATGTGCATATGTGTGCCACATGACCCCCCCCCCCCAAATGTCTAAGATGGAACAATGGAATAACAGTCTGCATGTCATGATAAACCATTACACATCAGTCCACGTGCTGCTTGGGCCTCAGTCTCCTCCCGTATCTGCTGTAAGCGGGCTTTACCACTTCCGCGGCGCCGTCCTGCTGTGGAGCTGCTGTCTGAGGGTGAGAACTGTTAGTCAATCTCTGTGGGTGTTCTGGGGAATGTCCCTTAGGGTGTCTGCCGCGCCGAGGAGCCCTGGCCGACAGCACATCCTCGTCCGCCACCACAAAGGCGGGTTTGAGCCTGTTTATGCCAATCTTTTCTTTCCTGCCCCCCAAATCTAGAAAAAAATGCTTATCCCCTGTTTCCAGCACTCTAAATGGTCCATCATAAGGTGGTCGCAACGGTGGGCGATGAGCATTGTGTCTGACAAAAACAAACTCCACGTTTTTTAAGGCCTTAGGCACAAAAACACGCGGAAAACTGTGGTGAACGGGGTCAGGCAGCGTGCCCGATTCCGTACCACTCTGCAACCGCTGAGCCGGGGAGCATTCTGGTGCAGGATTATCTGGGAGAAATTCCCCGGTCAGCCGGAGTGGCTGCGCAAAAACTAGCTCAGCCGGGGAGGCTTCTAAATCCTCTTTAGGTGCAGAACGCAACCCCAATAAAACCCACGGTAGCCTGTCCACCCAATTTGCATCCGTAAGTGACGCTCTGAGAGCTGCTTTCAATGACCCATGAAAACGTTTGCATAACCCATTAGCCTGCGGATTGTACGCGGTTGTGCGGTGGATCGTTACCCCCAGGCTGCGGGCCATTGCTGACCAAAGTTCGGAAACAAATTGGGGACCTCTATCGGACGTAATGTCCGACGGGACTCCAAAGCGCGCTACCCATGCTGTTAAAAACGCGCGCGCCACCTCCTCGGCTGTGGTTGACGACAGTGGGACCACTTCCGGCCAGCGCGTGGTGCGGTCTACCATTGTCAGAAGGTGTGTGCACCCCTGTGACGGTGGGAGGGGGCCTACAAGGTCCACGTGAACATGATCGAACCTCTTAGCTGGGATGTGAAACGGCTCCAAGGGAGCTCTCGTGTGTCTGTGTACCTTGGCTCGTTGACAAGCCATGCAAGCTGCCGCCCACTCACTAAGTTGTTTGCGCAGGCTCGGCCAAACAAATTTCTCTCCCACCATTTTGACCGACGAGCGCACTCCCGGGTGCGCCAGAGAATGAATCGAGTCAAAAACGCGGCGGCGCCACGCGACCGGTACCACAGGACGCGGTCGCCCAGTGGAGACATCACAGATTAGGGGGGCATACCGTCTTGCAGCACCCTGTTCTCCAGCCTTAACCCTGTTGGTCCAGACTGGAGCGCGCGCACATCCGTGTCGCTACCCTGATCCGCGGCCATGGCTGCATAATCTATCCCTACGTGGACTGGGGCCGCCACGGCGCGCGAGAGACAGTCTGCCACTACATTCAGTTTACCCGCCACATGCTGAATATCGGTAGTAAACTCTGAAATGGTGGCCAGCTGCCTCTGTTGCCGGCCTGACCACGGTTCTGAAACCTTGGCCATTGCGAATGTCAGCGGCTTGTGGTCAACGAATGCGGTGAAACGGCGTTCCTCCAGCCAGAACTGGAAGTGGCGAATGGCCAAGTGGAGAGCTAACAACTCCCTGTCGAATACGCTGTATTTTCGTTCACTATCGCGCAAAGTCCTGCTGAAAAAGGCGAGCGGCTGCCAAGCCCCGGCTACATTCTGCTCCCCGACCGCCCCTATTGCCACATCTGACGCGTCAGTAGTGAGCGCTATGCGGACCGTTGGGTCTGGATGTGCCAACAACGCAGTGTTTGCAAGGGCTGTTTTGACCTCAGAGAATGCTCGCTCTCGCTCCGGAGACCATTCGATCTTATTTTTGGGTTTTTGTTTTTTTAGTGCGGCATACAATGGTTGCATGAGCTGCACTGCGTGGGGGTGGAAACGGTTATAAAAATTCACCATTCCCAAAAACCCCTGTAACGCCTTGACTGTTTGCGGCTGGGGAAAATTTGTTACCGCACGCACTTTGTCAGGCAGCGGAACCGCTCCTTCTGGGGAGACGCGATGCCCCAAAAAATCAATCTGCGTCACCCCGAACTGACACTTCGCTGGGTTGATTATTAACCTGTGCTCTCCCAACCTCCGGAAAACTGCCGTGAGGTGGTTTTTGTGTTTGTGTTCGGACGCGCTGGCTACTAAGATGTCATCCAGGTAGACGAATACGAAGGGGAGATCGCGCAACACCGCATCCATCATGCGTTGGAACGTCTGTGCAGCGCCTTTAAGCCCAAACGGCATGCGCAAAAACTCAAATAGGCCAAACGGAGTTAATACCGCTGTTTTGGGTATGTCCTCAGTGCACAGTGGGACTTGATGGTAACCGCGGACCAAGTCTATCTTAGAAAAGACGCGCGCCCCCGCCAAATGAACGGAAAAATCTTGGATATGCGGGATTGGGTAGCGGTTGTGCGCCGTGGTGTTGTTCAACCTGTGGAAAATCTCCGCAAGGTCGCCACGAATCATCAGCTTTCGGGACCATGTGAAGTGGGGAAGCCCATGGGCCGTTTGAACGTCTGATGATGCCCAACTTTTCCAGGTTGGCGAACTCCTCGCGTGCTATGGTCAGTTTAGCTGAATCCAAGTGCTGAGCTTTTGCAAAAACGGGCAGTCCGGTGGTAGTAATAAAATGTTCCACTCCATGTTTAGCGATGGCTGCTGAAAATGTGGGAACCGTGAGTGCTGGGAATTGAGTGAGCAGTGTGTGGAACTTACCGCTTGCCGTTGCGACGCTGGCTTGTGCTGTGGGCGGGGTCACTCGGGCTGAAAAAGGGAATAGAATAAAAAGAAAGTGCATTAACCAGGCGCCTGTTAGCAAGGTCAACCAACAAACCATGTGAGCACGGAAAATCAGCCCCCAACATATTGAAACTCACTGCAGCTCTAACAAAAGTCCACTCAAATGTACGGCCGTGTAGGGACAGAAGCAGGTTCCTCTCACCAATGGTCTTAATCTCCGAGCCGTTCGCTGCTGACGCCCCGTGACCTCCGGGACCTGCCAGCCGGTCAGCGGAGGTAGGCGTGATGAAACTCACTTGGGAGCCTGTGTCCACGAGGAATTGCCTCCCCGAACGCGCATCCGTCAAGTAGAGCAGCTTGTTCTCTTCACCGAGGGCCGCAGCTGCTACCGACCCCCGGGCTTGGCATTTCCCAAGCGCTTGAACTGGCACGGTGGTATACATTTGCGTGCCTTCTCTGCAAAGCGGCGATGGTAGAAACAGAGGGTGTCTCCTCCACGATTCTTGGCCCCCACCACCGCCGTAGTCGGTGGGTCTGCTACCGCCGTCTCTGGCCCCTCACCATCTCCAGCCGTCGCGCCGAACTCTGTTGCTGCTGGGGTGGCCGCGCGCTGTTTGCTGGCGTTGAGAATCCAGTGCGCCTCCTGGGCCAGAGCGCGGAAGTCCCGCTGGGCCAACAATGGCGAACTGGCCAGGGTCGCTCTCGTGGCCGAAGGTAGGGTTCTCAGGAAAATGTGGGTGAAGATGAAGTCGTCGTTGTCTGAGCCCCTCAAGCTCAGCATGTTTTCCATCAGGTCAACGGGCGTGCCATCTCCCAAGTCGTTCAGAGCCAGGAGCTTCTCCGCTCTCTCCTGGACTGAGAGAGTGAAGCGCTGGATGAGCGCAGCCTTCAACCCGCCGTATTTGTCGTCAGCCAGTGGCTGCTCCACAAGGCTCTGCACATGCCGCGCCGTGCGGTTGTTGAGCTTGGCAATCACATGGTAGAACTTCGTATCATCTACCGTTATCCCCCGGAGGGCGAACTGTGCTTCGACCAAGTGGAACCAGGAGCGCGGGTTGTCTCGCCAAAAGTCCGGTAGCTGGACGGTAGCAGCATACGCTTGGCTGGGAGCTCCTGACCCAGCTGGCTCGGGGGAATTTCTTTCGCTCATGATACGTCTTAGGGTCACCAGTGTGGAAAATGTGAAAATGACGAGGCAGAGTTCATCTCACGAGTCAGGTTTATTCACATCTTCCAACATCAAAAAACAGAAAAAGGAAGAAACCCAGACATTCGTCCTTTAAATACCTCAGGACTTCAAAGCACACAGTCACATTGTCAAAACACACAGTCACATTGTATTTTATCCCAAGTCACAATGCATCTTCTTTCAGATCTTAACACCTCCTCCCAAAGCTTCTGGCGGCCAGGAAAACCCCCCCAGGCCGTCTCTCTGCATACCAAAGACAAAACTTTCACATCCTCCTGTTATCTCCCAAGAGACCCAGTTCTTTGTTCAATCTAAGATGTGAAGCCTAAAGTGGTATACATATGGAGCATGAAGTGATATACATATGTGCATATGTGTGCCACACAGCAAAGAATAATTTTATAAATTGGAACTCGGGGTCACACTACAAAGATGAACAAAAACACTGTGACTCATAAGACGAAGAACACGAAGAACACGAAAAACACGAAAACATCGTTCTTTTGAAGCAGAGAGTAACAACAGCGTCTGCATGCACCGCCATTATTATTATTATTATCTAAAGAACTGCAGGCCTCACTTGCCTCAGATTGGACACTGGTCCATGATTCAACAACAACAAAGAGACTGAGCAAAAAGCAAAAACCACTGCTGACCTAAAAGGTTTTTACCAAAAGAACATCTTGATGATCCCCAAGACTTTTGGCAAAATATTCTGTGAACTGATGAGACAAAAGTTGAACTTTTTGGAAGGCGTGTGTCCCGTTACATCTGGCATAAAACTTTCATAAAAAGAACATCATACCAACAGTCAAACATGGTGGTGGTAGTGTGATGGTCGGGGGCTGCTCTGCTGCTTCAAGACCTGGAAAATTTGCTGTAATTGATGGAACCATAAATTCTGTTCTCTACCTGAAAATCCTGAAGGAGAATGTCTGGCCATCAGTTTGCGACATCAAGCTCAAGCCCTCCAATGTGGTTGAATTAAAACAATTCTGCAAGGAAGAGTGGGCCAAAATTCCTCAACAGTGATGTAAGACTCGTCCAACCTGAGTTGGATGTCAGGTAGAAGAGAAAGAGGAATTCTGGAGTAAGTTGGATGAAGTGGTAGAGAATGTTCCCAGGGGGAGAGAGTGGTGATTGGAGTGGACTTTAATGAGCATGTAGGTGAATGGAACAGAAGTGATGAGGAGGTTCTGGGTAGTTATGGTCTTAAGGAGAGAAATATGGAAGGACAGATGGTTGTGGATTTTACTAAAAGGATGAAAATGGCTGTGGTGAACACATACTTCAAGAAGAGAGAGAAACATAGGGTGACTTACAAGAGTGAAAGAAGGTGCATACAGGTGGATTACATCCTATGCAGAAGGAGAAACCTGAAAGAGATAGGAGACTGCAAAGTGGTGGCAAGGAAGAATGAAGCTAGACAGTATCGGATGGTAGTCTGTAGGATGACTGGAAAGCAAGAAGAGGAACAGAGTGAAGGAAGGAGTTGATACAGGCTCTGGGAAGTAGGGAAGAATTACTAGATGACTGGGAAAGTACAGTAAAAGTATTGAGGGAAACAGGTAGAAGGGTATGTGGTGTATTCAGCTGACAGAGGAAGGAAGACAAGGAGACTTGGTGGTAGAATGAGGAGGTACAGTAAAGTATTCAAAGGAAGAAGTTAGCAAGGAAAAAAATGGGATAGTCATGAAGATGAAGAAAGTAGATAGGAGTATTTGGAATCAAGTCGCATGGCAAAGAGAGAGGTGGCAAAGGAAAAAGAAAAGGCATATAGTGAGTTGTATGAGAGGCTAAACCCTAAGGAAGGAGAAAAGGACTTGTATCAATTGGCTAGACAGAGAGATCAAGCTAGAAAGGATGTGCAGCAGGTTAGGCTGATAGAGAATGGTCATGTACTGACAAATGATGAGTGTGCTGAGACAGTGGAAGGAGTGCTTTGAAGAGCTGATGAATAAAGAAAATGAAAGAGAGAGGAGGACGGATGAAGGAAAGATGATGAACAAGGAATTTCTGAGGATTAGCACGGCAGAAGTGAGGGCAGCTTTGGAAAGGATGAAGAATGGAAAGGTGGTTGGTCCAGATGACATACCTGTGGAGGTATGGAGATGTTTAGGAGAGATGGCAGTGGATTTTATAACCAGATTGTTTCACACAATCTTGGAGAGTGAGAGGATGCCTGAGGAGTGGAGAAGAAGTGTTTTGGTACCAATTTTCAAGAACAAAGGTGATGCTCAGAGCTGTAGTAACTAAAGAGGCATAAAGTTGATCAGCCATACTATAAAGATATGGGAAAGAGTTGTCGAGGCCAGGTTAAGAGGAGAGCTGACAATCAGTGAACAGCAGTATGGTTTCATGCCGAGAAGGAGTACTACAGCTACAATGTTTGCTTTAAGAGTGTTGATGGAGAAGTATCGAGAAGGTCAAAAGGAGTTACACTGTGTCTTTGTGGAGAAAGCATATGATAGGGTGCAAAGAGAGAAGTGTGGTACTGTATGAGAAAGTAAGGAGTGGCAGAGAAGTATGTGAGGGTGGTGCAGGACATGTACAAAGACAGCGAGACAGTGGTGAGGTGTGCTGTAGGAGTGACAGATGGATTCAAGGTGGGGGTGGGGTTACATCAGGGATCGGCTCTGAGCTCTTTCTTGTTTGCCATGGTGGAGGACAGGGTGACAGATGACGTCAGGCAGGAGTCTCCATGGACCATGATGTTTGCAGATGACATTGTGATCTGTAGTGAGAGTAGGGAGCAAGTGGAAGAGAACCAGGATAGGTGGAGGTATCCTCTGGAGAGAAGAGGAATGAAAGTCAGTGGAAGCAAGACAGAAACCATGAGTGTGAATGAGACAGAAGCAGGTGTAACGGTGAAGATGGAAGGAGTAGAAGTAGTGAAAGTAGATGAATTTTAATTCCTGGAGTCAACATCCAAAGCAATGGAAAATGCACAAGAGAGGTGAAGGAGAATACAGGCAGTGTGGAGTGAGTCGAGATGAGTATCGGGGTGATTTGTGACAGAAGGGTAACAGCAAGAGTGAAAGGGAAGAGTTACAAGATGGTTGTGAGACCTACAATGATGTATGGTTTGGAGACGGTTACTTACTTAAGCCCATAGCTCACCATGGAGCATAGGCCATCAACAACCCCTTGCCATTGCACTCGGTTCTGGGCTGCTCTCTCTACTCCCCTCCACTTGGTTCCCTCCTGTTTCAGCTCCACCTCAGCCTCTCTGTCTCTTCCCCTGTGGGTTCCAGGTCAGGACTTGGCATGTGATGCTGGGTGCTGGTTTCCTGAGGGTGTGTCTAATCCAGTCCCACTTCTTCCGCAGAATCTGTTCTGCCACTGGTTTCTGTCCCGCTCACTCCCACAGGTCTTCATTCCTGATCTTCTCCAGCCACCTAATGTTAAAGATGCACCTCAGGCATGTGTTAAAGAAAGTCTGGATCTTCTGCTGCATCATCTTTGTTGTCCTCCAGGTCTTACATCTGTAAAGTAGAACAGACTTGACATTAGAGTTGAAGATGTGAAGTTTTGTTCTCGTGCAGATCTCTTTTGATGCCCAGATATTCTTCAGTATGACAAAAACCACTCTTGCCGATCCTGGCTGTGACATCTCGGTCTGTGCCCCCCGTTGATCCACCAGGCTTTCCAGGTAGACAAATGATTCCACCTCTCTGATGGGCTCTCCTCCAACTGTGACTGGTGTGTTGGCAGTGGTGTTAATCTTCATCAGCTCGGTCTTCTTATTATTGATCTGGAGTCCTGTCCCGGCTGATGTAGTCTCCAGGTGAGTAGTCTTGTCCTGCATCTGGCTGTGGTTATGTGACAGAAGCACCAGGTCATCAGCAAAATCGAGGTCATCCAGCTGCGTCCAGAGTGTCCACTGTATCCCGTTTTCCTGCCTGTTGTTGTGATCTTCATAATGTAATCGATGACCAAGAAGAAGAGGAACGGTGACAGCAAGCACCCTTGGCAGACTGCAGTCTTCACTTCAAAGCTCTCTGACAGTTGGCCAGCATGTGCAATCCTGCAGCTCTTGTCCTGGTAGATGCATTGAATGAGGGAGATGATCTTCTCAGGAACTCCAATTTCCCACTTTAGGATCAATAAATTACATCTATCTATCTATCCATCTATTCATCCATCTACCCATCCATTCATCCAGCCAGCCAGCCAGCCAGCCAGCCAGCCAGCAACTTCCACAGCATCCTGCAGTCCACTCTGTCCAAGGCCTTCTCGTAGTCTATGAACTTGATATAGAGGGCTGAGTTCCACTCCAGCAATTGCTCCATAATGATGCATAGGCTGCTGATCTGGTCGGCACAGAATTTGTTCTTGCGGAAGCCTGCCTACTGACCTCGGAGCTTGGGGTCGACTGCCTCCTTCAACCTGTCCAGCAGAACTCAGTTAAAAACCTTGCTCGGCACTGACAGGAGCATGATCCCTGTGTAGTTGCTGCAGTCTCTGAGGTTCCCCTTCTTCGGCGGCTTGATGACAATCCCTTCCCTCCACTGGGCTGGTACATCTTCTCTCTCCCAGATCTTGCTGAAGAGGCTGGTAGCATGTTGACGGCTGTTTCAATGTCTGTTTTGATGGCTTCTGCTGGTATCTCGTCTGGTCCTGCAGCTTTTCCATTCCTCAAGGTAATGATGGCCTTCTTGATCTCTGCTTTTGAGGGCTTGTTGCAGGGCTTGGAGACAGTGGCGCTGACAAAAGACAGGAAATGGAGCTGGAGGTGGCAGAGTTGAAGATGCTAAGATTTTCATTGGGAGTGACTAGGAGGGACAAGATTAGAAATGAGTATATCAGAGGGACAGCTCAGGTTGAGCAGTTTGGAGACAAAGTAAGAGAGGCAAGGCTGAGATGGTTTGGACATGTGCAGAGGAGGAATAGTGGATATATTGGATAAAGGATGTTGAAGATGAAGCTGCCAGGCAGGAGAAAAAAAGAAAGACTACAGAGAAGATTCATGGATGTAGTGAAGGAGGACATGGAGAGGGTTGGTGTTACAGAGGAAGATGCAAGGGATAGGGTGACATGGAGACAAATGATCCGTTGTGGCGACCCCTAAAGGGAGTAGCCGAAAGAAGAAGAAGAAGAAATGATGTAAAAGACTCAATGCCAGTTATTGCAAATGTTTGGTTGCAGTTGTTGCCACCAAGCTTAGCACAACCAATTATTTATTTTAGGGGTCAGTTACTTTTTCACATAAGGCCAGGCAGGTTTTGGATAGCTTTTTTTTCCTTTCATAAATGAAATCATTATTTAAAATCCCCCATAGTCCACCATCTTATTGTGGTGGGGGATTGCGTG
Organism: Pholidichthys leucotaenia; assembly: GCA_020510985.1. Classification (NCBI taxonomy): domain Eukaryota; kingdom Metazoa; phylum Chordata; class Actinopteri; order Cichliformes; family Pholidichthyidae; genus Pholidichthys; species Pholidichthys leucotaenia. The sequence continues at coordinate 130,794,649 of CM035847.1, forward strand.
TCCTAATGATCCCAGGAGTTTTGTTGTCCGGGGCAGTCTGCCTCTGGTAGGGTTTCCCAAGACAAACTGGTGCTCGGTGAAGGGCCAAAAAGGATTGAGTGTATCCTGCCTAGTATGCAGTTACCGGGGCCCTGGAATCAGGCCTGGGGGAGGTGCTTGATGGCGAGCCTCTGGTGGCTGGGTTTCTGTCCATGGGACCTGGCTGGGCTCAGCCCGAAGGAGTTAACATGGATCCACCCTCCAGTGGGCTCACCATCTGCAGGAGCGACCATAGGGGCCCGATGCTATGTGGATCAGGTGACGGTCGAAAGTGGAGACCTTGGCAGTCTCACCCCAACTTTCAAAACTGGCTTTCGGGATATGTAATGTCACCTCTCTGGTGGGGAAATAGCTTCAGCTGGTGCATGAGGCACAAGATTGAGAGATACCGGCTGAATATAGTTGGGCTCACCTCAACGCATAGCTCCGGTTTTCGAACCAGTTCCCTGGAGAGGGGCTGGAACTTGGCCTACTCTGGAGTTGTCTCAGGTGAGAGGTGGCGAGCATGGATGGGCATTCTTGTATCCCTCCGCTTTGCTGCCTCGATATTGGAGTTCTCCCCGGTAGAGAAAAGGGTAGTTTTCCTGTGCCTTCGGGTTGGGAAATAGGTCCTTACCATCATTTGTGCCTGTGCATCAAATGATGGTTCAGAGTAGCCACCCTTTTTGGAGTCTGTGCCTGGGGTGCTGGAAAGTGTTCCTTGTCAAGACTCTGTAGAGGGTTGGAAATAGTTAATAGTTATGTAAGAGGTGAAAAAGACATTTGGATAAGAAAATTTAAAAAAACAGGCACCCCTACAATTTTATGTTATTCTTTAATTGTTTTATTTTTCTACAATGCATTTGTAATCCACCTGGTTCCATTATAACTCATGTGAGTTGAGTGCAGTTCCATACGCCGACCAATAGATGGCGCATGTCGCACAGTGATAGAGAGTAGACTCACGCACTGGAGGACGAAGAATAAACTCCTTGTGTGAAATAACGAAACGTGTTCTGCCGATTCTCTATCACAGGTTGGTAAATACTAATAATTCAAGAGTGCAATATAAACTGTAAGAGTCCTAGGATGTCCGAGATTATATTGTGATAAGTGTGAGGCGAAAAGCGGGTTTGTAAGGGTATTTCTGTTAAAGTTGATGTGTTGTTGTATAAGCTAACCTGCTAATGTTAATGATCGAGTGTATGGGACGTGCCACAACAGTGAAATCCGCCCACGTTAGGAACCATTTGCTTACTTTATTTAAAGACAGTTATGAAACGGTTTTCATACAGTACGACATTTACTGGTTTGATTTGTCACCAAGTGTGCATATTTCGGGTGTATTACCGAATACCAGGAATACTATTGTAAGTGTGTTAGGTACACAGTGGCCAGGTCAGTGCATTGTTAAGAATAACACCACATGCTGTACATTTATGACAGTGCTTAAAATGATTAATGTAAATGTAAGTTCATGGGTTATTGTTTAAAATATAAATATTTGAACAAGTTAAAAGCTATATACATGGGAAGGAGATAAAACCAATAATTCATTTCATGTTAGAGTAATTTGTTAAGAATGTTAAGTATACAGTTAATGTCAAATCGGAAATTGTGATAAATGGACATGATTGTGTTTTATTTAATGGTGATGTGATCAGACAATAAGAGAGAAACTATGGACTTTGATAGTAAATACTAGTCAGTTGATGTTGGTCATGTGAATGACTTGAACGAAGAATAAACTCCTTGTGTGAAATAACGAAACGTGTTCTGCCGATTCTCTATCACAGGCTGGAGAGTTAACTTCCACATGCACGTTTCCTCCTCCTGGGCCGCTACCCAGGGGAGCAACAATTTCATCATACTGGGGGACTTCAACATGGGTAACAACAGTGAAACCTTGAGGGGTGTGAATGGGAGGAATGGCCTGCCCGATCTGTACCCCAGTGATGTTCAATTGTTGGACTTCTGTGCTAATAACAGTTCAATTCAATTGAGATTGAGATTGAGATTGAGATTCAACTTTATTGTCATTACACATGTATGAATACAAGGTAACGAAACGTGACTTGGCATTTGGGCACGCTCTGCAGAGCGCATCCAAGGCCGGGGCAGCCGCTAGGTGCCAGTCATAAAGAAGAAAAGAAAAAAGAAAAGAAATGATATGACACAATAGGCGAGAGAAAAAAAACATGTTTTATCAAATTGACGCTTAATGGGTAAGCGAAATTTTGATTGCAGGCAAAAAAACCCTCAATGCATATTTAGCAGACATTTAGTGGACAATCACACAGCAGAGGGAGGGAGAGCAGTGTGTGTATATTTGCATGTTCAATTCAATTGAACTTTATTTATATAGCACCATTTCACAACAACAGTCATCTCATAGCACTTTCAACTGTAGGGGAAACCCCCACAGTTGCAGAAAACCCCCAGCAATCAGGCAATCCCCTGTGAGCAAGCGTTTGGCGACAGTGGAGAGGAATAACTCCCTTTTAACAGGAAGAAACCTCCAGCAGAACCAGGCTCAGGGAGGGGCAGTCATCTGCTGTGACTGGCTGGGGGGTGAGGGGATAGAGAACATGAAAAGAACAGACATGTAGAGAGCAAACAGCACGATGGGGACTCAATCTATGGGAGAGAACAAACAGATGTTAATGACCAGCAAAAAAAAAAAATAATAATAATAATTCATTGAGAGTGAAGAAAGGAGTGAAGCCCAGTGCATTATTGGAGGTCCCCCGGCAGTCTAAACCTATTAGCAGCATAACTAAGGGAGGGTTCAGAGACACATGATCCCTCCCTAATTATAGGCTATATCAAAAAGGAAGGTTTTAACCCTATTCTTAAAAACAGAGATCGAGTCTGACTCCCGAATCCAGATTGGCAGCTGGTTCCACAAGAGAGCAGCTTGATACCTGAAGGCTCTGCCTCCCATTGTACTTTTGGAGATTCTAGGTATTACAAGTAATCCAGCATTTTGGGAGCGTAGTGCTCTGTTAGGATAATACGGTAGTATCAGATCTTTTAAATAAAAAGGGGCCTGATTGTTTGGAGCTTTGTAAGCTACAAAGCAACAAGAGTTGCAAATTAGCTAATAGCTATACACTCTTTGTGCAACACATCAGATTGATTGTCATTGATTAATTGTCTATGTTTATTGCACTGTCCCTGTCAAATAAACAAATAATCTAAGTAAGAAGAAGGATTTTAAACTTAATTCTAAACTCTATGGGAAGCCAGTGAAGGGAGGCCAGAAGCGGAGAGATATGATCTCTCTTTCTAGTACCTGTTAATGACATATTTCTCGGCCCAGGAAACACGCACGCAGGCTCAGGTAAGATTTGATAGCTTTATTCAACAGTAAAGGGATGTTTGGATGCATGTGTGAGATATGAATGTGGATTGTGGGTGGACGATGAGAGTCGGGAACAGAGCAGCACGCCGTGCGGCCAGGCAACCCTATGGGAGAAACAGAGAGAGGGAAATTAGCTGGGCTAAACCACATGGGGAAGTAATGCAGAGTGATGCTTACTTGCAGAAGGGGAAGGTGGCTGGCGTTGGCTAGGATCTTCGGCCTGGGAGACAGCACCCTGCTGCGCACACGACGGGGCATGGAGATACGGGAGAAGGAGGTGGCGAAGGTGGGAGAATCCGCCGCCAGGGAATCCACCTGTGCATAGGGGAAGGCTGATAGACAGGTAAGTGATAAACAGCTTATGTGTAGTAGCAAAGAGTGGCAGGATGGAAGAGACGATCCTGCTGAGGGTTTGAGCGCGTAGTAGAACAGACGGCTCCAGACCGATGCTCAGGGCGGAGTGGAATAAATAGCCCATCACTGACGAGGTGCAGGTGTGCGTGCAGCTGAGGTGGATGCCTGAGAGAGGCAAGTTGTGACAGTACTCCCCCCCCCCAGTAGCGCCTCCTGGCGCTGGTTTATCCGGGTGCGCTCTGTGGAACTCCGTGATGAGATCTTTGTCCAGCACAAAAGAAGAGCGCACCCAGGATCTCCACTCTGGGCCATATCCCTCCCAATCCACCATGTACTGCAGCCCACGACCTCGACGCCGGGAGTCCAGGATGGAGGCAACTCCCCACGCCGGGTGGCCGTCGATCATCATGGGAGCGGGCGGCGCCCTAGGAGGAGGACTGAGTGGGTCGGAGATCACAGGCTTGACCCTGGACACATGAAAAGTGGGACACACACGGAGGGAGGGGGGGAGGGCCAAACACACAGCCACCGGGTTGATAATTTTGGAGATGGTGAATGGACCGATGAAACGTGGAACCAGCTTCCTCTTCTCGGCCTTGAGATTGATGTCCTGCGATGACAACCAGACCCGTTGGCCCACCTGGTAACTGGGAGCCGGCCTCCTGTGGCGATTGGCTGTTGTGTTGTTGCGCGCCGCCATGCGTAAAAGCGCCTCACGCGCCCTGGTCCACAAGTTCCGGCAGCGTCTCACATGCGCCTGGACAGATGGAACAGCCAACTCACTCTCCTGCTCGGGAAACAAGGGGGGGTCGTAGCCCAATGACGCCCTGAATGGGGACATCCCGGTAGCCGATAATCGTGCCGTATTGTGGGCGTACTCTACCCAGGCCAAGTAAGAGCTCCAGGAGAATGGGTTGGAGGAGGTGACGCAGCGCAGGGCAGCCTCCAGCTCCTGATTGGCGCGCTCACACTGCCTGTTAGATTGGGGGTGATGACTGGAGGAAAGACTCACCGTGGCCCCCAGGGCATTGCAAAAGCACCTCCACACTTGTGACACGAACTGAGGCCCTCGATCAACACGACGTCCACAGGGATCCCGTGCAGCCTGACCACATGTTGGACAAGGAGGTCGGCCGTCTCTCGTGCCGAAGGGAGACCCCGGAGTGGCACAAAGTGGGCAGCCTTGGAGAACCGATCCACAATCGTCAGAACCGTGTCGTAGGTGTTAGAGACAGGGAGGCCAGTGACGAAGTCGAGGGCGATGTGCGACCAGGGCCTGCCCGGGATCGGCAGGGGCTGGAGTAGGCCTACGGGGGGGGGGGGGGGAATTCGGGGACTTGCCAGTGGCACACTGGGGGCAAGCCCAGACGTAATTGGCGACATCCTTTTGGAGACCGGGCCACCAGAAAGAACGTTGAAGGAGGTCCACTAGTCGGGAGACACCAGGGTGACAGGCGAGCTTGGACGTGTGGGCCCAGTGAATGACCTCCCCCCGAACAGCTGATGGAACGAAGAGCCTCCCTTCCGGACCGCCGCCAGGGTCCGGTTCAGCCTCCAGCGCCTTCCGGATCTTGTCCCTTATGGACCAGGAGACCGCCCCCACAACACACGAGCTGGGTAGGATGGTGTGGTCCAGCTCCTCCGGAGCCTCAGGAGTAAACTGTCTAGACAGGGCGTCGGGCAACCCATTCTTTGAGCCTGGACGGTAGGTGATGGTGAATTGGAACCGAGCAAAAAACAGAGACCAGCGCGCCTGGCGGGAATTCAGATGCCTGGCTGACCTCAAATACTCGAGATTCTTGTGGTCCGTCCAAACCACAAAAGGCTGAGCTGCCCCCTCCAGCCAGTGGCGCCACTCCTGCAGCGCGAGCTTGACAGCTAGAAGTTCCTTGTTGCCGACGTCATAATTACGCTCGGCTGCCGACAGCCGCCGGGAGAAGCCGCAGGGCCGCTTGACACCATCCACCGGTGATCGCTGGGAAAGCACCGCCACCACCCCCGTGTCAGATGCGTCCACCTCCACCAGACACTGCAGCGCGGGGTCAACCTGGGTTAGGACCTGGGAGGAAGAGAACTCCGTCTTCAGGGTCTCAAATGCGGTTTCTGCCTCCTTGGTCCACTGGAAGGGCACCTTGGGGGAAGTGAGGCGGGTCAGGGGAGTAACGATGGCACCAAAGTTGGGGACAAAGCGACGGTAGAAATTGGCAAAGCCGATAAATTGTTGCACCTGTTTCCTGGAGGTAGGCGTGGGCCACTCGACCACCGCTTTAACCTTGGCGGGGTCGGGGAGAATCTGGTTAGGGGAAATAACAAATCCCAGGAAAGAGGTGGTCTTGGCATAAAACTCGCATTTCTCCGCCTTGATGTAAAGCCTGTTTTCCAACAACCGCTGCAGAACCCGCCTCATGTGAGCCTGGTGCTCCTCCCGAGACCTGGAGAAGATGAGAATGTCATCCAAGTATACGATGACGAAGACCCCCATGAAATCTCATTGGACGTCATTGATGAGTCGCTGGAAGATGGCGGGAGGGTTGGTGAGCCCAAACAGCATTACTAAGTACTCGAAGTGGCCGCTGGGTGTCCGAAAAGCCGTCTTCCACTCATCGCCCTCCCGGATTCGGACGAGATGGTAGGCGCTGCAGAGATCTAACTTCGTGAACCAGGTCACCCCCTGGAGGGAGTGGAAAGCGGTGTCCATAAGAGGCAGGGTGTAGCGGTCCTCCACCATGATGTCATTAAGGGCCCTGAAGTCAATACACGGACGAAGGGACTCATCTTTCTTGGAGACGAAGAAGAAACCGGCACCAAGCGGGGACGAGGAGGGGCGAATGATCCCAGCGTTGAGCGACTCTCTGATGTACGTGTCCACTGCCTCACGTTCAGGAGCAGAAAGGCTGTATAGGCGGCCGGATGGTAATGGCGCCCCCGGGAGGAGGTTTATGGCACAATCATACGGGCGGTGAGGAGGAAGAGACATCGCCTTGGACTTACTGAACACAATTCCCAAGTCGTGGAACTCCTGGGGCACCAGGGTAAGGTCCGGAGGAGCGGAGACCGGAGCGGGCGGAGGAGAGGATGGGGTGCATGCCGCAGACTGGAGACAAGTGCTCAGGCAGAAGGAACTCCATGAGAGGACACTACCAGATTGCCAATCGAGGACGGGGTTGTGCAGGCGCAGCCACGGGTAACCCAGTATGACGGGAGCCGGAGAGGAAGACAAGACATACAGGCAGAGGTCCTCACGGTGGTTGCCAGAAATTATTATTGGCACCGGCTTGGTGCGGTGTGTCACTACTCCCAGGGGCGAGCGAGAAAGGGTGACGAGGTTGAGTGGAGCTGACAACGGCTGACAGGGTATACCCAAACGGGTTGCCAGGCTCTTGGAAATAAAGTTTTGCTCTGCCCCCAAGTCCACCAGTGCGTGAGTAAGGTGCCCGGTGGAGTTGTGGCAAAATCTGATGGGCAGAGAGCAGTTGGAGAGGGGATTTGGCCGGTTAGAGTCCACGAGGCCCCCTACAGTGACTCGCGGACCCCCCGTTTGGCTTGACCGGGCATTGCTCCACGGTATGCTGGTCGCCTCCGCAATACATGCAGAGGCCCAGCTCCCGTCGGCGTTGTCTCTCTGCTAGAGGGAGCCTGGTGCGCCCGACCAACATAGCCTCTGGCTCATTGGCGGACTCCGGAGCGGGTAACGCCAGGGGGCGAGACTGAGGAACGTGGGCGGAGAATCCATGCGGGCGGCTGACAGACTTCCACTCGGCGGCCCGCTCCCACAGCCTATTATCCAAACTAATAGTTAGAGAGATTAGCTCGGACAGCCGCCCTGGAAGGTCTCGGCTGGCCAACTCGTCCCGCAGACCAGGACTGAGGCTATGGAGGAAAATGCTGCAGAGAGATGCCTCTCCCTAGCCAACCTCCTCCGCTGCCACCCGGAAGTCAACAGCGTAATCCACCGCCGACCAGCCACCCTGTTGAAGGCTAAGGAGCCAGTCGGCGAGGACGCTGTCACGACGCGAGTGATCAAACACCTCGAGAAAGTCCTGCACGAACTGGTCATAGGAGAGGCTCGCGTAGCTGGGCTTTGACATGACGGCGTAAGCCCAAGCTAACGCTCGCCCCTCCAAGAGATTAGCCATATAACCAATTCGGCTGTGGTCTGAGGGGAAATCCCCGGGAATGCGCAGGAACACCAACTCACACTGTAAGATGAATCCCTGTGCCTCACCGAGCTTCCCGTCGAAGCGAGTGGGGATTGGGATCGGCGTGAGCCGGGTCAGCGCTCCCGAGCTAGGCTGGCCAGCCGCAGAGGCGGCCAAAGCCGGTCCGCCCTGATGAGCCGGTGGGGGGGAAACGCCTGCTGGGGGTCAAGGCGGTCTAACCGGTGAGTTATTATAGTTAATTGGTTGAATATCACCTGCTGTTGATGAGCTATCATATCCACTCGAGCCTCGAGGGTGGAAAAACGGCGCGCGAGCCCGCTGTCCGCTGGGCCGCTTTGCTGGAGCCATACTGACATATTTCTCGGCCAAGGAAACACGCACGCAGGCTCAGGTAAGATTTGATAGCTTTATTCAACAGTAAAGGGATGTTTGGATGCGTGTGTGAGATATGAATGTGGATTGTGGGTGGACGATGAGAGTCGGGAACAGAGCAGCACGCCGTGCGGCCAGGCAACCCTATGGGAGAAACAGAGACAGGGAAATTAGCTGGGCTAAACCACACGGGGAAGTAATGCAGAGTGATGCTTACTTGCAGAAGGGAAGGTGGCTGGCGTTGGCTAGGATCTTCGGCCTGGGAGACAGCACCCTGCTGCGCACACGACGAGGCATGGAGATACGGGAGAAGGAGATGGTGAAGGTGGGAGAATCCGCCGCCAGGGAATCCACCTGTGCACAGGGGAAGGCTGATAGACAGGTAAGTGATAAACAGCTTACGTGTAGTAGCGAAGAGTGGCAGGATGGAAGAGACGATCCTGCTGAGGGTTTGAGCGCGTAGTAGAACAGACGGCTCCAGACCGATGCCCAGGGCGGAGTGAAATAAATAGCCCATCACTGACGAGGCGCAGGTGTGCGCGCAGCTGAGGTGGATGCCTGAGAGCGGCGAGTTGTGACAGTTAAAACTTTTGCTGCAGCATTTTGGATCAACTGAAGACTTTTTAAAGATATTTTGGGACAACCTGATAATAAAGAGTTACAATAATCTAATCTAGAGCTAACAAAAGCGTGGATCAGTTTCTCAGCATCACTCTGAGACAAGATGCTCATAATCTTGGCAATATTACGCAAATGATAGAAGGCAGTCTTAGAAACGATTTTAATATGTGAATTGAAAGAGAGATCTTGATCAAAAATAACAGTTTGTCCATAACGAACACCATGTTCAAGCATAAGGTTGTCCATATATGCACTTGGCACCAGGACACTCTAGGTCACAGGTTGATGATCAATTTTGTTATTGTCACCAGACTTGCGACTGTATATCTTGGACACTCAGGTGAACAGAGGTGCAGAGCTGTCAACTGATCATCACCTGGTGGTGAGTTGGATCTGATGGTGGGGGAGAATGCCATTCAGACTCAGTAGACCCAAACATATAGTGAGGGTGTGCTGGGAATGTCTGGCTGAGGCCCCTGCTCGAGAGGTCTTCAACTCTACCCCTGTCACAACTCGCCGCTCCCAGTCATCTGCCTCAGCTGCGCGCACACCTGCGCCTCGTCAATCACGGGCTATTTAACCCACTCGGCCCAGAACATCGGTCTGGAGCCGTCTGTGTATCTACGCTCTCAATCCCTCCGCAGGATCGTTCCTTCCCGACCTGCAGTTCCTCTCATCAGCACGTAAGCTGTATCTCCACTCACCTGTCTTCCAGTCTCTCCCCTGTGCACAAGTGGATTCCCTGGCAGCGGATTCCTCCCGTCTTCGCCATCTCCTCTCCCCTCTCTTCCACTCCTCGTTGTGTGCGCAGCAGGGCGCTGTCTCCCAGGCAAGAGACGCTCCTCGTTCACCCACAGACCATTCACATTCCACATACACGCACTCATACACTCCTTTGTTGTTGAATAAAGCTTTTGAATCTCACCTGAGCCTGCGTGCATGTTCCCTGGGCCAGTAATTATGTCAGTACGGCTCCAGCAGGGCGGCCCAGCGGACAGCAGGCTCGCACGCTGTCTTTCCACCCTCGAGGCTCAGGTGGACTTGATCACTCATCAACAACAAGTGATACTCAACCAATTAACCACGATTACTCACCGGCTGGATCGCCTCGACCCTCAGTAGGCGTTCCTCCTGGCTCATCGTGGCGGATCAGCTTCCGCTATTCCCGTGGCTGGCCAGCCTAGCTTGGGAGCGCCCACCCGGCTCACTCCATTCCCCACTCCCGCACGCTTTAACGGGAGGCTCGGTGAAGTGCGGGGGTTCATCCTCAGAAATCAGAAATCAGAAATCAGAAAAAGATTTATTGCCAAGTACATTAACAGATCACTGATAACATACGAGAGAATTTGACTTGACACAGTAATGAACCTGCATTTCCGTGCCGCGGCGCATCTGAAACGCGCCTATCAGCAGGAGGGTACAGGTAGCATAAGGATAATACAATAGGAAGGAGCAAAAAAATCATTGATTCAAAATACTGGTTACATAATTAATCAATATTAAGAGTTCAAGGGAAAAAAAAGCTCTCATTGCACATACATTCGCTACACAGGATTCACGAGACACAAGAGAGCAGTGTATATCTTTATTCAGTTCATGGATCAGTGTGTGTGCGGTGTTGAGCAGTGTTAATGATAATAAGAGAGACCCAAGGACACTTGGCAGAAGATGTTTTGTCTGGCTGGCGCCCAGTCCTTATCTGGCGCAGTGCAGCTGACTGTCCAAGGCCTTGTGCTCGGTGATTTTGAAAACACAGTTTGCAGACAGCCAGGAGGAATTTTCATGGGGAATGAGCCAAATAGGACTGATCACAGAGAAGGCTTATATTTCTTCTGTAGATTCAGTACTAGTCCTTCATTGCGGGGCTTTAAATCCGTCGTGGAAAGACCTAAGCGAAATCATGATGTAATCCACCTTACGAGACAGTTCTCCAGTAGTCGCTATCAGGGTCTTCTCCAGTTTTTCAATTTGATGGATGCACCTTGCCTGGTCAGCATTTTGATAGGTTGAATCCATCTTCAGCAATTTGCAGTAAACCAGGACAATTCCAGTCCCAATCAGAAAAATCCCGATCACCAATATTACGAAGATAAACAAATCTTCAATATCTTCGATAGAGAGATTAGTGAGACACAGCATTTTCCAATTACCTGTGTCACGTAAATAGCCCGCTGGAGCCGTTCCAGCGGGGCAGACAGCTTCCCCCGGAGCACTTTTCCTTGTTGAAAAAATAGTGTCAATTGTGTTCAAAGCCCAGCTTATTAACTCCATAATTTCTTTTCAGCGGTCGCAGTTAGACGCAGACAGACAACAGCAAGCTGGGATCCAGTAGTTAGGAGGGGAGGAAAAGGTCAGAGCAGGAGAGAAGAAGAAAGCGTCTACTCTCTTGGGAGGGCGGAAGTGAAGAGGAGTGTGACACATCCTGCAGTGTGAGTCGGTGTTTCAGAGCGTTCCCAGGGATTTTCCCTCAGACCACAGCCGGATTGGGTACCTGGCTAACCTCTTGGAGGGGCGAGTGTTAGCTTGGGCTTACGCAGTCATGGTGAAGCCCAGCTACGCGAACCTCTCCTATGCCCAATTCGTGCTGGATTTCCTCGAGGTTTTTGACCACTCGCGTCGTGACAGCGTCCTAGCCAATCAGCTCCTTAGTCTTCACCAGGGTAGCCGGTCAGCGGCCGATTATGCTGTTGACTTCTGGGTGGCAGCGGAGGAGGTTGGCTGGGGCAAGGCGTCGCTCTGCAGCATCTTCCTCCGCAGGCTCATTCCTAGTCTGCGGGATGAGTTGGCTAGCCGGGATCTTCCGGGGCGGTTGTCTGAATTAATCTCCCTGACAATCAGTTTAGATAACAGGCTGCGAGAGTGGGCCGCCGAGCGGAAGTCCTACAGCCGCTCGCGCGGACCCCCCGCCCGCACCTCTCAGTCTCGCCCCCTGACGTTACCCACTCCGAAGTCCATCGATGAGTCTGGGGCGATGTTGGTCGGGCGAACGAGGCTCCCCCTAGCGGAGAGACTGCGCCGCCAGGAGCTGGGCCTCTGCATGTATTGCGGGGGCGCCCGGCACTCCGTGGAGCATTGCCCGATCAAGCCAAACGGGGGGGTCCGCGAGTCACTGTAGGGGGCCTCGCGGACGCCAACCAGCCAAATCCCCTCTCAAACTGTTCATTGCCCATTAGGTTCTGTCACAATTCCACCGGGCACCTCACTCACGCACTGGTGGACTCGGGGGCAGAACAAAACTTTATTTCCAAGAGCCTGGCAACCCACTTGGGCATCCCTTGTCTACCGTTGCCAACTCCCCTTAACCTCATCACCCTATCCCGTTCGCCCCTGGGAGTAGTGACGCATCGCACCAAGCCGGTGTCAGTCATTGTCTCAGGCAACCACCGAGAGGACCTCAGCCTGTTCGTCCCGTCCTCCTCGGCTTCCCCCATCATCTTGGGCTACCCGTGGCTGCGCCTCCACAACCCCGTGCTTGATTGGCAGTCTGGAAGTGTCCTCTCGTGGAGCTCGTTCTGCATGGGCACCTGCCTCCAGTCTGCGGCTTGTGCCCCATCCTCTCCTCCTCCTGCTCCTGTCTCATCTCCTCCGGACCGTACCCTGGTGCCCCCGGAGTTCCACGATCTGGGGCTCGTCTTCAGCAAGTCCAAGGCAATGTCTCTTCCTCCTCACCATCCGTATGACTGCGCCATAAACCTCCACCCGGGGGCGCCGTTACCATCCGGTCGCCTCTACAGCCTGTCTGCCCTGGTGCAGGAGGCCATGGACACATACATCAGGGAGTCGCTCAGCGCTGGAATCATTCGCCCCTCCTCGTCTCCACTCGGGGCCGGGTTTTTCTTCGTCTCCAAGAAGGATGGATCCCTGCGCCCGTGCATCGACTTCCGAGCCCTGAACGACATCACGGTGAAGGACAGATACACCCTGCCGCTCATGGACTCCGCCTTCCACTCCCTCCAGGGGGCCACCTGGTTCACCAAGCTGGACCTCCGCAGCGCATACCATCTCGTTCGGATCCGGGAGGGCGATGAGTGGAAGCCGGCATTTTGGACGCCCAGCAGTCACTTCGAATACCTGGTTATGCCGTTTGGGCTCACCAATGCCCCTGCCATCTTCCAACGGCTCATTAACGACGTCCTGCGAGATTTCCTATGGGTCTTTGTATTCGTATACTTAGATGACATCCTGATCTTCTCCAGGTCTTGGAAGGAGCACCAAGCCCACGTGAGGCGGGTTTTGCAGCGGCTTTTAGAGAACAGACTATATGTCAAAGCATAGAAATGCACAGGTGGAATCCCTGGCGGCGGATTCCTACTGTCTTCGCCATCTCTTCTCCCCTCTCTTCCACTCCTCGTTGTGTGCGCAGCAGGGCGCTGTCTCCCAGGCAAGAGATCCTTTGCCAACGCCAGCCACCGTTCCATCTGCAAGTAAGCAACTGTCAGTACATTAACCCCGCACGGTGAAAGTGAACTCATACCCCTGTCTCTGCTCTTTCCATAGGGTTGCCTGGCTGCACGGCGTGCCATTCTGCCCCCGACGCTCCTTGTTCACCCACAGACCATTCACATTCTGCATACACGCACTCATACACTCCTTTGTTGTTGAATAAAGCTTTTGAATCTCACCTGAGCCTGCGTGCGTGTTCCCTGGGCCAGTAATTATGTCAACCCCCTCCAAAAGAACGTCAACCACATCCTGTGAGAGTCTGGAGACATGGAGTCTGAGCGGGCTATGTTCTCCACCTCCATTGTTGAAGCGGCTACCCAGAGCCATGGCCGCAAGGTTGTTGGTGCATTTCTTGGACACCAATGGTGAGGGGAGCCATCAAGCTAAAGAAAGAGTCCTATCGAGCTTGGTTGGCTTGCGGGACTTTCAAAGTAAACATAGTGATGCACAAATCTATGCTAGAGTTTAACAGGATGCATCTTTCTAAAATGTATAACCATATGATATCAAGATTTGCTGCACCAGTGCGACTCAAAAAAAATTAGAACACTGTCAGCTCTTTTTAATAATTTAAATTAAAAATTCAAACTTTCATATATTCTATATACATTACATATAAAGTTCGCTGTCTCAAGAAATTTCTGCTTTAAATTTTGATTATTATGACTAAGCTGTTTGAATTAAATTACTGAATCATGTTTTTTTGTTTTTAATGCACAAGTATAGTCCTGCCAGACTGAGAGCTGCGGTGAAGATTGATGAATATTCTGTCGCTTACTGTGTGTTTGTGTGTGTGTGTGCGCGTGTATTTGTGTGTGTGTGAGAGAGCGAGACAGAGGGAGAGAGAGAGAGAGAGAGAGACAGGACAGAGGGTGGGGGGATGGTGTGTGTGATATCCTACCGTGTAGCAATGATCACACTTGAGTTATTTCTTTGGCTAACTCTGCCATTTATTCTGTAACACACAAACAAGACTGAACATGGATTCTGCGCGGGGTTTTCACACTCTTATTCTAATGTGTCCCCTTCATAGTAGTGCTGAACAATACAGGTAGTTCCCCCTAGAGGCATGTGCCAGTAATGTTCTATTTTAGACTTGCAGTCTACCACATCCCTCCCCTCTAGATTAAACTACTCTTAATTACACTAGCCAATTACTAGACATCCTGGAACTCCAATTTAACCCTGAACTATCACAGTTACTTTTTAATTTCTTAAACACATGTGTCATACACATAATTTCTTTCTTTTTTTTTTTTTTTTTTCACATGTATAACACACATAACAGTCTAACTGGGGATTTGGTTTGACTACCGCATCCCAGTGAGGTTCCAGGACGCATTCTTGTCCTGTGGCTGGGGAACTCACTACTGACTAAGTATAGTCCTTCAAGTAGTCTGGAGCTCTCCGAGCTCGCTGAGATCTTCTCACGGCGGGTGAGCCAACTGCAGGTGAAGACTCAGACTGCTCCACTGTTTCGGCTGCTGCAGTGCTGCCCGTAGAATCTGCAGAGACGGTTACCTCAGGTTTCACCTGAAGTGGTGGTTCGTTGATGCTCTCCTCAGGATGGGTGTCAGACAACACCTCTGGTGCCATCGGCAGGGGAATGGAGCTCCTACCACGAACTTGGTCGATGTGTCGCCTCACCACTTGTCCATGACCTAATGTCACCTTGAATGACACAGGGCCTGTCTTTTCTGTTATTTCTCCTGGTACCCAGGCTGGTCCTGAGCCAAAGTTGCGGGTGTAGACCACGTCTCCTTCTCTCAGTATTCTCTCTCTAGCATGCATGTCATGATAACCTTTTTGTTTCTCTTGTTTATCATGCACTTTGTTTCTGAAGTCTGGATGTATTAAGTCAAATGTTGACCTCAACTTCCTTCCACACAACAGCTCAGCTGGTGACTTGCCAGTTGTAGATTGGGGTGTTATTCGATAGCTGAACAGAGCTCTCGACATTCGGGTTTCAATAGAGTCTCCTGTCATCTTTTTCATGAGTGACTTGAACGTCTGCACGGCCCTCTCGGCTAAGCCGTTAGAAGAAGGATGGTATGGCGCAGTCGTGATGTGACGTATGCCATTCTTTTCAGAAAACTCTTGGAACTGTTCACTCGTAAAACATGTACCGTTATCTGATACTATGATTTCAGGTAGCCCATGTTGGCTGAAACTCTTTCTAAGACATTCAATGGTAACAGTAGAAGTAGAGCTACTCACAGAATATGCATCGATCCACTTTGAGTATGCGTCAACTATGATCAGGAACATTCTTCCCATCCATGGACCTGCGTAGTCAATGTGAATTCTTCTCCATGGTTTATCTGGAACTTCCCAGGGATGTAGTGGGGCTGCTGGAGGACTGTTCCTGTTCTCCTGGCATGCCGCACATGACTTCACAAGCGCCTCCACCTCTGCATCCATGTTGGGCCACCACATGTAGCTCCTCGCCAACGCTTTCATGCGAGTGATGCCAGGGTGTGCTTGGTGTAGTTGTTGCAGTAAGGCATTCCTACCAGGTGGTGGAACAACCACGCGTCCTCCCCACAGGATACAACCTTCCTGGGTGCTGAGCTCATCCTGTCGTCTGGCATAGGGAATGAACTCAGGACTGTTCATCTTCGGCCATCCTCGCAAGATGTATTCTCGCACTCTTGCTAGAACAGGGTCTTTGTCTGTCCACTTCTTTATTTGTTGTGCGTTCACCAGGGGCACGCCAATATCTTCAAACAATAGCACTCTCTCCTCCTCCTCAGGCGTGCTGTCTCTTCCTCCATCCAAGGGTAGCCTACTCATCGCGTCAGCATTCGTATGGTCCCGTCCGGCTTTGTAAACGATGGTGTACTCATACGCTGCTAATGTAACGGCCCATCTCTGAATTCTCTGAGATGTCATCTGGGGTATGGCTCTCATTTCACTGAACAGTGAAATTAGTGGCTTGTGGTCAGTCACTATAGCGAACTGTCTCCCGTACAGGTATTTGTGGAATTTTTTTACACCAAATACTACTGCAAGGCCCTCCTTGTCTAGCTGGGAGTAGTTTTTCTCAGCTGCACTAAGAGTTCTTGAGACGAACCCTATGGGTCTCTCTGAGCCATCCTCCATACGATGAGAGAGTACAGCACCCACACCGTAGGGTGATGCGTCACACGCCAGGATGAGTGGTTTGTTTGAATCATAGTGCACTAACACACTACAGGACTGAAGTAGCGCTTTGGACTCTTCAAACGCCTTCTGCTGCTTGACCCCCCATGACCATTTTTCTTCCTTCTTAAGTAAGGTATGTAGTGGTGCCAGCAGCGTGGAGAGCTTTGGGAGGAACCTATGGTAATAGTTCAACAAGCCCAGGTAGGCTTTTAACTCAGTAACATTTTGTGGCTCAGGCGCCTCCGCAATGGCTTCCACTTTGTCTGTTAGAGGGTGTAGACCACTGGCGTTAATCTTGTGGCCTAGGAACACCACCTCTTTTCCCATGAACTCACACTTGCTTCTTTTCAACCTCAGACCGCTTTTCTCCAACCGTTGAAGCACTTCCTCCAGCGTTTTCAGATGTTCTTGTTCATTTGGTCCTGTACAAAGGATGTCATCCAAATAAATGGCAACATTCGGAATTCCACCTAGGATGCCCTCCATAGTTCTCTGGAATATAGCAGGACTGGAAGCTACTCCAAATGGTAAGCGTGTGTAGGTATATAAGCCTTTGTGTGTATTGATGGTTACATACTTTCTTGATTCTTCTTCCAGGACTACTTGTTGGTAGGCGTGACTCATGTCTAATTTCGTGAAGTGTCGGCCGCCATTCAGCTGTGCGAAGAGGTCCTCCACTTTAGGAATTGGATACTGATCCACCCGTGATGCTCGATTGACAGTGAGTTTGTAATCTCCACATATTCTAATGGAGCCATCCGGCTTTCTCACTGGGACTATGGGCGCCGCCCATTCTGCAACCTGCACTGGCTCAATGATCTTGTCATCCAGCAGCCTCTGTAGCTCGCTTTCGACCAGTGGCTTGACTGCATAGGGTACCGGTCGGGGTTTGCAGAATCGTGGTTGGGCCTCCTTGTCCACATTAATCTTTGCAGTGACACCTTTTAGCTGTCCTACGCCTTCTTTGAACACCTCAGCGTGTCTTTCGAGGATCTCCTCCAGCTGCAATTTGGGCTGAGATTCCACCTTATTCACCAACTGATCCATCATGGCCAGTTCTTGTAGCCAACTTCGCCCTAGTAGATTTGGTCCTTCGCTCCCAACTACTACTACAGGTAAGTCCTTTTCTTTGTTTTCGTGCTGCACCTTCACTTGTGCCATGCCTAGCACGTCTAGCTTCTCTCCTGTGTACGTTTTTAATTTTAATGAACAGGGATTTAATTCTGCTGTGTCTGTTTTCTTCCACAGTTGTGTATATTGCTGTTTACTTAATATGGTTACTCCACAGC
This sequence comes from Pholidichthys leucotaenia, assembly GCA_020510985.1. NCBI lineage: Eukaryota > Metazoa > Chordata > Actinopteri > Cichliformes > Pholidichthyidae > Pholidichthys > Pholidichthys leucotaenia. The sequence continues at coordinate 130,812,414 of CM035847.1, forward strand.
CTGTATCAACTTCAAATGTTACTTTCATTCCATTAACATTCATGGTACGCGTGATGGGCGCTACCTTGGTCAGCTCCTCTGACGTGTTGTAAATTGTGTGAAAACCCATGTCTTCTGTATCACTTTCTCCCTCCCCTCTCAGTTGATTCGCTCGCTGTTCCTTTCCTGGGCCCTTGTTTTCATACTTTTGCCCATTAACTGTCGCTTTCAGCACCTGTGCGCTGTCCACCTTTATTCTACATGCTTTCTTAATGTGCCCTCGCTTGCCACAATTATGACACAGCTCAGTGGCAAATTTGCACTCGGCAGCATTGTGCTGGCCTTTGCAGCGATAACAACTGGGGAATTTGTGCTGAGTTTTGTCAGTCGACACTTTGTGGACACCTACTTGGGTCTTAGGCACACGAACATGCGTTGCTGTGTCCTCTGCTAGTTTCCTTTGCATTTCTCTCACATCTTTAGATGCTGTTTCCATCGCTTGGCATAATTCCAAAGCCTTCGCAAAAGTGAGTTTTGTTTCAGATAAAAGTCGCCGTTGCATTCGGTCATCATTCACTCCACACACAAGTCTGTCTCTTAACATTTCTTCCAATGAGACTTTGTAATCACAGTGCAGTGCTAATTTCTTCAATTCTGCCACATACTCTGCTATGGACTCAGTGTTCCTCCTTATGCGTGAATTAAATTTGAATCGTTGTACGATTTCACTCGGTTTGGGGCTGAAGTGCTTCTGAAGCTCAGCAGTAAGCTGGTCGTACGTTTTATCTTTCGGTAATGCAGGGCTTATTAAATTTCTCAACAAGCTGTAAGTAGTTGCACCAACTCCACTCAACAGTACAGCCTTCCTTTTGTCTGGCTCCTCAATGTCATTAGCTTGGAAGAAAAAGTCCAACATTTCACTATATTCTTCCCATGACTGAGTCGAGTTATCAAAAGGGGTTACCGTTCCGATTACAGCCGCCATTGCTCGTCGTGGTGGGGAAACCTCGTTTTTCCTCCTCTGAACTTGCACTCGAACTACTGGAGTCACTTGAGTTCGCCACACTTGCAATGTTCTCTGTTTCTCGCCGCTGATTTTTTTGTTTTAATCCTCGTCGCCAATTGTGTGATATCCTACCGTGTAGCAATGATCACACTTGAGTTATTTCTTTGGCTAACTCTGCCATTTATTCTGTAACACACACAACAAGACTGAACATGGATTCTGCGCGGGGTTTTCACACTCTTATTCTAATGTGTCCCCTTCATAGTAGTGCTGAACAATACAGGTAGTTCCCCCTAGAGGCATGTGCCAGTAATGTTCTATTTTAGACTTGCAGTCTACCACAGTGTGGCAGGGCAGTTTTGTTTAATTGCATCCGCCAAGGAGGTTATGTGATCATCAGCGTTGGTTTGTCTGTCTGTTTGTCTGTTTGTTTGTTAGCAAGATAACTCAAAAAGTTATGGACGGATTTTCATGAAATTTTCGCAGATTGTCAGAAATGGGGTATCCTACAGATGATTAGATTTTGGTGGTGCTCCAGATCACCGTCTGGATCCAGGAATTTTTTAAATGATTCTTTTTTTTTTATTTAACATTGCGAGGTAGGGCCATTTTTTTTTTGTTTTTTGTGCATGTAACTCTGCCAAAAAATCGTCAGAACACTTGGAAAAAAAATAAATTAAAAAAAAAAAACATAACCTCCTTGGCGGAGGTAAAAAAAAAATACAGGACAAGATGCCCACGGGTTCTATATAATATATCGAAGACTGATCCAGATAATGGAATACTTCCGGATACTATGATACAGAATATGAAAAAAAAATAGGGCACCTTTGGAATTTTCGTCATAGGAAGACAGCAAATGAAGTTATAATAATAATAACTAGAAAAGCACTTGGAGAGCGCAGACCTCCGCCAAGCGCCACAGTTCCCCCCATACAGTGTTTGTGTGTACGTTTTCAGATTCCTTGACCATGAAAACATATGACTAGCAATTGGATTCACAATGATAGGATTAGTGGTTCAGTAGTTATTCACGAAAATCGCATTTTCTGTAATGAGGGTTTTCGCCACAGTTCCCCCCATACAGTGTTTGTGTGTACGTTTTCAGATTCCTTGTATGTGTATAAAGACGTAACAACCTAATAGTTTTTGAATGCAAAAGATGCAATAGACTTACACAATGGTCCCCTCCGGCATACAACTAGGAAAATACCGGTCGCTATGGAGGGTGAGAATATGTATGGGCACATAATCATACCATGTAGGATAACTAAGTAGACGGTTGTGCTGTTTCATCCCATCTAGCAACAATGCTCCATACTGTGGGTGTTTATATATCTACATATTTATTCCATCTAGCTACAATGCTCCGCACTGTGTGTTTATATACTCATATATTTATTCCATCCAGCTACAATGCTCTGCACTGTGTGTCTGTGTATATATACTGTATATTTATAGTAATATGTACATATGTATATTAGCTGCTCTTGCTTTTTTTTTCTTGCCTTCTGATTGTTGCTCTGAGTGTTGCTATCCCTGTGCTGTTGCAATCCTGGAATTTCCCCATTGTGGGACTAATAAAGGCTTATCTTATCTTATCTTATCTTATCTTATGGGGGGAACTGTGGCCGCCATTACGGAAAATGCCATTTTCGTGAATAACTACTGAACCACTAATCCTATCATTGTGAATCCAATTGCTAGTCATATGTTTTCATGGTCAAGGAATCTGAAAACGTACACACAAACACTGTATGGGGGGAACTGTGGCTGCCATTACGGAAAATGCCATTTTCGTGAATAACTACTGAACCACTAATCCTATCATTGTCAATCCAATTGCTAGTCATATGTTTTCATGGTCAAGGAATCTGAAAACGTACACACAAACACTGTATGGGAGGAACTGTGGCGCTTGGCGGAGGTCTGCGCTCTCCGAGTGCTTTTCTAGTTCTTTTTGTTTTATTTTTATCTATCTATAAATGCACCAAATTTCTGTGTGTGTGTGTGTGTGTGTGTGTGTGAGAGAGAGAGAGAGAGAGAGAGAGAGAGAGAGAGAGAGAGAGTGTGTATGTCTATTCCATGCATATCTCTTGAACCATTTGTCAGACTGACCTAAGGTTTTATGCATGTTTTGCTGAGGTTACAAAGGTGTGTATCCTCGAGTATGGAGTTGCTCAGTCAAAATATGTAATTTTTATCAATCAAAGTTTAGCCACTGCTCTGTCACCACTCTGTTTTTCTTCATGCCCTGGCTTCAAAAAGTGTGGGTGGGGTTTCGGATTGACTCCATGCTGATTGGATAATACGCAGCATCACGGCCATGCTTATTGGATAATATGCGGCATCACAACCATGTTAATTGGATAATGCACGGCATCATGACCTGTCAGTCACCACAGTGGTCCCTGGACAAAACAAGGAAATGAAAAACGACAAATTTGACTAGAAAAACATAATACTGAAGATTTTAATGCTTAAAAAATTATACCATAAAATTGCTGTGATTGCATAGGTCTTAAGGACAATTCGGCATATGTGGAGAACATGAGGTGCATGAGCAGAGTGGGTGGAGCATCAGCTGGGACCGGGTCTGACAAATCAACACAGAATATGCTGGGAGAAGCAGCGGCCAGACACAACCTGGCTCAAAGGCACATTGATGATGATTAAAAAAAAGTTATTTTCAATAAAGTGAAAAAAAGATAACACAACATAACAAAAATAATTTTTTTGTAAGTTGTCTGTGTTTTTTCAACTGATTTAAGACAATTTTGCACCACTGAATCCGAAAATGACATCCGTTTCTCTCCATCAGGTCAGGTTTTTATGCTAAGTTGTAAGCAGTTGTACAGCAGTTGTACAGTTGTACTGTAAATTGAATAGTAGACATTGATAAAGGTAAATACATGTAAATTGAATGTTTCGTCATCATTCAAAATTCAGAGAATTTCAAGAAATAAAAAAGAATTTTGCATCATATAAAGCGAAAATACCTGTACATGTAAACAAAAACGTAAAAAACATGTGGCCATAGTTCAAAACGTTGACCTGATTGAGCAAAACCAATGTGATTTCTGGATTCAGCACATCAAAATTGTCCTAAATCAGCTAAAAAAGCATAGACAATAAATTTGGTGTTGACCAGTGTAATGCATGGTGTGTTTTTGCCCTGAGGCTGATTTATCATGGAAAACAGCTGAGCTCTGTGGTTCGAGCAATCAGCTGATTGGATCCACCTCCTCAGTGTTCTGACATTTTGGCATATCTATCAGAACAGCTGATGGTACAGATTGCAAAGGTTAAAAAAAAAAACCAACTATGGGGGGAAGGCCCTACAACCTTTGCTCCACGAATGCGGGACATATCAACCATACGCTGGATACATCAGAAAATTTTCAGCATGGGGCACATATTTTTCCAGTTTCTAAAATTTTTCACCGGGTCTGAGGTGTGTGCGAACAAAAATGACATTGTGGTTCACGTTTATAGGGTCAAAAATGTGATTGTTTTGATGAAATAATAATAATAATAATAATAATAATAATAATAATAATAATAATCTTCTCACATCAATAAAAACAAACGCTTACAGTCATGTAAAAAAATTAGGATACCCATTAAATAGTCAGTTCTTTATTAAGAAATGTTCACATAACTATGTCTAACCTTGTTTTTATTTGCATTTTTTACCATTTATTTTAGCCATTTTAAGTGGGAATGAATGTGGGGGTGTCCTATAAAAGATTGGGGGTATCCTAATTTATTCCTCACTATTTGTTTAGAATTATATTTTACAGAAAATTTGGAAAAAGTCTTTAATTCATTTTTAATTGTTTAGTTGTGTCATGACTCGCCGCTCATCAGCGGCACCAGCCGCGCGCACACCTGCGCCTCGTCAGCGGCGAGGTATTTAACTCACTCTGCCCTGGGCTTCGGCCTGAAGCCGTCTGTTTTCATCGGCATCTCTTGCTACAAGGAACCCCCTTCTACAAGCAAGACAATCTGGGTAAGCTCCCCTTACCTCTTTTCCTCCCAGTCTCTCCCCTGTGCACAGGTGGATTCCCCGGCGGCGGACCTCGTCTCCTCGCCACTGCCTCCTCGCTGCTGCTGCAGGCGCTCCAGGTTGCTGTCTCCCGGGCTACGCCCTTGTTGACGCCAGCCACCTACCCAAACCAAGTAAGCCAGCAAACTGTCATTATCCTCCGTATTGGTGTGGTGCCCGTTACCCTTCTCCCTCTGCTTCCTCCCGTAGGGTTGTCCGGCTGAACGGCTTCCTGTCCCCATGCCTGACGCAGACGCCCACCACCAATACATTCTTATTCCACAGACACGCAGCCAAGCATCCTTGTTGTTCAATAAAGCTATTAAATCTACCCTGAGCCTGCGTGTGTGTCTCCTGAGCCGTGCGTTATGTCAAGTTGTATTACATGAATCTCCCAGCATTTTAAATACCGATATTAAATATCCATACTGTATGTCCAAATATGTTAAAAAAAACACACACACAGACTTATGCAGGGTATCCTAATTTTTTCACATGACTGTACTATGGAGCGGCGGCACTCACATTGTTAGTCTTTGCCAGTTACGCCCTCAAGGTTCAGGTTATTATTTGGCCTCAGTATCACCCCAGCGCAACGATATAAGCACCACCTCAATCTTTGCATTAAAGTTTTAAAAAACCTTTTAATAACAACACATTGCTAAAATATAAAATGATGCACTACAATGGGTCTCAGATATTTGTAAACGTGTCCTGTCATTGTACTGCATGAGTTATTGATGGTGCACAGAAGAAATTCAATATTACTTAACTCCATCACTGAACAGTGATATAAACTAAAATAATTATAATGATGACTGAACAACTTCCATTCCCCAAAGTGCAAGATACACTATTATCTTGAATATAAGTGATAAAAGATCACACAAATAAGTGATCTGACAAACAAATAAACAAAGGATCTGAAGCAGTCACTAATATTGGATGTCCGATTCATTTTCAATATTTAGGTATTCTGTAATTAATATTCACACAATCAAATAAATCTTAGTGCCATTTACTCCCTTTTGTATTTGTCAAAGTCTAACATGTGATTGTCTTCACATAAGCTACACCTCTTTGTATTCCACTTTCAAACACAGCCTACATTTGGGCTTGTAAAGCCTGATTGGGATACCTGTTTCAGACAGGAATACTTGCGTTCTACAGGCAATGCACTAGTTGTCAATAATGTTCAAAGTTCACAAAAGATATTTGGAATGAAAATGCATGAAGAAATCACAATACAAACACTGTTCAGCTGTGATGGACCAGAGGGTGCGAATGGTCTGGGACTGCAGAGGAGAGGGATCTGATTGATTGCGTGCAGTGGCGGACTCAGATATGTGCCATGTAGGCAAGCACCCAGGGCACCATTCCTTTGAGGGCACCATGAGAATCAAAACAACAACAACAACAACAACAACAACAACAATAACAATAATAATAATAATAATAATAAAAGATTCATAATTATTTGTGCTGAGCATGTATTTGTGGCAAATGGGCGCCCCCTACAGGCGGGATGCCACCACCCTCTGTCTGCCGCTGACAAACTCCACAGTATGGCCGACATTCAAAGCAGAGCAAAGGAGGAAAAAAAACAAACATTAAAAGTAAATTTTTTTTCTTAAATTATGCAACAGTGTGAATGTTAAAACATTGTGGGGATGACCGTGTTGAAGGCAGAGCTGTAGTCGACGAAGAGCATCCTAATGTAGGAGTCTTTATCATCCAGGTGGGAGAGAGAATAATGGAGTGCTGCAGCGATGGCATCTGAGGTGGACCTGTTGGGCCGGTAAGTGTACTGCAAGGGGTCAAGGGTGCCCAGTATGCTGCCCTGAATCAGAGGCAGCACAACTCTCTCAAAGCACTTCATGATGATTGGAGTGAGTGCTACCAGTCTGTAATCATTCAGACAGGTCAGCGGGCTCCTTTTGGGGAGAGGGATGATGGTTGTCGTTTTGAAGCAGGAAGGGACTATGTTCTGGTTGAGGGAGAGGTTGAAGATTGATGTGAGAACGTCAGTCAGCTCGGCAGTGCATGTTCTGAGGGCCCGCCCAGGTATGTTGTCTGGTCCTGCTGCCTTGCGGGGGTTGATATTCCTCAGTGCTTTGTTTACCTGGCCTGGTGAGACTCTTAAGGCACTTTTCCATTAGCCCAGCACACTTCGGTACATCTCGATTCACTTTGACATGATTCGGCATGCTTTTGTCTCCATTACAACCGTGTTGAGCTGGGGTGGGTGGGATTTCTATAACAGCGAGGCGGCGCCACACTCCCGTGACGTACAACACGTGACCCAACCAAAACATAACACATACAGCTGTACAAGGCGACTCCTCGGTCTGTGGCTTTTTTCACCATAAACGCCAAAAAGGACTGCCAGACAAGGGTACAGGCAGCGAGATGAAACACTCTGGAAATAGTTCTGCAGCTTCTGGGAGAGCCAAAGGCGTGAGGATACAAACTAGGTCATATATGACGGTAAGCTAATGTTGCTAATGTTATTTTGCTATAAGTACGTCGTACTACACTTTAATGTCTGCAAGTTATCGCTGTTAGGTACTAAAATATGTATGCTGTGTGTGTTTCAGATGGCTCTGTTGTGGGGAAATTACTGCTTCATTCGCTCTGGGCGAACCTGACCTGTCACAGATGTCATCAGCCTGTCACTGATGTCAGCACAGCTTCACAAACGATCAGTGGTTATAGAGCTTAAGAATGTCTGTAGAAACATTTATTTCCTGTGCAACAAATGGCTCTGATCTGCTTGAAAATCATGGAGAGACTGTTGAGAGACAGTTTGAGACATCATGCACGTACCTGCTTCTGCACTGAGTCTGAGATGTGTCATAGAAAAAAAATGATCAGCTGACACAACTTGATCGCCATGTTAATAACTATATTAGCCACAAAATATATATATTCAAAAAGTAAACTTTACTGAGTTAGGTATAATAAAATATATTTGACAGTTATCATGCATTTTAGGCCAAAACAAACTTGATCTAGGATTAAAAGCAATTAAAATAATGCAGTCACAAGGTTACATGGAAAATACTTGATTTACTTGATACATGTACTGTAGAAATATATATTCTCTGCATCAGCAATGTACTAGACATGCATTCATGTAGTATTGCACTGGGAATTTCACTGACAATAAACCTTTGAAGTTTTTGCAGATGTCTCTTTTTTTATATGTGAAGGTTACCACCATGTGGCATAAATTAAATACTGAAAGATTGGAAAAGCTAAGAATAATCCAGCAGTTTGAGAAATCACTTTTGGTTTGGTGTAAGTCTGTCAACAGAATTATGAACCATAAAGCAGTTTGTGTTAAAATGTTAAATCCCATTAAACCTAATCCGGGGGCTTCCAATCATGTGTCATGCGGGGCCAAGACCCTGCAGGTTCTCTCTTCTACCCAGTCTCTTCAGCAGGTGATCTCACTGATCAGTCAGTGGAAGAAGTTCAGTGGAATCTGCTGTTGAAGACACTGGTTGGAGGTAAAGCCTGCAGGGTCTTGGCCCTCCATGGCACATGATTAGAGACCCCTGCCCAAACCCATTATGATGAAGAGCAGATGCTAATATGACCCAGAATTCCTCCATATACTGGTACTGTCACTAAAGTATGCAGGGTCTTCTGTACAGTCTTCTAACAATATAGTCTTCAGTTATTAAAATAACTTTTTGGTTACTTTTTTCTTAAAAATGAGCCATTATTTTCAAGGTCACCGATTAATCCTTTGTACAGTTGACTCTTTTCCCACCGGTGTCTTAACAGACGAAATAGAAAATCAAGATAGAACATCATGATGCAAACACATAAGTCACCAAATTGTTTATTACAATCAGCAGCAAATTCCAGATTATTCAGAATGTGCAAAATTCAAACTGTAAAAAAAAAAAAAAAACTGGAATGGTCACACGCTGCCTCACTGAGAAGCAACTGGATTGGTCCGTACTGGTCCTGGTTCAACAGATCTTCAGCCTGCATCTCTGTAAATAGTGAGGCAAGGTCCAGTTGGGGTGATAGTTTCCCTCTTGCCTAGACAAAAGACAAATGGGTGGTGGCTAATTAAAGAAAGTTTAAAACTTATTTGGGAAATACACTTGTTGCTAAAAGCCAGTGGTGGAATGTGAATTAATGAATGAATCTTTATTTTGGATTGATTAAAAGTAAAGATTAAAAGAAAATAGAATAATATAACAAAGGGGAAAAAAATCTAACAAGGTCAAATTAAACAATAACTCCTCTGATTACACAGTTCAACATAGGTTATCTGAAATGGGTGATGGCTGAAGCTGTAGCTTATATTGCCCACCCATATTTCATCCAAGAAGTCAAAAGAAAAACAAAAGAGAAGGGATTACAATTTGAATGTGACAATAAAGTACTTTGTTGTTGTATTTAACCACAATTTTCATGTAGCTGCGCTTCAGTAGATTTTACAAGGGCTGTGTTACATTTAAAATCATCTCTTTTTACTGTGGCCTCAGCAATCAGAATGAATTAATACATTCACTTGAATGGAATATAGTACTTTAACTGAAGTTGTGCATCACCGAGTATGGAGTCAGTCGCTCAAAATATGAAGTTTTTATCAATAAAAGTTTGTCTTGTCTGTAAAAGTGTAAAAGTGTCTCTTCTTGCCCTGGCTTCATGTGTGGGCGGTGTTTTGTACTAGCATTGCTAAAATATAAAAGGAAGCACTACAATTGGTCTCAAATATTTGTAATGTGTCCTGTTACTGCATGAGTTTATTGATGACAGACTATAAACTACACATATAAAGTAAATTATATTGATAACTGAACATCTCTCATTTGCCAAAACATACAGTTATGAACATAACTCACAAAGGATCACAAAAGTGATCTGACAAAAAAATAAATACATTAACAAGTGGTTTATTTTACAGTTGATGCGCCATATTCACACAATCAAATAAATCTCAGTTCAGTCCCTTTTATATTAAGTGGAAATTGTGCTACTTTGGTTCTGACACTTTTACATATAAAAGCAAAGGATTTCAGTACTTTCCACAGTGGCAACGTCCGTTGTTGAGCGGCTGATTCCCTCCTCCCTAGACGAACGACAGAAATGGATGGTAGTTAGTTTCAAGCAAGTTCAACACTTATACAGGCACATCTCAAAAATTAGAATATCATGAAAAAGTTCAATATTTTTGTCACTCATTTCAGAAAGTGAAACCCATATATAGATTCATTACAGGGACAGTGATGTATTGAAAGTGTTTATTTTAATATTGATGATTATGGCTACAGCCCATATTAACCAACACCTCAGCGGCCAATATTTCTATTTAAAAAATATTTTTTAAAGTTTATGTAATATTCTAATTTTTTGCCAAATTGAATTTGGGGTTTTCAGGGGCTGGAATGTGAATTAATGAATGAATCTTTATTTCGGATTGATTAAAGGTAAAGATTATAAGAAAATAGAATAATATAACAAAGGGGAAAAAAATCTAACAAGGTCAAATTAAACAATAACTCCTCTGATTGTACAGTTCAACATAGGTTATCTGAAATGGGTAATGGCTGAAGCTGCAGCTTATATTGCCCACCATATCCCATCCAAGAATTCAAAAGAAAAACAAAACAGGAGGGATTACAATTTGAATGTGACAATAAAGTACTTCGTTGTTGTATTTAACCACAATTTTCATGTAGCTGCGCTTCAGTAGATTTTACAAGGGCTGGGTTATATTTAAAATCATCTGCTTTTACTGTGGCCTCAGCAGTCAGAATGAATTAATACATTCACTTGAATGGAATATAGTACTTTAACTGATGGTGTGCATCACCGAGTATGGAGTCACTCAGTCAAAAAATGAAGTTTTTATCAATAAAAGTTTGTCTTGTCTGTAAAAGTGTCTCTTCTTGCCCTGGCTTCAAGTGTGCACGGTGTTTTGTACTAGCATTGCTAAAATATAAAAGGAAGCACTACAATGGGTCTCAAATATTTGTAATGTGTCCTGTTACTGCATGAGTTTATTGATGATAGACTATAAACTACACATATAAAGTAAATTATATTGACGACTGAACATCTCACATTCGCCAAAACATACCGTTATGAACATAACTCACAAAGGATCACACAAGTGATCTGACAAAAAAATAAATACATTAACAAGCGGTTTATTTTACGGTTGATGTGCCATATTCACACAATCAAATAAATCTCAGTTCAGTCCCTTTTATATTAAGTGGAAATTGTGCTTTTGACACTTTACCTATAAAAGCAAAGGATTTCAGTACTTTCCACAGTGGTGAGGTAGGTTGTGGGGCGGCTGATTTCGTCTTGCCTAGACAAACGACAGAAATGGATGGTGGTTAGTTTCAAGCAACTTCAACACATATACAGGTACATCTCAAAAATTAGAATACCATGAAAAAATTCAATATTTTTGTCACTCATTTCAGAAAGTGAAACCCATATATAGATTCATTACAGGAACAGTGATATATTGAAAGTTTTTATTTTAATACTGATGATTACGGCTACAGCCCATATTAACCAACACCTCAACGGCCAACATTTATATTTAAAAACTATTTTTTTAAAGTTAATTTTATGTAATATTCCAATTTTTTGCAAAATAGAATTTGGGGTTTTCAGGGGCTGTAAGCCGTAATCAGCAAAATTAAAATAAATAAACACTTCAAATATATCACTGGCTGTGTAATGAATCTATATAATATACAGATTTCTCTTTCTGAAATGAGTCAGTGGTGGGATGTGACAAAAATGCTTTGTTTCCCTGACAAGCACTGCAGGATCCACAGAATAGGTGTGTGGGTCTATTCTGACGCTTTAGAAAATTATATGAATGACTTTATAAATCACTGGTTTGAAAAAGCACTTTTAATATGATGAGATTTCGGCTCCTGTGGTCCATTTCACCAGTATCACAATATAAACAGGGAGGCTATAACCCCTGGCATGTGGAAACACATTCTAGCATTAAATTGCACACAATTTAATGCGCAGGACCAAAGTGCAATACAAAACACAAACCAGGACTTTAACCAGGATTAACATATTTCATCGTTTTGCTCTCACAAGCGAATATTTAGGAGAAAACAAGAGCGATTCAGCAGTTGGTACTAGCTAGTGCTAGCTACTAGCAAAAAAAAAACGTTAGCTAAAAAAACGTTAGCCAGCACAGAACAGTGCTCTATGGCTCAAAAAAAGTGAGCTTACCACCAACAGGATAAATAAGCAAACAGATGCACATTATTACAAATCACTCACCATCGATGGTTCTCTCACGTTCGTCTTCAGCTTGTCTATAGTCCGGTTGTATGCTGGCCAGCCATCGGGTCACTCCTCACTGTGTAACTGCCACCAAGCAGAGAAAACTCCGTACCTCTTCGTTGGACCACGGTGTAGAGTTCCGCAAAACCTACAACGCTGTCTGTATTAATATCGTATTTACTCCATGACCGAGTTAGTCCGTGATTGCAAATGGCGGTCGTAAAGATTTCAACGAAGACGGGCGCTTTCGTGACGTTTAGACCTGACCAATCAGCGGCGACCAGTCTTTTAACGTCACAACACGGTACAGCTCAGCACGACTGGACCCTGCCCTTGAGCGAGGCTGAGAATCGCTGCTGTTAAACCATGTTGGGGCTAGTGGAAAGACTTACGAAGCGTGATGAGCTGTACCATGACGTGCTAAGCCGTGCTAGTGGAAATGAGGCTTTAGTGGGGGAAGGGGTACGTGAGTGTGTGTCTCTTCTCTGCCCTGTAGCTGGTGGTCTCAAAGCGGGTGTAAAAGATGTTGAGATCGTCTGGCAGGCTGTCTGTGGAGCTAGTGGTGCTGCTGTTGGTCCTCTTGTAGTCTGTGATGTGTTGCAGGCCTTGCCACATGCGCCCCGGGTCAGGAGTGGAGTAGAGGCTGTCCAGCTTTTCTCTGTACTGCCTCTTGGCTGTTGTTATAGCCTCTCTCAGTCCATACTTTGCAGCTTTGTACTCGACCTCACAGCCTGATTTAAATGCACGAGAATGAGCACGCAGCATCCGACGTACCTGACTGTTGATCCAGGGCTTCTGAGTTGAGGAACTTCCTGACCTGTATGATGGGTACAATGGTATCGACGCACGTGCTGATGAACCCAGTAACGTATTCAGCATAATCCTGTATGTTTACAGAACAGTCCTCCCGGGTGGCTGCAGCTTTAAACACATCCCATTCTGTGCAGGAAAAACAGTCTTGTAGGGTGCTCTCAGTCTCTGGAGTCCAGCACTTAATTTGCTTAATAACAGGGTTTGATTGTTTCAGCTTTTGTCTGTAGGCTGGGTATATAAACAGGGAGATGTGATCTGACTGTCCGAAGTGGGGGTGGGGTGCCGCTTTGTAGGCGCCATGTATGTTGAAATGTGCTTTTATCGCAGGTGGGAATGTCCACATGCTGGTAATATTTGGGGAGGACAGTCCGTAAATTGCACTAGTTAAAGTCGCCAGCAACAATAAAAATAGCATCGGGATGTTTCGTCTTTACTGCGCTGATGACGTCATGGAGTTTGTTTAGTGCTACTGTGTGGTTGCTTTGAGGGCAGATGTAAACAGCGGCCAAAAACACAGCAATAAATTCCCTCGGTAGATAATAAGGACGGCATTTCAGCAGTAAAAACTTCACGTCGGGCGAGCAGTGCTTGTAAACGGATTGTACATCTCCGCACTACGAGTGGTTTATAAATACACACACACACACACACACACATACACACACACCCCTCGTCTTACCAGAGTCTCCTGTTCTGTCTGCTCGGTGTGTTGAGTGTGTCTGTAGCTGAATGGCGCTCTCCGGGACTTTTTTTTTTTTTTTTTTTTTTTTTTTTTTTGTTACTTATTTGTACCCGTAGGTAGACTTGGTTTGCAGTCTGGTGACAAGCCACCGGCTGCTGGTCGCTGCGTGCGCGAGCGCCCTAAACCTACATGTTTTTGGTGTGCGGGAGGAAACCGGAGAAATCCCGGAGTAAACCCGCGCAACACGGGGAGAACATGCAAACTCCACACAGTTCACTGTTGGTCGGGGGCTGGGATCGAACCCACGATCTCATGATCCCCGCGGTCCCCCGGCCGAGGGTAAAACTGTGCTGCCACAGTGCTAAACCACTGCGCCACCGTGCAGCGTCTTTGTCTGAAAGCCAGGTCTCGCAGAAAATTAGGGCACAGCACTCTCTTTTCTCTCACAGGTCTTCAATCCTTGCTCTTAGTTTGTCTAGCTTATTTTCCAAAGACCGCATGTTTGCCATTAAGAGACTGAGTAACGGTGGCCGGTTGGAGCGAGCCTTTAGCCTAGCATGTAATCTTCCTCTCTTGCCTCGCCTTTGGCCCCGCCTCCAATGTACTCTCTTGAGGTCAGCATGCTCACACGGGCTCAGTGCTTCGGGGCCTTCCTGGGGATGCTGATGGTCACTGCGGGGGCGGACAATGTATTGCAGTTTGGGTGATATAAAGCCAGTAAACTCCGTGTGGCTGCTTGACTTGGCGATATCCAGTAGTGTCTGTCGGTCGTATGTTAGCAGTGCATGACCTCCATGCACTGTAGAAAGAACAGCAACTATGCAAAAAAGGAGAAAAGTCGGCACTCGGATGCGGAACAAGCAAAGACGTTCGCCAATGGTGGGTGCCATCTGTGCCATCTTACATATATATATTATGTAATTATATTATATATACAGACGAGGACAAAATTGTTGGTACCCCTCTGTTAATGAAAGAAAAAAACCACAGTGGTCACAGAAATAACTTGAATCTGACAAAAGTGATTAATAAATAAATAAAATAATAAGTAATAAATAAAAATTCTATGAAAATTAACCAGTGAAAATCAGACAGTGCTTTTGAATTGTGGTTCAACAGAATTATTTTAAAAAACAAACTCATGAAACAGGCCTGGACAAAAATGATGGTACCCCTAGAAAAGATTGAAAATAATGTGACCATAGGGACATGTTCATCCAAGATGTGTCCTCTAATTAATATCACAGGTGTCTACAAATTTGTAATCAGTCACTTTGCCTATTTAAAGGGTGACAAGTGGTCACTGTGCTGTTTGTTGACATGGTGTGTACCACACTAAACATGGACCAGAGGAAGAAAAGGAGGTGACAGAAGAGCAGGCAAAGAGACCACCCCTCCCGCCCACTGCCCTCTTGTAGCCACGGGTGGTGGTGGAATCGGAAGGTGGAGCCACCACCCATACCACACAAATAAGAGTCCAAACTCCAACATAACAGTCCCCCCCTTCACAAAAATCAAAACGCAAACACAGTGCGGACCCACCCCAATTTGGAACCCAAAACATGCACTAAGGTTATTGAATATCAGAAAACAAATGGGCTAACTCATTCACTCCAAAACAACTAAAACTAGGGGAAACAGGTGGACTGCTGTCCCCCCCTACACGGCAAAGCAGATTATTCTGCCGCTTAAACTCAATAAAAGTCCATTTATAACTAAAAGTACTGCCATGTTCCTCAAACTAAAACAAAATACACAAAATAATCCCCAAAATATATACAAACAACAATCTACTCTGAACCCATGCACCATAATTAACTTATATACATACCACTGGAGAACACAAGTCCCTGGCCCGCCTGGACCACCCTGTCATCAGTCTGCCCCTGGAGGCAGTCAACCTCCCGGGCCGCAGCAGGTTGCTTCAACACCAGTGCGCCTCCTCTTCATCACCACCGGCCACTCCGCTCGTCAAGGCCCACACCCCTTAGTTCCCTTCCAGACACGCCGCAGCTTGTTTGGGTGCCCCCCACAAACCGTCTAGCAGCTGGGGATGAGTGTCCTCCCATCTGGCCACGACACATGACCGTCCCTGGTGCTCCTCCGACCGCTGACTGGTCCGTACCTGCCGTGGTCGCCTTTCCTCCCGAATCCAGTATGTGACTCCCAGAGGAGTCATGCTCGGCTTGCAGGGTCTCTGCTTGGCACGTCGTCCTGCCGTGCCAGACGATCCAGCCCCGACCTCTTTTAACTTTGCCGCCGCCATCGCCGTTTTGTCCCCCTGCTCACCGGCCAATTTCAGTCAGGATCCAGGCACAGGTGAGACCAGTCTCTCGATGTCACCTGCCGTTACAGGCGTCCTACTGTGCCGCCCAGTACCCTCATCCAGGGCAACTTGAGCTCTGGCACAGGTAACCCTCCTGTGATGATCCTGAGCGATATTGGCCTTGCTCACTCTCCAGGGTGCCAGGCAGTTCCTCATCCCACACGGCACCGTCTGCCACTCTTAGGGTCGTACAGTCCCACATCTCGGCCAGTTGGCACCGAGCCGGTGGTTTCAATGTTCCCACTGTGGCCAGCCGACCTTCTCCACAACCACAAAGCGGCACCAGGTCACTCAATTCTGATGTGCGGGAAAAAACATCTCATGGTCATCCAGTCCAGCACGAAGCCGACTGCTCCCGCGTCGATCCACAAAACCACTTCCACCCCGCCCAACTCCATCATACCATTTGCGTGTCTGTTGGTGCTCAGAGACACAGCATGAACAACGGTGAGGGCACGAGAGTCCTCTTTGTGTCACGGACCTCCTCGCTTGGATCTGTGACATGCCTTGGTGATATAAAGCAAATGGCCACACGTGCTGCAGCGCTCCGCTCTTGCCGAACAATCTTTGGCTCTGAAGTGGTGCTTCGTGGACCCACAGCCCTCACCTTTGAGCTTTCCTGGGGTGGACCTCACAGTCACAGCGCTAGCGTCATCCTCCACGCTTTCCATGCTGACCGGTCCAGTGCATACGCGGTCGGTGGTGATCCCAGATGTCTGTGTGATAAGCACTTACTTAGCTCCCTTGGCGGTTTATCCCCAGGTTCCACCTGTCGAGCCAACTCGATGGTTGTGTGCAGCACCAGCTTGCCTGAAAACGCCAGCAGCCTCGGCTCCATCGCAGTGCCGTTGGCACACTCTGCCAGCTGGCTGCGAATCATCCCTTTCTCCAATAGTCCAAGCTGGCACCCGCTGACCAACAGCTCCAAGTTTGTCACGAACCGCTGAATAGGCTCACCTACCCGTTGGCGGCGCTGTCGAAACCGAATCTTGCAAACCATGACGTTTTCCAGGGGGCGAAAATAGCCCGCCACCAGCTCAACCACTTCAACAAAGCTATCACAGCCAGTCAGTGTGCTTATAACATGCCGTTCCTCCATTCCAGGATTGTGCATCAACCACTCATGTGCCCACAACTGCTCCAGCCTCGCAAGGTCCAGTGCCACCATGTACATCCGGAAAATGGTGCACTACCTCGGCCAGGGGACTGGTGGCTCGCTGGAGAGCTCCAAAAACAGCTGAATTTCAAACCCGCATGCTTCCATACCTTGTTTTAATCCACTTTTATCCTCATTGCCAAATGTTATGTCTGTATATGGAGCCAAGGACAAGGCCAGGTGTCTAACTGAACACACATTTGTTAGAGAGGTACTCTACAGCACGGGCACAACCATAAGGCAGAAGAGATGGCAAAGAGACCTCCCCTCCTGCCCACTGCCCTCTTATAGCTATGGGTGGTGGCTCCACCTTTCGGTTCCGCCACCACCCATACCACACAAATAAGAGTCCAAACTCCAACACAACACAAACGTCTAACATTTAGGATGCTTTTTGTTATCAAGATATATAAATTATGTACAGAATGACCTCAAATCTACAACATAAAATTTATGACTAAGGGTACGTGAAACTCAGTCAGGCAAACTAATTCACTGGTGCAATAAGTTTTGATTAGCAGCCATTCAGTAAAGGGCATATGGAAAAGGCCATTGATTTACTATCTTTTAATGGAATGTGCAATATTTGCACCATGTATTTTAGTAACAAATTGTAAACAGCAACAGTGAACTGTATATAATACTCTAAATTGCATTATTTCAAGCACAACATGCAGAAACAAGGTCCTGGGTGTCTAAGTTTTTTTAACACCAGCAACCAAAAGGCTTACCCTTTCTGCCCATTTGTTCGATCCACACCCAGCACCATTTGTTTTTAAATCCTTTGTCAATTGGGAGATCTTCCCCAGGCTTCAATAACTTACTCTCACATCCTACAGAATGTACGAAAGGTTTTGTGTCTATGTTGAAGGATGAAATGGTCACATTTTATTTTATGATCTGCTAATTGCACATTATAAAATTATGATTTAATTATAAATAATTTATTTAAAAAACTAAGGCATTTTACTGAATTGCCTCTTGACAGAATGGGCAGTGAATTTAAATTCAGTTCTGCAATGCATGTCTAGAGCTTTTATTGTGAAGGGAAGAAGCAGAAATAGTAGTACACTCCAGTTGCTTTTGTTTTCCAGAAGTTCTGCTGACTAACAACAAGCTAGATTTATGGATGTGATGCATCCATGCTTTCATTTCATTCAACTGTCCTGAATATAAACAAAGTGCAAAGACCCTCAGCTACACAAATAAAATGTATTAAGTTATTTTACAGTCAAATTTTAGGGCCCCCCCCAAAAAAGTGGCTCAGAGAGGTATTTGCTGTGCACCCTGTAGCTCCACAATTCAATACAAATTCAAGTATATAAAACAAGTATGCATGGTCTTACCTTTACTTGTAAATCAAATCCATCCACCTATCCCTCTGGACAAAAATCTCAGTGACTGTTGTAAAAGTCCTCCTTGTCTTCCTTTAGTTTTAAAAGTCTCTCTGTCTCAATCGAGATTACTGCCAGTTTTGATTGAAAGTCCAATTTTGAGAATTTTTTTTAAGTTTACCTATAAAGTCTTCCATTTTCAGTCTATAAAATAGAAGCACAAACGGAGCCCTCGGTACATCTGACTTTCTGATTCTAGCTAATTTGGTGCTTAGCCTCGGCACAGAAGAAGAGCAACAAGTAACAGAAAGCTAAGTAAAGTGTGGGGAGGGAGGGGGAGAGAGCCAGGCGCACAGCCACAGGATTCACAATGTGGGTAATAGCAAAGGGACCAATAAAATGCTGTGAAAGTTTCCTAGACTCTGCCTTGAGATTGATATTTCTGGTGGAGAACCATACCTGTTGCCCGACCCAGTAGGGCAGAGCCGAGGTCCTGCGGTGGTTGGCAATGGCGGAGTTGCAGTCTGCTGTGCGTCGAAGCGCGGCCCGGGTAGCCTTCCACAGCCGGCGACAGCACTTCAGATGGACCCGCATGGAGGGCACCGCAATGTCTTCCTCCTCTTCGGAAAACAGCGGGGGGGTTGTAACCCAAGGAGGCCTCGAACAGGGACATGCCTATGGCAGGTGAGACCGTGGTGTTGTGGGCGTACTTGACCCACGGCAGATAGGACCTCCAGGACGCCAGGTTGGCAGTGGTGACGCACCGTAGCGCTGCCTCCAGCTCCTGATTGGCACGCTCGCACTGGCCATTGCTCTGGGGATGGTACCCTGAGGACAGGCTCACCGTAGCCCCAATGGCCTTGCAGAAAGCCCACCACACCTGCGAGACAAACTGGGGACCATGGTTGGACACGATGTCCAGGGGGATCCTGTGGAGCCGCACCACGTGGAGGACGAGCAGGTCCGCAGTCTCCTTTGCCGTGGGGAGACCCTGTAGGGGAATGAAATGGGCCCCCTTGGAGAATCTATCCACAATGGTGAGAATTACGGTGTTGTCAGCAGAGGATGGGAGGCCGGTGATGAAGTCCAGTGCCATATGGGACCAGGGCCTGCCAGGGATGGGAAGAGGGTGAAGCAGACCTGCCAGAGGAGAGGAGGACGTCTTACCGGTGGTGCACTGGGGACAGACACGGATGTACTCCCCGACGTCCCTTCGGAGCGACAGCCACCAAAAGGTCCTTTGCAGTAGAGCCACGGTGTGTGTCATCCCCGGGTGGTATAGGAGCTTGGAGGAGTGGACCCAATTTAAGACTTCGCCCCGGATGGCAGAAGGCACATTCATCCTACCCGCTGGCCCCCTGCCCGGGTCTGCCTTGGTCTCCTGCGCTCTACGAACCCTCTCCTTTATACCCCACGAGAGGGCGCCCACAATGCACGAAGGAGGGACAATGAGGTGAGATGGCACCGCCGCAGCATCCGAAGCAAATTGTCTGGATAGAGCATCAGGCTTGGTGTTTTTAGACCCCGGGCGGTAGGTGATGGTAAAGTCAAACCTGCCAAAGAACAAGGACCAGCGGGCCTGGCATGCATTCAGACGCTTGGCCGTCCTGAGATACTTCAAGTTCTTATGGTCAGTCCACACGATTAATGGCTGGGAGGCCCCCTCAAGCCAGTGGTGCCACTCCTCCAAAGCTAGTTTCACCGCCAGGAGCTCCCTGTCCCTGATGTCGTAGTTCCTCTCTGCCGGGAAGAGACGGCGGGAGAAGAACACCCAAGGGTGAATCTTGTCGTCCACAGGGGAACACTGGGACAAAACTGCTCCGACTCCGGAGTCCAAGGCATCCACCTCCACCAGACACTGCAGAGTGGGGTCCACCTGAGTCAGAATTGGAGGGGAGGAGAATAAAGATTTTAATTCCAAAAATGCAGCCTCAGCCTCCTCCGTCGACTGGAAAGGCACCTTGGTGAAGGTGAGGCTAGTGAGAGGAAGGGCAATAGGACTGTAATTCTTGATGAAGCGGCGGTAGAAGTTGGCGAATCCCAGAAACTGCTCTGTTTCCAGGATGAGGGGACCGGCCACTCTACCACCACTTTTACCTTTGCCGGATCAGCGATGATCTCATTGTACGAGATGATGAACCCCAAAAATGAAGTGGATGAGGTGTGGAACTCGCATTTCTCTGCTTTGACGAACAGTTTGTACTCCAGCAGCCGCTGCAGCACTCGCTTGACATGCACTCGATGTTCGTCGAGGGACTGGGAAAAAATGAGAATGTCATCCAGGTAAACTGATACAAAAGAGCCCAAAAAATCCCTCAACACATCGTTAATAAGGCGCTGAAATACAGCGGGGGCATTAGTCAGCCCAAACGGCATGATGAGGTACTCAAAGTGGTTCAGTGAAGTCTAGGGAATCAGAAGGAGGAAGGGCCAGCAGGGGGAGCTGCAGGGAGCGGCAAAACTGTGAGCCCGAGCGACCGGAAGGTCTACGCTCGTTGGTCCGCCCCCTCAGCCGGTTGTCAATGCTAATGGCTACAGAAATTAGTTTGTTCAGCTTGCTAGGCTTGTCAAGGCGGGCTAACTCATCCCTCAGGCTAGGACTAAGGCTACAGATGAAAATGCTACAAAGGGAGGCATCCTCCCACTCCTCCTCCGCTGCCACCACCTAGAAGTATACGGAGTAATCGGCTACTGATTTTTTCCCCTGCTTTAGATTGAGCAACCGGGTGGTGAGCACGCTATCTTGGTCTGAGTGATCGAATACCTCATTGAATTCACTCACGAATTAGTCATAAGTTAAACTAGCATAATCAGACCGAGCCATAACCGCGTAAGTCCAGGCTAAAGCCTGCCCCTCCAGGAGATTGACAACATAGCCTATACGGCTGTGACTGGTGGGAAAGTCCCTGGGCACCTGCTGAAACACTATCCCACACTGTCATAAAAAACCCCTAGCCTCCCCTAGCTTACCGCTGAAGCGTGTGGGCGTGGGGACTGGAGTCAGCCGAGATGGTGGAGAAGGAGAAGGGATGGAACTGGCTGAGCCAGCCGTGTTCCCGAGAGCAGGTGGGAAGGACCGAGGAGCTGTAAGGCAATCCAGGCGTGTGTTAATCTGTACAAGCTGTGTGAGTATGATCTGTTGCTGATGGGATAATTGATCTACCCGAGCCTCAATGATGTTAAGCTTGTGCACTAATGCACCATCTGCTGGGTCGTTCTGACGGAGACATACTGACATGATTAATGACCCAGAGGCAGACACAGACTCCAGAATAAACTCAGTTATCTTTTATTGTAAAGTGTGAATGTGAATGTGTGTGTGTGTGTGTGTGCAGGAATATAGCAGCTGGGCGAGCAGAGCACTGTTCAGACTGGCAACCCAAGGAGAGAGCATAGACAGGAGGATTAGAGGCTGGGATATGGAGGGATGACTCAGAGAAAGTTCAGTCTTACGGTTAGCTTGTTGGCGTGAGGCACAGAAGAATTTCTGAAGGCTCCAGCCAGCGGAACTGCGGCTTTGGGTCCAGCTGCTGAAGAGGTGCAAGGGTGATAAGGCGTGCAGTGAACTGGTGAAGGCAGGTTGAACTCAGTCCACTGCCAAGAGGAGGAGGTCCGCCGCCAGCGGCTTCCACCTGTGCACAGAGGAGTAGAGTAAAGCATAGAGATGAAGGAATGAAGAAGGCTTACTTGTCGTTGAGGAGCTAGAACCCCCAGGAGGACGACGAGGCAGGAAGGATCGGTGGAGATGGAACTCCGGATCTTTAAGGAGATGAACAGACGAAGAGGTCTTGCCAGACCAAAGAGCATGACGTCTCCGTGCAGACCTGAGGGCAGTGTGGCTTAAATAGGTAGACTTAATGAGGTGAACAGGTGTACATGCAGCTGTGGAGGAAATTTGGGCAACAGGCATGCAGAGCGGACAAAATGTTTCAGATCATCAAACAAATTTAAATATTACACAAAGATAACACAAGTCAACACAAAATGCAGTTTTTAAATGAAGGTGGTTATTATTAAGGGTAAAAAAAAACAAACCCAAACCTACATGGTCCTGTTTGAAAAAAGTGACCCCCCCCCCCCCCGTTAAAACATAAATTAACTGTGGTTTATCACGTCTTTGGAAAGATGAGTTCAATTTATCTAGCCACACTCAGGCCTGATTACTCTCACACCTGTTCCTCAATCAAGAAATCACTTAAATAGGACCTGCCTGACAAAGTGAAGTAAACCAAAAGATCCTCAAAAGCTAGACATCCTGCTGCGATCCAAAGAAATTCAGGGACGAATGAGAAACAAAGTAATTGAGAGCTATCAGTCTGGAAAAGGTTATGAAGCCATTTTTAAAGCTTTGGGACTCCAGTGAACCACAATGAGAGCCATGATCCACAAATGGCAAAAACATGGAACAGTTGTGAACCTTCCCAGGAGTGACCGGCCAACCAAAATTACCCCAAGGGCACAGCAACGACTCATCCAAGATGTCACAAAAGACCCACAACAGCATCCAAAGAACTGCAGGCCTCACTTGCCACAGTTAAGGTCAGTGTTCCTGACTCCACCATAAGAAAGAGACTGGGCAAAAGTGGCCTGCATGGCAGAGTTCCAAGATGAAAACCACTGCTAAGCAAAAAGAACATAAAGGCTCGTCTCAGTCTTCATTTCAATTCAATTCAATTCAACTTTATTTATATAGCGCCATTTCACAACAACATTCATAGTTTTTATAACATAGTTTTGCCAGAAAACATATTGACGATCCCCAAGTCTTTTGAGAAAATACTCTGTGGACTAAAGAGACAAAAGTTGAACTTTTTGGAAGGTGTGTGTCCCATTACATCTGGTGTAAAAGTAACACAACATTTCAGAAAAGGAACATCATACCAACAGTAAAATATGGTGGTGGTAGTGTGACGTCTGTGGCTGTTTTGCTGTTTCAGAACCTGGAAGATGTGCTATGGTAAATGGAACCATGAATTCTGCTGTCTACTGAAAAATCCTGAAGGAGAATGTTTGGCCATCTGTTTGTGACCTCAAGCTGAAGCACATTTGGGTTCTGCAGCAGGACAATGATCCAAAACACAACAGCAAGACCACGTCTGAATCATTTAAGAAAAACTAAATGAAGACTTTGGAGTGGCCTAGTCAAAGTCTTGACCTGAATCCAATTGAGATGCTGTGGCATGACTTTTAAAAGGTGGTTCATGCTCAAAAACCCTCCATTGTTTTTTTGTTTTTTTTTTGTTACTTATTTGTACCCGTAGGTAGACTTGGTTTGCAGTCTGGTGACAAGCCACCGGCTGCTGGTCGCTGCGTGCGCGAGCGCCCTAAACCTACATGTTTTTGGTGTGCGGGAGGAAACCGGAGAAATCCCGGAGTAAACCCGCGCAACACGGGGAGAACATGCAAACTCCACACAGCTCACTGTTGGTCGGGGGCTGGGATCGAACCCACGATCTCATGATCCCCGCGATCCCCTGGCCGAGGGTAAAACTGTGCTGCCACAGTGCTAAACCACTGCGCCACCGTGCAGCCATTGTGGCTGAATTACAACAATTCTGCAAAGATGAGTGGACCACAAATCCTCCACAGCACTGTAAGAGACTCATTGCCAATTATCGCAAATGCTTGACTGCAGCTATTGCTGCTAAGGGTGGCCCAACCAGTTATTAGGTTTAGGGGGCAATCACTTTTTCACACAGGGCCATGTATTTTTGGATTTTTTACCCTTAATAATAAACACCTTCATTTAAAAACTGCATTTTGTGTTTACTTGTGTTATCTCTGTCTAATATTTAAATTTGTTTGATGATCTGAAACATTTAAGTGTGACATACAAAAAATGAGAAATCAAGAAGGGGGCAAACACTTTTTCACACCACTGTATGTCTGTGAATATTTAATGCGGTGAGGGATTAGTCATAATTTTAGCCCCATGAGTTTTGTATTAGAATAAACAGATATGATATTTTATTGTGTAGCAGCTTTTAATGTTTTGCCTTACATGTTAAGAAAAATGTGTTGAAATTAACAAAATCCATGTATAACAATGTAAAAGTCAATAGAGCTTTTCTTTCCCATAAGTACTATTGTCTGCGCATTATTTACATCCTATCATTATATACTGTAAGTAAAATTCACAAAATGTGTGCTTCATCTGCCAAAAATTCATTACAGCTCCAAATTTGGATTCAAACATTTTATAGATAGATAGATGGATACATACATACTTTATTTTGAACAAAAAAGTACAAAAAAAAAATGACAAGTGCGACAAAGTGACAGTATACAGTGCTCGAAAGGGAGAAAGAAGAAGTGAACACTCATTAACTCCAACTCCTCTTTTCCATAGATACAACCCATGTGAAATATATTCAATTTACCACATTTAAGACCCCAAGTAAACAATTCAAAGTCAAAGTCAAAAGTCAAAGTGCCTTTATTGTCATTCCATTGTTAATAAACAATGCAACGAAATTGATATGCTGCTCCCTAAAAACAAACTATCACACTCACAGTTCACTCATGCATTTAACATTCTTATACTCGTAATTACAACAATAAATAATGCTTGAAACAATACCACCTAAAAGTTGAATACAGTATGTACGTAGCAATAATGAAAACATACTGAGCGATAAATATAAAAGACCAGCTTATACACACAGGGTTATTGCCACAAAATAACCTAAAATAACAAAATAATATCAGCAGTCTGTGCGTGTTACATAAATCCGTTCAAAATACGTACTGCTGCTGGGAAAAAAAACTATGATTAAAACCTGGTAGTCCGGGTTTTATGGGATCTGTACCGCTTTCCCGAGGGGAGCAAGTGAAAGAAATCACGGCCTGGATGAGCACAGTCTTTAATGATGGCAGTAGCTCTGTTGAGGTACCAAGACCTGGAAATCTCTTCCAGAGAAGGGAGAGAACAGCCAGTGATTTTTTGCGCAGTCTCGATCACTCTCTGGAAGGCTTTGTGGTCTGCGGCTGAACAGCTCTCATACCAAACCGTGATCCCATATGACAAAATGCTCTCAATAGCAGACCGATAAAATAAAACCAGCAACTGTGAATTCAGGCCATTCTTCTTGAGGAGCCTCGGAAAGTGTAGATGTTGTTGAGCCTTTTTTATCGTAACTATGGTGTTAACTGCCCAGGTAAGGTTGTGAGAAATATGAACACCCAGAAACTTAAAAGCCTCCACCCTCTCCACACGCTCCTTGCCTATATATAGAGGAGGCGGCTCACTGCTATATTTCCTAAAATCAATAATGAGTTCTTTTGGGGTTTTTTGTATTCAATAGCAGATTATTATCTGAGCACCATCTCACCAGTTTCTGGACCTCATCTCTGTATGCGGACTCATCTCCTCCTGATATGAGCCCCACTACTGTTGTGTCATAGGTACTTATGAGGTAAGTTCCTGAGGTACTTATGACTGGCGCCTAGCGGCTGCCCCGGCCTTGGATGCACTCTGCAGAGCGTGCCCAAATGCCAAGTCACGTTTCGTTACCTTGTATTCATACATGTGTAATGACAATAAAGTTGAATCTCATCTCATCTCTCATCTCTCATCTCATCTGCAAACTTCACTATAATATTTGTGGGATGAACAGGTATGCAGTCATATGTGTACAATGAATACAAAGTGGGGCTCAACACACAGCCCTGTGGCGAGCCTGTGTTAAGCATGACTGTAGAGGAGGAATGGGGTCCGAGTCTAACAGTCTGTGTTCTGTTTGTTAGGAAGTCCTTAATCCAGCTGCAAGTATGAGTAGGCAGACCAAGCTGAAGCAATTTGGTGATGCAAATGTTGGGAATAATTGTATTAAATGCCGAGCTATAGTCAACAAACAGCATTCTTACATAGCTCCCCTTGTCTTCTAAATGGCTGAATGCCGAGTGGAGAGCTATAGCAATAGCATCTTCAGTGGATCTGCTCTGCCTGTAGGCAAACTGGTACCGATCAAAGTCCGGGGGGAGACTAGGCAAAAGATGTTTCAATACCATTTTCTCAAAGCACCTCATGACAATGGGTGTTAATGCTACTGGTCAATAGTCATTGAGACTGCTAATAGTATGTTTTTTAGGTACAGGAATAATGACTGCAGATTTTAAACATTTAAACACTGTGGAACAACGGCTGCCTTGAGAGACAAGTTAAAAATGTCAGTCAAAACAGAGCATAGCTGATCTGCACATGCTCTGAGCACCTTTCCTGGCACTCCATCGGGACCAGTAGCCTTAACTGATAATTAACCATATTTTGTACATATAGGGATGAATTGTACAGTACAGTATATTTTGTACATATAGGGATGAATTGTACAGTAAGAACAATGATTTATAGTCCAAGATGTGTCTTGTCTTCCCCATACTATATAATTAACTATATTTTGTACATATCAACATTAACACCCATCCATCCCAACATACATACAGTCCATACATCAAAACCAGCCCCAAACAACACAGATATACACAGCACTGTCCCACCCACCATTTCATAGTGTCGCAGAGTGAGCATAGTGAATCGTACATATAAATACTACCCTTCTAACATATATTCTTTAAGCAAATAATGTTTATACCTATTTTTGAATTGATTTCTGTTTGTACATAGTTTCAGTTCCAGCTCCAGACTGTTCCACAAATCCACCCCACAGACAGATATGCACATACTTTTCTTAGTTGTTTGTATCTTAGGTTTTGTAAAGTCTCCTCTCAAATTATAATCATTGTCTCTTTTTTTGAATATTTTTTGTATATTACTTGGGAGTTGATTATTAATTGCCCTGTACATGACTTGTGCTGTCTTAAATTTAACTAAATCGATGAACTTTATGACATGTGACTTTAAAAGCAATTAATTGGTATGGTCTCTATATCCTACATAATTTATTATCCATATAGCTTTTTTTTTGTAATGTGCATATTGGCTGTAGGTTGGTCTTGTAGGTGTTTCCCCAGACTTCTACACAGTAGTTAAGATATGGTAGAAACAGTGAATTGTACAGTAAGAACAATGATTTATAGTCCAAGATGTGTCTTGTCTTCCCCAGTATCCCTATACATTTTGCCAACTTGGCCTGGATGTGATTGATGTGAGGTTTCTAGCAGATTTTATTGTCTAGCGTCACCCCCAGAAACTTAATTTCCTGTACTGTTTCTATTCTGGTATCATCTATCATCACCGGAGTGGTGGTTCAGTTGGTAGAGCATCCGCCCCACACCCGGAAGGCAGGGGTTCAAATCCCGGCCGGGTCATGCCGAAGACCATATAAAAGTGGAACTTCTTGCCATCCAGCTTGGTGCTCAGCAATAATGGAATGGAGGAGGGAAATTTGTGGCGGCGCCTTGCATGGCAGCGGCCCTCTGATTCTACACTTGGGGTGTGTGTGATTAACACAGTAGATAGGTAAAACAATTCAATTCAGCTTTATTTATATAGTGCCATTTCACAACAACAGTCATCTCATAGCACTATCAACTGTAGGGGGAACCCCCACAGTTGCAGAAAGACCCCAGCAATCAGGCGATCCCCTGTGAGCAAGCACTTGGCGACGGTGGAGAGGAAAAACTCCCTTTTAACAGGAAGAAACCTCCAGCAGAACCAGGCTCAGGGAGGGGCAGTCATCTGCTACGACTGGCTGGGGGGTGAGGGGATAGAGAAGATGAAAAGAACAGACATGTAGAGAGCAAACAGCACGATGGGGACTCAATCTATGGGAGAGAACAAGCAGATGTTAATGACCAGCAGAAAAAAAAAAAAATTCATTGAGAGTGAAGAAAGGAGTGAGGCCCATTGCATTATTGGAGGTCCCCCGGTTGACTAAACCTATTAGCAGCATAACTAAGGGAGGGTTCAGAAACACATGATCCCTCCCTAATTGTAGGCTATATCAAAAAGGTAGGTTTTAGCCCTTTTCTTAAAAACAGAGATCGAGTCTGACTCCCGAATCCAGATTGCCAGCTGGTTCCACAGGAGAGGAGCTTGGTAACTGAAGGCTCTGCCTCCCATTGTACTTTTGGAGATTCTAGGTATTACAAGTAATCCAGCATTTTGGGAGCGTAGTGCTCTGTTAGGATAATACGGTAGTATCAGATCTTTTAAATAAAAAGGAGCCTGATTGTTTAGAGCTTTGTAAGTAAGAAGAAGGATTTTAAACTTAATTCTAAACTCTATGGGAAGCCAATGAAGGGAGGCCAGAACCAGAGAGATATGATCTCTCTTTCTAGTACCTGTTAAAACTCTTGCTGCAGCATTTTGGATCAGCTGAAGACTTTTTAAAGATGTTTTAGGACAGCCTGATAATAAAGAATTACAATAATCTAATCTCGAGCTAACAAAAGCATGGATCAGTTTCTCAGCATCACTCTGAGACAAGATGCTCCTAATCTTGGCAATATTACGCAAATGATAGAAGGCAGTCTTAGAAACAAATTTAATATGTGAATTGAAGGACAGGTCTTGATCAAAAATAATTCCAAGGTTCCTCACAGAGCTATAAAGAGAAAGAGTAACCACATCCAAACTGAAAGGTTGATTTGGAAAGGTATTTCTAAGGTTTTTTGGACCAACAAGAATGACTTCAGTCTTATCTGAATTTAATAGCAGGAAATTACAAGCCATCCAAGCTTTGATTTCCTTAAGACAGGCTTCTAACTTGGCTAATTGATTACTATCATCTGGCTTCATTGACAGGTATAATTGTGTGTCATCTGCATAACAATGAAAATGTATACAGTGCTTTCTAATAATGTTGCCTAACGGAAGCATATATAAACTAAAAAGAGTAGGTCCTAGCACAGATCCCTGTGGAACTCCATGACTAAGCTTTGAGTTGAAAGAAAACTCATTATTTACATGAACAAACTGGAACCTATCAGATAAATAAGATCTAAACCACTGCAATGAAGTTCCATTAAGTCCAACATAGTGTTCTAATCTATCAAGTAGAATATTATGATCGATAGTATCAAAAGCTGCACTAAGGTCTAAAAGGACAAGTACAGAAACCAGTCCATTATCAGATGCGATGAGGAGGTCGTTAGTGACCTTCGCTAAGGCTGTTTCAGTACTATGATGGATTCTAAACCCAGATTGAAACTCTTCGAGTAAACCATTTCCCTGCAGGTGGTCAAATAATTGCGTAGCAACAACTCTTTCTAAGATTTTTGAAATGAAAGGGAGATTAGAGATTGGTCAATAGTTAGCTAAAGCTCCTGAATCTAGCGTTGGCTTTTTGAGTAAGGGTTTAATTACAGCCGTTTTAAAAGCCTGCGGTACATGGCCTAAAGTTAATGAAGAATTGATTATATGAAGAATAAAGCTACCAATAAGTGGGAAGACTTCTTTAAATAACCTGGTAGGAATAGGATCTAAAAGACAAGTTGAAGGTTTGGATGAGGAAACTATTTTGTCTAACTCACAAAGGTCGATTGGAGTAAACTCATCAAGACAGACATCAGTTGAAGGAGCTGTAGTAGTCACAGTATTTAAGTTAACTGTGGGAAGAATCTGATCGATTTTATCTCTGATGAATGAAATTTTATTATTGAAAAAGTTCATAAAGTCCTGACTAGTAAGCTCTAAGGGAATGCTAGGATTGACAGAGTCCTGACTCTTTGTCAACCTGGCTACAGTGCTGAAAAGGAACCTGGGATTATTCTTGTTCTCTTCTATTAATGCAGAATAATAACTCGTTCTAGCTTTTCTAAGAGATTTTTTTATAAATTAAAAGATCATTTCTCCAAGATAAATAGATTTCATCTAAATTAGTGGAGCGCCAAATTTCTTTCTAATTGACCAGTCTTCTGTTTTAAGCTACGAGTTTCTGTGTTGAACCAAGGAGTTAGAAATCTCTGATTAGACTTTTTCTTTTTTAAGGGGGCCACCAAGTCTAGAGTCTGATGCAGAGAAGCTGTAACACTATCCACCATGTTATCAGTTACAGAAGGAGCAAGTTGTCTATAACTTATTTCCGTTGTGTTGACACATGGCATAGAGGAAACAATCTGCATAAATTTGGTAACAGCATCATCTGAGAGGCATCTACTGTAATAATATTTTTCTTTAGGAGCCAAATAGTCAGAAATAGTAAAATCAAAGGTTAACAGACAATGGTCTGACAGTACAGGGTTGTGAGGAGACACTACAAGATTTTCTATTTCTATGCCATATGTCAGAACAAGGTCCAATGTATGGTGGAGATAATGAGTAGAATTTCCTACTTTCTGAGAAAACCCAGTCGAGTCTAATATTGAATTAAATGCCACATTAAGTCAGTCACTATCTACATCCACATGTACGTTAAAGTCGTTAAATCAGATTTCAGCACTAAATCAGCACTAAATCAGCTAAAAAATCAGCAAATTCGGATAAAAATTCTGAGTAGGTTGATGGGGGACGATAAACTATGGCAAATAAAATTGGGTTTAACCTAAAACTGCTAAAGTTCCCAATACTGAGGACCAGGCCCTCAAAGGAATTATAACATGTTTTTTGCTTTACATTAACTAGTAATTTGGAATGGTAAAATGTTGCTACTCCTCCTCCACGACCAGAACTTCTGGGATTTTGACAGTTTAAATAACCAGAGGGAGTTGATTCATTTAAACCAGCATAATCCTCTTGCCCTAACCAAGTCTCTGTAAGGGATATTAAATCAGTCTGATGATCAATTAACAGATCATGGACTAACAGAGACTTGGGAGTTAGAGACCTAATATTTAATAAACCACATTTAATTTTTAAATTATGAGGAGGAACAGAGGCCAAATCATTCAATTTAGAGGCTTTATGTTTAATTTGAGTTTTACCAATTTTTTGCTTAATCACTTTGGGATATATTATATTTTTATTTACTTTG
Source organism: Pholidichthys leucotaenia (assembly GCA_020510985.1). NCBI lineage: Eukaryota > Metazoa > Chordata > Actinopteri > Cichliformes > Pholidichthyidae > Pholidichthys > Pholidichthys leucotaenia. Next base: position 130,843,926 of record CM035847.1, read on the forward strand.
GAGGGAGCAGACAATGATTCTCTGATGGGGAAGACAGGGGCTAAGTTGAGCGGTGGCGGATGAAGAGGAGCTGCAGAGAGGCGTGTAAGACTGCAACTCTGCTTCCTGGTCCCAACTCTGAGTAAACACAATCACAATCACACAAAACACAACCTCGTTCTACTGTACATGATTGGTTGTACAGTTGAATGACAATAAAGGGTCCATCGATCCATCCATTTTCTACCCCTTTTCCGGAAGTCCGGGTCACGGAGGCAGCAGTTCAAGCAGAGAAGCCCAGACTTTCCTCTCCCCCGCCACCTGCTCCAGCTCTTCAGAGAGGATACCAAGGCGTTCCCAGACCAACTGGGAGACATAGTCTCTCCACTGAGTCCTGGGTCTTCCCCGGGGTCTCCTCCCAGTGGGACGTGCCTGAAACACTTCAAGTGGGAGGCGTCCAGGAGGCATCCTAATCAGATGCCCATACCACCTCAACTGACTCCTTTCAATGTGGAGGAGCAGCGGTTCTACTCTGAGTCTCTCCCGGATGACTGAGCTCCTCACCCTATCTCTGAGGGTGAGTCCAGCAATCCTATGGAGAAAGCTCATTTCAGCCGCTTGCATCCGCAATCTCATTCTTTCGGTCATTACCCAAAGCTCGTGACCATAGGTGAGAGTAGGAACATAGATTGACTGGTAAATCGACAGCTTTGCCTTAGAACTCAGCTCCCTCTTCACCACAACAGACCGGTACAACGTCTGCATCACTGCAGATGCTGCTCCGATCTGTCTGTCGATCTCTCGCTCCATTTTCCCATCACTCGTGAACAAGACCCCAAGATACTTAAACTCCTCCACTTGGGGCAGGAGCCTGTCCCCAACCCAGAGAGGACAATCCACCTTTTTCCGGCTGAGGACCATGGACTCGGACTTGGAGGTGCTGATTCTCATCCCAGCCGCTTCACACTCAGCGGAAAACCGTCCCAGCAAGAGCTGTAGGTCATTGCTGGATGAAGCCAACAGGACAACATCATCTGCAAACAACAGAGATGAGATCCTGTTGTCACCAAGCATGACACCCTCCATTCTCTGGCTGCGCCTTGAAATCCTGTCCATAAAAATTATGAACAGGATTGGTGACAAAGGGCAGCCCTGGCGGAGTCCAACTCTCAATGGGAATGACTCCGACCGAGTGTTGGCAATACGAACCAAACTCTCACAACGGTCGTACAGAGACCGAATAGCTTGTAACAACAAGCCCGATACCCCATACTCCTGAAGCACCCCCCACAAAAATCCACGAGGGACGCGGTCAAATGCCTTCTCCAAGTCCACAAAACACATGTAAACTGGTTGGGCAAACTCCCACGAACCCTCAAGAATTCTCGAGAGGGTAAAGAGCTGGTCCGATGTGCCACGGCCAGGACGAAAACCACATTGCTCCTCCTGAATCCGAGGTTCGACCAACGGCCGGACTCTCCTCTCCAGTACCTTGGCATAGACCTTCCCAGGAAGGCTGAGGAGTGTGAGCCCTCTAAAGTTGGAGCACACCCTCCGGTCCCCTTTTTTGAAGAGAGGAACCACCAGCCTGGTTTGCCATGCCAAAGGCACTGCCCCCGACCTCTACGCAATGTTGCAGAGGCGTGTCAACCATGACAGCCCAACAACATCCAGAGCTTTGAGGTACTCAGGGCGAATCTCGTCCACCCCCGGGGCCCGGCCACCAAGGAGATTTTTAACCACCTTGGCGACCTCAGCCCCTGTGATAGGCGAGTCATCCCCCTCGTCCCCAAACTCTGCTTCCTCTGTGGAAGGCATATCAGTGGGATTGAGGAGATCCTCGAAGTATTCCTTCCACCGCCCGATGATATCCCCAGTCGAAGTCAACAGTGTCCCATCCGCACCATACACAGTGTGGACGGGGAGCTGCTTTCCCCTCCTGAGCCACCGGACAGTTTGCCAGAATCTCTTTGAGGCGGACCGAAAGTCTTGTTCCATGGCCTCACCGAACTCCTCCCATACCCGGGTTTTTGCTTCAGCAACCACCCAAGCTGCACTCCGCTTGGCCTGCCGGTACACCTCAGCTGCTTTGGGAGTCCCACAAGCCAACCAAGCTTGATAGGACTCCTTCTTCAGCTTAATGGCCCCCCTCACCACTGGTGTCCACCTCTTGGTTCGGGGGTTGCCACCACGAGATGCACCAACCACCTTGCAGCCACAGCTCTGGGCCGCCGCTTCAACAACAGAGGTGGAGAACATGGCCCATTCAGACTCCATGTCTCCAGACTCCCTCAGAATGTGGTTGAAGTTCTTCCGGAGGTGGAAGTTGAAGACCTCCCGGACAGGGGCCTCAGCCAGACGCTCCCAGCACACCCTCACTATACGTTTGGGTCTACCAGGTCTGAATGGCTTCCTCCCCTGCCATCGGATCCAACTCACCACCAGGTGGTGATCAGTTGACAGCTCTGCACCTCTCTTTACTCGGGTGTCCAAGACATACGGTCGCAGGTCTGATCATACGATAACAAAATCGATCATCAACCTGTGACCTAGGGTGTCCTGGTGCCAGGTGCACATATGGACACCCTTATGCTTGATCATGGTGTTCGTTATGGACAGACTGTGGTTAGCACAGAAGTCCAATAACTGAACACCACTCGGGTTCAGATCGGGCAGGCCGTTCCTCCCAATCACCCCCCTCCAGGTTTCACTGTCGTTGCCCACGTGCGCATTGAAGTCCCCCTGTAGGACAATGGAGTCTCCAAGAGGAGCACCCTCCAGCACTCCAGTCAGAGACTCCAAAAAGGGTGGGTACTCTGAAACATCATTTGGTGCATAGGCACAAATGATGGTCAGGACTCGTTTCCCAACCCGAAGGTGCAGGGAAGCAACCCTTCCGTCCACTGGGGAAAACTCCAGTATAGAGGCAGCAAGGTGGGGCAATACAAGAATACCCACCCCTGCTCATCGCCTCTCGCCCGGGGCAACTCCAGAAAAGGCCAAGCTCCAGCCCCTCTCCAGGAGACTGGTTCCGGAACCGGAGCTGTGTGTTGAGGTGAGGCCGACTATATCTAGCCGGTATCTCTCAAGCTCGTACACCAGCTCAGGCTCCTTCCCCACCAGAGAGGTGACATTCCACGTACCAAAAGCCAGTTTAGAAAGCTTGGGATCAGTCTGCCAAGATCTCCGGCTTTGACCGCCACCTAATCCACATAGTACCGGACCCCCATGATCCCTCCTGCAGGTGGTGAGCCCACTGGAGGGCGGACCCATGTAACTCCTTCGGGCTGAGCCCGGCCGGGTCCCATGGGTGGAAACCCGGCCACCAGACGCTAGCCTTCGAGCCCCTCCCCCAGGCCTGGCTCCAGGGTGGGGCCCCGGTAACCCCATACCGGGCGGGGTACACTGAATCCTTGATATACAATTTATCATGAGAGTCTGTTGGATCGTTCTTAGTCTGGCCCTTCACCCAGAACCAGTTTGTCTTGGGAGACCCTATCAGAGGCAAATTGCCCCGGACAACATAGCTCCTGGGATCACTGGGGCACGCAAACCCCCCCACCACAATAAGGTGACGATCCATGAGGGGGCAATAATAACCAATAATAACCAATAAAGGGTGATTTTTTAAATTTAATTTAATTAATTTAATCGATCGTTACCATTATTTCGTGATTTATTTTATTGTTTCCAAACAACATAATCTTTGGTTTTTTTCAGATTTAGAGATAATTTATTTTTGTTGAACCACTGTGTTAACCTTTTCATTTCAGTTGTGACCACCTCTAAAACCTGCTGCAAATTCTCACCAGTGCAAAGGATATTTGTGTCATCCGCAAACAAAATAAATTTCAGAATTTTTGATACTTGGCATATGTCATTTATATACAAGATAAAGAGTTTGGGTCCCAAAACTGACCCCTGGGGCACACCACAAGTGATGCCCATGAAGGGTGATTTGTGCTCACCAGTTTGTACAAATTGTTGTCTGTTACTTAAATAACTTTCCACCCAACTCAGTCCGACCCCTCTTATCCCATACCTTTCCAATTTCCTCAGTAGGAAATTTATCTGCCAATAAATTACTTGATTTGTTTCTTCATGGTTGAATTGTGAAGATTATCATATAATATGTTCTGACCAACTTGTGAAATAGTCTCAAAGGGTTTACAAATATGTTATTTCACATGTCAAAAATTGATTAAGGGTCTTAATGTTGATTGAAACAGTTTTCATTGCTTTAAAAATAACTTGATTTTGTTGCTCATGATTAAATTGCGAATATAATACTCTAACTTGCTCACTCGCAATTGTAAAATAGTCTCAAAGGACAATAATTCCGTATTTTGCCAGCCAAAATTGATTAAGGGTCTTATCTGGATTGAAACAGTTTCCGTACTTTAAAAATAACTTGATTTGGTTCTTCAAGGTTGAATTGTGACAATTTTAATACAACCCGTGACAGTGAATGGCTGTCTATCTCTCTGTGTTGGCCCTGCGATGGACTGGTGATCTGTCCAGGGTGTACCCTATCTCTCGCCCAGAGATGCTGGGATAGGCTCCAGCGCCCCTGCGACCCAAAAAGGATTAAGCAGAAGAAGATGAATGAATGTTCTGTCCAACTTGTGAATTGGCTCAAAGGGCTGTTATAGCTTATAAGTATGTTATTTCACCTGTCCTGGGGCAGCATCTTGACCCAGTGGAGGAGATAGGAGAGAGAAGGATGGTGGCTAAACTGTCATCTCTGCTGGAGTCCGAGTTCCACCCTATGCAGGACATACGGAATGCACTGAGGAGCTCATTTAGCAGCAGACTACATCATCCTAGGTGCACAACCGAGAGGTTTCGCAGGTCCTTCCTACCTACGGATGACAGACTGTACAACCTAAGCAGGGCTGCTCGCAGAGATAGCAAATTAGTTTTGAGTGCAAAAGACGCAATAGACTCACACAATGGTCCCCTCCGGTATACAACTAGGAAAATACTGGTCGCTATGGAGGATGAGAATATGTATGGGTACATAATCATACCATGTACTGTAGGATAACTAAGTAGACGGTTGTGCTGTTTCATTCCATCTAGCTACAATGCTCCACACTGTGTGTGTTTATATATATATTTATATATTTACTCTATCTAGCAACAATGCTCCGCACTGTGTGTGTTTATATATTTACATATTTATTCCATCTAGCTATAATGCTCCACACTGTGTGTGTTTATATATCTACATATTTATTCCATCTAGCTACAATGCTCTGCACTGTGGGTGTTTATATATATATTTATATATTTACTCTATCTAGCAACAATGCTCCCCACTGTGTGTTTATATATTTACATATTTATTCCATCTAGCTACAATGCTCTGCACTGTGTTTATATATTCATATATCTATTCCATCTAGCTACAATGCTCCACACTGTGTGCTTATATACTCATATATTTATTCCATCCAGCTACAATGCTCTGCACTGTGTTTATATGTTTATATATCTATCCCATCTAGCTACAATGCTCCGCACTGTGTGTGTGTATATATATATATACGTATATATATATATATATATATATATATTTATATGTACATATGTATACTTGCTGCTCTTGTTTTTTTTTTTCTCTTGCCTTCTGATTGTTGCTCTGAGTGTTGCTATCCCTGTGCTGTTGCAATCCTGGAATTTCCCCATTGTGGGACTAATAAAGGCTTATCTTATCTTATCTTATCTTATCTTATCTTAAAATTGATTAAGGGTCTTAATCTAGATAGAAACTCCAGAAATCTAATCATAGCGGGTTTATTCATGTGCATGTAAATGACATAACGCACGGCTCAGGAGACGCACACACACAGGCTTAGAGTAGTTCAAAGAGTTTATTAACAGCAGGAGTGAATGAGTGCGTGTCTGCGGGATGTAAATGTGTTGGTGATGTTGTCTGCTCCAGGCACAGAGGCAGGTGACCGTACAGCCGAGCAACCCTATGGAGAGAGCACAGGGAGAGGGTGACGGGCATACACCAACACAGGAGGGATTTATGGCGAGAGAAGGACTTACTTGGTGGGTCAGGACAGCTGGCACAACAAGGGGGCGAAGCCCGGAAGACAGCCACCTGGAGAGCTCTGTACAGCAGCGAGGATTGGGCGATGGAGTGGAGATGTCCGCCGCTGGGGAATCCACCTGTGCACAGGGGAGAAGACTGAAGAAAAGAGGTAAGCGATCTTCTTACCAAAATGGTGACGCTGAAGGGAAGTATGCTCACAACGGTGAGGGACGAAGTCTGACGGCTTCAGGCCGAGCCTCCGGGCGAGACGGCCTTTATCCCTCGCCGCTGATGATTGTCAGGTGCGTGAGCAGGTGGCGCCGCTGATGAATGGCGCGGCGAGACAGTACTCCCCCCTCTAGCAGCGCCTCCTGGCGATGGCTTATCCGGGTGCGCTCGGTGGAAGTCCGCGATGAGCGATGGGTCCAACACAAACGACGGGGGCACCCATTGTCGATGCTCGGGCCCATAGCCCTCCCAGTCCACCAGGTATTGCAACCCACGACCTCGGCGCCGGGAGTCCAGGATGGAGGAGACGGACCAGGCCGGATGGCCACCAATCATCCGGGGCGCGGGTTGCGCTGCAGGAGGAGGGCAAAGGGGGTCAGTGACTGCCAGTTTCACCTTCGACACATGGAAAGTGGAATGGATGCGGAGGGAGGGGGGAATAGCCACGCGCACAGCCACCGGGTTGATGATCCGGGTGATGGGAAAGGGACCCATGAATCGCTGTGCCAGCTTCCTCCTCTCGCCTTTTAATGTGACGTCCTGGGTAGACACATACACGAGTTGCCCAACTCTGTACGCCGGGGCAGGTCTTCTGTGCCGGTCCGCCACGGTCCTGTTGCGCTCCGCCGTGCGTAAAAGCGCATGACGCGCGGCAGCCCAGGTGGAGCGGAACTGCCTAAGGTGCGCCCTAACAGAGGGGACAGTCACCTCGTTCTCCTGCGCTGGAAACAGCGGGGGGTCGTAACCCAGGGACGCCTTGAAGGGGGACATCCCCGTTGCAGAAGAGCGGGCGGTGTTGTGGGCATACTCCACCCAGGCGAGATGGTTGCTCCAGGACGTCGGCTTGGATCTAGTAACACAGCGGAGCGCAGCCCCCAGCTCCTGATTGGTCCTCTCACACTGCCCGTTAGACTGGGGGTGATGGCCGGAGGAGAGGCTCACCTTGGCTCCGATGGCGTTACAAAAGGATCAAACCTCGGATGAAAATTGGGGACCCCGGTCCGAGACCACGTCCACCGGAATCCCGTGCAGCCTGACCACGTGTTGGACGAGGAGGCCCGCCGTCTCCAGGGCAGTAGGGAGACCTCGCAGGGGAATGAAGTGCGCAGCCTTGGAGAAACGGTCCACAATGGTCAGGACGGTGTCAAAGGAGTTGGAAACGGGGAGTCCGGTGACGAAGTCCAGTGCGATGTGCGACCAGGGCCTGCCGGGGACGGGCAGAGGCTGGAGCAGACCCGCTGGGGGGGCATTTCCCGACTTGCTGGTGGCACAGATAGGGCAAGCCCGGGCGTAGCGGGCTGCATCCCTCCGCAGGCCTGGCCACCAAAAGGACCGTTGGAGGAGGCTGATCATCCGAGAGGTGCCGGGATGACAGGTGAGCCGGGAGGTGTGGAGCCAGTGGATGACCTCTCCTCGGACCGCAGATGGGACGAACAGTCTTCCCTCCGGTCCGCCGCCAGGATCAGGTTCCACCTCCTGCGCCTTCCGGATCTTGTCTTCAATGTCCCAAGAGATGGCACCGAGGACGCACGACCTGGGCAGGATAGTGTGGGGCGTCTCCTCAGCCTCCACGGGGGTGAACTGCCTAGAGAGGGCGTCAGGCAGGCCGTCTTTGGAGCCCGGCCTGAAGGTGATCGAGAAGCGGAACCTGGCGAAGAACAAAGACCAGCGCGCCTGGCGGGCATTCAGGCGCTTGGCAGATCGTAAATACTCTAAGTTCTTGTGGTCCGTCAGGACCACAAACGGCAGGTCCGCCCCCTCTAGCCAATGGCGCCACTCCTGTAAGGCGAGTTTAATGGCCAGGAGCTCTCTGTCCCCCACATCGTAGTTCCTCTCCGCCGGGGACAGGCGCCGGGAGAAGAAGGCGCACGGCCGTTTGGCGCCATCGTCAGGTGACCGCTGGGATAACACTGCTCCCACTCCCGTGTCCGATGCGTCCACCTCCACAATGCACTGCAGCGCGGGGTCGACCTGGCGAAGGACCCGGGAGGAGGAGAACTCCGCCTTCAGCGCCCTAAAGGCAGCAGCGACCTCTTCAGTCCACCGGAACGGGACCTTCGGGGACGTGAGGCGGGTCAGCGGTCCGACGATCGAGCTGAAATTTGGGACAAAGCGGCGGTAAAAATTGGCGAAGCCAACAAACTGTTGCACCTGCTTCCGGGATGCGGGAGTAGGCCACTCCACCACCGCCTTCACCTTCTCTGGGTCTGGGAGCACCTGATCTTGAGCGATGATGAATCCCAGGAAGGATGTGGTCCTAGCGTAGAATTCGCATTTCTCAGCCTTCACGTACAGACGATTCTCCAGCAGTCTTTGGAGGACCCGCCTCACATGGACCTGGTGCTCGTCCCTGGACCTGGAGAAGATAAGGATGTCATCCAGGTAGACGAACACAAAAAGGCCGATGAAATCCCGGAGGACGTCATTAATGAGGCGCTGAAAGACGGCAGGAGCGTTGGTCAGCCCGAACGGCATGACGAGATACTCAAAGTGGCCGTTCGGGGTACGGAAGGCTGTCTTCCATTCATCTCCCTCCCGGATCCGGACGAGGTGGTAAGCGCTGCGTAAATCCAGCTTGGTAAACCAGGTCGCCCCCTGGAGGGAGTGAAAGGCAGTGTCCATGAGGGGCAGGGTGTAACGGTCCCTCTCAGTGATGTCATTCAGCGCTCGGTAGTCTATGCAGGGGCAGAGGGATCCGTCCTTTTTCCCGACAAAGAAAAACCCTGCCCCCACGGGTGACGACGATGGGCGAATAATCCCAGCGCTCAGAGATTCCTTCAGGTATGTATTCATGGTCTCCTTCTCCGGCGCCGACAGGCTGTAGAGCCGACCAGATGGCAGGGGAGCCCCCTGGCGGAGGTTGATGGCACAGTCATATGGTCGATGCGGGGGAAGAGACATAGCTTTCGATTTGCTAAATACCATACCCAGGTCGTGAAATTCTGGAGGCACCAGTGACAGGTCCGGAGGTGCTGTATCCGCCACAGGGGGAGCCGCGGATGGGGAGCAGGCAGCGGACTGAAGGCAGGTGCCCATACAGAAGGTACTCCATGCCGATACCCCAGCAGACCTCCAGTCCGGGACAGGGTTGTGGAGGCGTAGCCAGGGATACCCCAGGATGACGGGCGACACAGAGTTGGGCAGGACGTAAAATACCATCTCCTCCCGGTGGTTCCCTGAGATGATGACTGGGACAGGCATGGTTTGGTGAGAAACTCTCCCAAGGGAGGCACGGGAGAGATGGACCAGGGAGATGGGGTGTTTTAATGCCTGACAGCGGATGCCCAATCGGGTTGCCAGGCCTTGTGAAATGAAGCTGCCCTCTGCGCCCGAATCCACCAGTGCGTGGGTGAGGTGCCCAGTGGGATTGTGGCAAAAACGGATGGGCAGCTTTAATTGAGTGAGAGAGTCTAACCGGTTGGGATCCGCGAGGCTCCCTACAGCGATTCGCGGACCCCGCCGACTGGCTTTCCGCGGGCAACGCTCCACAGTGTGTTGGTCACCTCCGCAATACATGCAGAGGCCCAACTCACGGCGGCGTTGTTTCTCCGCAGGGGAAAGCTTGGTCCAGCCCGTCACCATCGGCTCCGACTCCTCGGGGCACAATGCTGGCGGCGCCGCCAGGGGGCGAGCTTGGAACAGGTGCGGCAAGACTCCACGAGGGCGAGAAGAAGAAGACTTCCGCCCCGAGGAGCGCTCGCGCAGCCTGTTATCCAAACTTATCGCTAAGGATGTCAGCTCCGCTAGCGTCCCAGGGATATCCCGTCCAGCCAGTTCATCCCTCAGATCACTATTGAGGCTGCGGAGGAACAGGCCACAGAGGGAGCGTTCCTCCCAGCCCAATTCCTCCGCCGCTACCCGGAAGTCGACCGAGTAGTCCGCTGCCGACCGGCCTCCCTGCTGGAGAGCGAGGAGCCGATCGACCTGGACCGTCTCGGTTTGAGAATGGTCAAAGACCTCCAGAAAGCGCCTCACGAACTGGTCATAGGTGAGGGTGGCATAACTGGGCCCCGCCATTACGGCGTAGGTCCAAGTTAACGCACGCCCCTCCAGAAGATTCCCTATGTAACCAATCCGACTGTGATCCGAGGGAAAATCTCCGGGCACACGGTGGAACACGGACTCACACTGCATAATGAACCCCCGCGCTCCGCCGAGCTTACCGCTAAAGCGGGCGGGGGTCGGAATCGGTGTGAGCCGAACCGGTGCCACCGGAGCCGGCTGGACGGCCGCTGGAACAGCAGGAGCCGCGCCACCCTGACGAGCCGGGGGGAACGGCTGTTGAGGATCCAAGCGGCCCAACCGGTTAGTTAAATTCAATAATTGATTAAAGATCACCTGTTGTTGATAAGCTATTTGATCCACTCTAGCCTCGAGAGTGGAAAACCGGTGTGCGAGCCCGCCGTCCGCCGAGCCGCTCTGCTGAAGCCGTACTGACATAACGCACGGCTCAGGAGACGCACACACACAGGCTTAGAGTAGTTCAAAGAGTTTATTAACAGCAGGAGTGAATGAGTGCGTGTCTGCGGGATGTAAATGTGTTGGTGATGGTGTCTGCTCCAGGCACAGAGGCAGGTGACCGTACAGCCGAGCAACCCTATGGAGAGAGCACAGGGAGAGGGTGACGGGCATACACCAACACAGGAGGGATTTATGGCGAGAGAAGGACTTACTTGGTGGGTCAGGACAGCTGGCACAACAAGGGGGCGAAGCCCGGAAGACAGCCACCTGGAGAGCTCTGTACAGCAGCGAGGATTGGGCGATGGAGTGGAGATGTCCGCCGCTGGGGAATCCACCTGTGCACAGGGGAGAAGACTGAAGAAAAGAGGTAAGCGATCTTCTTACCAAAATGGTGACGCTGAAGGGAAGTATGCTCACAACGGTGAGGGACGAAGTCTGACGGCTTCAGGCCGAGCCTCCGGGCGAGACGGCCTTTATCCCTCGCCGCTGATGATTGTCAGGTGCGTGAGCAGGTGGCGCCGCTGATGAATGGCGCGGCGTGACAGTAAACATGGGCAATGACCATGTTTACATGTACGCTAATACACTGGCTATGATTGGATTTCTGCAGTTATCGGATTATTCAAGTGGCCATGTAAACAGAATAAGCCGATAAACTGGGGTCATTAACTCAAATGGTTTACCCTCTAATAATCTGTTTATTCAGTGCATGTATACACGAGAAAACTGATTATTGGCATTATTGCCAGCAATTGGTTTATTGTGACCATGTAACCAGGGTCACTTTTCAAAATGCAAACAAGCTCCAGGACTAAACAGTAGATGGCAGTGATATGATATCTGGTTCCTTAAATGGCATTTGTTTTTGTGATTCAGATATTGTTTGTCAACAACTATATTTCAAAACAGAGCAGAAAAGAAAAAAAATCAGGTTGTTCAAACTTTGATGAAAATTCATCTTTCAGGTTGTTCATGTTTTGTAAAAGATCAATGGTTCAATAAATGTAAACATTTCATAATGTACTTGCCATTAGGTTGTTTTGCTATTATTTTACTGGTCTGGCCCACTGGCCTACTGGCCATTATAACAACATTAATTGTGCTTTAGGTATTACTTATAATCCAAAAATACATTTATTCAGTAAAAATAACCCTCTAGTCAGTATACTAAATAATTTTATCCCATGAAAGCTGCTCGACCAAAACCATTGGGGAGCAGCCATTACCGGTCGGAAGTGACATACACTCGTTGAGTTCAGCTTTACCGTGGACGAGTAAACATGTTTACCGCAGACAAGTAAACGTGTTCAGCAGATGCTCAGTGGGCTGAGACCCGAGTTGAAAACAATGTAAAATCTGCACAAATATATACTCCACAAACCATCTTTGGAAATGGCCTTCATTGACGGCATGATCGACAGGTACCTCCGGGGACCAGCAGCTGAAGGGGACTGTCGTGTTCTGGTGAGCGTGTGCCCCCTCCTTCCCGTTTTCTCCTCAGGCAATCATCACACCTGGGAGATTAGACGCACCTGCTGCCTGTGCTCAGCCAGTGCTTATAAAGATCTGCCCTTCGGTGCCTCAGTGCTGCTCGTTTGGGTATACTGCCTCAGCTTGAAGTGAAGCAAGTATTGTTATGTGTGTTTGGTGAAGTTTTCACACTCACCCTCTCTCATCTCCCCTTTTCTCCAAGTTGCTGCAATCTGTGCGGGTGCATCTTTGGGGATTGTGTGCACTCACCTGTCCCATCATCCACACTCAGATGTTACTACTTTCCACCCGGTCAGACATTATCTACCTCATCGCAACCCACTTCATCCTGCTGGTTTGTCTCTCTCCACTGTGTGTGTGTGTGGGGGGGGGGGGGGTTTCCTGGTAGTTTGCCTGTTCGGCCCAAGTAATTGGCAATCTTGTAGAAGAGCTTGAAATGATGAGGCGATTTGATATATAAACCAAAGTTTATTTATCAGCTCTCCTAACAAGTCTCATCTAGTGCAGAGGTAGCAGAAGGAAAAAGAGACCGAATATCTCCGGCTCTCTGACTTTATATTTGCACATAACAAAAGACATGCATATCAAAAGCTGACATCCCTCATTATCTTAATCCCCCCATTGTCTTGGTACTTCCTCTCTTCGCCCTAGGGGGGTGAGGGTAGCTCCTCCGGTCTCCACCGCAGTGTCTGGGAACGTCTTTGTTCTTCACTTGGCGGTTGAGAGTCTTTGTCCTTTCAGAGGTGTGAAGTTGCCTTACATATGTAATCACCAAACATTCCCACATGCTTCAACATATGTAGGTTATGGAATATATGATTAATATAGCCCACAAATCTAGTTTTTCTACTGCCGGGTCTCCGTTCCTCGCTAACAGCTCTTGTCTCTCTCTCCACAGGCCACTTCCTCTGGCGAGTGACGTTTTCTGTAGCTGTGCTCCAGTTCTTTTTGAAATTTGATAAAACTCTTAAACGTGTTCTTGTGTGTTTGGATTGTTCTTTTGTTGTTGCACTCTACACGTGGGCTGTCAATACAATTAATCATGACAGGGACCTGAGGAACAGGCAAGCTCCCAGTCAAGTAACTTCAGAACACATTGAATGAATCTTGATATACTAGAATTTTATTTCATTAAATTATATGTGCGTAGATTTGCTTTTACATGGTTGTAAAAAATGACATAAAATTCTGATGTTAAAACTTTGACTGCTATACTGCAGCCCACTCAATCACACAAAGCAACAACTGTGTGTCACTACCGCTGTTGAAACAGCCCATGGAAGAGGCAAGATGTCCCTGACTGTGACTGACTGACAGAGCAGTGACTTGAAGCTCGCATATATTTGAGAAGAAATCATAAACAAAATTACCAGACGGAAACACTAGTATCATATTTGATCCTTTGAAATAGCTATTGATTAAAATTCACTACAGGTACCCTTTAAATCCAGTGGTATATGGCCCCCGAGCTAAAATGAGTTTGACACTCCTGGTCTAAGCTAATAGCATCAGATATTTAATTTAAATTGCTGATGGCTCTATTGTACTGGCTAAAGTTTTGTACTCTGATACCTGATAAGTTCTGCTCTAAGTCAGTGTTACATTAAAGATTCCTTAAAAGCAAAAAAAAAAAAAAAAAAAAAAATCCATACCACAATAACTAACATGAGCAATATGTGCACCAAAAAAGAGACACTGTGGGTCACCCCCACAGCCTACGGACAAGCAGAGCGCTCAGCTGGGGCAATTAGCAGAACAATGAGATGTGTGTATTGAGATCAATAGGCATCCTCCCTTTGTCTAGCTCAGGGGTCGGCAACCCGCGGCTCCGGAGCCGCATGTGGCTCTTTCATCCTTCTGCTGTGGCTCCCTGTGGCTTTGGAAAATAAATAATGAGTATTTAATTAAAATGTATTTTATTTTAGTTCATTAGTTTTTAAAATGTAATTCTAAATTTGAAGATTATGGTGATCTTGTAAAATCTAAAAAAAAAAAAGTGTTAAAGTTTAATCACCGTCAGTGAAAATCAACACGATTACATTAGCGCTCGGTGCTTCCCCGGAAGTCGTCTCCCGCGATAACCCGGATGTGTTGTGTTCAAGCTACTGCTGTATTGCAGTAGCTTGACAGCCCTGCGATTGGATAGTTGCAAACGATTGGGCCAATCAAATAGCTCGTTGTATGCTTTTTCAAAGATTCATGGCGGCGTGTTCTCAGGGATGTGATTTTCTGCTAATTCGCAGAATTCCGCTTTATTTTATCTTCCAGGAAGATAAAGTACGTTAAGTACGTTAGCGGCTTGTGGTCCACGAACGCAGTGAAGCTGCGCCCTTTCAGGCAGGACTGGAAGTGGCGTATGGCCACTTCCGGTAATCAGTATGGCCAGGTGGAGAGTCATTAATAACTCGGTTACTGGCGGCGAACAACAGCTGTATGAGCTGGACTGGCGCAAGGGAGGAAACGGTAATAAAAGTTAACCATCCCCTTTTATGATTCCAAACAGTTTGAAATTGACAGTGCACAGTGGACATTGACTCATAACTTTTGAATATTTCTAAGACTTGGCTACATCAGTGATTGTGCAAAATGAACTGCTCAAGTCTCAATGGAGATTGAAACTGGTGATCTGAAATGAATGCTGAAATTGTATGTTGGAATTTTATTTCTATTATGGAACAGATAAAATTAACTGATTTTGATTTGATCAAGTGTTAAAGCATGTGATGGATAATGCTTGTTGGAATATTTAAGGAATGCTATCTTCTTGGAACATAAGTCAATATTATACATTAATAAGTGGCATTCAGCTGTTTGTTTTATGTCATTTAAGCACAGTCCTGGTACTTAAAAATCATAAAAACCCAGGAGCTTCGGGGGGATTTGCCCCCCTTGCCCCCCCCCCCACCGGGGCTCTGCCCCGGACCCCGCTGGGAGACTATGTCTGTCACGCCGCGCCATTCATCAGCAGCGCCACCTGCTCACACACCTGCTAATCATCAGCGGCGAGGGATAAAAGCCGCCTCGCCCTGAGCTTCGGCCTGAAGCCGTTAGACTTCATCGCCTTCCATGCGAAGCATCAACTCTCTCTTCAGCATCACGCTAAGCGGTAAGAAGATTCCTTACCTTACCTTTCCCAGTCTGCTCCCCTGTGCACAGGTGGATTCCTCGGCGGCGGACAACTCCGTCCCTCGTCCTTCCTCGCTGCTGCACCGAGTCCTGCAGGTGACTGTCTCCCGGGGTTCCGTCCTTGAAGTGCCTGCCATCAGTCTAACACAAGTAAGCTTCTCTCCCTCGCCTATTCTCCTCCTGTATTGGTGTGTGCCCGTCACCCTGTGTCTGTTCTTTCCCATAGGGTTGCCAGCTGAACGGTCTCCTGCCTCTGTGCCCAAAGCAGACGCCACCACCAATACATTTACATTCCGCTGACACACACCCATACACCCCTGCTGTTAATAAACAGTTTGAACTACTCTGAGCCTGTGTGTGTGCGTCTCCTGAGCCGAACGTTATGTCAGTACGGCTTCAGCAGAGCAGCTCGGCAGACGGCGGGCTCGCGCACCGGCTTACCACTCTCGAGGTTCGGGTGGATCAAATTGCTTATCAGCAGCAGGTGATTCTAAACCAACTCATTAACATCACTAACCGATTGGACGCCTGGACCCCCAACAGCCGTTCCCCCCGGCTCACCAGGGTGGCGCAGCTCCTGCTGTTCCAGCGGCCGTCCAGCTGGCTCCAGTGGCACCGGCTCGGCTCACGCCGATTCCAACCCCCGCCCGCTTTAGCGGAAAGCTCGGCGGAGCGCGGGGGTTCATTATGCAGTGTGAGTCCCTGTTCCACCATGTGCCCGGAGACTTCCCCTCGGATCACAGCCGAATTGGCTACATAGGGAATCTCCTGGAGGGGCGCGCGTTAACTTGGACCTACGCCATAATGGCGAAGCCCAGTTACGCCACCCTCACCTATGACCAGTTCGTGGCACGCTTCCTGGAGGTCTTTGACCATTCCCGAACCGAGACGGTCCAAGTCGATCGGCTTCTCGCTCTCCAGCAGGGAAGCCGGTCGGCAGCGGACTATGCGGTCGACTACCGGGTAGCGGCGGAGGAATTGGGCTGGGACGAACGCTCCCTCTGTGGCCTGTTTCTCCGCAGCCTGAATGATGATCTGAGGGATGAACTGGCTGGTCGGGATATCCCTGGGACGCTAGCTGAGCTAACTTCACTCGCCATCAGCTTGGATAACAGGCTGCGTGAGCGCTCCTCTGGACGGAAGTCGTCTTCTTCTCGCCCTCGGGGAGCCTCGTTGCACCTGCCCCAAGCTCGCCCCCTGGCGACGCCGCCGCCATCGCGCCCCGAGGAGTCGGAGCCGATGGTGACGGGCTGGACAAAGCTCTCCCCGGCAGAGAGACAACGCCGCCGTGAGTTGAATCTCTGCATGTATTGCGGAGATAATCAACACGGTGGAGCTTTGTCCACAAAAGCCAAACGGCGGGGTCCGCGAGTCACTGTAGGGGGCCTCGCGGACGTCAATCGGTTAAGTCCCCTTACCCAATTGAAGCTGCCCATCCGTTTTTGCCACAATCCCACTGGGCATCTCACCCACGCACTGGTGGATTCGGGTGCAGAAGGCAGCTTTATTTCACAAAGCCTGGCAGCCCGTTTGGGCATTCGCTGTCAGGCACTGAAGAATCCCATCTCCCTTGTTAACCTCTCCCGTGCCTCCCTTGGGAGAGTATCACACCAAACCATCCCCGTTCCGGTCATCATCTCGGGAAATCACCGGGAGGAGATGACCTTCTACGTCCTTCCCAACTCTGTGTCGCCCGTCATCCTGGGGTATCCCTGGCTTCGCCTTCACAACCCGGTCCTGGATTGGAAATCAGCTGGGATATCGGCATGGAGTACATTCTGCATGAGCACCTGCCTTCAGTCCGCTGCCTGCTCTCCGTCCACTCCTCCCCCTGCGACGGACGCTGCACCCCCGGACTTGTCTCTGGTGCCTCCGGAATTTCACGACCTGGGTATGGTGTTCAGCAAAGCGAAAGCTATGTCTCTCCCCCCTCATCGGCCCTATGACTGTGCCATCAACCTCCGCCAGGGGGCTCCCTTACCTTCTGGTCGCCTTTACAGCCTGTCTGCGCCGGAGAAGGAGACGATGAACGCCTACCTGAAGGAGTCATTAAGTGCTGGGATAATCCGCCCATCATCGTCACCCGTGGGGGCAGGGTTCTTCTTCGTGGGAAAGAAGGATGGGTCCCTCCGCCCTTGTATCGACTACCGGGCCCTCAACGATATCACGGAGAAGGACCGTTACACCCTGCCTCTCATGGACACTGCTTTCCACTCCCTCCAGGGGGCGACCTGGTTCACCAAGCTGGATCTACGCAGCGCTTACCACCTCGTCCGGATCCGGGAGGGAGATGAGTGGAAAACGGCCTTCCGTACCCGAACGGCCACTTTGAATACCTGGTGATGCCGTTCGGGTTGACCAACGCTCCTGCAGTCTTCCAGCGCCTCATTAATGACGTCCTCCGGGACTTCATCGGCCTTTTCGTGTTCGTCTACCTGGACGATATTCTCATCTTCTCCAAGTCCAGGGACGAGCACCAGGTCCACGTGAGGCGGGTCCTCCAAAGGCTGCTGGAGAATCGTCTGTACGTAAAGGCAGAAAAGTGTGAATTTTACGCCAGGAGTACGTCCTTCCTGGGGTTCATCATCGCCCACGACAAGGTGCTCCCTGACCCAGAGAAGGTAAAGGCGGTGGTGGAATGGCCTACACCTGCATCCCGGAAGCAGGTGCAGCAATTTGTTGGCTTCGCCAATTTCTACCGCCGCTTTGTCCCCAACTTCAGTACCATCGTTGGACCACTGACCCGCCTCACGTCCCCGAAGGTCCCGTTCCGGTGGACCGAAGAGGTCGCTGCCGCCTTTGAGGCGCTGAAGGCGGAATTCTCCTCCTCCCGGGTCCTTCGCCAGGTCGACCCCGCGCTGCAGTGCATCGTAGAGGTAGACGCTTCGGACACGGGAGTGGGAGCAGTGCTGTCCCAGCGGTCGCCGGACGATGGCGCCAAACGACCCTGCGCCTTCTTCTCCCGGCGCTTGTCCCCGGCGGAGAGAAATTACGATGTGGGGGACAGAGAGCTCCTGGCCATCAAACTCGCCCTGCAGGAATGGCGTCACTGGCTGGAGGGGGCGAACCTGCCGTTTGTGGTCCTTACGGACCACAAGAACTTAGAATATCTACGATCTGCCAAGCGCCTGAACGCCCGCCAGGCGCGTTGGTCTTTGTTCTTCGCCAGGTTCCAATTTTCAATCACCTTCAGGCCTGGCTCTAAGAACGGCCTGCCTGACGCCCTCTCCAGGCAGTTCACTCCCGTGGAGTCGGAGGAGGCGCCCCACTCCATCCTGCCCAGGTCGTGCATCGTGGGAGCCATCTCGTGGGACATCAAGAGCAAGATCCGGAAGGCACAGGAGGTGGAACCTGACCCTGGCGGCGGACCGGAGGGGAGGCTGTTCGTGCCATCCGTGGTCCGAGGAGAGGTCATCCACTGGCTACACACCTCCAAGCTCACCTGTCACCCTGGCACCTCCCGGATGATAGATCTCCTCCAACGGTCCTTTTGGTGGCCAGGCCTGCGGAGGGATGCAGCCCGCTACGCCCGGGCTTGCCCAATCTGTGCCACCTGCAAGTCGGGAAATGCCCCTCCAGCGGGTCTGCTCCAGCCCCTGCCCGTCCCTGGCAGGCCCTGGTCGCACATCGCGTTGGATTTCGTCACCGGACTCCCTCTCTCCAACTCCTATGACACCATCCTGACCATCGTGGACCGCTTCTCCAAGGCCGTGCACTTCGTCCCCCTGCGAGGCCTCCCTACTGCCCTGGAGACGGCGGACCTCCTCGTCCAACACGTGGTCAGGCTGCACGGGATTCCGGTGGACGTGGTCTCGGACTGGGGCCCCCAGTTTTCATCTGAGGTTTGGAGGTCTTTCTGCAACGCCATCGGAGCCAAGGTGAGCCTCTCCTCCGGCCATCACCCCCAATCCAACGGGCAGTGTGAGAGGACCAACCAGGAGCTGGAGGCTGCGCTCCGCTGTGTGTCCAGATCTAAACCCACGTCCTGGAGCAACCATCTTGCCTGGGTTGAATATGCCCACAACACCGCTCGCTCTTCTGCTACAGGGATGTCCCCCTTCAAAGCGTCCCTGGGTTACGACCCCCCGCTGTTTCCAGAGCAGGAGAGTGAGGTAACTGTCCCGTCAGTTAGGGCCCATCTCAGGCAGTTCCGCTCCACCTGGACTGCCGCGCGCAATGCGCTATTATGCACAGCGGAGCGCAACAGGACTGTGGCGGACCGGCGTAGAAGACCTGCCCCGGCGTACAGAGTTGGGCAACTTGTTTACGTTTCCACCCAGGACGTCACTTTAAAAGGCGAGAGGAGAAAGCTGGCACAGCGCTTCATGGGTCCCTATCCCATCACCCGGATCATCAACCCGGTGGCTGTGTGCGTGGCTATTCCCCCCTCCCTCCGCATTCATCCCACTTTCCACGTGTCGAAGGTGAAGCTGGCAGTCACTGACCCCCTTTGCCCTCCTCCTGCAGCGCAACCCGCGCCCCGGATGATTGGTGGCCATCCGGCCTGGTCCGCCTCCTCCATCCTGGACTCCCGGCGCCGGGGTCGTGGGTTGCAATACTTGGTGGACTGGGAGGGCTATGGGCCCGAGCATCGACAGTGGGTGCCCCCGTCGTTTGTGTTGGACCCATCGCTCATCGCGGACTTCCACCGAGCGCACCCGGATAAGCCATCGCCAGGAGGCGCTGCTAGAGGGGGGAGTACTGTCACGCCGCGCCATTCATCAGCGGCGCCACCTGCTCACACACCTGCTAATCATCAGCGGCGAGGGATAAAAGCCGCCTCGCCCTGAGCTTCGGCCTGAAGCCGTTAGACTTCATCGCCTTCCATGCGAAGCATCAACTCTCTCTTCAGCATCACGCTAAGCGGTAAGAAGATTCCTTACCTTACCTTTCCCAGTCTGCTCCCCTGTGCACAGGTGGATTCCTCGGCGGCGGACAACTCCGTCCCTCGTCCTTCCTCGCTGCTGCACCGAGTCCTGCAGGTGACTGTCTCCCGGGGTTCCGTCCTTGAAGTGCCTGCCATCAGTCTAACACAAGTAAGCTTCTCTCCCTCGCCTATTCTCCTCCTGTATTGGTGTGTGCCCGTCACCCCGTGTCTGTTCTTTCCCATAGGGTTGCCGGCTGAACGGTCTCCTGCCTCTGTGCCCGAAGCAGACGCCACCACCAATACATTTACATTCCGCTGACACACACCCATACACCCCTGCTGTTAATAAACAGTTTGAACTACTCTGAGCCTGTGTGTGTGCGTCTCCTGAGCCGAACGTTATGTCAATGTCCCCCAGACCCCCTGCTGAATTTTCAGATAATTTCCCCAACCCCAAATCACATCGCTGGTTCGTGTTGGAATTCTGAGCTTTCGGTATTGTTTTCAGCAGAATTATGAGACTTTTATCGAAGGATCAGGAGTCGTCAGTGCTCGAAATAGCACTCTCCTTTCAACCCAATGTCAACCTTCAACCCAATGTCTTTTTTTTTTTCAGAGTTCAAAATGTTTTTGTTGCATGCAGAAATGTAATTTTGCTTTCTCTGCAGGAGTTCCCTGATTTGGTAAATGCAACACATTATAGTTTGTTTATACATAGCATAAAGGGAAAAAAAAGTTATATGCAGTGTTATTTCATTTTAAGTGTCAAAAGGGTTTTTGTGGCTCCCAGTGTTTTCTTTTCTGTGGGAAACGGGTCCAAATGGCTCTTTGAGTGGTAAAGGTTGCTGACCCCTGGTCTAACTCCTTCCTGCTAGTATCCGCTGCTGATATGTAAAATGGTAAATGGTAAATGGCATTCACTTATATAGCGCTTTTATTCTCATCTCTTGATGACCAAAGCGCTTTACAGATCCTGCAATCCACCCATTCACACACACATTCACACACTGATGGTGGCATGCTGCCTAACATGGCGCTTCCAGACCCACCAGGAGCAATTGGGGTAAAGTGTCTTGCCCAGGGACACAACGGCAGGATAACTGGGGAGAGCGGGATTTGAACCGCCAACCATGTGGTTATTGGACAACCTGCTGACTGTATGACATGTATGACTCAAAGGTAAATGTTCATGCTTCCTGTTCTGTACTGTGATGTTAATGTGCCATTCATGCATTGTCTGTAGTGGGGTATTTAAACTGCATATCTCTCTTACTGCTCTCTCTCTGACCACTGCTTCTGACTACACGCATTCCGTGTCCCCTGCCTCCGGGCCCGCTCTGGCGCGCCTGCACGGCGCTGGAGTAGGTGTGATGGCGGTATGATTAATAAACTCCCTCAAAAACTCTCAGTTCGCTGCTTATTATTTCATGCCGCCACACTGGTGACCCGACGATGAAAAGAACACGCTTACAATGAACACAGCACCCGGCGGTGACTCTCCGACGACAAGCAAACGCAGCAGCCTGACGCAAATGATCTGCCCTCCCTTCTGCTACAGGGAGACCTCGACGCAGAGCCACCACCAGGCGAACTCTCCGGAGATCACCCACGACCGGGAAAGCTGCAGAAAGCTTCATGGTGAGATCTGCACGCCCGAGATCTGCAAATCCACGCTGGACCGGCCGAGGGACACAGAACGTCCCTCTCACCGCTCCTCCTCCCTCTCACCGCTCCTCCGCATCGACACGAGCCCGAGGGACAAAGATCGTCTCCTCCCTCTCACCGCTCCTACGCATCTGCACGAGCCCGAGAGACAAAGAGCGTCTCCTCCCTCTCACCGCTCCAACGCACCACGAGCGAACGACGCAACAGCTTCAGCAGGGATGACCATCGGCGCCGACGACGCTGATCTCCAGCAAGCTCCCTGACCCTGACTCGCCTCTACAGCGGTCCTGCCATGCACCGAACCCCGCACGCACACCGGGGGGTTATGAGGACAGCGCACCACGCACGGGACAATACCGGCTCCACACAGACCGCCATCGTCCTTCGCCGCTGCACACAGAACCTTCAGGGCTGCTCACACACCTGAAGCACGCACGCAGCTCACTCACAGGATTTTGTACGGGTCTCAGCCACGGCGCACAGGGGAATTCAGCCGTCAGCTGTTCCCGAGGGCTTTAGGGCTGCGCGTGCCCCTAAAGTCAACACGCCAAGTCCCTCACTGCTGCAGCTCCTTTTTTCTTCATAGCCGCGAGAGGAGTCAGAGACAAATTTTTCTTCTCACAGCAGCTGTGGACCCCCGCACGTTCAACGGGACAGCCCCTCAACATCGCGGATCCACAGGCAATTTTTGCGCGGCCCAGACAATTTCGCCGTCCCGGGCCGGCACTTGCTCCCCCCCACCCCCTCCCTCCACCTCCGCCTGCACAGAGCTTTCCCTGCTCGCTACCAAAGCCTGGACTATCGAGGCCTCAGCTTCCTGCTGAGCCCTCTGGGAGGGAGTGTGTGGGTCACCCCCACAGCCTACGGACAAGCAGAGCGCTCAGCTGGGGCAATTAGCAGAACAATGAGATATGTGTATTGAGATCAATAGGCAGCCTCCCTTTGTCTAGTTCCTTCCTGCCAGTATCCGCTGCTGATATGTATGACTCAAAGGCAAATGTTCATGCTTCCTGCTTTGTACTGTGATGTTAATGTGCCATTCATGCATTGTCTGTAGTGGGGTATTTAAACTGCATATCTCTCTTACTGCTCTCTCTCTGACCACTGCTTCTGACTACATGCATTCCGTGTCTCCTGACGAGAGCCTGAGAGCTCGCTCCGGCGCGCCTGCATGGCGCTGGAGTGAGTTCTGTGATGGCGGGATGAATGATCAATAAACACCCTTTTAAACCTCAGTTCGCTGCTTATTATTTCATACCGCCACAACACAATATTTTGCATGAAATATACAAGGAGGGGAAAATCAGAAAAAAAAATGTCTGAAGAGTTTCTGTGGTTTTTCAGCATTCAAATAAAGGCACTTGGGCTTATTTTTGATAAATTTGTAAAGAAATAAGTATTGTGATTTAGAAATAAACAAACATAATTCTTGACTCTTTTACGCAAAAATACACCTTGAGAGCCCTCTTATTTTCGTTTTAAAAGAGTAAACATTATCATTATGCTTACCTGCATGGAGATTCATTCTCATGTGTAGAATCAGTATTATTTGGAGGTGGCAAGTGTTATGTAATAATGTAATAACACCAATACACAGCACGGACGTGATGGCACAGGCACGGGTGACATCATCACGCCATGCCTATAAAGCTGGATTCATGCTGCAACTCTGTTATCCATGTACACGCAACCAGAAGGCTTGTGTGATGAAATTTACATCATATCTTCCAGTCCACGGCCGCAGAGCTCTTCAGTGGACGGCTGCATGCAGCCCAAATTTTCTGACTGTGCATGTTGTGTGGTGTGTGTGCATTGCCGTACCCGCCCCTGACGTGACGTCAGGCAGGTGAGGTCGTTCTGTATATATACACTACCGTTCAAAAGTTTGGGGTCACCCAGACAATTATTTTGTGTTTTCCATGAAAAGTCACACTTATTTACCACCATGAGTTGTAAAATGAATAGAAAATATAGTCAAGACATTGACAAGATTAGAAATAATGATTTGTATTTGAAATAATGATTTTTTCCTTCAAACTTTGCTTTCGTCAAAGAATCCTCCATTTGCAGCAATTACAGCATTGCAGACCCAACATGATTGCACAAGGGTTTTCTAATCATCCATTAGCCTTCTGACGCAATGAGCAAACACATTGTACCATTAGAACACTGGAGTGATAGTTGCTGGAAATGGGCCTCTATACACCTATCTAGATATTGCACCAAAAACCAGACATTTGCAGCTAGAATAGTCATTTACCACATTAGCAATGTATAGAGTGTATTTCTGATTAGTTTAAAGTTATCTCATTGAAAAAAAGTGCTTTTCTTTCAAAAATAAGGAAATTTCTAAGTGACCCAAACTTTTTGAACGGTTAGTGTAGTTCTGTGCTCTCAATAAAGTGTTGGTTGTTGGCTGCATGACAAGAAAGACTCTGACTCCTTTTCCATACATAGCATTTTGGCGACAAGAGAAATTATGGGAGCATATGGGCTACCTCCATCCCTGCTAACGTTTCTGGAGTACACGAGAGAGCCAGTGATCCTGTGGCCTAAGTGTGTTGCCATGTCTGAAGATTACATCGGGGCACAGGGCCTAAGTAGACTTGACGAGAGATGAAGACGAGCACTTCTGTCCCACCATCTCGGCGCGGAAGACTGAAGAATTCTCGGTACGTTGGGTGAAACGGAGTGCTATGCAGATGCTGTCAAGCAGCTGGCCGAGTATTTTGCCGAGGACCACAAAACTGTGGGTGGTGGGAGTGTTGGTGCCAAATGGAGCTAGGCTAGTTAGCTCAGAGAAGCTAACGGCCCACTCAGTGCCTATGAGCAAGTTAGCCGCAAAGCTAACTGCACGCCAAAAGCAAGCTCCAGGCTACCAGCTAGGCATTGAGGTGGGACCGGGTCCATGAGTGGAGGAGTCCCCTGTCACTGAAGATGGCGGGCCAGCCAAGAAGCGCAGCACGGTACAGGACTGTAGTGCTGGTGAGTTTGACGGTGCGGTGAGTGACAACAGCGGAGAGGGAGAGCAGCGACAGGAGTCATCCCCACAGTTGGAGGCTGGGCAGTGGGAGAGCGGGAACATACAGGCTGAGATCCCCGGAAGGCAGCAGTGGTAGTCGGGTGCAGAGACAACGCAGCGGAGCGCCTTGGACGAGGGTGCTGGGCGCAGCGATGAAGCGCCTGGGTCGGAGAGTGACGAGTCCCGAAGAGTGAGGCAGTCGGTGGTGAAGAGAGACATTTTCGCAGGACCGGTCGGTTTTGATCCTGGAGGCGGATGGCGGCTGGGGGCGCACATGTCGTGGGGCTGCCCGGGGCCTCCGAGCCGGTCTTATCTTTGGCAGCCATGGGCGTGCGTGCTTTGGGGATGCCTGGGCCCCCGGGCTGGCTTTACCTCTTGCTGCCAGTGGACATAGGTGTTACTTAAATACTATTGATGTAAATATGTATATACTCTGCTGGTGTGCATGTGAGTATGTATGATATGGGATTATTTTTTTATATTTTCAGAGACTAGGTCCTGTTTTAGTTGTTTTGTGCAAATGTGATAGGCTATTTTATTGCAGTTCATTATTCCCTGTTTTCTTAGTGTGTGATTTGGGTCCTAAATTGGGGAGGATTTCAATTGTGTGTGTGGTTTTACACTTTTGTAAGGGGGAGGGGAATATTTTGTAGTGTGTGTGTTGCCGTACCCGCCCCTAACATGACGTCAGGTGGACAGGGTTGTTCTGTAGTTCTGTGTTCTCAATAAAGTGTTGGTTGTTGGTTGCATGACAAGAGAGACTTTGACTCCTTTTCCATACATAATAGCGCAGCCTGCCTGCGGCCTGACCGTGTTGACTGCACATGCGCAAGATTCAATGTCTTATTCGCGAGGTGGCGCTACCAGCACAGCATACAAAGTCAAAGCAGACGGAGAAGAGGAAGAGGAAGTGGAAGACGAGAATAAACATATATGAATTGTTTTGCAGCAGCAGCAGCTTGAGTGGAGAAGAGCACTGGAAAACGGTAATTCCTCCTTTTCCTTGAAACTATGCCATTGTTGCTGCTACAAAAAAAAAAAAAATGTGCGTCACTCTCGTGTTTTTCTCCTTCTTCGTCTTTTAGATTTGATTGGCGGTTGACAGCCAACTTACAGGTGCATTACCGCCATGTACTTCACTCTGTATGATCACTCTATGCTCATGTTTAGCCGGTGAGCAAAATGGCGTTGTCACATCAGAGCATGGGGGGGGGGGGGGCCCCGTGCTCCTTTCTTTCTTTATTTGTATAATATTGTACTTTACAGTTCTGATTCTTATTTTATTTATTTTTAATTGTCTCCTCACTTTTCTTTTGCTCACTCAAATTGTCCACACCTGTGAATCATTGTGCAATGGGTTTCCATCCCTATTTAAGGGAAACTGTTGGAAACTGTTGGAGATTTTCATGGTTGCGACCATATCTGACCAGGCTGATTCCCAGCCTCTCTCATCCATGTCAGAGCCCCGTATTTGCTCTGGCGTTCTATTCGTGTAAGTTTGCCCTTCTTTGTCACTTGGTCATTTTGAGTATCTTGTTGGAACTTTGTTTGTTGTTTTGCTAGTAAACTTCAGAAGCTCACAGTTCAGCATCTGGGTTTATTCTCTCCACCCCAAAGGGGCAAACGTGACAGTTGGCTGCAACCAGTTAAGAACCCAACTGCTGTGAGCTTGTGAATTATTTTTTTGTTGTTGTTTCCTCTTCTGCTCACTATGGACTTTAGAGTTTTTGGTTTGAGCGCAAGAGAGTGCGCAGTGGCGGATCTGGCCATGGATTTCGCCTCCAAGGCTCAAGCCACCCTCGCTCCTGAGGCAGTTTTTGGCTTCCTGGACAACGCAGTCAGGGTAATTTAGACTATCTGGGTTTGACTCTGCTTCTCACCCAGATATTTGAGTCTCGACAGCATCTCGAGGGACTGGTGAAGGAGTCTCCCCCAGCACAACCCTGACTTTTAAAGCAACGTTCCCGGAGGAAGAGAGCTTGCCACTCTCATCCTGAGCCCGTGCCATCATCTCCCCGCCAAACGGCCTTTCAAGCTCCCAGGGAGACGGAGCACAACCTAGCAGCAGCAGCTAACATCATCAGCCCTCACAAATTCAGATCCGCTGGTCCCGGGAAGGACTCACCGGATGATGGAGGAGCCTATGGACCTGGAGGAATCAACTCTGCCAGCCCCACAGAGCGTCATTCCGCATCGGACCACTGCAGGAAGCCCTCCTCCTCTTCGACAGCCATTTCCCGGATGTCAAACCTGACAATTCCCGTGGCAGAACATCTCTTCGCTGCTGCCGCAAATTCCGTTGCCTCAACATCCCCTCCTTCTGCCAAGAGGTCCTCCAAGGAATCCCCGGCTATACAAACTTCCGTGTCCACTGAAGCGGCTCCTCCACCATCGATTAAGGGGCCCAGGGTTACTGTTGACACGGAGAGGGATGACAGCTTGTCACCTGTAACAGAAAACACCAAGATCCAAGATGACAGGCAAGTGCTTTTTCATTTTATTCCAACTCATAATGATATGCCTTGTCTGTCTCCCGGGAGAGAGACTCAGATTAAGCAGTCCTCTGAGCTCTCTCCGCCTGCCACAATTGTTAAAACCTCACCTATCCTCTCCGTGTTTTCCCCATCAATTCCTGAGTGTCTGTCAGCCCCGGAATTTAGCTGCCGGACGGGGAGGGAGCCTGTGGCCCTGGAAACCCCTACTTCAGTGCCAGCATGGATCCAACCCCCAGCTGCCACGCCGAAGGAGTCACCAGAATGGGTTACTTCGCTTGGGGGCACCTTGACTGCTACCTCCATCATGCCTGCTGTGGAGACTTCAACAACTAAGCTGGACCTCCAGAGGGCCGAGCCTGAGGAAACACTATCACCTGTATTGTCGGAGTCTTGGACGGCGGTGGAGCTTGAGCTAAGGCAAGTGCTCTCTTTTGTTTTTCTCCTCTCAGTCCTACAGCAATGTTGCCTGGCTCTTGGTGAGGAGGGCCAAGTGCAGCCGTCCACTGCACCTGAGCTTGCCTTGCTGGGCTCCGCCGCTGCCGGTGACCCTGAACCCTTTTCACTATGTGTGTCTGAGCTTTCTCCCAGGGTCACCAGAGGTGAACAAGCACTGCCAGAGGTCTCCGTGGGTCCAAGCTCACCGTTGGAGGTCGTTTCAAGTCCATCTTCCCTTGTTGAGGTCATCGTGGGTGCAATGTTGGCCCAATCCAGGCCCACCGTGGGTGCAGTGTTGGCCCAATCCGGGCCCACCGAGGGTGCTGCTAAGCTCCAGCCTGGAGCCACTGCGGGTGCTGCAGAGCTCCAGCCCGGAGCAGCCGTGGATGCTGCAGAGCTGTAGCCTGGAGCTGCCACGGATGCTGCAGAGCTCCAGCCCGGAGCCGCCAAGGGTGCTGCAGAACTTCAGCCCAGGCTCACTGAGGGTGCAGGGGAGCTCCAACGTGGAGCCACCGTGGGTGCTACATTGGGCCTCTTTCCACCAAACCGGTTCCAGTGCTTAACTGGAGCCAGAGCGTCATCAGCACAAGTTCTTTGGTTTTCCACCGACTAAAGCACCAGTCCCGGGCTCCCAAAAGTGGGGCTATCATGGCCCCAACTCCTAGCTGGGCCAGCGGCAGCACCAGTTTACGTTGGTTACGTCCACAGCCATGGGCGTGGTTAACTGACCAGTTTCAAAACATTACTGACCGCCATGTTGTTTTCCAAACAGCGGAGCATGCAACGGATTCCAAAACCAAACAGATTTAGAGTGAAGAGGAGACACATTTCTTGGCTCTATGGACATAAGCAGAAGTACAAGATCAGCTGGAGGGGGCCACTCATCTGAACTGTTTTGGAGGACAGGCCAGCCAGCCGGACCATCGTCACTGCTGTGGATTAGTCTGGACAACAAACTGCTTAAAACACTCTGGTAAGTGTATTGTCTTTAAAATGCCAGACGTTAACCAATATATGTATACATATATATCCGCTTGTATTGATATGTAACGGACAAAGTGCGGATATTTTTTTAGTCACTCTTGTGGCTATAGTATTTTCGGTTAACTATGCTAACAAGCTAACAGTACTTTTACTACGACCAAACATTTCTCCTCGCCATAAAGAAATGAACAGGTCGTCTCTGCTGACAGATGTATACCGCTTGTATTGATATGTAACGGCCAAAGTGCGGATTTTTTTTTTTTTTTACTCACTCTTGTGGCCATAGTATTTTCGGTTAGCTATGCTAACAAGCTCACTGTTTTTAGCACGAACGTTTCCTCGCCATACAGAAATGCGCGTTTGAGAAACTAGAAGAGAAATCTTAGCATCTTACAGAATACTTTTTTTTATAAAGACATCCAGCGCAAAATACGTTTTTTGTAGTATGAATACTGTGTATGAATGGGTGACTTGCGTTGTGTTATGGGAGATTTTTTCTACCAGAAACTAGTAACGTCGTCTTTTTTACTATTTTGGTAATATTTCCAGAATCTTAGGCCATTTTTTTTTTTAATTTCACTCGTGTTTAATTGTATGTTGTGTAGCCGTATTTTATCTAATCCTTCTCTTACTTTATTGCACATTAGCCTGGTGGAGCACCTACAGTTTCATTGTACTGTACAACTGTACAGTACAATGAAGTTTCATCTATTCCTATTCTTCTATTTCATAATCAGACATGTAAGATTTGCTAACATTGATATAGAATAAACTTGTCTTCTATGTCTGCACATTTAATGGAAGGCTTAAGTTGTTCACTGCACAAACTAAAACACTTTTTTTTTTATAGATTTATCACAGCTGGATGATGAGGGAGAAGCAGCCAGACCTGTGGTGTCCAGCTCACCTTCACCAGCTCCAAGCTTGTCCTCCTCCTGCTCTTCTAATCAGACCAGATTAGGTAATTTATGTTCAGATCATTTTGATTTTGTGTACTTTATTGATCCCCATAGGGGAAATTGAGGGCATCCACCTGGATGGATCATGACCCATTCACACAATGGAGGGAGTGAATTAAACCAATTATACACTTGAATTGAATGTTGTGATGCCACTAACAGTAAATGGATGTTGAATAGACACATTCAGTCTTGGAATGACGATTCCTGCATTTTTCAGTGTGTGGTTATTTTATATTGCTTATTTTTGTACTTTAAAACCGGGAAACAGAAGTGTGACACAAACATGGACCTCCTTCTTGATTACGGTCAGATGAGACAGCAGGAGCAGAGCAGGAGGGAGGAGCAGCTGAACTTCGCTTTGCTGCAAAGCAGACCAACACCCTTGTTGGACTGATGGGACGCATTGTGTCTGTGCTTGAGGGACTGTAAAAAAAAGCAACTATCACAGCATTGATATTTTTGTCTGTGTGTACATAATATTTCATATGTAGCAGTCTGAAGTTTTTGCACAGTTGGGAAATAAAAGCTTTCTTTCCTTAAGTGTTTTTCTGCTTCTACATTGTTATCCTCACACCAAACATATTCAGGTTCAGGTTCCTTTATTTGTACCCGTAGGTAGATTTGTTTTGCAGTCAGGTGACATCCATGTTTACAAACTACAGTTACATTCAACATGAACACAAACACAGGCACACATGAAGCTGACTATAGACATGATAAAAGTGCTCAAGGCTCCACCAATCAGGACATAAGACAAAGAGATAAGAGAAAAAACAAGAGAGAAGGGTCATATTAAAAAGTTAAAGACTTTACATTTCATATGCATGAAATATAAAGTTATTTAGGACAATGCAAATCACTATAACATTGTAGTGGTGGGAAGTGAAAGTACAAGTACTGAATGACTGCACTTAAGTTCATTTTTCCATGTATTGGACAATATATCAGGTATTTGTGGACTTACTCATATTTTTGACAACTTTTTTCACATTTTTTTAAAGAACAAGCAGCAACAAACTTTAAATCTATGTACTTTTTCTGTGGAAAATGTTCCAAGTTGCCAGCTTCAAAAATTATGAGTTTATCTTGTTTTGACAACGTACCACATGACATTCTGTCAGCTCTGGACAAGATCATTTCTGGGGAAAGAACTTTGAACACTTTACAGTCTGTCTCTTGTTATCCCTACATGAATAAAAACTTGAATCAGTACTTTAACCAGAATAGATGACACAAGTACAGAAGGGTATACCCTTCACAACTCTGTAGTTTGGAGGTGCATAGAATATGCATTTATACAGTATCTTCATGTATATACGCAGTAAATCTATACATTTTTCCATGTAACCTTGTGACTGCATTATTTTAATTGCTTTTAATCCCAGATGAAGTTTGTTTAGGGTTCAAAATGCATCATAAGTGTTAAATATATCTCGTTATACCTAAGTACTGTTTATCTGTTGAAATATATATATTTACCGGCTAATATAAACCCATAACAATACGGCCCCTGGCGATCATTTTTTGGGACAGCTGATCACTTTTTGGCATGACATAACAGGGGACCTCTGTCTCGTAATGCGCCGTGACGCCACCTATTACAGAAATGACATAAATATTATGTTTAAAAGTGTCGTCAATGCTCGCGCTACAGACTTTATCTAACAACGGCTGATAACTGAAATATTGATGATTACCGGTGTCCTTAAACGTAGCTACCGTTCTCTGCCATTAAGAATAAAACTGTTTTTGGATGGTAATACAGGTTTGGAATAAAAGCAGCGCTCCCAAAGAGACAGCAAGCTCCTACATGTTGACAAGCTAACGCTGCTACTTCTTCTTCTTCTCTCGGTTACTGGCGGATAGCAAACAAGTGAGAGGTGCATACCGCCACCTTCTGTCTTCTCTGGTGTTCTGCGGGGGTTGGGCGCTTCACACTACGTAATGACGTAGCCCTGACATAATTCCCGACTAGCTCCATATCGGTGGAAAACCAACTGGTTCTTATGAGCCACTCCAGAAGAGCTGGTTAAGCACTAGCACCAGCCCCAGAACCAAACTAGCACTGGAACCGGTTTGGTGGAAAGAGGCCCATTGTCTCATTCCAAGTCCACCGAGGGTGCTGCAGAGCTCCAGCCCGGAGCCACCATGGGTACAACAATGTCCCAGACCAGCACCCCCGTGGGTGCAACAATGCCCCTTCCTGCTCTGCCAGACGGCGTCATGGTCCCCCTTCCTGCTCTCCCTAACGACGTTGTGGTTCCCCCTCCTTGACTCTCCATGCCATCACTAGGTCTCCCAGTGAGGGAGCCGGTGGCTTAAGAACTCGGGGCGGCTGCCTGACACACTGAGCCGTAGGGTTGGGTGGCCCATGCTTTCTGGTAGACCACCCGATTCAGATCACCTGGCCGTCCGCCAGGCCTGAGACTTTGGTTGCTCCCCTGAACTCTCCAGCCCTTGGGCCCAGGGAGCCTAATTCATTCTTAATGACTGTTGTGGGTGTGGTACTGGGTTTGTTTTGTTCCCTCCTGGCCTGTTCCCCCCACCACCCACCCTAGATAGATCATTGTGGTCCTGCTGGAGGGAGGTGGGGGGCAGTTTTTTTCTTTTTCTTTTAGGGTTATTATGTTATTATGAGGTCCACCCCTTGAGAGAGGGGCCTATACTGACTAGTGTGGACACTGAGCGGGGCCTTGCTTTATTCATTTGGGTTGATTCGGTCCCTCCGTGCCTGAACCCTCCTCCTCCCACCCGGGGTGGGGTTCTTTTCTTTTGACGTTGCCCCTGGGTGTCTGGTTTCCACCCCTTGGGGGGGGGGGGGGGGCTCTGTCACATCTGAGCACGGGGGGGGGGGGGGATTCCACTTTGCTCCTTTCTTTCTTTATTTGTATAATGTTGTAGTTAAAATAACAAGAATTAGAACTGTTATTTGTAGTTGATTTTCACATTTTCTGTATCATCTGTTGTTTGGCTTATTTTTCGCTTTACATTCACTGTAGTTTTGTACTCATATGTTTGTGGGTTACTTGTCCTTATTTACCATTTGTCACATATTTGTATCTCGCCATTTCCTTTTTTCCTTCCTCTCGGGGTTGATGGCTGTCAATGGCCTCATGAGTTTCACTCTGCAGGGCAGGGCCTGTCAGCTGCCAGCTCCTTCATCTCCTCCAGCTGATCTAATTGTCTCCTCACTTTTCTTTTGCTCGCTCAGATTGTCCACACCTGTGAATCATTGTGTAATGGGTTTCCATCCCTATTTAAGTGAAACTGTTGGATATTTTCATTGTTGTGGCCACATCTGACCAGGCTGATTCCCAGCCTCTCTCATCCACATCAGAGCCCCATATCTGCTCTGGCATTCTATCCGTGTAAGTTTACCCTTCTTTGTCACTTGGTTATTTTGAGTATCTTGTTGGAACTTTGTTTGTTGTTTTGTAAATAAACTTCTTAAGTGCACAGTTCAGCGTCTGGGTTTGTTCTCCGCGCCCTGAAGGGGCGAACATGACAGACGTGTTAGCACACTTGCGCTACCCATAGGGCTGGGGTGCAACTACAAATGACATTTGTGCGCATGCGTCAACCGCTTGGCCTGGTAGATTAAAAAAGTGAGCATGTACAGCGCCACCTGCATGCCGGGCTCATCCAAAGTGCACGTGGACCAAAGCGGACCAGAGGGAAAATGCAGCATAAATTCAATTTAATAGGAGGCTGATCGCAGCAGCGTGTCCTCTTTGGTGTTCCAACTCTAGCCGACACACAGCTTGTACCCCAGCACCCTACTAACATTAGCTTGTTTGTACTGTTCCATGTGCTACCAGCTCCTTTAATAAAAGTCACCATTTGTTATGTCCACAAACCTGGCAGTGAAGGAGGCTGGCAAAGAGGTTGCACTGGAACACTGCTTTGTTATTAAAGAGAACACACCGCATGTAGCGCACCATGGCCGAGTCATCCAGGGCAAGAGGAAGCCCTAATGGCGAATGCCCCATAATATAGGGTGGTGTGATGACGCAACCGGAAGGCAGCATCATCACACCGCATTTCAACGTAAAACCCCACATAATACCGTTCAGCACAGCCACTGCCTCCGCTGTCCCTCTTTTCCAGACATAATGGTGACGAGGAGAAAAATTGGTCTTCTGAAGTAAAATTCAATGTTTTTCCTGAAGATGGAAGCGCATAGGGAAGTGCCTCTGGAAGCGTGTCTGGCACTCCGGCCGGAGAATGTGGTGACTGGACGACTCAAGTTTCGCCTGCACTGACAGCAAGTGGGTGAGTCGGTCCAGCAGTTTGTTGCCGACCTCTGCTATTTGGCCAGTGCATGTGGGTATGGAGACTTGGAAGAGGGGTTTGTACGAAACAAGTTGGCAGAGCACACTGCAAATATGAAGCTGCTGGAGAAATTGATGACGGTGCCGAATGGCCTGACATTGGCTGAAGCACTGGAGATAGCATCCCAGCTAGAGCTAGAAGAGGCTGCCCAGTTAGCATTGCAGCTAATGGGCCCCAGCCCGCGCTCCCCACAGTGAGCTCCTCTGGTACAGACGGTTGCCCTGGTTGCTGAGCCCGTTGACCCCATGGCTTCTCAGGAGGGCCCCAAGGTAGACGCCGCGGGACAGCAGGGCACCACAGCACACTGACTCAGGAGTAAACTTAGTTTGGCCGTCAACGGCTCAAGTCCGCTGCACTCAGACGTGGATGCAGCCACTCCCTGCCTCATACCACATGCCGAGCAGAGCCCAGTAGATTCAGATCAGCTGCAGGAGCCCCCAGACCGCATCCATGCAGGACCCAGAACCACCACAGGAGCTCCAGACTGCACCCACACAGGACCCGGAGCTGGTCCTCATGCAGCACGAGTGTTCTCGAGCTGCTGCCTCATCACAGGAGAGAGAGCAGAAACTGGACTTGCCTCTGATCCTTGCCCAGTATAAGCCTCAGGGAGCCACCACAGAGCTGCAGGAGAGGGAGTTCATGGCCAAGCGGGACCCTGGTGAACGACGTCAACCCGGCGTGTGTCCTGTCGCTGGCGAGAGCAGCACATCACCATGACCACAAACAGCACCAGGAGAGAGAGGGTGTAAATCGGACTCGTCTCAGATCTTTGCCCAGCATAAGCCTCAGGGAGCTAACGCAGCACTGTAGGAGAAGCAGTGGCCAAGCAGGACCCAGCGGAAGGGCACCAGTCCAGAGTGTGTCCTGCTGCCGGTGTGAACAGCACACCGCCACAACAGCAACCAACACTGGGCACGAGAGAGCAGCAGAGCCGAGTGCAGCTGAGCAGATCGCCACTCGCAGCATTCAATTGGGAACGGGTACGTCAATCTGAATGCCTGGACCTGCAGACACTCCAGCCATCACTAGTGATGGTCACCACGCAGCTGAGGCCAGCCACCTTCCACATGGCCGATGGTTTAAGATGGCACGCCAGTCGTCTGTGGAGGGAAAGATCAGCAGCTGCCCCGGATCAAGACGCGACGCTAGAGCCGACCCAACTATTGTGGGACCCAGGCTGGGACTTTTCTGATGAGCGAGCCATGATTCCAGCGAGATGGCACCCAGGTCCGCTGGCACCTCCAGGGCCACACACACCACAGGCTTGCCTTAAGCCCCTGAGATTGGACAGTAAGAAAATGACTCTGTTTTGCAATGTTTAGAAAGAGCATGGCTAGAAACACAGTGGTAGAATAACCCACTCAACCATGCAGGGCCTGCCAGTAGTCCACCTGGTTGCCCAGGTTCATGTTTGTTCTTATGCCTGTTATAATATTAAAAATGGTTTTGGTTTTTCTCAGGGGGAAGGTGAATGCTATGTAATGTAATAACACAAATACATGGCGCAGACATAATACCGCAGGCACAGGTGACATCATCATGCCGTGCCTATAATAGGAGGCTGATGGCGGCAGGTCGTCCTCTTTGGCGCTCCGCCTCTAGCCAACACACAGCCTGTACCACTGCACCCTGCTAACATTAGCTTGTTTGTATTGTTCCATGTGCTACCAGCTTCTTTAATAAAAGTCACCACTCAGCACAGCCACCGCCTACACTGTCCCTCATTTCCAGACATAACAGTAGGGTTCTTTGGTTGGTGGATTGTATACAGAGAAAATAGTTCTTAAAGTTCACTCAAGTTTGACAAAAAAAATTTCCGTATTCATTCATTCAACAGACAAGTTCAAAAACTCTGCACCAAATTAAAGAGTAAAAATGCTAAAAATTTGCCACCCTTATTGGAAAAGATGCAATACAGTCACTGTAGGTAGGCAGAGACAGACCGACAGAAAACTGTGAAAGTGCCAAAGTCTAGGTACCTACACGCTTAATTAAAAATGTCAATTAAAAAACAATTACCAAAATATGCCATTCATCGATAGGTGTCCAAGTTTTTGCATGTGACTATAAGTGGCTGCATTCACTGGGAAAAGACATGAATCTGTAAATTTAGATGGGATGTCTTATGGTTTTGGCCTCTATTTTTTCTCCTTCCTGCTGAACTCAAACAACACAATGGTCAGCGGGCACGCACTACCAAGAAGGCTCATATGTTTGTCTGTTACATTAAAAAAATATATTATTACAAAAAACAGACTTTGTTTAGCCTTTTAATTTTGTAGAAACCTGTTTATTTCCATTAAAATGCTGCGTATTAGGAGCACACAGGCTTGTGATACGACAAAATGTGGCTTTTACATGTTGGTGAATCAATAAACAACTGTTGATATTTGATCATTTTGTGTTTTAAGAGAATTACAGTATGTGCATTTAGACACCGCTGAAAAATTGGAAACATTAGTGTTAATAAAAGAAAACCATCACATTTAAAGTACTTTTTTAAAGGCCAAGGGGTGTCATAACAAACAAAAGAACATTTTAAAAGCTGATGTCAAAAGGTAAACTCCATGTGCTAGAAGGGTTATTTTTAATTACTTTGAGAAGAAGAAATGCACTAAAATTGTTTCCAGGACCAATGGCCAATAGATGGCAGCAACAAACCAGATAAAGGATGCACATTCAACGCTGTTTGCTGGGGTTTGGTGATATGGCCTATAACTAATCCTGTTGGGCTATGCTGCAGTACTCAATGTGTATCCCTCTGATTTAAAATCTCCTACAAATCAATTCAGAAATGTTTAATTCATCCCTTTGATGCATACAATGACACCAGTATGATAAAGGTGACAATGCAACGGTGGCGCAGTGGTTTAGCACTGCGGCAGCACAGTTTTACCCTCGGCCGGGGGACCGCGGGGATCATGAGATCGTGGGTTCGATCCCAGCCCCCGACCAACAGTGAGCTGTGTGGAGTTTGCATGTTCTCCCCGTGTTGCGCAGGTTTACTCCGGGATTTCTCCGGTTTCCTCCCGCACACCAAAAAAAACATGTAGGTTTAGGGCGCTCGCGCACGCAGCGACCAGCAGCCGGTGGCTTGTCACCAGACTGCAAACCAAGTCTACCTATGGGTACAAATAAGTAACAAAAAAAAAAAAAAAAAATGCAAGATGACCTACAGGATTTTTATTATTTGATTGCAAACAGAGAAAAATCAGTCAGATTAAATTTATCAAAATGTTATTTTGAACAAGGCAGCTGCACTAATAATCATTTAACAAATGAAAAATTAACAACATCAGGGTGCATCTTCTACTGTGGTAAAGCTCTCAAAGACCTTTTTAAAAAGTGCTTAAAACAACAACAAAAAATTAATCATTTTTAAAAATCATATATTGTAAAGTGCAGATTTTCTGCTTGATCATGTTTGTTACAGCAGATAATAAAAAAATAAAATAAAAATAACATTATGTGCAAACCAATGCCATGTGAAGGATGCATGCAGTACTGTTTTTGTCCATCTCCATCTTCAATTACTCCCCTCTCCTTACTTTTCTAGCATTGCCAGATTATACAGAATAAACCAGAA
Source organism: Pholidichthys leucotaenia (assembly GCA_020510985.1). NCBI lineage: Eukaryota > Metazoa > Chordata > Actinopteri > Cichliformes > Pholidichthyidae > Pholidichthys > Pholidichthys leucotaenia. The sequence continues at coordinate 130,881,605 of CM035847.1, forward strand.
AAAAATAAACTGCATGAAATAAGCAGAACAATAAACTCTGATGCAAAAGCACAAATATGTTAGAGTCACTGAATTCCAACAATCTTCATAAAAGGTTACAGGTATGAGTATTAATCATATAATGTAAACTACATGGCTTCCTGTACTTTGTACACACAATCTAACTATTAAATCAAGCTGATGTAATCATTAATAAAATTTACTTGAACCCATTTCAACTTTTTCAAAGGTCCTACACAGTGATTATTTCTGGCAATTAAAATAGCATTGGCCATATTCTTCCAGCAGATTTTTTTTTTTTTTTTTGGGCTAGGAGCTGATTCCTGAAATGACAAAACAGGTAGTTTAATGGTTCAGTACAAACTTTAATGTTTTTCTCCCTATCAGAGGCTTTAAAGGTCTGATGACACATTTTTGACTTCATCTAATTTTTCAACACATAATACAATATGACGAAATAGGTTGGTCTGTGCAGTTCTAAGTCAAACAAGCTTTTATATAGGTTTGAGCCGTGCCAAGTGGGCATCGTGCCTAGCGAGTCAGACTCAGAGAGTGACAGTGGAGAGGCACACATGCCCACCGCAGCAGCAGCGACAAACACACGGCAGGAGAACACCGAGTGTTATGCTTTTGTTACAGATATTGCAACAAATTTTTTGTTCATAAATATAACTTATTTAAACCCAATTTTTCAATGAAATCATAGCAGTGTATTCTCTGTGGCTCAGGCATCGGGTTTATTATGGATCATATTTTGAGTTCTTGTTGTTTTTGTTTGGTACATGTGTTTTATATGCGTTTTGACCCACTTTCAGGAGGGCACTGTTCAAGATTCACCGGTCCGACCACGCGCCCTCTTTCTTTGACAGGCAGCTGTTCATGGTTTGTGTGCATCATCTGCCGTGTTGTCAGCCAGCCAGTATTGCCAACACTATCACGACGTGTTAGCCACTCCACACAGCCGTGGTTCTGTTGTACCCCTTGAAGCGATGTTGGCCCTGGGGCGCAACTGTGGTTAACAAGTCTCCTCTCCATGTTTGCTGGGCGATGTCGGCCCCGAACGCCAACTGTAAGTGTTTTTGTTTATTTTTATAAGTCTTCACCTTTTTGGGAACTGTTGTCATCATTCTTATGTTCAATACATGTGCTGTGGTGAATTCTGAGCATAAATCCATTCAACACGACCCTCCGTGCGCTCTTAAGCAGGGCACGGAGAGGGAGGATGAAATAACGAGGATTGACGTGCAGGGTTCACCACAGCACATTTAATACAGAAAGACAGACAGTTCCCTGAAAGGTGAAGATGTACAAAAAAGGAGGGCTAAACTGTCATGTTCGGGGTTGTTTTCAACCCCGTCCATGACCTGTGGCTGTGGGTTTTGATTATTGCTCATTAATTCCAGCTGGCAGATTGAGTCTTGCTCTCCACCAGTCCTACGGCCATGCCTTCTCCTCTCACCAGACAGTCACTGACTGTATGGTTTCACCACATGCACACATACGCAAGCATGCGCGTGTGCGCGCACACACACACACGGTTCAATCAGTCACGCACCTGCTTGCCACACAGCTGTGTCCACTTGCCTTCGTTAGTGTATTGTGTACTTATTGGGAAGGAGTGTGACCAGTCAGTGTGGCAGCTTAAAGTCTACATTGGACATCCTGGTTCACTGAATATTGGCTTCTTTCCGTTTGGACTGCACCATGTTGTACTTCAGAGCCTTTCCGCTCCAACATAATTGTAAGTCTTCCTTTTGTGCCTTTTCCCTCCGCTCCTGCCCACCTGGGGCACATTTGGCATTTCATCTGAGCCAACTAAGTTTGTAGCCGGTTGTTCCATCTCTCCGCTACTGTGACTGTTATTTGGACATTGTGTATATTTTTCCCATCGTTAATAAACACGCTACGTTACTGCACTTTGGGCTCGTATTCATTCATACGTTCACTGCAAGATTACGCAGTGTACATGACAAAAACAGCAATTTGGATCTTAATAATATCCTCAAACAAGTCCCCGACAGGTCTCGTCACATGAACAAGTACAGTCATGTGAAAAAATTAGGACACCCTGTATAAGCCTGTGTGTGTGTGTGCTTTTTTTTTTGGTTTTGTTTTTTTTACATATTTGGACATATGGATATTTAATATCAATGTTAAAAATACTGGGAGAATCACGTAATACAACTAAACAATTAAAAATAAATTAAAGACTTTTTTCAAATTTTTTGTAAAATGTAATTCTAAACAAATAGTGAGGAATAAATTAGGACACCCCCCACACACACCGTTTTTAGGACACTCCCACATTCATTCCCACTTAAAATGGCGAAAACAAATGTTAAAAAAAAATGCAAATAAAAACAAAAACAAGGTTAGCCATAGATATGTGAAAATTTCTTAATAAAGAACTAAATATTTAATGTTGTGCCCTAAATGTTTCACATGGCTGTACGTGTGTGTAGCTCTGTGTGTGTGTGTGTGTGTGTGTGTGTGTGTGTATATGCTGCAGGCACCAGATAATCACAACAGAAAGCAGGTGGATCAAGTCAGCTCTTAATTAGTAAAGATGTCACCTAGTCTACACAGAAACCATCACAGTTGAAACATGTCAAGGTAGGAAACATCTTTTTACTTTGAATAGAAGAGCAAGACCAGTTTATCTGGATTCCTCCTGTGAACCAACACTGCAAAATTACCATTATACGGTAGCTGGAAGTTAGAAACCCGTTCAGTAAGTTACACAAAGGTTTAAAGAGTGCTACTCATATGTTAGAAATAAGTTTTGTGTACACTAGACATATTTCAACGTATTTTGACTTATGAATATCTTATGAGTCACTTATAAGTAATGTGTGTGATGTTCCGCAAATGCGGGACATTTCAGCCATATGCTGGATATGTCGAAATTTTCAGCACCCTGAAAATTTTCAGAGGAGTTCGGCATACCGTATCTTACAAAAGTGAGTACAACCCTCACATTTTTGTAAATATTTTATTATATCTTTTCATGGGCCGACACTGAAGATATGACACTTTGATACAATGTAGTCAGTGTACAGCTTGTATAACAGTGTAAATTTACTGTCCCCTCAAAATAACCCCACACACAGCCATTAATGTCTAAACTGCTGGCAACAAAAGTGAGTACAGTGATCCCTCGCTACTTCGCGCCTCACCTTTCGCGCCCTCAGTGCATCGCGGATTTTTCAAAAATATTCATCAAAAATTCAAAATTGAGAAAAAATGGGCGTGCGCTAGCAGAAGGCAGGGAGACTACATTAGAACATCAGGTATCAACACGGAGAGCCCGCACAACTCAAAATCCACCTCTCTGTTCGCTGTTCTCATGTTGGCTCGGCTCAGGAATCTCGCAAGCTGATTGGCCGAGACGTTTTACCCAGCTTCTCTCCCTGCCGAGCGCCCATACCCAGCGAAGGAAGACCGCATTCATTGTTCTTTATCGCTCGTGTTGCTTAGTCTCGCCGCGTGGAACTTTTCGCTGTTCTCTTGTGCCTTTTTGTGCGAAATAGTCTTCCCGTCGAGCCACTACGCCGCCTCCTGCAGCTTCTCCAGCTCTATCGGAAGCTGCCCTCGACGATCCTGCGCCTCTAGCACCTGATGATGAGGCGTCACCTGAGGAGCAGTAAAGCTCTCATTAACCTGTGCAGTAAATCATCTTCATCTTGAGTTACGTATCTTGTTATAAGAATAAAAGAGTTCTAAAAACATATTTATGTACACTTTATTTACATCTACGTATGTATGTACACTTACACACACACACACACACGTATCATATGAGAGAGAGAGTGAGAGAATGAACGTACGTATTATTTATGGGTGACGTCATTAGGGGTGACGCTACTTTGCGGTTTTTCACTTTTCGCGGTCGGCTCTGGAACCCATTAACCGCGATAAGTGAGGGATCACTGTACACCCCTAAGTGAAAATGTCCAAATTGTGCCCAAAGTGTCAATATTTTGTGTGGCCACCATTATTTTCCAGCACTGCCTTAACTCTCTTGGGCATGGAGTTCACTAGAGCTTCACAGGTTGCCACTGTAATCCTCTTCTACTCCTCCATGACAACATCACGGAGCTGGTGGATGTTAGAGACCTTGCGCTCCTCTACCTTCTGTTTGAGGATGCCCCACAGTTGTTCAAAAGGGTTTAGGTCTGGAGACATGCTTGGCCAATCCATCACCTCTCCCCTCAGTTTCTTTAGCAAGGCAGTAGTCATCTTGGAGGTGAGCTTGGGTTTGTTATCATGTTGAAATACTGCCCTGCGGCCCAGTTTCCAAAGGGAGGGGATCATGCTTCAGTATGTCACAGTACATGTTGGCATTCATGGTTCCCTCAATGAACTGTAGCTCCCCAGTGCCAGCAGCACTCATGCAGGCCCAAACCATGACACTCCCACCACCATCCTTGACTGTAGGCAAGACGCACTTGTCTTTGTACTCCTCACCTGGTTGCCACCACACATGCTTGACACCATCTGAACCATATAAGTTTATGTTGTCTCATCAGACCACAGGACATGGTTCCAGTAATCCATGCCCTTAGTCTGCTTGTCTTCAGCAAACTGTTTGTGGGCTTTATTTTGCACCATCTTTAAAAGGGGCTTCCTTCTGGGACGACAGCCATGCAGATCAATTTGATGCCATGTGCAACATATGGTCTGAGCACTGACAGGCTGACCCTCCCACCCCTTCAACCTCTGCAGCAATGCTGGCAGCCCTCATATGTCTGTTTTCAAAAGACAACCTGAGTATATGACGCTGAGCACGTGTACTCAACTTCTTTGGTCGACCATGGCGAGGCCTGTTCTGGGTGGAACCTGTCCTGTTAAACTGCTGGATGGTCTTGGCCACCATTGCAGCTCAGTTTCAGGATGTTGGCAGTTTTTTCAGAGCCTAGGCCATCTTTATGTAAAGCAACAATTCTTTTTTTCAGATCCTCATTGAGTTCTTTGCAATGAGGTGCCATTTTGAGCTTCCAGTGATGCGTATGAGAGAGTGTGAGAGCAATTATACCAAATTTAACACACCCACTCCCCATTCACACCGGAGACCTTGTAACACTAACGAGTCACATGACACCAGGGAGGGAAAATGGCTAATTGGGCACAATGTGGACCTTTTCATTTAAGGGTGTGCTCACTTTTGTTGCAGGCGGTTTAGACATTAATGGCTGTGTGTTGAGTTATTTTGAGGGGACAGTAAATTTACACTGTTAAACAAGCTGAACACTGACTACTTTACATTGTATCAAAGTGTCATATCTTCAGTGTTGTCCCATGAAAAGACATAATAAAATATTTACAAAAATGTGAGGGGTGTACTCACTTTTGTGAGATACTGTACAACACTGTATACCATCATGCTTGAGCGTTCTTTAGCATGCTCTTAACTGATACAAAACTTACCCATAACTGGTTCCTGGCGTACGTGGAACACATTCTCCAAATTTTTCCATAAGTTTAGCAAACACTGCCTAAATTGTCTAGGTGTGACAGGGCCTTAAGGGAGGTGAGAGGCACCCAAGTGTAATGTCAGACCATTCAAAACCATTTACATCAGTGTGGTCTGTGTGCTAAAGGACCTACAAGGGTACCTGACCACACCACCAGGCACAGGCGTCATCGTCTTGCATGGGCCAAGGATCATTTACGGTGGACAAGGGACCAGTGAGCCTCAGTGCTGTTCTCTGATAAAAGTTGATTCAAGTTGAGCAGAAATGATGGCTGCCAATGATGGAGACGTCAAAGAGAACGCTATGCATCAGCCACTGACGAGCCTTTGGTGGTGGTGGTGTTACAGTCTGGGGAGGTGTGTCTGGTCAATACAGAACTGCCCTACACCTTGTGAATGGTACAGTGACAAGCCAGTACTACCTGAATTATCATGGCGGCCGCTGGGCCGTCATCAGCCTCGGCTGCGCACACACCTGCCGCCAATCATCAGCGGGTCTTAAAAGCCAGCGTCTCTGATGTCTCAGCACGGAGTCGTCTGCCTACTTTGCCACGCAACGCGTCACGGACTTGTCCTCTCGCCAGAGCTTCCACGACGCAGTCTCGCCAGGTTTTGCCACGTAAGCATCAAAGTAACTTACCTTGTCAAAGTGTAATCCCCTGTGCACAGGTGGACCTCCCTGGCGGCGGACTAGTCTCCCCGAATAACGGAGCCACTCCTCCTCCTCATCGGAACTCCTCCACCTCTCCACAGCACCAAGTGTCACCTACACCGAGCCACTGCAAGCCGCAGAGCCAGCGCAAGCCTTCCAGCACCACCTGCAAGTAAGCAGTACCCATCATTACAGCTCTGTACTGCGAACAGCACTAATCTATCTGTGCTTGTGTGTTCCAGGGTTGCCAGGTCACGGCAGGACTCGCTCAGCCCCAGCAGTTCCACAGCATCACACTCACTCACACCTTCACACACATTACACACCTAATTCAATAAATAATTGTCAAAATAGTCTACTCTTGTCAGTGTCTGTCTCCTGGGTCAAACAGCCATGTCATGAATAACATCATTAATCCAGTCATTGTAGTAGTAGATTAGTTTATTTGACAGGGACAGTGCAATAAACATAGACAATTAATCAAAGACAATTAATCTGATGTGTTGCACATAGAGTGTATAGCTATTAGCTAATTTGCAACTCTTGTCCCTGGATGGGCTTTAGAAAAAAGAATCAAGATAAAAAATATACACAATAATCACATACATCAATGCAGAAAAATTATAAATACACAATTATAAATATTATATTATAAATACACAAATATAACAGCCTGACTCACATTTAACATAAATATTATAAATATTATAAATACACAAATATAACAGCCTGACTCACATTTAACACATATAACATAACTCACATTTGCCTATTTCAGGCCTTCCTCCCTCCGTCACTCACTATAAACAAACACATTTATTCCTTCCCTTCATTCACTCTCACTTTGCAGACAGTTAATTCATACCCCTGCATGAATTCATGAATTCATTCATTCCCTGCATGAATTCATTGTACCCCTGCATGAACAACACAGGCCTAATTTCTTCTTCATCTACAACAATGCCTCAGCTCATCGAGGTCACATCATTAGGGAACAGCTGCTGGAGGCTGGGGTACCTCAATGGAGTGACCTGCACTTTCTCCAGACTTGAATCCCATAGAAAACCTATGAGATCAGCTATGTCACCATGTAGACCCTGTATAAGCCTGTGGCTTCTTTTTTTCACATATTTGGACATATGGCTATTTAATATCAATGTTAAAAATACTGGGAGAGTCACGTAATACAATTAAAAATGAATTGAAGACTTTTCAAGTTTTCTGTAAAATGTAATTCTAAACAAATAGTGGGGAATAAATTAGGACACTCCCCATCTTTTTAGCACCCCCCCACATTCATTCCCACTTAAAATAGCTAAAACAAATGTTTAAAAAATGCAAATAAAAATAAAAACAAGGTTAGACATAGATATGTGAAAATTTCTTAATAAAGAACTAAATATTTAATAGGGTGTCCTAATTTTTTCACATGCTGTAAGTCAGGGAGAGTATTACACAAGCTAGAATTAGGTTCGATAACATACAAAAACACATTACATTAAAAAATATTACACAGAGATCCATGCATACACACTCATTCACACAAACACTAGAAGACAGATAAAAGTTGTTTGTGTGGTTGAGAAAGTGCCATTTTTTGAAAGTGTAAAGCAGGGGTGTCCAACCATGTGCCATGGAGAGCCAAGACCCTGCAGGTTTTACCTCCAACCAGTGTCTTCAACAGCAGATTTCAGTGAACTTCTTCCCACTGATTGCTGATAAGTGAAAACACCTGCTGAAGAGACTGGGTAGAAGAGAAAACCTGCAGGGTCTTGGCTCTCCATGGCACATGGTTGGACACCCCTGGTGTAAAGTGTGTTTTTGTGAGTGAGTGAGGGAGGGAAGGAAGGAGGGAGGAGGTGCTGCAGAAGACAACTTGCCTTTTGGATAGCAGAGTTGGTTTGTATCATGTCATTACTTTAAGCATCATTAAATGATGCTTAATCATTTTTATAAGAAAATTTTTCTTACAAAAGATTGCTAATTATATTTGTTTTTCTTGTAGTGGTTAGCACTGTTGCCTTACAGCAGGGGTGTCAAACTCATTCCATGGAGGGCCAAGACCCTGCAGGTTTTACTTCCACCCAGTCTCTTCAGCAGGTGTTCTCACTGATCAGCAATCAGTGGGAAGAAATTCAGAGAAATCACCTGTTGAAGACACTGGGTGGAGGTAAAACCTGCAGGGTCTTGGCCCTCCATGGAATGAGTTTGACACCTGTGCCTTACAGCTAGAAGGTTCCTGGTTTAAATCCCCAGGCTGGCAGGGGTTGGAACCTTTCTGTGTGGAGCTTGCGTGTTCTCCCTGTGCTGCGTGGGTTTACTCCGGGGGCTCCGGTTTCCTCCCACAATCCAAAGACATGCATGTTAGGTTAATTGGCTGTTCTAAATTGTCCCTAGATATGTTTCCTATAGGCCCTTAGAATAGAGGGTTAGTACTAGTGAAGCGCTTTGAGTGGTCTTTGTGATTAGAAAAGCGCTATATAAGTGCAGGTTAGTTAGTTAGTTAGTTAGTTGTTTTGGTGAAGCACAGCACCCTCAAAGTGCAACAGCAGATGTCACAGTGGAAGTTTAATGTTATTTGTCTGAGCCCTACCTCTCCAGAGGAGAAGACCCACTCTGTAACTGAGCAACACGCAAAACCATTTACCCCAACCTTTACAAGATGGCAAAAAAGTATCTCCACATGCCAGCAACATTAATGCCATGTGAGCGAGTCTTCTCCAAAGCTGGAGAGGTAGTAAGCCACAAGGGATGCAGACGAAAATCACACACTGTTGAAATGCTTCTTTTTTGAATAAAAATCTTTAAGTACTCCCCATTTAATAACACTCTCCATGTGCAGAAGGACCAGCAAGTTCCCTGATGTTCCATAACATAGATCTTACCATCTCCATCTACATACTAATAATATTTTGCACACACACACACACACACACACACACACACACACACACACACACACACACACACACACACACACACACACACAGAGGGGTGTAGCACTAAATTTTGGGCCCCAGGTACAGCAGTGTGTGGGCCCCTTAACAAACAAACCAAATTTGAAGTTTACATTCCAAGGTTTAAGATGGGGCCCATTTCTATTAAAAGTGTAAGAAAAGTACTGAGTGTGATGGCAAGTTTAAAAACAAGAGGAGAACCAAGATGCGAGCAAAATGGCTAAACTTTTGGCCAAAAGAGGGACACAGTCATCACTCACTACCTGAGCAATGAGTACATGTGCAACGATCACAGATCTGACTGTCCTTTTTAAGCTGCACACAAGGTCTTTTGAGGACAAGATATCACATGATGTGTTTATTGTGTCTACATACTGCATGGCTTGAACACAAGGCCTTCACGTGTCTAAAACATTCTAATCATAGAGTACATGCTTCTTGGTGCCCCTGAAGGCCTAAGCGTGATTAAGAATATTACATCACATTCTTGTATGACAAATACAAAGATCATACAGAAGAAGAATCAAGATGAAATAAAAGAACCTAAATAAACAATTATTCTTTCAAAAAGCCTTGGTTAGTAAGCTCCACTCTTATGGGCAGTTTGGTGCTTGTATATGATTTGTTTAAGCTGGGGTCACACTATAACGTTTGGACCGACTTTTACTGACATTTTGAAAAATCAGAGAAATCAGTCCAAACGGTGAAATTACATTTGTGAGCGCACACCAACTTTTATGAACTTTCACAAACTTTTGCTAGCTTTTCCCAGGGTTGCATTCAGCATTGTCAAACTTTTACCAACTTAGGCTAGCGTATGTGTAGCAGTTCCCAACTTAGGTTAACTTAAGCAAAGGAATACTCAGCTGACATCAGTGTCACGCACCGCTCATATAAAGATCAGCATTTGTGGAGGCTTCCTGCCATCCTGGACCTGCTTTTTTTGGGTGGATTCAATCAATCAATCAATCAATCAATCAATCAATCAATCAGACTTTATTTATAAAACACTTTTCATACAGTGAAGCAGCTCAAAGTACTGTACAAAACAACAACATACACCAAAATCCTAAACATAGTCTCACCCACCCACACACACATACACTCACAACACACCGACTTAAAAAGAAAACAAAACACATATAAAACATTAAAACTGAACTGAGGAAGTGTTACTATCAGTGAGGAAAAGCCAGAGGTAATAAGACATGAAACCAAGCAATAACCAGTTAAAAAAAGTTAAAACAGGATAAATACAAATAAAAAACAGGATAAAAGATAAGATAAGATGAGATAAGATAAGATAAGATGAGCCTTTATTAGTCCCACAATGGGGAAATTCCAGGATTGCAACAGCACAGGGATAGCAACACTCAGAGCAACAATCAGAAGGCAAGAGAAAAAAAAGAAACAAGAGCAGCAAGTATACATATGTACATATTGAGGCGGCATGAAATAAAGCAGCGTTGGCGAAGGTTTTAAGTAGAGTTTATTAAATCATACCGCCGTCACGAGCTCCGCTCCCGGCGCCGTGCATGCGCGCCGGGAGCGAGCCCACGGCTCTCGGCAGAGGGACACAAAATGTGTGTCTGCAGCAGCAGCTGAAGAGTGAGTGAATGAGAGTGAGAATGGGTTACAGTGCAGTATATATACCCAACTACAACAATACATAAAAGCATTCCCCCAGCAGTTGGTATGATCAAAGAGATAACAGAACAGGCATGAGACATTTGCATTTGAGAGACATATTGATCTCGGTCCCTAGGTCACAGTAAGGACAGGACACATGAACACAATGCATGAAAGGAAACATTGACATCACAGAAGTGAGCCAGAAGAAGCGGGGCTGCCTGTAGACATTAATACACATTTCACTGTTCTGTTAATTGCTCTAGCCGAGCGCTGTGTCTGTCCAGTCTGTTGTGGGGGTTACACCAAACCGCCACAATATAAACATATATATATATAAACATATATACATATATATATATATATATATATATATAGAGAGAGAGAGAGAGAGAGATAGAGATAGGTATAGATAGATAGATAGATGTGTGTGTGTGTGTGTTTATATGTACATATATATATATAGACACACAGTGCGGAGCATTATAGCTAGATGGAATAATATGTAGATATATAAAAACACAGTGCGGAGCATTGTAGCTAGATGGAATAAGTATGTAGATATATAAACACACCCAGTGCGGAGCACTGTAGCTAGATGGAATAAATATGTAAATATATAGACACACACAGTGCAGAGCATTGTTGCTAGATGGGATGAAACAGCACAACCGTCTACTTAGTTATCCTACATGGTATGATTAGGTACCCATACATATTCTCACCCTCCATAGCGACCGGTATTTTCCTAGTTGTATGCCGGAGGGGACCATTGTATAAGTCTATTGCGTCTTTTGCATTCAAAACTATTAGGTTGTCACGTCATTTTGCTATCTCTGCGAGCAGCCCTGCTTAGGTTGTACAGTCTGACAGCCGTTGGTAGGAAGGACCTGTGAAACCTCTCGGTTGTGCACCTAGGATGATGTAGTCTGCTGCTAAATGAGCTCCTCAGTGCATTCAGTATGTCCTGCATAGGGTGGAACTCGGACTCCAGCAGAGATGACAGTTTAGCCACCGTTCTTCTCTTTCCTATCTCCTCCACTGGGTCAAGGCGCTGCCCCAGGACAGAGCTAGCTTTCTTGATCAGGTTGTTCAGTCTCTTCCTATCGGCTGCGGTAATGCCACTGCCCCAGCAGACCACTCCAAAAGTGATGGCTGATGCCACCACCGTGTCATAGAATGTCTTCAGCAGCGCCCCTTGTACACCAAAAGACCTGAGTCTCCTCAGTAGGAACAACCTGCGCTGTCCCTTCTTGTAGAGTGCGTCAGTATTGTGTGACCAGTCTAGTTTATTGTTCAGATGAACACCCAGGTACTTATAGGATGTCACCATCTCGATGTCTGTTCCCTGTATATTTACTGGTGCTGTGAGGGGTTGTCCTTGCCTGTGGCAGTCCACCACCAGCTCCTTAGTTTTCCTCGCGTTGATCTGGAGGCAGTTCCGATGGCACCAGTCCACGAAGTCCTGGATAAGCCCTCTGTACTCAGCTTCATCTCCATTGGAGATGAGGCCAATGATCGCAGAGTCATCAGAGAACTTCTGTAGATGGCAGTGTGTTGTGTTGTGTGAGAAGTCCGCAGTATAAAGGGTGAACAGCAAGGGAGCCAAAACCGTTCCCTGGGGGGCCTCCGTGCTACCGATGATCGTGTCGGACACATAGTCCCGGGTTCTCACAAACTGAGGCCGGTTAGTGAGGTAGTCCAGGATCCATGATGACAGGTGCTGGTCCACCCCTGCGTACAGCAGCTTGTCCTTCAGGATCATCGGTTGGATGGTGTTGAAAGCACTGGAGAAGTCAAAGAACATGATCCTCACCGCATTCCCGGGCTTCTCCAGGTGGGACAGAGAACGGTGAAGGAGGAAGATCACCGCATCCTCCACCCCAATGCCATGCTGGTAGGCGAACTGGAGTGGATCCATCGCTGGTCCCACCAGGGGGCGGAGGTGAGCAAGGAGCAGTCTCTCCAGGGTCTTCATCATGTGGGACGTCAAGGCCACTGGTCTGTAGCGGTTCAGGTCTTTGGGATGGGAAGTCTTTGGTACAGGTACCACACAAGATGTTTTCCACAGCTGTGGTACCCTCCCCAGCTTCAGGCTCAGGTTGAAGATGTACTCCACAATCCCACACAGCTGGTCTGCACAGGACTTGAGGAACTTTGTGCAGATGCCGTCCGGTCCCAACGCCTTCCTCGCCTTGATCTTCCTCAGCTCCATCCTCACCTGGGTCTTAGTCAGGTTCAGGTAGGGGGGCTGTGTGTTGGGAGTGGGGGGGGGGTGTTGGTGGAGTGGGGAGTGGGCAGCAGGACTTGATGTCTTTAGAGGCAGCAGTGGTTGTTGTGCAGTCAGGGGGAATGGCGGTTGGTCAAACCTATTGAAAAACAGATTCAGATTATTCGCCCACTCCCTGCCCCCCGTGGCCTGGGGGGAGGTATTCTGGAGCCCAGAGATGGTTTTAAGGTTTCTCCAGACCCCGCTGATGTCGCTCTGTTGCAGCTTGTTCTCCATCTTCTTCCTGAAGCTGTCCTTGCCTTCTCTGATCTTTCTCCTCAGCTCCCTCTGTACGGACTTCAGCATCTCCCTGTTCCCCGACCTGAAGATCCTCTTCTTCTCTCTCAGAAGTGTTTTTATCTCAGGGTTGATCCAGGGTTTGTTGTTTGAGCAACACCGTATGGTCTTGGTGGGAACGGTGTTGTCCACACAGAAGCTGATGTAGTCCGTGATGGTGTGAGTGAGGCCATCGATGTCCTCACCATGTGGCTCGCAGAGCTGCTCCCAGGCGGTAGTTTCAAAACAGCCTTTTAGAGTGTCCATTGCCTCCTCAGACCATAACTTCACTGTGCGCATGGCCGGAGGTTGTCTGTGCACTAGGGGTTTGTACACCGGCCGGAGATGAACCAAGTTGTGATCCGATCTCCTGAGTGGGGGGAGTTGTAATGAGGCGTATGCCTCCTTAGTGTTTGCGTAGAATAAGTCCAGTGTTTTATTGTCTCTAGTGTGGCATGTGACATACTGGGTAAACGTGGGTAGAATGGGAGACAGTGAAACATGGTTGAAATCGCCTGAGATGAGGAGAAGAGCATCTGGGTGTTCTGTCTGCAGCCTGCCGGTTATTGAATGGATGACGTCATGCGCTGTCCCAGCGTTCACCGTCGGATTTGCATAAACAACAATGCAGATCACGTGTGAGTATTCCCTCGGGAGATATGTAGGCCGCATGCTAACAGCTAGCAACTCAATGTCTTTGCTGTAGTGCCGTTGTTTAACAGTGATATGTCCCGGTCTGCACCAGTTGTTGTTAACATACATTATCACTCCACCGCCCCTTGCTTTGCCACTGTCTGGTGTTCAGTTTGCCCATATCGCGTGGAAACCCTCCAGCTCAATGTTAGCATCTGCTGCTAGTTCAGATAGCCACATCTCGGTAAACAAAAGGAGAGAGCATTCCCAGTATATGCTATCGTAGCGGGAGATAGCCGCTAGCTCATCTACCTTTCCCAGTAACGACCGTACATTTCCCATGACAATGGATGGAAGGGAGGGTCTGTACCTTATATTCTTTGTCTTCCGCCTTACTCCAGCCCGGCAACCACGGCGTTTTCGCCTCAGTTCTCCCGGTATGTCGAGTTTTTCCATTAGCACTGGGTGGCGGTTGAGTGCTAGCAGCTCTTCCCTGCTGTACCGTCTCCTGCTATAAACAGTGGCTCCGTCCACCGGCTCAGGAGACATTTGGGACGATCTGTGTGTCCGTGATATTAACTGGAGTGAAAACCGGATCAAAAAGAGAGAGGAAGGGGAAAAAAAAAAGACTCAGAATTGAGCCGCTGTTGCAAAAGGCAGCCGACTTGTGTGGCGCCGGAAGTCCATTTTCGGAAGTCGCCGAAAATGGTTTAAAACAGGGAAAAAGAAGGTGTTAAAAAAGTGAAAAAGGGGGAAAAACAAAAATAATTTAAATAAAAGCCATGTCAAAAAGGTGGGTCTTGAGTTTGGTTTTAAAAGTATCAAAATTCTCTGCAGCCCTCAGGTCTTCAGGAAGGCTGTTTCACAGACGTGGACCATAATGACAAAAAGCACTATTAATTTTATCTCACTATTAATTTTAGTTCTGAATTTAGGAATGATTTAAAAATTGACCTGAAGACCTGAGGGTTCTTGAAGGCTCACAATGTAAAAGCAATTCGAATAAATAATCAGGGCTAAGATCATCTAGAGCCTTAAAAACCAATAAAAGAACCTTAAAATCAATTCTGAAGCTGACAGGAAGAAAATGCAGACTTGAAAATGGGTGTTATGTGTGCTCTCTTTCTGGTCTTGGTCAGAACCTGGGCAGCTGAGATCTGGAGTAGTTGTGGGGGGGCTACAGTCTTTTTAGGAAGACCAGAAAGAAGAGCATTGCAATAATCTATTCTAGAAGAAGTAAAAGCATTCGCCAGAGCAGCAGCAGGCTGTGGAGAAAAGACGAGAGCTGATTAGGAAGAGGAATGGAGGAGTGAGTGGAAATACTAATTATGCCACTTACGTGGGGAATGAGAGAACCCAGCACAGTGCCCAGCAAGGAGAGACGAACCAGCAGGATGAAACTGCTGGGATAGGGGAATGATGAGCTGAGTCTGACCAGGTGGAGATGAGGAGCTGCATCGGGGAGAACAACAGGCTGGTGAGTGCACCGCGATCCCTGGAGACACACCGCTTCAATGGCAGCAACCTAAAGGAGAAGGAAGAGATAAATGTTTCGGTAAGCAAACCAAAACACGAGGCAATTAACAAGCTTGAGATAAATTCTCGGGGAGGAGGAGGTAGCTTTGGGGGGGGGCAGAGGGGACTGGCAGAGAGAGGCTTGATGTTTGAGATGTGAAAGGTGAGATGTACGTGGAGCGCTCGTGGAAGCTGGAGCCGGACAGTGGAGTCACCCACGACTTCAGTGACAGGGAATGAGCCCACAAAGCAAGGCGAGAGCTTCTTGGCCTCAGCCTTCAGCAGGATCTGGCTAGCTGACACCCAGACCTGCTGTCCAACCTTGTACTCCAGTGCCGAGACCCTCCTCCAATCTGCATAGTGGCGATTGTGTTCAGTAGCCCGAAGGATGGCAGCTCGGGTAGACCTCAGGGCTCAGCAACAGCGGCGAAAGTGGGCTCCCACGGATGGCACCACAACCTCTCTCTCCACCAAGGGCGCAGCGGGGCCGGGGGGGGGGGGGGTATCCCACGGAAGCCTCAAACAGTGTGAGCCCCATGGCTGAAGAGACTGTGGAATTGAGTGAGTACTCCACCCAGGTCAGATGACAGCTCCAGGAGGGTGGATTATCGGCTGTCACGCATCGAAGGGCAGCCTCCAGGGACTGATTGGCACGCTCAGCCTGCCTGTTGCTCTGAGGATGATACCCAGAGGTGAGGCTGACGGAGGTACCAAGTGAGTGGCAGAATGACTTCCAAACTCGGGAGATGAACTGGGGCCCCCGGTCAGACACGATGTCCATAGGGATGCCATGGAGTCTGATGACGTGGGAAGAAAGGAGTTCAGCAGTCTTGATAGCGGACGGCAACTTAGGGAGGGGGATTAGGTGGACGGCCTTGGAGAATCTGTCCACTATGGTAAAAATGACCGTGTTGCCGTGGGAGGGGGGAAGTCCAGAAATAAAGTCAACTGCTATATGGGACCAAAGCCAGCTGGGAACAGGAAGGGGATGAAGGAGACCAGCGGGGGTTGTGGAACTGGATTTATTTCGGGCACATGTTTGACAGGCCTTGATGTACTCCTGCACATCCTTCCGCGTTGGCCACCAGAACACCTGCTTAATGAGGTCTATAGTGCACACCACACCCGGGTGACAGGCGAAGCGACTGGTGTGCCCCCACTGGATGACTTCACTGTGGAGAGTGGCAGGGACAAACAGACGATTAGGGGGGCACCCCGCTGTTTGGGGGTCCTAGGACTGGGCCTAGTGGACTCTCCGCTCGATTCCCCAGGTAAGGGCTCCCAGAATGTGCAAAGGCAGGAGAATAGGCTGGGAGTGGGAAGGGGGGGACGGACAAGTCCAGGCTAAACTGCCTGGAGAGAGTATCAGGTTTAATATTAAGGGAACTGGGCCTATAGGTGACAGTAAAATTAAACCATTGGAAGAATAAGGCCCAGCGGGCTTGTCTAGAATTTAGTTGGCGGGCCGACCGCAGATACTCGAGGTTCTTGTAGTTGGTCCACACGACTACAGGATGAATCGCTCCCTCCAGCCAATGTCTCCATTCCTCTAGGGCCAACTTAATGCCCAAAAGCTCCTGGTCCCCGACACTGTAATTCCTCTCGGCTGTGGTGAGCCGCCGAGAGAAATATGCGCATGGGTGGAGCTTCAAGTCGGAGGATGAGCGCTGGGAAAGCACTGCACTCACCCCCGTATCTGAAGCATCCAACTCCAGGGTAAATTGAAGCTGGGGGTTGACCTGGGTCAAGATGGGTTTGTTAGAGAACAGGTCCTTTAATTTTAGAAAGGTCTGCTCAGCTGCCTTGGTCCATATGAATGGCACCTTAATGGAGGTCAGCTGGGTCAGAGGCTGTGCAATCCCATTATAGTTTCTGATGAACCTGGGATAAAAGTTCACAAAACCCAAGAAGCATTGCAGCTCCTTACGGGAGTGGGGTGTTGGCCAATCCAACACAGCCTTCACCTTGCCCAGGTCGGCTCTCAGCTCCCCCTCCACTACTACAAACCCAAGGAATGAAGTGGAATTGGTGGAAAACTCATACTTCTTTGCCTTGACGTAGAGTTGGTTCTCTAAGAGCCACTGTAACATGGCTCTAACGTGGACCTGATGCTCCTCTGGTGAGCGAGAAAAAAATCAAAATGTCATCTAAATAGACAAAGACAAATTGATTAATCATGTCTCAGAGGACGACGTTAATAAGGTGTTGAAAATGGCAGGGGCATTGGTGAGGCCAAAGGGCATGACTCAATATTCAAACTGCCCTAGATGGGTTTTAAATGCTGTCTTCCACTCGTCCCCCTCATGTATTCGGATAAAGTGAAAAGCGTTGCACAGATCGAGTTTGGAGAATATGCGTGTGCGCTGCAAGAGTTCAACCGTGGAGTTCATCAGAGGCGAAGGATATTTGTCTTTGATGGTGATGGCTTTAAGTTCATGATAGTCAATGCACAGACGCAGAGACCCGTCCTTCTCACCAACAAAGAAAAAACCCACCCCGAGAGGAGCCAACGATGGCTGAATGAGGCCGGCATTCAAAGAATCTTTAATGTACCTTTCCATTGCCTCCCTCTCTGGCCCAGAAATATTATAGAGCCAGCTGGATGGCAACTGCGTGCCCAGAAGGAGGTCAATGCACAGTCATATGAGCGATGCGGGCGAAGCGCCAATGCTCGTGACTTGCTAAATACCTCTCCAAGGTCATAATAGACCTCGGGCACGAGGCTGAGATTCGGTGGTTCGAAAAGAGGGGAGGCAATGGACAGGGATGGAGAACACTCAGCTGAACTTAGACACGTAGCCAAACAGTTAGGGCTCCAGAAAGTGATGGAATTTTGAGCCCAATTAAGAATTGGATTGTGCCTCCAGAGCCAAGGATACCCTAAGACCACCGCGTGAGAGGCCCAGGGAAAAACAAAGAAAAACAGCCTCTCCAGGTGGTTGCCGGACAGAAGGACAGAGATCTGCACCGTGCAACGAGGAACGGACGCCACCTTCTGGCCAGATAGGGTGGTTACACTACGGGGAACTGACAGATTAGTAGTTGGAATCCCCATCTCCTGAACGAGCTGGGAGGAGATGAAATGTCCCTCTGCCCCTGAATCAATGAGGGCAGACACTCTCCTCTCAACCCACGGCAACTGGACCAGGGCTGAAATAGAGAAGTTACCGGGGGGAAGAGAATGAGTCCCACCCATCAGACCCCCCATGGCTACTGATGGGCCGTGTCTTTTGGTAGCAGGTGGCATGCGTCCCACTTGTGCTTTAAAGAGCCACAATATGTACACGCACCGATCTGCCTCCGCCGCTCGACCTCCTCCCAAGGGAGGCGAGCCCAGCTATCCTCCATCGGTTTGGAGGCCGGATCAGAGCCACCTGTATCAGTAGCCATTGAGGGTGCTCGCGCGGTGGACGGACAAGAGGAGGAGCCGCATTCCTTAGTGCGCTTATGGTACCAGTTATCCAACCCGACAGCTTGATCGATCAGACCGTCCAGAGAGGCGGGAACAGCATAAACTGCCAAGTCATCGCGGAGGCGAGGATTTAAACCGAAGAGGAATGCGTTGCATAGAGCAACGTCATTCCACCCCGATTCTGCTGCTTCGACCCGAAACTCTACGGAGTAGTCGGCCACCGACCAGCTACCCTGATAGAGTGATAAGAGGCGACTCATGATATTCCCCTCGCTCTCCATACGGTTGAATGTGCAGGAGAAATCGGCCACAAATTGGTCAGACGTCGGGGGTGCATCCTTCTGACTATCAAGCACGGACTGGCCCCAACTAAGAGCTCGGCCCCAAAGCAGAAGGATAAAGTAATGAATTTTGGACATGTCGTCCAGGTACTCCTTCCCCACCTGTTCCAAATAAAGACGAACTTGACAAAGGAAATCCCTGCATCCCTCCACCTCCCCCGCGTACGGGGCCGGTGAAGGGACAGAGGTGGTTCGGTGAACAATTGAAGAAGCAGAGGCTACAGGAGGGGCCAGATTAGCCGAAGCAGACATGTGGACCAAATGATCAGTAACCACGCTCAGCTGCTACGTAATGGTCTGCAGCTGCTGAGCGAGTTCAGCCAGCTGCCTCTCTGTAACATCAAGGCGGTGGAGCGCGGAGTGCTCCATTGGTGCAGTGCCCGCTAGGCTGTGACCATGGCTGGCTCGTTCTGTCATATTGACTGAACTGTTAGCCTAAGTGCAGGGTGCAACACCAAAGGAGATACAGAGAATAAATGGGAACGTCTGACAATTTAGTAAATTGCAAAAGGAGCAGGATTAGAGAAAAACAGTCACTCGCCAGAGCAGCAGCAACCTGCGGAGAAAAGACGAGAGCTGATTAGGAAGAGGAATGGAGGAGTGAGTGGAAATACTAATTATGCCACTTACGTGGGGAATGAGAGAACCCAGCACAGTGCCCAGAGAGGAGAGACGAACCAGTAGGATGAAACTGCTGTGATAGGGGAATGATGGGCTGAGTCTGACCGGGTGGAGATGAGGAGCTGCATTGGGGAAAACAACAGGCTGGTGAGTGCACTGCAATCCCTGGAGACACACCGCTTCAATGGCAGCAACCTAAAGAAGAATTAAGAGATAAATGTTTAGGTAAGTGAACCAAAACACGAGGCAATTAACAAGCTTGAGATAAATTCTGCAAATGAGCCAGCGTTGAATCACAGAAGAGTTGGTCCTTATAAACGCTGGCTCAGCGGAAGGAGAAGGTGCGTCAATCCTCCCAGGTGAGATGATTAGCAGGGAGACAGGAGAACAGGACGGAGGAGGCGAGGGCTCACCAGGATATGACACTCTGGAGATATTCTTTAGATGATAAAAACCAGCCTTAGTTGCATTTCTAATATGTTGTTTAAAACTAAGATCCTGGTCAAAGATCACTTTCAAATTTTTCACAGTTTTGGAGGACTTTGTTGCCAGTATCTGTAAATGTGCTGACAGTTTCTCTCTCTAAACTTCGGTCCCAATAACTAAAACTTCTGTTTTGTCCTAGTTGAGCTGTAAAATGTTATCTGCCATCCACTGTTTAATATCATAAATACAGTTTAAAAGACAATCAGTAGGTCCAGAGTAATCAGGAGACACTGCCATGTACAGCCGAGTGTCATCAGCATAACTATGGAAATTTATGCCGTGCTTCTTGATGACCTCACCCAGTGGTAACATATAGAGATTAAAAAGTGATGGGCCTAAAATTGAACCTTGTGGAACACTGTGAATTATCTTATAGCTTTTAGATACCTGACCCTCAATATTTCCAAAGAACTCTCTGTTAGTGAGATATGACTGAAATCATTTTAAAACTGAACCAGAAAGGCCAATAAAATTAAGTCTATCTAAAAGGACTGAGTGGTCCACAGTATCAAAGGCTGCAGTTAAGTCAAGTAGCACTAAAATTGGAGGCTTCTTCTTCTTCTTCTAGACTTGATTGGCGGCTGACAACCAGCCCACAGGTGCGCCACCACCACCGACTTGATTATCATCACTCTATACAGTATCTTTGTATAGTGAGTTCTTATAAGGAGTTCCGAACAACTCCTTATGTGTGAAAAAAATATCCGTCCTTGGACTGCATCCTAGGAGCCTCTGTGACTATTCTGATCTGTATTGGAGCTGGGATCATTTAAAATCTTGACTAATACAGTCTCTGTACTGCGGCAAGCTCGAAAACCGCATTGATATTTCTCACATATATTGTGTGAAATTAAAAAGTCATGTAACTGACTAGAAACAATTTTCTCTAAAATTTTACTTAAAAATGGTAAATTAGATATGGGCCTATAGTTGTTCAGCTGGGAAAGGTCTGAGTTTTTTCTCTTCAGAAGGGGCTTAACCACAGCAGTCTTGAGCAAAGAAGGAAAGACTCCTGTCTGAAGAGAACAGTTTACTATGTCAAGAACATCATCCTTAAAAAAGCTATAAAATGTTTTCAAAAAGTCAGTGGGGATGGGATCTAAAAGACAGCTAGCCGAATTGAGTGAAGAAATAATTTTAGAAAGCATTCACACTACAACGTTTGAACCAACTTTTCCTAACAATTTGGCAAACGTCTGTCTCTGCTGGCAAAAGATGATAAAAGTTGGTGTTTGTTGGCAAACGCTTGCGAAAGTTGTATTTGTTGAGAATTTTCAGCATGCTGAAAATTTGCTGACATTTGGAAATAAACACTGGTGAAAATTTGTTTATGCAGAGTTCGCCTAAGTCAGCCTAAGTTAAGCTCCGTTGGCAAACGTTGACTGAAATGCTGGTGCAAACAGATGTTTTTAGATCAAAACTCAGTTCAGACATGCAGGAACGAAAGGGAAATAGAGAGAGTTAAAAAAAAAAGAAAATATATATGTAAGAGGCCAATGTAGAGTATTTGTTTGGTGATAGCATGGTGTGTATGACGTGTTTTTTTTTTTTTTAAATTTATGGGAGATATATACAGTGGTGTGAAAAAGTGTTTGCCCCCTTCCTGATTTCTCATTTTTTTGTACGTTTGTCAGACTTAAATGTTTCATATCATCAAACAAATTTAAATATTAGACAAAGATAACACGATTAAACACAAAATGCAGTTTTTAAATAAAAGTGTTTATTACTAAGGGTAGAAAAAAATCCAAACCTACATGGTCCTGTGTGAAAGTGTCATGAATCTGGGTTTGGTGATTCCAAACCCAGTTCTGACACCGTGGCTCTTTTGGCCCGTTTCACTGTTTATTTTCCATCAGGCGCTTCAGGGAGCCCTTTGGGTCCTCCGCTCCCTGACAGCTCGGGCACGCCCTCTCCTCCTGTCAGTATCACCAGCTGTTCCTTATTATTGGTGTCTTACACACATACACACACGCCTCATCCACGTCCATTCACATGCTTTGACAGTCACTCACACACACATGGTTTCAATTTGTCCAGCCACGCTCTTCCACACCGACGGTCTCTTCCCACATTAGTATGATTATTACTTAAGCTCTGTTAGAGTAGGAAGAGATCGCCGGAGCATTGCGCTTCATACACAGCAGTGTGTTCCTCTGTGTATGCCAGCTTTCATTCCCTATGTTATTCTTCAGCTTGACAATCTAGTCTTCTCTTATGCTACTAGACTGTTGTATTCAGTTAGTGTAAGCGGTTGTTCCTGCCTAGCCCTCATCCTCCTGCCAACACAGACTGCCTTTGATTGCCTCAGCTCGTAAGTTATGTTTGCCTTTCTCCCTGTGCTGACAGCTGCTCTGCAGCACTAGGCATTCCCCTCCCTCGTGCTGCTGAGCGTCCTGGTGGCCTCCCTGTTAGTCTGGTGGCCTCATTTGCAATCATTTCAACCCTCTGTTTATGTCAAGACTGTTTTGCTGAACTACGTTTGGGGTTTATGTTTAGTAAAGTGCACGGATCTACTTCTGCTCGTGGGTTTTTCATTCCTCCCTCTGTGCGCTGCGTAATGGCGCACGAGGGGTCATAACATGAAAGTGAAAGTGGAAAATGATATTGATCCTGATAACCACTTTTTCAATAATATTCATAATCATTGTGAATATTACACCGAAAAGCAATTCAAAAGTCAAGTGCAACTAGATAGTAAACTATCAATAATACGCTTCAACAGCAGAAGTCTTAACAAAAACTTTCCACAGATTCAGGACTAGAGCTAGACAGAAAATTTACAGCTATCGCAGTCTCTGAAACTTGGCTTAATGAAGATCAGGCTCCCCTGATGGCAATAGAGGGATATCTGACATGTTTCTGGACCCAGGAGACAGACGCTGACACGAGTAGTTTTCAGACAATTATTCTTTATTAATAATTGGTGTGTGTGGTGGGTGAGTGAGTGAATGTGAGGATGTCTGGTCACAGGAGCTGAGCGTTTCTGATGGCAACCTGGCAACCCTGAAACACACAAGCACAAACAATTACAGCTGTCCGTGGAGGTGAGGGAGTTGCAGATGATAGCGCTTATTTGCAGGTGCCAAAGGAAATGTTCTGCTGGCTCCGAGTGCCTTTGCAAAGCGGTGCTCGTGGTGCTCGACATAGCGGGGGTGAGGAGGAGCTCCGAGGAGGAGGAGGCGATGCCCCGTCAGCTGGGGTGATTTGTCCGCTGCCAGGGAGGTCCACCTGTGCACAGGGGAGAAGGCTGGGAGAAGATGAGTGTAGAGGTTGCTTACGTGGCTTGTCCTGATGTGAGATCCTAGTCTTGGCTTGAGATCGAGATCTTGGCTCATTGCTGGGCAAAGACGACAGACGACTCCGTGCCGAGCCACCAGTGGCTCTGGTCTTTAAAGACCGCTGATTGGCACCTGCTGGTGTGCGCGCAGCTGCCAGTGATGATGATGATGATGACGGCCCAGCGACCGCCATGACAGTACTCCCCCCTCTAGAGGTGCCTCCAGGCACCTACCCAATCCTACCTGGATTCGCCCGATGAAAATCACGGATCAGCTGCTTGTCGAGGATCAACGCTGGGCGAATCCAAGAACGATGTTCAGGGCCAAACCCCTCCCAGTCTACCAAATACTGAAGACCTCAGCCCCGCCGGCAGACATCCAGGATGGCAGTTACCCTCCAGGCCGGATGGCCATCGATCATCCTCGGGGGGGCAGGAGCTGCGGGGGGTGGGCACAGAGGGTTGGAGAGGTACGGCTTGACCTGGGAGACATGAAAGGTGGGGCAGATGCGCATGGAAAGGGGGAGAGAGAGGCGCACAGACACAGGATTGACAATACGGGAAATGACGTAAGGGCCGATGAAGCGCTTAGTTAGCTTGCGCTTCTCAGCCAGCACACCAATGTTCCAAGTAGACAACCAGACCTTTTGACCCACCTTATAATCCGGGGCGGGTCTTCTGTGGCGGTTGGCCACCTGGATGTTGCAGGCCGACAACACCTGACGTGGGTCTGTACTGAAGGGACCGCTACCTCCTTCTCCTCCTCAGGAAACAGTGGTGGATCAAACCCTAGAGACGCCTTGAAAGGGGACACCCCTGTAGCAGAGGAAACCATGGTGTTATGGGCGTACTCGATCCAAGGTAGATACGTGCTCCAAGAGGAGGAGCAGGAGGAGATGACACAG
This sequence comes from Pholidichthys leucotaenia, assembly GCA_020510985.1. Lineage (NCBI taxonomy): Eukaryota > Metazoa > Chordata > Actinopteri > Cichliformes > Pholidichthyidae > Pholidichthys > Pholidichthys leucotaenia. The sequence continues at coordinate 130,906,054 of CM035847.1, forward strand.
CGCGTCGCAGCCTCCAGCTCTTGATTCGCACGCTCGCACTGGCCGTTGCTCTGCGGGTGGTACCCAGAGGAGAGGCTGGCTGTGGCCCCCAGTGCTGCGCAGAACGCCTTCCAAACTTGGGAAACAAACTGTGGTCCTCGATCCGAAACAATGTCAGCGGGGATGCAGTGAAGACGGACCACATGCTGGACAAGAAGATCCGCTGTCTCCCGCGCCGAAGGCAGCCCCCGGAGAGACACAAAATGGGCTGCCTTAGAAAAACGATCCACAATCGTCAAAACAGTAGTAAAATGATCGGAGGGGGGCAGGCCAGTCACAAAGTCCATGGCAACATGGGACCAGGGGCGAGAAGGAACGGGCAAAGGGTGCAGAAGACCCGCCGGGGGGGATGATGATGTTTTACCCGTAGCGCACTGAGCGCAGGCCCGGACATAACTGTGGACATCCTTCCTCAACCCTGGCCACCAGAAAGTCCTCTGGAGGAGATCAATAGTCCAACCCACACCCGGATGGCACGCCAGTTTGGATGCGTGGCCCCATTCAATTACCTGCCCCCTAATAGAGCGGGGAACAAACAAACGACCCGGGGGACCCCCACCCGGATCTGGCTCCTTCTTCTGTGCTCCTCGGACCCTCTTGCAAATACCCCAAGACAATGCGCCCACCACACAAGAAGACGGTAGGATGGTCGCCTCCTGATCCTCGGTGGATGGGGCGTCGAACTGCCGCGAGAGGGCGTCGGGCTTACCATTTTTACTCCCCGGCCGATAGGTGATGGTAAAGTTAAAGCGGCCGAAGAAAAGCGACCAGCGGGCCTGGCGTGCGTTCAAATGCTTGGCCGTCCTGAGGTACTCAAGGTTGCAATGGTCAGGCCACACAACATACGGCTGGGAAGCCCCCTCCAGCCAGTGTCGCCACTCCTCCAAGGCGAGTTTCACCGCCAAAAGTTCCCTGTCCCCTATGCAGTAATTCCTTTCTGCAGGCGTCAGGTGATGGGAGAAGTAAGCACACGGTCGAATCTTGCCATCCACAGGAGTGCACTGTGAGAGTACGGCCCCCACCCCCGAATCCGAAGCGTCCACCTCCACCAGGCACTGCAGCTCCGGGTCCACCTGGGTCAGTACACGGGCCGAAGCGAACTCCTCCTTCAGTTTTTCGAACGCCCCGGCTGCCTCCTCACTCCAGCGAAAAGGGGTCTTGGGGGAAGTGAGAGCAGTCAGGGGGCGGGCGATGTTTCCAAAATTAGGCACAAACCGACGGTAGAAATTAGCGAAGCCCAGGAACCCCTGTAACTGTTTTCTGGACGTGGATGTGGGCCAATCCACTACCGCCTTGACCTTGGCCGGGTCGGGGAGCACCTGATTCCGGGCAATGATGAAACCAAGGAATGAGGTCCGGTCTGTGTGAAATTCGCACTTCTCTGCCTTGACAAACAACTGGTTCTCCAGGAGGCGCTGCAAAACCCGCCGCACATGCACCTGGTGTTCCTCCAACGTGCGTGAGAAGATGAGTATATCATCGAGGTAGACAAACACGAAGGAGTTGAGGAAGTCCCGAAGAACGTCGTTTATCAAACGTTGGAAGACGGCCGGAGCGTTGGTTAACCCAAACGGCATCACTAGGTACTCAAAATGTCCGCTTGGGGTCCGGAAAGCCGTCTTCCACTCATCACCTTCTTTGATGCGCACCAGGTGATAGGCGTTCCGCAGATCCAACTTGGTGAACCAGGACGCCCCCTGGAGGGAGTCGAAGGCGGTGTTCATCAAGGGCAGGGTATATTTATCCTTGACCGTGATCTCGTTGAGACCCCGGAAGTCGATGCAGAGGTGTAGCGAACCGTCCTTCTTCCCCACGAAGAAGAACCCTGCCCCCACGGCCGAGGACGAGGGACGGATGATGCCAGAGGCCAGAGACTCCTTAATGTAGGTATCCATGGCTTCGCGCTCCGTGGCAGACAGGCTGTACAGGCGGCTCGCTGGAAGAGGGGCCCCAGCCTTGAGGTTAATTGCACAGTCATACGGACGGTGGGGAGGAAGGGACAGCGCCCATGACTTGCTGAATACTGACCCCAGGTCGTGGTGAACTTCAGGTACATTGGACAGGTCCGGGGGTGGCGTCGAAGGTAGAGGCATCGAGACCGAGGGGGCACACGCCGCAGATTGGAGGCAGGCACTCAGACAGAACGAACTCCACGCTGTAATGCTCCCAGCTTGCCAGTCAAAGGTGGGGTTGTGAAGCCGGAGCCACGGGTACCCCAGGATGACAGGGGAAGATGAGATGGGCAAGATTAGGAACCTAATCTCCTCTCTGTGATTTCCTGAGATGATCACTGACACAGGGGCAGTCTGGTGGGAAACAGATGTCAGTGATGCCTTGGACAAGGTGACGAGATGAACAGGAGGACTTAGAGGTTGACAGCTGAGGCCCATCTGGGTTGCCAGGTCTCTGGAGATAAAATTTTGCTTAGCTCCAGAGTCAACTAAGGCATGTGTGGAGTGTTCCTTATGTTTATGTAGTAGCCTAATGGGGATGCAGCAACTAGTGAGGGGCTTTTTTTGATTTCTGTCCGTGAATCCCCCTACTGTGATCCACGGACCCCCCCTTTTAACCGATTTGGGCATTCAGCCACCCCATGAGACCCATTGCCGCAATAAAAACAAAGGCCCTGATCCCTGCGGCGCTGTCTTTCAGCCGCTGACACCCCTGACTGGCCTATTATCATGTCCTCTTGCTCCAGAAGTTCCTCTGACGAGGGAAGAGCGAGAAGAGGAGAGCTTGTGGAGCGAGGGCGGCGTTTACTCAAACGGGGAGCTGTCCGCCGTTCGGCCGCTCGCTCCTTAAGTCTACTGTCCAGGCTAATGGTGAGGGCAATTAGCTCCCCTAATTTGTCTGGTTTATCCCGTGTCGCTAGCTCATCCTTCAACTTGGAACTAAGACTGCGGAGGAAGATACCGCAAAGCGCTGGCTCCCCCCACCGGATCTCAGCAGCTAAGACCCGGAAGTCTATGGCGTAATCAGCGGCGGACCTACTGCCCTGCCGCAGGCTTAGCAGCCGTTCCGTTAACACTGCGCCCCGGTCTGTATGGTCAAACACTTCCATAAACTCCGCCAAGAACTGCTGGTAAGTTAAAACAGGATAACCTGGTTTAGCCATAACCGTGTAGGCCCAGTCTAAAGCTCTACCCCCCAACAGGTTGATGATATAACCTATTTTACTCGGGTCTGTGGCGAAGTCCCCCGGGATGCGGAGAAACACTGATTCACACTGTAGTATAAATCCTCGTGCTTCCCCGAGTTTTCCGCTGAAGCGGGCGGGGGTTGGCAAGGGAGTGAGACAATGTGTATAGGGAACATTAGCTTGGCTAGCAGATGCACTTACAGGGATTGAAGAAACCCCGGCTGCCGGGGGAGACGTCTGTCGGGCTTCCAGATGATCCAGCCGGCTGTTAACCTGTGTTAGCTGGTTCAGAATGACTGTCTGCTGGTGTGCTATCATATCTACTCGGGCGCTAAGAGTGTTTCGAGTGCGCGACAGCGCACTGTCCGCTGGGTCACTTGGACGGAGTCGTACTGACATGTTTCTGGATCCAGGAGACAGACGCTGACACGAGTAGTTTTCAGACAATTATTCTTTATTAATAATTGGTGTGTGTGGTGGGTGAGTGAGTGAATGTGAGGATGTCTGATCACAGGAGCTGAGCGTTTCTGATGGCAACCTGGCAACCCTGAAACACACAAGCACAAACAATTACAGCTGTTCGTGGAGGTGAGGGAGTTGCAGATGATAGCGCTTACTTGCAGGTGCCAAAGGAAATGTTCTGCTGGCTCCGAGTGCCTTTGCAAAGCGGTGCTCGTGGTGCTCGACGTAGCGGAGGTGAGAAGGAGCTCCGAGGAGGAGGAGGCGATGTCCCGTCAGCTGGGGTGATTTGTCCGCCGCCAGGGAGGTCCACCTGTGCACAGGGGAGAAGGCTGGGAGAAGATGTTGCTTACGTGGCTTGTCCTGATGTGAGATCCTAGTCTTGGCTTGAGATCGAGATCTTGGCTCATTGCTGGGCAAAGACGACAGACGACTCCGTGCCGAGCCGCCAGTGGCTCTGGCCTTTAAAGACCGCTGATTGGCACCTGCCGGTGTGCGCGCAGCTGCCGGTGATGATGATGATGATGACGGCCCAGCGGCCGCCATGACAATATCAGATGTTTCATATTAACAGATCTCAAAAAAAGGGTGGTGGTGTTGCACTGTATATTGATGACCTGTATAGGTGTAAGCTTGTAAATGGAATGTCCTTTGCACTACCAGGGATTTTGGAATGTGTTACTGTTGAGATTGACCAAGATAAAACAAAAAATCTAATTATAAGTTGTATGTATAGAACGCCGGGAACTTGCATTGAGACATTCAGAGATAAATTAGTCGAGCTGTACAATAATATTACTAGTAAGAAAATGGTAGTAATTTGTGGAGATTTCAATATTGATTTACTAAATCCATATCAACAAAATGTAAGAGTACAAAGTTCATGAATTCTATGTACAGCATGAGTCTATATCCCACAATAACACATCCCAGTAGAATCACAGTTCACACTGCTACACTTATTGACAACCTGTTTGTTAATATTATTGATAAGAAAATAGAAAGTGGATTATTGATAAATGATATAAGTGACCATTTGCCAACCTTTGCACTTATTCATGGCCACATGGGGGCCAATTCAGAAAAAAAAATTAAAATTGTTCAGATACAAATCACAAAATGCAATCAGTTCTTTTAAAGAAGACTTGCTGAAGCAAGACTGGACAAAAGTCTATGTATCAGATGTAAATGAAGCCTATGACACATTTATAAACATTGTAACCACTCTTTATGAAAAAAATTGTCCATTAGTAAAGAAAAAGCTTAAACATAAATTTGCCGATAAGCCATGGTTAACCAAAGGATTACAAAAGGCGTGTAAAAAGAAAAATTTATTATATAAAGCTTTTCTAAAGAAAAGGACAAAAGAAGCAGAGCAGCGGTATAAAACATACAAAAATAAGTTAACATATACTGTATAATAAGATGTAGTAAAAGAGACTATTACAGTAAAGAACTGGAGAAAAACAGAGACAATATTAAAAATACATGGACAATACTTAACAATATTCTTGGAAATAAAAACAGAAATACAAGCTACCCAATCAATTTTTCAAAAAATAATAAAACGACTCAGAGTGTGAATGCAGCTTCACCTGCAGATGAATTTAATAACTTTTTTGTTAACACTGGTCCTAATTTGGCTCGAGAAATACCCAATAGGGCACCCACAGGTGATACAATAAGCAAAAACACTGCTATAAAAGACTCCATTTTCATAAAGAACACAGACGAGAGAGAGGTCATTGAAATTGTTAAATCGTTTAAAAGTAAAACATTTATGGACTGTGATGGTATTGACATGCTCTTAGTCAAGACTATTATTGAATGCTTAGTGAAACCACTGACATATATCTGTAACCTGTCTCTCCAAATAGGTATATTTCCCAATGCAATGAAAATAGCTAAAGTAATTCCGATATACAAGACGGGTGACAGAGGGGAACTTTCAAACTACAGACCAATTTCACTATTGCCGCAATTTTCCAAGATACTTGAAAAAATATTCTATGAGAGAACTGACAACTTCATACTGAAGAATAATTTATTGTGTGAGCAGCAATATGGGTTCAGACACAAGAGGACAACTGCATTTGCTCTAATGGAATTTATAGAGGAAAATATCAACTGCCGTTGAAAATAAAGAGTATTCAGTTGGGGTATTCCTGGATCTTAAAAAAGCATTTGATACAGTGGATCATAATTTATTATTAAAGAAACTACAAAATTGTGGTATTAGGGGAGTAGCACTGTCCTGGTTATGTAGTTACTTAAAGAATAGATATCAGTATGTATGTGTTGGTAACAAAAACTCACAGATACTGAAGGTTACTTGTGGAGTCCCACAGGGTTCAGTTTTGGGGCCATTGTTATTCAATATGTATATAAGTGATATATGTAAAGTTTCAGAAAAAATGGATTTAGTATTGTTTGCCGATGACACTAATTTATTATGCAGTGGAAGCAATTTGGAACAACTTTTGGATACACTCGGAAAGGAATTAGGAAAGCTTAAACTGTGGTTTGATTCAAACAAATTAACGCTCAATTTAAGTAAGACAAAATTTATAGTTTTTAACAACCATCACACCAACTTAGTATCTAAACTCAGTGTAAATGGTGTAGAGATTGAAAGGGTATCCGAAACTAAATTTCTTGGAGTAATAATTGATAATAAACTGTGTTGGAAGTCACATATTAATTATATTAAAGGTAAAATATCCAAATCAATTGCAATACTACACAGAGTGAAATATTTGCTGAATCAACCCACACTATATACCTTGTATCATTCATTAATACTCCCATACATGACATATTGTAATGAAGTATGGGGAAATACATATAAAACAAACACATATCCAGTCTTTATGCTTCAGAAGAGAGCTATTAGAATAATAAACAAAGCTGCTTACAGGGAACCAACAAACCCACTTTTTCTTAAATTAAAAGCTCTCAAGTTGAAAGATCTGGTTGACTTTAAAACTGCAGTAATAATGTTTAAAGTGAAGAATCTATCACTGCCCGCAAATATCCAAAAGTTGTTCCAAATAAGGGAGAAACAATATCATTTCAGAGGAACATGTATATTTCGAAAACCTTCAGTGAGAACTACCACCAAGCAACACTGTGTTTCAGTGCAAGGAGTCAGATTATGGAACGATTTTGGACCTGAATTAAAATCATGTACAATGCTTGGACAATTTAAACAAAAACTAAAGGAAGAAATACTCCAAACATACATACAAGATGACATGTAAAATCACATAAGGACTGTCATATCCAGTCTGCGTTGTGTTGTTGCTTAGTTTTTTTTTGTCACATTTTGTCTTAGCTTTGTTCTGAATTGTAATCGCGCTTGTTTGTTTTTCTTTTGAATTCTTGGATGGAATATGGGTGGGCAATATAAGCTGCGGCTTCAGCCATCACCCATTTCGGATAACTTATGTTGAACTGTATAATCAGAGGAGTTATTGTCTAATTTGACCTTGTTGGATTTTCTTTCCCCCTTTGTTATATTATTCTGTTTCTTTTAATCTGTACTTTTAATCTATCCGAAATAAAGATTGATTCCCTGTTAAAACACACATATATATATATATATATATATATATATATATATATATATATATATATATATATATATATATATATATATATATATATATATATATACATAACTCTTCGGGTTGGGGACAGGCTCCTGCCCCAAGTGAAGAAGTTTAAGTATCTTGGGGTCTTATTCACGAGTGAGGGGAGAATGGAGCAAGAGATCGACAGATGGATCAGAGCAGCATCTGCAGTGATGCGAACATTGTACCGGTCTGTTGTGGTGAAGAGGGAGCTGAGCTCTAAGGCAAAGCTGTCGATTTACCAGTCAATCTACATTCCTACCCTCACCTATGGTCACGAGCTTTGGGTAATGACCGAAAGAATGAGATAACGGATACAAGTGGCTGAAATGAGTTTTCTTCGTAGGATCGCTGGACTCACCCTCAGAAATAGGGTGAGGAGCTCAGTCATCCGGGAGAGGCTCAGAGTAGAACCGCTGCTCCTCCACATTGAAAGGAGCCAGTTGAGGTGGTATGGGCATCTGATCAGGATGCCTCCTGGACGCCTCCCACTTGAGATGTTTCGGGCACGTCCCACTGGGAGGAGACCCCGGGGCAGACCCAGGACTCGCTGGAGAGACTATGTCTCCCAGCTGGTCTGGGGACACCTTGGTAACCTCTCTAAAGCGTTGGAGCAAGTCCCTCTCCCCATATATACAGTATATATATATATGAATACAGTTAGGCCCAGAAATATTTGGACAATGACACAGGTTTTGTTATTTTAGCTGTTTACAAAAACATATTCAGGATACAATTATATAATCAATATAGGCTTAAAGTGCAGACTCTCAGCTGTAATTTGAGAGTATTCACATCCAAATTGGAGCAAGGGTTTAGGAATTACAGCTCTTTAATACGTAGCCGCCTCTTTTTCAAGGGACCAAAAGTAATTGGACAATTGATTCAGAAGGCTGCAAAAAAAAAATAACAAGGCTGCATGGGCTCTTCCCTCGTTAACCTGTCATCAGTTAAGCAGTTAAAAGGTCTGGAGTTGATTCCAGGTGTGGCGTTTGCATTTGGAAGCTGTTGCTGTGAACACACAACATGCGGTCAAAGGAGCTCTCAATGGAGGTGAAACAGACCATCCTGAGGCTGAAAAAAAAGAAGAAATCCATCAGAGAGATAGCAGAAATGTTAGGAGTGGCCAAATCAACAGTTTGGTACATTCTGAGTAAAAAAGAGTGCACTGGTGAGCTTGGGAACTCAAAAAGGCCTGGACGTCCATAGAAGACAACAGTGGTGGATGATCGCAGAATCTTTTCCATGGTGAAGAACAACCCCTTCACAACATCCATTCAAGTGAAGAACACGCTCCAGGAAGTAGGTGTATCAGTCTCTAAGTCTACCAGAAAGAGAAGACTTCATGAGAGTAAATACAAAGGATTCACCACAAGGTGCAAACCATTAATCAGCCTCAAAAATAGAAAGGCCAGAATTGACTTTGCCAAAAAACACCTGAAGAAGCCAGCCAGCATTCTTTGGACAGATGAGACTAAGATCAACCTGTACCAGAATGATGGGAAGAAGAAAGTTTGGAGAAGAATTGAAACAGCTCATGATCCAAAGCACACCACATCTTCTGCAAAACATGGTGGAGGCAGTGTGATGGCATGGGCATGCATGGCTTCCAATGGCACTGGGTCACTTGTGTTTATTGATGATGTGACAAAAGACAGAAGCAGCCGGATGAATTCTGAAGTGTATAGGGATATACTTTCTGCTCAGATTCAGCCAAATGCAGCAAAGTGACATAACGCACGGCTCAGGAGACGCACACACACAGGCTCAGAGTAGTTCAAATAGTTTATTAACAACAGGCGTGAATGAGTGCGTGTCTGTGGGATGTCAATGTGTTGGTGGTGGCATCTGCTTCAGGCACAGAGGCAGGTGACCGTTCAGCCGAGCAACCCTATGGAAAAAGCACAGGGAGAGGGTGACGGGCATACACCAACACAGAGGAGATTATGGCGAGAGAAGGACTTACTTGGATGGGCAGGATAGCTGGCACAGCAAGGGGCGAAACCCAGGAGACAGCCACCTGGAGAGCTTGGTGCAGCAGCAAGGAGTAGGCGTTGGAGGGAAGACGTCCGCCGCCAGGAAATCCACCTGTGCACAGGGGAGCAGACTGGAGAGAGAAGGTAAGGCTTCTTACCCAAACAATTGTGCTGAAGATTGTAGATGACTCACTACGGTGAGGAACGAAGTCTGACGGCTTCAGGCCGAGGCTCCGGGCGAGGCGGCCTTTATCCCTCGCCGCTGATGATGATCAGGTGCGTGAGCAGGTGGCGCCGCTGATGAATGGCGCGGCGTGACACAAAGTTGATTGGATGGCGCTTCACAGTACAGATGGACGATGATCCAAAACATACTGCAAAAGCAACCCAGGAGTTTTTTTAAAGCAAAGAAGTGGAATATTCTGCAATGGCCGAATCAATCACCAGATCTCAACCCAATCAAGCATGCAATTCACTTGCTCAAGACAAAACTTAAGGCAGAAAGACCCACAAACAAGCAACAACTGAAGACAGCTGCAGTAAAGGCCTGGCAAAGCATCACAAAGGAGGAAACCCAGCGTTTGGTGATGTCCATGGGTTCCAGACTTCAGGCAGTCATTGCCTGCAGAGGATTCTCAACAAAATATTGAAAAGTAACATTTTACTTAGAGTTATGTTTATTTGTCCAATTACTTTTGAGCCCCTGAAATGAGGGGTGTTTGTATAAAAATAGCTACAATTCCTATATGTTTAATTATATATTTTTGTTCAACCCCTTGAATTAAACCTTAAAGTCTGCACTTCAATTCCATTGTAGTTGTTTCATTTCAAATCCAATGTGGTGGCATGCAGAGCCCAAATCATGAAGATTGTGTCACTGTCCAAATATTTCTGGGCCTAACTGTATATATACAGTGTATATATATATATATACTGTATATATATATATATATATATATATACACAGTGGGGCAAAAAAGTATTTAGTCAGCCACCAATTGTACAAGTTCTCCCACTTAAAAGATGAGAGAGGTCTCCAATTTTCATCATAGGTATACCTCAACTATGAGAGACAAAATGAGAAAAAAAAAATCCAGAAAATCACATTGTCTGATTTTTAAAGAATTTATTTGCAAATTATGGTGGAAAATAAGTATTTGGTCACCTACAAACAAGCAAGATTTCTGGCTCTCACAGACCCGTAACTTCTTCTTTAAGAGGCTCCTCTGTCCTCCACTCGTTACCTGTATTAATGGCACCTGTTTGAACTCGTTATCAGTATAAAAGACACCTGTCCACAACCTCAAACAGTCAGACTCCAAACTCCACTATGGCCAAGACCAAAGAGCTGTCAAAGGACACCAGAAACAAAATTGTAGACCTGCACCAGGCTGGGAAGACTGAATCTGCAATAGGTAAAAAGCTTGGTGTGAAGAAAACAACTGTGGGAGCAATTATTAGAAAATAGAAGACATACAAGATCACTAATAATCTCCCTCGATCTGGGGGTCCATGCAAGATCTCACCCCGTGGGGTCAAAATGATCATGAGAACGGTGAGCAAAAATCCCACAACCACACGGGGGGACCTAGTGAATGACCTGCAGAGAGCTGAGACCAAAGTAACAAAGGCTACCATCAGTAACACACTACGCCGCCAGGGACTCAAATCCTGCAGTGCCAGACGTGTCCCCCTGCTTAAGCCAGTACATGTCCAGGTCCATCTGAAGTTTGTTAGAGAGCATTTGGATGATCCAGCAGAGGATTGGGAGAATGTCATATGGTCAGATGAAACCAAAATAGAACTTTTTGGTAAAAACTCAACTTGTCGTGTTTGGAGGAGAAAGAATGCTGAGTTGCATCCAAAGAACACCATACCTACTGTGAAGCATGGGGGTGGAAACATCATGCTTTGGGGCTGTTTTTCTGCAAAGGGACCAGGACGACTGATCCGTGTAAAGGAAAGAGTGAATGGGGCCATGTATCGTGAGATTTTGAGTGAAAACCTCCTTCCATCAGCAAGGGCATTGAAGATGAAACGTGGCTGGGTCTTTCAGCATGACAGTGATCCCAAACACACCGCCCGGGCAACGAAGGAGTGGCTTCGTAAGAAGCATTTCAAGGTCCTGGAGTGGCCTAGCCAGTCTCCAGATCTCAACCGCATAGAAAATCTTTGGAGGGAGTTGAAAGCTACAATGCTCCGCACTGGGTGTGTTTATGTTTATGTTTATATTTATATGTCTATATATTCATTCCATCTAGCTACAATGCTCCGCACTGTGTGTTTATATATCTACATATTATTCCATCTAGCTACATTGCTCCGTACTGTGGGTGTTTATATATCTACATACTTATTCCATCCAGCTACAATGCTCTGCACTGTGTGTCTGTGTGTATATATATATATATATATATATATATATATATATATATATATATATATATACTGTATATATATATAGTAATATGTACATATTTATATTAGCTGCTCTTGCTTGCTTGCTTTTTTCTTGCCTTCTGATTGTTGCTCTGAGTGTTGCTATCCCTGTGCTGTTGCAATCCTGGAATTTCCCCGTTGTGGGACTAATAAAGGCTTATCTTATCTTATCTTATCTTATCTTAAGTCCGTGTTGCCCAGCGACAGCCCCAAAACATCACTGCTCTAGAGGAGAGCTGCATGGAGGAATGGGCCAAAATACCAGCAAGAGTGTGTGAAAACCTTGTGAAGACTTACAGAAAACATTTGACCTTTGTCATTGCCAACAAAGGGTATATAACAAAGTACTGAGATGAACTTTTGTTATTGACCAAATACTTATTTTCCATCATAATTTACAAATAAATTCTTTAAAAATCAGACAATGTGATTTTCTGGATTTTTTTTCTCATGTTGTCTCTCATGGTTGAGGTATACCTATGATGAAAATTGGAGTCCTCTCTCATCTTTTAAGTGGGAGAACTTGCACAATTGGTGGCTGACTAAATATTTTTTTGCCCTACTGACTCCTACTGACTCCTGTCTTCACAGACATTTTTAACACCTCCCTGAAGTTATGCCACGTGCCGACCTGCCTCAAAACCTCCACCATCATCCCTGTCCCCAAAAAGTCACGGATCACTGGACTTAACGACTACAGACCTGTAGCGCTCACCTCTGTAGTCATGAAGTCCTTTGAGCGCCTGGTCCTGCCCCACCTCAAGTCCATCACCACTCCCCTCCTGGACCCGCTGCAGTTTGCCTACCAAGCCAACAGGTCTGTGGACGACGCAGTCAACCTGGCCCTCCACTCCATCCTGCAGCACCTGGACTCCCCGGGAATGTCAAATAACAGCTGTCACAACCTGGCTCAAAGGCACACAAACTGATGATGATAAAAAAGTTTATCTTCAATAAAGTGAAAAAAAAAAAAAACAAGATAATGCATGGAATGTGCTTTTGTTGGGAGGCGCAGCCAACAGCAAAGTGTGATTTATCATGGAAAACAGTTGAGGAGCAAGGCGAACTATGCTGTATACCAGCATGCTTCAGCATTCTTCAGCATGCTCTTAACTTAGACAAAACATAGCCATAACTGATTCAATGTACACCAGCGTATTCTCCAAATTTTTCATATGTTTTGCAAACGCTGCCTAAATCGTCTAGGTGTGACAGGGCGTTAACCAAGAAATAATTTTATAGTTGTTATCTTTAACATGTTTTGTGTGGATGGCCCTACAGGCTATTTTTATGGTACTTGGTATGAATGGCACTTAAATCGGGTTGATCACCACTTAAGGCCTTGTTGTAAAATACAGGGTTCGCCACTGCCCAGATCAAAACATGTCCAATGCCAGTTGTAAGAACACCGGCTGGAATCAGCAGTTAGCATATTAGTGATTTAGCACACTTTGCTCGCTTTTCTTCGCATTTTCAGATGAAACAAAGAGTTCATCACCACAAAGGTATTGTGGTTTGTTAATTAAGCCAATAACTCAAACTCCAACACTGTCTTTTCTTTTAAACAGACGTGACATACAGTAGCTTAATGAACTTAATGACCTTCATACAAGGGCAGAGGGAAATAGATTTTTTTTCAAAAGGGTGGGCTTTCCGGGTCATGGATGTATAATTTCTTGTCAAACAGTGCCTCACTGTGGAAATTAAGGTATCCTAAACAGTTCTCCTATTGTCAGAGAGTTGATAGTAAATTACTGTTAGTAATTAATGGTTACATGAACACCTTTGAAGTGGAGTGATATACAGTGGGGTAAAAAATTATTTAGTCAGCCACCAATTGTGCAAGTTCTCCCACTTAAAAGATGAGAGAGGTCTCCAATTTTCATCATAGGTATACCTCAACTATGAGAGACAAAATAAGAAAAAAAAATCCAGAAAATCACATTGAAAGATTTTTAATGAATTAATTGATAAATTCCTCGGTAAAATAAGTATTTGGTCAATAACAGAAGTTCATCTCAATACTTTGTTATATACCCTTTGTTGGCAATGACAGAGGTCAAACATTTTCTGTAAGTCTTCACAAGGTTTTCACACACTGTTGCTGGTATTTTGGCCCATTTTTCCATTCAGATTTCCTCTAGAGCAGTGATGTTTGGGGCTGTCGCTGGGCAACACGGACTTTCTACTCCCTCCAAAGATTTTCTATGGGGTTGAGATCTGGAGACTGGCTAGGCCACTCCAGGATCTTGAAATGCTTCTTACGAAGCCACTCCTTCGTTGCCCGGGTTGTGTGTTTGGGATCATTGTCATGCTGAAAGACCCAGCCACATTTCATCTTCAATGCCCTTGCTGGTGGAAGGTGATTTTCACTCAAAATCTCACGATACATGGCCCCATTCATTCTTTCCTTTACACGGATCAGTCGTCCTGGTCCTTTTTGCAGAAAAACAGCCCCAAAGTATGATGTTTCCACCCCCATGCTTCACAGTAGGTATGATGTTCTTTCTCCTCCAAACACGACAAGTTGAGTTTTTACCAAAAAGTTCTATTTTGGTTTCATCTGACCATATGACATTCTCCCAATCCTCTTCTGGATCATCCAAATGCTCTCTAGCAAACTTCAGACGGGCCTGGATATGTACTGGCTTGAGCAGGGGGACACGTCTGGCACTGCAGGATTTGAGTCCCTGGCGGCATAGTGTGTTTCTGGTGTAGCCTTTGTTACTTTGGTCCCAGCTCTCTGCAGGTCATTCACTAGGTCCCCCCATTTGGTTCTGGGATTTTTGCTCACCGTTCTCGTGATCATTTTGACCCCATGGGGTGAGATCTTGCGTGGAGCCCAAGATCGAGGGAGATTATCAGTGGTCTTGTATGTCTTCCATTTTCTAATAATTGCTCCCACAGTTGATTTCTTCACACCAAGCTGCTTACCTATTGTAGATCCAAGATGGCGCCCACAGCGGTCGACATGGTGCTTCGCTGCGCTCTTTGTTTGTTTTTGTTTGTCAATTGTGTGTCTGCTTGCACTTATACCCGTGAAGAACTTCTAAATATCAGGACTTTCACCCCCACGGACCTCCTCCCAGTTTTTCTAGCCCCTGCCGCCGATCTGGTTTATTGTTTGGCTCGGAAAGTGAGACGGCGGAAGAGAGGAAGACGAGCGGGCGCTCTCGTACGACTTCGCAGGAGAGGCTCGCGAACGGCGCTGCCTGGCATATTTCTGTCCAATACCAACTCTCTCTCTAACAAGGTAGATGAACTGAGACTGCTGATGCGTTTTAAGGACCTCGCCTCCTCAGCTGTCCTCTGCTTTACTGAGACCTGGCTCCGGGAAAATATACCGGACAGCGCGTTGCGCCTCGACGGCTTTCAGCTCTTCCGTGCTGATCGTGACACAGAGCTTTCCGGCAAGACCACAGGAGGCGGTGTCTGCTTCTACATCAACTGCAGCTGGTGCTCTGATGTAACGGTAATGTCCAAACACTGTTCTCCTGCCTTGGAATTTCTTGTTATCAATTGCAAGCCCTTCTATTCCCCGCGGGAGTTTGCTTTTTTCATAATGATCGCTGTGTACGCCCCTCCCGACGCGGACACGCGCGAAGCTCAGCGCGTGCTCGCGGATCACATTCAACACACAGAGCGGAGTTTTCCAGACTCGCTGATTATTGTGGCTGGCGACTTTAATCAGTGCAATCTGAGCCACGATCTCCCCCGCTACAAACAGTTTATTAAATGCCCCACCAGAGGATTAAACACACTGGATCACTGTTACACCACAGTGAAAGACGCATATCGCGCTGTCCCTCGAGCTGCGCTGGGATTATCTGATCACATGATGGTTCACCTCATTCCCACATACAGACAGAGATTGAAGCTCACTAAACCTGTTGTGAGCACTACGAAGATACGGACCAGTGATGCTGAGGAGAAGCTGGAAACGTGCATGGAAATATCTGACTGGGGCATGCTTAAAGGAGTCACGCATGATCTGGATGAGTACACGGACACTGTGAACTCATATATCCACTTTTGTGAAGAGAACATTCTTCCATCACGCACCAGGGTGAGTTACTCTAATGACAAACCCTGGTTCACAGCTAAGCTCAGACAGATCAGGAAGGAGAAGGAAGCAGCGCTGAAAAGTGGAGACAGGGACTGCTACAGGGAGGTTAAATACCGGTTTAACAGAGAGCTGAAGAGAGCTAAATCTCTATACTCAGAGAGACTCCAGCAGCAGTTCACTGCTAATGATTCGGCTTCTGTGTGGAGAGGACTGAGGCAAATCACCAACTATCGACCTAAGGCTTCTAAAGGTCAGGATGACAAAGCCCTTTGTCAAAGACTGTCCCAACACTATGCCCGTTTTGACACCTCGTCATCTGTGTCCAACTCCCCCCCTCCCTCCAGCTCCACAGCCTCCACATTCCCTACTTCATTTAAGGCACCTCCCCCCTCCTCCCCCCCTCCCCTTATCATCAGTGAGCAGGATGTGCTCAAACAGTTCTCCAGACTGAACCCGCGCAAGGCCCCCGGCCCAGACGGCGTGTCTCCCTCCACCCTGAGACTCTGTGCGAAACAGCTGGCTCCTGTATTCACAGACATTTTTAACACCTCCCTTAAGTTATGCCACGTGCCGTCCTGCCTCAAATCCTCCACCATCATCCCTGTCCCCAAGAAGCCACGGATCACTGGACTTAATGACTACAGACCTGTAGCGCTCACCTCTGTAGTCATGAAGTCCTTTGAGCGCCTGGTCCTGTCCCACCTCAAGTCCATCACCACCCCTCTCCTGGACCCGCTGCAGTTTGCCTACCGAGCCAACAGGTCTGTAGACGACGCAGTCAACCTGGCCCTCCACTCCATCCTGCAGCACCTGGACTCCCCGGGAACCTACGCCAGGATCCTGTTTGTGGACTTCAGCTCCGCATTCAACACCATCCGCCCCGCTCTGCTCCGGGACAAGCTGTCCCTGCTCAACGTGCCTGACTCCCTCTGCAGGTGGATCATCGACTTCCTGACGGACCGGAGGCAGCATGTGCGGCTGGGAAAGACTGTCTCAGACTATACTAGCATCAGCACCGGATCACCCCAGGGCTGTGTACTTTCCCCCCTACTCTTCTCCCTTTACACCAACTCCTGCACCTCCAGCCACCAGTCTGTCAAGTTGATCAAGTTTGCGGACGACACCACCCTCATCGGGCTCATCTCCAACGGCGACGAGTCCGCCTACAGGAGAGAGGTGGCCCAGCTGGCGTCCTGGTGCAGCAATAACAACCTGCAGCTGAACGCTCTGAAGACAGTGGAGATGATTGTAGACTTCAGGAAAGTCACTACTCCTCTGCCCCCCCTCACCCTCTCAGGCTCTCCCATCACCACTGCTGATTCCTTCCGCTTCCTAGGCACTACCATCACCAGGGACCTCAAATGGGAGCTGACCATCAGCTCACTCATCAAAAAAGCCCAGCAGAGGATGTTCTTCCTGCGGCAGCTGAGGAAGCTCAAGCTACCCACCAAGATGTTAGTGCAGTTCTACACAGCCATCATCGAGTCCATCCTCACCACCTCCATAACCGTGTGGTACGCAGGAGCCACTGCCAGGGACAGACTAAGGCTGCAGCGCGTCGTGCGCACTGCTGAGAAGGTGATCGGCTGCAAGCTCCCATCTCTCCAGGATCTGTACATCTCCAGGACCCGGAGGCGTGCTGGCCGGATCATAGCCGATCCCTCACACCCTGGTCACGTACTGTTTGCCCCCCTCCCCTCTGGTAGAAGACTTCGGTCCATCCAGACTAAAACCTCCCGTCACATGAACAGCTTCTTCCCCTCTGCCATTAGACTGCTGAACACTAAGTGACTTATTGACTCTCGTGCACCATGTACAGCAGCTCAACCAGACTCATGTCAATCATCACTGTTTTCTTTCTGCATTACCGACTGCACTATATAGTTCTCCACAGTATCTGCTGCTGGCTAATATATATTTTAACTGTTGACCAGTATCACTTAATCTTATCCTACACTTTATTACATGTATAGTTTATTTCTCTTATCTTATCATGTTTAATGTTGCAGCATTGTACCGAGACAAATTCCTAGTTTGTGTACTACATGAACAATGGCAATAAACCTGATTCTGATTCTGATTCTGATTCTGATTCAGATTCAGTCTTCCCAGCCTGGTACAGGTCTACAATTTTGTTTCTGGTGTCCTTTGACAGCTCTTTGGTCTTGGCCATAGTGGAGTTTGGAGTCTGACTGTTTGAGGTTGTGGACAGGTGTCTTTTATACTGATAATGAGTTCAAACAGGTGTCATTAATACAGGTAACGAGTGGAGGACAGAGGAGCCTCTTAAAGAAGTTGTTACAGGTCTGTGAGAGCCAGAAATCTTGCTTGTTTGTAGGTGACCAAATACTTATTTTACTGAGGAATTTACCAATTAATTCATTAAAAATCCTTCAATGTGATTTTCTGGATTTTTTTTTTCTCATTTTGTCTCTCATAGTTGAGGTATACCTATGATGAAAATTGGAGACCTCTCTCATCTTTTAAGTGGGAGAACTTGCACAATTGGTGGCTGATTAAATACTTTTTTACCCCACTGTATATCCAGTGAAGTTGGAGTGCAATTATCGTGGAATATAGTAACTCCTGGAATCTCTATTGTCCAATCAAATTGCTCGTCAGAATTAAGTGCTGTATAAACTGTATTATAATGTCATTTAAATAAATTTGCAAACACAGTAGTCCTAGTCACACTTTTGCTCTGTGATAGTAATTATTTCAGTTTCTTCTACACTGGGGTGGTAGTGGCTCAGGAGGTAGAGCGGATCGTCCAATAACTGGAAGGTTGGCGGTTTGAATACCCCTTCCACCCCATGACCACCACCCTTGCATATGGACAGAACGGCAAGACACTTCACCCACCTTCACCAAAGGAACTGGTGGTGGATTGCCACAGGCATGGACAACCCACCACAGCACCAGTAAACATCCAGGGAACAGACATTGAGATGGTGACATCTTATAAATACCTGGGTGTTCACCTGAACAATAAACTGGACTGGTCACACAACACCAATGCGCTCTACAAGAAGGGGAAGCGCAGGCTGTTCCTTCTGAGGAGACAGGTCTTTTGGAGTGCATGGAGCATTCCTGAAGACCTTCTACGACTCTGTGGTGGCATCAGCCATCACATATATGCAGTGGTCTGCTGGGGAAGCCAACAGGAAGAGACTGAAAAGGCTGATCAAAAAAGCCAGCTCTGTTCTGGGGCAACACCTTGACCCAGTGGAGGAAATAGGAGAGAGGAGGATGGTGGCTTAGCTGTCATCTAAGTGCTGAGGGAGAGGTTCCACAGGTCCTTCCTACTTGCTGCTGTCAGACTTTAATCTGTACTGCTCATAGAGACCGTACATAACACTGCTACTTTGCACAGTAGGGATTGTTCCCTTCCAATACACTACGAATACAATTACAATTATTATTTAAGGTGGCAACAACACTGTTCATTCAACTGTGAAATACACAGTCTAGATTTATATTTATATACTGCAGGGTAATTTAACTTAACTGTAAAACCCTAGTCACACTAGAAGTGGAATGAGCTGGAATGTCGTCAGAATGGAAATTCCTTGTATATTCCTAGATATCTGAAGTGCATTCAAAAAATTCTGAGTGCATTCCAAATATTTGGGCCCATTTTTGTGGCCGGCCTAAACATTTTGCTCATGCTCAAAACTTTCCAGGAGCATTTGAAGTAGGTAAATATTGAACAGTATTCAAAGTATATCTAATGGCACTATGACTGCATTCTAAATATTCTTACGGCATTCCAACAGCATCCAAAACATTCTGATCGCGTTCCAGGAAGAGCCGAATTGCATAAAAACGTGGCCAGCTGCTATTAGAACATCAGTCAGCTGAGTCCACAGCCCCTCCCCCTGTAAGAATTTACGTTAATTTGAAATTTCCCCCCTGAATGTGGTGCTAATTTTGAAAATTCTTCATTCCGACTGGTTCTGCTTGATTCCTGCTGACTCTGAATAAGGGCACACTCAGTGTGACGGGGGCATAACGCTGTAAATACCATGTAACTGCAATGCTCTTGCACTATGTACGGTGGGGCAAAAAAGTATTTAGTCAGAATCAGAATCAGAATCAGAATCAGGTTTATTGCCATTGTTCATGTAGTACACAAACTAGGAATTTGTCTCGGTACAATGCTGCAACATTAAACATGATAAGATAAGAGAAATAAACCAATTGTGCAAGTTCTCCCACTTAAAAGATGAGAGAGGTCTCCAATTTTCATCATAGGTATACTTCAACTATGAGAGACAAAATGAGAAAAAAAAAATCCAGAAAATCACACTGAAGGATTTTTAATGAATTAATTGGTAAATTCCTCGGTAAAATAAGTATTTGGTCAATAACAGAAGTTCATCTCAGTACTTTGTTATATACCCTTTGTTGGCAATGACAGAGGTCAAACGTTTTCTGTAAGTTTTCACAAGGTTTTCACACACTCTTGCTGGTATTTTGGCCCATTCCTCCATGCAGATCTCCTCTAGAGCAGTGATGTTTTGGGGCTGTCGCTGGGCAACACGGACTTTCAACTCCCTCCAAAGATTTTCTATGGGGTTGAGATCTGGAGACTGGCTAGGCCACTCCAGGACCTTGAAATGCTTCTTACGAAGCCACTCCTTCGTTGCCCGGGTTGTGTGTTTGGGATCATTGTCATGCTGAAAGACCCAGCCACATTTCATCTTCAATGCCCTTGCTGGTGGAAGGTGATTTTCACTCAAAATCTCATGATACATGGCCCCATTCATTTTTTCCTTTACATGGATCAGTCGTCCTGGTCCCTTTGCAGAAAAACAGCCCCAAAGTATGATGTTTCCACCCCCATGCTTCACAGTAGGTATGGTGTTCTTTCTCCTCCAAACACGACAAGTTGAGTTTTTACCAAAAAGTTCTATTTTGGTTTCATCTGACCATATGACATTCTCCCAGTCCTCTTCTGGATCATCCAAATGCTCTCTAGCAAACTTCAGACGGGCCTGGACGTGTACTGGCTTAAGCAGGGGGACACGTCTGGCACTGCAGGATTTGAGTCCCTGGCGGCGTAGTGTGTTTCTGATGTAGCCTTTGTAACTTTGGTCCCAGCTCTCTGCAGGTCATTCACTAGGTCCCCACATGTGGTTCTGGGATTTTTGCTCACCGTTCTTGTGATCATTTTGACCCCATGGGGTGAGATCTTGCGTGGAGCCCAAGATCGAGGGAGATTATCAGTGGTCTTGTATGTCTTCCATTTTCTAATAATTGCTCCCACAGTTGATTTCTTCACACCAAGCTGCTTAGCTATTGCAGATTCAGTCTTCCCAGCCTGGTACAGGTCTACAATTTTGTTTCTGGTGTCCTTTGACAGCTCTTTGGTCTTGGCCATAGTGGAGTTTGGAGTCTGACTGTTTGAGGTTGTGGACAGGTGTCTTTTATACTGATAACGAGTTCAAACAGGTGCCATTAATACAGGTAATGAGTGGAGGACAGAGGAGCCTCTTAAAGAAGAAGTTACAGGTCTGTGAGAGCCAGAAATCTTGCTTGTTTGTAGGTGACCAAATACTTATTTTACTGAGGAATTTACCAATTAATTCATTAAAAATCCTTCAATGTGATTTTCTGGATTTTTTTTTCTCATTTTGTCTCTCATAGTTGAAGTATACCTATGATGAAAATTGGAGACCTCTCTCATCTTTTAAGTGGGAGAACTTGCACAATTGGGGGCTGACTAAATACTTTTTTGCCCCACTGTATATCCAGTGAAGTTGGAGTGCAATTATCGTGGAATATAGTAACTCCTGGAATCTCTATTGTCCAATCAAATTGCTCGTCAGAATTAAGTGCTGTATAAACTGTATTATAATGTCATTTAAATAAATTTGCAAACACAGTAGTCCTAGTCACACTTTTGCTCTGTGATAGTAATTATTTCAGTTTCTTCTACACTGGGGTGGTAGTGGCTCAGGAGGTAGAGCGGATCGTCCAATAACTGGAAGGTTGGCGGTTTGAATACCCCTTCCACCCCATGACCACCACCCTTGCATATGGACAGAACGGCAAGATACTTCACCCACCTTCACCAAAGGAACTGGTGGTGGATTGCCGCAGGCATGGACAACCCCCCACAGCACCAGTAAACATCCAGGGAACAGACATTGAGATGGTGACATCTTTTAAATACCTGGGTGTTCACCTGAACAACAAACTGGACTGGTCACACAACACCAATGCGCTCTACAAGAAGGGGAAGCGCAGGCTGTTCCTTCTGAGGAGACAGGTCTTTTGAAGTGCATGGAGCATTCCTGAAGACCTTCTACGACTCTGTGGTGGCATCAGCCATCACATATATGCAGTGGTCTGCTGGGGAAGCCAACAGGAAGAGACTGAAAAGGCTGATCAAAAAAGCCAGCTCTGTTCTGGGGCAACACCTTGACCCAGTGGAGGAAATAGGAGAGAGGAGGATGGTGGCTTAGCTGTCATCTAAGTGCTGAGGGAGAGGTTCCACAGGTCCTTCCTACCTGCTGCTGTCAGACTTTAATCTGTGCTGCTCATAGAGACCGCACATAACACTGCTACTTTGCATAGTAGGGATTGTTCCCTTCCAATACACTACGAATACAATTACAATTATTATTTAAGGTGGCAACAACACTGTTCATTCAACTGTGAAATACACAGTCTAGATTTATATTTATATACTGCAGGGTAATTTAACTTAACTGTAAAACCCTAGTCACACTAAAAAGCGGAATGAGCTGGAATGTCGTCAGAATGGAAATTCCTTGTATATTCCTAGATATTTGAAGTGCATTCAAAAAATTCTGAGTGCATTCCAAATATTTGGGCCCATTCTTGTGGCCAGCCTAAACATTTTGCTCATGCTCAAAACTTTCCAGGAGCATTTGAAGTAGGTAAATATTGAACAGTATTCAAAGTATATCTAATGGCACTATGACTGCATTCTAAATATTCTTACGGCATTCCAACAGCATCCAAAACATTCTGATCACGTTCCAGGAAGAGCCGAATTGCATAAAAACGTGGCCAGCTGCTATTAGAACATCAGCCAGCTGAGTCCACAGCCCCTCCCCCTGTAAGAATTTACGTTAATTTGAAATTTCCCCCCTGAATGTGGTGCTAATTTTGAAAATTCTTCATTCCGACTGGTTCTGCTTGATTCCTGCTGACTCTGAATAAGGGCATACTCAGTGTGACGGGGGCATAACGCTGTAAATACCATGTAACTGCAATGCTCTTGCACTATGTACAGTGGGGCAAAAAAGTGTTTAATCAGCCACCAATTGTGCAAGTTCTCCCACTTAAAAGATGAGAGAGGTCTCCAATTTTCATCATAGGTATATCTCAACTATGAGAGACAAAATGAGAAAAAAAAATCCAGAAAATCACACTGAAGGATTTTTAATGAATTAATTGGTAAATTCCTTGGTAAAATAAGTATTTGGTCAATAACAGAAGTTCATCTCAATACTTTGTTATATACCCTTTATTGGCAATGACAGAGGTCAGATGTTTTCTATAAGTCTTCACAAGGTTTTCACACACTCTTGCTGGTATTTTGGCCCATTCCTCCATGCAGATCTCCTCTAGAGCAGTGATGTTTTGGGGCTGTCGCTGGGCAACACGGACTTTCAACTCCCTCCAAAGATTTTCTATGGGGTTGAGATCTGGAGACTGGCTAGGCCACTCCAGGACCTTGAAATGCTTCTTACGAAGCCACTCCTTCGTTGCCCGGGTGGTGTGTTTGGGATCATTGTCATGCTGAAAGACCCAGCCACATTTCATCTTCAATGCCCTTGCTGGTGGAAGGTGGTTTTCACTCAAAATCTCATGATACATGGCCCCATTCATTCAGTCGTCCTGGTCCCTTTGCAGAAAAACAGCCCCAAAGCATGATGCTTCCACCCCCATGCTTCACAGTAGGTATGGTGTTCTTTCTCCTCCAAACACGACAAGTTGAGTTTTTACCAAAAAGTTCTATTTTGGTTTCATCTGACCATATGACATTCTCCCAGTCCTCTTCTGGATCATCCAAATGCTCTCTAGCAAACTTCAGACGGGCCTGGACGTGTACTGGCTTAAGCAGGGGGACACGTCTGGCACTGCAGGATTTGAGTCCCTGGCGGCGTAATGTGTTACTGATGGTAGCCTTTGTTACTTTGGTCCCAGCTCTCTGCAGGTCATTCACTAGGTCCCCCCATTTGGTTCTGGGATTTTTGCTCACTGTTCTCGTGATAATTTTGACCCTACAGGGTGAGATCTTGCGTGGAGCCCAAGATCGAGGGAGATTATCAGTGGTCTTGTATGTCTTCCATTTTCTAATAATTGCTCCCACAGCTGATTTCTTCACACCAAGCTGCTTACCTATTGCAGATTCAGTCTTCCCAGCCTGGTGCAGGTCTACAATTTTGTTTCTGGTGTCCTTTGACAGCTCTTTGGTCTTGGCCATAGTGGAGTTTGGAGTCTGACTGTTTGAGGTTGTGGACAGGTGTCTTTTATACTGATAACGAGTTCAAACAGGTGCCATTAATACAGGTAATGAGTGGAGGACAGAGGAGCCTCTTAAAGAAGAAGTTACAGGTCTGTGAGAGCCAGAAATCTTGCTTGTTTGTAGGTGACCAAATACTTATTTTACTGAGGAATTTACCAATTAATTCATTAAAAATCCTTCAATGTGATTTTCTGGATTTTTTTTTTCTCATTTTGTCTCTCATAGTTGAGGTATACCTATGATGAAAATTGGAGACCTCTCTCATCTTTTAAGTGGGAGAACTTGCACAATTGGGGGCTGACTAAATACTTTTTTGCCCCACTGTATATCCAGTGAAGTTGGAGTGCAATTATCGTGGAATATAGTAACTCCTGGAATCTCTATTGTCCAATCAAATTGCTCGTCAGAATTAAGTGCTGTATAAACTGTATTATAATGTCATTTAAATAAATTTGCAAACACAGTAGTCCTAGTCACACTTTTGCTCTGTGATAGTAATTATTTCAGTTTCTTCTACACTGGGGTGGTAGTGGCTCAGGAGGTAGAGCGGATCGTCCAATAACTGGAAGGTTGGCGGTTTGAATACCCCTTCCACCCCATGACCACCACCCTTGCATATGGACAGAACGGCAAGATACTTCACCCACCTTCACCAAAGGAACTGGTGGTGGATTGCCGCAGGCATGGACAACCCCCCACAGCACCAGTAAACATCCAGGGAACAGACATTGAGATGGTGACATCTTTTAAATACCTGGGTGTTCACCTGAACAACAAACTGGACTGGTCACACAACACCAATGCGCTCTACAAGAAGGGGAAGCGCAGGCTGTTCCTTCTGAGGAGACAGGTCTTTTGAAGTGCATGGAGCATTCCTGAAGACCTTCTACGACTCTGTGGTGGCATCAGCCATCACATATATGCAGTGGTCTGCTGGGGAAGCCAACAGGAAGAGACTGAAAAGGCTGATCAAAAAAGCCAGCTCTGTTCTGGGGCAACACCTTGACCCAGTGGAGGAAATAGGAGAGAGGAGGATGGTGGCTTAGCTGTCATCTAAGTGCTGAGGGAGAGGTTCCACAGGTCCTTCCTACCTGCTGCTGTCAGACTTTAATCTGTGCTGCTCATAGAGACCGCACATAACACTGCTACTTTGCATAGTAGGGATTGTTCCCTTCCAATACACTACGAATACAATTACAATTATTATTTAAGGTGGCAACAACACTGTTCATTCAACTGTGAAATACACAGTCTAGATTTATATTTATATACTGCAGGGTAATTTAACTTAACTGTAAAACCCTAGTCACACTAAAAAGCGGAATGAGCTGGAATGTCGTCAGAATGGAAATTCCTTGTATATTCCTAGATATTTGAAGTGCATTCAAAAAATTCTGAGTGCATTCCAAATATTTGGGCCCATTCTTGTGGCCAGCCTAAACATTTTGCTCATGCTCAAAACTTTCCAGGAGCATTTGAAGTAGGTAAATATTGAACAGTATTCAAAGTATATCTAATGGCACTATGACTGCATTCTAAATATTCTTACGGCATTCCAACAGCATCCAAAACATTCTGATCACGTTCCAGGAAGAGCCGAATTGCATAAAAACGTGGCCAGCTGCTATTAGAACATCAGCCAGCTGAGTCCACAGCCCCTCCCCCTGTAAGAATTTACGTTAATTTGAAATTTCCCCCCTGAATGTGGTGCTAATTTTGAAAATTCTTCATTCCGACTGGTTCTGTTTGATTCCTGCTGACTCTGAATAAGGGCATACTCAGTGTGACGGGGGCATAACGCTGTAAATACCATGTAACTGCAATGCTCTTGCACTATGTACAGTGGGGCAAAAAAGTGTTTAATCAGCCACCAATTGTGCAAGTTCTCCCACTTAAAAGATGAGAGAGGTCTCCAATTTTCATCATAGGTATATCTCAACTATGAGAGACAAAATGAGAAAAAAAAATCCAGAAAATCACACTGAAGGATTTTTAATGAATTAATTGGTAAATTCCTTGGTAAAATAAGTATTTGGTCAATAACAGAAGTTCATCTCAATACTTTGTTATATACCCTTTATTGGCAATGACAGAGGTCAGATGTTTTCTATAAGTCTTCACAAGGTTTTCACACACTCTTGCTGGTATTTTGGCCCATTCCTCCATGCAGATCTCCTCTAGAGCAGTGATGTTTTGGGGCTGTCGCTGGGCAACACGGACTTTCAACTCCCTCCAAAGATTTTCTATGGGGTTGAGATCTGGAGACTGGCTAGGCCACTCCAGGACCTTGAAATGCTTCTTACGAAGCCACTCCTTCGTTGCCCGGGTGGTGTGTTTGGGATCATTGTCATGCTGAAAGACCCAGCCACATTTCATCTTCAATGCCCTTGCTGGTGGAAGGTGGTTTTCACTCAAAATCTCATGATACATGGCCCCATTCATTCAGTCGTCCTGGTCCCTTTGCAGAAAAACAGCCCCAAAGCATGATGCTTCCACCCCCATGCTTCACAGTAGGTATGGTGTTCTTTCTCCTCCAAACACGACAAGTTGAGTTTTTACCAAAAAGTTCTATTTTGGTTTCATCTGACCATATGACATTCTCCCAATCCTCTTCTGGATCATCCAAATGCTCTCTAGCAAACTTCAGACGGGCCTGGACGTGTACTGGCTTAAGCAGGGGGACACGTCTGGCACTGCAGGATTTGAGTCCCTGGCGGCGTAATGTGTTACTGATGGTAGCCTTTGTTACTTTGGTCCCAGCTCTCTGCAGGTCATTCACTAGGTCCCCCCATTTGGTTCTGGGATTTTTGCTCACTGTTCTCGTGATAATTTTGACCCTACAGGGTGAGATCTTGCGTGGAGCCCAAGATCGAGGGAGATTATCAGTGGTCTTGTATGTCTTCCATTTTCTAATAATTGCTCCCACAGCTGATTTCTTCACACCAAGCTGCTTAGCTATTGCAGATTCAGTCTTCCCAGCCTGGTACAGGTCTACAATTTTGTTTCTGGTGTCCTTTGACAGCTCTTTGGTCTTGGCCATAGTGGAGTTTGGAGTCTGACTGTTTGAGGTTGTGGACAGGTGTCTTTTATACTGATAACGAGTTCAAACAGGTGCCATTAATACAGGTAATGAGTGGAGGACAGAGGAGCCTCTTAAAGAAGAAGTTACAGGTCTGTGAGAGCCAGAAATCTTGCTTGTTTGTAGGTGACCAAATACTTATTTTACTGAGGAATTTACCAATTAATTCATTAAAAATCCTTCAATGTGATTTTCTGGATTTTTTTTTTCTCATTTTGTCTCTCATAGTTGAGGTATACCTATGATGAAAATTGGAGACCTCTCTCATCTTTTAAGTGGGAGAACTTGCACAATTGGGGGCTGACTAAATACTTTTTTGCCCCACTGTATATCCAGTGAAGTTGGAGTGCAATTATCGTGGAATATAGTAACTCCTGGAATCTCTATTGTCCAATCAAATTGCTCGTCAGAATTAAGTGCTGTATAAACTGTATTATAATGTCATTTAAATAAATTTGCAAACACAGTAGTCCTAGTCACACTTTTGCTCTGTGATAGTAATTATTTCAGTTTCTTCTACACTGGGGTGGTAGTGGCTCAGGAGGTAGAGCGGATCGTCCAATAACTGGAAGGTTGGCGGTTTGAATACCCCTTCCACCCCATGACCACCACCCTTGCATATGGACAGAACGGCAAGATACTTCACCCACCTTCACCAAAGGAACTGGTGGTGGATTGCCGCAGGCATGGACAACCCCCCACAGCACCAGTAAACATCCAGGGAACAGACATTGAGATGGTGACATCTTTTAAATACCTGGGTGTTCACCTGAACAACAAACTGGACTGGTCACACAACACCAATGCGCTCTACAAGAAGGGGAAGCGCAGGCTGTTCCTTCTGAGGAGACAGGTCTTTTGAAGTGCATGGAGCATTCCTGAAGACCTTCTACGACTCTGTGGTGGCATCAGCCATCACATATATGCAGTGGTCTGCTGGGGAAGCCAACAGGAAGAGACTGAAAAGGCTGATCAAAAAAGCCAGCTCTGTTCTGGGGCAACACCTTGACCCAGTGGAGGAAATAGGAGAGAGGAGGATGGTGGCTTAGCTGTCATCTAAGTGCTGAGGGAGAGGTTCCACAGGTCCTTCCTACCTGCTGCTGTCAGACTTTAATCTGTGCTGCTCATAGAGACCGCACATAACACTGCTACTTTGCATAGTAGGGATTGTTCCCTTCCAATACACTACGAATACAATTACAATTATTATTTAAGGTGGCAACAACACTGTTCATTCAACTGTGAAATACACAGTCTAGATTTATATTTATATACTGCAGGGTAATTTAACTTAACTGTAAAACCCTAGTCACACTAAAAAGCGGAATGAGCTGGAATGTCGTCAGAATGGAAATTCCTTGTATATTCCTAGATATTTGAAGTGCATTCAAAAAATTCTGAGTGCATTCCAAATATTTGGGCCCATTCTTGTGGCCAGCCTAAACATTTTGCTCATGCTCAAAACTTTCCAGGAGCATTTGAAGTAGGTAAATATTGAACAGTATTCAAAGTATATCTAATGGCACTATGACTGCATTCTAAATATTCTTACGGCATTCCAACAGCATCCAAAACATTCTGATCACGTTCCAGGAAGAGCCGAATTGCATAAAAACGTGGCCAGCTGCTATTAGAACATCAGCCAGCTGAGTCCACAGCCCCTCCCCCTGTAAGAATTTACGTTAATTTGAAATTTCCCCCCTGAATGTGGTGCTAATTTTGAAAATTCTTCATTCCGACTGGTTCTGCTTGATTCCTGCTGACTCTGAATAAGGGCATACTCAGTGTGACGGGGGCATAACGCTGTAAATACCATGTAACTGCAATGCTCTTGCACTATGTACAGTGGGGCAAAAAAGTGTTTAATCAGCCACCAATTGTGCAAGTTCTCCCACTTAAAAGATGAGAGAGGTCTCCAATTTTCATCATAGGTATATCTCAACTATGAGAGACAAAATGAGAAAAAAAAATCCAGAAAATCACACTGAAGGATTTTTAATGAATTAATTGGTAAATTCCTTGGTAAAATAAGTATTTGGTCAATAACAGAAGTTCATCTCAATACTTTGTTATATACCCTTTATTGGCAATGACAGAGGTCAGATGTTTTCTATAAGTCTTCACAAGGTTTTCACACACTCTTGCTGGTATTTTGGCCCATTCCTCCATGCAGATCTCCTCTAGAGCAGTGATGTTTTGGGGCTGTCGCTGGGCAACACGGACTTTCAACTCCCTCCAAAGATTTTCTATGGGGTTGAGATCTGGAGACTGGCTAGGCCACTCCAGGACCTTGAAATGCTTCTTACGAAGCCACTCCTTCGTTGCCCGGGGTGGTGTGTTTGGGATCATTGTCATGCTGAAAGACCCAGCCACATTTCATCTTCAATGCCCTTGCTGGTGGAAGGTGGTTTTCACTCAAAATCTCATGATACATGGCCCCATTCATTCAGTCGTCCTGGTCCCTTTGCAGAAAAACAGCCCCAAAGCATGATGCTTCCACCCCCATGCTTCACAGTAGGTATGGTGTTCTTTCTCCTCCAAACACGACAAGTTGAGTTTTTACCAAAAAGTTCTATTTTGGTTTCATCTGACCATATGACATTCTCCCAATCCTCTTCTGGATCATCCAAATGCTCTCTAGCAAACTTCAGACGGGCCTGGACGTGTACTGGCTTAAGCAGGGGGACACGTCTGGCACTGCAGGATTTGAGTCCCTGGCGGCGTAATGTGTTACTGATGGTAGCCTTTGTTACTTTGGTCCCAACTCTCTGCAGGTCATTCACTAGGTCCCCCCATTTGGTTCTGGGATTTTTGCTCACTGTTCTCGTGATAATTTTGACCCTACAGGGTGAGATCTTGCGTGGAGCCCAAGATCGAGGGAGATTATCAGTGGTCTTGTATGTCTTCCATTTTCTAATAATTGCTCCCACAGCTGATTTCTTCACACCAAGCTGCTTACCTATTGCAGATTCAGTCTTCCCAGCCTGGTGCAGGTCTACAATTTTGTTTCTGGTGTCCTTTGACAGCTCTTTGGTCTTGGCCATAGTGGAGTTTGGAGTCTGACTGTTTGAGGTTGTGGACAGGTGTCTTTTATACTGATAATGAGTTCAAACAGGTGCCATTAATACAGGTAACGAGTGGAGGACAGAGGAGCCTCTTAAAAGGAACTCTGATGTTAGCTCTATATGCTTTATTTTTATGTTAGTATCATAACTATAATTCAATTTTTTTGAAAATAATTCCCAGTTTTATATATTTTTAAAAAAACTTTATTACGATGTAAATCGCCATTTGTGTTTACGTCGCAATGCATTCTGGGTAGTGACGTAGAATGGTTGCAGCCGTTTTTTCTGTCTTATACAAGCCAAGAGGCGAAGCTACGAACTACTGCCATTTGTCAGTGAAAATGCCACATTGTGCCGCTTTTGGATGTAATTTCCAATCAAAGGGAAATAAAGAGAGCGGGGTAAGCCTCCATAGCTTTCCTAAAGAGGGAAACTTGAGGAAAAAGTGGGGCGGCAGCGGCTCAGCAGGTAGAGCAGGTCGTCTAATAACCCGATGGTTGGCGGTTCGCATCATGCTCTCCCCAGATATCCTGCCGTTGTGTCCCTGGGCAAGACACTTCACCCGCATTGCCTCCAGTGCCCATAACACTGGGTATGAATGTGTAAAAATGTTTAAATGCTCGATGGTGGCCGGAGAGGCTGTTGGTGTGGATTGGCAGCCACATTTCCGTCACTCTACACTATACACAGAAGCACAGGCTGTTTTGCTGAAGCGTTGGGGCTTTATTTATATTAGTAGTAGATTAGTTTATTTGACAGGGACAGTGCAATAAACATAGACAATTAATCAAAGACAATCAATCTGATGTGTTGCACATAGAGTGTATAGCTATTAGCTAATTTGCAACTCTTGTCCCTGGATGGGCTTTAGAATGGACGGTTTCACTCTGCTCCGCGAGTGTCTTTCCGCTTTGAGTGTCTCAAGCGTGCACTCGAGGAAGCATTATTTTAAGGTGAAACTTATATATTGTTGATTTACTTACAATAGAATGCTCAAACACAAAAAATTGTCTACAAGCATGATGGGCACTGAACTAATAAACATGGACTCTGAGCAACATAAAGCAATTTCTCTGTTGCTTTCTCAGACTGCGGGTTGAACGTTCATAAGCAGCGCTCCACAGTCGATCCAGACTTTTTTTTTTTTCTGACTGTCGCCAGCCAGATCTTTGACATGTCAAGCAATATCACAGCGTGATTAATACATATGTCAGCTTTATCAAGTGTTGTGGGATGTGTCTGGTGCGTGTGTTTGGATGGGACAGCTCGGTGTGTGGACTTGAGTGAGTGATGGCGTTTGCGCAGCAGAGGCCACCCCCCCCCCCCCCGAAAGGTGTGTGTGATTTGGTGCGGATAAGTAGAAAGAGCGAGTCGACCGGAGCAGGTAGAATTTGTTGCTGACAACAGTGCGGTATATAAATAAAGCCCCAACGCTTCAGCAAAACGGCCTGTGCTTCTGTGTACCACAAGAGTGAGATTTACTCGGGAATTGACCGCGGAGGAAGATACATCTCCCCTGCATCCCAAAACCACGGTTAGGAGAGGAAAGGCAGGAACGGTCAACACAAGCGTGCGATCACAGACATGTCTCATGCGCGCGCTTTGAGCGATATTGTGCTTTATCATAGCGTGATTAATACATATGTCAGTTTTATCAGGCATACGCTATAGCGCGTGATCACAGACAGAGTGACGGAAATGTGGCTGCCAATCCACACCAACAGCCTCTCCGGCCACCACCGAGCATTTAAACATTTTTACACATTCATACCCAGTGTTATGGGCACTGGAGGCAATGCGGGTGAAGTGTCTTGCCCAGGGACACAACGGCAGGATATCTGGGGAGAGCGTGATGCGAACCGCCAACCATCGGGTTATTAGATGACCTGCTGAGCCACTGTCGCCCCACTTTTTCCTCCAGTTTCCCTCTTTAGGAAAGCTATGGAGGCTCACCTCGCTCTCTTTATTTCCCTTTGATTGGAAATTACATCCAAAAGCCACGCAATGTGGCATTTTCCCTGACAAATGGCAGTAGTTAGTAGCTTCGCTTCTTGGCTTGTATAAGACAGAAAAAACAGCTGCAACCATTGTACGTCACTACCCAAAATGCATTGCGATGTAAACACAAATCGTAATAAAGTTTTCTAAAAATATATAAAACTGGGAATTATTTTCAAAAAAATTAAATTATAGTTATGTTACTAACATAAAAATAAAGCATATAGAGCTAACATGCCAATATAATCAGAGTTCCTTTTAAAGAAGTTACATGTCTGTGAGAGCCAGATATCTTGCTTGTTTGTAGGTGACCAAATACTTATTTTACCGAGGAATTTACCAATTAATTCATTAAAAATCCTTCAATGTGATTTTCTGGATTTTTTTTTCTCATTTTGTCTCCCATAGTTGAGGTATACCTATGATGAAAATTGGAGATCTCTCTCATCTTTTAAGTGGGAGAACTTGCACAATTGGTGGCTGACTAAATACTTTTTTGCCCCACGGTATATATACATTTCTACCCAATTTTCTTTTAAATCTTATCTTATTATTCCTCTGAGTGCTGCTGTCCCTTTCCTGCTGCAAGACCGTAATTGCCCCATTGTGATACTAATAAAGGTTTATCTTATCCTATCTTTTTTTTTTTTTCAATTATATTTTTATTGGTGATCTTGGTCAGATTGTTTACATTGAGAGCAGTACTTTATTACAAGGGAATAAACATTAGTAAAAGCTTAGAATTTGCCATCATTCAAACAGAATAAAAAAGAAAGGTTAATAAGCAGTAATACATAAGAAAATGCCCTTGATTAATCTTCCCATAAGTTTTTTTTTTTTGCAGTATAAAAAATAACATGTAGACAAATAAACTGAACAGCGGACAAGTGGTATTAAATTTTTCAGTTTTGCTATTTTCTTCCCTTCAATGGGATAGTTTACTTAAACAAAGTCTCTCCTTTGATTTCCTGTATATTGGGTCCATTTAAGCCAGTATTTATCAAATTTATCTCTTTGTAGCCTTAGAGACATGGTAATCCTTTCCATCATACATATCTGGTATACCGTATCATGTAAATCCTGAATTTTTGGTATGTCTGTTTGGAGCCATTTTCTCGTTAAGATTTTCTTTGCTGACAATAGTACAATTCTCATTAAGTATTTATCTGCAAATGATGCCATGTTAGGAATTTCCAAACCTAAGAACATGTACAGGAAGTCAAAGGGGACATGGGTAGAGAAAACCTTTTCCAGGCACTTATGTGTGTCTTTCCAAAATGGGGTAACTTTTGGGCAGGCCCAGAATACATGGTAATGATTAGCCTCTTCATTTCCACATAGTCTCCAACAACCGGTACCTAAATTTTGGTGGTTTTTTTGGACTGGGGTAATAAAGAAACAAATTAAATTTTTCCATCCAAATTCCCTCCAGATAGTTGAATAAGTAGTTTTCCATTGCACTGTACATATTGATTCCCAGTCACTATCATCTACTGCTGATCCTGTTTCTTTTTCCCATTTCTTCTTAATATATAGGGTATTGGTGGATTTGTTTGCTTGAAATCCCTGATAAAATCTTGCTATAATTTTCTGAACAGTAATAGTGCTAAAGGCCATTTGGAATATATTTAGAATTTTATTATCCTTCTTATCAGTCTTGGTCCTTATAATTTCATTATATCTATGTCTCAACTGTAGGTACCTAAAAAAGTCTTGGTTATTTAACCCATTTTTTGATTTAAAGGCGTCGGCCGGACGAAATTTCAATATCGCTAAATCATATCTTAAATTTTTGTGTGAGACGAGCTAATTTGAACCGCACATGTTTTGGTGTCAACAAATGTTGCATAAGGTGACAATGCGCTATTGAAGTATGATTTCCTTGAGAGCTGTCTGTCTGCCAAGCGATCAGCGGCTAAAATGGCCACTGACTGTGTGACGTCAGGTCAGGGAGCAACCAGCAAACATTCGACGGACATTGCGTGTTGTTTACGTTTGGCGATAACGGATATTTCTAGGAGTACTTGTGGATTACAAATAGAGTATTTATTATGATTAGGATTTCAGTGATCGAATTAATTATGGTTTGGCGTTGTGTTGTCTACGGGTGCGACGGTATACCGGAGGAGCACGCGGTGAGTGTTTATGAATTTCCCCTGCCTGGGAAAATCAGAACCGCATGAGTGAATTTCGTTCAGAAAACGCGAAAAAATTGGAATTATGTCGCAAAATCACCCAACGTGCAGTAGACATTTCGTTGACAGCGATTTTGAGAATAAGATGCAATTTGAAATGAAATTAGCAAAAAGATTGCTGATAAAAAAAATCGGCCGTTCCAAATATATATCCGTTCATTTCAAAGTCCCACTCTCAGACAAGTGTCAGTGACAGTGGCGTGAAAAGCAAGGGTGATCTACCGATGCGATCTGCTGTCAGAAAGAGAAGTAAACAGGGTAAGTTTTCTTTTTTTAATATTCACTGCCAATATTTACTAAAATTATTTACAAGCAATGAATTTCATTGCCTTAACAACTTATCAAATATTAGAATTTTAGGGTATTCATACTAATCAAATATGAAATATCAGTGCTGTATAGGAGGTGGTTGTGCCTGTTTGCTCAAGTTATATTTCTATATATGTAATCCAATTTGACACCTCTGGAATGAAATTATGTTGATCTACTGTTTTTGCAGATGTTATCCACTGTCACTCAACCTTCAAATACTGTGGATTTTTTTTTTGAATTTGATTATTCAGCAATTGTCCTCATTGCAGTCATCCATGTGAGGTAACAAGTCACACTAAAGGCTCTCTGTTGGTGATCAAACAACATTGTCCACATTGTGTTGAGGATCGATCCTGGCACAGCCAGCCGATGATCAGGGACATGCCAGCTGGTAACATACAGCTTTCATCCGCCATTCTCTTCACTGGGGCGTCATATGTCAAGGTCCTCAGAGTTCTAAATGCAGCCGGTATCGTTGGAATTTCCACGACCACTTACAAGGAGCTTTCGATTTCTAATTTTTATTAAATTAATTTTATTTCAGAATATGTGGATGATCTGATGAATACTCTTTTCGACAAAACCTTGGTTGATCCAACCCACTTATTGGAGCAGTGGCACTCTGTACAAGCCAGAGTTCCAGCAACATTGAGTGCCAAATTTCAGCGTCCCATCAAAGCTGATGCTGTTGGGCAACATGTATCTAGATTTTCAAAATCAAACATGTAAAAGTAGAATAAATTTCCAATTAGCAATGAAAGTTCAGCTTTCAATTGTTAGGGAAGCAACATATTTTGCTAAGACAAAAAAATATAAGCCTAAGATTTTTAGAGAAATGTGCTTTTAAAAATTGAACACGAATTTTACACCATAAAATGGTAGAAAAATTACTCTAATGTATATGAGATCCGACTTTGATGAATGCTGAAATATTAGAATTATAAAATTGACATGCACATTAATAAACTCAATACATGTATATGATTTTAAAAAACTTTATTTAAATAACATTGATCACAAATCTAATCTTGGTAGGCAAAATCCCTTGTAGTGATCAGATGGGAATGTTTCTCTGATGAGGCTCACAGCACAGGCAGGCAATATCACCCTCACTTCTTTCCCAAGATATCCCCAACACCACAGGACCAGGTGCCTGTAGGCTATGAATCTGTATTGCCTGAAAAATATGGGGTTGGCATTGATTATTCCGTTTGCATTGATTATTGAATGTATTGAATGATTTCTTCATAATTGATCTGGAAAATTAAAACACATGAATAAATATTGTTTAAAAACTCACTCGTGTTGACTTGCGTCATGATCACCATATTGCTGTCTGTAGGCCAGATAAGCTGTCTGTAAAACCCAGATGTCAAGACAGACAGAACGGAAACCGGGGTGATCAGTGATACACCTTGGTAGGTTATCATCTGTGTATCCACAGCCCTTCAGTTCTTCTAGTTTCTCCTTCACCTTCAATACCTCCTGGCAGCACCGAGATTCAGTTGATGTTGGCATAATGTTGCATTTCTCACAAGTGCACCTGTTAAAAAAAATGGTATAATCAGATGCTTATAATAAACTAATGGCTCGTGGGAGTGCTATATAAATTGGTCTATGAAGTTTGATTAGAAAATATTAAAAACATGTAAAAAATTTTGAGCAGAAAGAGAAGTTATAGGAAAACAATAATGAATCACAATAATCATGATCCATCATGATCCATCATCCATCCATGATGGATCATGTTGATCCATCAATCTCATAAGAGAATTATGTAGCTTTTGAGACTAGGATTAACATGATGATGATTAACAACATCTCCTAACAAACTCGTAAAGTACACATCCCTCACATACATTATCCTTTTATTTCCAATGATAATGTTTCTAAATGTTTCTAATGTTTATAAGTCACCAAGTAAGGCAGCGAGGGAACAATTGGCAGTTTTATTTTTATAATTAAGTGTGTGACCATGCATATCGCCTAAAAAAAAAATTTCAAAGCATATTTTACCAATATAAATCGGCGAGCCTCTCGTCCTCAATGTGGGCTGCTCCGGTCGCTGTTTCGTCCGCGTCTTCCGCCGCACCCTCGGGCTCGAACAAATACGGCTGAATAACCCCATCAGCACCACCCAAAACTACTTCATCATCAGATTCTTCAGTGTCAATATCATCACTTATATTGCGGTCGTCATACTCGATAAAATAATCGCTGTCCGAATCACTCTGCTGTCGTTCAGCCATTTCCTGTTTCTCCCTGACCTGACGTCACTGCTTACCGCCCCTATCGAGAGATGGCGGTACTGCAGCATCACTAAGTGAAATATGGGCTATTAACAAATAAAGTCATTTATGGAGGCTGGTGACACATTTTAAATCACGGGAATAAGATAAGATAAGATAAGATAAGCCTTTATTAGTCCCACAATGGGGAAATTCCAGGATTGCAACAGCACAGGGATAGCAACACTCAGAGCAACAATCAGAAGGCAAGAAAAAAACAACATCTAGTAAACATATGTCCATATTACTATAAATGTATATATATAGACACACAGTGCAGAGCATTATGGTTGGTGAATGTGCAGCAGAAAGTCTAAGTTCTCTCTCCGCGGATGCAGCGGGCCAGCTGGAAGTCTTTGGGCATGATGGTGAACCCCCTTAGCGAAGAAGAGACCATCAGGTGGGCCTCGCTGGTCTCCTGCAGAGCCATGACGGCGAAGCTCAGGAAACGCAAGACGGTCTTGAAGTCCTGAGCGATCTCCCTCACCAGGCGTTGGACGGGCAGCTTGCGGATGAGCAGCTCCTTGGATCTCTGGCAGCGACGGATCTCTCTCAGAGCCACGGGCCTGTAGCGGCGAGGCTTCTTCACTCTGCCGGTGGCCGGAGCGCCTCTCCGAGCAGCCCTGGTGGGGGGGTGGGGGTGGGGGCGCTTCTTCCTCCAGTAGATTTTACGGGCGGTCTGCTTGGTTCTTGCCATCGCTCTTTATTATTCTGTCTTATATTTCTTTCACGCCGCCTAAACTCCAGCCCGGCACCGCGTCGTTTTCGCTGCAGCTCCCGGTATGTCGAGTTTCCCATTAGCACCGGGCGGCGGCCAAGTGCTAGCTAGCACTAGCTCCTCCCCGCTGTAACGTCTCCCGCTGCAAACCGTGGCTCCGTCCGCCGACCCGGGAGACCCCCGGGGCGATCCGTGCGTCCGTGATATATATACAGAGTGAAAGGTGTAGAAAGAAGAAGGAAGATAAAAAAAAAGGCTGTTGCAACAGGTAGCCCACTTGTGTGGCGCCGCCGGTCCGGCGGAACCGGGAACCGGAATGGCCAGAATGGAATATTTTCATACAATCAGTTTATTGGTTCAATAAAAAAAATGTCACCGTCCGAGGCCTTTAAGGGTTTGGAAGTCTGCTAGCTCCCCCTTGTGGTTAAATGTGAAGTATGAAGTGAGCCCCATTGACGTCCATTTTTGAAATCTTGTGTCATTACGGTTTGGTAGAAATTCTGTGTCGTAAGCGCACCATCTTAACATCATTTCAGTCTTGGTTAGTTTGTTCTCTCTACTTACGTCATTCCAAATCTTAAAAGTGAATTTTAGCCAGGGATTATCCGGGTCTTTCAAATGTGATTGCAAATAGGAGGGCCCTTAGTGGCTTTTTCCTCTATATCTTTCCACCTAGATTTGAACATTGGATCACATAAGCAAACCAATGGTCTTAATTGGGCAGAGTTGTAGTAGTCCCTCATACATGGCAAAGATAAGCCACCTCTGTCCTTTGGCAGTTGTAATATACTGTATCTTATTCGAGGTTTTTTCCCAAGCCATATATAGCGAGAAATCAACTTGTCCCATTCTACAAATTGTTGTTTTGACACTTCAATTGGGAGAGTTTGGAAAAGGTAATCGGGGTAAAATGTTTATTTTTATTGATTCTATTCTATTAATTAGTCCTAAAGTTGGTATTAGACTCCATTTTCTTAAATCCGATTTTATTTTGGAATTTAATGGGCCAGAATTCTTTTCAAACAACTTTCCAGTGTCTCTACATAGTATCACGCCAAGATATTTCATGGAGTCTTTGTCCCATTTAAAATTGTATTTACTTTTTAACTCCATTGAGGGATGGTAATTTAAGGTCATAATTCAATATTTAATTTGTAACCTGAAAGTGATCCAAACTGCTCTAATATCTCCATCAATCTAGGTAGAGATTTATTTGGTTGACCTAAATAAATTAGGACATCGTCTGCAAAAAGTGATATCTTCTGAATGTCCCCATGTATATCCATCCATCCATCCATCCATCGTCTACCGCTTTTCCGGAGGTCCGGGTCGCGGAGGCAGCAGTTCAAGCAGAGAAGCCCAGACTTCCCTCTCCCCAGCCACCTGCTCCAGCTCTTCAGAGGGGATACCAAGGCGTTCCCAGACTAGCTGGGAGACATAGTCTCTCCACCGAGTCCTGGGTCTGCCCCGGGGTCTCCTCCCAGTGGGACGTGCCTGAAACACCTCAAGTGGGAGGCGTCCAGGAGGCATCCTAATCAGATGCCCATACCACCTCAACTGACTCCTTTCAATGTGGAGGAGCAGCGGTTCTACTCTGAGCCTCTCCCGGATGACTGAGCTCCTCACCCTATCTCTGAGGGTGAGTCCAGCAATCCTACGGAGAAAGCTCATTTCAGCCGCTTGTATCCGCGATCTCGTTCTTTCGGTCATTACCCAAAGCTCGTGACCATAGGTGAGAGTAGGAACGTAGATTGACTGGTAAATCGAC
This sequence comes from Pholidichthys leucotaenia, assembly GCA_020510985.1. Lineage (NCBI taxonomy): Eukaryota > Metazoa > Chordata > Actinopteri > Cichliformes > Pholidichthyidae > Pholidichthys > Pholidichthys leucotaenia. Next base: position 130,945,733 of record CM035847.1, read on the forward strand.
AGCTTTGCCTTAGAACTAAGCTCCCTCTTCACCACAACAGACCGGTACAACGTCCGCATCACTGCAGATGCTGCTCCAATCCGTCTGTCGATCTCTCGCTCCATTTTCCCCTCACTCGTGAACAAGACCCCAAGATACTTAAACTCCTCCACTTGGGGCAGGAGCCTGTCCCCAACCCGGAGAGGACAATCCACCTTTTTCCGGCTGAGGACCATGGACTCGGACTTGGAGGTGCTGATTCTCATCCCAGCCGCTTCACACTCAGCGGCAAACCGTCCCAGCAAGAGCTGTAGGTCATTGCTGGATGAAGCCAACAGGACAACATCATCTGCAAACAACAGAGATGAGATCCTGTGGTCACCAAGCATGACACCCTCCATTCCCTGGCTGCGCCTAGAAATCCTGTCCATAAAAATTATGAACAGGACCGGTGACAAAGGGCAGCCCTGGCGGAGTCCAACTCTCACTGGGAATGACTCCGACCGAGTGTTGGCAATGCGAACTAAACTCTCACAACGGTCGTACAGAGACCGAATAGCTCGTAACAACAAGCCCGATACCCCATACTCCCGAAGCACCCCCCACAAAAATCCACGAGGGACGCGGTCAAATGCCTTCTCCAAGTCCACAAAACACATGTAAACTGGTTGGGCAAACTCCCACGAACCCTCAAGAATTCTCGAGAGGGTAAAGAGCTGGTCCGATGTGCCACGGCCAGGACGAAAACCACATTGCTCCTCCTGAATCCGAGGTTCGACCAACGGCCGGACTCTCCTCTCCAATACCTTGGCATAGACCTTCCCAGGGAGGCTGAGGAGTGTGATCCCTCTAAAGTTGGAGCACACCCTCCGGTCCCCTTTTTTGAAGAGAGGAACCACCACCCCGGTTTGCCATGCCAAAGGCACTGCCCCCGACCTCCACGCAATGTTGCAGAGGCGTGTCAACCATGACAACCCAACAACATCCAGGGCCTTGAGGTACTCGGGGCGAATCTCGTCCACCCCCGGGGCCCGGCCACCAAGGAGATTTTTAACCACCTTGGCGACCTCAGCCCCTGTGATAGGCGAGTCATCCCCCTCGTCCCCAAACCCTGCTTCCTCTGTGGAAGGCGTATCAGTTATTGGACTGTATGTACTATATCAATGTATATCAATGTATATCAATGTATCTATGTATACCCATGTATATCAATTCCCTCAATTAAATTATCTTGTCTAATGTATTGGCTAAGCGGTTCAATAAATAAAGTGAATAAAATTGGTGAAAGGGGGCAGCCCTGGCGACATGATCTTTCAAGTGAGACTGGCTTTGAAAGACTACCATTGTGGGGAGACTTGAATAACGAAACCGAATTGTCTTTCATTTCAGTTTATTCAAGAAATCATTCCACTGTCTGCTCTTATTCTTGAGCAGCGAACAAAGAGGGTGAACACACCAAAGTTCTCTCATTTAAACCTTCTCACATCAAACCATTTCCCTCGCGGGGGAAATCACACATCTATATCAAAGTCTCTTTATTCACATTCATTAGCCTTTTATTTACATAACTCCCCCTTCTCTCTTCCCGAGCCTCAGTGGTCAGGAAGTCTTCTGTCCCCTGTCCTCCGCAGGGGGTCCAGGCTCTGTGGCTCCGCACCGCAGGGGGCTGGCTCTCCTTCATCGTGGTTAAATCACATATGCAGTGTCCAACATATACATGTCTCACAACACAGCCATATAACCCCCCCCCAAACGATGAAGAACAGACTAATTCCCAAAATTTAATAGCACCTTACTCACTACTGAATAATCAACACCAACATTCAGTCTGTGCGCCGCTTGGGCTTCAGCCGTCTGCCGAATCTGCTGTGCGTTGGCCCCGCCTTGCCTGCGGTGCTGTTCTGCTTCGGGTCTGTTGACTGAGGAAGAGAGTGGTTAATTGCCCTCTGCGGGGGCCTGCCTCGTCGAGGCGCCACCGCGACCGGTACAGACACGTCCTTCATGACAAAAGCAGGTTTTAGTCTGTCAATACTGACTGTCTCTTTTCTGTCCCCAAAATCTAGCACAAATTGCTTATCACCTGCCTCCAGCACTCGAAATGGCCCTTCGTAAGGTGGTTTGAGCGTTGCCTTAAGGGCTTCGCGCCTGACAAAAACGAAATCGGCATTTTTCAAAGCCTTGGGGACGAAAACTCGTGGAAAAGCGTGATGAACCGGACCCGGGAGCGTGTCTGCCCCCGTGCCAACTAACGGTCCCAGAGCAGAGAGAGGTGGGGGCTCTGGGTGCTCTGGTAAAAACTCGCCCGGCAGCCTCAGAGTTTGTGCGAATACCAGCTCCGCTGGGGAGGCGTCTAAGTCCTCTTTAGGCGCAGAACGCAACCCTAATAAAACCCATGGGAGTTTATTTACCCAATCTGCATCCGTGAGCGACGCTCTGAGTGCTGCCTTCAAAGACCTATGAAAACGCTCGCATAAACCATTAGCCTGAGGGTGGTAAGCCGTAGTGCGGTGAATTTTGGCTCCTAAGCCGTTGGCCATCGCTGACCACAGCTCAGAGATGAATTGCGGTCCTCTATCGGACGTAATGTCCGACGGAACCCCGAAGCGCGCCACCCAAGCCGTTAAAAAAACGCGAGCCACCTCCGCGGCCGTGGTCGTCGCAAGTGGGACCACTTCCGGCCAACGTGTGGTGCGGTCCACCATTGTCAAAAGATACGTGAACCCCTGTGATGCCGGTAGGGGGCCCACAAGGTCGACGTGCACATGGTCGAACCTTCTGGCCGGAATGCGGAACGGTTCTAACGGGGCTCTTGTGTGCCTGTGAATTTTGGCCCGTTGACAGGAAATGCAGGTTTTTGCCCATTCCTTCACGTGCTTGCGCAGGCACGGCCAAACAAACTTTTCCGCCACTAGTTTCACCGACGCGCGCACCCCCGGGTGCGCCAGTGAGTGGACCGAGTCAAAAACACGGCGGCGCCACGTGGCCGGAACCACCGGACGCGGGCGCCCCGTCGACATGTCGCAGATCAGGGGGGGCATACCGGTTTGTAAACACTTGCTCTCCAGCCTCAACCCTGTTGGTCCAGACTGGAGCGCGCGCACGTCTGCGTCCGCCCCCTGGTCCGCTGCCATGGCTGCGTAATCTATACCCACGTGCACCGGGGCTGCGCGCGCTACCGTGCCGCTCCCTTGCGGCGCGGTCACGGTGGCCCGTTCTGCCTCTGCGCGTGTCGGGGTCGTGAACGCGCGTGAGAGACAATCCGCTACTACATTGAATTTGCCCGCGACGTGCCTAATGTCAGTGGTAAATTCCGAGATTGCGGCCAGCTGCCTCTGCTGCCTGCCGGACCACGGATCTGAAATTTTGGCCATGGCGTATGTGAGCGGCTTGTGGTCCACATAAGCGGTGAAGCACCGTCCTTCCAGCCAGAACTGGAAATGACGAATAGCCAAATGCAGCGCCAACAGTTCTCTGTCAAACGCGCTGTATTTTCGCTCAGCCGCGCTTAAAGATTTGCTAAAGAAAGCCAAAGGCTGCCAAACTCCGGCTACCTGTTGCTCAATAACGGCCCCTATGGCTAAATCTGAAGCGTCTGTCGTCAGCGCGATACGTGCTGCAGGGTCTGGGTGGGCCAGGAGCGCAGCGTCAGCCAAGGCTTTTTTAACCTCTGTGAACGCGCGCTCCCGCTCCGGGGACCATTCGACCGCCTGGGTCGGCTTTTGTTTTTTGAGCGCGGCATATAACGGTTGCATGATTTGAGCTGCGTGGGGCAGGAACCGGTTATAAAAATTCACCATCCCCAAGAATTCCTGTAGTGATTTGACCGTTTGTGGACGGGGAAAATCCGCTACCGCGCGTACTTTCTCTGGTAACGGAACCGCTCCCTCCGGGGAGACGCGGTGACCCAAAAAATCAATCCGCTCAACGCCGAACTGGCACTTGGCTGGGTTAACTATTAAGCCGTGCTCTCCCAGCCTCCTAAAAACTGCTGTGAGGTGCGTTTCGTGTTCGTCCTCTGAAGTACTCGCGACCAAAATGTCGTCGAGGTACACAAACACGAAAGGGAGATCGCGTAACACGGCATCCATCATCCGCTGAAATGTTTGCGCCGCCCCTTTGAGACCAAACGGCATGCGTAAAAATTCGAAAAGTCCGAACGGGGTTATTACCGCTGTTTTAGGAATGTCCTCCGGTTGGACCGGGACTTGGTGATAGCCGCGAACTAGATCAATCTTTGAAAAAATGCGCGCCCCCGCCAGGTGCACCGAAAAATCCTGAATGTGCGGGATGGGATAACGATCGTGTGCCGTAGCGTTGTTTAGCCTGCGGTAATCCCCGCACGGTCTCCAGGAGCCATCGGCTTTCGGTACCATGTGCAGCGGCGAAGCCCACGGGCTCTTCGACCTACGAACGATGCCCAGCCTCTCCAGGCTGGCGAACTCCTCGCGCGCAATGGCGAGCTTAACTGCATCCAAGCGCCGAGCTTTTGCAAACACGGGAGGACCAGAAGTGGGGATGAAGTGTTTCACCCCGTGCTTCGCGACCGTCGCTGAAAAAGTGGGCACAGTGAGCGCTGGAAATTGGGTGAGGAGTGTGTGAAACTTACCACCTGCTGTAGCGACGTGGGTCTGTACTGGTGGCGGGGACACTCGAGCTGAACAGGGGAGAGAGTAAAAAGAGAGTGCATTTACCAGCCGTCTATTAGCAAGATCAACTAACAGATTGTGTGAACACAAAAAATCCGCGCCCAACATGTTGAAACTCACCGCCGCTACTACAAAAGTCCATTCATATGTGCGGCCATGTAAGCATAAAGGCAAGGTCCTTCTCCCGTAGGTGTTGATGTTCGAGCCATTTGCCGCTGTAGCTCCGTCACCGTGGGGTCCAGCCACCCGGTCCGCGTATGTTGGGGTGATGAAGCTCACTTGTGCTCCGGTGTCAATGAGGAACACTCGTCCGGAGCGCGCATCCGTGATGTAGAGCAGCTTGTTGCGTTCTCCGAGGGTCGAAGCTGCTAGCGACCCCCGGTCTTGCCGTTTCCCGAACTCCTGAAGATGCAGGGCGGCACACACCTGCGTGCCTTCTCTGCGAACTTCCGATGGTAAAAGCAGAGATCTTCTCCTCCGCTGTGTCGTGCCCGCGCCTCTGTCGCCGGGCTATTGGCTCCCCCTCGTCGCGGCCGTGTTGCCGCCATCGTCGGCCAGTCTGGTTCTGCCGCCTCTGGCTCCCCGCTGTCTCGGGTCGCTGCTGTGGTTGCTTGCCCGCCGCCGGCGTCCAGGATCCCGTCTGCCTCCTGGGCCAGCTCCCGGAACTCCTCCAGGGTGTGACACTTTTTGCCGGCCAGCGTGCTTCTCGCATGCGCCGGGAGGTTGGAGAGGAAGATGAACTGAAAAATGAAATCATCGTTGTCCAACCCTCTCAGCTGTATCATCTCCTCCATCAGGGCGCTCGGCCTGTGTCCACCTTGGTCTAACAAAGACAGGATCCTCCTCGCCCTCACTTCAGCCGAGGGGGTGAAAAACTTGATGAGGGTGGATTTCAGCTTGCTGTACCTGTCGGTCGCGGGTGGCTGCTCCACCAAGCTTTGCACGCACCGAGCTGTGCTGTTGTCCAGTTTAGCGATGACATGGTGGAACTTAGTGTCATCCACCGTTACTCCTGCGAGCGCGAACTGCGACTCTGCTTGCAGAAACCACGACCGTGGGTTATCCTGCCAGAAATCAGGCAGCCTAACGGCCACTGCGCTCGCCAGCTCTGAGCGCTGTGAGTCCGGGACCCTGAGAATTTCTTCGTTCATTCTCAACGTCGTCAGTCACCAATGTGGGGAGACTTGAATAACGAAACCGAATTGTCTTTCATTTCAGTTTATTCAAGAAATCATTCCACTGTCTGCTCTTATTCTTGAGCAGCGAACAAAGAGGGTGAACACACCAAAGTTCTCTCATTTAAACCTTCTCACATCAAACCATTTCCCTCGCGGGGGAAATCACACATCTATATCAAAGTCTCTTTATTCACATTCATTAGCCTTTTATTTACATAACTCCCCCTTCTCTCTTCCCGAGCCTCAGTGGTCAGGAAGTCTTCTGTCCCCTGTCCTCCGCAGGGGGTCCAGGCTCTGTGGCTCCGCACCGCAGGGGGCTGGCTCTCCTTCATCGTGGTTAAATCACATATGCAGTGTCCAACATATACATGTCTCACAACACAGCCATACCATTTATTTTTATTTTGGCTGTTGGTTTGTGGTAAATTGCCTGGATGGCTTTAATGATTATATGGTGAAATCCAAATTTATTCAAAACTTTATAAAGAAATGACCATCTCACTGAGTCAAATGCTTTCTCAGCATCTAAACCCATAAGCAATGCCTCAATCTTATTTTTTTTAATATGGTGTATAATGTGGAGGGTCCTTCTAATACTGTCTTGAGTCTGCCTCTGGCGGATAAAACCAGTTTGATCATGATTAATAAGCCTGGGTATAATATTGTCAAGTCGTTTTACTATTATGGACGTGTATATTTTGTAGTCTAGGTTTAAGACTGATATTGGTCGATACTGGCTACAATTCAATTTATCTTTTCCCTCTTTTGGGATGACAGTGATAATCGCTTCTTTCCATGAGGGAGGTGGATCCCCTCCCTTCAGTACCCAGTTACACACTTCCCTCAGTCTTGGAATTAATTCCTCCCTGTAGGTCTTATACCATTCACCAGAGTAGCCGTCTGGGCCAGGGCTTTTATGTGGTTTTAGTCTTGTAATTGCATCATTGATTTCTTTATTTGTGATTTCTTTTATTAGATTACTGTTTTCCTGTTCGGTGACACCGGGGAGATTTAGTGAACTTAAAAAGATTTCAATGTGGTCACCATTGTTTAATTTAGGCTGTGAGTAAAGGTCTTTGTAATAGGTTACAAAACTCTCCTGAATTTCTGTAATATCATCATGTGTAATCCCAGTTTCGGGATTTTTTATTCTATAAATTGTGTTATCAGCCTGTTGTTTTCTTAGTTTAAAAGCTAGCCATTTTGTTGACTTCCCTCCAGCCTCATAATAATTTTGTTTAAGATAGATAAGCTTTTTTTGCGTTTCATCAGAATATATGTTATCAATTTCTTTTTGTAATCTTTTTATTTCATATTGTTTGTCATTGTTTAAAGTAATTTTGTGTTGTCTTTGTAATTCCTTAAGATCCATTTGTAATTTTTCGAGTTTTTCTTTTTTTTTGCTTTTTAATGAAAGAGGTGCTGGCAATAATTTTGCCTCTTATAACCGCTTTAAAAGCATCCCATAAAATGGATGGTGACACTTCCCCATTATCATTTTTCTTAAAGTATTCATCAATTTCTTCTTTTAATTTCTCTTTCATTTTTGAATCATTGAAATATTGGAATTAAGTTTCCAAGTTGTGGTTTTGCGAGTATCATTCATACAGATAGATAAATATATTGGAGAGTGATCTGATAGAGCAATTGCGCCAATATCACTTGTTTTAATCTTATATCTGTCTTTATTAAATGTGAAGAAGTAATCAATTCTCGAATATGTAGAATGGGGGGCAGAAAAATGTGTATAATTGCGTCCAGAAGGGTTAAAATCTCTCCAGATATCGATAATTCCGGTTTCACTCATGATACTGTTTATTTTCTTTATTATTGATTTTTTTTGTGCTAGATCATTCTTAGAACTGTCCAGTTTTGACAACCGTACATTCATGTCCCCTCCGCATATCAACATTCCTTCAGTTTCAGATATCATCATTTTGAACATCTGTTTATAAAAATTCCAATTACTTCCTGGTGGTGCGTATATGTTGAGAATAGCTACTAATGAGCCATCAATTTTTCCTTTTACCAATATATATCGCCCCTCCTTATCCTTCTTGTCAGATAAATATTCAAAACAAATCTGTCGTGAAATGAGAATTGTGACACCTCTACGGTGGCCAAGTTTGTGTGATGATCCATAGACATACTAATAAAAACCTCGTTTAAGCTTTTTGAGTTCTTGGCCTAATACATGCGTTCCTTGTAGAAGGGCCACATGTATCTTTTCTTTTTTGAGTTTGGAGAGTATTTTGGACCTTTTTTGTGGGCTGATAATTCCATTTACATTAAAGGAGATGACACTGATAGTCTGATTGTTGGCTATAATTTGTTTTTCTTTTTCTCTTCCTTCCTGATTAATAACATAAGTATACCACTTGTCCAAACAGTGCTGCTCTGAACTGCAGCAAAACAAAACAATAAAAAACATTTGAGGAAATAAACCAGGATTTCCGTTTGTGGGGTTTAAAGAAAAACAAATCCTGTAAGACCTGATGTGAGTCTTTAAGAGGGTAAGCCACTTGCGTCAGGGTGGGCCCTCTAGTGGAACGTCCATCGTCACGCAATTCCTCCATATTATGCCTGAACAGTCATTTCCCGGCAGCTGATTTAGATTGGCAATAAGTCTTAGGTTTCACTCATTTCTCGTGTTTAGTTATTGTATTATCTCTTAATAGAAAAACCATGTATATATAAAAAAAGAAGGAGAAAAAAAAATAAATTAAAAAAAATAAAATAAACCACGGATAAGTCATTGTTAAATCAGATTACCTGTAACTGGGTTGTAAATTGAACAGCAGATTTATATTGGCGTTTTTACATGGATTCCCTTCTGTATTGTTGCAGTCTCTCCTTTATTGATGATGGTCCCGTCTGGCCCGGATCCAGCGGTGTGTGTCGCTCTCCTCTTGTACTTCCTTTAGTGGTCCACGCTGTTTTCTGAATCCGTGCCATCAGTGTCTCTGGTGGCTTGTAGACAGTGACTGGGAATCCTCTGTCGAACATGTCTTTAGTTGCATCTTCAGCGATGTTATAAAGTTTTGTTTCGTCTGAGTAGAACACTCGGAGTTTAGCTGGGAACGGGGTCTGGAAACGTATCCCTTGTTGTTTTAGGATCCTTTTAGCCTCTGCGTATGTCTGTCTCTGTTTAAGGACGTCGGGTGCATAATCGTGATCAAGGTTAATCTGTTTGCCCTTCCACTGGAATCCCCTCATTTGCCAAATTTTCCTGAGCACCTCTTCCTTGCTCTTGTAACTGGTAAAGCGTACAATGATGGACCGAGGTGGTGCTCCGGCAGGGGGAACTGCCGCCAGGGCGCGGTGTGCGCGTTCAATATGCAAGTCCAGTGTCGAGGGCAGTTGGAGCTTTTCCCTCAGAAGATTTTCGACAAAATCTATCATAGTCGGAGCACCTTTCTCTTCGTTTTCAATCACACCATATATCCGTACATTATTTCTACGAGATCACCCCTCCTGGTCGGTGATTTGGGCCTGTAGCTTAGACTGGAGTTTCACGAGCTCTGTAACCACCTCCTCTATTGTTTCCACTCGTTCCTCCGTTTCCAAAATGCGTCCCTCCGCTGTTTCGAGTCTTGCATTAGTCTTGCTGATTTCTGTCGTAACTTCATTAAACTGTTGCGTGTTTTCTTTCCTGAAGTCCCTGATTTCCATCAGTATCGCCTTCAAATCAATGCTGTTGTCTTCCTCCATTTTGCTAGCATCAGTACTAGCCAAACCGATTCTGTCGGTGTTAGCTTCAGTTTCTTCGGTATCAAACTCGGTAGTTTCAGGCGGTTTCTTGGTTTTTGACTTGCCTTTTACCATTGCCCTTTTAGTTGATCGTCTTGAGCTGGTAGTTCTATAGGTTTTCACGTTTTAAGGGCTTTTTCAATATGAACGTGCCGGGAGCAGAGGTTCTATGCTGTTGCCTTCATGGCGTGCACCCTGGAGCTCCTCTATCTTATCCTATCTTAAAGCATCTTTGGGTGTCACAAAAAGATGTCAGCTTCAATGATGTGAAGGTAGCCATACAATGGTAAAATGCAACTCTCAGTAAACACGAGTAAAACAAGTAGGCCAGTAGTGGCCCAATGGTTAGGGATGTGGGCCGGTGACCAGGTCAAATCTGGGTGGGAAAGATAGCATAGTAGTGCTTGTCCCACCCTTCTTAACACCACTGTGGTGCCCTTGAGCAAGGCCCTCAACCCCAGCTGCTCCAATGGAGCGGCTCAGTGGCCACAGGTCAGACTGGTTGTACCAGGCAGCTTCCAGATGTGAATGGGTAACTGTGCAAGTGTAAACAGGGCATCCTTGAAAAAGAGAGGATGCCTTTTATAAAGATGTTAAATAAAAATAAAGACCTTCACAATACACACAGACAAATAACTTGATAACAAATAAAAAACACAACCTCACATGAATCCTAAACATCCAATGGATGGTAAGTACATGCATAGTACATATTATTTAGTCACATTTGCCTTGCTTTTCCACACATTTTCATACCTTATTTATGTACATATACAGTATAGCACCACTATTGACCTCTATAGAAGCAAATACATATATGAACCAAAATCACTTTTTTGACACCATTCTTATAAATGCATAATGCAATAAAATTTGTAAGCTACTCAATTATACTTGCTATCAGCCATTTTCATACAACTTAGGTCACTAGCTTTCCAATGACACCAAACTAACCCCGGCACATTTTTGGTACCGATATAATGTTCAGCTCATGGACTATAAATTTTCAACCTGCCATACATGTCAGCCACAACAAAGACTATCTTAATGTATGATGGCAACTCTTGAGCACAGTAACATTTTTGTTTTGTGAAAACAAATTTAAAAAAAAATCATTTATGCTGGTTAAAGAAAACACTTCCAGCTTCTACAGAGCAGTGTCATATCGCTCAGCAAAGAAAACAGTATCGCATACAAATTATGACAATGCAGAAACAGATTTTTCTTAAACTAACTGAATGATAAACCAACTAGTGATAGGAAATGAGGCAACAGTACAACTGAAGCAGTCATGAAAGAAGAAATAATGCTTCTATTATTAGGTGTCATTTACACCTATTAATGGAACATGCATTACAGTGCATCCTTAAAGTATTCACAGCACTTCACTTTTTCCATATTTTGTTACACCATCCATCCATCTTCTACCGCTTTTCCAAAAGTCTGGGTCGTGGAGGCAGCAGTTCAAGCAGAGAAGCCCAGACTTCCCTCTCCCCAGCCACCTGCTCCATCTCTTCAGAGAGGATACCAAGGTGTTCCCAGACCAGCTGGGAGACATAGTCTCTCCAGCGAGTCCTGGGTCTGCCCCGGGGTCTCCTCCCAGAGGAACGTGCCCGAAACACCTCAAGTGGGAGGCGTCCAGGTGGCATCCTGATCAGATGCCCAAACCACCTCAGCTGGCTCCTTTCAGTGTGGAGGAGCAGCGGTTCTACTCTGAGCCTCTCCCGGATGACTGAGCTCCTCACTCTATCTCTGAAGGTGAGTCCAGCAATCCTACGGAGAAAGCTCATTTCAGCCGCTTGTATCCACGATCTTGTTTTGTTATGACATTATTTTGTTATGTTACAGCTTTATTCCAAAATAGATTAATTTTTTTCCCTCAAAATTCTACACACAATACCCCATAATGACAATGTGAAAACATTTTTTTTTTTTACAGATTTTTGCAAATTTATTAAAAATAAAAAACTAAGAAATCACATGTACATAAGTATTCACAGCCTTTGGTCACAGCCTCAGGTGTTTTTGAATATAATGGCACAAGCTTGGTATCTTTGGGCAGTTTCACCCATTCCTCTTTGCAGCACTTCTCAAGCTCCATCAGCTTGGATGGGAGGTGTCGGTGCACAGCCATTTTCAGATATCCTTTGATATCTTGGCTGTTTAGAAGCTTGGGATCAGTCCGCCAAGGTCTCCGCCTTTGACTGCCACCTAATCCACATAGCACCGGACTTCCATGATCCCTCCTGCAGGTGGTGAACCTACTGGAGGGCGGACCCATGTAACTCCTTCGGGCTGAGCCCGGCCGGGTCCCATGGGTGGAAACCCGGCCACCAGACGCTAGCCTTCGAGCCCCTTCCCCAGGCCTGGCTCCAGGGTGGGGCCCCGGTAACCCCATACCGGGCGGGGTACACTGAATCCTTGATATACAATTTATCATGAGAGTCTGTTGGATCGTTCTTCGTCTGGCCCTTCACCCAGGACCAGTTTGTCTTGGGAGACCCTATCAGAGGCAAATTGCCCCGGACAACATAGCTCCTGGGATCACTGGGGCACGCAAACCCCCCCACCACGATAAGGTGACGATCCATGAGGTGTTTCAGGCACGTCCCACTGGGAGGAGACCCCGGGGCAGACCCAGGACTCGGTGGAGAGACTATGTCTCCCAGCTGGTCTGGGAACGCCTTGGTATCCCCTCTGAAGAGCTGGAGCAGGTGGCTGGGGAGAGGGAAGTCTGGGCTTCTCTGCTTGAACTGCTGCCTCCGCGACCCGGACCTCCGGAAAACCGGTAGAAGATGGATGGATGGATCTTGGCTGTGTGCTTAGGGTCGCTGTCCTGCTGAAAGATGAACCGTCACTCTGGTCTGAGGTCCAGAGCACTCTGGAGCAGGTTTTCATCTAGGATGTCTCTGTACTTTGCTGCATTCATCTTTCCCTCTATCCTGACTAGTTTCCCAGTTCCACCCACTGAAAAACATCCCCGCAGCATGATGCTGCCACCACCATGCTTCACTGTAGGGATGGTATTAGCCTAGTGATGAGTGGTGCCTGGTTTCCTCTAAACATGACGCCTGGCATTCACGCCAAGAGTTCAATCTTTGTCTCATCAGACCAGAAAATTTTGTTTCTCATGGTCTGAGAGTCCTTCAGGTGCCTTTTGGCAAACTTCAGGTGGGCTGCCATGTGCCTTTTACTAAGGAGTAGCTTCCGTCTGGCCACTCTATCATACAGGCCTGACTGGTGGATTGCTGCAGAGATGGTTGTCCTTCTGGAAGGTTCTCCTCTCTCTACAGAGGAATGCTGGAGCTCTGACAGAGTGACCATTGGGTTCTTGATCACCTCCCTGACTAAGGCCCTTCTCCCCTGATCGCTCAGTTCAGATGGCCGGCCAGCTCTAGGAAGAGTCCTGATGATTCTGAACTTCTTCCATTTCCGGATGATGGAGGCCACTGTGCTCATTGGGACCTTCAAAGCAGCAGAGATTTTTCTGTACCCTTCCCCAGATTTTTGCCTAGAGACAATCCTGTCTCGGAGGTCTACAGACAATTCCTTTGACTTCATGCTTGGTTTGTGCTCTGACATGCAGTCAACTGCGGGACCTTATATAGACAGGTGTGTGCCTTTCCAAATCATGTCCAATCAACTGAATTCACCACAGGTGGACTCCAATTAAGCTGTAGAAACATCTCAAGGATGATCAGTGGAAACAGGATGCACCTGTGCTCAATTTTGAGCTTCATGGCAAAGGCTGTGAATACTTATGTACATGTGATTTCTTAGTTTGTTTTTTTTAATTTTTAATAAATTTGCAAAAATCTCAAAAAAAAAACTTTTTTCACATTGTCATTATGGGGTATTGTGTGTAGAATTTTGAGGAAAAAAGGAATTTAATCAATATTGGAATAAGGCTGTAACGTAACACAATGTGGAAAAAGTGAAGCACTGTGATGACTTTCTGGATGCACTGTATGTCCATCAGTCAACTATACTCTACAATTTCAAATTAAGACATTATTTATGGTCCTAGCACACCCAACAGAAACAATTACTAGAATTTATTAAGAAAACAGTAGCCAGCATTAACTTAAAATAGTCTGACAGTCATTTGTCACATTCTCCGTCTTCAAAGTAGTGGATGTATAATGTCCTACTAATCCACCGAAACTCAGATGTTTAACATTGTCAGCTCTTATTCAGATTAGGTGTGTAATGTAGAAGCCTGTAGCAGTAGTAGAGCTACATTCCATAAAACATGAAAGTCTTTGTGCTTACACCAGTCCATTACGTAAACCAGTCAAAAACATTTCATAATGAAAGACTGTTCACACAATTGGCAAATCAAACAGCTTTTAAACAATTTATTTACATGTTTTTCATGAAACACTATATATTTGTTTCATCTTTTTGGGAACAAGGTCATTCACACACTAAAGGTTATGATTTTATTAGTCAAATAATTTTCTGAAAATCCACCGTTTATTGATAATTACTTAATACACCACCTGAAAATTTTTTTGACAAAAACAAGCTTTCCAAAAAACTGGAAACAGTGCAAAAGTGGCTTTAAATGATGAGAAAATAGTCCAGAGACTTAAGCACAAACCTAATTAACAATAATTGTAGGAGGGATGTAAACCAGCGTTGTAGCAATCCTGAATAATTAGTACATAAAACCTCAGAGCCCCAGAGCATCTTTCTGCACGCTGCAACCCAGCAGTGAATTTCCAGCTTCCACACACTCTGTCACACATGCTGCTGTGGTGGAAAAAAAGAAGCATTAACATTGACAAACAGCTGATTACAAGAGATAAACTGTCCTTTAGGATGTGTGTAACAGTCATTTCTTTTCTTCTCACCACTCTGAGCTCGCAGCCATGAGGCAGCTTTCATGGCCAGAAGTTCCCACTCTTCCTTTAGATCCATCTTGAAACCATGAAGCCATATCAGAGCCAGAATGGTGGCCCACACCTCTTTATCAGCCTGATTACAACAAATCAGAAAAAGGTCTTAGATCTTAACCAAAATTACATGGAAAATGCTGAGTCGAGTGAAGAAGGTTGCCAACACGTGGACAAAATTGTTGGTACCCCTCTGTTAATGAAAGAAAAACCCACAATGGTCACAGAAATAACTTGAATCTGACAAAAGTGGTAATAAATAAAAATTCTATGAAAATTAACCAATGAAAATCAGACAATGCTTTTGAATTGTGGTTCAACAGAATTATTTTAAAAAACAAACTCATGAAACAGGCCTGGACAAAAATGATGGTACCCCTAGAAAAGATTGAAAATAATGTGACCATAGGGACATGTTCAACCAAGATGTGTCTTCTAATTAACATCACAGGTGTCTACAAACTTGTAATCAGTCAGTCGGCCTATTTAAAGGGTGACAAGTAGTCACTGTGCTGTTTGCTGACATGGTGTGTACCACACTATACATGGACCAGAGGAAGCAAAGGAAAGAGTTGTCTCAGGAGATTAGAAAGAAAATTATAGACAAGCATGTTAAAGGTAAAGGCTATAAGACCATCTCCAAGCAGCTTGATGTTCCTGTGACTACAGTTGCACATATTATTCAGAAATTTAAGATCCACGGGACTGTGGCCAACCTCCCTGGATGTGGCCGCAGGAGGAAACTTGATGAAAAATGGAAGAGACGGATAATACGAATGGTAACAAAAGAGCCCAGAACAACCTCTAAACACATTCATGGTGAACTCCAAGGTCAAGGTACATCAGTGTCAGATCACACCATCCGTCGTTGCTTGAGCCAAAGTGGACTTCATGGGAGACGACCAAGGAGGACACCACTGTTGAAAACAAATCATAAAAAAAACAGACTGGAATTTGGCAAATTGCATGTTGACAAGCCACAAAGCTTCTGGGAGAATGTCCTATGGACAGACGAGACAAAACTGGAACTTTTTGGCAAGGCACATCAGCTCTATGTTCACAGACGCAAAAATAAAGCATACCAAGAAATGAACACTGTCTCTACTGTGAAACATGGAGGAGGTTCTGTTATGTTCTGGGGCTGCTTTGCTGCATCTGGCACAAGGTGTCTTGAATCTGTGCAGGGTACAATGAAATCTCAAGACTATCAAGGTATTCTAAAGAGAAATGTGCTGCCCAGTGTCAGACAGCTTGGTCTCAGTCGCAGGTCATGGGTCTTGCAACAGGATAATGACCCAAAACACACGGCTAAAAACAGCCAAGAATGGCTAAGAGCGAAACATTGGACTATTCTAAAGTGGCCTTCTATGAGCCCTGATCTAAATCCTATTGAACATCTGTGGAAGGAGCTGAAACATGCCATCTGGAGAAGGCACCCTTCAAACCTGAGACAACTGGAGCAGTTTGCTCATGAGGAGTGGGCCAAAATACCTGCTGAGAGGTGCAGAAGTCTCATTGACAGTTACAGAAATCGTTTGATTGCAGTGATTGCCTCTAAAGGTTGTGCAACAAAATATTAAGTTAAGGGTACCATCATTTTTGTCCAGGCCTGTTTCATGAGTTTGTTTTTTAAAGTAATTCTATTGAAGCACAATTCAAAAGCAATGTCTGATTTTCACTGGTTAATTTTCATAGAATTTTTATTTATTACCACTTTTGTCAGATTCAAGTTATTTCTGTGACCATTGTAGGTTTTTCTTTCATTAACAGAGGGGTACCAACAATTTTGTCCATGTGTGTATGTTATTCTGTCCTAAAACATGAGTGACCAGTCTTTATGATAGTAACATACTTTGGTTTTAGAGTTTAGCTGCTCTTCAGTAAAGACAACATTAAAACAGTTTATTCTGTAATCTGAATTCTTTTTGTTGTTATTCGGTCCTGGAGGTTTAATACATCCTTAACTATAGGAAATGAATGGTTATTAGATACTATGGGTGTGTTCCAATTCACCCCTTAGCCCTTCCCCTCCATTGTGCGCATTCATGGTTGCACAAAATGGAGGCATAGGGCTAAGGGGTGAATTGGGACGCACCCTTTATACTCCATTAACGAAACATATTAAAAACACACCACTGCTGGTTTGGAGTTTTCCACCTCCTTGATGGTCTTCTCCAGTGAAGCAGCCAGAGACGGATCCATCACCCAGCAGCCAGAAGCCTTCTGGAGGGAGACCAACTGCAGCAGAGGGTCTCTGGGAGACTCACTATGTTCAGCTACTGCACATTTTTTTAGGCTTTTTTTTTTTAAGGCAGCAGGTTTTGAAAAACCAAAGGCCTTAAGACCCGGCATACCTTGAAAAAAGGAAAAAAAAATAAACAAGAGCCATATTTAACATGAGATAGCGTAATTTGTGATTGTGGTTTACACAATCAGGAAAAAAATGTGTTTCTGAAAAACTGAAAAAAAGCAAAATTATTTCAATATAACATGAAAACTTTTCACAAACATTTAGAAGTTTTATATTTAGATACAATGTCAATGGTATTTTGGATTAAAAATAAGTATTTAAGTATTTTCTTTACAAAAGTGAATTCAATTTATGTGCACTGAAGAACACCGGGTGAGGTAAGTGACATTCTTACAGAAAAAAAACCTGGAGGGTAAAAAAAACCCAAACATTTGTTACAGTTTCAAAAAATGTGACTCACAATGATGAATAAGGATGTTGGCACTAGTAAACATGTATTTATTGTTAATACTGATATGTATAAAAAGATAGATATATGATAGATAGATAGATAGATAGATAGATAGATAGATAGATAGATGTACTTTATTGATCCCAAACTGGGGAATTACAGTGTACTCTATAATGACGCTTTGATTTCTTACCTTTACTTCTAGCCCGTGGACCACAGCTCTTCGCATTCATTTCAGCCATGGGAGCAGCATCTTTAAAATAATAAACAATTCAGTGTTCTGCAACATATAACTAAAATCAAATCATATCAAGAATTAAAAAATGTTGCAACAAGAAGTTTAAACCACATTAAGCCAAGCAAGTGGTTCCTATGCTACGTTGTAAATGTATAAGTGCATTTTGTAAATGTGGTTTTAATTTCTTACCTGCCATCAACCTCAATGGGGCTGAACAACCATGGAGGACTGGCATACCACCGCAACGCATCATCACTTTCAAACAATGAAAGTAAATTATGTTTTTAAGAAAATGTTCAAAATTACAAGGCAAACAATAATGATTTCTAGCAACATTTATGTACATGTGTGTCTTCAATATTCACTCCCACAAAATGAAAAAGGTCCAAATAAAAGTGAGATTTACATAACACAAAACTGAAGAAATATAAAATAATCTTCTTTTGGCTGCTCCTTTAGGGGTCAACACAGCGGATCATCTGCCTCCATCTCACCCTATCCCTTGCATCTTCCTCTGCAACACAAACCCTCTCCATGTCCTCCTTCACTACATCCATCAATGTGGTCTTCCTCTTTTCCTCCTGCCTGGCAGCTCCATCTTCAACATCCTTTGTCCAATATATCCACTATCCCTCCTCTGCACATGCCCAGACCATCTCAACCTTGCCTCTTCTACTCTGTCTCCAAACGGCTCAACCTGAGCTGCCCCTCTGTCTGCTCAGTTCTAATTCCCTCTGCTCCACACTGCCACCCATTTGAGATAGAATGATTTTTTTAAAACTATAATGGTATAGTTATCTTTATAGTGCTTGGTGTGGATTGCCCTTTAGGGATGTTTCTTATGTTGCTTATGTTAAGGGAACTTATTTTCTTAAAATCTGTATACACACCAATATCTGTACATGTCCTGCAACACCCTCATATACTTCTCTGCCATCCGTACAGGTACTTCTCAGTAAATTACATTATCAGTGAAAAAGTTAATTCATTCCAGTAATTCATTTCAAAAATTGAAACTCATATTATATAGATTCATTACACAGAGCGTGATATATTTCAAGCATTTATTTCTTTTAATTTTGATGATTACGGCTTACAGTTAAAGAAAACCCCAAATTCAGTTTCTCAGAATAGAATATTATAGAAGATCCATTTAAAAAAAAAATAGATTTTTAATAGAAGAAGCTATGTACAGTAGAACGAAATTACGTTTCTCCTATCTACAATGTTAATCACTTCTAGAATCAGAGGGGCACTTGCCATGCAAGGCGCCACCACAAACACCTTTTCCTTCTCCCACACCAACACAGCAGATGACGTGGCTCCCCAAATCATCACTGACTGTGGATATTTCACACTGGACCTCAAGCAACTTGGATTCTGTGCCTCTCCATTTCTCCTCCAGACTCTGGGACCTTGATTTTCAAATGAAATGCAAAATTTACTTTCATCTGAAAAGAGGTCATTTGCCAGTGTTTGTCCACAATGTGTTATCGCATCCAAAGTCAGCGCAGCAACCAGGAGATTTTTAGAGCACTTCATGCTCCCCTCTGCTGACAAGCTTTACGGAGATGCTGATTTCATTTTCCAGCAGAACTTGCACTATATCACTGTGTGTCTTGAATCTACATAACTAGTGCATACCTTCTTCTTCCTTCTTCTTTTAGATTTGATTGGCAGTTGGCAACCAGCCTACAGGTGCATTACCGTCACTGACATGATTATCATCACTCTATATCTTTGTATGAGGAGTTCTGAACAACTCCTTATGTGCAAAAAAAAAAATTATCCATCCTTGGACTGTGTCCGAGGTGCAGCCGTCTGGATACTAGTGCATACCTGTGCATGCCCATAGAGATCATAGCGAGTCCTGTGATCGTGAGTGATACCTGTCTGCAATCTTTGATGATGTCATAGCAAGTCCTATGATCTTTTCACAAGTCCTATGATAGTGATGCTTGCCTTTGATATCATAGTGAGTCCTATGGTCGTGACAGACACACAGACAGAGATTTCTTGAATTACTAGTACATACCCATGCATACCCGTCCATGCCTGTAGAAAACAAGTATAAGCAAGTATTTCTGCATGCCCGTTGCTGAAGGGTCTCCTCCTATCTCAGACGGCTATGTTGTTCACAGTCATGCCCACGGCATACTGCTGGAACCTGAGGTGTTTCATGTTCACGGCATCTTTTCTGACGTGCAGCAGTTCTCCTCATTCTATTGCTCTCCATCTGGTGGGTCTTCTTCTTCTTCGCTCAGACCACTGGTTAAGGGATAGGTGCGTCGTAATTTCAGTTCATGGGCAGGATCATGAAAATAGATCCGAGCAAAAAGTGGCTTTCGACCCTGTTCAGGAAGGCCCGTGCATGCCCGTAGAAACCAAGAAACCGGGACCGCCTATGATCTGGCAACTCTGCTTGCAGCAACATAGAATTGGCCATGGCTGCAGAAATCTGTTGTGCAGAAAACACAAACGCACTGTAAAGACTGGCCCTGTGACTTATTCACCTTGCCAATTTTGAGCCATATGACATCATAAAGACACATTTGTCTATGGCATCATAGAACTCGCGATGCCGTCATAGAGATAGAAATGACGGCCAAGTAGAAGCTGAGGAGATGGAACTCCAGAGCAGGATGAGTTGACAGGACGAGGAGGTCCTACCAGATCGTTGGAGCGTTGACGTCTCCGTGCAGACCAGAGGGCAGTGCGGCTAAAGTAGGCTGCTTGATGAGGTGATCAGGTGTGCGCGCAGCTGTGGAGGTAATTAGGGCAGCAGGCACGCAGAGTGGATCATTACAATTAGTCCCACAATGGGGAACATACAGGATTGCAGCAGCACAGGGATAGCAGCACTCAGAGCAATAGTAAAAAAGATAATAAGATAAGAATTGGCTAGCCAAAACAGTAAATATACATATGTACAATTATATCCACAGTGCAAGAGCATTGCAGTCAGATGGTATTAACAGCATTACAGTTAGTTAAATTACCCGGCAACGTATAAATATAGACCCAGACAGTGTATTTCACATTTGAATGAACAGTGCTGTTGCAATCCCTTGATAAATAATTGTAATTGTGTAAGTTGTGTATTGGAGGGGCCGATCCCTATTGTGCAAAGTTGTGATGTTTAATACAGCCTTTATGAGCAGCAGAGTTTAGATTGTAAAGTCCGACAGCCCTAGGTAGGAAGGACCTGTGGAACCTCTCCCTTGAGCTATCAAGATGGCAAAGCCTACCACTAAATGAGCTCCTCAGTGCGTTCAGCGTGTCCCGCATGGGGTCAGACTCGGACTCCAGCAGAGATGACAGCTTAGCCACCATCCTCCTCTCTTCTACCTCCTCCACTTGGCCGAGGCGGCACCCCAGAAGAGAACTGTTTTTTTTTTTTTTTTGATCAGCCTGTTCAGTCTCTTCCTGTCAGCTGCCGTGATGCCGCTGCGCCAGCAGACCATTCCAAACGTGATGGCTGATGCCACCACTGAATCATAGAAGGTCTTCAGGAGTGCCCCTCGCACTCCAAAAGACCTGAGTCTCCTCAGGAGGTACAGCCTGTGCGCCCCTTCTTGTAGAGTGCATTGGTGTTGTGTGACCAGTCCAGTTTATTGTTCAGGTGAACATTCAGGTACTTGTAAGATGTCACCATCTAAACGTCTGTTCCCTGGATGTTTACCGGTGCTGTGGCGGGGGGGGGGGGGGTCCTCACCTGCGGCAGTCCACCACCACTCCCTTAGTTTTCCTCGCATTAATCTGGAGGCAGTTCCGCAGACACCAGTCCTGGATACATCTTCTGTACACCACGTCATCCCATCAGAGATGAGGCCGACGATCGCAGAGTCATCAGAGAACTTCTGTAGATGGCAGTTAAGGTGTGTGGTGTGAAAAGTCAGCAGTGTGGAGAGTGAACAGGAATGGAGCCAGAACTGTTCCCTGGTGGGCCCCTGTACTGCAGATGATGGGGTTGGACACACAGCCCTGGGTTCTCACAAACTGTGGTCGGTCTGTGAGGTAGTCCAGGATCCACGATAACAGGTGCTAGTCCACGCCTGCACACAGCAGCCTGTCCCTCAGGAGCACTGGTCGAATGGTGTAGAAAGCACTGGAGAAATCAATTCAATTCAATTCAATTCAATTCAATTCAACTTTATTTATATAGCGCCATTTCACAACAACAGTCATCTCATAGCACTATCAACTGTAGGGAGGACCCCCACAGTTGCAGAAAGACCCCAGCAATCAGGCGATCCCCTGTGAGCAAGCACTTGGCGACGGTGGAGAGGAAAAACTCCCTTTTAACAGGAAGAAACCTCCAGCAGAACCAGGCTCAGGGAGGGGCAGTCATCTGCTGCGACTGGCTGGGGGGTGAGGGGATAGAGAAGAAGAAAAGAACAGACATGTAGAGAGCAAACAGCACGATGGGGACTCAATCTATGGGAGAGAACAAACAAATGTTAATGACCAGCAAAAAAAAAATATTTCATAGAGAGTGAGGAAAGGAGTGAGGCCCAGTGCATTACTGGAGGTCCCCCGGCTGACTAAACCTATTAGCAGCATAACTAAGGGAGGGTTCAGAAAACACATGATCCCTCCCTAATTGTAGGCTATATCAAAAAGGTAGGTTTTAGCCCTATTCTTAAAAACAGAGATCGAGTCTGACTCCCGAATCCAGATTGGCAGCTGATTCCACAGGAGAGGAGCTTGATAACTGAAGGCTCTGCCTCCCATTGTACTTTTGGAGATTCTAGGTATTACAAGTAAACCTGCATTTTGGGAGCGTAGTGCTCTGTTAGGATGATACGGTAGTATCAGATCTTTTAAATAAAAAGGAGCCTGATTGTTTAGAGCTTTGTAAGTAAGAAGAAGGATTTTAAACTTAATTCTAAACTCTATGGGAAGCCAATGAAGGGAGGCCAGAACCGGAGAGATATGATCTCTCTTTCTAGTACCTGTTAAAACTCTTGCTGCAGCATTTTGGATCAGCTGAAGACTTTTTAAAGATGTTTTAGGACAACCTGATAATAAAGAATTACAATAATCTAATCTCGAGCTAACAAAAGCGTGGATCAGCTTCTCAGCATCACTCTGAGACAAGATGCTCCTAATCTTGGCAATATTACGCAAATGATAGAAGGCAGTCTTAGAAACAAATTTAATATATGAATTGAAGGACAAATCCTGATCAAAAATAACTCCAAGGTTCCTCACAGAGCTATTAAGAGAAAGAGTAACTGCATCCAAACTGAAAGTTTGATTTAGAAAGGAATTTCTAAGGTTTTTTGGACCAACAAGAATGACTTCAGTCTTATCTGAATTTAATAGCAGGAAATTACAAGTCATCCAAACTTTGATTTCCTTAAGACAGGCTTCTAACTTGACTAATTGATTAGTATCATCTGGCTTCATTGACAGGTATAATTGTGTGTCATCTGCATAACAGTGAAAATGTATACAGTGCTTTCTAATAATGTTGCCTAACGGAAGCATATATAAACTAAAAAGAGTAGGGCCAAGCACAGATCCCTGTGGAACTCCATGACTAAGCTTTGAGCTGAGAGAAAACTCATCATTTACATGAACAAACTGGAACCTATCAGATAAATAAGATCTAAACCACTGCAACGAAGTTCCATTAAGTCCAACATAGTGTTCTAATCTATCAAGTAGAATATTATGATCAATAGTATCAAAAGCTGCACTAAGATCTAAAAGGACAAGTACAGAAACTAGTCCATTATCAGATGCAATGAGGAGGTCGTTAGTGACCTTCACTAAGGCTGTTTCAGTGCTATGATGGATTCTAAACCCAGATTGAAACTCCTCAAATAAACCATTTCCCTGCAGGTGGTCAAATAATTGCATAGCAACAACTCTTTCTAAGATTTTTGAAATGAAAGGGAGATTAGAGATTGGTCTATAGTTAGCTAAAGCTCCTGGATCTAGCGTTGGCTTTTTGAGTAAGGGTTTAATTACAGCCGTTTTAAAAGCCTGCGGTACATGGCCTAAAGTTAATGAAGAATTGATTATATGAAGAATAAAGCTACCAATAAGTGGGAAGACTTCTTTAAATAACCTGGTAGGAATAGGGTCTAAAAGACAAGTTGAAGGTTTGGATGAGGAAACTATTTTGTCTAACTCACAAAGGTCGATTGGAGTAAACTCATCAAGACAGACATCAATAGAAGGAGTTGTAGTAGTTACAGTATTTAAGTTAACTGTGGGAAGAATCTGATTGATTTTATCTCTGATGGATGAAATTTTATTATTGAAAAAGTTCATAAAGTCCTGACTAGTAAGCTCTAAGGGGATGCTAGGATTGACAGAGTCCTGACTCTTTGTCAACCTGGCTACAGTACTGAAAAGAAACCTGGGATTATTCTTGTTCTCTTCTATTAATGCAGAGTAATAACTCGTTCTAGCTTTTCTAAGAGATTTTTTATAAATTAAAAGATGATTTCTCCAAGCTAGATAGATTTCATCTAAATTAGTAGAGCGCCATTTTCTTTCTAATTGACGAGTCTTCTGTTTTAAGCTACGAGTTTCTGTGTTGAACCAAGGAGTTAAAAATCTCTGATTAGACTTTTTCTTTTTTAAGGGGGCCACCAAGTCTAGAGCCTGATGTAGAGAAGCTGAAACACTATCCACCATGTTATCAATTACAGAAGGAGCAAGCTGTCTATAGCTTATTTCCGTTGTGTTGACACATGGCATAGAGGAAACAATCTGCATAAATTTGGAAACAGCATCATCTGAGAGGCATCTACTGTGATAATATTTTTCTTTAGGAGCCAAATAGTCAGAAATAGTAAAATCAAAGGTTAACAGACAATGGTCTGACAGTACAGGGTTATGAGGAGACACTACCAGATTTTCTATTTCTATGCCATATGTCAGAACAAGGTCCAATGTATGGTGGAGGTAATGAGTAGAATTTCCTACTTTCTGAGAAAACCCAATCGAGTCTAATATTGAATTAAAAGCCACATTAAGGCAGTCACTATCTACATCCACATGTATATTAAAGTCCCCTACTATAATTATTCTATCAGATTTCAGCACTAAATCAGCTAAGAAATCAGCAAATTCGGATAAAAATTCTGAATAGGTTGATGGGGGACGATAAACAAATCAAATAACATGATCCTCACAGTGCTCCCAGGCTTCTCCAGGTGGGACAGGGAATGGCATAGTCGGAAGATCACGGCATCCTCCATCCCGATGCCATGCTGGTAGGCAAACTGAAGTGGGTCCATCGCTGGTCCCACCAGGGGGCGGAGTTGGGCGAGGAGCAGCCTCTCCAGGGTCTCCAGGGTGTGATGTGAGGGCCATTGGTCTGTAGCTGTTCAGGTCCTTGGGGCGCAGAGTCTTCGGTACGGGTAGCACGCAGGATGTTTTCCACAGCTGTGGTACCCTTCCAAGCTTCAGGCTCAGATTGAAAATGTGCTCCATGAGCCCGCACAGCTGGTCTGCACAGGACTTGAGGAGCCTTGAGCTGATGCCGGCCGGAGCTTCAACCTTACTCACCAGGATCTTCTTCAGCTCAGCTCTCACCTGGGTCTAAGTGAGGGACAGGCTGGAGTGTTGGGTCTGTGAGGGGAAAAACAGCACAGGATGTGCACTGAGCGCTGGGGGATGTAAGAAGGGGAGTGGAGGGAAGGCAGTGGACAGCGGGACTATATGAAGGTGGAGGCAGCAGGGGTTGGTGGCAGGCGGAGAAGAGGGCCATTGGTCAAGCCTGTTAAAGAACAGGTTCAGGTCGTTCACCCACTCCCAACGCCCCATGGCCTGGGAGGAGGTATTCTGGTGCCCAGAGATAGTTTTAAGGCCTCTCCAGACACCGCTGACATCACTCCACTTCAGCATGTCCTCCATCTACTTCGTGTAACTGTCCTCCCCCTCTCTAATCTTCCTCCTTAGCTCCCTCTGTACGGACTTCAGCTCCTCCTTGTTTCCCAATCTGAAGATCATTTTCTTCTCCTTCAGTAGTGTCTTTTTCTCAGGGTTGATCCACGGTTTGTTGTTTGAGAAACACTGTATGACAGGGGTGTCCAATCATGTGCCATGGACGGCCAAGACCCTGCAGGCTTTACCTCCAACCAGTGTCTTCAACAGCACATTTCACTGAATGCCTCCCACTGATTGCTGTTAAGTGAAAACACCTGCTGAAGAGACTGGGTAGAAGAGAAAACCTGCAGGGTCTTGGCCCTCCATGGCACATGATTGGACACCCCTGCCGTATGGTCCTGGTGGGTGTTCTCCACATAGAAGTTGATGTAATCTGTGATGGTGTGTGTGAGGCCGTCGATGTCCTCACCAAGTGGATCCCAGAGCTAAGGAGTGGATTCAAAACAGTCCTTCAGAGCGTCCTCCGCCTCCTCGGACCATATCTTCACTGTGAGGGTAACAGGAGCTTGTCTGTGCACAGGGGTTTGTACACAGGCAGGAGGTGAACCAGGTTGTGATCAAATCTCCCAAGGGGGGAAGGGGTGGTGAGGTGTAAGCCTCCTTGGTATTTGCATAAAATACACATGTGGACAAAATTGTTGGTACCCCTCTGTTAATGAAAGAAAAACCCACAATGGTCACAGAAATAACTTGAATCTGACAAAAGTGGTAATAAATAAAAATTCTATGAAAATTAACCAGTGAAAATCAGACAATGCTTTTGAATTGTGGTTCAACAGAATTATTTTAAAAAACAAACTCATGAAACAGGCCTGGACAAAAATGATGGTACCCTTAACTTAATGTTTTGTTGCACAACCTTTTGAGGCAATCACTGAAATCAAACGATTTCTGTAACTGTCAATGAGACTTCTGCACCTCTCAGCAGGTATTTTGGCCCACTCCTCATGAGCAAACTGCTCCAGTTGTCTCAGGTTTGAAGGTTGCCTTCTCCAGACGGCATGTTTCAGCTCCTTCCACAGATGTTCAATAGGATTTAGATCAGGGCTCATAGAAGGCCACTTTAGAATAGTCCAATGTTTCACTCTTAGCCATTCTTGGCTGTTTTTAGCTGTGTGTTTTGGGTCATTATCCTGTTGCAAGACCCATGACCTGCAACTGAGACCAAGCTGTCTGACACTGGGCAGCACATTTCTCTCTAGAATACCTTGATAGTCTTGAGATTTCATTGTACCCTGCACAGATTCAAGACACCCTGTGCCAGATGCAGCAAAGCAGCCCCAGAACATAATAGAACCTCCTCCATGTTTCACAGTAGGGACAGTGTTCTTTTCTGGGTGTGCTTCATTTTTGCGTCTGTGAACATAGAGCTGATGTGCCTTGCCAAAAAGTTCCAGTTTTGTCTCGTCTGTCCATAGGACATTCTCCCAGAAGTGTTGTGGCTTGTCAACATGCAGTTTGCCAAATTCCAGTCTGGCTTTTTTATGATTTGTTTTCAACAGTGGTGTCCTCCTTGGTCGTCTCCCATGAAGTCCACTTTGGCTCAAACAACGACGGATGGTACGATCTGACACTGATGTACCTTGACCTTGGAGTTCACCATGAATGCGTTCAGAGATTGTTCTGGGCTCTTTTGTTACCATTCGTATTATCCGTCTCTTCCATTTTTCATCAAGTTTCCTCCTGCGGCCATGTCCAAGGAGGTTGGCTACAGTCCCGTGGATCTTAAATTTCTGAATAATATGTGCAACTGTAGTCACAGGAACATCAAGCTGCTTGGAGATGGTCTTATAGCCTTTACCTTTAACATGCTTGTCTATAATTTTCTTTCTAATCTCCTGAGACAACTCTCTCCTTTGCTTCCTCTGGTCCATGTTTAGTGTGGTACACACCATGTCAGCAAACAGCACAGTGACTACTTGTCACCCTTTAAATAGGCCGACTGACTGATTACAAGTTTGTAGACACCTGTGATGTTAATCAGAGGACACATCTTGGTTGAACATGTCCCTATGGTCACATTATTTTCAATCTTTTCTAGGGGTACCATCATTTTTGTCCAGGCCTGTTTCATGAGTTTGTTTTTTAAAGTAATTCTGTTAACCCACAATTCAAAAGCATTGTCTGATTTTCATTGGTTAATTTTCATAGAATTTTTATTTATTACCACTTTTGTCAGATTCAAGTTATTTCTGTGACCATTGTGGGTTTTTCTTTCATTAACAGAGGGGTACCAACAATTTTGTCCATATGTGTAAGTGCAGTGGGGTTTTTTTTTTGTTTGTTTTTTTTTTTATCCTTGGTGTGGAACATGACATACTGGATGAAAGTGGGCAGGGAAGCATGGTTAAAATCACCATAGATGAGCTGGAGAGCATTTGGGTGCTGGGTCTGCAGCCTGCTGGTGACTGTGTGGATGATGTCACATGCTGCCTCAGCGCTCGCAGAGGGGGGTACATAGATAGCAATCACAATGACGTGTGAGAACTCTCTGGGGAGGTAAGCCAGTTGCATGGTAATGGCTAGCAACTCAATGAATTACTGAAATAAATCAACTTTCGATGACATTTTAATTTATTGAGATGCACCTGTATTTGAGTTTCAATTTTTGAGCTGAATTACTAAAATAAATTAACTTTTCAATGATCGTCTTATTCATTGAGAAGCATCTGTACTTTCTCATACAGTACCACACCTCCTCTCATGGTACCCTATCATATGCTTTCTCTAGATCCACAAAGACAGTGCAACTCTTTCTGACCTTCTCTATACTTCTCCATTAACACTCTTAAGGGGGTCATTGACTGAAAAATGGTGTGACTGTAGGTTTTAACTGTCTGAAATGAGTCGACTGGTCATGTAGTTATCAAAAAATAAAATAAAAAAACCCACAGCCTTTATCTTGTTTTTCTCTCTGAGAAATGCCAGAAACGTTTTTCACTCTTCCGAATAAATTGTATACATCACAATTAGAAAAAGCCAATTCACCGCCTCCCACTGCTCTATTATTGGCCCACCTAGCTGTCCGGCATGTAGATGGAAAGGTAGCCTATTAGTCCCTGAAGTATTAGCCCCCAGCTAACACTGGTACCAGAAGGCTCACTGTCAGCGCAGCTTATATTGTAGTTTTCTTCAGATCTTAGTCACCCTAACAGCCATCTACAGTTGGTGGTGTGCCTCGTGTCACTCAGGCCCATCTCCCAGTGGTTTAGCTGTGACTCTGCAGCAGATCATCAGCACAAGCACACCGGTCACTGCAACCAACCTGGAACTGGGACCAGAGGCTGCTGGCTCTCACGGCCAGCTCCCCCACCGTCCTCCGGGGCACTGCACAACTCTGTTCTCACAGGCAACATAGGGTAGCTGCCTCATGAGGGGGCGTCCCACGGAGCAGGACACTGTCCTTTGAGATCCCGTGGCTCGGCAGCTTGGCTTGGCAAGCTTCGTCTTGGCTCAGCCTCCGGCTGGCAGCTTGAAGTCCTGGGCTAGTTGTGGCAACCGGGAGGCCGCCCAGGTCACGGTGCTGGCAATTTGCTGTGGAGTCATAGCGAGTTTGTTGGGGGGTGGGCTGAGGTTGCACACGCTGTGCTGTCAACTGTGAATCAGTGAAGAAGCACCATTCATCCTAACTAGAAGGACGCTAGAAACTAACTAACTAACTAACTAACTAACCTGCACTTATATAGCGCTTTTCTAGTCACAAAGACCACTCAAAGCGCTTTCATTAATACTAACCCTCTATTCTAAGGGCCTATAGGAAACAGATATCTAGGGACAATTTAGAACAGCCAATTAACCTAACATGCATGTTTTTGGCATGTGGGAGGAAACCGGAGAAATCCCGGAGTAAACCCACGCAACACGGGGAGAACATGCAAACTCCACACAGATCACTGTTGGTCGGGGGCTGGGATCGAACTCACTAGTCAGCTAATGGTTAATTGACGTAAGAAGGAGGGCGGAGTTGAATAGGTGAAGGATGTTTCTTAAAGTGATAGGCTTTAAATTGGTATTTCAAGAAAGCCAGGGAAAATACAAAACAAATTTGCTTCAATAATTAAAAAAATAAAGAAAAATGTGAACAAAATATGTCCATCCATCCATCCATCTTCTTCCACTTGATCCTTTTCGGGTCGCGGGGGGGCTGGAGCCTATCCCAGCATCTTTGGGCGAGAGGCAGGGTACACCCTGGACAGATCGCCAGTCCATCGCAGGGCCAACACAGAGAGACAGACAACCATTCAACTCTCACAGTCAGACCTAAGGAAAATTTAGAATCCCCAGTTCAAACCTTTAATTAAGACAT
Source organism: Pholidichthys leucotaenia (assembly GCA_020510985.1). NCBI lineage: Eukaryota > Metazoa > Chordata > Actinopteri > Cichliformes > Pholidichthyidae > Pholidichthys > Pholidichthys leucotaenia. The sequence goes on from CM035847.1 coordinate 130,975,341, forward strand.
ACTGTATGTGAGCTGTTAAACTGTGATAAAAGTACAGTCAATGACCCCTTTAAAGAAAATATTGCATCAATAGTACTCTTTCTTGTTCTTGACACGAAACTGTACAGCTGCTCAGTGATTTTCACCTCTCTTCTTAACCTGGCTTCAACAACTCTTTCCCATATCTTCATAGTGATGGCTGATGAACTTTATGCCTCTGTAGTTACTACAGCTCTAAGCATCACCCTTGTTCTTGAAGACTGGTACCACAACACTACTTCTCCACTCCTCGGGCATCCTCTCATTCTCCAACTGTTAAACACTCTGGTTAAAAAGTTCACTGCCATTTCTCCTTGATATCTCCATACCTCCATAGGTACTGTATGTCATCTGGACCAACCGCCTTTCTTCTTCTTCTTCTTTTAGATTTGATTGGCGGTTGGCAACCAGCTTACAGGTGCATTACCGCCACGTACTTCACTCTATATCATCACTCTATATATCTTCTGGCCTAGGCCGTAACCTGTATACTCTTCTTCTTCTTCTTCTTCTTTTTTTAGATTTGACTGGCGGTTGGCAACCAGCTTACAGGTGCATTACCGCCACGTACTTCACTCTATATCATCACCCTATCTTCTTCAGGTGAGATGTGGTATTCAGCATGCTTGCTTAAAAGTCACCTACCCTATCTTCAGACATCACTCTATATATCAGCAGCCAGAGTCTATAAGGCTAAATTCTTCTTCTTCTTTTAGACTCGATCAGCGGCCGGCAACCAGCCCACAGGTGCACCACCGCCACGCACCTCACACCACATCATCACTCTATGTCTTCTTCTTCTTCTTCTTTTAGAGTCTTTAAGAAATTTCTGTCTGTCTGTGTGTCTGTCATCTTGTTCTTCTTCTTCCAGACCCAATTGGCGGCTGGCAACCAGCCCACAGGGGCACCACCGCCACCCACCCGGCCGGAGTGCGGACAAGAGAACGGCAGGAAAAAAAAAAACAACTAAATTCTTTCAATTAATCCAGCTGCACTCAAACATCCAAACAGACCCACATATACCTCTCCAGCTGCAGCCCCCAACATACAAAATCCAACTGAGGTTTAAGCCATGTTTCCTGTATACAGATTACCTGGGGTTTGTTTGCCCATTTGATACTAAACTCCTGGCATTCCATTACAAAATCTTGATTACCATTATGATCTACTAGCCCACAATATCTGCGAACCCAAAGATCCCCCACTCAACAAGCCCCCAACCGCCTCCCAATGCAGTCCCCCAATGCCAAGACACCCCTCCGCTGCCCCCACAATGATCCCGATTCCTTCTGCCCTCCCAGAAGTCCGCGCAGCGCAGCCCACCACATCTACCACAAACAAGACAAAACCATTCTCCCTCTCAACCAGAGCATCCTCCCCAACTCCACTGCATGCACCGCAGGCCCGCACACACCCCCTGCCAGAGCCCACCCACACCTCCCCAGCTGGCACTCCCCTCGCAGCCCCCACACATGCCAATCCCTGGAAGACCCCCACCTGCTGAACCTCCGCTGCTCCCCCGCCGGCCCCACAACTCCGACACGCAGAGCCATGCCCACCACCGCAGCCACAGCACCTCAACTTGGCTCCCCCCTCACACCCGCCACACCCATGTCCACCGGAGCATCTGGCACACCGCTATCCACCGCCGCACACCATCGCCACATGACCAAACCCCCGATACCCGAAACATCCGAGTGGAGGAGGAACACAAAGTCCGACCCCACAGCCCACGCAGCCAATAAACACCCCACCTGGCAGTCCTGCCCCACCAAACTCCAACACCACTGACAGACCACCACCACCTCTACCAGTCCCCAATCCCTGCACCTCCACCACCCCCGCTCCAGTCAAGTCCTCCACCACTCCATCAGCTGAGACAGCCACCGAAACGCCTGCTACAACTCCTCCAACCACCCCACCTCCCTCCAACACTGAACACTGCACATGCCCCCCCATCCCACCGACCCCGACCGCCCCTCCCCACCGAACACCATCTCCACATGCAACCAGCAACGAACTACCATGAAGGACCCCCACATCCAAAACCTCCCCAAGCAACCCGTCAATTGCCCCCGTGAGCCCAATTGGACTCCACCCACGAAATGATGCCCCCCCCCGAGCAAGCCCAATGATCACCCCACACTCCCTCCATTCACCGCTCATCCTCCGACCCACCAGCAACCTGTATACTCTTCATATCACTTCTTCTTCTTCTTCTTTTAGATTTGATTGGTGGTTGGCAACCAGCTTACAGGTGCATTACCGCCACGTACTGCACTCTATATCATCACTCTATCTGGTTAGGAGCTGTAGTCCTTATGTACTTCACTCAGTAAACATCACTCTATACATGAAAAGTCAGAATTCTTCTTGGTTGGCAACCTCTTCTTCGTCTTCTTCACTCTGTATCTTTGTACAAGGAGTTCCCATAAGCAGTTCTGAACAATCTTCTCCTTCAGTGAGATTTCCATGTCTACATGATGTCTATAACACTCTATCTGGTCATTACTCTATAAGGAGTTCTTATAAGGAGTTCTGAACAATCTTCTTCAAATAGTGAGATTTCCATGTCTACATGATGTCTGTAACACTCTTGTCTGTTTTTCCTCATAACTTTGTGACGTTTTCCTCATAGCTTTTCCTCTTCATATCACTCTATATATAATTCAAGAAATCTCTTGTCTGTGTGTCTGTCTTCTTCTTCTTCTTCTTTTAAATTTGATTGGCGGTTGGCAACCAGTTTACAGGTGCATTACCGCCACGTACCTCACTCTATATCATCACTCTATCTGGTCAGGAGCTGTAGTCTTTCTATCATTATTCCTGTGTCAAATCGAACCTCAACTCTATCTTCACACATCACTCTTCTTCGTTTCCTCATACTTTACTCTATATCATCACCTGACTCTATATCATCACTCTATACATCTTGCCACGGCCAAGATGCCGGCCACCCAGGCCGGTCTCCTGTGTGTCTCTCACGACCATAGGGCTCGCTAAAAGATCGTAGGATCACCTATGATGTTCCTATGATCTCTACATGATGTCTATATGACATCATATAGATCATAGGACTTGCTATGACATCATCAAAGATCACAGGCAGGCATCACTCATGATCATAGACTCACTGTGACATCACTGAACGAGTGGTGACATCAAAGATCAAAGGCAGGTTTCACCATGGTTACTGTTGCCATGGTAACAGTAACTTTCTAAGGGCATGCAGAAATGCTTGCTTACACTTGCTTTCTATGGGCATGCACAGGTATGCACTAGTTTTCATAAATGCCCTCACTTTCACCTTACCTCACCTTGCTAATCCTTCACACTTCTTGATTCATGATCTTTGCTTTATCCAGCTTCATCTCTCTCATTTTCTTCATTCATCAGCTCCTCAAAGTACTCTTTCCATCTTCTCACCACACTCTCCTCACATATGACATTTCCATCTCTGTCCTTAACAAACCTGCTGCACAGCCTTTCCAGCTTAGTCTCTCTGTGTAGCTAACTGATTCATACAACTCACTATATGTCAGTTCCTTTAACAGCAGAACAAAAGGGGGATTAAGAGACACAAGATCCCTCCCTAATCGTAGGCTATATTGAAAAGGAAGGATTTTACCCTGTTCTTAAAAACAGAGATCGAGTCTGACTCCCGGACCCAGAGTGGTAACTGGTTCCACAGAGAAGGATTTATTACCTCTCTCTTAGCCATACACCTAGATTCCAAGAACTCCTACTTTCTTCATCTCCTCAACTATCCCACTTTTTCGTTGCCAACCTCTACCTTTGAGTACTTCCCTACTTTCCAAAATTCACAAAGTTTTCACTTTTATTTATTTATTTTTTTTGATAAAACATAAATTAGTAACAAGGTGCAAAACTGAATGTGGCTGTAAAGTTTAGAATGACTGATTTTCATTTACACTACTTACTTGGCACTGGAATATTTCTGTGCATCAGAGGTCCTTGAATGGTCTTGCCATTGTCTTTGTTAACAGCAATGAAGGAAGTAAAAGAACTGCTCACTCCTGATTGGACACTGAGATCCACCACCTTCTTCTTTGTATCTCCATCTTGCCCTTCTCCACGCTCCCTCTCCTCCATCTCCAGGGAGCGAATCAAAGTCCGGGCGCCCAACCTGTGGATTGCTAATCTACAGAAAGAAAGAAAAATTCCAATTTTATTGTGTGTAACAGTATGAGTTTTTTGTTTAACTGTGAAGAAGGAAATGACTGCTACAATAGCTATGCTGTAATATAGAATAGCTAAGCATATCCTTGCAAAATAACATCTTGAACAAATTTTGAAAAAAGGAATCCTTCCTGCATCATGACAAAGCATGTTTTCAAACCAGAGGATCAGTGATGGAGCAGCTCATTTAAGCCTGATGAACCTACCCTGAGTTCATGAAGAGTATTTGTGTGTCATACTGTATGTGTACAGAGCCTCAGTATAGTGAAAATTGAAATAACATATACTCCAGCTTGGAACTCACCCACCTCGCTCACTTCACTTACTGACAGACAGACAGTAATGACAAAAAAAATAAAAAGATTTACCCAGTGTCTTCTGCAGGTCTGACATTAAAGTTGAGCTTCTCCTCAGAAGGCTGCCCTGCCAGGCTGTACTTCAGCGTCATAGATCCATCTGCTGTGTCTGAACTCTGAAACAGCATTTTATTATTAGAAGACATGTCAAGAGCAATGAAATGCAAATTTGGCTGCTCCCTTTAGGGGTCACCACAGTGGATCATCTGCCTCCATCTCACCCTATCCCTTGCATCCTCCTCTGTAACACCAACCCTCTCCATGTCCTCCTTCACTACATCCATCAATCTTCTCTGTGGTCTTCCTCTTTTCCTCCTGCCTGGCAGCTCCATCTTCAACATCCTTTGTCCAATATATCCACTATCCCTTCTCTGCACATGTCCAAACCATCTCAGCCTTGCCTCTCTTACTTTGTCTCCAAACCGTTCAACCTGAGCTGTCCCTCTGATATACTCATTTCTAATCCTGTCCATCCTAGTCACTCCCAATGAGAATCTTAGCATTTTCAACCCTGCCACCTTCAGCTCTGCCACCTATGTTTTTGTCAGTGCCGTTGTCTCCAAACCATATATACCATATTTACCAGCTCCACCTCTTTTTTTTTTTTTTCCCTTGTCCTGTCAGGCAGCTAGGTAAGCAGAACAGAGATCTGTTACCCTTACTGTGCCAAAATAGATTTACTTTGCCAAAAGGAGCTTTATACAGTACCTAACTATGTACTGTATATTGTTGTAAACTCTTCCTGTACCAGCTCCACTTCTACTGGCCTGGCTCAGTTATTACAATACCTTTTGTTGCAGCTCCATTAATGATAATAGTGAGTTAAATTTGTGTTTATTTTGAAAATAAAGCCTTATGTCGAAATTCTGGCAAATTAAAAGTCGAGAAAATATTGTGACATAATGATACAAGCCTTTAGTTCAACTTAACTTTGACCGGAGAGCTGAAAAGCTGGTAGCAAACAGACAGATACACACATACACAGACGCATCTACAAACTACCATATGCCTCCACTTTGCACTGAGACATAATAACTAGGCACCTAATGGTATACATTAACAATTTTGTTGTCACAGTTTAAAGGCAACATATAATGCAACAACTTCAATTAAATGGGGTTATATACAATAAACATTGCAATAAGCATTGCAATAAATGTGTGCCTGTGTTATTGAGTATTTGGCTCAATTACAGCTGCTCTTTGGGAAAGAAAGTTCCACACATGTTGGTCAATGCAAGTTTCTTCAATACAAATAAAACAAAATAAAGTATCCAATTACTTCAATAATCGATCGATTAGAGTGACTGATTACTTGATCAGTGAAATAATCGATAGCTGCAGCCCTAATGTCAATGTATGGATACCTTGAGTAGTCATACAGTATATACTCAACACCTTGAAAAGGATACCTGCTGTGAGTCAAGTAGAAACGGTTTGCTCTCTGAAATGGAAGAAACAGGAGCTGCTCTATCCAAAGTATTAGTGAAAAACACATTATTGAGGCTTTAATTTGGATGCTGCAGTCCTTGGAGGTATGCATTCTGTCTGTGTTCAAAGCCAACTAGGAAAAAAACTGGAACAACAAATGCACAGGGGGTGAATATCATCCCCTTAGTGCCATTATCATTTTAATATTTAAAGGTATACTAGACAGTATTTTCATGAAAACAAATATTTAAAAAAAAATACAGCAGCAAAGTGTTTGGAAAGGTGCAGGATTAAAACCTTTACATTCTTCAAAAAAAAATATATTGGTTGAAAAAATACTTTAAAACATTTTTATAATATTTACATCTGAGCACTTGGATAGCGAGACTGCGGTAGCCTGTAAGGATGTCACAGTCAAACACAGACAGTGATGTAACTGAGTTGATATCATACTGCGTCACCTCATATTAAATTCAAACCATAAAAAAGAGTCCTCACTTGACATGCTGTGTCTGACTTGTAATCACCAAAGAACTGAGGTTGTAGAACAGTCTGTGCTGCGTGTTGATGTTTGTCTCTACCAACTAGTTGGGGCAACAGTAAGTGCGACCTCTAATGGCCAGGGAGTCAGAATATTGTCTCTACCACCTTTAATAGTTTCATGGATGTTATGCAACATTTGCTGCTGTGTTTTCTATAAAACTATAAACTCATGTGTGACATGAAGGTGCCCATACCTGTCCAGTAAGTTGGGCATAAAATAGTGTCCTCTGACCCTGAAAAATTGCTGTAAGTTGTGGAGACAAGACAATGGCAGACACTCCCATTGGTAAGTCCCATCTGACTGAGATGTCTGTCACAGCTTGCTGCAAGGAAAATCTCAACGACTGCATCACCTGATGAGAACAAAAGTTAGGAAGAAGTTTAAGATACAGATGAAGTTTTACTTTGCAACCAGAAATGCAGCTCTTGCATTGTTATGATATACAGTATCATGACTGTTTGCACATGCTGACAGTTCACAGAGGTCTTATTGAGGTGCATTCAGACCAAACGTGAAGCGAATTTTTCGCACAGCGCGAATACATACAAAGTCAATGGAAAGACGCGAGCACACGCGAAACTTGCGCCTTTGCCCGTTCATGTCCAAGGGATAGTGCTAGCTAGTAATGGCTTTGAGATTCTGCCATCACCGGAGTAAAAGTATCAACATTGGAGAGTAAACTAGAATCAGAGTTTTTTACTCTCGTACTCCTGCCATGGACGTGTTAACAAGGCTAGCAAGCTAGCAATGTAAACAACCCATCACTCAGGTGAAATTTGGGAGGCAGGGACAATTTTTTCAGATGAAACCCCGTCGCATAATGTAAACCTAAGCATGACAGTGTTTTGGGAATTTCCAGAGCAAGTTGAACAGAGCTGCAGAAGTTATAAAGGCAACTTCACCTGTCTGCACCTCACTCAGATGGTAAGTTCATGTCTATTCACGTGTTTACATTCTGTTTCATTGCACCGTGCAAAAAATTTGCCCGTTCGCATTTGGTCTGAATGCACCTTTAATGAAATCCCTATAGCATACTTGGTAAAAATACCAGATAGATTAAAATACAACTATTTTCCACCCAGATTAAATCAGCTTCTTCAGAGTGACCCATTTCAATGTCTTATTCTTAAAAACAGAGCTTAAGGTATACTTGTTTATCTGAGATTTTAACTGTCCGTGACCAAGGCAGAGCTTTGAGGTCATCCAATCAGCTTTTGCTGGATGTCCCCAGGTCAAGGTATAAACACAGGGGTGACCGAGTCTTTCTAGTTGTCATCCCCTGGCTCTGGAATAGTATCCCCCCCCCCCCGACTTTCATGTTATCTCTGACCGAGCCCTTTTTAAATCAAAACTTAAAATGTATTTATTCAGGATGTCTTAATAGCCAGTAGTCATTGTCGCCCCCGACAGACTGCTATGATGATGATGATGAGTGGTGATACTTATTCTTTTTATCCTTTTTAAATTGCTTCTATTTTTATGTAATTATGTTTATGCTTTTGTTTATGTGACTGTTTTTATGTTGTGTGTATTTCTAGCACTGTTCGATGTTCTGTAAAGCACTTTGGTCACCTACGAGTTGTTTTAAAGTACATTACATTGCATTGTTTTTCATGTGTATTTATGTGACAATATACTGTTATATTTTGACTGCATTAGTCATTTTTGAGTCTGATCTTAGGGATTCTACATGTCATCTTAGATTTGAAGAGGTTCTCCCAACCTCAGCATCAAAAGAAATTACTTAATAGCCCAAAGTACTTGTTGGGCATGCCCTAAGTAAGAGTTGCTCTGAGATAAAGGAACACAGCAATAAACACCACATTAGCTCTGTTTAGCCAACTAGGCTAGTGATACTGTAAGAATGCCGTTGTGGAAGTTTTCGGGAAAAAAGTCTATCTACACTATCATTTAAATGGGTGGAGATAAAGATGGGAGGGGTGGTATCATTCCAATGACCTCAGGGTTATATGTCACAGCTGAAGGCAAATCTGAATTTCTCACTGAACGAGACCTTTAGAAACCAAGGTGGGCACTAACTAGGCCCTTTTCCACTAGCCCCACTTAGCCCTACACTGCACCACTCAGCCCGCTTTAGGCGCTTTTCCACTAGCCCCAGCACCGGTTAGCAGGTACTTTTTTCGTACCTGATCCAGGGCAGGGTCTAACCGGGCTGAGTAGGGCTGTGATATGACTTTAAGAGACTGGTCGCCGCTGATTGGTCAGGTCGTAACGTCATGAAAGCGACTTTTTCTGCTGAATTTACTCCACGACCGCCATTTGTAATTGTTCAGCCAGTGAACACAGTGCGCCCCTTTAATACGGTATATTATATTAATATACTGTATAATATACTTATATAATAATATACTCCTAATATTATATATTAGGAGGTGCGCAATTTTCTTTCTATATTAGGCCACGATCGCATCCAGCGTGAGTTGGACGGATCTACTCGAAATGCAGGTGTCCGAGCAGATGGCTTCCCAAGGGCACATCCGTACTGCCAAACAGTGTCGGGAGAAGCTGAAAAAGCTGAAAAGCGATTACCGAGCAGTGAAGGACCACAATGCTCGAAGTGCAGCGGATCGGAAGGAGTGGAAGTGGTTCGCTGAGAGACATTGGGCTCGACACGGCCACAGTCACGGCCACGGCCTAGGAAACCGTGGATGGTGAGTGTTATTTTGATATTGCGTATCTTTTCGCCACTTGATCCTTTCTGTGCCAAGCTCACTGTTTTTAAGAAATAGGAAGGTTGTTAGATTGTGGGTAATGGTTGTTACTGAGGCTTGCGTATTGTTTTGCAGCCAACTGCAGATTCACGCTTGCTTTGTGTTAAGTATTAGCGTGAACAAAACGCTGAATTACGCTTATTGTATTCCGGTTAAAAACTTGAGAGTGTTGTGTACATGTTGCACTTTGGTGTTAAGTTTTAAATTGCGTGCATTTTCTTTCTAGAATCGCAGTTCATATCACAGGGGTCCACCTCAGCGGACATCAGAATCAGAATCAGAATCAGAATCAGATTTATTGCCATTGTTCATGTAGTACACAAACTAGGAATTTGTCTCGGTGCCATGCTGCAACATTAAAAACATGATGAGAAAAAGAGATAAACTGAAAAACTAAAGGACTGAAAACGTGCAATAAGTGCAGAAAAATAAGTAATAATGATAATAATAATAATAATAATACTAGTAATAATGAGTAGTACTAGTCAAGGCAGTTTTAAAAAATTAGCAAGTAGCAGATAATGTGAAGTACCACATAGTGCAGTCGATAATGCAACAGAAAAACAGTGATGAATGACGTGAGTCTGGTTGAGCTGCTGTACATAGTGCACGAGAGTCAAAAAGTCACTTAATGTTCAGCAGTCATGATGGACACAGCGGACTCTCCTGGCGCTGCGTCTGCGTCTGGCTGAGCGCCAGTTGGATCGACTCCCATGTCAGCCACATCACCAGCTCCATCTGGATCACGTTCAAGTGGCGGTAAGGCACAATAACCACGATTTTTTTTTTTTGGTTGAAACAGGTCCAGCAGCGGAAACCAGGGTCGAAAATCCATCCATCCATCCATCCATCTTCTACCGCTTAATCCTTTACAGGTCGCGGGGGGGCTGGAGCCTAACAAGTTATGTACCAAACTGATTAATGCAATTTCCTGTAGCTGCATATTAATTAATTGAAAATGTCTTTTTAAATGTACAAAAAGGTTATTCTTTGGTCTTCACTTATCGGTGTTCCACAACCATTTTTAGGTGTGGTGATTGAAGTGCTGTTGTAACTCCTGTTTTAGACAAACAAAGTGCATGAACTGCTGTTGAAATCAACATGCTTCAATGAAATGCTTCGCGTCAGCTGACTGTATTAACCCATTCAGATTTCTGCGGCCACACTACAAGCAACTAATTTAAACATTACCCATCCATCCATCCATATTCTTAATCTTAATCCTTTTTAGTTTTGCAGGGGTGCTGCAGCCGAAGACAGCACCCTGCGTGTTGCAAAATCTGCTCTACTGAGGGGCAGCAACATGACAGTTCAGCTTATATACAGCAATGAAGCATAATATAATAGTGACATTCCACCACAGACTTTCACCTGTGTAATTCAATAATATATGTAGTGATCCAGCTTTAACGACCATGCCTTTCTGTCTTTCCATCTAGGCAAGACGAAAACAGACAACTCCCATCGCTGACCTTACATTAGCGATGGTCAACATGCATGATGAAGAGATGCGGCTCTTGGAACGGCAACATGACCAGCGGCAAGAATCAGGAGTACATGCAGCATTTGCGACAGGTGGCCGCAGATGTGCGGGCAGATGCGCGTGAAGCCCTGGAGCAGGACGCTGCGTTACAAAGGGAAG